>CM070020.1:13787418-16236168 GCA_036247105.1 Cirrhinus mrigala
GTAACCTTATAAATGACGTCTGTTGTGATCTAAACTAAAGTTTAATAATAAGTTTAATTGACCTTCAAGGGGCGCGATGGGTGCTGTTGGGGGGGCGGGCCGCCCTTCATAATATGATGGCAGAGGAAACACATCTAAATGTGAACATTCAAAGGGGCAGGGTTTATAAAGATAACTTGACATTGTGATCAATCCAACATTCATGACCAGTTTAAACGGAAGATTGAAATTACGAAGTTAAAAAAGTTTATAAAAAGGAATCTGCATGGATGAATCATTCATAATAAGTCCAATAATAAGCATTTTGAAAATAGATGAATAATGTGAAAGAAATAGGGTTGAATTTGCATTTCATGTTGGCTTTAATGAGCATAGTACTTGGTTAGGTGTTAGAAACCAGGGTAATCTGTTAACAAATGGGGCGGCATTAATCTTCATTTATCATTTCCTGCACAAAGCGTTTTGTTTCCTTTTCCACATGGTCGTCTGTACATACACTCACTCACCCGTGGGACACTAGCATACAGAAAACTAGATTAGTTACTCTTCACACAAAGGGCTGTGCGCAGAGGTTGGCGGCCTTAATTCATTGTCATTAGCAAAGAACGCAGAGTCCTTTTCAAACTCATTAGCTGATAAAAAACACCTTGTGATTCCCATTAAAATCCTCATTCGTCCTTCTTCAGCACGAAGGCTTTTCTCCTTCACCCTGCATCTCTCTGCACATCCTCCAACGGCTCTCCGGACAGGAAAATAAACGATGGTTTTTATGTTTGACTGAGGGACACATTTGTGGCTAGCAGTAATAAAGAATGGCTGTGATGCGTGATACATGTCTCTGTTTGTTGACAATTAAAGACTAGTGCTGCCACAGTGACAGAGCGTCACAAATCATCCGTTTCTTTTGGGCATTAGTTTAAGCAATTTAACACATGATGGAATGATTTGGATTGTTGCATTTTCCAAATGGAATGATTAATGTTAATAGACAAAACAAACTTTGAATAGAGTTCATAATACTGAAATAATGCTTTTGTGTAATGTTTTGCACCACAGTACAAAACAACTTCAACTTCCTGGTAGAATATCCATTTATTCAAATTCAAAAGACAAAAAGAAATACACATTTGTGCTGTCTGCAGTCTGTGAACAACTCTGCATATATACACTTTATACAGTCATATATATTTATAATCTCATTATTTAGTAAAACAGTACACCATTCCCCTGTAACTGTTCCCATGAATAATAAATCCCAATCCTCCCCTTCACAGCCCATTAGTTTGGCATTTTAAGATGTAAAAAACACATTTGTTTTGAGGTTTTCAAAAACATTCATTCAAGGATGCGCCTTGTGGTAAAATTCAAGTCAAATATTTTCTATCCAACCGAGAATCTTTCAGCCAATAACTCAAATGGAGCCTACAAAGTGAGGACAATAGCACTGGCTATTAGTGCAATCCACTCGAATGAAGGTGTGAAAGAGAGGAGAGCCAGGCCCCCAACAGCAGCATTTGCATCTACGAGCCCCCTTCGCTCTGTGTGGGCACTTTAAAATCTTTTTGAAATCCAGAAGTCACACCTGAGCACATGGTTTTAGCACTGACGGCATTTCTGGAGTGAATATGCCTTTGAAATACACTTCCAGTGTGAACATGATAGGCGGTTTTGGTTCAAATTAGAAGATATAAGAAAAGAAAAGAAGCAGTAAGATGAAAGAGTGGCGATTACAAGTTGGTGTGGATGTCCTCGTGTCGCAGCACTTTGTAGGTGATCCAGTAGAAGACGTTGAATATGAGGAAGCTGAGAGGAAACACGGCTCTGGATATGGTGTCGATTCGCTTGGCTCGGTCCACAAAGCGCTTCCGGACGGCCTCTCCGTCGTACAGCACTTGCACTGGGGGTGGTGGGGCGAATACGGTGGACCCCTCCACAGCTGTCCCGTCTTTTGCTTGTAAGCAATGGCCCAGTCCGTACCCACGAAAGTAAAAGCCGCGGCTTTCCCGAACAAGCTCCTCCTCCTTTAACAGAAGAAAAGCATTTTGAGTGTTTTTAGAGGCAGGCAACAAAGACATTTGATAAATGCTACTCTCGCCGCACAGTAAAAAGTGCCAGTCCATCACAGGAATTGCAGGAGACTGCAGGGCACTTTCGAATAAAAGCACTAAAAAATTGTGGGCTCAACTTTACTTAGTGTTTGAGAAAGAGCTGGTTTAGTTTTGGGGGGCAATATATCCTTAAATGCAGATACTGTATGTAAAAAGTGAAATGTCAAGTGTATAAGCTTTCGTGAAATCTAACAGTGCAGCTTTCATTTAAACCCTTTTATGTAATATTTTAGTGGTCATTACTGGAAAAAGTGATTTTCTTACTCTGTATTTTGTCTTGTTTCTGTGTACCAATATCTAAACATTATTAAATTAAGATACATTTACTTACAAAGCAAAATGGCATATTAGGTTTTGTTTTTCTAAAAAATATGTTATCTAAATTAAGTGTTTTTACTTAAAACAAGGAAAAATGTCTTCCAGTGGAGTAAGCAAAACTTCTTACTTCATTGTTATAGGTTGTTTTTTGTTTTATGTATATTTTTCTCAAAGATGTTGGTTTTGCCATAAACTCACTATAGAATTGGTCCAAAGTCAGAGCTGGAAACTTCTTGAAAAAAAGTGTCTTTCTAAAAAAAATGTATATCTCTGCTAATTGTATAATATCCAAGGTACTCATTTCTAGTAATTCTGCAGTTCTCATATTGTATGTTCAGTACTTTTGGAATATTTGTCTTCTTCCCAAATTTGTCACTACCAAAACACAGTAATAATAATTTAATTAGAAGGGTTATATTGACCTATTAAGGTTTTGCTTACATCTTCATTGTAAATATATATGTTTTGCTATTTTATTAACTTTTTTTCAGAGGTAAATCAATAACAATTACATTTTGAACAATATTTCAGCTGTGATTAATGAGATTTGATGTATTTTGAATCCATTTTTTCTTTGTAAAAGGCAAAAGATTGATCATACTGATTTCAAAGTTAAGGATTCATTAGTTTGAATATACATTGAACCAAACATCTAACATCTTAGTTGATAATTCAGTATACTTTATTTTTGACAAAACATCCCATGTTTCAGCATTGACAGCACATTTTCGGTAGTGACAGTAATGTTTTGGTAGCGACCATATCACATTACAGAATTTTAACTTGCATACTAAAACACTACTGAAACATACTAAAATACAAAAAAATTGCATAACTGTATAAAATTTTGTTTATTTCCCCCAAATATGAGGATTATGTGTTCCCTTTTAGTGAAATCTTTGTGTTTTTGGGTGTTATCCCATAAAATTGTCACTACCGAAACAATGATGACACGTTTCGGTAGTGACAATTTTATGGGATAACACCCAAAAACACAAAGATTTCACTACCAAAACTCCACCAAATGTTTTGGTCGTGACTGGTTTGGTAGTGACAATTTTAGATACTTTTGAACCTAGCTCAAGGATGCTAATCAGCACATGGTTAGCCAGCACAGTTCTGAACAGTTGTACACATATAAAAACTAAATGTTATGGAATAACTCCCAAAAAAGATTGCCTAATTGCAGAAAAAAGGTGTTTAGTAGTGGCATTCCTTAAAGTTACACACAGATTTTTCAGATTTTTGAACACAGTTACTTCAAAATGATAGGGCCAATCTACTCACCATGTAGTTATGAGAGAGAGTGACACAAATATTTTCTGATCATAAATGTAGAGGTGTAGAGATCATAAATGTAGAGCTCAACATCATTTTTTTTTTTTTTTTAATTTTTACAGCATCCCAAAGATCATGATTCATGCTGTTAAATTTCAAAATTTGGATGAAGATGGACACAAGAATGCTTCCTGCATAGTTTCCTTACCTAAAAAAGAAGGCTTTGTTTCTTAAATATTGCCCTTACTTTTCTACAACACTTTGGCCTAGTTCTTTGCCTCTAATGCCATATAAATTAGTCATTTGGATCAGTTTATCTGTCAATCTATGACAAATTACCCCTTTCCTCGAGAGGATAAGAAGATTAAGTTCTCGTTTAGCTCTTCATTAAATCCTCTGCTTGCACCTAAAAACAATCCAGTCAATCACATGCCTAGGAATAATGATGCGTTTGGTTTAAGATAAAGACACCCTTTAAAGTGAGTGAATGTCACCTATGAACACAGTTTAGGTCAGTGCTTACCTTATTAATCATGGCCAGGCCGTATCCAGACTCAGAGTCTGAGTCTAGCGTGTAAAAAGAACTTTGCTGCAAAAACGTTTAAGTATGAAACAAGTCAGTTCCATTTGTATGAGGTCAAAGGGCTATGGCACATTGGGGTCACTCAACAAATACAGTCTAAAGGAAAGAAACATACTGGGTGGAGGTATGAATACTTTACCATAAGTACATATTTAAGGAATACTCATCTGTGCATTTGCTAAATATTGAGTTGAGGTCAAAAGTTTACATACATTTTGAAGAATCTGTGAAATGTTAATTATTTTACCAAAATAAGAGGGATTATACAACATGCATGTTATTTTTTATTTAGTACTGACCTGAATAAGATATTTCATATATAAGATGTTTACATATAGTCCACAAGAGAAAATAACAGTTGAATCTATAAAAATGACCATGTTCAAAAGTTGATTCTGTGTTGTTACCAGAATGATCCACAGTTTTATATATTTGGTTTTTCAGCATTTTTGTCTATTTGAACCCTGTCCAACAATGACTGTATGATTTTAAGATCCATCTTTTCACACTGAGAACAACTGAGGGACTCATATGCAACTATTACAGAAAGTTCAAATGCTCACTGATGCTCCAGAAGGAAAAACGATGCATTAAGGGGTGTAAACTTTTGAATTTTTCACATTTTGCCTACATATCATAAGTTGTTTCATTTAGTACTGCCTGTCAAAAAGCTACAAAAGATACTTAAATGTTCCCCAGAAGACAAAATAAGTGAAATTTACTTTTATCTTCAAATTCCAAAAGTTTTCACCCCCCGGCTCTTAATGCATTGTGTTTCCTTCTGGAGCATCAGTAAGCATTTGAACCTTCTGTAATAGTTGCATATGAGTCCCTCAGTGTGAAAAGATGGACAGTCATACAGTCATTGTTGGAAAGGGTTCAAATACACAAAAATACAGAAAAACCGAAGAATTTGTGGGACCTGAAGGATTTTTCTGAAGAACAGCATCCCAAGTTTAACTGAACAGTTTAACTGTTCAGGCCAAACAAGGGACTCATGATCAGCTATCACTAAACAAAAAAACACAGCTGTGGATCATTCACACAGTATTAAGAATCAAGTGTAGACTGTAGACTTTTGAACAGGGTCATTTTTATAAATTCAGCTATTATTTTCTCTTGTGGACTATATGTAAACCTCGTTTATGTGAAATATCTTATTCAGGTCAGTACTAAATATGCATTTTTTATGATCCCTCTTATTTTGGCAAAATAATTAATATTTTGCAGATTCTGCAAGGTGTATTTAAACGTTTGAACTCAACTGGACATATGTGCTAAAAGTCCAAGCTGTTTTATGAAGAATAATAATAATATGTTATTTGAATCACTGTATGCATTTAAGGGGTATAAGGGAAGTGTGTGGACAATAATGCCCCATTTTACACCTGGCATTAACAGCCATTTCTATATCCAATCACAAGTGATCACAGAAGACGCATTACTATCAGGAGCAAACTGCAATTTTAAGCGATCACTTGAGAAGTATATGTTCATACCAGCTGTGAACTGGGCCAGTAGGATGGACGGGGTTCTGGGTTTATGGGACTCAGTGTTTGCCGGTGGGCAAATAAGATGGGGACACAGATGGTATTTTTACCCTGGCACAGGTGTTGTAGTGCTGGTTGAATTTGTCGGCACTGTTGCCAGGGAGCTTGTTCACTCTCCGCAGTGAGTTGAAGCTTCCTGGCTGCATCGCTCGATCCTTCATGAGGAAGAATGGCAGTGAGCATGGTGCATTGTGAAATGTTTTGTTTCACAGTTCTTGTTATATAACAATTTTGAACATCTGTCTCGTTCTTTCTCTAAATTAACTTTTGGGGATCAATAGAGCGCATCCATCCATCCATCAGTCTGTCATTCTTATGTATTTTGCACGGTTCAGTGCATCTTCAAGCATCAAATAGTGCGTAACATTTCTAGGCAGGCTGAGCAGACTCATTTTCATTAATATTGGCAACTGTGTAAATACTTCAACAAGAATTTAAGAGACAACAGCTATCAAGCCACTGCTCTCCAGCACCATCCAAGTTGCTAGGCAACACTGCTTGTGAGTGTACACTTCTTTGCAGGTTGCTGAGGGACACTCCAATAAAGTGCACACTCAAGCTAAATCCGACCATTATCTTTCAGACTCTTCAGCAAAACTTTATAAAGTTCTTTGACAAGTGGTGTTTAAGACTATTATGGATGGATGGTTAACTAATCAATGGAAGTTATTTTTACTTCATTCAGATTTTTTTTTTTTTTGTAGATTCTGTAATTTATTTAATTTTTTTTTCTTAAGCTGTAACATTTGCATCTTTTCATTCCCTTTTAAAGTGCACCTACAGGCGTACACAGCAGCATAGATGGTTTTTGCCATTATGCCACTTTTTTTTTTTGTGATGATTTAGAATGTGTGTACAGTTAAAAAAAATACATCTCGAAACGCTTGCAATCTGTTTCATTCCATTGTGCTCTGACTAGATGTTGAAAATCTGACTTTTTTCTCAGAAATGAGATATAAACTCGCAATTGCGAATGATAAAATCAGAATTGTGAGATATAAACTCGTAATTCTAAGAAATTAAGTTACAATTGTGACTATATCTCACAATTTTGACTTTATAACTCGCAACTGGGAGTTCATATTGCAATTCTGAAAAAAAGGTCAGAATTCTGACTATATCTTGCAATTCTGACTATAACTCGCAATTGTGAGTTTATATCACGCACTTCAGACTTTATAATTTGCAATTGCGAATTTATATAACGCAGTTTTAACTATATAACTCACAACTGCGAATTTATATCATTCAGTGCTGACTTCATAACTCGCAATTGTGAGTTTATTACACACTTCTGACTTTATAATTTGCAGTTGTGAGTTTATATCATGTAATTCTGAGTATATAACTCGCAATTGTGAATTTATATCATGCAATTCTGACTTTATCACTCGCAATTGCAAGTTTATATCATGCAATTCTGAGAAAAAAGTCAGAATTCTGACTTTATATCATGCTATTCTGACTTTATAACTTGCATTTGCAAGTTTATATCAGCCCGTTTCTGCCCCTGACTAATAAATTAAAAAAAGGTTATTGAGACTTTTTATCTCACAATTCAGACTTTTTTTTGTATCACGCAATTCTGAGAAAAAAATCAGAATTGCTATATAAACTCACAATTGCCAGTTATGAAGTCAGAATTGCGTGATATAAATTTGCAATATAAAGATATAAACTCACAATTCTGACATTTTTTCTTCATTTTTTCAATTCTGAGAAAATAAAAAGTCTGAATTGTGAGATAAAATGTTGTGAATAACAGTTTTAATTTATTAGTCAGTGGCGGAAACGGGCTTCCATAGAAATGAGTACTAAAGCTACTAAAATAAAATAAAATTCAAGCGAATTTGAAATATTTAAAAAACTAATGACTAAAGCACATATTTTACTTAAAAATTAAAATGAAAACTCAAAATATAAAAGCTAATTCAAAATAAAAAATAATAAATACTATAACATCTATAAATAATATTAATATAACAGCAACTTTTTTTAATATAAACACACCTTAAAAAAGGCATCACATGAATCTGAAACAGCCTAATTATATCTCTGATAAGTTGATTAGACATTCAGGCAACCCACAACTGGTTAATTCAGAAAATATGTGGTTTTGTGCATCCCTGAACCGGGCACGATCCTCTCAGCTCCCATCTGTTTGTGTTTTCTTGAGCAGGAACATGTGGCCTAATTTGTCTGTAGTGTTATTAAGGCAGGATAAAGCCAAGGATTTGTTGTATTGATTAATTCTGGCCAGTAGTTGGTCCATCAGCCTAACAGCTCTCTCAGCCAGTGACCCATGCATCGATACAACCCAGATTGATCATTCAGACCAGAGATTTTCTTGGCGGGAGAGAATAGGACGAAGAGTAATGGCTGCCTAGATCTCCAAGGCAGGATGGGGAGGAGAACGCGCTCATTCTCAAAGGGAGTTATTCTCATTTTTCTCTCATTATTGATTCAGATCCAACCAACAGACCCGTAAATCACCAGCACTGTGAGCTTGGATGCTGAACACTGTCGTACAAGCCCAGAAAGTACCCGAGATGTTTTAGCCAATAGTAGTTTTAAATGTGATTGTTGGGCTTTGATCTGCATTATAGTCCACAATTTTACTTTTCAGGATAGAAATTACATTTAAAATCTGTTAGCATTTAATGTGTTCACAGTGATTTTATTCTCCAACGTCCTAAGGGTATTTTCTAAGCTTTTAGTTTAAAAGCCTCTTTAGCATTTCAGTCAGTGTCTGTGATCTCGGATCAGGAAGCAGGTTGCTGGCCTTTGGAAATTGGCTGTGGCAAGGCTTTACAAGGTGGCACAAACGGTGGGCTTAGCACAGGGGACTGTTCACTATGGAAACAGGCTGATCTGAATTCCCCCACACGAGATGTGACAGCCAGCTGTAGCCTAGTGTGGCCGTTGCCAGTGTTTGGATATGTGGCTGAGCACAATGAGAAGAGATGCGAGTCAAAGTGTAATCCAGGGTGACAGGACAGCCTGTATTTGTTTGTGCGTATGTGTATGTGTTTGACGCACTTACTATTCTCTGCCTTCGCTGCTTCTTGCGCAGCCTGATGAACTCCTTGTGTTGCCTTGAGACGAAGTTAACTGCTGCGTACTCCAGCAATGCAGCAAACACAAACAACAGACAAACGGCCATCCAGATGTCAATGGCCTTCACGTAGGACACCTGGGAATCACAAGGTCAAACAAATAGCAATAGCTAATCAATAAAGGCATTGCTAGGAATAATGAGACCGTGTTGACTTTGAACACATAATTTCTGTTTGATATCAGCTGATATATTTTCACAGAAAGCAGCACATTTTAAATAGCCTTTAGTCCTAAAACATCTTAAGCAGGCATTATTTTAATTTGGTTTAAAACGGTATGTACAATTTCACAGTTGTTAATTTATGTTTATTTATATTAAATTTAATTTAATTTATACCTAATTTATTATTATTTTTTTTAAATGAATGAGTCCACACTAATCCTCACTAAAATATACTGCTAAGTTTGTAGTCGATCGCCATGCTCTGCGCCTAGTTTGATGCGTGCGCGTGCATGTTGACTGCGTCTGACAAGAGTGGCGGTTTTTTTTTTTCGCTGAGGTGAGGAAGTGCTTCGTGACCGCGGCGCAGTGCCGCGAAATGTAAAAGAATGCATAATGTTCGAACGCGTTTTTAAAAGTCTAAACGTCAACCGTCTTAAAACAGAAGAAGAAGAAAAAAGTCTAACGTTTTTAACTTGATATTTGTCGGGAAAAGCTGCGCCCAGCAGAGACTCGGCACAGCGGTATAGTGAATGTTTATGTGTGAAGCATATATAATATGTCAAGTTCCTTGGACCTACAGAATTAATGTAAGTGATAATTTGGATTCAAAAAGCTAATTATCTCTTAGTAAGCAATGCATTATAGCCTACTTATAGGCTTTATCCTTCTCAGCATAATGTTTATTTAATTTTGCAGTGAAAACACATCCCAAAACCATAACTGTAATCAGTCACTTTTTCTGGATGATTTGTTTATGAACCAAATTGATCTGGGAAAAAAAAAAAAAATAATAATAATATATAATAATATATAATATATAATATATAATAATAATAATAATAATAATATATATATATATATATTTCCCCCTTTATAAGTATTACAAGGGCCGTTTATGGAATTGTTGAGGAGTTGTAATTGTTAAAGGATTAGTTCACTTCAAGAATATGAATTTCCTGATGATTTACTCACCCTCATGTCATCCAAGATGTTCATGTATTTTTTTTTTTTTTTCTTCAGTCAAAAAGAAATTAAGGTTTGGAGGAAAACATTGCAGGATTTTTCTCCATACAGTGGACTTAACGGGGACCAATGGGTGGGAGGTTTTAATGCAGCTTCAAAGGGCTCTATACAATGTATATACTTTTAACCACAAATACTCATCTTGCACTTGCTCGACCTCAGGCATTATGTAATCATGCACGCGTGATGTAGGCGGAAGTACTGACCAAGTGTTTACAAAGTGAACGTGCAAGGAAAGTCAAATTCCCTTCACAGAAAGGCAAAACAATGATGTCGGATGATTTTGAAGTTGGAGGAGAAAATTAGAGAAAAATCTTAATTTCTTTTCGACTAAAGAAAGACATGAACATATTGGAAGAGGAAATAATCAGGAAATTTCATTCTGGAAGTGAACTAATCCTTTAAGAGGAATCAGGATTGCATTTGGAACATAATTCATAAAACGAGTTTTAGTGAACATATTCTGAAACAAAATCAATCCATCCTTTTCCTGCTAATTTAACAAAAAGCACTTCAGGCTTATTCCCACCTCTCTCTGCTCCCATGTGTTTTTCCTCAGTTTTATTGATTGTCTCATTATTGCACTCATTATTTTATAACTGCAGTTTCTGAATTGTTTCTCTATTTTTTCCCCCTCACAGGATCTGAGTCATTTTGGTTATGTTACCTTGGGTAGAGAGGCTCGTGAACCGGAGCTCTGGGTGGTCATGGTGAGCACAGTGGTGATACCCAATCCTACCCGAGCAGGTGCCGCATCCATGTTGATCCAGAAAGACACCCAAGACAGGATGACAATCAGCAGACTGGGGATGTACATCTGAATGAGATAGTAGCCCATCTGTCTCTCTAAGTGAAACTTCACCTCAATGCAGGTGAATTTACCTTGGAGATCACAAAGAGTTTCATAACAGGTAAGTAATTATGTATAGCAACTTTTAATGCATTTTTACACCTCTGGTTGGGAATTATTGCTGGAGTATATTTAAAAAATCGTATTGCGGGTTGTATTGGCGAGACCATTTAAATGCATGTAAAAATTCATAAAAGGACCTTGAAATCTATTCTGTATGCCATAGTATATATGTTTTTTTGTTTGGAAAAAAAAAAGAAATAGATATCATTTGATGTGCATGAAGGTCATAGTGAAACGTCTACCTGTGTTGTAGTGCTTAGTGCAGTAGCCAAGATCTTTTTCCTCCTTCAGTACAAATTGAGGAAGAGTCAAGTCATCCGCCACCTGCACAGGGCTATCAGAAAGCCACTCGAAGATCAGATCGTTCATGGTGTAGCCAACTGTGAAAAAGCAGAGAGAATAAAATAGAAAAATGCATATCTGTGGAAAAGAGTGTGAATTGGACCTGTCATGCTTCCTCTTTCATCCCATACTTTGTACATTGTGTAAAAGGTCATCTCCCAGACAACAAACTAAAGTGGTGGATGGATAGATTGTAGGTCTGATACAGACCTCTGGATAGTGAAGATCTTATGCTCTGGATTATTACACTATCGACACTCAGTGTATTCTAGGCTAGAAATCACGTGCAGTATGACCAGCATTTAAGCAAATTAATTGAAAATCTCTCTCTTGCATCATTGTATTTTGGTTTATTCATGCTACTTGTCTGAATTTCTTCACATCCCCCACATCATTTCTAACAGTTCTGTAGTACACGGTGAGATTAGGGGCCTATTAAAAATGCATGAGGCATGCAATAACAGTGTAGAATACTTGACAAATCTGAATAATATTGATGTCTATCAGAGACCCTCAGGGATTTACAAAGACATCTATTATTCACAAACCTCCCGTCCCCCCTCCGTCTTCAAAACAACAAACCTATGAAAAAAGGATGAAGACTGAAAGTCCTTGAATGTCATGATGTCTTTGAAAAGTTTAGTGTGGTTCTAAGCATTCTATTCAAACTAGTACAAGGAATATGAATGTTTTCCAATATGAGGAACATTTTTTTGTCTACAGTCTCAAATGTCAGTATATATCAAAAAGGCGTTAAATGCAATATAATATGCCTATTATGTTAGTCTTTTAGAACTCACTTGTTGCAGGCAGTGTAAGTGGAAAAGAAGGCTATTGAAGGTAAGAAGGAAATATTGCTTTATATCATTTCGATTTCAAAGAACTCCTTGCTATTTTAATTTATTTTTAAAATCTAATTAGGCTGAATTTTCAGCAGCTATTATTCCAGTCTTCAGTGTCACATGATCCTTCAGAAATCATTCTAATATGATGACGATGCTCAAGAAATATTTGTTTTTTATTCTTATTATTAATGTTAAAAACTGTTGTACTGCTTAATAGTTGTGTGGAAATCATGCTGTAAAATTCAAAGTACAACATGAATTTAAACTAGAAATCTTTCGTAATATTATCAATGTATTCACTCTCACTTTTTATAAATTCAGTGTATACTTAATGCATAGTATCAGTTTCTTTTTTTTTTTTTTTTTTTTTAAAAACTTTACTGAAACCAAACTTTTGAATGGTAGTTTGTATTTCAGATATAGACTCCTTTTATTACTTTCCCAACCTGATCTCATGAAAAAACGTACATGTGGGAACTTTTTCGAAACTTTTCACGTTTCGTGACGTATTTGATGTGGAATGTCCAGTGGTGCTAAAAAAGTGTTTTTTTGTTCTCCCCTGGAACAGATGAGCGTACATGTTGTTTTACGTGATGTTAATTTTGTACGTGTCAGCGCAGTTCTAACTTGAAATGTCAGTTGAGTTGCACTATAACACTATAACTATAACTTAAAATAGTGTACCATCTGCACTACACCTAAACCTACTCAATAGTATGAACAAAAGCGAATGTGACGTAAAAATGCAATTGCAGGGATGCTATTTTAGCTCTTAAAAAAACAAAAGGTTATTTGTCTGTGCAGCCCATTTGATTTGTGTGGCCTTTATAATCCACAAAAGCATCCGTTTGCTAAATCTGTATCTGTATCATTCATTTTTGAAGCCTTAATGTTAAAGGCTATAAAAATGTTTTTACAGTAATCTTACATTGGTCTAATTTGTTATGTTCCTACTTTTCCTCCATTTTCTTGCTTTGTCATCATTCTACTTAAAATATTTATTCCCTTAACACACTTGCACACCCAATTTCCTAAAGTTTACTTTCCCCATTGTTTCTTTCCACACCATTCACACCTTTGCTTTAATCTATACACCTTGCCTTCAGCGTCAGATTTCTCTTCCAGGATGTGTCCTTTCCAGACAAGGTGATCCCACCACACTTGTCAAAACAGTTTTCAGTGGGCACTTTCAAAGCCCTAAAAAAGGTGCTCTTGTCTAATCAGAAATGATTATGCCCTCCGTAACCGCTTTGTTAGGCAATAAACCTGCCTGTCATCCTGTGTGCGTCTCTTTCTGTCTGACCCTACTCCTTAGACGAGGGCACTTTTAACTGCGGCCACAGAGGAGGGATTTTTCCACTCATTGAATAAATACTGTAGACATACAGAGGACACAGAAAGGACTGTAAAACACGCTGTCTGGGTGTAGGCCCCCTAAATCTTTTAAACCATATGAGTCACTGAATGTTGAATGAATATACTTCAGGTGGTGTCTGCGGTCATGGCACGTAAATGGGGGATTCAAATCAAATAATCCAACAGGCAAATTTCTGCATTTCTGCATTACACGGATACCTCATTTGGCTCTTCTGGTGGTTAGAAAGGGGTGTTCTTTTGTCTCAGGGAGGTGGAATTAAAAGCCTCTCAGGCAACTGAGGTGGGTCACATAATAAAGGGGACACAAAATGAAAGTTTCATTATTGATATCCTTTAAATTGGTTCCAGGAGTTAAGATGCTATCTGCTCTGAGGGCACTGGGGTGGTGAATAGTCTATTTCTTTGACTCCCTCTTTCTTTTATCAAGGTAATAAGGAAGGACACTTTACGCACAATTTTAAAATGAGGATGCTTTGTCGTTGATACTTCCTTTAGCTGATTCTTTGTCTTTTTGTGCAGACGTGTGAGACATAGGAAACTGTTTTGAGTTATTAATTTTCTACAGATTTTTTTTTTTTAATCCCATAATGCTCAAGGTTACTGGGTTTGCAAGTGAAACAGACAAACAGTGGATTGTCATTACCATCTTAACAGGATTTGTTAATGGCAACAGCTCATGGTATACACTAACATTCCAAAGATTGGGGTCAGTAAGATGTTATCTGAGCACCAATTCAGCATATTAAATTGATTTCTGAAGTATCATGTGACACTGAAGATTGGAATAATGGCTGCTGAAAATTCAGCTTTGCCATCGCAGGAATAAATTACATTTTAAAAATACATTGCATTTTGTAAGTAAATCATATACATATATATATATATATATTACAATAATACTATTTCTATATTTTTCATCCAATAATTGCTGGTTTGATAAGCAGATGAGATAAGACTTCTTTTAAAAACATTTCCGGCCACAAACCTTATAACGGTATTGTAAATGTTAACCTTATTCAACAATGCACACAAGAAGGATTTTAAATGTTAAATCACCTTCATGGTGAATGCTGTCACTGCATACATTAAAACTCCATATCAGTGTCAAAAGAATCGAATGCAGCAAAGTGTGAAAAGGGGAAGGGAGAGGAGGGATGGGGGAGGGAAAGTTGAAGAGAAGAATAGAGTACTCACAGCTTTCTAGCTGCATGGTACAGGTTTGAATGTCCATTGGGAAATTCTTCAAGTCCATGGGACAAGACAGGATGAGTGTTAGCCTGAGACAGAGCGCAAAAAGGGAAAGCAGAAAGTGGGAAGAGTCAGCGTGAAACCACAAAGGGCAGAAAAAAGGTGTTAAATAGAGGGTAGAGAAAGACCCAAGGAGTTTGCAGAGAAGACTCAGAAATAAAAATTGTCATTATTTGTTCACCAATATGTCTCACTCTCTCTTTTTATTAACAAATATCTGACCAAGCTTTTACTATAACTTAAAAAAGTTCACTTCTAGAATAAAAATGTCATCCAAGATGTTCATGTCTTTCTTTCTTCAGTTGCCAAAAAAATATGTTTTTTGAGGTAAACATTTCAGGATTTTTCTCCATATAGTGGACTTGAATGCTGGACAATGGGTTGAAGGTCCATGCTGCAGTTTCAGTGCAGCTTCAGAGAGCTCTATACAATCATGTGCGTCTTTACTCATTGTGTAATCAAGCTGGAAAAGTCACGCGCAGTTAGTACTTTGTCTCTGTACTTCAGTTCAAAAAGGAAGGGTAGGGCGAAAAACTCCATCTCATTTTCTCCTCCATCTTCAAAATCGTCCGACATCATTTTACCTTTTTTTTTGTAAAGGATGTATGACTTTCTTTGCACATTCACTTTGTAAACACTGGGTTGGTGTTTCCACCTACATCACATGTGACCTTTCCAATGTGATTATATAACGTGTGAAATCGAGTTAGTGCAAGACGAACCTTTGCAGTTAAAAAAGTATAATAATTTGTATTTTTCTTCACTAGATAAGACCCTTATTCCTCAGCTGGGATCATGTAGAGCACTTTGAAGCTGCATTGAACCTGCAATTTGGAGCTTCAACCCATTGGCAACCATTGAAGTCCACTATATGGAGAAAAATCCTGGAATGTTTTCCTCAAAAACCATAATTTCTTTTCCACTAAAGAAAGACAGTTTGAACATCTTGGATGACATAGGGGTGAGTAAATTATAAGGAAAATTTAATTCTAGAGGTGAACTTCTCCTTTAAGTGAATAAGAATAAGGCTATCAAGCTTCAAAATGATTCAGAAGCGCCATAAAAAATATAATAATGGTTCATATGACTTATGTACTACATTCCATTTATTCTAGAAGCCATTTGTTAGCTTTGTGTGGCTTGTTCATGAGCAAAGTAGTGTTTTGTGAATAAATTATTCTTTTGCTTTTGCAATTTTGAAAGCTCTAGATCACAGTGATTGTAATTGCATTTAGAAAACAACCTGTGCATTCTTTAAAATATATTTTGTTTTCCATAGAAGGAAAGTCATACAAGTTTGGAACATAATGAGTTTGAATAAATGATGACTTAATTTTCATCTAATCTAATTTCAGAATGCATCAACATTCAAAATCCCAGTTTGTACTGTCTCTGTACAAGATCAGATCTGTATGGCTGTACACTTCATCCCCTTGATTTGTGATTACAGAGTAAGTCCCCAAACAAGGCAGTGAATTGTTTTTTTTTGTATCATGTGCCTTCTTGGTAATAGTAAACTAACTGCCTGACAGTTTTTTTGTTTTACATTTATTTATCGTGCTGCTGACACATTAAGGTTTTAGCCGTGAGGAAGAGTCGCCACTAATAGAAAGTTTGGATAGAGGAAACAGTGTAATTACCTGCTGTAATGCTGTGCCTCAGAGAAAGACAAAAGCCACCAGTGCTTTTTTGAAGAGCCAATTTCTTTTGTGCTGTGATAACCCTAAATTCAAACCCCAAAATATCTACACTTACACACTCTGATATGGAGGCCTTTTTAGGCTCAACACATGACATTTTTTCCCCGCCATAGTTCCCAAAAAGCAACTTAACGTGATAATTTTCAATTCCATCCAGGAGAAATAAACTTTTTAAATTCTTAAAAATTTTTAAAAGAGCAAAATGAGAAAAGTACTATCTTAAAACCTTAAAAGTTTGTTTCTAGGCAACTTATCTTTCATGTAACATATTGTATATTTACTATGATTAATAATTGATCAAATTGTAATCGTGCTATTAACCAACCTTGTTTACTTTGGCTTATGTCTTTAGCATATATTTCTGAAGGAATATTTTTCATGCAAAAAATTCCTGTTCTCTAAAATCTATAAAAGACTTTTCTGCTTACCTAATGCTGTACAGCACATTCCCATTCTGAAAGATCCTCAGCAGCTTGTTGTCTGTTGTGACTTCATGGAAGTTTGCACCTTTTTCATTAGCAAAGAATAAGTCAGGTTTCCATATGGAGTCCAGCATAGAAGGATCTAGGTCTAGAGAAGCATCAGGATATTCACTATAGGCCAACCGAGGGTCATTCCATTGCTGGCGTAGAAAGACGTTGAGCCTATAATCCTGTAGGAGGAGAGAGGGTAGAAAACATTAGGTCCTAAAATCTTATAGGTCGATTTCTGGATTTGATTATTAATAATGTACCTTTTAGTTTTAATGTTCTTTTAGTTCTTCTTTCCCAATGGTTTAATTGCAAACCTAACACGGGCTGAATCAGATATGCTCTTAACATGCAAGTAAATAACTTGTTCTCCCTTGACATTAATTTCTGTTGGAAGTCCTCCATTTCCAATGATCTAATCCCAGGTTAACTGACTAACAGACCGTTAACAAAGGCAATCTGTAACAGTCAACTGAAATATTCTGCTGACAGAGACATTTAGTGCTAAGCACAGGCTTTAGAGGATGGGTATATCACCCTTTCATTTTTTCCCCTCAAGATCCTGGCCGTTCTCTCAATTTTTCATTTTAATTGCATGGTGGACAGTTCATTATCAGCACATCAGCTGACCCATTGGACTCCAAACTTCTAAGTGATAAGCTTCTTGAGACAAGGAGAAGTCAGGTAAGCGACTAAAACTCACTCAGCAGTAATATAATTATAACAGTGCATACTGTCTGAAAGAATAGAGAGAAAGAAAAGGAATTCCCCTTTGCATTTTAGGTCAAGGTCTGAGTTGCATGAAAAGATAAGTGCAATGCTGAATCCGTGATATTAAGAAAAACGGAACCAGTGTGATTACATACCATAGTTGTCTCTGTAATGGATCCAAAGCTGTTGATGAAAATATTACAGGTGACGTTTACTGGTGGTCCTGTTGAAATAGAAGAGAGAAGTTTCACACGTTTAGACTAACACTTACTTTTGTTTGGAGAAGTTAAAGGAGAAGTTCACTTCCAGAACAAAAATTTACAGATGATGTACTCACACCCTTGTCATCCATGATGTTGAAATTATGGTTTTGGAGGAAAACGTTTCAGGATTTTTCTCCATAATGTGGATTTCAATGGTGGCCCCGAGTTTGAACTTCCAAAATGCAGTTTAAATGCAGCTTTAAAGGGCTCTAAACGATCTCAGCCGAGGAAGAAGGGTCTTATCTAGAGAAACGATCGGTTATTTTGAAGTTGGGGGAGAAAATAAATTTTTTTTTTTTTGACATACCCTAATTGTGAACCGGAAAAAACAGAGTTCAGGCAGACCTAGACAAAATGGGCATTTGAAGTTATATATATTGTATATAGATTGTAATTTTTTAAAAAAAGAAAATAATCAATTGTTTCGCTAGATAAGACCCTTCTTCCTCGGCTGGGATCCTTTAGAGTCTTTTGAAGCTTTTTGTATATTCAAAATCGGGGGCACCATTGAAGTCCACTATGGAGAAAAATCCTGAAATGTTTTCCTCAAAAAACATAGTTTCTTTATGACTTAAGAAAGAAAGACATGAACATCTTGGATGACAAGGCGGTGAGTACATCTGTACATTTTTTTTCTGAAAGTGAACTTGTCCTTTATAATTTATAGGAAATTTATAGGAGTAGTTAACCCAAAAAATGGAAATTCTGTCATGATTTACCTTTCTGTTCTATGCTCTTATCTTCTCCATATAATGAAAAGAAATGGTGATGAGTGATTGTCAGCCTCAAAGTATATAAAAAGTATACAAATTTTTATTATTTTAAGAAAATGACTGTTATGACCGAAAATGATTAAACATTTTGCTAGATAAGACCCTTATTCCTTGGCTGGGATTGTGTAGAGCCCTTTGAAGCTGCATTGAAATTGCAATTTGGACCTTCAACCCGTTGGCCACCATTGAAGTACACTATATGGAGAAAAATCCTGGATTGTTTTCCTCAAAAACCTTAATTTCTTTGCAAATGAAGACAGAAAGACATGAACATTTTGAATCAAATGGGGGTAAATTATCAGGACATTTTTATTCTGGAAGTGAACTTCTCTTTTAGTAAGAGAAGGACCTTCCTGGTCCTTAATGTATTCGGAGTAATAGCATACAGTCAGGTCACTGGGTTCTTTCTACTGTCACCTTGTTTTCAAGTTTCCAGGAACCACTACTGTCAAGCTGCTACCGGTTTCACAAATTGTGTTGCATATATCCCTACAAATCCTGTTTGTTTACATTCTGTCACACCTTTGAAGTTGGGTCTGATGCGAGCATCATAGCCGGAGGTTCTTCCCATCAGCTTGTCCAAAAAGTCCGACGGGGACATAGGCTTTGCTGCTGGCCTGCTGGAGGACTTTATCTCCTCTTTACAGGAGCCCAGTCTGCCAGAGATAGAGAAAGTGAAGAAGAAGGGGTGTAGAAAAAGAGAAAGAAAGAGAAAGATGAGAAAAAGGACAGATACAGTCAGCGATAATGACAGAGAAGACTGTCATGAACTATTTTAACGCATCTTTTAATAAATAGATTTGTTGAAAAGACCAGGATGCATTTCCTAGCTTGTGGAGCTAGCACACCAACATCCAAAACTTATGCTTGTGACCAGCAATACTGGTGTATTCGTCAGGGAATACAGAGGCGTAATGCATTAAACATACGTTCGTCATGCTGTTTTTACAGAAGCCTGTCACAGTGATCATGACAAAGAAAAACAGAACCCACTAAATCCCTAGGCAAGGGGAGGCATTGTGTCTGACAGACTGATGGCTCAATTGAAATGCTGTGAGTGTCACAGTTAGGGGAGACGACTTTGATTCCAGTTCCAGCGGGACTCAGTCTGTGCCTGACAGACCTGCCAGGCCGGAGCAAGTGGATCCCAGAGGCAGGAGTCTTGGATTCGACTGGATCTTTTTCTTTCTTGATACTTCAGAAGAAGTGTTTTTCCTCCTCACTTTTGGTTCAGTTTCAAGCAGATCAGTCATGACCCCAGTCCCCAGACTCTGAGGAGCAAAGGGCCATCAAACTCTGTGTCTCCTCCCAGTGTTAAACTTTCTGTTCAGTGAGTCTTCCTCAGTGTTTTTACCACAGAAAATATGGAGTGAATTTTAGTGGAAGCTCCCAGGTGAATCCCCACTTGGATTGCATAAAAATGTGCAAAAAAAAAAAAAAATTAACCAGGGGCTGTGTTCTTTCCCAAAGCCCTGGAAGACGCAAATCTCTCTTGGAGTGGAAAAAAAGTCCAATATGGGTTTAAATTTGCCTCACAGGCTCCAGGGCTTCCTCATCATCCAGTTCAGCTCTTGTTTGTCCAAAATAGAAGAGAAAAGCTGCTAAGTGAATCACCCCCATTTTTTTATGTGGTCCAACCGCCTTAGAAAATATGGCTTTTCGCTCACATTCCCGCTTTGTTTTTCAGCTGGGTTTATGACGAGAGCGTGCTAGAACGGAACATGCATTTTTAAAGAGTTGCAGGAGAGGGAGGCAGCAATCAAGTTTGTTTCTCAACCTTGAGTGTCTGACTCACGTTTGCATCCAAGCACCATCAGCATCAGCTTGCGTTTATAAACCTCACGGCACCATGGCTGATACGTCAACTGTGCCAAGTTCATATCTAAGTCTTTCTGAACTTGGGGAACTTCATTCCATTGAGCTCTTTACATGTTGGTTTTCTCTTTCTTGATTTTTCTTTCACTAGGGGAGAAACCATATGTTTCTCCTTCTCTGTCTCACTTAAACAATCAATGTTCTTCTTAACACCACAGTGTATTACGGACAGTCCGATTACATTCTAATCCTCAGTGAAATGGTTTATATAATATATGGCTCAGGCACACAAAGAACAGCCATGGCAGAGGTCCATTGCTTGTGTTCGTGCTGGGTGTAATCCATGGTTTTTGTTGTTTTGGCTGTCTGGTATTCAGCATCGCTTCAGATATTCCAAAGAGATTATGCATTCGCATTTGAAACACAAATTTGTCATTTTAGGCCAGTTATAAGACCATCTACATGTTTACAATATTCATTGTGAAGCTGTGGTGGGTGTAGTGATATTATAGTATATATGCTCTTCATTTGTAATAGCAAAATAAAAGGTTTTAATTGAATAAAGGTAGAGTCCAGATCCATCATTGGGAAGGGGGAGGGTGGGGTGAATGAAAATAGGAAAAAAGAGTGGTTATAGCCAATATATACCTTATATTTAAAGATTTACATTTGCCTTTTATGATGAGAGATACTATAAGAAAACTGATAAGCTCCATGTACTCCATGTGTAAGCGGTGTCTGTTATAGTATGGGATCTTTGGTATGGGATAGTGCATTATTAGTTTTTTAAAACATATTTTTACATTTATTTTACATTTACATTCTATATATTTGAAAGCATTTAGCTTACCCTTTGGCATGACACATAATGCATGGCAAGTTTGATTAGTCGTATTTCTATGGCCTTTCTATGGTGTATGACTTCTGATTTTTGGTTGATTAGAAGGCTTCCTGAAATATAATTAGGAGGATTAGTTTTGCTTCCTTTTTATCTTTGCCCGTTTCATTTTGGACAACGGAAGTAAAATGTGGAACCGCTTACCCCACACTTCCTAATTATATTTTGAAGTATTTTATAAAATACTTTTGCCTTAGTATTTTATCTGTATTTTAAAATTAACATAATGTTTCAATTATTTTGTTATAATTATAGTTGCCTTTGGAGGCACTATAATGATTCATCTGAAATGTGATTTCCTTTGACAGCTTGGGAACATTATTTCAGGGCTGCATGTGGAGAAAACCATTGAAAGACAAATTCCTATGATGGTTATCTCTTTAGTCTGCATGAAATATTGACACATGAATCTCAGATCTCCTTTAATACAATTTCCCATGTTAGCAGTTATTTCTTGGAATTTGTGACAGGAATGAAAAAGTGGATGTGAGTGGTATAATAAATGCTACCTGATCTCCTGACGAAAACGTACCTGTGGGAACTTTTTCACAAGACACGAAATACGTACCAATAAGTACAATTCACTGCTGTTTCCAACAGAAATAAACGCTAGAGGCAGAGTTGCCAGGTTTTCATAACAAAACCCGCCCAATTGCTACTCAAAACTAGCCCAGTTGCGTTTCGAGGTGGGTTCCTTGTTAAAAATTACGTTTGGGTGGATAAAATACACGTTTTTTGTCGGGGTTCCCATGGTAAATTCACATTACAATGGCTAAATATGCTGTTATTGCTACAACCCGTAGACATCAAAAACTACCAACGGCAACAGCGTACAAGTAGCCCAATTCTGCAACACTGGCTAGAGGCGGTAAAACAGCAGGCACTTGTAATCATTTTATGTTTTGCTTTCCGGTGTTGCTCCGTACCAGATTATCCTTCTAGTATTGGTACACTGTAAAAAACAATTTGTTGAGTCAACTTAAAATAATTTGTAACCTGGCTGCCTTAAAATTTTAAGTTCAGTCAACTCAAAAAAAGTTTATTCAAATTGAAACGTTAAATTATACTAAGTGACAACTTAGATATTTGAGATGAATCAACTTAAAATTTTAAGGCAGCTGGGTTACTTACCCATCTATTAAGTTTAGCAAACACAAATATCTAAGTTGTTACTTAGTACAACTTAACATTTTAAGTTGACTAAACTTATTTTAGTTGACTGAACTTAAAGTTTTAAGGCAGCGGGGTAACAAATTATTTTAAGCTGACTCAACAAATTGTGTTTTTTATTTTTTACAGTGTAGGATTAGGTGTGGGGTAGGAGTTAGGATTAGGCAATCATGTAATAATTTCAACAAGAGGGGGTAATAATTTGGCAGGGTGTTAAAAATAGGCAGAAAAATGGATGTAACAAGCTTGCTTGGTAGTGCAGCCAGCACGAAATTGGACTGAAATGCGAATCCTTTGGTACAAATCCTGTGAAAAACAAGACTTGTGAAAAACAAGCTAAAACGGCATGCTTGTAATTGGGTTTTTACGTCACATTCGCTTTTGTTCATACTATTGGGTAGGTTTAGGTGTAGTGCAGACGGTACATTAGAGCATTAGGGTTAACTTAACGAACATTTCAACGTACACGTACAAAACCAGCTGCGCATAAAACGTACCATATATACGTTCATCTGTTCCTGGAAGAAAAAAGAACACTCTATTAGCGCCACTTTCACATCGAATATCTCATGAAAAGGTAGATGGCGCTATGTATTTCACGTCTGAAAAATTCAGGTATGGTTTTGTCATGAGATCAGGTTGAATAAATCTGTCAGACAACCAACAGAAAAGTTCACCAAGGTCACGAAAAGAATTATTCACATGCATTACGTTAGCCAGTCGCATATGATTACCTGTCATCTCTCACGAAAGCAGTCTGTCAACAGTGTTCAATTAAAAAGTCATTAATTAACTTCTATGATTGACCTGCTGCCCTGTCAAACTATAATTGTCTAGAGGGTTTACTGCACTTGATTATAGAGATGCACAGTGTTGAATCTTACATAGTTGCTGTCTGTTTTTCAATATTTCTTCTTTTTATTTTGTCGAGATTATGTGGAAAGATTCATGACTGAATTTCTCCCCCCATGAGTTCTTAGTCATCAGAAACACTTTCAGATGGTGAATACATCAGCATAATGTATTGAAGCATGCCTAATTTTTCAACGACAACGCAAAAAAGTTTAGAAGGTGGTACAATTAAAGATTAGAATAAAATTCCCCTCTCTGAACTTTTCAGAGGAGTAACTGGGGAGATGTTAACCGAGGCAGATCTAAGCTTGTTTCATTCTGGGCCGTTGCCTTCAACTGGGTGATGACCACAACATTTTTTTTTTATTACTGTAAGCCTCGAGAGATGGCTGACCCCTTCATCAGCCGTCATGAATTTATAATAACCGCCTTATACCAATGCTAACTTCACAGCATCTCAGAACCATTCCCAAAAGACAGAACTGTACCAGCGCAGCAATCCAGTCACGTAACTCTGCGAACATGAGAGCTACTCATCAAAGTGTGAGTGGAGTGTTCCTGAGGTGTGGAAATGCTGGAATACAGTGAGAGGCAGTCGCTTAGGGGATTCCCAGGACGGCAGCTTATAAACACAGATCCGCTGTGGTAGGGATGAAATGAGAAGCTAGAAACTTCAAAATAGAAAACAACAGTTTCTCTATCGATCTAGCCCAAAAAAAAAAAAAAAAATTGCTGAAAGTGAATGAAGAGAAAAACAGTAATTAACTGAATGTAACAGAAAGTGTTTGTCTCTCATCTGACAGGAACGGCATCTGTCGGCTGGTCATAAGGCCATTGGGGTTGCTGGTAATGGCTCTGCGGGAAGGTTTGCAAGGATACCAGAGGCCTGTTTAATGAAAGCTTGGGCTTTTTCTTGAATCATTGAGATGCAAGTAAGGGACTTTTAATGAGCCTGACCTTTCAGGGCCCGATACCGCTGTCTGATCCCTGAGTCCCTGTCTGAGGAATGACAAGAATATTTAACACCCGTTCCTTGCTCAACACTAGCTCAGATATTTTCTCTTGTTTTATCAGCATCCTGAAATTAATCACTGAGATGGCACCCTCATAGTCACACACACACATTGTAAAAAAAGGAAAATCCATTTTAAAAAGCTGACAGTTTTGCCTTTTAAAAAATGTGACTGTTTTGATTTTGTGTCTAATGAAAAAACACACACACACACACAAATCCAAGATCCAAGATTGACTCATTCATGTTAAATGGTTATTTTTGTATTTTCATTTGATTATACAGCAGAAATTATATAACTGTTCTTTTGAAGTTATATGACAGATTTTTATTTATTACAGTTTTCTGTCAAGGCTTGTAATTTCATGTGCTCCAGTTTTGTTTGTTGAAGACATGATTTAGCTTATAACCGCAAAAAGTAATTTATTTCCTAAAAATAATTTAGATTTGCAATTCAGATGCATCTTTTTTTTAAGATATTTATTTATAAGAATGTGCTGTTGATAAAATTTTAATACAATGAAATTTTAAAGTTTTATTTGTAATGTTTCGGCTATTCAAATAAATTTCAATCTCATCTTTGATACACTTCAAATGCTTCTAGTATCAGGTTTCATATTTTTATATTGGCTAATTGTGAGGGGAGAGATTTAGCCTCTACACATGTGTTATAAGTGCTACAATCTGCCAACTCTTCCAAAGGAAAGTAAATCTGGATAGATATCAGCCTAGTCAGCTGCAGTATTATCAGACAGACCTTGGGGCAACATGCTGGAATGAGAAGCTTCATAAGAGGTCTGACTCTGCTGATACACATGATTTGAGTCCTTATGTTCTTCACAGTAAGTACAGTGCCGCATGTGACCCTCAGCAAAGTCCTGGTTTTCCTCATGGGCTCTGAAACCACAATTTCAGATGTATGGATGATATTCAGTCAGAGATAAATTCTAAAAAATACAGACTTTTTAAGGACCTACTGAGACTAGAGAATAATAGGAATAGCTGATTTACACATTTTAAAATAGATTATTTTGTTTTCCACAGAAGAAAATCATGCAGATTTGGAATGACGTCAGGGTGAGTAAATTATTATTCATTTTTGAGTGTAATAACTCCTTAACACCCATTAGATGTCCATTATAGAGTCCATAGGACACTACACTCTTAAAAATAAAGGTGCGTTAAAAGGTTCTTCACAGCGATGCCATAAAAGAACCATTTATGGTTTCACAAAGAACCATTCAGTCAAATTCAGGTTCCTTAAAGAACCTTCTCTTTCTTACCTTTTTATAATCTGAAGAACCTTCTTTCGCCACAGAGAAACCTTTTGTGAAACAAAGTTCTTCAGATGTTAAAGGTTCTTTGCGGAACCATTTAGACAAAAATGTTTTTCTATGGCATCGTGAAGCACCATTATTTTTAAGTGTGTACAAGGTTTTCCTTTCTCCTTCTCACAAATCATGGCCCAAAAAATGTAAAGGTAAAGGAATGATATACGGGTGAATAAATTTGTATTTTTAGGTGAATTCTGGAGCCGTGATGACCTACAGCTGAATATTTTTAACCTGCTTTGTCATGGAAACAGATGAACTTTAACAAAGCTAACACTGCTGTAAACCTGAAAAGATGTTGGGTTTTAGTTGCTGGTTTAAATTCACCACAAGTTTTGTCAGAGTTCCTTCAAGGTTTGCATTGCTATGCTGGTTCTTCAGCCAAACCACTATGAACCATTATGCAAGTTCATCTCATAGAGCATGATATTCACTTGGTTTCAATTAGTCCCAGCATACACTTTGCACATGACTTGCAAACATATGCCGCTAATTGCTTTTCATTAGGAAGCCAGTGATCAGAGAGCATATTAATTTTCAAAGTGGCCACTTTTTACCAAAGGCATTGGAAATGATAGTCATTAGACACTCATGGACAGTTGTCCAGATTTTTAGAGCTATTAGCATTATGTGAGATGGAGTTTAACAGGTCTTACAACCTGTCATCAAAATACATCTCTAATCATTTCCTTGAGCGCTTGCATTCAAACAAATCGTACAGTTTGGATCTTCATGTCTTTTAAGTGCCAGATTTCTTCATATATGAATCAGAATGGAATCTACTCCACTGTATCCAAATCTTTGTCCAAGTCTTTAAAAAACTGTCAGTTTCTGTCTGGCTATTCCATTTGGTTTTCTCTCCAAAAGATACCTTTTCTATTCATGCTTTACTTTTGATCAATGGCATCATTGGAGGAATAGGATTTGGTTTTCGTTCTGCAATTTTCTGAGATGCATTTGTCCTGGCTGATGTGATCTATGTCCTTTCTGTGGTAATGTTCCCGTGTCCATGGAGACACAGGGGGATATAGTGGTAGCATGTGGACTCAATCACCCACTACCCTTAAGCAGTGACTGGACAGATGCCTCGGTAGAAAAACATGTTTGGAATCTGACACGGCTCACACATACAGGCCAAAGCTGCCCTTTGTGAATGGAAGTGAAAAAACCTCTAGAATGTGATTTTTTTTTTTTTTCTAGGTTGACATTCAAGTAGGAACTACCAGACTGCTAAATATGGTGGCTGTAGTAATGGACATCCCGCCTTTCACTTTAAGCCAAAAGCCAATCATTTTCTTAATAGCAGTTGTTTACTAAAGAACAGGGGTCAACCTTTTGGGCAAGAAGTGCCATTTTTAATTTTTCTGGTTTACCACTGTGCCAATAAATACCCCCCAAATCGCTGTTTTTGAATTAACTAAACTCTGTTTCATTGTTTGTAGAAAAAGACAGATGCAGCTAATTCACACATGCAATTTTAAATCGTTTTCAAATCGTTTGCATCACTAGATATAGCTGTCACTTATTTAACATTTCTACATTAAGTTGACTTATATTAAATGATTTGCAACTTCCAGAGTGTGCGTGATTCGACTTTCATCATTAGAAGTAGTCAGTTGTTCCACAAGGTGGCAACAATGTTCTGGGCTGTCGTTTCACAGTAGAACTAAGCTAAAGAGACAGAACAACAACAGAACAGCAGAGACTGTAAAAACAACAGATGTGCACATTAACAAGTGCTTGTGAGAGGGAGGATATGATAGCCCTGCTTTGGTTTAAAAGAGTTCAAAAATATTTGTTATTGGTCAACGTATAGGGAAAAATAGAACAGACGCTGGACATGGATGAAGCTTTCTAGAGCACGTGTCAACCGGCTGTCTTCGCACACAATATCAAATGGAATATACTTTAAAAAGCTACGTGTTTGACTGTCCACATGCGCTAGCGTACGCATACAAAAACAAAGTATACTTTGGGCTTTAGACTGCTGGTCAACAAGTTTAAGTCTGTCATCAATAGGACAAATGAAGTGAAAGAACGTTCGCTTTGAGGCATTTGGTTTAAACAGCTTGTTCACGTCTTTATGCAGATATCAGAAGGATCCCAATGCCATCCTGGATCATGTCAGAGGATTGTTCGGACTTAAGAGCATGTTGTTTTGCAATCGAAGCACAGTGTCATGGAGAGATCACAGAGATGAAGTGGTACTAGATCTGATTGCACTTGCATCACAAACTGTAAGTAAATGATTTCATAATGCATTTTCTGGAAATAACTGGAAATCTACCTGGAAATAAACGGGTAAGAATGAGGGTTGAAAATAATAATTTTTCCAAATGGTTGCTGTTTGTGCAAACATTTTTTTAACATTATAAGTAGGAACATATTAAAGTAATAAAAGAAATCCATGTCATGACTAGGGATGGGTAATATGGGTTTAAAAATTTATCACGATAATTTCTGGTATTTTTTACGATAACAATATCAATGACGATAATTCAGGGAATCCTGTTTCTTTAGAGAAAAGTATTATCTTTCCTATTTTTACCCAAAATAGACATAACTGAGTACACTTGTATAATGTAATGACTGTTTAATTCATACTGGAAGCCGGGGGGTGCCCTTGTGCGGAAACTCCGCATATGCTTTATAGCACAAGTAATAATACTGAAGCTCCAGCTTACTGCTGTAGCTGAATAAAACGCAGATAGAGAGATTTTATCTGAGGAAACTTGACAATAAACATACGATTGCTACAAAATATGGTTTGTCTGTGTTCTTCAGTCATTCTTGGGTATTTTTATAAGGATAAAGCATATATATAATGCAATGCTAATCGACATAGCTTTTATAATGCTATAAAATAGTATGATTTCTGCCTCATTGTAAACAGGCTCATATCCACCTTATTTTTGTCGTAAGAGTGCGAGCGGCCATTTGTAAATTTAATGTGTCTGGCTTCCGGTCTAATCCGCGTCCAGCTATGTTTATCTGTACAAAACAGCTCGTTTTGCTGCTTGATATTGCAAATTGGTGTGTCTTACCATATTATTTTAATGTATTATCTTAATTATGAACACAATAGTGTGTAGTGCAAACTGTTTTACCGTTTACGGCACTTCAATATTCTTCTCGTTATTTCTCTATGGCAGATTATGAACAGGAAGTCTAACACATTACCAGAAAACAGCTTACTTCCCCATTGAAAAATAAGATGGATACATGCAAAACTGTATCGCACACGTGCTACTGTAGACATTATCGTTATTATCGCGGGAAGACTAATTCTTATCGTAGAGAAACTTTTTACTGGTATATCGCAAATGATAAGATATCACCCTTCCCTAGTTATGACCCCTTTAAACTTAAATGAAAACAGAATTTTTTTTTCATCAGTCTGGTTTTAGAGTGAGCTTGAAAGCTGTAAAATCATTAGCGATGCTTCACAGCCTTTTCCCAAGCTGGTTTATTTCTCTCTGTTTACAAATGCTGCATCATGATTAGCGTCTGTAGAAAACTCATTGTTCTAAACTAGATCTATGATGTGGTGCAGAAGCAACTCAGTGGAAATGTATATCTCACTGGCTTATTGCAAGTATAAAACTCATAACTTTATTAAAAGTCGAGCTCAGCTGAAATTCCTCATAGCCCACAGATTACACATTTTAATTCATAATGCAATCTTTAACCTTGGGGGAGGCTTTCTCTGACATCTCAGAAGACCCATTAGATTAGATCATGTTTCAATGCTAAATTTATTCTCTGTTGCTGAAAACCTTGAGAAATGCGTTTAATGCCGTGATGGTCTCATTTTTTAATCTGATCTTCCTCTTTGCCCCTAGCCACCGTTCTCCCCAGATTTACGATTTGTTTAAACTGTGGTTTAGCTATATTTTTCCCAAGCTATCAGCTTAATGCTTTGGTGTGCCATAATTAAGACACAAGAGCTGCTTTTAAATTTTACACTGATTTGCAGGGAAATATTTCCTCTTTTTGATCACAAAATTAATTAATTGAACAATGAATAGATATTTGAATGTGAAGCTGAACGCACATTTCATCTCCCAACAACTGTTTTTTTTTTTTTTTCTTTTTTTTTTTTTTTAATTAGACATAATTGACTGTACAGTTTGTAGTGGAAAAAAGTCATCAGTGTTGCTTGGTTACATAAAGCCCCATAGTATCAATTAATAGAATAGGCTTTGTTGTGCAAGTAATTTTTGTGAAAACCGCTCATCTGATTGTTTATTCACCAAGGCTGTTATTTACATTAATTGTAATCAAACCGTAGCAAAGCTAATTGGTACTTCATCTCACAAAAAATGTACAACAAATGAGCCCACCTGCTTTTCCCACTTAATTTGTAGGCAATCAAACAAACAAAGATATGAATACATTATCATTTAGATACAGCACCATTAAAAAAGTTAAATTTAAAAGAAAGTTTCTCAGTATCAATTATTGTCCTATCAGCCTTCATTTTATTCCCATACAGAGTTAGACCTTGGGTTAGTGGGGAATGTCTGTTGTCAGTCTTTGAGACAGTGCTCCAACTTCTCTGATTACTTGCCTGATGGTGCCAGCGCTCTGACAGAGAGCTGTGATGGGTCTTTTTGTGACATGATCTGCGCTGTCAGTGCAATAAGCAGCGGAGCCTATCAGATTCACCCTCCCATGAGGGTCCCACATGCCCATCTCTCTCAGCAGGGACCATGGATGACATTTCAGGATTGTCAATCTGCTATTCAGTGTTTTAGACCTTTCCTTTGTGAGTGTTCATTACACATTTTTGTGGTAACAATGTGCCAATATTCTAGGATTTTTCTCCATAAAGTGGACTTCAATGTGAGCCAATGGGTTGAAGGTCCAAATTGCAGTTTCAGTGCAGCTTTAAAGGGCTCTACACAATCCCAGCCAACGAATAAGGGGCTTGTCTAGCAAAACAATCTGTAATTTTCTAAAACAAATTATTAATTTATATACTTTTTAACCACAAATGCTCATCTTGCACTAGCGTGACTTACATAGTCATGTTGGAAAGGTCACACGTGACATAGGCGGAAGTACCAACCCAGTGTTTACAAAGCGAACATGCGAAGTTAAACAGCCTTTACAAAAAAGGTTAAAAATGATATCAGACGGTTTTGAAGTTGGAGGAGAAAATTAAATTTTTCACATTACCCTACTTTTTTGAACCGAAGTACACAGACAACAAACTAACCACGTGTGACCTTTCCAACGTGATTATGAATGCGTGAAGTCACGGATGCACATCGCAAAACTAGTTCAAGACAAAAATGAGCCTTTTGAAGCTGCATTGAAACTGCAGTTTGGACCTTCAGCCTGTTGGCTCCCATTGAAGTCCACTATATGGAGAAAAATCCTGGAATGTTCTCCTCAAAAACTTTCATTTCTTTTCAACTAAAGAAAGACAAACATAAACTCTGGATGACATCCTGACTAAATAGAATTAATATTTGTATTAATTCTAAAAAGTATTAATTTCTTTAAAATAATCTCACAGTTTAAATGGTAAAAAAAGAGCATGTTTTAAACAAAATGTGTGTGCTTTGTATGTACTAAGAGAAAGAATCTTAAAAAATGGAATGATGATTTTATCTGAAATGCATCATTTTTCTGAAACCTAAATGGAAACTCTCTGCTTCACTGTCTCTGATGCGAAGACGTCACTACGGAGAAGAAAGATTAGCCTCCTGGCAGAGGAGCGCTCCTGTGATATTTCTCTGTGTGCCCATTCAGGTTAATGAAATGAGAGTTCAAAGAAATTGGGCTGGAATTCAGGTGTGACAGAGAAATGAAGGCCAGGAAATGGAAGCATTTAATGAGTGAAGTTGAGCAGCAGTCGCAGCCCCAACGTCACTCTATGCTTCCCTTATCTGTGACAGACAACGCTGTTTCCCGCGTACATCCAAAAACGCATCTCACACGTGTATGCGTGTACAGTAAATGTCTAATTAGGACCTGCATCCACAGGATGATAAATGTGGTCCATTAAATGCCTCTGCCATATGAATATGGATGGACGTGTCAGTTCTCATCAGGTTGTGGATTATTTCCACGGACTTAAACGAGTCTCTGTACACCATCCATCCACTCTGAGATCTGCTTCTTGTTGTTTCACACATTTATCTGCTACACTCTCTTGGCTTGCTCAGGTAATGAGGCCCTCCTGTCTGTTCGCCTCAGGGGCTGTGGTGCGTTTGCAGTTGTGCTGGGTAGTTCACAGCTCTCCTCCCTGTTTTCACTAGCTCTCCCTCAGGTGGTCCTGACTCATTCTACCGTCAGCAACGCTCCACCTGTCTGTGAAGTCTGTACTAGGGGTCTAGTGCCGATTTGGGTAGAAAAGTGTGCGGAGAGGTCACTCACTGCATTTTAGAGCCTCCAGCTGTTCCTGCCCTCACTGTCAGTGTGTGCTTTTGCTTCGCATGAAAGAGATTGAGGACCACAGTGACTTGTGTTTGAGAGTACGGTTTCCAGTCTTCCTGGGATTCTGGGAGAGGAACTCTTTGAGCTCCTGTGGTGCGTTGTGGCCTCTCAGCATATGTTTCAAAAAGAATTTTTGGTTTTCCTTTTTAACATATGCACGACTGAAGGTATCAGTGCTTTTGATACTGTATAGTAGTGTAGTTTCTGATATAAGGATATTGAGATTTAAATATTAAAAATATAAAAATATTGAGAATTTTTGTTGGTGGCACATTGCTATTCTCTTTCAGCTCATCTGAATGCATGCAGAAATGTTGAAAAGTGCTACCGTTATTTGATACAAAATTATGACAGAGCTAAATGTGACATTAATAATAATGGGTTTGTGGGGCATTTCAAGTCAAGTCAAGTCAAGTCACCTTTATTTATATAGCGCTTTTAAAAATACTGATTTTGTCAAAGCAGCTTTACAGTATTAAATAGGAAAATAGTATCTCAATAATGCAAAAAGACAACAGTAAACACTCCGTTTTTCATTAAAAGCAGTTCATCGTTGAATTAGTGATGTCATCATCCAGGGGTGCGTTTCCCAAAACCAACTATGGTCGCAAGTTCCGTCTTTACCAATAGAGTTCAATGGACCTAACCACCATAGTTAGCTAACGATGCTTTTGGGAAACGCACCCCAGTTCAGGTCAGTTCAAATAGTATCTGTGCAAGTCGACAATATCGCTGGAAATTAAATTACTCTGTTATTTGAAGATTATTTAAATTAAAATCTGTTAAAAGATTGATCATGTTAAAAAACAAAGTCTGATAATTTACAATTTAGGCTTATTATATGGCTTTAAAGGGCACATATTATGCATCTTTTTACAAGATGTAATATAGGGCTGTCACTAATGATTATTTATTTTGGTAATCAAGCAATCTGTTGATTATTCTGATGATTAATGGAGTAATCGGATTATTATAATTAATTTTTTTGAAGCAATAAGAATAGACCTAAGTGAACAATAGCCTTTAAAATGACTTGAAGTACATATATAACAGCAATGAGGCAATAATAATGAGTTCAAATAAAGTGTCAAAAGCAAGTAATCATATGGTTTTATTGAACAACTGTTAATCTGTTAAAATACATGATGTATTATAAACAATAGAGCTAATATACATTAAGCTTTATATCAAATGCCTGCAGAGGGCGCCAACAGCCTGACGATTGTTTTTACACTTCACTGCATGATCTAATCTGTTTAATATTGACTCAACAACACTTAATCTTTATTATTTGGCCATTTCTGTATGATAGAAAAGCTACAGCCACTGTAATTTCTTGAATATGTGGACATCAAAACATGTAAACTCAGAGTGAGGGTTTAAACTTTTATTTTGAAATCGCGATGAACAGTTAGCATATTGTTAAAGATGATGTATTCTCCTGTGTTTGTGTAGGTTTATAATTGATTAGCCTTACAAATCTGATGAAATAGCACATGTTGCGTTTCCAGATGAATGTTATAATAAACCCAAACTCACACCAACATGCAGAGATGCAGAGATGCAGATTGAGACGCTCCACACATGGAAATGATTTGTGGAGCAGCAATTACTGTGAAGGAAGCTGCTCTGAGACACATGTAGGCTACGTAACTTACAGGCATGTAAATAATTAAAGCGCATATATTAAACCTGCATCGCATATATATTTATTTAACTGAATCGTAGCATTTGTGAATTCTTAATAGCGTTATGCTTTATTGTGATTTTGAAATAATATTTTGCCGATTACTCAACACGGGCAAAATGCAATCAAGGATTTTTTAAAATTGAGTACTTGATCAGGCCTAATGTAATATAAGTCTCAGATGTCAGAAAGTGTCTGTGAAGTTTCAGCTCAAAATACCCCATAAATCATGAATTATATCATTTTGAATACGCCTATTTTGAGTGGAAACAGAAACATGCTGTTTTCATGCCTGTATCTTTAAATGCAAATGAGCTGTTGCTTCCCGCCCCCTTTTCCAGAACAAGGCTGTGGTTTTACAGTTCATATGTCAAATACTCTGCCAAAAAACATCTATTTGATTTTAATTATCATCCCTATCATGCTGAAATCATGCATATTGAAGCTATATCAGTTTAACCCCTGATGTATGGTTTTCTGAGCACACACATCAAAAGCAAGCACACAGAAAGCGGCTGTCACACGGCATGTGAGTACTTAAACTGTCAAATACACAAAAGCTTATGTTAAAAACACACGTTATGTTATAAAAACAGTCTGTTATGTCTGTGAAGGTCATGGAGTTAGAACTGGTATAGAACTGGATTATAGCACTTAAATGTGAAAAAAGTCAGATTTTCATTATATGTCCCCTTTAAAATATAATCTTAAATGGCTATAACTGGCCATTTAATCCTTAGAAATCAAACTTTTCCAATATTAAAAGGAATATCTGTGATATTGACCTTGGTAGTACTTGGTGCCAAATGTAAAAAAAAAAAACATTAATCAGTATTACCCAAACTTGCAAACAATAACATTTGCTTCTTAGTATTAATTTCATCTGACCTCTCATTCAGTTGTATTGCATGTTCCTTATAGTGTCAAAACCACTTCAGTCCAAATGCCCGTTTATCAATTTCTGAAAGCTGTGTGACGAATGCAGTGTCGTCTGAATATCTCATGCATGGAAACAATTTGCATACTGTGCATAGTATGGATGCTGCGCATTTGAAATTTTTTTTTCAAATGTAGCATGAGTAGTGAACGCAGATACCGTGACAAATGATAACAAATGGTTTGGATGAGTCGCCAAGGTTCTCAAACTAGTGTTGTGAGGTCAGGATGTTCCTCTCACCTTTGTGGAGTGAGACACATGGGGCTTTAGATAGTCTGCTCAAGTACACCTGAAATAACCGCATTAATTGGAGCACTCTCCAATGCACTGAACACCGGCAGAGTGACAAACGATTTTTTCAGGCACTGTTGACCCACTGCAAACGAGTACATTTTGGAGCTGGTTCATTCAGGAAGAGCTGTGATTAATCTTTATAAGCAGGGAGAGGTACAGTTGCTCTCCCCTTAAGCTGACAGTGTGGGTGGTATGTCATACACAAGCATCCTAGAAGCACTTAGTGGATGAAGTCCATACTTTGCTTAAGGGGGTAAAAGGGATCCAAAGTCTGGACTAAGTTTGGCCTCACTCCCAGAATCTCATCCATAAGTCTAAGTGCAAGACAGCACTGCTTCTTACTAAAAAACAACTATAGAGAGTAAAATTCCTTGACTTCTTGTTCTTTTACCTCAAAGATCTGGCGCTACATTGCAACTTTAAATTCTTTCTAGTATCTTAATTATGGCCCAAGCACCGATGGTGTGAGGACCCTACTGGAATTGCTCAGTTTCTTCTTCTCCAAAATGAATCGCATTTTTAAGGGCGTAAACATGTTCGAAAACTCATGAAACTTCACACACGTGCCAAAAGTTGTGAAATTTTACATATGATATAGGTTTCAGAGAACCCCTCCTAGAGATTAAAACAGATCAACACCAAATTTGGGCAGTGTAATCTAAAGCCCTTTGTGATGTTAAATTGTGAAAATCTTGAGTTTTCATTGAAAGGCGCTTGTCCATGCCGGCCTGAGAAACTTCATTGTTTTGCCATGAGTCAGGAAGTTGGTTTAATTCAGGCATACAATGTCCAATCTGCACCAAAATTTTCATGTTTGATAAGAGTCCTATTCTGAACACCGGCCTGTGCACATATTCAGTTATAGTCATAGCACCACCTGCTGGCAACAGGAAGTGGCATGCTTTATGCTCTAACAACATCCTCCTAGAGATTTAATGACAATAACATTATATTTGGTCAGTCTACTCCAAAGGTCTTTGCAATGTTAAACTGCGAAGGTCTTAAGTTTTTGTTAAAGGGTGTGTCTGTGGCACCCTGACAAAGTTTGATGTTCCACCAAGTAAAATTAAGATAAGTCAGCCATACAATGTCTGATCTGCCTCAAACTTCACACGTTCGATAAGAGTCCTGGCTTGAAGACATCTAAAGGCCAAAATTCAAAAAAAAAAAAAAAAAAAAAAGTCAAAGTGTTGAGTTAGTCATGTTTTACACTAACTCAAACATACCATGTTCAGTCTGCACCAAACTTAATTTGTTTGATCAATGTCCTGGCTTGATTATGGCTTGTTATAGTCACACAGAAGTTTGGCACATATATATGACTGCTTTAAATGCATAATGCGCACTGTTCGCTGTTTTCCTAAAGCCAGCGGGTGGCAGTGAGCCCGGGTGCAAGGACCCTTTCAACGCTGCTTGCAGCTTTAATGATTTTTATTATTTAATAGTGTTTTTTTAATAAATTATTGGCCAACACAAACAGTTCTTAATTTCAAGACTCATATTTCAAGATGCTTATGAAAAGCAGAAAACCTCTCACACCAATCAAACAACTTCAACTAAAACAAATGGCTTCAGATCGCACCAAAAGCTCTAGTGTGAAGTGCCCTAAAGCACTTGAATGTAAGATCCTTGTGGGGTGTTTGAGAAACAGTCTTTTAGACGAAGTCACTGTGCTGCATGACTTGAATGGCTCTACACTGATTTAACTGCTAATAGCTCTGTGTTATTTCATGCTGTGTTCGAGCAGGGAGTGTAGTCTCCAATCTAGAAGGTACACTGACAACACAACAGTCACACAGAAAGAAATGTTCCATTGTACTAATGCAAATATTCTCTCTGACCTCCAGGAATCCTGCACTGGTGCCATTCGTCAGAGCAAACAGTGTCTAATGTAGTCTGGCTTGGGCCAGGAAGATTGGTGGCCAGAAACCTTCTTCTTGGACATCAAGGTGAGGGTGAAAATAAAGACAGAGAAGAAAGGGAAAACGGGGAAGCGATGTGGGAAGACCCGATGAGCTGATAGTGGAGCGCTTGGGTAATGGATGAGGCATGGACTTGCAGCTGGTTGTGCAGACAGAGATAAAGAGCAAGTCGGCATGGTCATGCATGTCTAATTCAACCTTTTGGCTCTGGCTCTAACCCCTGGCAAACAGAAGGGAGCATATGCAGCTTATACAATAATGTAATATATCTCTTAAAGGGATAGCTCCCCCCAAAATGAAAATTGTGTCATTAATTAGTCACACTCATGTCGTTCCAAACTCGTAAGACCTTCGTTCATCTTCAGAACACAAATTAAGATATTTTTGATGAAATCCGATAGATTTCTGACCTTGCATAAACAGTAATGGAATTACCACGTTCAAAGCCTGAAAAGGTAGTAAGGACATTGTTAAAATAGTCCATGTGAAATAAGTGGTTCAGATGTAGAATGCACTGTGCCTTGTTTACAAGCAGTGGAAGATGCACTGATGTCCCATGGACAATTTTAACAATGTCCTTACTTCCTTTCTGGGCCTTGAACATGGTAGTTCATATTCACTGGACTTGGAAGTGAGACAACTAGCCTCATCTAGAACTAGTCACTCCTGTAGCATGCTATATTTTTTTCATAAATATATACATAATAGCATGGGTGGCATTCAACTCCCTTAACTGAACTATTAAATCAAGAGAAACAAAATGAGTCTGTTTCTGCATAGGGATAAGTAAATGGACAAATCTGATTGTTTTTAGAATAAAGACAGCTACCTTTATTAGGACTATAAGCATTTTATTGTTTATTAGACTGATGCCATACAGTCACAAGAGCTGACATAATGTCTTCTGTAATGGACATATCTCTATTTGTCTTAGAAATATAGCAATAGTATTTTACGGTAAATGCGCTTAACTCAGACTCAGTGGCTCCATCCTCATGACCTGTTGTACTTCCCTTGTCAAGTCAGTCAATCAGTCACGCTAATGATTATGAGCATATTTCTGATGCCTGTGGCGTGACCTTAGGCTGTTTGCATCCTCCTTGACCACTGCTGCTTTGCTCTTGAGAAACTGCAGCTGCTTCCGTTTTTCCATTAGGAAAAAATCATCTGTCGTACAGGGTTAATGGATAAGGCCATAAGCTAAATAGATCAATAAACCAGAATTGTCATGGCAACTGACCGGCGGAGCAAATCTCCAGCCGCTAGCATCGGCGCTCTCGTAACTACCGTGACACCAGAAATATCAATAAACCAAACACTGGGTCAGCCCGGCCCGGTTTCTGAGCCTGTCTGGAGGTCAGAGCGTTAGTCAGGCATTTACTGAAAAGCTGTGATTAGCACTATTGAATTTAATTTGTTCCTACAATAGTGGGCCGGAGTCAAGGGGTGCCCTTACAGAGGGTAATAATTTATTCCGCGTTCAGAGGAATTACACGGCTCCAGTGTGCTTGTGTTCTCATTTCACGCCGAAAAAAGTGCCGCCTCGCTCCCTGACATTGTGTTATCTGACGAGCACAGTTGTAATCCCCACTTCAACTTCCATCTCCCCACCACCCACCTCCCAAAACTGCTTCACCAGCCATGCGTGACATAGGCTAGTGAATAGGAAAGTGGAGCAAAAGATAAAGAGAGAGACGGAGAGACTGATGTGTCCTGGTGGGTGTTGTTACTTGTGTTTACTATCCATCCCTAAAGTAAATGACCTTGTGTCATGTAGTACAGTCTGGGGATGTGCTGTTTGCATGCTTCATTTTCCTGATCTGCAGGTATTGCGCTCATTCGTTCTCAATGGCTGTGCAATTGTATTATTTTTTCATTAGAAACAGCACCTCCTGCCAGGACCTCTGTTTGCTTCCTATTATCTTTTTGAAAGATCTCCCCTCAGGATTAGATGAGTCAAAGCTGTCCAGCTGTTATGAGATCTTCTGCTTCAGCCAAACAACTCTGTTGTACTAGCATTGGATGTGACAAAGTGACCAGCATGCACAGCAGCAAGACAAATGCTCAATTCCTAAACCTAGTGAGCTCATTATGGAGGCAGAATTTGAAGGCATCAAAGGCTGTTTACAAAAGTTAGGCATTTTAATTGTGCTGCTTCTTAAGACACTTTGTTTTGGCCAAATTCTTTGAAGACTTGATATAGTGTTTCCCATTAAGCTTACACTTACACTTCTCATTACACAGGGGTGTCCAAACTTGGTCCTGGAGGGCCACTGTCCTGGAGAGTTTAGCTCCAACCCCAATTAAACACACCTACGCTGGCTAATCAAGGTCTTATACTAGCTAGAAACTCGGAGGAAGTTGGATCTAAACTCTGCAGTCCCTGCAGGACTGAATTTGGACACCCCTGTCATAAAATAAAAGATCTGTAACATTGTGTTTTGCTACATTTCTTTAGCAAAGCATCCGTCAATCGAACTAAAATCAAAATCGCAGTATGGCTTAGTGCATTAATAGTGCAAAATTGCAAAAAAGCTGCAGTTTGATTAAATATGTTACTAGTCTGTAGCATTGTGTTTATTTACATGCAGACAGCTCATGATCGGATGTTTTCAAAATAGAGTGAATTAAACTCCAATTCTTCATACTGTGAGTTTATTGTGCATTTGGAAATGTGTTGTGCTGTAGTAATGCTTTTTCACATCAATTTCAACATTTTTGTGGACAGATGATTACAGCATTTTGGCACCAGAAGCAAATAACGCGTTCCAAAAAGCCACTAAAGGGACATGGTTAGCTGCTTACTAGCGGGAGCCTGTTAAATTACAGTAACCTACATAAAATTTCACTTACCACAATAACAGAGTAAGGAGAGATGGCTGATAGAATGATGGCAAATGATTTGCAGTTTCCCGAGCACCACTAAAAAACATCTAATCGTGTAAAATGTGTGGTAAGTGCTAGTATACACAGAGTAGTGGAGAGTGGGGTAAGTTAAGCCAGTGGGTAAGTTGACCCACCCCCTGTATCTTGGCAACTGTACACTTTTACTGTCATGTTACCATGTATTTTGGAATCACACATCATTTCTGCCGGACTATAAAAAGGAGGGAGGAGTGGAAGGCACCCTTTTATCCAGGTTTTAAAATATTTATGCATATAGTTGAATTAGCAACATATAAAACCATGCAAATAATTTAGCTAAATATTAGCCAGAATTGGTAAGCTAGCTAGTTTTTTTTTCCAAAATGCCAACTATGGGGCAAAGTGAGGCAAATGCTCTGGGGTAAGTGGAGCCAGCACTTTAACTTTCCCCACTATAAGGCACTGAAGTTAAGTCAGATCTCTGAAGTATAAACTAAAGCAATAAGCATGGTTTACAGTGAATTTATAACAGCTAAGGGGCATTGTTAGGCACGATGTGAAGTGGAGTGCCTAAAATCCCCTTAGCTGTTATAAATTCCCTGCTTTAGTTTGTGTTATTCCATATATGTAGTAAGATTTCACAAAATAAAAAGGGCAAATAAAGTGTAATGATATACACAAAAAACGTATTCTTCCACCAAACAATATAATTCCTCAGTTGTGGTTGCAACAAAGTGGTTGCCAAGCAACACAGAAGTAAACTAAGGTGTATGTTTGTAGAGTAATTTACAACAGCTTAGAATGTGGCTCAACCAATCAGAATCAAGGACTGAAACTATCCGTTTTATAATGGTATTTTAATGTGATATATTTTAATGTGGTTTAGTTTATCATATATGTGACCCTGTACCACAAAACCAGTCATATGTGTTAATTTTTCAAAATTGAGATTTATACATCATCTGAAATCTGAATAAATAAGCTCTCCATTGATGTATGGTGTTTGTTAGGATAGGACAATATTTGGCCGAGATACAACAATTTGAAAATCTGGAATCTGAGGGTGCAAAAAAAATCTAAATATTGAGAAAATCACCTTTAAAGTTGTCTAAAAGAAGTTCTTAGCAATGCATATTACTTATCAAAAATTAAGTTTGGATATATTTACGGGAGGAAATGTACAAAATATCTTAATGGAACATTACTTGTTGTACTAGTGTATTTGTTGTACTAAATGTACTAATGATTTTTGCCACAAAAGAAAAATCGAAAATTTTGACCCATACAATGTATTTTTGGCTATTGCTACAAATATACCTGTGCTACTTAAGACTGGTTTTGTGGTCCAGGGTCACATATATAGTTTTTATTTGATAGTTTATTTGATGTACACATGCACCAAATCCTTCTCTGAGAACCAGAAGATGCTTTTCATCACATTATAATCAACTATATCTTTCCACCTGTAGTTTCTAATGGCTGATTCGACACTGCAGAAAAGATACCATGCCAAGAATCCTTTGGCTAAAACATTTATTAGTTTCAGTGACATTTATTCCTTCATTCTAATTTAGTTTTTATATAATTTTACTCAACAAACTTTCTTTTTATTCTGTTTTTGCGAACGTTAAAACATGTTCAGCACATTGTTTCAGAAATGCAAACAATTAAAGATTAAAATTCATTGAATTGGTTTTATTTTGTTTAAGTTAGCTTTAAGAAAAGAAATGTAACTGTTTGTAAACTAAAATTCGATTATTAAGATAAATTATCTTTCAAATTTCGCATGGGTTTGAATCAGATTCAGTCAGATGGTCAGTTTTCACCCAGATGGTGCATCTTACCCCCTAACTCGGGTCAACTTACCCCTAACCTGGGGCAAATTGAGCCACTGGAACACTTTTTTATAAGAAGCCATATTTTCAGAACTCTTTGTCACAGACACGTTGTGATCATTTAAAACGATATGAAACATCCTGAAATTACTTTAGATACTTTCATTGTACTTCTGCCCCATTTTCCCTTATCTTGAAGACCACATAAGTAAAAATGGCTCATCTTACCCCACTCTCCCCTATATGTGATCGCGAAAGCGATTTCAATGCCCCGTGTGAAAGTGATTTCGATGCCCCGCATATTAACAGCAGATCCCTGATGCATGCAATTTATATACAGTACGATTATCCGATGATATAGTTGCGAGAGAAAGCATTGAAATATATATTTTTCTCCCATCTCACATTTATTCCCATTAGGGGTTGCCTAGTACACATCATTTCCTTTCCGAAAACAGTATTCCGATTCGGGTGCATCCCTATTTGTAGTATATTCACCAACTCTCATACGCAATGCTTGTTGTTATGTAGAACATTCCATATCGGTCACGTATGAGATGCCTTTCATTACATTTTAAGACAGCGCAATATATAGATTTCTATAGAGTATAGATTTCTTCAAACATCGATCTAACTGTCGTTCCATCTCCCCTCCCACTAATTCGCTGGACGCTAACCTGTTTTGCCATCTCTGAATTAGTAACACCATAAAGACTTCTTTATGTGCTTTTAATTGCGCTGAAAGTAATAGCTCAATGTTGCAACCTCCAGTAGGGCTTTTCCAACAGGGCTTCAATCTGTCAAGCCACGAGCTGGAGGAGAATCCCACAGGCCCTTCATTTAAATGAGGCACTGTGGCCCAACCGCATTAGTTACACTTCATGTTGTGCTTCTCTTGCTGTGGTGCTGTATGGGAGCTGGCAGTGGAAAGAAATTCATTTCACCACAGCCCACTGGCTATGCGCTCAGGCTCAAAATCATTTTTGCCAGGTTAAGAGTCAAGTACCAAAAAACGTAAGGGAATAGTTTATGTTTGGGAACATTTCTGAACAAATGTACTGGTTTCTCTATCACTGCTCAATTTTTAACGAGATCTCTCATCCTTTCAGACCTCTCAGAGTTTTCAGGTGCCCCACATGCAGTACACCTTTCATTGTGTAAAAAGCGAAGGGCATGCACCTTTATCACACCTCAATGGTAAGAGAAATTGGCCGGGAACAATCATTCACAGTGCTGCACAGCAGTCTGTCACCTCTCGGCTGTATGCTCATGCTCACATCACCGAACCACTTGTGCTGCTGTCCCACAGTTTTGTTGCAAACCCTGGGTTAAGTCTGCCTCGCCATGTACCGCTCTGCGTACTGTTGTATGCTCTCTTTGTTTTCACAGTAGAGATGCTGAGGTAGACAGACAAATATTTGTGGGAGAGGTGCAAGCGGTTTGTTGTGAGCAAAATGGGTGAATATCAATGTTGTATCAGAGTTGCTTGTTGAATCCTGATTAGCAGATTTTTTTAAATAACCCAAAAAGTGGTTCAAATGAACTAACATTAGTTATACTTTTTTTTTGTAACAGAATATATTATTTCTAAACACATAACGTTTTTAAGGATCTTTAATATATTGAATTTTATGCAAAATACTTGGAGAAGTGGAGAAGTCCACTTCCAGAACAACAATTCACAAATAATTTACTCACCCCCTTGTCATCCAAGATGTTCATGTCTTTCTGTCTTCAGTCGTGAAGAAATTATGGTTTTTGAGGAAAGCATTTCAGGATTTTTCTCCATATAATGGACTTCATTGGTGCCACGATTTTGAACTTCCAAAATGTCGTTTAAATGCAGCTTCAAAGCAGTCTAATCCCAGCCAAGGAACAAGGGTCTTATCTAGCGAAACGATCTGTCATTTTTTTCGGAAAATAAAAATTTGTATACATTTTAAGCACAAAAGCTCGTGTAGCACAGGCTCTGGCATGCGCATTCACGCCGCTACATACTATTGAATCACGTCGAAAGGTCACGTGGAACGTAGGAGAAACTACAGACCCAGTGTTTACAAAGCGAACGTGCAAAGACTAAGAAAGTGCAAGTAAGTCAAACGCTGTTTACAAACAAAAAGGTACAACGATGTCAGGCGATTCTGAAGTTGTAGGAGAAAATAAAATGGAGTTTTTCACCACACTCTACTTTTTTGAGCCGGAGTACACAGACGATGAACTTAGACGTGATTCGTAGTAGTGATGGGAAGTTCGGATCATTTTACTGACAGTGTGAGCCGGAAAAAGAATTGATTAGTTCATCTCTCAAGTCTTTGGGTTCGATTCGTTCATTCATCATGTGACAGCCCCATAGGATGAACGAGCAATTTGAAAAACCCGAAGACTCGAAACAGGTGAACTAATTCCAGTACAGAACCTAATAGGATGTTGCGCATGCCCCGAGACGACTCGTTCTTCCCGAGTCAAATTAAAGATTCGTTCAAAAACGACCCATCACTAATTCGTAGCATTGTGGACGCGCATCCCAGAGCCTGTGCTACACGAGCTTTTGTGTTAAAAAAGTATATCAATTTTTATTTTTCGAAAAAAATGACAGATCGTTTCGCTAGATAAGACCCTTCTTCCTTGGCTGGGATCGTTTAGCGCCCTTTGAAGCTGCATTTAAACTGCATTTTGAAAGTTCAAAATTGTGGCACCAATGATGTCCATTATATCTGGAAAAATCCTGAAATGCTTTCCTAAGAAAACATAATTTCTTTACAACTGAAGACAGAAAGACATGAACATCTTGGATGACAAGGGGGTGAGTACATTATCTGTAAATTGTTGTCCTGGAAGTGGAGTTCTCCATTAATTTGTTTGCTACGGTATTCAATTTGAAATACATAGCTTAAAAATGAATTTATTTTTAGAAATGAATGTATTTATTCAGCAAGTACACACATTAAATTGAAAAGTGACATTCGTACGAAAGATTTCTATCAAAGTTTTTATAAAGATATTAAGGTGCACAACTGTTGTCAACAAAGATTTCTGAAAGATTAAGTGACACTGAAAATGTATTGGGTGTTAAAAATTCAGCTTTGCTATCACAGGGATAAATTACATTTTAAAATATATTAAAATAGAAAGCAACTATTTAGAATTGTAGTAATATTTAACAATATTCCCTTTTTACTGTACTTTTGATCAAATAAATGCAGCTTTGATGAGCGCAAGAAAAAAAAAAAAGAAGTAAAATCTTACCAACCCCATATAGTAGTTTATATTAAATGTAAAAAAAAAAAAGTAATTAATATGTAAATATGCTAAGAGAAAAATATATTATATTATTTTATATTATCAGCACAGCTACTTGTTTGAGTATTATATTATATTATATTATATTATATTATATTATTATAATCAGCATGGCTACTTGTTTGTGTATTATGTTTAATAGTGTAGCAGTATTTAACAAAATGAGCGCAAGAGACTTTCAAAAAAATCTTACCAACCCCATATGGTTTATATTAACTGTAAAACCAGTAAATATTTACATGTGTTAATATGTAAATATGCTAAGAAAAAAATATTATATTATGTTATATTATATTATATTATATTAGCACAGCTACTTGAGTATTATATTATATTATTATATTATATAATTATCAGCACAGCTACTTGTATATTATTATATTATATTATATTATATTATATTATATTATATCAGTACGGCTACTTGTTTAAGTAAAATTGTAGTATATAAATATTTAACAAAAGAATGAGAAAGAGAATTTAAAAAAAAAAAAAAAAACTTACCAACCCCATATGATAGTTTAACTGTAAAAAATGTTAAATATTTACATGTATTAATATGTAAATATGCTAAGAAAAATATTATATTATATTATATTATATTATATTATATTATATTATATTATATTATATTAGCACAGCTACTTGAGTATTATATTATATTATATTATAATCAGCACAGCTAGTTGTATATTATTATATTATATTATATTATATCATATATTATATTATATCATATTATATTATTTTTTATTATATTATATTATCAGCATAGCTACTTGTTTAAGATTTTTTTTAATTATTTTTTATTATTATATTATATTATGTTATATTATATTATATTATATTATATTATATTATATTATATTATATTATATTATTATAATCAGCATGGCCACTTGTTTGAGTATTACATTGTCATGTCATTTTATGTTATGTCATGTTATGTCATTTTATGTTATGTTATGTTATGTTATGTTATGTTATGTGTTATTAGCATGGGTACTTATTTGAGTATTATATTATATTATATTATATTATATTATATTATATTATATTATATTATTGTACTATATTATATTATGTGCACATGCGAAATATTTATTAGAGTTGGAAATATTTATCATGTAGAGATTGTGGAGCTCTTGAGCTCGATCATTATTCAAAAATATTTCAGATTCAGTCAGCCAATCAGAATCAAGTATTCCAGAGATGTGAACAGTGAATCTATATATAACAAGTATTTTGCTCAGTGGCCCCTGACCTCTGCATTACTATTGCTGCTGAGATGTGCTGGTGTGACTTCGAGGTCAGATTTGGCACACACTCCTGATTGGTAGAGATGGTGTACACATGCCTGAATTTCTTAGCTCGACTTTGAAAACTCTGTACTGCTTCATTATTAATAAGGCGCTAAATCTGAGCTGTGCAAACCCCCTTTTGTTTTCAATCTTTTATTTCTTTACAAATCCCACTGTTTGTGCCATGACAGACGTCTTTATTTCACACAGTGCCAGCTGCTCTTTCAAACTCTGCTAGTGTCTTTTCTTGAGGTAATGTTTTTTCTGTTTTCCCTAAGGTTATACTCTGTTCAAAACTTTCATTATGAAACCAAAAGATGTCTGTGAAAACACATACTGACGTTCTCTTATTCATCTTCTCTCAGTCACCACACGGCTGACCTGTAGACTGCACAGACATGCTGAGGCTGTTCTGAGACACTTTTTCTCCCAGTATGTTTTTCGTAAGTTCCTGCCGATGCCCTGTTGCTCCACGTTCGTGACCTGTCTACCTGCTAATCAGCCACCTGCTGGATTTCTACCCTGGTCTCTGCACGGCTCCTTTTCACAGCCATTCTCGCCCCCTCACCTCAGAGTCGGACAGCTCAGCCCAAACAGCGCTCATCTCTGCCTCCATGTTCTGTCCGCTCTAAATCGCCCACACAGTGTCTGCAGGTTGACGCACTGAGCTGGTGAGTGCCATGGCTAAGGGATGTCATCTCCCGCCTGCAAGTCACACCACAGGCCTTTCAGAGACACCGAAGTCTTTCTGTGCTCGTGTGTACATGTAACATGTGACATACCGCAGAATCTACAACATGTTCCTCTGCCAGTCACCCTGTCTCTGGCTGTCTCATACACTCTCGTCTCACACCTTCACTAGCTGTACCTTTCGTTACATCATCATGACTCCCAGCACTTTTCCTGTAATTTCATCTAGAATGACTTCACTCCATCTTCTCTTCATTCCTTACTCTGATTCTCAATGGAGTTCCCGTCAGTGTCTCGCTCTCTCAGAGCGGATGCTCGTCGTAAGACCCAGGCTTTGGGATTATGCAAATTTAACTCCAGCCTGTTCACACCTGGATGCAATGGGGCGTGAAACAGGGAGTGCACTCGCTGCAAAACTTTTCACTTTTTTCTTTCAGACAGAAAGAGAGGGAGGGAGAAAATCATTTTCCTTTTCAACAGTCACTGTATGCAGCTTCTTTAAATCGTTGGATGGTTTTCTTTATTTAAAAAATCTATCAAATGATCTTAAATAGCACTGAGACTCTCTACATCTTTCTAATTCTTCAAAATCTTGCTTTGTTTGTGTTTTAAAAAATGTAGAGAGAAAACCCTTACTGTGAGTTAATGAGTTTTGTGTGGTTGGATATTGTTTATGTGGTTTCTTAGGCACTTTCTTAGGCTAAAAAAATAACATAAAATATTACAAATATTATATAAACAATATTTTTCTCCTGCTTTGTGTGTGTATGTATGTGTGTATATATATATATATAACTGTGAGTTAATGAGTTTTGTGTGGTTGGATATTGTTTATGTGGCTTCTTAGGCTAAAAAAATACCATAAAATATTAAATATATTATACTTTATATATATTTATATATATATATATATATATATATTATTTTTATTTTTTATTTTTTTTTTTGCAAAAAGCTTATTTCAGCAGCTTTCATCAGCTCTCCTTTCAAAAATGCTGCATATATATATATATATATATATCTTTTTTTTTTATTTGCTTGAATTGGCAGGAGAGGAACATTGCATTTTTTTTCTTTACATTTCCATTGACTGTTTTCTGTGTTGAGAAAGTTAAAATTTATCAGTCATGATTTTGAAATTATAAAAAAAAAAAACCTTATCTACAGTAGTTTCAGCTTCAACTCAAGTTTTCAGATGCAGCAGAGAGTTAGTTTACCGTCCAAGCAAAGTAATGCATTTTTTTTTGCATGTTTGACCCACAGTCTCCCCCAACTATTACTCATAAGAATAATAATAAAAAAAATCAATATGATATTTCTTACAATAAACATAAAGAAAGAACCACACAAGTCCATGCATGCTATCAAAAACACTGCTTTTCTTACCTTATAAAGCCCCCTTGGAAAAAGAAAAAAGACAAGATGTATAAAATCCTTATGACCTGAGGGAGCATTCTCTTGCTCAGTCTCTCTCTCTCTCTCAGACCGTTTGAAGAACTTACAGTCTACAGAATTACCAAATCCAAAGAGGGGCAGGTAAAACTCGACAGGAATGCATTGTCTTGCAGAGTGATCCGTGCCTGTCTGTGAAGAAACTTCTTCTGCCTTCCTCCCTGCTCACTTCTTCTGGCTGGAAAATCCTCCACAGTGGCCCCCCCACCCTCAGATGTCAGGGAGAATAGGTGAGAGAGCAAGCATGTCTGTGTGTCTGGGTTTGTGTTTTGAAGAGACTATGTGCTTTTCCCTTTCTTTCTCGCTCTTTTTTTTATGGCCAGCTGCTCGCTCCAGGAATTATAATGGAGAGGATTTAAAGGGCCAGCAGCGCATTTGAAGGCAGGGAGATGGCGTGCGGTGAGCCCACTGAGAAGCGGAGCAGAAAGAGGAGGATCTAAGAGATCAGAGAGGGGGATGGAGGTTTTTTCTGCCTTTGTTTATGTTAGTTATTTTTTCTCTCTCTTTTTCTCAGTGTGAAGGACTAACCACTTTAAGGCTTTGCTTCAATGCACAGATGTGTGTGTGTACTTGAAGAATTGAAGGAGAGCCAAAAATATAAGTGCTTATAACATATGCTAGCTTTCATATTAATATTTTAATGCTGGTTTATAATGGTAAATACCATGTACCTTAATGTGATAAAGGAGATATACAGTATATGCTTGTACAGTATATACATGACACCTGTTCTAATTTGAGCAATTCAATATTTAAAACAATTAAAAATTAAAAAAAATCTTACAAGCAACTCTAAAATATATAAATATTTAAATAAAATTATTTTAAATTAAATTATAAATACATTTAGTTCAATTACATTTTAATTAAATCTAAATAATTCAGACCAGCATGGAAATTCCATTCAGCAGGGTGCTGAAAAAAAATAAAAAGAGGCTGTTTTTGCCTTTGTAAACTCGAGATGAAAAGGCACCACATGAGAAATTTCATTCTGATTGAAAAATTACTTGTGGCTCCTGACCATCAAATTACCTCAGCTGGAGTCATTCATCTTCTCAGCGGATGACACCGCTGATACCACCGTCTCCTAAGGAGATAAAGGTCTCGCTCTTTTTAATCTTTTCAGGGGAAAACACGTGAGATTAAACGCTCACCTCTACAATTATCTTTGTGCTTCTGGTGTACGGTGCCTTGCTTATGAAAGATGCATTAGAGCCTGTTAAAAAAATGAATCAGAAATGTGAAGCTTGAAAACACAAGCAACTTCTCTGTATTTCTGTTCTTTGCTAAGACCGTGAAATTCATTGCCTCAGAAAACATCCTAAAGTGAATTCAGCCAAAAATTCTGCTTTATATAATGAGATATCTATCTGTTTATCTGTCTGTCTGTCTGTCTGTCTGTCTATCTGTGCATTTCCTCTGAGTAGGCAAGGGAGGTAGTGTCCCTTAAAATATTTGATGAGAAAAAATTTGTAATACAAAAATAAAATATAACATTAAAAAGTGTATAAATCATTTGTTTTCCTAAAGAAACATTGTTTAACAGTAGCACCAGCAGTTAAAGTTACAGTGAGAGTTCTAGCCTCCCCTGAGCCCATTAAGTTTTAACAGACTCCCTAAAGTGTGCCGTGAGTTTGGTGGAAGGTAATTGAGAAAGAATGGAGGAAAGTTATGTAAGAGGAGGCAATGCTTCCATCACAATATGATTGGATAAATAAGGGATAATCATCGGTTAAAGGATTTTAAATGCACAACATGAGGGCAAAGAAACACCCGACGCGAAGTGCATTTACAATGCTTTAATGCACAGCAAGCCATTAATTATCCTGCTTAATGCATGGTCATTTGCCAAGTTATAGACAAGTTAAAACTAGTATTGCTCTTTGCAGCGCAATATTTGACCGAATGGGTAAAAATAACTTTCGGCACTTTGGCTCTAGCATTCTTTCCGCTTCAAATCAGACACAGAGATGAAATAGTCTGGTAAAATCACATTTATTTGAATGAATTGTAGCACTTATTTCAATGAATTACCAATTGAGAGAGAGAGATGACAGTTGTGTGTGTGTTTTCTGCGTGCTTGTGCGTCTCTCTCTGCAAAAAATTAATTACTTCAAAAACAGCGATTTTATCACTTTGTTGCTGAGGAATATAATGCGATCTAGTATCTAGGTTTCTTTATTAGTGAAATTTATTAGTAATATCGCTGGGTAGTACTGACAACAAGTTTAAGTGTGTAACTTAACGTCTGCGATCTCCGAAGACGTTTTACTGCATACCTGCCAGCCAATCAGAATCCAGTATTCAGACCATGGAATAAGACTTATAGTCAGCTGTGATTGGTTCATACGATAAATCCAACCTGATCTCATGACGGAAACGTACCTGTGGAAACTTTTTCACTAGACACGAAATATGTGCCGATAAGTACATATCACTGCAGTTTCCAAAAACAATGTCCACTGATTGGCGCTAAAAGAGTGTTCATTTTTTTTCCACAGATGAACGGACATATGGTACGTTTTATGTGTTGGTTTTTTACCGCAATTCAGACTTAAAATGTCTGTTGAGTAGCGCTATAACTCTAATGCTCCGTCACGTTTTAAAATAAGGTATCATCTGCACTACACCTAAACCTAACCGATGGTATGAACAAAAGCTAATGTGGCGAAAAAACGCAATTGCAAGCATGCCATTTTAGCTTGTTTTTCGATCTCTTCTCTTTCATTGTGAGTCATGTTTTTCACGGGATTCAAACCCAAGGATTCTGCATCTTAAGTCCAGTTCCATGCCAACTGAGCTGTGGAGCAGGATTGTTACATCCGGGGTTGTCCATTTTCAACCCCCTGCCAAAATATCACCCCCCTCATTGAAATTGCTACAAGATTACCTAATGCTTACCCGTCCCCCACACCTAACCCTAATCCGACCAATACTAGCGGGATAGTAATCTGGTGGGGGTCAACACCTGAAAGCGAAACAGAAACGGAGCTGTAAACCATAACCAGTCATATCTCACATTACTTTCCCCCATTCTTTCTCAATTACCGCCCATGAGGTAGGATTAATTCAACGCTATCTCACGACAAGTTCGCACGTATTTTACGAGATTAGCCACCTTTGTAAAATATGTAAGAATTGCTGTGAGAACGGGCTGGATAAATCCCACCTCTTGTGTTCGTGTGCGTTCCGCATTCACAAATCAGTCTGAATTAGCAATATAATGGCTTTAATGGGTAGACTAATTTAGAAAGTAAGTTAACAACTCACACACTTAGATATAAGCACTTTGTTACGTCAAAATATGACTTAAAATGGCACGACAACAAGATCTGAGTTTTTAGTGAGTAATCAGCAATTCTGTCATCGAGTAACACATTGGATTAAATTTGAATTTTTTTATATATAATATTATTTTTAAATAATAATTATTATTATTATTTATTTTATTCATTTATTTATTTATTTCACAAAAAAAAAAAGAACATCTGAACATCAGCTGGTGATGTAAAAATATTTGGACTGTGTTTGTACCCCACAGCTTAGGGGTGTCAAGCATGCAGGTGCCAATACTGCCGTAACACCTTTATGCTGAGCTGACTTTCTGGTTTCCCTTGTGTACGGTGCTCACATGGCTGTAGGCTGACACAAAGAGCCCTATAGGACTGCTGACATATGGAGGTGGAGATCCATCCGTCACCCTGCTGGGACCAAACACCATGAAGGGGCATAGAAGTGGAAACCAAATATAGTCGAATATCAATTGCTATGACATCTTTGCCCTATTGGCTGCTATGGCTCGGCCACAAATCAAGTTGTTAAGTCACCCGTTTGTCCCCGTTGTCTGTCTCTGCTGTCCTTCACAGCTTCAGGAGTCCTGTTGCCTTCTTGATTCACTCTACTGTAGTGCTGCACATCTCAGTGACTCCACCAGCAGGTACCACTGAGCATTTATTAACAAATCTATTCTGATCCCTAGGGTTTAGGCTTGTCTTGTGCATTTTACAAAATGATACACTGATTAATGCATTCATGTAATGTTTTTTGTTTGTTTGTTTGTTTGTTTTTGAAGTAGGTTCATACACATAATACACACATGACCATTAAATACAATTACAATTTTTTAATCGTATTATTTTATAAATAATTAATTGTACTATTTCGGCGTGTTGAATCACGGCCCTTAGACTGCAAACAGACTGAGTTAAATCAACAGCATAAAATAATCATAAAAGCTGTAATCGTCTAAATGCAGCAAAGAGATATTTAGACAGCTAATCAAATTCTTGCATAGCTAAGGGGTGCACTCATTTGGTTCTCTATGCAGATCACTCACACTATTTGAATATTGTGCACATAACAATTAAGCTTGATTGTCTTTTTTCATTCACAGAGGACTGAATTACAGTCTCAAGTATCTGTGATGACCCTCCTTCTGATCCACAATGACAGACTAAAGAGGCAGCAACTTGCTTTATTTCAAAGGTTTGCTGTTTGCTTTTTTCAACGGTATTTAGACAGTATATACCCTTTGTATTTTATTAGCATGTCCTCGTTTGAACTATTTCAGAATGGCAGTTTTATTGCATTGTAAATAGTTTAGGTTTTTAATTGTCTGCTGTTACGGTACATATCAAGTCTTCAGATCACTAATCGGCCAAACCGCAGATGACAAGAATGCCACAGTTAGCGATTTTGTTTGATGTCAAGAGTCAGTGCTCATATAGATCCATTCAAAGATCCAAATCTTAAATGGTCTTTAAGAAAAGTGTTCATAATAAATCTGAATGCAGTTTTGGATGTCAAAGGGTTTTGTGAGACTGTTGAGAGAGCATGAATCTCCCCAGTATGTGCCTGCTCATATCTCAAGCCCTCATGCATAAAGATGCCACTCTCCTCTTTAAATCCAATCTCTGTGGCCTTTATCTGCTCTCACACATGCATTTTCATACTACTGTGAAACTTCTTTTCCTTTGTGATTAGACATACTCTTGCTCTGTTTGAATTAGTTGCTACTGCTTGATTGAGGAACACTTTCATGAACATTTATGTTGACAGACAGCACTGAATTCCTTCAGTGCCATATTAAGTCAGTTAAGGGCAAGCGTCCAAATTTTAAGTTACTTAAAAGGGTGTTAGATTGGGCTTTGGAATCAGTGTGGGAGTGAAATGCTAAATACCACTTAAAATTTAAGGGTAAAATACTGTAGTTCTGTTACGTTTGAATGGATTAAATAGGTTAAAGATTAAAATAGCTGATATAAAATATTGTTTTTCTTTTAATGTGATTGGTAAAATGCAATAAAGAAGGTCTGTTAGTATGTACATCAGCGTACATGAATAATCACAATAATCTTTCAGCCTTTATGTGCCATTTATTATCAGTTCAGTGGTTATTGATTGCATATTACCTGCTGTTGTAGCATTATATTATAGATATTTACAATCATCCACACTGTTATTGATTCCAGCATGTAGGGAGACTTCAAATGTTCCTATTCTGTAAATCTGCACAAAAAAAAATGTACCAAACCCCATCAGCTCCCCTCAGTACGAACAGTGGGGTTTCACATGGTATCTGGTCCATCTTAATAAACACTTGTGCAGGATAAGGCATCTCAGCACATTTCATTTGTCACTTCAGGTCTTTGTTGTGTTTTTTTTTTTTATGTCTTAGTATTTTAAATAATGCCTCGAAGCAGCACATATTTCATGCTCTGGGGTTGATATTTCATTCTTTTAGCTGACACATAATTACACTGGAATCTGTGAGATTCAAAGAGGATGATAACCTTTGTAGAAAGTCATATCCACCAATCCCTCAGTGAAGATAAAAACTGGGGTTGCTGGGAATTCCTTCTCCAAATAGCTGAATCCACCATATTTTTCAACATGAAAGTAAGCTGTTTTCTGTGAATGTTATTAATTTAATAGAAAATATGTTGCAGAAGGTCCTATAAACTATATGAAGGGTTATAAGGTCCTATAAACAAAGCGTTTTCGAAGTTAAATCAATTAAACATTGACCAAATGTTTTAGTTTTATTCTAAGTGAAAATCCAAGTGAAAAATATTTCACTGTTGTTTATAGTGAAATTAAAGGAGAAGTACACTTTAAAAACAAAGATTCACATATAATGTACTCACCCCTTTGTCATCCAAGATGTTCATGTCTTTCTTTCTTCAGTTGTAAAGAAATTATGTTTTTTTGAGGAAAACATTTCAGCATTTTGCTCCATATAATTGACTGATAAGGTGCCTGATTTCCAAACTGCAGTTTAAATGCGGCTTCAAACGATCCCAAATGCAGTTGTAAATGATCCCAGCCAAGAAAGAAGGGTCTTATCTGGCGAAACGATTGGTTATTTTAATAAAAATAATACAATTTATGTACTTTTTAACGTCAAATGCTCGTCTTGTCTTACTTTGCCTGGACTGTTTTTGTTCCGGTTCATGACAGTTAGGGTTTGTCGAAAAACTCTCCCTGTTTGATTTTCTTTGCATGTTCACTTTGAGAAGACAGGGTCGGTACTTCTGCAGCGATGTAGGATGATTTTGAAATGATTTTTGAAGTTGAGGGAGAAAATACGATCGGAGTTTTTCAACATACCCTAACTGTCTTGAGTCAGAATACACAGAGTTCAGGGAGAGAAAGGCAATACGAGCGTTTGAGATTAAAAAGTATTTAAATTGTATTTTTCTTTTATGAAAATAACCGATTGTTGATAAGACCCTTCTTCCTCGGCTGGGATTGTTTACAACCGCATTTGGGATCGTTTGAAGCCGCATTTAAACTGCCTTTTGGAAATTCAAAATCGGGGCGCCATATCAGTCCATTATATGGAGAAAAATGCAGAAATGTTTTCCTCAAAAAACATAATTTCTTTATGACTGAAGGAAGAAAGACATGAACATCTTGGATGACAAGGGGGTGAGTATATTATATGTGAATCTTTGTTTTGGAAGTGGACTTCTCCTTTAAGTTGCAAAAAGAAAAATAATATATAATTTTGCTTTGCATAAATGTTTTTGTTTTTTTAAGTTTTGTTTTTTTGTTTTTTTAATTTTATAATTTGGGGGGGGGGAATGAAAAATGTGTCAGTAACAAAAGTATATATTTTTAATTTAGGTTAATAACGGCATTAAGTGCAGTTTGCAACATCAAGTAGCATAATGGATTGTTTTTGTGTGGCTAAAATAACTGGAAGCAGCTGATACTGAAGGGTTAGCAAGATAAAAATGCAAATGCATGCTTTATGTTAAAAACAAGGTGCATAGCCCTTAGTAAAAAAGTAATAGATTTAAATGCATTTATTTTACTGATAAAAAAAAAAAACTTAAAAACTAATATAAAAATTGTAATGAAACTTTATTAGGAGTGCTTGTGCACAATGCACATTAATATGTTCTGATGTCACTATTGATGATCTTTAAATAATATTTAAATTGTATCTAAAGTATACTTGCAGTAGTTCCACTTTAGCGCAATCATATATACTTGAGTATATTTTTAGTTGAACTTAATTAAAGTGCATTAAGTACAAACCTACTTGTTCCAATTTAGCAGACTTTAAATATACCAGTTTAGTATACCAAAAGTACAATAGCAGGATATTTCTATTAAGTAAATAATATGTAAATGTATTTGTAGTATACTTAGCATGAAATAAATGTAATTTAAAATACATTTTAGTATATTTATTTTTCTCTAGGGCCATTACATACGGGCTTGGACAGCCACAAAGTCACATATCTTCTTTTTCTTTATGTTGACCTTTGTGTCTCTGACCTCTTTGTCTTTTCCCTGCATGTCAAGATTTGATGGAGCCTAGCAGCTGTGGTGTATATGAATGCTCAGAGCTTTTCCATTAGCATTAATAGCTGGACAAGCTCAACATGACGTGTAAAGGTCACATTGTAATGATGAAACAAGTTGCTCAGGATTGCTCAGGAGTGGCAAAAGTCAGTGAGAGAACAGGCCTGCCACCTATAAAAAAGTTATGGCAAAATTCCCAACACGCAAACCATGTTTTTGTATTTTCATATCTACAAGAAAGGAATTTCCATCTTGATGTTTCATTGGAATTTTGTATCTTTTTTTTTTTTTTTTTTGCCACATTCCCACAATCTCCCTGCTTGCAGGAGCCACACTTGACAGTGGCATAAACAGCCAATGACTTTTCCCATAGCTAGCAGATAAGAAGTTTATAGACACTAAATGTCTTTTCCTCAGACGTTCCACTTTTCAATCTTCCTGTGGCTCATTTTGAGACTCTTGAGCGTTTCTACACCTGATAATGCCGTCTTTCAGGTACAACTAGGCCAAGTTAGGGTGCCAATTCTGTGATCTCAGGCCCTGTCACCCTGTTTAGTCCCTTTACATTTTCTCCCGCTTTCCCCTTGCTCAGCAGCGTCCATTGTCACATTTGATTGAAAATGTTTGAAGAAGTCTTTGTGTGGCTTGCGTATAAAGATAACCCTGCGCTCTTGTTTACCGGGTAGCTTTTCGTCTCGTTGTACGCCTGCTCTCTGGCAGCTTGCTGCCAAAACTTCAAGCACTAGGTGTGAGCAACTTTGAGCAGTTGTCTAATTGCTTTGTTCTCAGCATGTGTACATTTTTACAGCACTGGAAGATGAGTATAAATCAGCCAGCGCTGTTCTCTTTAAAAGCCCATTTGTCTTTCTGCTCTGGTTTATCTCTTTGTTGCCTCCTGTTTAGCTGAACATACATACATAATCTTCAACTAACACAACCATACAGCTAATATTTATTCCTCTCAACCAGCCTTCAGAAAACCGAAGACATTTCGTTTTAAAAAATGCTTAATTTTAATTAAAACCCTATATCCATTTACTCGTAAATTAGATTTTGGCTAGCAAGTCTTGCCAGTAATATAATCGTGATAATTTATTTTATGTTTCAGTCATTTGCTTACACTGATCTTGAAGATAAAATAAAATGTATGAATTTCTTTGTAAACAAATATTGCACAGGGTAACTTAGAATGATTCTAATTATGATATTCTAAATATTAAAATGTTTTATATAACATATTTGTGACCATGTACCACAAAACCAGTCTTAAGTAGCATGGGTATATTTGTAGCAATAGCCAAAATACATTGTATGGGTCAAAATTATTGATTTTTCTTTTATGCCAAAAATCATTAGGATGTTAAAGGGGTCATCGGATGCCCATTTTCCACAAGTTGATATGATTCTTTAGGGTCTTAATGAAAACTCTATAATATACTTTGGTTAAAAATTTCAATGGTAGTGTAAAAAACCCTTTTTACCTTGTCAAAATGAGCTCTGCAAAAATCATCTCATTCTGAGGGGATTGTTCCTTTAAATACAAATAAGTTCTGCTCGCCCCGCCCCTCTCTTCTCTCTGTGGATTGACGAGTCTGTTTAGGTTAGCCGCATTTAACCGGTAAACTTGCTAATTATGACGTTATTAGAAAAGGCGATGGCAAAGATTTATAAAAAAACCCTTATACTCACTTCTGCTGTAAGTGAAGCTGGATCATGAATGATTCGTGCGATATATGTAGATCGGGAGGCGCATTGCCTTCACAAACAAACGTAATCCACTGCATCTTCAGCGGCTCAGATGTCGGGAGTAAATGACGACCACTATGTTCATTATTACATCCAGCAACACAACACCTCAATCGCTCAATAGGAGATATTCTTGTCTAACTTACATCCCTGCTCCGCATGGAAACAATGAGTGGGTCGGACTATTACAGCTGATCTGAGGTAAGACTCTCATGTCAATCAACTATCATGGGAGCAGCCTCACAACGACAGGCATCTGAGAATGGCTCGATTTGAAAAAGGGGCTATTATTTTTACAGATTAATTAAAAAACCACTGCATGGATTTTTATCATTATAGGGTAGATGTGTACATACACTGCCAACACACATTAATGTTCAAACAACATGAAAAAGTGAACTTAGCATCTGATGACCCTTTTAAGTAAAGATGTTCCGTAAAGATATTTTGTACATTTCCTACTGTAAATGTATCAAAACGTAATTTTTACTTAGTAATATGCATTGCTAAGAACTTCATGTGGACAACTTTAAAGGTGGTTTTCTCAATATTTAGATTTTTTTTTTTTTTCCACACTCAGATTCTGGATTTTCAAATAGTTGTATCTCAGCCAAATATCCTATCCTGACAAACCATACATCAATGGAAAGCTTATTTCTTTAGCTTTCAGATGATTTACAAATCTCAGTTTCAAAAAATTTACCCTTGTGACTTGTTTTGTGGTCCAGGGTCACATTTAAATAATAATTCCATCATGGCGGCATTCATCGGCTACTCATTCATATTTTTGCTTTTTTGGAACCATGTTCACCTGAATGTTATATTGCAGTAGCATAAATTGACTATTATTATTATTTCTAATAATAATAGCAATAATCATAAATTTAAAACAAGATTATCAAGTTTATTCTGGATAAAATAACACAGCATCTTCACTTTTAATTAAATGTAAGCATCATTGGCTTTGAAGATCTTTTTTTCTCTGCCGTAAAAATACTCCATAGTTTGAGGAACATTGGCTTGCTTGGATGCACCACACTTTTAAAGTGTCAAAGTATTTAAGTAATTACTAGATTGAACTTTAGTTTCTGGCTGTGAGGACGTCATAGTGTCACTGTTATGTTTGAGTAATAGTATGTTCTGGTTAATAGTATCCAGTGTGTTGCCTCAATTTTTTTTATTCCTGCACTTCCAGAGGCTTTTGTCTGTTTGTTTGTTTTCTCAACCTTGTAAAATGTTATAAAATTGATGTTCACAAGCATACATTTTTCATTAAGCATATGTTTTTTTAAGCACAGTCTCCAGGGTAGAACATGTACTCGTACAACAACCAGTGTTTTCAGTCTGCATCGTGTCTGACTGATGTGAAGAGATGTTGACTTTCCCTCAGTGTTTACGCTGCTGTTGTTCTTTATCGGCTGCGTCATCTAGGTTAGGGTCCGTCGTGGAAAATAGCTGTCATGTTGTCATGTTTGTCAGAGAATGATGGTGTCCTTTTGCCATGTAAAGCATTTTAGATAAGGTCTCCTAACGGCTGATATATGAAAACGGGATGTGAAATTGGTTTACCACACTCTCCTGAAAGAGTAAGTGGACTCCAAATGAAAAGCAATGAAGTAATTTACATAGCAGCCAAACGTAAAGTCCTGTGATTCTGTATGGCCAAAGAGCAGAGAGGTCTGCTCCTTCATTAAAACTTCATATCGATTGATTGTATTTGTGATTCTCATGTCTGAGAAATGATATGCACATTTTGTAAATAAAGCCAAATGCATAGAAACAAACTACCTAGCAGATCAAGTGTGAAATTACCGCAAGAGAATGTGGCCTGGTTAACACTGTGTTTATGGATTCTAGTGTGGTCCGGAGCAATGAGGGGTTTAGAGTTAATTTGTTTTTCTCTGATTGTTATTGATGGAGGGAAGGAACAGTGGTACACGAAAGTTGAAGAGGGGCTTCTGTAGAGAAACTTAATAGGCACGTGTGGGAATTATATGTGATTTCATAAATTCATTCGAATCATAATTTCCCTCCGGCTGAGAAATCTGTCATAAGGAGAAGAGCAGAGCTGAGATAAAGACAGATAATGAACTTCCGATAAAGGTGTCCATGGTCATGACTTTTTTTTTTTTCTAATGAATGATTTTCAAATAGCTTATTATCATTCTGCTTTTCTGCTTCATTTTTAGAAATCTGAAGGCTATCATGGGGAAGCAGAGTCATAGATGGTTTGAGACTACTAGCTGTAAGCTGGACGTCCTGCATTTGAATGAGTACAGAATATATCTGCAATTGATGACTGGAATCTCTAAGTCAAGTTTTAGATGCCCATTCAGTCTCTTGGCAGTCGTAATTCAAATTAAGCATTCATAATTGGGTTTTCATGTTTTGTTTTTTGTTTTTTTTAGATGTTGAATAATGTAGGAGTATGAAAAAGAACGGTTTGACTCTTAAAAGACAAATTAAACCCATGCTTTCAAATTCAAATGCTAATTTAAATGTTACATTTTTTCTCAGATACAAAGACAATGGGCTTTTTGCTTTATTCCAAACATTTTTGTTCTTGCTGTCAAAATTTGTACCTTTGCTCCAAATATGACCTTCTCTTGTCAAGACAAAGTATAACTTCCTGACCTGAATCATACTAAGTTATTAGTATTCTGTCATTATTTGTTCACCCTCATGTCATTCCAGTCCTGTATTATGTTCTTTCTTTTGTGAATGTTTCATGTTTTTTTTTTTATTTTCCGTTTTGTGTTCTTTTTTGAAACTTAGAATCTTTAGACATTTAGACAAAGCAACATTTCATTCTGTCTTCCAGGGGAAAAAAAGAAAGTCAAATGGTTTGAAATAACATGAGGGTGAGTAAATGATGACAGAATTTTAATATATGTAAACTGTTTGTTTAAGAGAAACCAAATGTTTTCTTCCATCTAAAAACATTAAACTATAGGCTACATTGACCGTTAAATGAGTCTGATTCTGATTCGAATGCACTTCTGGTTCTTATATGAGCAGAGATGGTTCGTCTGTGCTCATATGCCCTCTTCTAAAGTTCAGATGCCATAAGCTATTGTTCTTACAAAGGCCTTTCTGAGAGAGACTGATCTGTCAAGGTACAAAAGGTTAGGCTTCATCTGTACACCCTTGCTCTCTTTAGGGCACACTCAGGTTAGACTGTGGGGATTTCTTTCCTCAAGCTAGTGGTTTCTAATCCTTTCAAGGCCGTTTTTTCTCCCTGAGAACCGGTTACATGGGGGAAAAAAAAACGCAGTTACTGAATACTAAGCTTTCTCTTGGTTTGGTTGGTAAGTTTACCATCTTTGCTCATGTTGTGTCTTTCATGCTCACCAAGGCTGTGTTTATTTGATAAAAAATACAGGGAAACAGTAATATTGTGAAATTTTATTACAGTTCAAAATAACAGTTTTGCATTAAATCTATTTTTTTTTAAATGCAGTTTATTCCTGTGATGGCAAAGCTGAATTTTCAGCAGCCAGTACTTCAGTCTTCAGTGTCACATGATCGTTCAGAAATCATACTTAAAGTTAAGTCAAAAGTTTACATACACCTTGCAGAATCTGCAAAATTTAATTATTTTATCGAAATGAGAGGGATCATACAAAACATGTGATTTTTTTACTTATTACTGACCTGAATAAGATATTTCACAAAAAAGATGTAAACATATAGTTCACTAGAGAAAATAGTAGTTGAATTTATAAAAATGACCCCGTTCAAAAGTTTACATACACTTGATTTTTAATACTGTGTTGTTACCTGAATGATCCACAGCTTTTTTTTTTTTTTTTTGTTTAGTGATAGTTTGTCCTGAACAGTTAAACTGCATGCTGTTCTTCAGAAAAATCCTTTAGGTCCCACAAATTCTTTGGTTTTTCAGCATTTTTGAGTATTTGAACCCTTTTCAACAATGACTGTATGATTTTGGGATCCATCTTTTCACACTGAGCACAACTGAGGGACTCAACTATTACAGAAGGTTCAAATGCTTCAGATGGAACCACAAAAAAACGAAAAAAAACAGAAGAAAAACAGTTGTGGATCATTCAGGTAACAACACAGTATTAAGAATCAAGTGTATGTAAACTTTTGAACAGGGTTATTTTTATATATTCAACTATTATTTTCTTTTGTGGACTATATGAAAATGTCTTTTATGTGAAATATCTTATTCAGGTCAGTACTACATAAAAAAAAAATAACATAACATGCATTTTATATGATCCCTCTCATTTTGGTAAAATAATATTTAGCAAATTCTGCAAGGTGTACGTAAACTTTTGACTTCAACTGTATATGCTATTTTGATGCTCAAGAAACATTTATTATTATTAGTGAAAACAGTTATATAATATTTTCTTCAACAGTTTTCCTTCAGTAGCCACAGTATAGCGTTATACTTTTAAACAAGCTGCTGTTCAGAGGCCCACATTTCTGGTAAAAGCTGACTGCAGAACCAAACAGCCTTGCATACTCTTTGACAGCTAGCAACACATCTCAAACTAATGTAGGTTAATTGCTTCCCACCTTAGCTGGATAATTCATTAAACCCTTTGCCTTGCTCCTCCAACACAAGACGTCTGGTGCTCCCAGGAGCGTACAACTGTTGGCATTGTGGATTTTTGGGTTTAGTTAGAGCAGCTGAGATTTCACTCCCACCCACATCCGAATGCTTGGGTCGTAGTGGTGAAGACAGGGTGCAAGTATAGTAATGCATTTGTCTGCTGGATCACTGGAGAGAGAAGTATCAAAGAGTGCTGCTAATTGCAGTGCTCCCTTCATACATCACTGAGTCAAGTGGAAATAATTCGACATTGCATTCAGATTTGTTTTGTTAAAAGATCCCCTGACACCCCGGAGGAGGAAGGGAAGACAGAAGGGGGGAATGTGAGGGGAAAGATGCATGTGGAGGAATTCTATGCGGAGCTGAGTGTTATGCTGATTTGGGTTTTGCACCGGACCGACTGTATGCGCCGTGTTTTTGTCTGAAAATTTGTGATGGAGGAGAGAAGATGAAAAGAATGTAAACCAGGTTTACCTTCAAGGTGGCTTTGATATTTGTCACAGGATACATAGAGTGATTGCAAGAAGCATTTGGACACTTAAGCCACACTTAAAATGTCATTGCGTTTGAAAAAATATATAATTATATATCAAATCGAGTGGCATCTGCAAACAAATTATGCTTTCGTCAAAAGCCTAAGCATGTCCAAATGTTTATGAATCCTATATGGTTCATAGCATGCTGAATTTATGAATTCATTTTGTTTTTCCTGATGCTGTATGTGCACATGAAAATGCATGTGTAAATGTAATATTTTTTTGTGCTTGAATCTGTGCTGTACATTAACTCACTGATGTGGAAATACCATAGAGAGCTTCTGCTTGTCAAACATTTGACAATTTGATGTGTCTAACATAACAATGTCCTATTACTTATTACAGGAGACTGTATTTCTGAGGTGATTAATATTTATAAATCAAAACCCTGAATATTTTTCACCTTTATTTTAGGAGATGTTGTACTCACAGTGGTATGTCAGATTATCCACATAGAATTTCAGCGTTTTTCTGTCCTTGTCCAAGCGTTTCTAACTTTCCACTTTAATCTCACTTTCAGGCTGTTGAGGTAGCCACTGGGACATCCTAGAAAAGTGGAAAACACCTCCAAAGACTCGCTTTCACACTTTCACTCACTTTACTCCCACAGCTGTCACAGCATTGCCGGATCCCTCAACACACCACAAGCGCTCCCTCTTGAGACATATTCCTCACTTCACCTGAGCAATCTCTGTTCACCTCAGAGAGAATTTTTGATACTGCCATTAAACACTCTAGGTACCTAATGCCCTGTGGAGAAACTCCTGTGGAGCAGTTTTATTTATTAATATATCTGTTGGCTAAAGAAGAATCAAGGCCTGTTCACACTAATGATGATAACTGTAGTTTTAAAATTGTTCTGATTGTAAAAGTATCCATGGCACAGAGTAACGGCATCATTAGGAATCACTTTCACTTTCTTTGTTTTTAAAAGCATGGACAGCCAATCAGAAGCCATCTTGCATTCAAAGTGCATTAAATGAGTGTTTAAAGTGAACAATTTTACATGGTTTGCATATAAATGTGTTTAAGCAGTGTGTGGAAAAAACATCCTTACAATGATAAAAATACATTCACTCCTTTTTTATAATCCCCCAAAAACCTAAACTGTCTTAATTATCAAGCCGTTTTGATTTTCTGAGCAGTATGACATCATACTGCTTAGGCCCACCCACAACCGCTGACGGACTGTCCGGTATTAGCATATTTACCTCTAGCGACAGCAGCATCTCGTAAGCAGTGTAGGTGTTTTGTAACGTTAGTTGGATGTAAAAGTGAACTTATGCGTCTTCCCTTTTTTTTTGGTAGGAGAGCTTCTGAGGGCGCAGTGGATTTGTTATGTTTTAGATGGTAACGCGCCACTGAATACACAAAAATACAGAAGAGAGGGGTGGAGACAGCAGTCACTCTTTATCTTTTAAAGAGACATGCACTGAAATGGGTCACTGTGAGCAGAGCTGTTTTGAAAAGGTAAAAAGGGTGTAGTTTTACACAACCATTGAGGAATTTTAACCTAATTCATCCGATGTCTTCTTTAAAGCAGCTAAGGACAGAACTGCTGCATGCACTGAAAAAAAAAATGCTATCATTCTTTGTGTGATTGGGCTTTTAGGTAGACATTTGGATTTATTTGTCATAAAACTAACATCGCTTACATTAGATTCGGAATGATCTTTCTAAAACTTTAAAGCACCTCGGAAAGAAAAAATGGCAGTGGAGAACAGCAGAAATGTTAGTGCAGTGAAAAATGTTAATGTTGTAATGTGTTTTATTTTTATATTTAATGATTCTTTATTTATATATGTGACCCTGGACCACAAAAGCAGTCTTTTTTTCTTGAAAGATGAATAAATATGCTTTCCATTGATGCATGGTTTGTTAAGATAGGACAATATTTGTCTGAGATACAACTATTTGAAAATCTGGAATCTGCAAAAAAATGTAAAAAATTTAGAAAATCGTCCAAATGAAGTTCTTAGCAATGCATATTACTAAGCAAAAATTAAGTGTTGATATATTTACGGTAATTTACAAAATATCTTCATGGAACATGATCTTTACTTAATATCCTAATATTAAAAAAAATATATATATATATATATAATATTGACTCATACAATGTATTTTTGGCTATTGCTACAAATATACCCGTGCTACTTATGAGTGGTTTTGTGGTCCAGGGTCACATATTTATAATATTTATTGGTATAGTTTCTTAGTACTTATATATCCATGCACAAAAACACTTGTGCGCCCCTGTTTGTATCTGTTTTTCTCTCAAACTGTTAAATAATAAATACACTGTGGAGTAAATTTGAATAAAACAGGAAAACAGCACAGTGAAACTCAATAAGCAGAATAAAATGAGGTTTTCACAAGACTGGGCAGATGGATCTAATCCTTTTAATTAGACTGAATGTCCACATTCCACCCTGCTCTGGCTGGAGGAATGTGGGGATGCAGCGTCCAATCAAGTGGCAGATAAACAACATGCAAATGAAGGATCTAAAACAGACTTGAATGCAAGGAGAAAGTACCATTTACAGTCTGAATTGAAGTCAGAAAATCCTTTCACACAAACATGAAATAACTGGGATATAATAGAAGTAGACTAAAGAAATGATTTGGGAAACCTGTGTGTTATCCATTTATCCATTATCGCAGTAATCATAACAGTATCATCAGCTAATTTCTAATGAGTCTGTGTATTTACATATTAGATTATGTAGTGAATTTCCCCAAGACAGGTTCTAAAGATTCCCAAAACCATTCATTACACACAAATGTGTCTGAACCATAAAGCACTTGTTGTATTTGGCTGGCAATAATGACTTTTGTGTGAGCTCTACAAAACACATTTACACTAATGACCTGATTTCAAAGCAGCTGGGGGCCATAGTAGTTCCTCGGGTCTCCAGAGTGAGGTATTGCATCAATAAATATGGGTAATGGGCGAACATGTCAGGGCGAGGTAAAACACTTCAATAAGAGGAAGACGAAGGATGACAGCTGAGAGATCCGTCAGAAGAGTGGAAACCGTTTAAAGATGATTAAATAGCTTATTATTCATACACTGACTCATGATTGTTCACGTCTAGGTGGGAGGGACAAAGAGCGGGAGGGAAGATGGCCGCCCATAAAGAAATAAAGATCTGGCAAGTTATTTTATAACATAAATACACTGGGAAAAAAATTGCTAGTAGACAGTCCTGTAAACTATACACTAAGATACATACACTGAGTACCTGGATGATGTAGAATACTTGTTCAATAAAAAAGAGCAGCTTTGGACACTGTATGTACTTAATTGTTACTGTTTTTGCTACCTTAGCAGAAGAGACGATGACGGAAGTGGCAACTGCGAAACCCGTATGGAGAAAAAGACGGCACTTCACATGTAAGTCATCCCATGTTGTTTCAATATTTTTTTAATAAGTATAAGATGTAAAAAAAAAGCCATTTTGGGGCACTCTTTTTTAAATGTATGTAGTTAGCTAACATGCTAAAGCTAGCAGCAACATCATTTCTCTCAACTTAGAAACTGTAAATGTAGTAAAACATTCCTATTAAAAAAATCCATTTGCAACAACCCTTTGAGCATTCATACATTTACTCGTTTGAACATTAAATGGCTGAATTCATAGTGTTTACTGAAAGCATGTAATGTATATCATTTGAGGCACAGCTTTAGATATTATTCTTTGCAACCGTTTTTGCTGTTCCCTGCCCTCGGTATCACTATGGCAACTGTAACCATAGCCAGCTCAAATGTTCATAAAGCGAGGAGTGGAATTTCACCCACAGCTGTGCCGGTGTTGAGGTGATGGACGTGTGCGGAACAGATGAGGTTGAATGTAGCTGACTGACTGATTGATTTACAGTTGTTGGAGTGATGTGTGACACTGAAGGATGTAGGCCCCAGATGTGATCCAAGAATAGCTGACCCTGAGGACTGGGGGCTCGCTGTGGTTTATGAGGCTGTTAACTCTTAGTCGGTGTTCCCCAAACTAGAGCTCTATATGTGACCCCACAGGTAATAGCATATAGAATTTTCCCATTAGCCTACTGCCTTTTTTATTGATTTTTTACTGAAGCGTGCAGTTGGAGTGATTGATGTTTTAATATTCGCCATTTTATATCAAATATTTGCTAATTTTTTATTATTTTTTGACAAAGTGGCGTGCTATATATACTATGTGTGTGTATAGCACGGCATTTTTATATGCAGTTGAGGTCAAAAGTTTGCATCCTCCTTTCAGAATCATTAAAAATGTTAATTATTTTACCAAAATGAGAGGGATCATACAAAATGCATGTTATTGTTTATTTAGTATTGACCTGAATATGATATTTCACATAAAAGATTTTTACATATAGTACACAAGAGAAAATAATAGTTGAATTTATAAAAATGACCGTTCAAAAGCTTACATTCCCTTGATTCTTAATACTGTGTTGTTACCTGAATGAACCACAGCTGTATTTTTTTTGTTTAGTGATAGTTGTTCATGAGTCCCTTGTTTGTCCTGAACAGTTAAACTGCCTGCTGTCCTTCAGGTCCCACAAATTCTTTGGTTTTCCAGCATTTTTGTGTATTTGAACACTTTCCAACAATGACTGTATGATTCTGAGATCCATCTTTTCACACTGAGGACAACTCAGGGACTCATATGCAACTATTACAAAAGGTTCTTAATAAAACTGATGCTCCAAAAGGAAAAAACCATGCATTAAGAGCCGGGGGTGAAAACTTTTGAACAGAATGGAGATGTGTATTTTTTTTTTTCCTTCTTTTGCCTAAATATCATATTTTTTTTCATGTAGTAGTGCCCTTCAGAGGCTACAGAAGATAGCTATACAAAATAAGTTAAATTTACCCTGATCTTCAAATTCTAAAAGTTTTCACCCCCCGGCTCTTAATGCATTGTGTTTCCTACTGGAGCATCAGTGAGCGTTTGAACCTTCAAACACACAACAATGCAGGAAAACCAAAGAATTTGTGGGACCTGAAGGATTTTTCTGAAGAACAGCGGGCAGTTCCACTATTCAGGACAAACAAGGGACTCATGAACAACTATAACTAAAAAACACAGCTGTGGATCATGTGGACATCCTTTATGTGAAATATCTTATTCAGGTCAGTATGAAATAAACAATAACATATATACATATACTGTTTACTGTTTTACTGTACCATTTTCACATTCTATCTCTGTTTGAGTTCCAGGCATTATTTATAGTGTGCTGTGAGGCTGCTTGTTTGCTCTGCAGTTCATTGTGATGTGCGTCTGTGGTATGAGGGTAGGTGGAGAGGCATTCTCCAAACAACATTCTGGATGTCACACAGCGTTGACTTACAGTACCGCATTTGGCAAAAAGGGAAATGAGTTTGACAGTTTGACTGCTTGTTTGATCTTAGCCTGGCTGGCGTGTCAACAGCTGCACACAAATACACATACTCACACACTTTTTCATCTGAGCTCATGGCTGTATCAAGGTCAAAACAGTTTCACACACATGCAATGATCTTTGATCAAACAGAACAGAACATATAGACCCTCTTGACTTTCATCTCTTAAAAAACTTTCACTATATCAGCATTCAGGAAACTGGGAGCTTAAATGATGAAGAGCATTTAGAATCGAATTGAAGTTCCAATTCAATTCCAAACAGGATTTTAAAAGGCATAATTCAGGCAAAAATGAAAATTCTGTCATTGATTGCTAACCCTCATGTCCTTCCAAACCCATAAGACCTTCATCTTCGGAACACAAATTAAGATATTTTTAATTGAAAGGGAGCCTTATTCTAAATTCAGACTTCTTCCAGCCCTGGAAAAAGTAAATAAATACTCTTGAGTGCTTTATTGAAGAGAACGTCCACACATGCTTGGAGAACCCAAGATAGATGTGCCACACGTGTGGATTTGAGATCTTTCTGTCAGGCTTTCTTTAGATTTATTAAGGGCAGAAGATAGGCGAGCTGTGTAGATCTGCCATTCTCAATCTCATCAGAACAGGAGAATCCTTGCCAGCAGCTGGGGGAAAAAAATGCAATCATAAGCCATATTTCAGCACTGCTCATTCTTCTTCTGCTCCTTAGAAAGCAGGATGAAAACATCCCTGAGATGGATGCTTAATAAAACCATGCTATAAACCTTTACACATAGAAGGAAACTCTGCATATAATAAATGTACAAGATAAGGGCAAATGGCATATTAATCTTAAGTGATGCATGTACATTCATGTTCTTGTGATTGACTGCAAATCTGGTTAAATATCACGACTGAAATTGGTTTAACCCAGTAATCTGAACTTTGTAAGGTTGGGGAAATTAACTTAGACATTTACACTTGGGTGTAATACAATCTAAGGTGGCGAATAAAATGTAAGTAATGTGATTCATCTTTATTCATTGTATAACATCACACTGTGACAAAATGAAGCTGTTTTTTTTTTTTTTACCAACCTAACTTGAGTAAATTCTGATTTGTGGGATGTGGGAACTGCATATAAATGTTCTTGACAATTTAATGCAAGTTACAGTTCAATACGAGCCGCTTCATTATGTATGCATTCTTACATTTACCACACTTATGCGCAGCTGCATTTTTTGACTATTCTTTTGAAGATGACTCAATTTCAGGCAGGAGTGATATACTCAGTATGCAAAGTCGAACTTCAAAGTTCCACCTTGCGATTGGATGTATTTGTTTAGTGCTTTTCTATGTCACCTCCGGCCTAAGTCACCCAAATCACACATCTTAAAATTGTCGTATAGCTGCTACAATCTCCCGAACGCACCGTAAAGCTTTCACAAGGCTCCTGCTGACACAATTTACAGGATCACCTAAAGAACCCATACCACTGGTTTTGGTAATACGCGGTGAGAAGAACATGAGCAATGTATCATCCCATATGTCACGGGCTGCTTCACATAAAAAGTCTATAACTGTTAGACGAAGTGTGGAGTCTTTAAAACGCGCCTTGTGTTCTCTTTTACAGTGGTAATGGTGTCAAGGTCTCAATGTCTGACGGGGTGACACGGGTTAAAAGAGCTGGAATGGGCTATGAGGTCTGATAGAAGTGCGATTCCATTTCTATTGCCGCCGTTGTGCCCGCAGCGCTTCTTCCATGGTGCGTATCCTCCACAGTCACCTCTCTCCCCCTCCCGCTTGCTCTCTGTTCTTCTCTCCTTGACGTGTTCCTTTTCCCCCCACATCTAATTTAAAATTGGCTGGTCAGCACAGACCTGACCTCTCTATTACATAACTCATAATTGACTTCCTGGAGAATTTAAGTCATTTAAGTGTCTCTTTCCCAAATCAGCAGGTTAGCATGGAAGGTCTCAGGGAATCTGAGGCTGTGAACAAGTGTAGGTGTCTCTCAGTGTATGTGAAAAGCCTTTAATGCAATTTTCTCGGCTTGCAAATTGACATATCTTCGCAGTGACGACTATATCCTGAAGTTACGCTTGTTGTAATCTTCATAGGCATGCATTTTCTGGAGAGGTGAATGTTTGACTTCAAAGAAATGCAGATGACTATGTGTGCTTCCAAAATAGGCGACTTTTCCAGCTGCGAAAACCTGCTGCAGACCCGTACTGATTGGCTTTGTGGGTTGGCCAGGTATGATGGGCTTAGACAGGCTTATTTAGGATAATCTGTGACATTGCATGAGGGAATCGTCCTCACATGTCGGCAATCCAGACAGCCTGTGCTCCTTCTAGCATACCAATCAGCGGCTTGAAAAGCTCTTGGCTTATTCTTTTTAGAAGATGCACAGAAAGTGTTAAAGACCCTCCAAACTTTGAAGGGGTTCAAGCCCTAATTAAGTGATGCATACACCCCAAAACCGACATTATTCGCACCCTGATGTCAACACAAATGAAACAGTGTGTTTTAACCTGGTTTTACTTCAGCAAGGTGATGGAAGAAACACAGGATCTCACAACCAACTGACAGAGAGTGTTTTTTTTATTCACAAAATACAACTAGGAATTAATCAACACCCACTGCAGAACATCTCTGTGAATAAATCTCTCTTAATTGCGATATTTTACTCAGTTTTGGAAATGCATATGCCATTATCAACACCCCTGATGCCCTGTGGTGATGATGAGAATATGATAAACCTACAGAGTGAATAGGGATTTCAATTAGGAAACGGATAATAATCTCCAGAGCCTGTCTCTTTGTTCATACATTACTAGGATTGAGAGTCTGAAATCATTATTCCACTACTAATAGGATAAAAAAAAACGTATAATTGCTTGCATTTTATCCCTGAAAGAGTCTAATATCGAAATCAGATTAAATCTGCATGTACAATAGCATGTACTCAGATTAATCTTTATTGTCTCCATCATACCTTTTCTTTTAAATTGACTTTCTCCTCTTTATATTTAGGGAAGTGCCATAGGAGTGAATCTGTTTGTGCAATTATAATTGCATAACGATCACAGAGTGGACACTGCGAATGGAGAGACCTTTTTCCTGACAGGAAGTTGGGGTGTTGGCCAGCTCAGGTGCATGTAAATGAAAGTGGCATCTAGCTGGAAAGCGTTGCAATGGAGAAGTAAAACGGTGTCTGACAGTGACAGATGGGGTGTGTCTCCAGCTATCGGTTTGGGCTCCGCCTCTACGCCACGTCGCACTGCCCTTTGAAGGGTGCCAGAAAGATGTGCCCTATAACTCAACAGCAGATTGGGGCGTAAGCAGACGGAGCGGGAGAGCTGGCCGTTGCTGATAAAGCTTCGCCCTTGAGAGGTGAGTAAGGGACAGGAAAGGTGAGGAGGGGACAGACATTCACTTGGACATTCACCAGCAGGATTAATTCAACATGCACCTGCAATCCCATAATTCCCAGAGCTCATCATGATTAGAGAGTTCTCCATTCACATGTGCCAGCAATTGAATTTACTGTAGTTTGGGGAAATGTACATGGAATTGCTGTGTTTAAATAGTGAGGAGCAAAGCCAAGCTGTGAGAGTCAGGAATTGACAAAAAGCAGTGGAGGCGATGAACAGAAATCATGAAAATCAAAAATAAACTAGACTTGAATATGCTACATTCATTTACCCTGCTGAAAACAGCATTGACCGCCCTAAGGTGATTAGCTGGTTTGTGTGGCTGGTTTGAAGGAGTTTTACGAACCTGTCATCTGGTCAAGTGAGAAATCACTTTGCTGACTGGCTAAACCTGTGTGACCCAAGTGGGAGACCAGCTTAAACAACCTGCTAAGACTGCAATAGGCTGGCCTAAGATGCTTTTTTCAGCAGTGTGTATACAGTGCCTTGCGAAAGTATTTATACCCCTTCATTTTTTTTCACATTTTGTTATGTTGCTGCCTTATGTTAAACTGCTTTAAATTACTTTTTTCCCCACATCATTCTACAGTCCATACACCATAATCACAAAGCAAAAAACAGGTTTTTAACATATTTGCAAATTAATAAAAAATAAAAAAACTGAATAAGTAATAAGTAACTGCATAAGTATTCATATCCTTATCTGGGACAGTTGATATTTAGCTCAGGAGCATTCATATTGCTTGTAGCTGTTGCTAAACTTAGAGTGGAGTTAACCTGTGGCAGATTCAATTGAATGGGTATGATTTGGAAAGACAAACATCTTAATAACTGCTCATTACCTGGAGCGTACCATCCCAAAAGTAAAGTGTGCTGGTGGCAGCCTCATGCTGTGGGGGTGTATCCAGTGGCAGAGACTGAGGGACAGCAAAATATAGAGATGGCCTCATTGAAAACCCAGTCCAGCATTCAGATCCTCAGACTGAGTGGCTTATAGACAAATCTGTGAATGTCCTTGAGTGGCCCAGCCAGAGCCCTAGCTTGACCCCAATCAAACATTTCTGGAGAAACCTGAAAATGTGCGTCTGTCCCCATCCACCCTGACAGAGCTTGAGAGGTGAAGAGGTGAGGGGAAGAATGGCAGATAATTGCCAAATGATGATGTGCAAAACTTGTTACATCATACGCCAAAAGACTTGAGGCTGTAAAGGTGCTTCAGCTAAGTACTGAGTTAAAGGTATGAATACTTATGCAGTCGACTTATTTCATTTTTTTTAATAAATTTACAAAGTGACAATTCTGTTTTCGCTTTGTCCTAATATTGTGTTGCTCCCCCTTTTGCTGCCAAATGCACATGATTTAAAAGAAAACGTGATTCGTCAGACCAGGTCACCTTCTTCCATTGCTCCATGGTCTAGTTCTGATGCTCACGTGCCCACTGTTGGCTCTTTCAGTGGTGGACAAGGGTCAGCATGGGCACCCTGATTGGTCTGTGGCTATGCAGCCCCATATGCAACAAACTGCGATGCACTGTGTATTCTGACACCTTTCCATCAGAACCAGCATTAACTTCTTGAGCTACATTAGCTCGTCTGTTGGATCGGACCACACAGGCCAGCCTTTGCTCCCCATGTGCGCCCATGACCTTGTCGCCTGTCGCCGGTCATCACTGTTCCTTCCTTGGACCACTTTTAATAGATACTGGCCACTGCAGACTGGGAACACCCCACAAGAGCTGCAGTTTTGGAGATGCTCTGACCCAGTTGTCTAGCCATTAGAGTTTGGCCCTTGTCAAACTAGTTCAAAACCTCACGCTTGCCCATTTTTCTGCTTCTAACACATCAACTTTGAGGACAAAATGTTCACATGCTGCCTAATATATCCCACCCACTACCAGGTGTTGTTATGAAGAAATAATCAGTGTTATTCAGTGGTCATAATGTTATGCCTGATTGGTGTATACACAAACACACATTTGGGTTGGGTTACCATGCTTTATGTGGACATTCCATAGGCGTAATGGTTTTTTAAACTGTACAAACCGTGTTTTCTATCGCACTACACAAACCCTACCCTTAAACCTGTCATTCACAGGAAACTTTCTGCATTTTTAGATTTTCAAAAAACTTAATTCTGTATGATTTATAAGCTTGTTTCCTACTGGGGACCAAAAAATGTCCCAGGACAAGGACAGTTTGTCCCCATAATGTAGGGTTTACCAGGACCACACACACAATATATGACACCAATTTGATAAGCAAGATAATTCCTAATGGTACATATTAGCATGCAATGTTATTGTTATTGAAGATGTGTCAATAACTGCCTGAAATGTGCAGACATGCAGGTAATTGTCCATAACATTTTCAATCACTTCAGGCAGCTCACTTTTTAGGTATATTTTTACCTTCACCCTGCAGGGCCTTTCAGTTTCCATTTTTATGTCTTCCCATACTTTGATGGATGATGTTGCGCTGTTGTCATTTTTTTAGCCATGTTTCTTTTGTTTCATAGAGGAGAATCAGTGCTGTTGGGGAGAAATGAGACATGGGAATTGTGTGTAAACGGATTTCATCAATAGCCATTATGCACAGGAAATAATAACAAAAGGATTCACTTATTTAGCACCACTTCTCATCAAGAGGGACATTTTGCATCTGTAGGTTTACAAAGCTGCTGTCTGGATGATCTTTTTGTTCCTTGTTGGTCCTTATATGATGTACAAATGTCTTAACAGTGCAGTGGTTAACCGTGGTTACTTAACTGCTGATCTAGTATAGGCCTAATAATATTAGCTTTTCCTGAGTCACTTTTAACCCAACAGATTGTAACGAAAGAAGGGCTATTGTGGTGAAAAGCGCTACCCTAAAAGCTGAAGACTGAATTCAGGAAGGTTCATCAGGACTGGATATCTAACAGCTCATCAACTTCACTTCATTCATTGACTCTCTGAATGAATTTCATCAGGGGCATCCTAATAGATGAGTACAATCTCTTTGTCTCTCAGTCTCTTTCTCTAAGAAAAGCCACTGAGCCATAGCATGTACTCATTTTAACTAGATAGACAAAAGTTTAAAAGACTTTAAGTCTAAATGTTGATAAGCCTTTCAGACAGCATAAATAGATAGATGAGAGCTGAAATTTGTTGTTTAAGAGAGTACAGTGTTTTAGTGCTTAAAAACCATTATGACTGATTATTTTATTCATTGAAAACGAGAGACAAATTGTGTCAACTGTGTTTCTTTCTAGCACATAAACTGTGGAAAGTCGCTGTTTTATTATTTGTAAGATTTTCATCTTTTTCTGAAGGGCAGACATTGATTTTCCTGCCTAGCGGAGAAAGATGTGCTTTGTCTTTGCCAGACATGCAGTGAAAACAATGAGTTATGTAGCAGTTTATGTAACCAATTTATTACAAGCCCTATTTTTTTGAGAAAATCATTTTGCTATTTTGGTTATTATCTCTGAAGCTGAAATGGTTGTCAGGAAATAGGACGAAATGTATCCATTACTGTATGCGGGCCAAGCGTTCCTCTGGAGTGAAGCAGAACGATATAATGATTGTTGTAATACAAATGCTTAAATACACATGACAATAAAGAGAAGTATACAGCAGATAACTTTCCTTTGGAAAAGTAAAGTTTAATTAAGAGAGAGCATAAATAAACTTAAAAAATGGGTGGAAATGAGCATGCATATAATGATAAATGACTACAAACAAATCTCCAATACTGCCCAATATTATCCATCGTGGTACAGCCTATCCATCCCTCATCATAGCTTGCTTTGTTAGTTTGGACCTCTCTAATTGTTGCATTCTACAAATCACCGCAGGCATGTGAACACTCAAAGCCCTCCAATACTTTCTCAGTCTACGTTAGAGCTCTTGATTTCCCATGAGGCTCATCTTGAATGGTTTGAGAACATGTCCCTTTAATTAGCACAGCACTAATATCCATGCAAGATCTATAGCATAAAGCTCTAACTGCCTGTTTTATTCTTACTTTGTCTCTTCAACTCCATTTTTTCTGAGGTTTTCAGAAAAAGTAACCTGCTGTAATCAATAGGTGTATAACGTAGTTTCATCTCGGATCCAGTTAAATAGATTTTTATCAAGGTCTCACCTTACTCAGAGCGAACCCAACTTTAACGGACAAAATGTTCTGCCGTCAAATCCATTTTTTGTCGTGACTTTCAAAGACACCTTCACATATACTGAGGAGGTGTCAAATACACAAGGATGCCTCACATGATTAATATAGTGTGAATTAGCGCAGACATCACTGTCTCAGAGTGCTGGATTATGGTCTGCTGCAAGTGTAATACTATTCCAAGTGTTTAATATTCTGTGGAGTGAATCATATTTTTGTGGAAACCAAATCTGGAGGGGTCAATTTTAGATGTGATGATAAATATTCTATGTCTTCTTGCTTAGGATGCTGTGCACCGTCTCTAGATGAACGGTGAGGCAGGTTGCAGATATGTGCCGTGCAGGATGTTGGTGCATTCCTCAAAACGTCAATGGCTTTTCAAATCCAAAGGGATGACTGAAATACGTAAGTTTGTGATGTCATGCTATCATAGCAACGTAAATCAGTTCTTTTTTTAGAAACAGAAGACCAAAAATGTTCAGCACAGACTGCTTGTTAGCAATGAAGGACATAAAAACTGAAGACAAGAAAAAGTGAAAAATAGGATATGGCAAAAAATGTACAGATCATTGCATGATGCACTATTTACCACACTGCTAAAATTTCTGAATCTGTATTTTTATCTTGATTTCTTGCAGTAAAAATATTAAAATATCCTTATCTTTATAGTTAAAGTGCTCTTATTATGCCATTTTAAAGGTTGCTAATATTGTTTTATGAGTCTCCTAAAACAGGTTTACATGTATGCAAGGTCAAAAAACACTTTAGTTTTCTCCAAAAATAGATTCGTAAACGACTCGTGCGAAGCAGTTCGAAGAATCAGTCTCTCTAAACCCCTCCTTTACGTGAGCCCTCACTGCTGTGATTGGTCAGATGGTGCAGTCCTTTATGATTGGTTTACCGCGTACAACGCGTGCCGAAAACGAAACGCCCATTGCCATAACTGAATAACAGCCCTGGAGACTTGTCAATGCATAGAAAAGATGGCATCGATTTTAACTTACCGATTCGAGTTGGAGTCTGGCGATGAAACGGTTGAAGTGGCTGATCACAAGTTAGCACGGACCACCGGACAAGTGCTCGCAATTTGCTTATGTAAGTGAACCGGGCACACCTCTATGTTGTAAACTTCAACATTGTATAATGCATTACACTGTGTAAAGTAGAGGTCGACCGATATTGGATTTTATGGATACCGATAACTAGGTTGGACCATACTGGCTGAAACCGATTCATTGACCGATAGTTTTTAAAATGGATACTGAACGGAAAATAAATAGTGCTCTACTATTAAAAAAAAAAAAAAAAGTAGCCTACTGAACCATACTTTGTAAATGAATAAAAATATTAATATTAATTATATACTGATCATTTACAGTTAGTTCATTGTTCATTAATGTTAACAAAAGCAACTAAAATTTGTAAAACATATCAGTAAATGCTGAAATTATCACACTCTAACAAGGAACAATACGTCTATTCTACAGCTTTTATCAATCTTAATGTTACAAATGGACTCATATTGTAAAGTGTTACCATTACATCAACAATCAAGCTAAAGATGGCATCTTTAAATATCTACACAAAGGCCACAGTATTGAAACTGCATACATATGGATATTGTGTACTTTCACAGTTTAACTGCTTCTATTCTGGAACATTTGTGGTTATCAAATCCAAATATAAAAACTCAATGGACAAAAGTGCAGCGCCAAGTCTAGAAGAACTCGCAGCCATCCGGTATCACACACACTGGACGCGTCGCGTTCAATTCAAGCGGCAGTCTGGAAGACTTTATTTGATCACCAAACGTGCAAAAGTATACTGTTATCCTTTCTCCACTAATGCAGCATCTAGTCAACAAATTCATCGCTTAGTAATGACTTAAAAACATGCACTACAGTATACTGTACACACCCTTTCGTTGTCAATGTTTTAAATGCGCCTTTGACGTGTCCCGCTCTGTGCAGCGCGCAGTGTCACGTGTCTAAACAAACAGCACGTGCTGTCAGTGATTTCCGCCACAAGAGGCCGCTCTCCTGCTGTATAACAAAGACTATAGGGAATTTGCTTTATAATGATGACCTTCTCAGCCGCTCCAGCAACGGACCCAACCCGGAAAAAACTATCGGCATGGATTTTTGCATAACCGATGGCTCCGCCAATCAACTATCGGTGCCGATTAATCGGCAAAACCGATACATCAGTCGACCTCTAGTATAAAGTCATGGGCCATCCTTTATCATTACTCCAACTAATGAGACAGACAGTCCAGCTGCATCAAACACAAATTTTTAGACTACAGTGGGGCCACAGCTGAACAACAGAAATACAGAAGCGTGAGTTAGCCGGTTAGCAAGACATGTGCAGGGTTGTTACACAACATAACATACACAACTATGTATTTTGAACGATCGCTAGAAAATACAATCATCAATTATTAATCATACTTACAGGTAGAGGTTCAGAGGAGTAAGCCGGTCCAAATAAACGGGGCACTGATCTATCTTTTAAGAGCAAGCGTTTGGTGAATCTCGCCTTGTACTCCCTAAGATTGGAAAAGCAGTCGTCAGTAAAATGATGGGAACACAAGATTGGAATTGGTGTTGTTGAATGAATGTTAACCACTGATTCTTTGTAGATTCATCTTTTGGAAGTGAACATAAAACAAATTTACATGGAAATTTTACTGTGTTTGTGGGCGGGCAAGTTGTTCGCGACGTAGAACGTGGGTGGACATTATGCAGATGTGTTACTTCATGACGTATAGCCGTAATAGAATAAGATTCAAATTCCTGACGACTCGTTCAAGCGATTGTGAGCCAACTTTTTTTTTTCATAGACAGTGACTTTATTTACTGTACACTGTCGACTTCACAACTTTGCAGGTGGTTTATGTTCACATACAGCTACATGACACACTGCATGAAAGGTCATATCTGAAAAGGCATAATAGGAGCACTTTAACAGAAAAATGAAAATTCTGTCATCATTTACCCACTACCCACTCAGCATGAATTTACCAAAAGTTTGTGAAATTTATGCTTAAAATAGATTTGCTACAGGGTAATATAAATAAACAATGTTCAACATGAATTCTTTTAAAACAAATCATTAAGGAGGCTTTTGATATTTCAACTGGAAAATTACATTTGTAGCAATGCTAAGTCGATTTGGTGCTGGGTAATTTTAGTTGTTTTTCACCATCTGTGAGGACAAGGCAACACATTTTCACAGCTAATACTGTGATGGATTCTTTTTGTGGGCAGTGATTAACAAAAAGTAGAATACTTCCACTTTTGGCCTATTTCTGTTCTTACAAGTGCCACTAACTGAGTTCTCCCTTGTGTGCCCCTGGTAATAAAGTCACTAACAAAAACCGAAGAGCGAGGGGTTTGACATTAATTAAGTTTAATTGTAACTTGGTGCCATTTATCTGCTTTAGAAGCACAAACTACTATCAGCTGAAGGACTAAAGGCATATTAGGTTCAGGGATGGAAGGTGTTTGATTAGTGTGTCTGAGGCTAGAAGATGCTGAGAAAGAAAGGCGCAATTGTTGCGAACCCACTTTTTCCGTCATCTAAACGAATTAATCAGACACTGAAGCTCAGCTGTCTCTGCATGTTTGAAGCTGTTTGACATCTCACTTTGGTATATTTTCCATAGAGGGCCCTCCTTTAAGTGCATAAAATATGGTGGGGGGAAAAAAAGGACATCGTTTGGAATGTTTTAATCATCAGTTCTATGTTTATGTTGCTTCTCTTGAAAATCCCTATGGCAGCTTTGATTTTTGTACATCAAATGCGTGTCTTGCTATTTTGAGTGTTGGAAATGTTTTGCACTTCTTAATTAGGCATTTCCTCAGTTGCACAGAGCTGCAAAAGACGTTTTATGTTGTTAGTTTGATGACTTGTTTAATGCTTTGTTATAGGTCAGTACAGTATGTTTCTTAGTGACTATAATATTTCCTTTATACTTCATACTGGTTTAGATCCTTTTGGAAAGCTCTCCTGCGTTTTGAAAAGCTCTTCTGATGTACATATCCTTTCAGCATCCTTAAAGGGATAGCTCCCAAAAATGAAAACACTGTCATTCCAAACCTGTATGAGTTTCTTTCTTTATGTGGAGCACCAATGTTGTTTTAGACCAGTGGTTAAAGTGATTTACAGTTGAGGTCAAAAGTTTACATACACCTTGCAGAATCTGCAAAATGTTAATTATTTTACCAAAATAAAAGGGATCATACAAAATGCATGTTATTTTTTATTTAGTACAGGCCTAAATAAGATGTTTGACATAAAAGACGTTTACATGAGTTCACAAGAGAAAATAATAGTTGAATTTATCAAAATGACCCCGTTCAAAAGTTTACATAGACTTGATTCTTAATACTGTGTTGTTACCTGAATGATCCACAGCCGTGATAGTTGTTCATGAGTCCTTTGTTTGTCCTGGACAGTTATAAACTGCCTGCTGTTCTTCAAAAAAATCCCACAAAATCTTTGGTTTTTCAGCATGTTTTGTGTATTTGAACCCTTTCCAACAATGACTGTTCGATTTTGAGATCCATCTTTTCAAACTGAGGACAACTGAGGGACTCATATGCAACTATTACAGAAGGTTCAAACACTCACTGATGCTTCAGAAGGAAACACAATTCATTAAGAGCCAGGGGGTAAAAACTTTTGGAATTTAAACATCAGGGTAAATTTAACTTATTTTGTCTTCTGGGAAACATATCTTCTGTAGCTTCTGAAGGGCACATCTACATTCCATTGAAATGTTTACACTCCTGGCTCTTAATGCATAGTTTTTCCTTCTGGAGCATCAGTGAGCATTTGAACCTTTTGTAATAGTTGCTTATGAGTCCCTCAGTTGTCCTCAGTGTGAAAAGACGGATCTCAAAATCTGTCATTGTTGGAAAGGGTTCAAATACACAAAAATGCTGAAAAACCAAAGAATTTGTCTAACCTGAAGGAATTTTCTGAAGAACAGCAGACAGTTTAACTGTTCAGGACAAACAAGGGACTAAACAAAAAAACAGCTGTGGATCATTCAGGTAACAACAGAGTATTACCAATCAAGTGTATGTAAACTTTTGAACAGGTTCATTTTTATAGTTTCAGCTATTATTTTCTCTTGTGGACTATATATAAGCATCTTTTATGTCACATATCTTATTCAGGTCAGTACTAAATAAAAAATAACATGCATTTGTATGATCCCTCGTATCTTGGTAGAATCATTAACAGTTTGCAGATTCTGCAAGGTGTATGTAAACTTTTGACCTCAACTGTATATTAAGAAAATGGCTGTTTTGGATCCAATTAACCTTCATTGTATGGACAAAAAGCCTAAAATGATGACAGACCTCTCATTTTGGGTGAACTATCCCTAATATTGTTTAAAAAACCCTCTCAGTAGATCATGAAATGCTACAAATTCGTGCCTGTTTCACATTGTGCATTTAGCACGACGTGTAATATTGTACTGTATGTTGCACATCCTTAATCTGATCATGTTTTTTTGGACTTCCTCAAACCTGCCCACTGATTTTATTTCATGACTAGAAAAGCGTTTATATCCTTGCTCCAGAGCAAAGCGAACATATGATGCAGGATTACTGGAGGAGAGTGTCCCTCGGCCCTCGTTCTCAGTCTCATTACGGAGGAATGGAGGAGAGTCTCTCCCTAGGGAGTTGAGGTGATGAGGTTCAGAAGAGAGAGGAGGAACTCTGACCCATGATCCATACCTATGACAGTATGATGAATAAGTCTGCTCTGCCTTTAGCTCGATGCTAATGGATCTCTAAACAACGGTTTTCTACTGTTTACAAATGAATTTTCTATGCAACAACCTCTCAATTATGTCAACCAAAACATTAATGACGGGTTACCTCAGTTTGAATAATGAAAGCATGATTGAGAGGCAAATTCAATACACTTGTGCTGCTTTTGGACACAATATTAGTGTTTATGCCAGGCATATTTAAAGAAATAGTTCACCCAAAAATGAAAATTCTGTCATTAATTACTCATCCTCGTATCATATTGTACCCGTAAGACCTTTGTTCATCTTCAGAACACAAAATTGAGGTTTCTGGATCGCAAAAGTGAAGTGAAGCTGTATAGTATGACAGATTGTAGTTGTCCGCTACATGTCTCATATTTATAGGTGTGGCATTTTTTATCAGTGTGCTCTGCTTGACAGATTACACCATGATGAGATGAATTATACCTCAGAATAATAGCAGACTGGTGATTGTAAAAGAGTACAATAATTACATCCTCGCTGTCTTGCCTGGATACAACTTCAGAGGTGTTGCCGGCTGCGCTGAGGGAGTAGAGGAAATCGATAACCTGGCCCTCCGCTCTTCTTTTGGCTTATTTTAGAAACTCCGAGCACAGGTGTTAATTAGTGAGTCGATTGTGTCATTAATCAACGCCGGAGCCCCAAGAGGCTCAGACAGGTAGCAGCTCTCTTGTGTGAGATAAGCGGCAGTTTATGTGTGAGTACATGTATATGTGGGTGAGGATGAAACATTGTAGAGAATGTGAGAGTCAAGGTCTTATCCGTTCTCTTCCACACACTTTAGGAGTGTTAAATACATCTGTTGCTGTGTGGGTGGGGGGAAAGCGGTGTAATGTGTTGGGTGCTGGTGGCTTCTGCCTTACTGGTGTGATCCATCATGGACCCAATGCCACATATCTCCTTGGGGTTAGAAAGAGGCGTCGGGTGGTCCGCAGGTGCCCACACTGTAACATTATTGTAATTTTAGCTTTAATTACCATTCTAGCTTTCAGTCAAGGACCTGGAGGGCAAAACATCCATAGAACTGCAGCACAAGCCTAAATCTGTTTCACAGTCAAAAATATTTAGATCACTTCTCAAAAGAATAACACAAAGTTATGTGAACATAATGCAAGTTAGTGCGACAAAATGTAAAATCACTTAAAGTGTCTTAATATATTTTAAACAGTAATATTAAAAGATCAATTTCAGTAATCACCATATTAATGATACATAGTTTGCATGCAGATGAGGCTGAAATATGAAAGCAGTCCGCTTAATGGTTCAGTGTTTTCCTTATAATGTTTTTTTTTATGGGAAACTATTTAATGTGAAACTTTGCACATTGTGTTTATATTCTGGGTTCATCTGCATGCCTGTACAAAATATACATCATCAATAAGGTGTTACGGAATTTTGCATTTTAATATCTATGTTTTACTACATTACTACTTAATTTAAACTGTGTAAAAATAACTGGCGGTCAGTGGAGCAAAGCTTTGTTTTGCCCTCCAGGTGGGCGTTCCTGTAAGTGTGTGACGTCACATGAAAATGATCAATTACAATCAAAGTTTTGGATAATCATCATGCTATTCTTGTTTCTTAAGAAACAACATGGCTGTCTCACAATATTGATTTTATATCTCGCAATTTTCACTGTGTATATGGCAATTGTGATTTTAGATCTCAAAGTTTGACTTTAAATCTCACAATGTAACTATATGTTACAATTGTAACTTTGTATCTTACAATTGTATCATTATATGTCACAATTTTCACTTTACATTTCACAACTGTGACTTCTAAACTCTCACAATGTGACTTTTGAGCACAATTGTGAATTTATATCTCACAGTGTAATTTGATATAACACAATATGTCTTTAAATCTTGTGTCTTGAAACTTCATCATTTTAACTTAAAGTTTAATAAATGTAACTTTAAATCTCCCTCTTTTTGACTTTAAATCTCCAGCGTGACTTAATATCTCAAAATGTGACTTTAAATCGCAAATCTTTACATTTAAATCTCGCAACATGACTTAATGTCTCACGATGTGACTTTAAATCTCAATTCTGACTGTATATCTTACAATTGTGACAATTTTCACTTTACATCTCATAATGTGACTTTATATCACACAATTGTAAATTTATATCTCACAGTGTGATTTTTAAATCACACAATATTACTGTACTTTAAATCTCACATTTTGTCTTGAAACATCATCATTTTGACTTAAAATCTCATAAATGTGACTTTAAAAATTTAAAAATTATTTTTTTTTTTTACTATAAATTTCCAACATTAATTAATATCTCAAAGTGTGACTTTAAATCTCAAAATATAGACTTTAAATCTCATAATTCTGACTGTGTATCTTACAGTTGTGACTTTAGGTCTCACAATATGACCTAAATCTCACATTATAACTATATTGTGACTCACAGTGTGACTTTATATCTTATAGTTGTGACAATTTTCACTTTACATTTTACAGTTGTGACCTCAGAACTCACAGTGTAACTTCACATCCCACAGTTGTGAATTTGTATCTCGCAGTGTCAATTTAAATCACACAATATTACTTTAAATCTTACATTGTATCTTGCACCATGACTTTACTCAAAATGTGACTTTAAATCTTACAATTCTGACTGTATATCTTGCAATTGTGACTTTAGATCTCAGAATTTGACATTAAATTTCAAAATTTTTACTTTAAATCTTACAATTCTGACTTTAGATCTCACAATTTAACTTTAAATCTCAGAATGTAACTATATTTCATAGTTGTGACTTTATATCACACAGTTGTGACCTCATATCTCACTGAGTTTTTGAAATAAAACATAAAATACGACTTTAAGTCTCACAATGTGCTCTGAAACTTCATAATTTTTATTTTAAATCTCATAATTGTGACTTTAAATCTAAAATTTTTGACTTTAAATTTCGCAACGAATTAATGTCTCACATCTCATATAAGGAAGGTGTTAAAAATGTGATTTAGAATAACTAATACTAATAGTTTAATAAATACTTTTACCCTCTGGAAAGACCATTTCTGTAATCATTTAATTATCTCCAATTTGATATATTTATTTAATCGCCAACACATGCCTTTGTTCTAAAATGTATATTATCAACGTTAAATGAACCCTTTTAGTAATTACATGCTAAATTGTTCTTCAGGGTAATTGAGCGGTAATGACGACCCATTTCTCAGGGTTGCAAAAGCCCTGCTTGACTGAATGCTCTCTGAGGATTAATAAGGCCTTCAAGACTGCTGTCACCGCTCAGCAATCAATGGTCATATTTCATAGTCTCCCATTTCAGTGATATATGACCTTTATGTCCACCTTTATGTGGAATGTACCACAGTGAGCATATTAGGGGTGATGTGAGTGGCATTCTCGCTTGGAAATAGACTAGGTCAAAACTAGTTTAACCTGTTCATATTAATAACCATGTGGGAAGATGGTTATAAATGTAGACTGGGAAATGGTGACAACAAGCTACTAATGCTGGTGAAAAGTGGAGGAAGTTAGTTTTTTTTTTTTTTTTTTTTTTGAATTTCATATGAATAAAGCTGACCATCTGATGCATGATGCATACTGCAGTGTTTCCCCTAGGACGGTACGGTACTTTTTTTCAGTACATTACTCTCTTTTACTGAGACATTTATTTATTTTTTCTCAGAAATTCTTGTGTTTTAATTTTTATGATAATCAGATACAGGCATTAAACATTTATTTATTTTTACTGAAATCAAAAAAATAAACTCTTATATTTGCTGCCAAACCGAGTTTTTTTCTGTTATTATTATAATTTCTGCATTTAATTGTTTTATTTAAATTTGCCAGAAATAGGAATATCTAAAAACCTACATTATACTGTACAAAAGTAATACAAGACTAATACATTTCTGTTACATGTTAAACATGACTTTTATTTTGACAGGTTGCGGTTAGTTTTTGTGTGTATACACTATGATATGATGCTAATTTTCTCAAATGAAACGGTAAACTTTACATGAGGTGACTCTCACAGCAGTTCTGGAGATTAAGTTCATGCGTTTATGTCGTCATATAATGAGACGCAGAGGAGACGAAATTAACCGCGACCGTCACTTGTACTTCAGTATTTGTGTAGTAAACAAAGCCGCGTCTCCGGCATTCATTCATACAGAGCCAAGCGGAACATGGAGGATTCATATTTAAACCGTCTTTTTGCGTTTTAATATTCACAGACACTAGTCCATAGCGCGATTCGAATTAAGTGAGAGACCTACTTTTGATTTATTAGTCCGAAAATTGACGAATTCTGTGGCATCCCGTGCTATAGAGTAAATCCATTTTTATGAATGGACTTCGCAATCACGTCCACGTTTTAGCGGAGGAGAAATTGTAGACGCGTGACCACGTATCGTTAGAGACAGAAATTACATGCCGTTGTGTAATTAAGGTAAATAACATAAGGCTATTTCATTTGTTTAATAAAAGAACAAGGTATAGACCTGTTCTATAGGAAAGGTAACCTTAAATGACGTCTGTTTTAATCTGGCGCTATATAGAAAATAAAGTTTACTTGACCTTCAAGGGGGGCGGGGGCTGCCGTTGGGCCATATAATGGCAGGGGAAACACTCATACATAAAAATGGCAAGCATTAGCTAAAATCACTTATTTCCAGATTCACATCCCAGCCAAGAAACTGCCATTGAGATGAGATGAATGGGAACGCTAACAGATAACTTTCTCCACCAACTTCATCGGTGTAATCTATTTCAGATAAACCTGACCCAAAATCGCAGGTAAAAACACAAGAACTTGCATTTAGATGCTTTACATGTCAGTCAGGATGTAAACATGCAGAATAAGCTCCTGTGACAACTATATTTTATGCACAAATCAAATATCTGGCTTCAGGAGACTAGGGTGAAAAGTTTAGCAGGTTAGCTGTGACTGAAGTTAAAAAATGTATTAATTTACATATTTTCTTATATTTTACACTTCAAAGCTAGATCATGCTTCGCATAGCCAGAGAACATTGCTGAGGGATAGAGGGGTATTATTGATAAATACTGTATAATAAGTTGAATGTACTTTGTGAAAGTGCTTTAAGTTTGTTATTTGGCCACGTGAATCCTATCTCGGGGTGTGCCTACCACTTCTTTTTTTTTTTTTTTTTTGCTTAAGTGGCAGCGCTCATATTCTCTACCTTATAGAACAAAATGAGCATTGCAGTATAATTCTGCTGCCATGTCTGAGTAACATAGATCTCTGTCTGATCAAAGTGAAGGAATAGGGGTGATTGCGTACATCATGGCCCGAAGCGGTGTATTATAAAGGCCATGTGAACACCAGTATTTCCTGCCCTTTTCGTTTGATCTACAGACATGTAGAATTTTCTTGTGAAGACTTGAAAGCTTTTTAAAAAAGGAGGTAGAAAAACAATAAATGCCTCAAACCCAAAACCCAATGTTTTCTGCCAAGCTAGTCATCTGAATGAGCTAAATCATCATTTTAGGCTGGCATCAAAGAAAAGAGAAGCATAACTTGACAGGAAAGGGATGATAAAAGTCTGCACAAGCAAATTTAGACACATTGCTGGTGTTGTGTAGATTGAGGACCCCCTCTGCGTATGTGTTTGTGTTCAAACAACTCGAAGTGTCACATCATCAGTTACACCTCAGCCAAACCCCCCAGTTAATTTCTGCATTTTTCATTTCGAATCGCTGATAAAAGATGGACCTGGTTTATTATTGTTCGAGTTGACGTCTCCCGCGTACCTCAGAAATGCAGTTGTCTCAAAACTCATCTGACAGGCTGCTGAGAGAGTTCATTAAGCTTTCCCACCAGAGGTGTAACAAATGACTTTCCATATCAATGGATCCTCAGCAGACTGGGGAGAAACGGACAGCGTCTTTTCTTTCCCACAAAACTGAAAAATTGTGCGGAACTACTCTCAAATGGCTTCTGAGATGTAGATTCTTTTTCCTAAAGTCCCACAGGGACATAACGGAAGAAAAGTTAGTGAAAAAATCATAGTAATTTGTACAGGATGAGGTAATGCACAAGCCTCTAAAAGCATCTCAGCCTCATCTGGGCTTTCTGCCTCTTAACGGCATGATATTTATTTTTATTCTGCCCCAAACAAGGGTCATTTATTGACATTCCATAAGAAAGCTAATTTGATTCAAAGTGACATTGAGTGGAAGAATGCCACAGAAATAGACTCGTGGTGCCTGTCAATAATGAATAGACAGGCTGTGTCAGCCTTGTGGAATGCTTCACTAAAGGTTTCCAATTCAATTTCAGTTCAATTCAATTTATTTGAATAGCACTTTTCACTATTAATAGTGTTTACAAAAAATGGTACCTAATAAGTACAAAGTATTATTTTTTTGGTGGTTAATATATTATTTATTTTTATATGTATACTACTATTCTAAAGTTTGGGATCAGTAATTTTGTTTATTTTGTTTTTGATGAAATCAGTACTTTTATTCAGCAAGTATGCATTAAACTGATCAAAAGTGACAGTAAAGAGTAAAATGTTACATTTTACAAGAGTTGTATTACAAATAAAGCTTTTTTCATCACAGGAATGAATTAGATTCGAAGTCAAAACATACACCTTGCAGAATTGTTTTTCGCAAAATTGTTTTACCAAAATAAGAGGGATCATACAAAATGCATGTTATTTTTTATTCAGTACAGATTTATTTTACATAAAAAGGAAAGGAAAGGAAGTGACGTGTGGCCAAGTATGGTTTTTTCGCTGTTCTTCATGCTCACTGTTCTACAGAAAAATCCTTCAGGTCCCACAAATTCTTTGGTTTTTCAGCATTTTTGTGTATTTGAACCCTTTCCAACAATGCCTTTATGATTTTGAGATGCATCTTTTCACACTGAGGACAACTGGGGGACTCATATGCAACTACTACAGAAGGTTCAAATGCTCACTGATGCTTCAGAAGGAAAAATTATGCACTAAGACCCCGGGGGTGTAAACTTTTTAACAAAATGAAAATGTGTACATTTTTCCTACTTTGCCTAAATATAATGTTTTTTTCATTAGTACTGCCCTTCAACAGCTACAGAAGATACTTACATGTTTCCCAGAAGACAAAGTGTAATTTACTTTGTAATTTAAGTGAAATTTACCCTGATCTTCAAATTCCAAAAGTTTTCACCCCCCCGGTTCTTAATGATGTTTCCTTCTGAAGCATCAGTGAACATTTGAACTTTCTGTAATAGTTGCATATGAGTCTCTAGGTTGTCCTCAGTGTGAAAAGATGGATCTCAAAATCGTACAGGCATTGTTGGAAAGGGTTCAAACACACAAAAATGCTGAAAAACCAAAGAATCAAAAACCAGAACATCTTACTAACCACATAATATATAAATTTGGCAGGTTGAATTCAATAATTGTGCATGATTCACTTTAGGGTGACTTTGAAATGAATGCAAACTGTGGATGACTAATCCCTGTATTTTTTATTTTTTTTTAAGCAAAGGTGTAGTTGGCTTAACAGCTAATATAAACAGCTTTGTTTATTTATTTAAATATTAATTCTACACTTTGTTTTGGCTTGAAACAGTTGCTCCTGAACTCCGGGCATTGTGATGTAAATGGGATGCAGATTTCCTCTTCCCCGCTCTGCTGAAGTGAAAAGGTAAATATTTGCATAATGTTTTCTCAGGCAGCTACGCCCTGTGTCATATTATTCTATTAACCCAAGTCATCAAGCTCACCAACACTGTTTTACTAATCAGCTTAGAGGCAAGCCTCCAAAATGAGAGCAATGGTACATAGTTAACTATCAGACAGTACCTTACCTCATTAATCAAGACTTAAACATCTGTGCTGATGAAATATTTTCATCTGCTTTTTTCCCATCTATGCATAATGAGGTCGCCCGTAAGTGTTATGACATGAACGTACTGTATACAGTTATTAATGCAGCCGTAAGTTTGTTCCTGTTTGCAGTTGCAAACTTTAAAAAGTTTAAAATTAAGAGTAGAAGAGAGCAGCTAACTTTCTTTCTAGGATAAATGAATGCGTTAGAATTAAGCTTTTAAATGAATGTGTTACTTGCCAATTCCTTGTAATCGTTATGTGAAATTTACTAGCAGTTTTTTCAGTGTGGGGTAAAAGACCTTTGAAATGCATTAGAATTTAGTATTAGCAAAGATCCAGGTTGTAAGAGCATGCTGGGAAATTAGCTTTCAAAATGGACAATGAACTGACACACCACTGCGCCTGTACCTCGATAAAATGCGCATCAGCCCAAGTCTGTGGACATTGATTTGGTCTTTTTACGGTGCTGTGAACCAATTGACTGAGAAAGCCATCACACTGAGCTTTGTGTTCATCCAAGTGGAAATGTTCTACATTCACATTAAGACACAACATCTCACAGCACTATGAACTTATTGACTAAGTTTAAAATGGTAAAATGGGCCTGGTTTTTGCATTGTGGTGGAAATTGATTCCTGCCTAATGACTGTATTTCATTAGCATCTTATATGAAGAGATGCTGGCACTCAATATTCCACAATGCATGATGAAGTGTAAATGATAAACACTGTATTGACACAACCTTCTGGAAACTATATGGGCTGGAAAGATGAGGTATGTACTTTTGTCTACAGTATGAAATCATCATTATGTTTTTGCCATATTCTTTTCATGCTGTATGAGAATGAATCATGAGCTAAATAAATCAGCCGATCATTGTACTTTTGGCATATTGACATTTCATGAGGAATAGGTCACTGAAAAAAAGAAACTTTACATACTGTTATGTGACTGAATCATTGAGAACTGAAACATTTTTTGCTGATTCATTAAAAAGATTTAGCTCAAAATAATTTTTATCCACAAATCAGCCATCACTGCTTCTTTTAGAAAGTTCACTCATGAATTTTCAGTGAATAATTATTTAAATTTCCATCCTGGTCTCGTAACGAAAAGGCAATTGCAAGCATGACGCTTTAGCTTGTTTTTCGATCTCTCATCTTTCAGCTCTTTCATTGTGAGTCATGATTTTCACAGAATTCGTACCCAAGGATTCCACATCCTATGTCTAATTCCATGCTACCGAGCAAGCTTGTTATGCCCGGAAAGTGAAAAATATTAGTACGTTTTTCATGTCTTGTATGTTTTTTGTCATGAGACCAGGTTACAAATGTTACTCTCTCAAAGGCTTAAAGTTTAGATGTAGAATATACTAACCATTTTTGTGATACTTTGGTATTTTTGAATGCTCGTTTGTTCCATTGTCATTATTTGTTGCAAACTGCATGACACTTTGAAACCACGTAAATCAATGATTTAAAAAATAATTTTTGGCAATTCCAGGTCATTTACCATTGAAATATGATGATTTTTAACATTTGAGTGTTATAGTGCCAAATTTTCGTAAAATGTACAGTAGCATGCTTGTTTAAAATCATATATGCTTACATAGTTTTATGAAGTTTTGAGTTTTCATTAAGGATTTATAGGCTTTTGGTTATAATTGGCTACACCCCTTAAAAGTGACCTTGTTGTAGGTTACCAAAATGTTCAAAAGTTAAATTTTTTTTTTATAATTATGGATCTAGAGGGTCCAGAGAATTGTACTGCAGTGGTTTTGTTATGACTGAGCAAAAAACCTTGGAGTAGTTCTCAAAAGTAGCCTTTTTAAGTAACCTTGAATATTTAATGAACAATTTGATTGACAGCATTGGTCTCAGAGGCAAAGTTGTTCAGAACGAGGGAATCGATTGCAGAATGAGAAGATCTAATGTATGCGTAAAAGTATGGACATTTTCTGAAATTTTAGGTAATTTCCCATAGAAATACAGTGTTTTTTAATCACTTTTATCTGCTATAGCACCAGCTGTGGTTCGATATCTCTGAAACTTTGCATGCTTGTTTAGAATCACCTGTCGCATATGCTCAGCGGGTTTCATGAAGTTTTGAATTTCTATGTTTTTTATGTTCCACAGAAGTCTTCTGGTTTTGGGTCAACTGAAAGGTTAGTAAATGATGACAGTTTTATTTTTAGGGGGTGAACTATTACTTTATGGTCAAACTGAATAGAAAATGTGTATGATAAATGACCTTACACAACATAAAAACCTGTACACTATTACAATATGCGGCTCAGTTTGTTTTCCCTTGAATAAAAATTAGCGTGACGCTTAGTTTTGAAACCTAGACATTCCCAAAATGCTTGCACACATTGTTTGTCTTCATCTTTGTGAAACCTTTGCTTTGTTATGAACACCTTCACTGTGTGGAGAAGAAAATAAATCTACAGGATAAATATACATGTTCATTTTGAATTGTTTTTCTGACTACATAAATGATGCCCTTGCATGCTCTGAGTTACCTGTATAACGGTATAATTGATGAAGCTGTTTAGGCCTTTCTAAATTGAAATGTGTTCCAGTGCGCGCTGCAGGCGGGCTGGATAAAGAAATTACATTTCATAGCATTGAGGGCCCCTTTCACTCTATGCAGCAAATGGCTCCAGGGAGGAGTGAATTGAACACAGTAAGAACGCAGCCAATGGACTAACTGATTTGCCTCTGTATTTACATATGTGAAGGAGAGACAAGTTTCCTCCTATTTCAGTACTTTGGATATGGTTTTGCAGTGCAATTTTAGCAATATGGGGTCAAAATATGGTGCACATTGCAGTAATGCAAGTATTGTGATTTGCTTCTGTGATAGCACTGTCCAGCACTGTAAAAACAAAGTGAACTCGCACAATGTTAATTCAGATGAGCATTAACAAATGTTTTCAGGCATGCTATATTGTTTTTGATTATGACGATTTTCAAACTGTTAATGATATAAGAACAATAAGGTCCCACTTTATATTAGGTGGCCTTAACTACTTTGTACTTACATAAAAAAATAAGTACAATGTACTTACTGCATTGCATAACACTTTTGCTACTATTGAGGTGGGATATGGGTAAGGTTAGGGACAGGTTTGGTGGCATGGGTAAGTTTAAGGGTGGGTTAAGATGTAAGGGATGGGTCAACAGTGTAATTATAAATGTAACAAAAATTAAGGTGTAATGTAAGGACAAATTTGAGGTTTTTGTTAAAAATGTAAGTAAAATGTAAAAACATATATGTACACAATAAATGCATTGTATCAAATTATTAATTTCAATGTACATACATAGTAGTTAAGGCCACCTAATATGAAGTGGGACTGAAAATATAGTTGGACAGGCAAATACTTATTTTCATGGTCTTCTCTCAGAAATTCATACTTTTTTGCTATCCTGCACAACTTTATTTTCTGTAGGCGGTGAGCAGTATTTCTCTGCTCTATGCACTCTGTACAGATTATGTCAATACAAATTAATACTATTTTTTGGTTGTTTTAAGTTTCAGGTTCAGCTGCAAGTTCCCAGGAGAACTATGTGTTCTGGCAGTTTTGGGTTAAAAGTAAAACATTTAATGATACATTTTTTAAGGATATTAATAATTAAATTAAATTGACTGAAAGTAACAGTAAAGACCTTTACACGGTTAGAAAAAAAAATCTTTTTCAAATAATTGCTTGTCTTTTGAACTGTTTTGATCTGTTCATCAGAAAAAAGTATCACGGATTCCACAAAAATATTAAGCGATACCCGTCATACATGAGAATGCGTAATGTAGTTATAGAATCTACCAGCAGGGGCTAATTGGACCATGCTCACCTGCCAAATCTTGACCTTACGATTCAGTATTTCCATACACAACCCTGTGAATGTAACTCTAAACAATCATTAGAGCTTTGCTGTGCATCGTGTAGATGCCCGGCCTGAATAATCAATGTGTTTCTGAATGTTCCTGTACCCGAAGCTACATTTTACTTCATATTTTATATCTCCTCAGTTGTGGAGCACGACTCATGCATGGAGGAACAGCTTGAAATGTGTACAAGTCCACAGTGCCAAGAACCATAACAAGGACTCTCTACCCCGTACTCAAAGAAAATGCACGCAGCCAGCAGATTCGGCTCTGCCTTGTTAATCTGCTGCTCTGAAAAGATGGATTGAGCAGGAAGCTGTAACAAAATGAAGACATTTTTAAACAGAAGGGAGGGGGAGACTGTCGAACGAGAGAAAATGAGCCAGGAAATAATCTTAATAGCTGTCTGAACTTTCTTGTGGCTTTTGCTTCGACCTTGTTCCTCGCCAGCTGCCATTAAACATTGAGAGGGAGGTGGCGGCATGTGACCCGGTGTACTCCTCACAGGGATGCCCTTTCAGCGCTAATTGAAACAATGCCAGAGGCATAGGGTACGATCCAAAGACAATGAGATGAAAGAGGTGAATGCTTAAGCCCTGCTTTTCATGCTGTCTTGCCGGAACGTCCCTTTCAGAAGAACAGTCTCTGGAGACAAAGCCTGATGTTACACTGTCCTACTACAGGCTAATGTTCACTCGTTTGCCTTTGAACATTGTTTCTTTTGCCCCTTGTGGTCCCACCGGCAGCTTATTACAGATCAGATTCCAGACAGCCTGATCCCAACAGGGATGGATGGGAATTGCAAGTCTGTATTTGAAGGTGCCTGTCCTTACATATGGTTGCTAAATGATTCCACTAGTGAGGATATACACACTAAGTATGTACATAAGGTACATTCAGATTTGCATTGATTTATTGCATTTAACCTTTGACTGTTCTCTCTTCACAGATTTCTTTATTTAATATTTACCTGCCACTCAGTTTTTCATTATTTAGAGGTTTAGTATAACATGTTTTCCCTTCTGGTACTGGTCCGTATGGTTAAATATCTGTTAACATATACCAAAAAATGAAAAGTTTACCCTCAAAAACTGACCTTTGAAGTCTGTTTGTAACAGTAGTCTTTTTCGGAGACCTCTCTGTGTTTTGCCCTCAGCCATGACTGTATAGCAAGCCCAGCATCTTCAGTGAATAGCTGATAAATATAAAATATCACCTCAGTCCCTGGATGCGAATGGACTGTTTTGCATGGCTGCTCACTGTATCAGTCCTCTCAAGTGAAAGGACAAAACACAAGGACAGCATAACCTGTCCAAAGGGTGAGTGGAGTAGTATATATAGACCATATTAACTTAAAAATGTAAAAACATATTGATCTGTTTGCTATTTCAAGGTTACTAATCAAAAAGCACATTTGACTTATAGACCATTGACCATACAGAAGATAAGATTTCGACAGATTTCACACAAGATGTAAATTATATATATATATATATATATATATATATATATATGTCAAGAGCATTTTCTCCGAGGAGGCAAGGAAAAAAGCATAGTACAAAAATAGAACAACCGCGATATTTGAAAATATAACATTCAAAAAAAGTGTACAAGTCACTCGCTTTTCTGAAGTGGAATTGTCCAACAGCGACACACCAGCAGGTAAAATTACAGCGGGAACCTCCATCGCGATATGATTGGATATTATGAATGGTTATGGTCGGCTGTGATTGGTTCATGTGATAAATCCCGCCTTTTGTGTTCGTGCTCGTTCGCGAATCAGTATGAATGAACAATATAATGGAATTAATGAAAAGACTCGTTTAAAAAGGTAAGTAAACAACTAACACACTTACATATAACCACTTTGTTACATCAAAATGAGACTTAGAATGGAATGAAAACATAGTCTATGGGAGTTTTTAATGAGTAATGAGTCTGGTGAAATTTAAAATAAAGCTCTGTGACCAATATTTACCAAGCTTTGATGACTGATGATCCAAGAAATTCAAAAATAGTTAAAAGTTAACTATTAAAAAGAATAGCTGAACATAAGTTCACAAATAAAATATATTGTGTAAATTGTTACTGCCCTGAGTTATTTTAAATAAATATAAAATGCTTAAAAACACTAACTTGATTAGATTCATACATGCTTTGATAAATAGAATATTGATTACATGTAAAAATATAAAATATTATTTTTTTCTTTAGATATCATAAATGAAAAATACAAAAACATATCTCCAACTGTAGAATCCTGTGGGAGAGACAGTCACTAGGGCTAATGATGAGGACTTGGAGCTGCCTAAAACATCAAGGTTGCCCTTTGCTCAGATCACTCCTCTGTTCCAGCTAATTCTCCAGCCTTACACTGTCCTGGAATGTTTAAAAGCAGTCTCAGGGACACCTATGCAATTCCAAGTAAGACTGAAGCAGGTGTTACACCAGACAATTCACTATTACAGGCATTGCTGATGCAATAGGTGCTGTCAGACCTAACACAACACATCAACCATAGAATCTAGTATCCAGACCTGGACTCCCACTTTCTGATTTTACTTTCAGCTTCTGTCACACGGTAGTCAAAAGTCACTCTCATAGAATCACAGTCAGATGGTGTCCGTATATAGTCAGCAATAAGAACCAAATGTTCAAACCTGAAGCTCAGCTGGGCTGTGGACATTGAAACGGACTATTGGACCTTGCCAAAACCCTAAAAGTAATTTCTTCCAACTGGACTCTGGGGATCCTTGTTAATCCACCATGTCCATCAACTATATATAGCCAGTGCGCTTGTAAAAGATGCCGGTTGAAATGGCTGCTTTGAGGCTAGACACTTATTAGGGCCCTTCGTTTCTTATTTCCACACTGTTGAGCAAAGCAAATTGGTGGAAGACACTGTGAGCAGGTGAAGAATGACTGGTGGAGTGAAGGTAAGTGAGATGTAACGTACTACCCAATGATCCACATTTGGGAAACACCAAAATGATAAAATGATTTGTCTTTGTAAGTTAGAACGAACTTATTCAACTTATTGGGGCTCTTTATTGTTTCATATTGTCTTTATGAAAAAAGAAGGAATCTAAAAGACAAAAAAGAAAGTATTTCAAAAAAGTGAACCTTGCTAATGGGCTTTTTATCCCAGGGGAACGGCGTTAATGGTCGGGATTAGCAAAGGGATTTAAATACATAATTGCAAATTTACACATTCTCTGGCAATCAGCACTGGACCATATCACAGAGAATAACGGCATGAATATTCAGTCTGGGCTGCAGCCCAATACTCTGAAAACATTTGTTTTATAATCATATGTAACTCTCAGATGTCTCATTTTAATGCAATCAGTCTTTTTTCATTCATTAGTAATAATTTGTATTGGTGCAGTGGTGGAATTAGGTACCAACTTTTGAGACAGACGTAAAACTGTTTTGCTATAGTGGTTCTTTAGAAACGTTTCATTCCTTCCAGAAGGCTTACTTCAGCAAAATCCTTCTTCTTGGATTGTATTAATAAATAAATATATAAAACTTGAATTCATGAATATTTCACTGAACAAGATGATAAATAAGCATTGCAAACATAAAATAGTACAAACATATCTCATAAAAATGCAGCGGTCCTGACTTTGTTAGCAATAAACACATTTAATTGGTCCTTAAACTTTTTTTTTTTTACTATTTTGGATGAGTTAAACCACAGAATGCACTGAAAAAGAACATAATATTTTCTATTTTCCCATGCAGAGTTCTCCACACCACAACAGTTAAAAAAAAAACAAAAAAACATTGAATTATGTCAGTTTCTGCACAGCATTATGGCAAGGTTTATGCATGGCAGAACAGTGCTGCTCACAGCCGATTTCTCTGGATTTGACATAAATTGTCAGCCACGTGTTTTTCAGGCTCTAACATAGTTTGATTAGTCTTTTTATGGTTGTGTTATGTCCATGACCAGATGCTTCCCTCTTTCTGCTTTTACAGAGTTGTTCTGATAAGGTTTTTCTGTCTTTTTTTGTTTTGTTTTGTTTTTTGACAGTTACATCCATGTGAGTGAATCAGGTGTGATTGCTGCTGCTCTGCACCAGATGTGCCCAGAGGTTTGTACATGGTCAGATCCATTGGGGTCCACTGCATGATTGATTATTGTAGTTTTCCAGCTCATGGGGAGTAACCTCAGTGTTTCTCTTGTCTTTTCACATACTTTAAACATACAGTACACTTAAAAATAAAGGTGCTTTAAAAGGTTCTTCACAGCGGTGCCATAGAAGAACCATTTTTGGTTCCACAAAGAACTGTTCAGTCAAAGGTTCTTTAAAGAGCCATCTCTTTCTTATCTTTTTATAATCTGAAGAACCTTCTTTCACCACAAAGAACCTTTTCTGAAATTGAAGGTTAAAAGGTTCTTCATAGAACCATTTAAAGAAAAACGGTTCTTCTATGGCATCGTGAAGCACCTTTATTTTTAAGAGTGTATCTATGGCAGAACTATGTCTACTGCATCTACATCTACTTTTTATTGCAAAGTTTCAACACGCACACACTTACAAAAACTGCATGAATACAAACTCCTATAATTTCTTATGAATTCACTTGCAATTCTTTCACCATTAGCTCAATATTCTGTTGAAAACAAGAAGTATAGTGCTACTGCTCTGCTGCACTAGGGACTTGAAAAACAGAAATCATGTTTTTCAAGACTTGAACATGTCAGCATTGAGCGTTTTCTTTTATGTCTGTATTGGCATGGCATGGTTGACTGTGGTCATAAGGGATTGTTCTTTCTGTTAGCATGTTGTTCTGTTTGACCCTCTGTGCTTAAAGACTGGAGAAGAAATCCCTTTCCATCTCTTTCTCCTCCGTGTCTCTCTCTGTCTTGCGCATGAGGAAAGGTCTGAATGGTAAATACTCTGGGTGTTAGAGCAATCAGAGGAGCTTAGAGCCATGAAGTCCTCCTGCTGTTATCAGCAACAGCCTGGTGGGAGCTGACACTAGACCTAATGCGATTCACAGCTCTCCTTAAAAGCCAATTAAAGCTGATTTTCCTTTTCCTTCATTGATTTGGTTTTGTGACCTTTTTTTTTTCTTTCATATCCATTGCAAGTGCATGGCAGAAATATGTAGATTACTGTATACAAGGTTTTACTCCTCGTGCTATTTTCGGTTGCTCAGGAAATACTTTCACAATGTTGGTAATATATGGCCTCGTCAATGTTGCCAGAGTCTAGAAAATCAAAAATAGTTTAGTCATGGGTTAATTTGGGACAGAATTATCTAGATTGGCATTATTTCTGTATCTTTGATTTATATATATATATATATATATATATATATATATATATATATATATATATATATATATATATATATATATATTTATTTATTTTTTTTAAATAAATCCATTCCATTTCCTGTGTACTCCAGTCCAGTTTCTGTTTGATCCAATACACACATTCCAACTTTACAAAAAAAAGCAAATATACATTTATAGTGTACGATGGCATTTTAGTGCCACGTTTAAAAAAAATCTGATTACGAGATTAAAGTTGTTATATATCGAGAATAAAGCCGAAATATTTTGACAATAAAGTCAACATTATGAGAATAAAGCTAAATGTTTTAAGAGTAAACTAAAAATGTTTCGAGGATAAAGTAAAAATTACGAGAATAAAGTTGAAATATTTCGAGAATAATGTCAAAATTATGAGAATAAAGCGAAATGTTTTGAGAATAAAGTCAAAATATTTCAAGAATAATGTCAAAATTATGAGAATAAAGCGAAATGTTTTGAGAATAAAGTCAAAATTACAAGAATAAAGTCGAAATATTTCGAGAATAAAGTTAAAATTATGAGAATAAAGCGAAATGTTTTGAGTAAAGTCAAAATTACGAGAATAAAGTCGAAATGTTTTGAGAATAAAGTCAAAATTACGAGAATAAAGTCGAAATATTTCGAGAATAAAGTCGAAATTATGAGAATAAAGTGAAACGTTTTGAGAGTAAAGTCAAAATTACGAGAATAAAGTCGGAAAGTTTCAAAATCAAATTCAAAATTACGAGAATAAAGTCGAAATGTTTCAAGAACAAAGTCAAAATTACGAGAAAAGTCGAAATATTTTGAGAATAAAGTCAAAATTGCGAGAATAAAGTCGAAATGTTTCAACAGTAAAGTCAAAATTACGAGAATAAAGTAATATTTTGAGAATAATGTCAAAATTATGAGAATAAAGCGAAATGTTTTGAGAATAAAGTCAAAATTACAAGAATAAAGTCGAAATATTTCAAGAATAAAGTCAAAATTATGAGAATAAAGCAATGTTTTGAGAGTAAAGTCAAAATTATGAGAATAAAGTCGAAATGTTTCGAGAATAAAGTCAAAATTACGAGAATAAAGTCGAAATATTTCGAGAATAAAGTCAAAATTATGAGAGTAAAGTTGGAATGTTTTGAGATCAAATTTAAAATTACGAGAATAAAGTTGAAATGTTTCAAGGACAAAGTCAAAATTACTAGAAAAGTTGAAATATTTTGAGAATAAAGTCAAAATTGCGAGAATAAAGTCAAAATGTTTCAATAGTAAAGTCAAAATTACGAGAATAAAGTCGAAGTGTTTCAAGAATAAAGTTGAAGTGTTTCGAGAATAAATTCAAGATGTTTTGAGAAAGTCAAAATTATGAGAATTAATTCATACGAATTACTCTTTAATGTAACGTGACATCACTGAATTTGCCTCAGTTTAAGCGGCATGTGAATCAGTCATCTTTCAGATTACAATGAAACATTTGTTTCATTAAATTAGGCTATACTGTTTTTTCCATTCCTTCTGATGTTCTTTCACATTTATATCGTGCTATAAACTTGAAATAAAGAGTAAAACACATTTATAATTTGTATTTCGTGATAAAACTGACAGAATTTAAAAGCTGAGCTGTGTTATATTAAAAGCAACAAAGTGATTAGGCTACTGGGTGGCTGGCGTGATACAAATAATGAATGGAAGACGTTAAATATTATTTGTAATCATTTACTGTATTATACCATGAATAAAACAGCTTGTGAATAGTCATTTATATACCTTAGAAAAGCCAACAGTATAACTTATGTCAACGAGTTGGAGTCCACTTCAACCTTTAGAACGTTTAATTGTTGTTTTTAATTAAATACATCTGAGGAATGAAAGATTAGACGCCACAGACGTTTTTTCGGAGTAGGTGGTAAAAGTTTCACAAAGAAAACAATACAATTTAATGAAACGAATGTCTCATTGTAATCAAAATGACAACTGATTCACATGAATACAGTGATCTGTCCCACCACATTAAAGAGCGTGAAAAACACATTATTGCAAGACACAAGTTTGTATTTCGCTATAAACTGACAGATTTTAAAAGCTGAGACAAATGGCAATTTGATAATACCTAGAATATCAAAATCAACCGCGGGCGGGAGATCATTTTCTTATCTAGCGCCCAAACTCTGGAACAATCTACCCTACAATGTTCGGGACGCAGACACACTCTGTCAGTTTAAATCTAGATTAAAGACCCATCTCTTTAACCTTGCTTACACATAACACATCAACATATTCTTATAATTCAAATCCGTTAAAGGATTGTTAGGCTGCATTAATTAGGTCAACCGGAACCGGGAACACTTCCCATAACACCCGATGTACTCAGTGCATCGTCAGAAGAATGGCATCTACGCTAATATTAGTCTGTTTCTCTCTTATCCCGAGGTCACATTAACCACCAGATCCAGTCCGTATCCAGATCAGATGGTCACTGCAGTCCCCCGGATCCAGTCCGAACCCAGCCCAGATGGTGGATCAGCACCTAGTGACGACCTCTACAGCCCTGAATGTCATCGGAGTCCACATCAACTAGATGAGCCCCAGAGACGGATCCACAGTGAAGACCTCGTCACCTAGACGGCTGTCGGCACAAGACCACGGGACCTTTGGCCAGAGGAGAACTGGCCCCCCGACTGAGCCTGGTTTCTCCCAAGGTTTTTTTCTCCATTTGTCACCGATGGAGTTTTGGTTCCTTGCCGCTGCCGCTTCTGGCTTGCTTAGTTGGGGACACTTTCTCTCAACACAATATTGCATTTTATTTTATTGTTTTTGATTAACTACCTTTACCTAAAATGTGAGTGTTTACTGTTGCCTTTGGCATTGTTGATGTACTGTTTCCTATCTAATACTGTACAGCCGCCTTGTCACAATTCTGTATTGTTAAAGGCGGTATATAAATAAAGGTGACTTGACTTGACTTGACTTGACAAAGCACAAAGCTTATTGCTATTATTGAGTAGCTGGCGCACTACAAATAGGCCTAATGAATACAACTGAAGACGTGAAATATTATTTCCATGCATACTGTCCATGCGAGTATGACACAAGATATGATTTCTGCTAATAATCCCACATATTTTCAAATAAATTTCAGTGGTCCTTTCATTAAATTATAAATCATATCAAAAAGTTTTTTTTTTTTTTTTTTTTTTAAATTCCACCACTTACTCAGAATTTTACGTCCTATCTTTTATTCGTCACATGTATTTAATTAAAAACAACAATAAAATGTTCAAAAGGTTGACGTGGGCTCCAACTCGTTAACATAAGTTATATTGTTGTCTTTTCTGAGGTATATAAGTGACTATTCACCAGCTGTTTTGTTCACTGTATAATACAGTAAATGTTCAATACTGCCAACTGAACACCCTCTTTTTTTTTGGAGAGGATTTTAAATTCAATATATATGTTTTCTTTCTTTCTATTGCATGTCCACTGACTTACTTCAAACAATGTGACACTCTGCATCATTATTTTAAGCTACAAAGGACATCTAAGAGTTGTCGCCTCGGCAGCTTCAGTTTAAATAATTGCCGCTCCATAGAATCTCCGACTGATCCAATTCCTATATTGTCGCATGCTTTTAAAACACTGTTTTTAACCACATCCCACCCCTAGTCTAATTCTGACACAGGAGATTAATAGAGATACCTATAATAAGCCACATTCCCTACACCGAGCTGCTTTCCAGCAGCTTTCAATGTCCAACCTGAATACATTTGTCCTGCGGAGATTTACTGTATGTATCAAAGCTAAATTGTTCCTTCAGACAGCAGTTAGTGGATTATAATGGAGCTGCTATTGTGCGCCTAAAATGACTCATTCACTATATTTATTGCTTTCTGATGGCACTGACTGTAAATAAGCCTTCATGATGCAAAACATCTCCTTCGTGCCTCAATAGAGAGGAAATGGGCCAAGTACTGACTCTGGTTTATTGTAATCTATGTTGTTTGTATGTTCCTCGCTAACGTGAATAGCCGGCGTTGAGTCGTGCATTCATAAATGCATGAGGAGCAAGTATTATATCATATGTAAGAGGATTAGAGTTGTTATGATTGTAGTGAATCATATAGAAAAAGAGTTAGGAAATAAACACAGTTGATTTGTGGCTTTGTTAAATGAAATCATTTGAGCTTATGATTCTCTATGACCTTATTTTACTTATATGTATGTTTTACTAGTGCCTAGTCCACCATGTGAGAAGTTCAGTGTACCTACAAGTAAAAAAAAGAATAATAAGAAAAAAAAAAAAAATCTTTCTTTCTCAGTGTTTTTTTTCTGATGCTCCTTATGACAAGGCCTGCAGGGCAGACTTCCTGAGTTTGACTTGTTTTTGTACAAAGGAATATGAGGGATTTATCCCTGCTGTTACACAAACACACAAAGGCCTCAGGGTTTCTAGTCTGTAGGGGATGTGTTTCTCTATCTCATCTCCTGTTAACACAAGCTTAAACCGTTGGGGAACTCTAAAGGAACGCTAAGAAAGAAGACGTATACATGCGCATACTGTCAAACTGTCATGCAAACACAGTGTTGCTGTTCATTAACCTTTTACCTGGAAATTACACAGTATACACAAACCTAATTACACAGACATGTAAACAAACAACTGTGTTATGTGCCAAGTTGAAATGGCTTGGATATGACTTTTATTACAAGGCTCTCTGCAATACTTGATTCTGATTGGTCAGTCGCTGTATTCAGCGCTCAAATATTTCCATATATGGAAACACAGTATATCAGACTGAAACCAGTGCTATCTTCATGTCTTGTATTTCACTTCAGACTCGTTCTTGCTTGTTCAGTGTGAACTCTATATTCGCTATGAGTATTTAATCTTGGTGTAAAAAGGCGTTTTGAAAGTGTGAGTGATCACTTGAGTACTTGTTTGTTCCAATGTCATTCTGAAGGTTAAGATGCGTAAAATGTGTAGAACAGCAAAGTCGACACTCCCCTTGGAATACATCAGAGACATGCCAGCAAAAACCCCTTGACCAAAAGCTTCAGCTCAGCTCTTTCTCATGACCAGCCTCTGGAGATAAAAAAATATTCTCATTAAAGCGCCTTCATAATTGGGGAGGAGCCTCGGGGCAGACGATCGGCGGTCCCGCGTTGGCCTTTAAAGAGTACACAGAGGCATCAAAGAGAGAGAAAAAGAAAAAAGGCGACGAGATATTGATCTCTGCACTACCACAAACAACACTGAGGAGATGGGAGAACCTAAGGAAGGAAAATCATTCATCACAAATAGTTTTGACAGCACTTGTTTTGTTCTGTAACAATATACTGGGTTAACTTACAATTGTGTTTCTAGGTGTTTCTGATATTTCTACAGGGTTTTAGTTTAACCGAAAACAGATATTGTCATGCTGTCAGTGTAGTGCGTGTGACCTACTGCCTTCTATATGTCTCTCACTGGTACTTTTAATGAAAGCAACCTTTGTGTTTGGCAGCAGAGTCCTTCAACTGTCATTTTTTTTTCATGGTGGGCTGCTTCACTGTGGCCTTTTCACGTTTCACATAGTGTTTTCATCTCATCAGATGTTTGTGGAAATGCATTGTGAATGAATAATCTGCTGTGGGATGTGTTGTGGAAATATGTAAGCCAGTTCTGAATCTCCAAATGTGACTTTGGAAACTCTCCAGCTCATTTTGCCCATTTAAATTCAGAAAAAGCAAGTGCTGTTTGTTGTGTAACCTTTACCAGACCAGGGAGGCACATGGGATGCAAACACTGGCAACTGAGAGGCAGGCCTTCCAGATAAGAGTACACAGAGCGGAGAAACATTCAGAGATACCCCCATGAGCACTGCTGCTTCGGCACTATATGCCTGCCAGACTATTTATGGGACGGAGACAACCAGACAGGGTAAGACATCATTTCTTCTTTCTTTCTTTCTTTCTTTCTTTCTTTTCTTTCTTTCTTTCTGTTTCTTATTAAATTATTATAAAATTTTAAACATTCTTATAAGCAATGCACCAGTATTAAAAGTGTGGCCAATAGCCAAAAGCTGATAATTCTCAAGGTAGAGATGATTAAATAAAGGAAAAAAGTAACGTGTGAAAAAAAAAAATACTATTAAATTTTAGACATTCCCATAATTATTTTCAGCTTATACTGAAATTCTACAAAAGTGTATATATTTTGTTTAAAATAAAATGTTATTCTTGGTAATTAAATTAAGTTATCACAATTTTATAATGTACAGCATGAAAAGTGGATATTCATAGCTATGGAAAATTACAGCTGTGTTATTAAACTATTAGTGTTTTTACAGATTAATAAAAGTGAGTATTAGATGATGGCAAAGCTAATCTAAAAGTAAAAACAGAGAAAACAATCATAAACAATTAAAAAAATGTAAAAGATACATTAAAAAAATAACACTAATCACTAAGAAGTGTTATGGTACCAATATGTCATACTGGTACCAGTATCCCAATAATCTCTTTTATGCAAATATTCTGTCGAACAGGATGAAAAACTTTACAACCAATAAAACAATTTGATAATATATCATCCACCAATCACAAAATTCAGTAAACAAATAGTCAAACATCAAACCAATAATCTACTTTCACTCAAGATTATGAGGAATGAATGAATGTGAAAACGAGTCAATTGACGATTTGAAATTGAGATTTATACATAATCTAAAACCTGAATAAATATTGAGAAAATTTTAAAGTTGTCCAAATGTAGTTCTAAACAATGCATATTACTAATCAAAGCTTAAGTTTTGATATATAATAATTTGGCTATTGCTACAAATTGCTACTTAAGACTGGTTTTGTGGTCCAGGGTCACAAATAAATAAATAAAATAAAATAAAATAAAAACATGAATAAGAATTATATACACACACACATTGCCGCGTTATTTTTTTATCACTAAACACTTTATCACTAAACACCCATATAGTTTTAATAAACGTATACAGTACACAGTACTACATTGAAGACCTTTATAAGAATAAATTACATTTTTTATTTTATTTTTTTCCTCATAGTGTTAAGTGACAGTAGATTATTAATTTGATGTGTGACTTTTTGTTTCATGAATTTAGTGATTGGTGGATGATATATTATCTATTTTTTTCATTGGTTGTTTGCCAGTTTAAATTTCGTCTCTGTATTAGCCCTGATAAACGCCTGTGCGTCGAAACACATGACTTTTTTAACTCCATCTTTTGGTTGTTCCGAGCCTTTGTTTTGACGTCACGCGTCAAAAAAAACGTACCTTGTTTGATCTTGTGAGGTTGCACCATAACAATTACACGACAATAGGATAAAAAAGTCACGAGTATTGTATATTAACAGTGGTAAATCGGATGCTGGTGGTACAAAGTGATACGTAGCTAGCTCTGGTATCAACATTATAAGGAGAATGCACAGTTTTAAAGCAGCTGAGCCAGAGGTACAGCTGAGCCCTCTAGAGGCAAACAGTATGTCTGCAACTGGCTTGCAAGTCTTTTTCTTCCTCAAATCTCAAACCTATATTTTTCAGTTCTCATTGACCTGTTAAAGATGTGGGCCACCAAATGTCTAATATCCAGCAAACTGTAACCCATAATCCCCTGCACTACTCCTAGAGGCTACATCATTGCAGAGAAAATGAAGTAGATCTAATGACAATCTGTGAAAATTATGTGACTCCACCAATCAGAATAGCAATCCAAGCCCTTCCTGAAGGCTCCTGCCATTTGGGCTATAAAAATGATTGGATGTTCATGGCAAATTGACTCACAAATGTGAGTTTCCAGTAATAATAGTTACTGAATAAAATATGATGTATTGCAAGTTATTTATTGCATTGGATTGAATGTGTTAAGCGTGTGTTTGTTTTATCTTCATATGTTAAGGCCAATCTCATTCTGCTGCTGGTGGAAGCGAAGAGAAATTTGTTTATAGCATGAAAAAATTGAGCATATTGTTAGGAAGAAATTCTAGATGACTGTAGTGATGTAAAAAGCATATGATGAATTGTAATAATTTTAAAGTTGCTTTCTGCAGCGAAGGAAATCAATATTCTAGGGTCGTGGGCTGCTTAATGTGAGTATTGTACATTAGGCTGTTCTGTAATGATCAAATCGAACTGTCTCGATTCAGCCAGCCTTGAAAACCCAGCACTTGGGCTGTACCATTTCTTCAGCGGAAACTCAATTCATAAGGTATGCCAAAACGAACCCCCCATCTTGTTTTCTAAATGAGAACATTTCTAGAGGAGGATGTAAAACATCTATTTTAATCAGACAGGAAACACTTGTTACACAGGTGCTTTGTTATTGTCTCATTAAGTGCCTCGCAATAGAAAACACACAGCAGCATAGGTGGTTTTTGACTTTTGCCTGATCTTCTGCCCAGCTAAAAGATATAAACAGAGACATCTGTTATAACAAATGAGGATGTGGAAGTGAGGGGCATGTTACACAGCGGGCACTGTGTCACAGAAGTGAAGGAATTGAACCGTGATGTGACTCATAGTCATGTAAAGTCCCTTCACAGGAAAATAGGCCAGGCTGAATGAAAGTGTGCTTTAAAGTCTCTTGCCTTTTGTGATGTTTCCAAGCATGTGCAAACTATTAAACGCGTATTTACCTGAACATGTAAGCAGAAGCTGCACATATCACTGCTAATTTCAACTTGTTTTATTTACTCATTTTAGGTCTTTTGGAGTGGGTAAGCATGGTTGGTTTTTCACAGTGGCTGTCTCTGATGTTTTCTACTACCAGGATGTGATGGCAGGTGTGTGGAATGGGCTTTTCCTGTCTGCAATCTCAAGAGAACTATGTCTCTAGCATTCATATGCAGAAAATAGGACAGATGGATGTTTGAGCTTCCCAGTATAACAGAGCCAGTTGTCTCAGCCCATGTGAAACAGCAACAGAGATGCTCATTGTCCTGCCAGCCCATGAATCATTGATTAATGTTTCATATGCGCCACGTTTAACAGTTACAAATATGAATCCACCCAAAAATGTTTTTTAATAAGCAGTCTTGATTCGAATCAAAGCCCTGTTTCAAATATTTGCTTTGTTGTGATTACCTCCCATGTGTTGTGCTTGGCACCACCGCACTGTTGGCAACAAAGCATCCACTGCCAGACGAAAGTGTTGCTAGTAATAGCTAAAAATGCCAAAAATTAGAAAGCACAGTGGAGAATGTAACACAAATTGAATTTTTTTATTTTTTATTTTAATAGGCAGAAACTGTATCTATATGTTATTATCTCAGACACTGTTCTTATAAAAATTACATAGATTTAGTTATTTGTGTATACATGTATTATACTAACATATACATTTATATATTAGTTATATATTCTAATTATAAGTTATATATAGCATATGTTTGTATCTATTTGGCACCGTTATCATCTTGATTAACTATTATCGCTTGTTCTTCCTGAGTCTCAATCTGTGATAATAATAGAAACTCTGCCATCTAGTGGTGGAACATCAAAAAGAATTTGAATTTGATTTGCTACATTAATGAACCACTTTCAGTACTTTCATAAATGCTTTCATTATACTAAATTTAAGGAAAACCTTCTTTTTACTTCTTTACCATTAATAGTATGTTCTTTAGCTGTGCAAGTAGATCCACATATATCTGCCAAATTGTCATTTGAACCTTGTATTGTTTGACCCATGACATACAAGCACTACAGAGCCCAAAGCTAAAAATAGTGTTGCAACACTGGTTTCAGAAAGATTTAAATGAGGATTAATTGTCCCCCATAAGCTTGTAAATTTCAGCTCAGAATCCTTCTTATTCTTAAGCGCAAGTAAGCCTATGGGCGAGACTTCCGGCTCATTAGCCGCTGTGGAAAAATTACCAGAAGAATAACAACGTGCAGTAAAAGGTAAAACTGTTTGCACTTCAAACCAGTGTGGTCATAATTAAGATAATACATTAAATTAACATGGTAAGACACCAACCTGCATTCTCAACCAGCAAAACCAGCTGTTTTGTACAGATAAAAAAATAACTGATGCGGATGAGACCGGAAGTCAGACCGCAATCACTATTTGACGTGCCGTCATATCAGTTATCTGTTGCAATATGATGTGAAATATTTAAAAATAGAGGGTACATGTATAAACTATAGCTGTAACTTGCTTTTTGGTGCGCTTCAGAGAAATGAAAAATATGCAGGCAAACATGTTAATAATTGGAATAAACCTGGATTCTACAGTAACATTCATGTACGTTTAGGCTAAATGGGAAAACAAAGTTTTGCCAGGGAACCACAAGATGGCACTGTGACACAGGAAGCGACCTTATTCTGTTTTTTTTTTTTTTTTTTTTTTTTCGGTCTGTCCACTTTGTTTTGAGAACTGGAGAAGATATAAGAAGACCTTTTCGTGTATGTTTGTACACCAGCCTAATACAATCTGCAAGTAAACTTTAGTTCTCTTTTCTAACATAGCATATGAAAGCCATTCAGCTTATTACTACTTTCCACAGACAGCTATGAAATAAATATTCCAAATAATTATAGAGAACCTGTCCAAAAAAGCACTCCTAATTGCTGCTTGATAAATAAATAAAATTAGTAAAACTACCACATTCTTTGAAAACTGGACACTTTGGTGTCTCATTAGTTTTTTTCCAGACCTTAATATGGTGATTTTGGCCTGTGCCCCATCAGAGATCTTGACCTTCTTTGCTGTATCCAGCAATTAAAATCACATCCTAATTTTGACAATATATTGAATATTATTTGTTCCTATTTTCTATGTCAGACATTTTCTATGCACCCTGTTACTTATATGTGACCCTGGACCACAAAACCAGTCTTGAGTAGCATGGGTATATTTGTAGCAATAGCCAAAAATACACTGTATGGGTCAAAATTATAGATTTTTCTTTTATGCCAAAAATCATTATGATATTAAGTCATGTTCCATGAAGATATGTTTTAAATTTCCTACTGTAAATATATCAAAACCTTAATCTTTGATTAGTAATATGCATTGCTAAGAACTTCATTTGGACAACTTTAAAGGTGATTTTCTCAGTATTTAAATTTTTTAAATTTTTTTTAGATTCAGATTCCAGATTTTCAAATAGTTGCATATCGGCCAAATATTGTTCTATCCTAACAAACTATACATCAATGGCAAGCTTATTTATTCAGATGATGTACAAATCTCAATTAAGAAAAAAATTACCCTTATGACTGGTTATGTGGTCCAGGGTCACATATGTCATTTAACTGATAATATAAGCTACAGGAAATCTGTCATAGCTTTTTATTATTAGTTTGAACTACTTCAAATTATAAATTAAATGTTAAGCAGCTCCTTTCAGTGACTTTAAGACTTTTAGGCCTTTTGTACAATATTCAAGGAAAGTACTATCAAAATATGTGTGTTCAAAACTTTATTTCTAAATTGATTCAAGACATGCAAATCAAAAAACCTTCAAAGATCATGAAAATTATTTATCTCTCTTTTGATTCAATTCAGTCTGTGTATGAGAGGTCTCCAGTGTGTTGCTGCACAAGGACAAGGCCCCATTCACAGCACATAGCAGATTAACTGTGAAAACAGAGCCACAAATACATCATTTCAAGGCTGTTTAAACAGGAGTCTCATCTTGAATAAGAGCTGAAACAACAATGTTTGACACTCATTGAAGAGGTTGTCCTCTTAGGTTTTTAAGGGACTGTGTAAAAGATTATTTAGATTTTTACAAATAAAGAAAACTGGCGACCAGTTCAGAGATGACCTTGATTTTAAGGACTCTAGCGGGACATGAATTATAGGAAAGTTTTAGTGATGTCAGGAACAATACTGTCACTGATTCTCTTTCATTTCTTAAAACGACATTTAAATGCATTTTATGTGCAGACCTTGTCTTTTAGAAAAAATAAGTGTGGGCAGTGGCACCAGTTTTTAACCTTTCTTTTTAATCTCAGAACTTTTTTAAAATACCTGCATATCACAGCAGCTATCGAGCACGAGCCACGCCTTAGTTTATCCAAATAAACCCAGGCAAACTCGTTTTAACTAAAACAACCGAATCGAGTTTAAAGGTAACAGTATTTTCTTCAGCAAAGTGACTGGTGGAACCAGCCGATTACGTATTTCACAGACACTGATATGACAAGCACAATAATAGAGGTGAATTCATTTTCATTATTGTGTTTGATAAAATGAATCTTTCTAGCAAATAGGCTGTAAGTCAGATGTGGTGTTCAAAGGTGAATTTATGGGTAGGCAGCTGCTCCATTATGGCCCCTGTCAGCTCTCTCTCGCTCTTCCTCGGTCTCTCGCGCTCTCACGTTATTGCTTTCTCATGTGTCGAAGCTGAATTTCCCCCTTCAGAGCTGCTCGCGAAGGCATTAATTGGATAAGGGAACACAAATCAATACCCGGCAATGATCTTGGTCATATATATTAATCAAAGCTAGATTTCTCAGTTCAGACATCTCCACAGGATGATTACAAGTCTGTGGGGGCACCGAATTCTCGTCTGCGTAATAACAAAAGCATCCAGCTGTCAATGGAAGAAGTCATTTAGAAATGTTAATTATCTAGTAAGGCATGCATTGAGAGCTCCGGTTGCACTTTGGTTTGCTTTCCAATATCTCGGGTGTAATTTTTCTTCCGTATATTTTACCTCATAATCCCATGTTTACTGCCTGCAGCCTTTATTTATAATTCAGCACAGATTCTCACTTCTAAGTTTGCAGATGTCAGAAGCGCGGCAGGGGCTCCCCCTCGCTCGCTCGTGGTCTCTTGTGTTTATGCATCGAGCTCACAAACAAACACTGGTTGGTGGGAGGATAATTTCAACTTTTACCCCCCTCCTTTCAACGGCGCACGTCAAATATTGATTCCCCCCCCCCCTACTTCGGCTGGATGTGAAGCGTTGATCGTCTGTGCTTTTCTTAGAGTGGCTGATAAAAGTAATGGGTAGTTAGGTTGGACTGAATCAGACCCCTCCCTTTGCTGTTTCCTCTCATCTGGATGGCCTTTGAAAACTTGATCCAAACAAAAATGTAATAATTGATGTTTGGTGGAGGCTGTGAAACTGGGAGCTGCTTGGCTGCAGTTCTAAGTGCCTGGTGAGATTTTTAGGGTATGTAAATTTAGGTTGAGTTATTGCCTGGCTGCTCTGAGCCAAGGGTAGCGGTCCAAGGCCTCTCTCTGCTGCTATTATCATTCATTTCCATCACTGGTACAATGAGGCGAAATGCTGGGCAAAAAACATTTAGATCAGCTACATTATGTCTGGCCCACTGAAGGACCATTTTCCCTGGTCTGCTCTGTGGGTGGCAAACAGTTTCTGCTTCTTAAAAAAAAATAATAATAATAAAACTAAGGTAGAGGGAGCATGATTATGGAGTATTAGAGCAGAGGTTTTCAAACCAGGTTGTGCAAAAGGGACCTTGGAAAATAGATACACTATATATTTACACTACCAGTCAAAAGTTTTTGAACAGTAAGATTTTTAATGTTTTTTTTTTTTTTTTTTTTTTAAAGAATTCGCTTCTGCTCACCAAGCCTGCATTTATTTGATCCAAAATACAGCAAAAGCAGTAAGATTGTGATTTATTTTTTTTTCTATTTGAAATAACTGCTTTCTATTTGAATATATTTTAAAATGTAATTTATTCCTGTGATCAAAGCTACATTTTCAGCATCATTACTCCAGTCTGCAATGTCACATGATCCTCAGAAATCATTCTAATATAGTGATTTGCTGTTCAAGAAATATTTTTAGGGGTTAAAGCATGTAGCGGTGAATCCTTATTGTAATTGATATCGATATCAGCGTAAAACTGATCATGCAGACCAAACCGTAAATCGTAGAGACTTGAAACTTGGAGGGATGGTAGTACTCTCATGGCCTACAACATGACCAAGGCTCGCCCCAATCGGCCTGATGGGGGCACTACTGCGAACAAAAGTACAAAATCGCTCATAACTCCTAAACTATCAGTCGCAGACTCCTAGGTTTTTCACCTGATCAGAGCCAAGCCAGTGCAGAAAGATTCTCTGGAGAGTGAATATCAATAATTATCAAAAAAAAAGTTTAACTTTTTACTCACTGTTGTAAAGGGACGCCAAAACATTTGAAAGGGGCGTGGTCACTTTTAGTAAAATGCCTATAACTCCTGAACAGAATGAGATATCTTCACCAAACTCAGAACACTTATATAAAAGTTCAATCTGAGGTCACAGGAAAAAAATTGCAGAGCTTGGCCACTTTGTGGTACTATAAGAGGGAAAAAAACTGTAAAATGGCTATAACTGCGAGACCATTTGTCCTGTCAGCATGAAAATTGGTGTGCACGGTCTTGGTCCAAAGTGCCACAGGTGTCTACAAGGACATTTGTTTATCTCAAAAAACATGGCCCCCATTGGCTGACGAACTTTGAGCACCTGTTAGACAATCAGAACGAAACTCGGTGGGCCTGTTCGACTCACGGCTCTGCACTGCAATTCTCTGGACTCTCTAGTTCAATAATTATCAAAAAATGTTAAAATTTACCCTTTTAGGAGGCTATAACGGGGTCGTTAAGAAGAGGGGCCTATCCAAATAAACACAAAATCCTATCCTATCCTAGGAAAACTCAAAACTTCACAAAACCTGGTGAGCACATGAGACAGGTGATTCTAAACAAGCATGCAAAGCTTTAAGGGGATTGGACCACAGTTGGCACTATAACAGTTAAAAAGGACTCAAAAACACTGTATTTCTATGGTTCCTGACCTGGTGACCTGGATTTGTCGAAAATGCTTTTTTAATCATTGATTTAGGTGGGTACAGCCTTGCTAAATAATATGTCATGTCTTTTTCCTTATATGCTTAAATGCCTTAAGTGCTTGAACCCCGGTAATCGCTGCTTGCAGCTATATGCAATTATTATTGTTATCAATATTTAAAACAGTTCAGTAATTTTTTTTCAGGATTCTATGATAAATAGAAAGAACAAACGGTCAGCATTTATGTAAAATAAAAAGCTTTTGTAATATTATACACTATAGCATTCAAAAGCTTGTAGTCAATATTTATTTATTATAGAAATTAATACTTTTATTTAGCAAGGATGCTTTAAATTGATCAAAAGAGATGATAAAGACATTTACAATATTACAAAAGATTTCTAATTCAGATAAATGCTGTTCTTCTGAACTTTCTATTCATCAAAGAAAGTTCGTAGCTAGTTCATTTCCACAACAATTCATCGTACAATGGAGGTTAAATCAGCGACTTACGTCGTTGTACGGGAAACGCACCCCAGAATATTAGAATGATTTCTAAAGGGTCATGTGACTGGAGTAATGATGCTAAAAATTTGAAAGAGGAATAAATTACATTTTAAAATATATTTGTATAGAAAACAGTTATTTTAAATTGTACAAATATTTCAAAATTGTACTGTTTTTGCTATACTTTGGATCAAATAAAAACAGGCTTGGTGAGCAGAAGAGCTATATATATATAACTGTTCAAAAACTTTTGACTGGTAGTGAATATATAGCTACTGTTACTGCAATAGTAATATATACTGTCAACATAAAAATAAACATTTGACAGATATACCATTATTCAATTTGGCAAACAAGGCATAGTCTTGAAGATAGCTTTTATATTTTAGTTTGAAAAGCAGACCATTTGAGCTGTCTTATGAACTTTGAATTGTTGTGTCATCAGCCATTATGTGAGCAGAACATCCCTGTTCATCTCACAGGTTGTGCTGATTTAGTCTTCTCTGCTCCTTAATGAAAGCACTCCATCACACTTTTTCAAGTCCCGGCTTGACACATTCTGCTCCGCCGTGCTTGTTGTGTTGCACCTAAGATGTGCTGGCAGATGCACCGATACAGCTCCGAAATGAGGGAGAGAGCCATCTCCTTCCTTTATTGCCCTGCCATTCCGACTTCTCCACACGTGGAAGTGAAGCGCACCCATTTCTCTGACTCGGCAGAGCTGACCATTGTCATTTCCCAGCCCGCGTCCGAAAGAGCCATGAAAAGCCTGTGAGGTCTGGGTAATAACCTTCAGAAAGGCTGTGATTGCACTTCCATTCTCCACAGAGACCCGGGGCCATAACCATCAAGACGGACTAGCGAATGGGAGTGAATGGCGATGAAGATGGGGGTTTGTTCCAAGAGGGGAGATTAAAGAATATAGCTAAGGGGTTTATGTGTACGTGTGAATGTTTGTGAGGTCTTGGCTCTATTTAGACCCTGGTGGTGCTACCTGAAGCCATTAGTGACAGTTTCTCAGGGGCTGGGATTAGCCGTCCAGTGTAGAAACTGCTGACAGGTGCGAGGAGAGAGGAAAAGATTGAAAAAAACGAGATAGAGAGAGATCTAATCCTAATGGACCAGCACAGACTCTCAACTCCTCTAATGTCGTAAGGGAAAGTAAACATTAAATGGGCTATAGCTCCCACCCGGACCAACTAACAGGAGCTGCGGCTCCCCAGCACTGATAACTCCTCACCTTGACAGGAGCCAGACACAAGCTTTCCTAAAGGAGCTGCTCTGTGTCACATCTCAAGCACTTTAAAATCAATGAGAGCGCCTAATAGTATTAAAACACTGCAATAAAGCTTTGTTTTGCCAGCTTGTTAGTTACCCCTAGAGGGCAATGAAGGCATACAATATTAAACTACATTGTCATAGATCTAATGCAGAGGGAATTTACTCATTACTATGGCTTCAAGTCATTCCACAAGCCCTGTGATGTCTTACATACACATACGTAATGCCTAAAGTTTTTCTTGGAAAAAAGTTTGCCCGGTCTTAGAAGAGACTGTTGACCTCACGAAGGTTAAACGCTGTAATTTGCAGCCGAATGGTTGTCATTTGGCTGGATATGGCTCATGTAGCTGGTTGGTGTATTATTTCTAGCCTGGGAGAGAAGGCCACTGATCGGTGCTTTATTGTAGTGTGTGACTAAGTGGGTGGGTTGAGACTGCACAGTTAATGGGTTTATAGAATCCATGTTCCATGGCCAACGCTCCCCCTGCTACGGTGCCAGATGAGTGCATTGGCACAAAAATAGCCTGAATGCAAATAAATCAGGGTATTATTTTAGCAGCAATTAAATCAAGTTAAAATGTAAAGTATAATCATTAAAAATATTAAAGGAGAGGTTCACTTCCAGAACAAATATTTACAGATAATTTACTCACCCCCTTGTCGTCCAAAATGTTCATGTCCGTCTTTCTTCAGTCGTAAAGAAATTATGCTTTTTGAGGAAAGCATTTCAGGAATGTTCTCCATATAGTGGACTTAAATGGTGCCGAGATTGAACTTACAAAATGCAGTTTAAATGCAGCTTCAAATGTCCCTAAACGATAAAAACAGTTATATTTAACAATTTATATACTTTTTAACCTCAAATGCTCGCCTCGTCTAGTTCTGCGTTGACGTCCTACATCGCTGTTTTACATTTTTGTTACCTTCGTTTGACCTTCTTTGCATGTTTACTTTGTGAACACTGGGTCGGTACTTCAGCAGCTTGTTGAGGGAGAAAATGAGATGGGAGTTTTTCGACATACACTAATTGTCACAAACTGGAATACACACAGTTCAGCAGAGCTAGACCAAGACGAGCGTTTGCAGTTAAAAAGTACATACATTGTAATTTTATTCTATTATTATTATTATTATTTAAAAAAAATAACCGATCGTTTCAGTGGATAAGCCCCTTCTTCCTCGGCTGGGATCGTTCAGAGCTCTTTGACGCTGCATTTAAACTGCTTTTTGGAAGTTCAAACTGAAATGTTTTCCTCAAAAAGCATAGTTTCTTTACGACAGAAGGAAGAAAGATATGAACATCTTGGATGACAAGGGGGTGAGAACATTACCTGTAAACTTTTGTTCTGGAAGTGAACTTATCCTTTAAATGAATACAAATAAAAAATACATAAAAATAAAATAAATATATACATAAGTAAGTTAATATATTTACATACATTCATATTGTAAACATAGGCACGTGTGATATTTTAGTGTGGACAGAGTGCAGTTCCAATTTTATCCTCAAAGTGGCGCTGTAACATAACAATCGATCTGTTAAACATATGAAGACCTTAATTGTTCCATGTGCAATAAAATGTATAAATCTCTGTAATTCACTGTTTAGTGGCATTTTATGTTATTACCCCTCAACTGATAAAAAAAGTCATTTGTAATTGACATTAGTCCACTGTTTGTGTTGCCAGTATATCTGGATTTGACAATATGCACTTGGCAATGTACATGAAGTCAGCATGGAGTTAATGCACTCCCTGCTGTTATTGTTTTTCCGCAAATATTGAAGCTTGTGAAATAAACTGTGATAATATACTGTCATGTGCATGGATTTTGCGTTACATCGAAAAAATTAACACTTATCTCTTCATGAATTGTTTTTCACACTTATATCCTCAATTGGGATAGTGTTCGTTTTTCACTTGTTGTGTTTTATAGGTTGCATCACTCGCAAAATGGTTTTACAGTGAAGAAAGAACAGTTTTTCTCCTCTGTCTTGTAGTGAGACACTTACATTGAATTATACAGACTGAGATCAATGTCATGATCAATAAATTCTCCTATCTGTGACCGGTTGGAATAGGTGTGCAAGGGTAGCAGTGTAGGAGGAAAGTCTAAACTCTGTAATGGTCCTGTGATAAATTGTTTCTACCAGCACTCGCACAGCCAGACACCCCTGTCTCCGAAGCCCTCCGAACCACAAAAATACTTTTAAAGGTGCAGTATTTCAGATTGACAAACTTGATTTAATGACTGTTGCATATGTGATCTTGGACCACAAAACCAGTCATAAGGTTCAATTTTGAAACTGAGATTTATACATCATCTGAAAGTTGAATAAAAAAAGCTTTCCATCGATGTGTGGTTTGTTAGGAGGACAATATTTGGCCGAGATACAACTATTTGAAAAAATCTGGAATCTGAGGGTGCAAAATATTGAGAAAATCGCCTTTAAAGTTGTCCAAATGTAGCTCTTAGCAATGCATATTACTAATCAAAAATTAAGTTTTGATATATTTATGGTAGGAAATTTACAAAATATCTTCTTGGAACATGATCTTTACTTAACATTGATTTTTGGCATAAAAGAAAAATTGATCATTTTGACCGATACAAAGCCAGGCTTGAGTTTGATTTAAAAAAAACAAAAAAAAAACAAAAATGAATAATAAGCTTTTTGGTTATTGGCTAACATTATGCAATAGCCTAAAAGGAAGGCCGTTTCAGAGGAAGAGCAAGTTATTACACTTGTCTGATCACATAATGGTGCATTAGAGTCAATTTCTGCACAGTTTTACTCATAAATAAGTAAATAGCACTTTTGTAAAATGTTTAAAATCATGTACACTAAAGTGGAAGAATTCAGTCCCATCAGTGTTCTAGAATTGTATTTTATTTTGCCTCATGATAGTGAAAATAAATACATTTTGACAATTCTGAGATCACATAACCATCTGAATATCACCTGATATACCATAATTCATACATAGCTAGCAAACAGCTATAGAATAGTGATATTTTCCTAATAACTAGGAGATGCTAAGCATATATTTGTTGTAGTAACACACAACAAAAACCAAAAGCACATGAAAGAATCAGTTTTACAAAGCTTATGAGCTTTCTCAGACCACTGGAGCCAAAGCGGTAAGAGAAAGAGCGAATAGCGTAATAGCAAAATCTGCAAATCAATACCTACACTGGTGATAGTCTATGTTATCAGATTAACTCCCAAGCCATCTGTGGACTACTGAAAGCTAACCTTGTCCAGCTTCCAGGGAAGTTTCATTCATTGCAGCGGATTGCTTTAACAGGCATTGTGAATGCAGGAAGCATCATGAATGTAGGTGGGAGGTCACTGAAAGGGCCAGTCAGAGAGAGAGACAGCACTGTTCTGATGGGAAAAAAGTGAAAGAGAGGGGGCGAGAGACCCACAGAGAATGAGAGCGATGGGGAAAGAGCAAGACACTATCCACTTGGGGATGGCTTTTCAGGGCAGTGGTTTTGCTTCAGGATCCTGGTTTTGCAATGGACATCAAGTGGTGAACCAACACTGCATAGGCTGAACAATATGCTTTAAATTTAACATAACATAGACTAGCAGAAAAATAGAATTTTGGTTACCAAATGCCTGTTTTTGGTTTAATGCCGTTAATTCACCGCACAAAACAAGATGTGGTCAACAACAAAAAATATGGTAAAGGCGTTTTCTTCCCCTAAAATCTGTTCTGACAGATTATATGCAGTATGCAGTCCTCGAAGCCCTTAGTTGAGCAGCCTTTCAAAACTGCTGATATAACAGTCCATCAGCACTAAGGCTTTTTTCACTGTTTGTACCAGTCCCCATGTCTGTGCTGTAGCTCAAAATGTAGCAACAAGTGGCTACTGAGATTTGAATCATTCACCAGTTCATTCAAAAATGCTGATTCATTCAGGAATGAAACAAGTTACTCTTTTTATGAATAATTTATGAGTAACTTGAATAATTCGCTCAACTGCTTTGTTCCAAAGCAATGAATTATTCAGAAATGAAACACCACTTCTGAGCGTTGCAATGGTTCTACTGTGGCTTTGTTTGGAACTCCCTGCTGAAAAAAACAAAAGAGGGTTTGCACTTACATCACGAGTTAGTCAGTTACCTGGATGCGTGGCCAAACTGGCGAAATTCGGATGTAAACAACAGCATGGATTGCGCAGTTAATGTATTGAATATGTTGTTCTGCTAATTTATGCTGTCTAAACCACAGAAAAAAAATGAGAAAGACTTAGTAAGCAGGATAGGGTGAAATATTTTGACGAACTAAAGTTAATAGGTGGTAAAGATATATACAAGCAGTATTAATTAAGATATTAGCCTAATATTTCACCTCCCTGACCGGAAATGATAAGAACAAACAGAAATATTGTCAAGATTGTTGCCCTGGAAATCCTTTTGTTCCGCAGACGTTTTTTTGGACACTTCTCCTTGAATTTGTTATAACTTTGGGAGTCTTTAGTACTCCAAGTGTTTTTCCTGGTCCGATTGATTAGTACAGCCCAAAACATGACAGCAATTTATTATTTTTTAGCAGCAATAATCCGCAAAAAATGCGAGTTTCGTTCGGTTTAGTGGCATTGTTTACTTTCAGTGCCACCAACATGGCCGATTGATGACGCATTGTGAAAACACTCTATAGAAACCACAGAATTCGTAATGGTTTTACTGTATATAATGAATTGTAGTGGTTTTAATGGAAACTGTTAGGGTGCCTGCTGGTCTCTGGTGGTAATTGATCGCCTTCTATTGGGGGCTTGTTAAAACAACTAAATCCTAATGGAATATGTCCCAAAACACACTACAGGAAACAACTTTTTAATGGTTTAATGGTTAAAAGTCGATTGTAATGTTTGTAATGATGTTTGTAAAGGTATTTGTAGTGGAAACCATTAGAATTACTAATGAGGTGATGGGTTTGATTGTTTTTTTGCAGAGGTTTTTGTTGATTGAACAAGAACAAATTACCTGCAAATATTGGGGCTCATTCATGAAACACGAGCAGAATGAATTTTTGTGTAAATCGTTCATAAAGCCGCTCTGATGTAAACTTTAAAACTCACGAAATTGTTCGTATTTTCAAAATGTTAGTATGAAAGAAATGTACACATACTCCCTAAATAGTGTGTAACACATTCTTTGATGACTGAATTCACAACTACAATGGCGTTTTAGAAAAAAAAAATCTAGGATTACGAGATTAAAGTCGTAATATTTTGAGAATAAAGTGGAAGTTACGAGAATCAAGTCAAAATACTATGAGAATAAAGTCGAAATATTACTAGAATAAAGTTGACTCTTGCTCATCCCAGTAAGATGATGCAGCCGCTCAGATGCAACAATATTCAAATAAATTCTGGTGGCCTGGCAACTCCCTGTTCTCTTAACCCCGGCAATTTGCATGCACAATATAGGCTATAAAAATATTATAACTTTCAACTTTATTCTGGTAATATTTGAAGAGTTCAAATGCAAAACCAGATAAAAGCCATCTTGGTCAAAAATGAGATAATGATACTGAGTGAATGCTCTTGACACATATTATATGTCCATCAAATACTTTTTCTTCAAACTCGCTAAAATGCCAGCCTCAGCCCAATCAGAAGTACCCGTAATTACATAGAAACCTATATATCTGAGCCTGATGAAAATGCATTTTTTAAAGAAAGACGTCAGATGGATTTATCTGGTTTTGCATCTGAACTCTTCATTTAGACTTTATTCTCAAAACATTTTGACTTTATTCTCATAATATTTCAACTTCATTCTCATAATATTTCAACTTTATTCTCGGAATTTTGATTTTATTCTCGAAATATTATCATTCTAATCTTTGATTTTTTTTTTTCTTTCTTTCTATTTATTTGTTTCTATTTATTTTTCTATTTTTTTTTGGATATGGTAAATGCAGCGATCGTCACTGTCACTTTTTACCCAGCCATCCTATCACTGCAGGATGGGCGAACAAATACTACACCGACCAACCATCTTAGGCCATCTTAGGTCTTTTTTGAAACTGCCAGTGTCTGTTTTACATTATAATCCTATGGAGTAAACCATGTTTTCAAAAAAGCCCTGAGCGTTTTTTTAAACGCCACCGCCAGCGTCTTTTTCTGCAGCTCAGAGCGTCTTTTCAAGTTGCAAAAAAGTTAAACTTTTCTGGAAAAAAAAATGTCCTACGTTCTAAAAAATGGAGAAGGTGCTGGTAGATAGACTTTTATTTTATTGGTGTGAACAGACGCTGGCAGATTTTTTATTTATTTTTCTTTTTACTAAAAAAGCGCCCGTGTTAACTTTTTCTTGTCAGGAAAGATGCCAAGTGTGAACACAGCGTTACTTGTACAATGACCTAACAACAATGGAAAAGTTAATATTGCTGGTTACTTCATTTTTATATTCAGCCTAATGAATCTGAGATGGTCAGATGGTCACAAGTCGTAGCTCTCAGAAAGCTCCCAGTTCACAATTTGATGACGTGAACACTTTTTACAAGTTGGTATCTCATAATTACGGTAATTACGATATGGCATGAACTCACCTATAGCAACCAAAGCGTCTCAAATGGAAAAAATGCTATGCCACCAAAACGTTCTCAGGCGCCACCAGTTCGATTTTTCAGAAGAGCACCTGGCATTTATCGAGCTTGCTAAAAACGCTTTGGTGGACACACATTAATTGAATATTTATTGTTAGTAATGTTTGAACATTTTTTTCAGCTGAGACATCAACATATAGTTACTTGGTAAACATAAACCGTTCTTAAAGATTTCTTCTACTACAATTTTATTTTCTTTGATTAGCAGTCTACCAATTAGAAGACCATTTAGAACATCAATTTGGATGCTCGTAACGTGAAATTAAATCAAAATCTTCAGGTACACATTGGAGCACTCTGCAGAGCAATTTGACAGAGCCTCATTATCTTGTTATTGCACAAATGAGAGTAGATCACTAATGCAATCAAATATATTCAGTCTGATTACCAACAGTAATTTCCTGCAAAGGCTTTTAGATCCACTTTCAAATGCTCATTAATAATGAACCCCAGACTAAGGTATGACATTATGGAGCCATGGATAAATTACAAAATCTGAGCAGTTATAAAAGCATGAAAGTGTACTACTTTGGTCGATTTCATGTGCAGTACACTGGATTATACAGGAAGAAAGAGAGAGTTGAAGTGCTAGCAGTCTGCGGTGTTTTTCCTGTTGATCTTTGACCACTTCTCTTAAACCAAGAGCCCATCTGCCCTTCCTGTTCATTTCTTTCTCAACTGCTTTGAAATCTTCTGAAACTTTGAAGGTGGAAATCTATTGATTTTCTAAATCTTTGATTAAAAGATCACTAAAGAAAAACTGGTATCACTTTACAATACTATTCCATTTTTCAACATTAGAAACTACATTTGTTAACATAAAAATGCTTCTAAAGAATGTATTAATTTAGTTTAATTAATATTAATTTCAACATTTACTTATACATTTTCAAAATTTGTATCTGTTAATATTATTTTATGGACTTGAGCTAACATGTACTAACAATGAACAGTTTGTATTTTTATTAATTAACATGAAGGTAAATAAATACTCTAACAAATGTATTGCTCATTGTTAGTTCATGTTAGTTAATGCAAATTGGACCTTATTGTAAAGTGTTACAGAAAAAAAATAAATAAACATATTTTATATTTTTCGCCTTCTTCCCTTATAAAACTTCTCTTTTCTTTTTTTTTGTAGTTGTTTATTCAAGATACAGTATTCCCAGTATGCATACAGGATGCATTTTTCACCATTATATTTACCTAAAAGTAATTTTTCTCATGCATATGGTAATTGTTGCTTAGATCTTAGGTATACACTACCAGTCAAAAGTTTTTGAACAGTAAGATTTTTAATGCTTTTTTTTTTTTTTTTTTGGGAAGTCTCTTTTGCTCACCAAGCCTGCATTTATTTGATCCAAAGTACAGCCAAAAACAGTAGAAATTAAAAATATTTTTTACCATTTAAAATAGCTCTTTTTTATTTAAATATATTTTAAAGTGTTATTTATTCCTGTAATCAAAGCTGCATTTTTGGGTGGGGGATATAGAAATGAATACTTTTATTTAGCAATGATGCTATAAATGGACATTTATAATGTTACAAAAGATTTATATTTGAGATAAATGCTGTTCTTTTGAACTTTCTATTCATCAAAGAAATCAGAAAACATTCTACTCAGCTGTTTTCAACATAATAATGTTTTTTTGGAGCAGAAAATCAGATTAGAATGATTTTGAAATAGTAAAACATTAAAATTCTTACTGTTCAAAAACTTTTTTTCTAATTTACCTCATGGAGTGGGTCAACTAGACATAGCATTATAGTAAATATTTACACTGTACACATATCTGCTTTCTGAAATCTGTATAGCAGGAAACTGCTTTAGACAAAAACCTCCAGCTGTTTCCTGTTGTGTTGTGAACATATGTAAACTGTGCAACATATGCTTATCGACATGCTTATCGACATGTGTTTATCATTATATTACAATAAGTAATGTGTATGATTTACCTCAGATCGCATTTTCACTCCTACAGTCATTGGAAGTCTAGCAGACTTCAATTATTTTATTAAAAAAAAAAAGTTCTATACATTGTCAGAATCAATTCTTCAGAGATCACAGCAGCAGAGAACGTAATGGGTCTTTTTGAAACATTTATCTCATCGTGGGAGCTGTGTCTTTCATTTAAGACATGGGTTTACTGATTTGAACTTATGTCAATCTAAGGTCTTCGTCCCTCTGTGATCATGATCAGACGTATGAGATGAAACCCACTCATTCTTATTCTGCCCTTATGTGTCCTTTGAGATGTATTCTTTCTCTGTCTGTCTAGCTAGCTAGCTAGCTAGCTAGCTATTAAGCCGTCCATCCATCCAAGCAATTCAATCAAATAAACCAGACTGTTCAAGTTCAAGCTTATTTTCATCTCCATGCATTTAACAGCAATCCCCTATTAGCATGGAAATATAGTTACAAGATTATGTTGATATATTTTGCATGAATAAAGAGAATGTGGAGACAATATATTCATAGAACCCTGAAGCAATTTGCTTTTGTCTGTCTTTGAGACAAAAGCCTTCAATAATCCACTTGGGCCTGTTCTTCAACACGACACTGTGGCAATACAGTGTGAACTACGAGGAGTGCATGGAGCATGTATTTCTGGAGAATGTCCGTAAATGAAAACCATCCTCTGGTGTAACAGAAACTTTCTCAGCAACAATTATACAGACCCTAAATTTGCATTTTAATTAAAGCTTTTTGATTGCAATCATGTCAAGCATTAAGTGATTTCTAATTAAGAGGTGCACTGGTGCAGTTTTTGCCCAGGAAAATACAGTTTGAGTAGTTTTCTCAGTTCTACTTGTAAATAAATGCAGCAATGTGGCGTTTCCTCTGTAAGCTCCTCGCAACACAGAGACTAATGACTGCCATACCAAGCATGGTGAGATTTCACAAATTAGAAACAACAGCTGAGGCCTTTTCCCTGTACACTGTCTCATTGCTAGATACACTGGAATTATAAGTTGCCATATATGTCCTATTTGCACGCTTTTCTTCTCAGGAAAATATAGTGATTGTGTGAGGTGTGTCTGTGTAGCCGGCCAAATTTTGTTGTGTTGAAATCAGGGCGCCCTGCTCAAACTGAGCCCAACCTAAACAATAGGGCCTTTTTAAAATACAGCCAGGATACAGTTGTCAGATGACAACTGTTTTTTTAGTTTTTGTGATTTATGCAACATGGGAGGAAACTCAACTCCCTAAGAGGAGTTTTCCACTTTAAGGAACTATATTTTAACCATGTGTGGTGTGTAAACAACACTGTATCACAAACATAATTTCCACAAACACTTGCAACACTCCCAAATCCTTGGTGTTTTGTAAACATAAAACTTATTCTCTATGCTCAAGCGGTGTTGTTTTTATGATTTATGGATAGTACCGTTAGTGTGATATGACATAACACTTCTCTAACAGGAGTTTCCTATTTTAAGTACAATAATAGGTCTATATTTAGGCATGTTGACTAGCAAAGCAAAAGGAAGAATGTCTTCCTACTGCATGAAGGAATCATGTAATTCAATGAACAGCATATTTGCCAGTAGAAATAATAGATTCATTAACAGTTTAGCGCTTTGCTGTAAATGGAAATCTGCTGTTCAAATCTCTCTTCTCTGTCACGTGTACACGCTGCTCAAGGAAAGTGGCCTAGAGGAGAATCCTTAAGTAGCTGGCTACCATAGCAACCCGTAGGCCTGATTCTTGCTGAGGTAAAGCACATAAGTATCTGTGGGCGGTTGATTACAACCTTATAAGGCGTTACTTAAGCCGAGGAAGCTGATATTGTTGAGTCATAAGTGAGATGGCATGTGCCGGCACTTCATACCCACAAAGGTGAACTGATATGAGTACTAATAATGCATGAGAGTCATAAAATATGTCCTCTGCAGCACTGATGATTATTCCTGTCTTTCAATACAGGTTTATCAGGTGTATTCTAGAATGACGGCTGAGTGGGTCCAGGTAAGTAAGCATAATAAAAATGAAACCAGTACATGACAAAACCTTTGTTTTATGCCAGACATGTTTAAATTAAAATTCACTTTTACATGTTGTTTGAACATAAATGTGCATTGGCAGTGTGTGTACACAGCCATCCTAAAAATAAAAATCAAGCTGACACTTTTTGTTTAATCCCCATAAATCATATCCAGTGTTTCAGAACAAGCCAATCGTAGAATCTGTCAAATGTGATGTCATATTTTACAGGCCCCGCCCACACCTGTTGACGGACAGTGGCGTATTAGCAGATACCCCGCCCTGAGTGAGCCACACACAATCTGCCATGTTTATCATCACGCTACAGAATGTAAAACCATCATTAAAGTAAAAAATGTCTTGTTACAGCTATAGAAGTTATTCAGTTCAGAGCAGTTTGGATCATATTAACAGTTTGGATTTATTGTTTGGATCATATTAACAGCGTAGACAGCAGTATGGGTACTGTGTTACGCTGCTGTAACTGAATAAACAGATTTAATATAAACATGCGATTTCTTTCCCATCTGTTTAACTTTTTCAGACATAACAGACTGACAAACTTATGTCTGTGTGTATTTGACAGTTCAAGCGCAATAAGACATGAAAGAGAACTTTAGTACTTACATGTCGTGTGACAGCCACTTTCTGTGCGTGTACTTCGGATGTGTGTGTTCAGAAACCTGTATATCAGAAATTTAAACTGATATGGATTTAAAACGCATAATTTCAGTGCGATAGACATGATAATCAAAACCAAACAGATGTTTGAGTATCTGAAGTATGAGCTGTAAAGGCATAGCCTTATTCAGGAAAAGGGGCGGGGAGCAGCAGCTCGTTTGCATTTAAAGAGGCTTGCACGAAAACAGCATGTTTCTGCTTCCACTCAAAATAGGCATTTTGAAAATTATATAATAAATGATCTGTGGGGTATTTTGAGCTGGAACTTTTGAGCTGAACACATTCTGGGGACACCTAAAACTTATACTATATCTTGTAAAGAGGGATAATTCACCCAAAAATGAACACTCTGTTGTCATTTACTCACCCTCATATTGTTCCAAACCTGTTTGACTTCTTTCTTCAAAAACTTAAAAACAAGAAAATTCTGAGGGATTTTTCAACTGTATTTTGAGGAATTATTAGGAAATATCTGAAACAACATTGGACCACACTCATTTTTAATGTCATTTTCAAAATATCTTTTGCAGAAGAAAGAAAGTCATACTGGTTTGGAACATTGTGAGGTTGAATACTGATTGGATGGAGTACTGATTTTTTGCTTTAAAGAGTATTTTATGCTTACCAAGGCTGCAGTTATTTGATCAAAAACAGTAGAAACAAATTTTCTATTTTATTATATTTTTAAGTAATTAATAAGTAATTAATTGTGACAGCAAAGCTGATTTTTTTCAGGATTTTTTGATGAATAGTAACTTCTTTCCCAGCATGAGTAATTTTTTCCCTTTCTTACCCACTATGAGTAAGTTACATTGGTAATTAATTAACATGGTAACAGCTGACCATTTGTGGTGCTTAATGAACAAATGGCCACATATTAACACTCCCAAAGCGTTGTCAACTCCACGCCTGTTTTTGCAAACACAAAACTAATTCACACAGCTCAGGCGTTGTTGTTTCAGCAGTTATTGATAGTACCTTCAGCAACTGCAGTGACAAGTCATTCATGAAAGAGCACTTCTCTAAAACTTCTCTACATTCAGTGTATTGACCCACCTCCAATGGCCTCTTTTCAGTACTGAATATGTAATGACAAACGGAGCCATTTATCCTGGAGTGAAGGGTTAAGTGTTTCTGAGGCATCTCCTTGGAAAGGTGAAACACTAAAAAGTTTGAAATGTCTTTTCACTGCATATGTTGCAAGAAGTTCAGGTTCTTTCAGAGCGCCAGCCAATGGAGTCTGTGGGTGTTCTATAAAGTATGATGGAAAGGCAATACATAATGTAGCACCATATTTCTTTTTATCTTCCAAGTCTAAACACTAAGCTTACAACAAGGCCTGAAGCATCTGAACACGTCTGTAACCCTAAAAAAGGTGCAGCTTCAAATGCTGGATGGTAGCCAGTAGACGGTCAGAAGTTTCTAGCGCTCTGTAAGCTGTATGCTAGCTGGAAAACTTTGAAGAACAGTGCATAAACGAACACAGAATGAAAAACAATATTTGTAGTATACTTCTGGAGCGATCAAACTATTGATTGTGTATTGTAAAATTAAAGTCAACTGGCAAGGTGTTTCCTTATTTTGTCAGGAATTGTATTTTCACAAACACTGAAATATTTTGGTCTGTGTTCTAGTACTTTCAAGTATTCAATAATGTGAAAAACAGGTCCAGATCAATACAGTTCACACACTCTTCAGAAGGTTATCTTCACACTTCAGTAATCAGAGTAGACGTTCATATGATTATAAGTCACAAGTCGGGTTTGCTGTTCATCTCTTGTAAATGGAAATTCATTGCCCTGTGACCCTATGAATCACTTGACAGGGCCTGGTGAACAGGAATAAGCACTGAAAGCTACAGTCTCATATGGGCAGGACTGAGTTAAATGCAAAAGCAAACCATGGGAAATCGCTGTCCATAATGGAAAAGTGGCTCTGGTGTCTAATTATAGAACTAGCATGAGGACGCTGCATGCATAAACCACTCATATAAACAAACAGAGCAGGATATATCTCTTGACACTGCAGTATCTCAGTATTACATTTAAAACAGTAAATCCTCTACGGTGGCATGCAAAAGTTTGGGAACCCCTTGCAGAATCTGTGAAAATGTGAATAATTTTAACAAGAGAAATCATACAAAATGCATGCTATTTTTTATTTAGTACTGTCCTGAGTATCTTACATAAAAGATGTTTACCTATAGTCCACAAGTCAAAAAAAAAAAAAGGCTGAAATTATTAAAATAACCCCCTTCAAAAGTTTGGCAACCCTTGGTTCTTAATACTGTGTGTGGTTACCTGGATGATCTACGACTGTTTATTTTGTTTTGTGATTGTTGTTCATGTTCACTTTTCTTCAGACAAATCCTCCATGTCCTGCAGATTCTTTAGTTTTTTAGCATCTTTTGAATATTTGAACCCTTTCCAGCAGTGAGATCCATCTTTTCACACTGTGGACAATTGAGGGACTCAAACACAACTATTAAAAAAGGTTCAAACATTCACTGATGCTCCAGAAGGAAACACGATGCATTAAGAGCCGGGGGGGGGTATGTGAAAACTTTTGAACAGGATGAAGATGTCCAAATTTTTCTTCTTTTGTTGAAATATCATTTTGTTTTCCATTTAGTACTGTCTTTTGAAAGCAACAGAAGATACTTGCATGTTTCCTGGAAGACAAATTAAGTACAATTTACCTTGATCTTCAAATTCAAAAAGATTTCACCCCCCGACTCTTAATGCATTGTGTTTCCTTCTGGAGCATCAGTCAATGTTTGAACCATTTTAATAGTTCTGTTTGAGTCCCTCAATTGTCCTCACTGTGAAAAGATGAATCTCAAAATCATACAGGTTTTCAAAAATCAAAAAGGTTTAAATTAGGGCTGTCAAACGATTAATCGCAATTAATCACATAAAAAATAAAAGTTTGAGTCTGCCTAATATATGTGTGTGTTCTGTGTGTAACTATTATGTATATATAAATAAAAACACATTCATGAATATATTTAAGAAATATTTACAAGTATATGTATTTATTATAATTTTTATATAGTTTATATTATATATAATTTAAAATAATTTGTACAAAAATAACATATTTCTCCTAAAAATATACATTAATTTGTGTGTATTTATATATACATAATAATTACACACAGCACACACACTTATATTAGGCAAACTCAAACTTTTATTTTGTATGCGATTAATCGTGATTAATCGTTTGACAGCCCTAGTTTAAATATGCAAAAGATTCTGGAAAACCAAAGAATCTGCAGGACATGGAGGATTTTTTCTGAAGAACAGTGCTCAGTTTAACTGTTCAGAACAAACAAGGGACTCATTAACAACCATCACAAAACAAAAAAAAAATTATCCAAGTAACCACACACAGTATTAAGAACCAAGGGTTCCTAAACTTTTGAAGGGATTTATTTTAATAATTTCAGCTATTTTGTTGTCTTGTGTACTATATGTAAACATCTTTTATGTAAAATATCTTACTCAGGACAGTACTAAATAAAAAACAACATGCATTTGTATGATCCATCTTATTTTGTTAAAATTATTCACATTTTCACAGATTCTGCAAAGACTTCCCAAACTTTCCAAATATACCACTGTATATAATGAAGAAATGGTTTTTGGTGGATGTTCGAGTTCAACTGAAGAAGCACATAGGAAGTGGTATAGAGTTGGCAGGTGTGCAGCTGATAACCAGACTGTCAAGTTTATGTCTGTTGTGGTTACACCCTGCAACCGCACTGTGAAATACTGAGGAAAAAAATGATAAGATAACAACTGAAAATTAAAGAAAAAATTAACCAAATAAAACAAATAAACAGTTCAAGGAATGATTTAAACAGACAAATGAATAAATACATAAAACAAAAAATATAAAGTCCACATTCATTGTATATACTGTGTATAAATAGTTATGTGACAAGCTGAACAAGCATATTTATAATGTATATAAATGTATTTTTCATTTTATTATATTCTTTTATTAATTGTCCTGACCACATAATTTATTGTACATAATGTTTCTAATGCAAGGCCCAGAGTATTTGAAAGCAGTTGACGTGGCGTTCCCTGTCTGGGAGATTAAAGATAAAGTGAATGCTTGAAATAAAAGCACACCCTTCAAAGTTCTTCCCATACTGTAAGCTGTGATGTGGCCAGTACACAAAGTGTGAAGCCTATGCTTTCCTGCTGTTGCTCCTGACCTCACCCATTTTCTTTGCTTCATTACACTTCAAATAAACTTTGACCGATTTGTATTTTCACCTTTAGTGCTATTCAGCAACTGTTCAGGTGAGAGCTAAAGTAGTTTTGACACACATATCCCGACTGTGACTTTGTTTGTGCATCGTGCCTCTTCAACACAACATTCACCCTCTTATTATTGCATTATGTGTAATTTATATAGATGCTCTGCAGCCATCCACACCAGAGGACAGCAGCTGTGAAAGCAACTGGATAGAAGGCTTACTTAGTGACACCATGCTGTAAACCTGTGTGTGGTGTGAAAATGAGAGAGAGAGAAGTGAGCACCTAATAAGGATTTGCACATGCTTGTCATCAAAGCCTCAGTGACTTTCAGCTTTTTCTTAATGGCATTAGGCCATTTGTGACCCTGGACCACAAAACTTAAGAAGCACAGGTATATTTGTAGCAATAGCCAAAAATACATTGTATAGGTCAAAATGATCAATTTTTCTTTTATGCAAAAATCATTAGGATATTAAGTAAATATCATGTTCCATGAAGATATTTTCTAAATTTCCTACTGTAAATATATCAAAACATAATTTTTGATTAGTATTATGTATTGCTAAGAACTTCATTTTGACAACTTAAAAGGTGATTTCCTCAATATTTAGATTTTTTTTTTTGCACTCTCAGATTCCAGATTTTCAAATAATTGTATCCCGGCCAAATATTGTCTCTAACAAACCATACATCAATGGAAAGCTTATTTATTTAGCTTTTAGATGATGACCACTTTCAAAAAATTGACTCTTATGACTAATTTTATGGTTCAGGGTCACATTTAGTAACCACAACACAAATGCAGAATGAAAATGTTTCTACTGTTTTGTACATTGTGGGCAGTAATCTCTGTATTAAAGCAATGAAAACTGAATTGAAATTGTCTGTGTGGGAACTACGCACAAAACTATATGTTCAAGTATGTGTTGTATTATGTAAGTATGAATTCTTGCCGGTGAATTACTGCAACAGTACATATTATGTAAACGCACATCATGTTGCAAACAGGCAGTTCAAATTCAACACTGTATATGGATGTAAAATCTCTTTCCAAGTTATGTAATATGCAAAAATCTGTTGTTGGACAAAACTGATGTTGATAAGCACTTGGAATTACAAGATGTACTTCTGTGATTGGCCTATTAGAGTTCTCATGTGCAAAAATGGAGAGCATGATTACTGTAGGCTTATTGTTTTGTTTTGTGTTGGGTGTACAACAGTGCAACAACCTTTTAAAGGAGAAGTTCACATCCAGAATGCAAATTTCCTGATAATTTACTCACCCCCATGTCATCCAAGATGTTCATGTCTTTCTTTGTTCAGTCGCAAAGAAATTACGTTTTCTGAGGAAAACATTCCAGGATTTTTCTCCATATTTTGGACTTCAATGGTGGCTAACGGTTTGAAGGTCCAAGTTGCAGTTTCAAAGCAGGTTCAAAGGGCTCTACACGATCCCAGATGAGGAACGCACTGCGTAATCACTTTGGAAAAGTCATGTGTGATTAGTTCTTCGATTAAAAAAGGTAGAGTCCCCTCCAACTTCAAAATTGTCTAACATCTATGTTTTACCTTTTTTGTAAAGGGTGTTTGACTTTTTGAATTTCTTTCCTCAAGAAACATAATTTCTTGTGGACTGAAGAAAGAAAGACACGAACATCTTGCATGACAAGGGGGTGAGTAAATGATCTGTAAATGTTTGTTCTGGAAGTGAACTAATCTTTTAAGGAATATTTTTTAGTGTCACTTCCTTTTTTTTTTGGAGGGGTATTCCAAATAAATGACACATTTTACACATTACACAAATCTGTGGATAAATTCTGTCATCATTTACTCACCCTCAAGCTTTTCCAAACCTGTATGACCCTCTGTTGTTGAACCAAACAGAAGAAATTAACTAAATAGCTTAATATAGTTAAAATATAAATATATATAATATAAAATAGTTCATATGATTATCACGAGTAGGGCTAATGAATTAAATGCATTACCAGTTATATGTCATGGGTGAAATATTAAAATAAATATAAACTTTAAAATTAAGTGTACGATAATATCTACTTTACACCGAAGCACTGATTTGCGCTGCTATGCAAATAATATTGACTTTCCACGCATTGAAGCCTATCCATATACACAGCAGTCAGTTCCTCCAGTAACAGCCAAAGCAGGCAGTCTCCTCCCCAAGAGTGGATTAATCCCGCCTCTCACAGATGTAAAATTCATCTGACCAATCAGTGCTGAAAGCTTTCTACCATGTGACCATTGGCGAGCGCTGGGAAGCGTCTATAGGCGGGGACAATAGTGGGCCTGGCTCGTGCGTTTGGTTGTGTAGGTAAGCCTTGGATGAGATTTTGTGAGTTTTCTATTTTATTACTTGACTATTCGGCTGTTTAATATTAATTCGCTATGTCCATGTAAGCTGACTTGGCGTTCCGAGCCCATGTCTTTATTGTACACTATTACTTTAAGCCTCATAGCGCTGGAATAACAGTTTCCTGTGTGAAAGTAACCGCCTGGATAGCAGCGGTCATATCTCCTTTGAATAAAATCAGTTATGTGTTTATTTTTTAAACTGTCATGCCGTTTTGTATAAAACCCGCAGACCCGTTTTGACTTTTCATAAGACGCTGAAATATCTTTACTATTTAATACACATAATATATAATTGCTTAAGTGTAAAATTCCGTTAATTTACTAAACGCATTGTTAAATTGACGCTACAAAATGACAAAAGTGTGTTCGCAGGTGTTGTTATGATGTTGCACAGATGTATTAAAATAGACAAAAGTTCACAAGCTCTTAACTGAAAGTGTATATGTAGCTCTACATCGTTTATTGTAGTTATTCATATAGTTTGCACAACAAAACACTTTTCTTTTTCTTCCCAGACTCTGAGTAGCTGTTTTGGACTGGACTGAATATCACCACACCTTATTTTTTGGACAGCTTCATACACAGATGTTACATCATATTCCACTGGATACTTACATGGAATAGTTCTGGATCCAACTCATATTTTTGTTTTCATTTCTTCATGGATGGCATGGCTTTTGAAGAAATGTGATTTTTCATAAGTGTTTGTAAACTCGTGGGAAATACTAAACAAAGTTACTGTTCAAGTGAAGTTTCATTCTTAAGATGGATCAGCAGGCAGCTGGAGGGGAGGACCCTAATAAACCCTCCAAAAAGAAATCCAATGAGGATGAGAGCAAAAACAAAAAACTGGTATGTGTTGTTTTTTCAGGATTCATTTGGTTGTAGTTGTTATTTCTTAGTTTTGAAATTTTGCAGAAACATGTGTTTGTAAAAGCAAAACATATATATATATTTATATACTGGGGACTGGCCAAAAGACATCCTCATGGAAAAAGAAAGTAAAATTAACTTGCGTTTTGCTAAAGAGAAATGCCAAATGGCTATAACAACACATAGTAGAAGTTGGTGCCAGCTTGTAATTGTTAAAGTCGTTGTTTACACACGTTCATGAGGGACACAAAAGGCCCCCTTTTTGTTCAGTGACCCTAAAAAAAATTTTCCACGCCCCACTTGGCTGTTTTACCTCTAGAGTCCATCCAGACAACTTCAGCAGTCAGGAATTTGACCATTTTTGTTATATCGATCAACAAAGTTTCTCCCAAACTTGGAGCATGTTTTCACTGCAAAGATTAACCAGCTCAGTCAGCACTCTCTGGTGGAGCTGTTGAACCTATCAGTGTATAACTTCACAGGACCCTGAACCTCTTGATAACGTGCTGTCAAAACTCTCTGTGAGTGTCAGTGGGGTCTCTAGTAGCGTTTGTGATAGTGCTTAACCTTTGTGGAGGGTTATGCTTATCTCAAAGTCTTAGTAGTGAAACTAGAACTGTTTGTTTCAGTTCTTGCTGGCTGCCTTTTTGAAAGTTTTATAACATCGTGGAAAGTTTGCTGACTTAATGACCTCAGGGCAGAAAGGGCCATGTGATAGATGAAGTTATTTGTTTGTTGTGTCCAGCGTTAGGCTTATCATTGGCATCATGTGATTTTATTTTTTTTAAAGAGAAAAGTATAAGTACTAACTAAAGGTGCCAGTAGTAACGGAACAGTCTGTTGGGTAGAAGTACGTGTTAGGTATTTGTCAACTGTTTGACACAGAGCCAAGTAGTATTACCGTATGTCATACCTGTCGGGAACCGATTACTTCATTACTGTTGCACAGCCTTCTCATATTTCACATACTACTTTTAATGACCTGGGATTCGTTTGCTTTGACGTTTCTAAATATGTAATGCTGGGACTGGATGTAGGACAGTCTATTTCAAGGTGCCTCCTCATGCATGTATTAATTACTTTACAAGACTGCCTAACTTCCCAAAAGTTGTGGCCTTGCCTGTAGACTTAAAGCTGTCTGAAGATCATTTAGTCATCTTGTAAGGTCTCGGACAGAGCTTATTGTCGCAGCAGGGTTCCAGATCAAGCGGGGTGAATGAGTGTCTAAGTCTGTGTAATCCGCATACGCGTTGTAACTTTGCTTAACAGCTTGTCTCCAGTCAAATGAGCATGTCCTGTACCAGCTTCATAATGACGGCGCTCTTTTGGGAGCTGCAGGAATCCATCCGTTTATGAGGTCCATTTGCTTTGTGGAATGTAAACCTTTGGAAGCCAGATGGAGACTTTCTGATAGCCGTATTTGTAGCTGTAGTTGAACAGTGCCCTGAAAGTAGTGTGGTTAGGGATACTACGACTAACTTTTTGTGTTCCAGGCTTCTTCAAATTCTGTGGAATAATGGTGTGTTGTAATACTTGTTTATGATTATGGTGCATGGATCCTTGTATTCCCAAGAAACGGCTAGGAAGGCTCCATTAGTGGAGTGGGTGTGGCTTGTGAAGTTGGAAACACCCCAGATTTTATTTGCTAGTGTGGTGGTTCTCGTCTAGGGGGCCACAGGCCTGCTAGGGGACCTCGGCGCATTTCCAAGGGGGTTGCAAGCTTTAAAATAAGTTAAAACAGCAACTCAACAACAGTCATTTTTAATTAAGAACCGGGCTCCCACAGTCTTAGAAAACCTGAATACGAATAATGTAATTTTAATGTGATGTCTAGTCTCCAGGGAAAGTCATAGAAATTTTTGTATTTTAATGATCACTATGGTATAAAAGTTTGTGTATGGAAAGATTGTCTCTTACATTCAGTAAGGCTGCATTAGATTAAAAGAAAAAGAAACCGTAACAGTAATATTATAAAATACAATTTACAATAGCTATTTAAAATGTTATTTATTCCTGTGATGATCAGTCTTCATGTTATCATACATTATACTTCATATTATAGATTTTTTTTTTTGCAACAGTGTTACTTTGATTAATTTTAATTAGTGCTGTCAAACGATTAATTGCAATTAATCGCATAATATTTACAGAATCATTTATGCAATGATATTATATATACATAATAAATATATAAGTCCGCAGACATGTATTATGTAAACGAAGACTTTTATTTTGGATGCGATTAATCGCAATTAATTATTTGGCAGCACTAATTTTAATGCATATTTGGTGACTGAATGTATTCATTTCTTTCCAAAAAAAAAAATGGTTCTGACCATAGACTTTTGAACAATAATGTAATGTTTATAGTTAGAGCTGGGCAATAATTATTATTATAATAAATATAATTTTCCTCGATAAAACGATATTAAGAGTTCGATATAATTTTTATGTGCCAAAAGCGGAACGAAACAGCACGACTCATTTGAATCGCGCCACACGGACTGTTTATCCGCTCGGACCAAAGTTCAAACTGCCACGCTGCGCGAGCTTACTAGAGAGGATGCATTTACTCAGTCATGCGAGCACTAAACAGCGCTGTGAGATCCAGTGTGAAACACTTGAATTCAGCGATGAACACAAATGACTCTGTGATTCAATCTAGTTTAAAGCTGTGTGCAACGAGACAGTCAGAAGGCTTTTCAATCTACACATCGCCATCATTTACCATGGATTTACTGTAGTAACACTCACTGCACCATGGTATTGTGGCAGCAATGTGGGATATTCACAATGAATTTTATTGCAAGAGTAATGGTATATAATTATAGTATGTATGTATTTGTGAAGCTATAGCATGTGTGCATTTATACTGAATGTTTTTAGACTACCATTTTTCATACAAATAGGCTACCTATAAAACCATGTAGTTATATTTTTACCATGGTATTGAGGTACCATTATTTGTGGTTTTAACTGTGTTTATCATGATTTAAAATGTATGCTTGCTACTATGGGAGACCAATGCTTAATTTAAAAAAAACAAAAAAAACAAAACAAAACAAAAACTGGATCAGAATAAATTTAACCATATAAAACTGAGGTTGCTACAATTTTTTACAGATGTTACTGATTGATAATGAACTAAAATGTATCACTCTATCCTCAAGCTACTATTAAATGTGCATTTCTAAGAGACAAAAAAGTGATATTATTATTATTATTATTATCATCATCATCATTATCAGACAACCCAAACCTGTTTCTCTTATATTTAAAACAATATAACTCATTAAAACATGCAGAAATTAATTTTTCTTTATAGATATTTATTCACTTTAGAGCAATAATCTGACTTTAAACTTGAATGAAATAAAGATTTGACATTTATTGTGATAATTATCGATATCGACCGATATGAAAACAGTTATCGTGATAATTTTTTTGCCTATATCGCCCAGCCCTCTTTCTAGTTATAATGAGCTATATGAGCTCTAAATAATAACAGGTAGCAATCACTGAGAATTTGCTATTTGTGAATAGACAAATCTGTTTAAAAAAAATGTATCTCGTGATCACAAACAAATGGAGAAATCATGTAAATTCATTATTCATAAAGTGTGAATCCTGATGATGATTTAATCCTTGTAACACATGGAATAACAGACTTTAATTTAATTATTTGAATATATTGACACTGTTGGTTGAACAAGCAGCTTTGTCACATCAGAAGTACAAGAAATATTGTTGGCCCCTTGTCAAAAATGTAAAAAAAAAAAATAAATAAAAATAAAAAAATAAAAAAAAACAGCAGAGGATGTTGAGGCTTCACACACTTGTGTATATTTAGGCCTTAGCACTGATGTCATTCTTTCTTATACTAGTGATCTCACTGTTGCCCACTCTGGTTGATTCAGTGCCTGGCATGGTCTGTGTTGCCTTTTCTGTGTACATGAGAAGTCCAAAACTTCTGCTGTTGCACAATAGCATTTGGCAAAAATGAGGAAGTCATCTACCAGAAGGGTGGTCAAGTTTAAAATCATCTAGACTTTTTAGCTTTATCTCAGCGGCAAGTTAGTCTCAGCATCTATTATGGTAAAAGGCAGGAAATGCATTTGTTTGTTGAGTAGATGTATCACAGTAGCATTGACATATTTGGTTGTAGTTTATGATTTCATTGGAAAATAGAGTATTTGTAAGAGATAGAAAATGGAGCGCATGTCTATGACAGCTTAAAGCGGGGTGGTGTAATGTATAAAGTTTTTAATGACTGGTGAGAGGGGATTCACGGTGAAATTACCTTATATGGCTAGTTATAGCTGCTGTTTTCAGCAAATGTTTAGAGTGATCACAAATTCTTCAGGGCAGCAATGTTTGTGAACATTGGTTCAAATAAATATACTGTATATCTTTTTAAACAAAACAAGTTGTGGCTTTTTCAATTAGACTGATGCACTGCAAATATTCTAAAGTCATGCTTACAGTAACTTGTCGCCACAAAGCAACCAGAAATCAGTCATTGTTAGTGGGAGTTGGCAATTTGAGTGACACCTTTTGCTTGTAACCGAATGTCGGTGTGACTATCAACTCAGCAAAGTTGGAAAAAGTGATTTTGCCGTTAGTTTATTTTATTTTTTGGATTTGTTTGGATTAAAAATGGTGCACGGATAATTGTGTTAGATATTGTCAGCAAAGTGAGTTTCAGTCATGTCTCATCTTGCTCATGCTGATGCATATGCACTGCTGTAATTTATAAACAGACACTTTTACCTGCATAATCCTAATAATAGTAGTGGTATTTTTTTTTTTTTTTTTTAAATCAGTAGTGATACTTTTTTAGTTATTGGCCTTAACTGATAAATTACAGAATAAAAAAGTTGTAAAATATAAATCTTATTTTTAAAAAAAATAATAAAAATAATAAAATCAAAAAGATTTAATTACATTTCTAAAGTAATTATTTTAATAAGTGTTATGGAAAATTGTATTCAATGCAAAAATGTATGTATGCAGCTATCAAAAAATATCAGTTTAACACTAATTATTAAGACAGTTAACCCTAACTCTCCCTAGCTGTGCCTCCATTACAGATTTGTGCAAAACTTTTGTGATATTTTATAAATGTTGATTAAAAAACTACTGTGAAATGGCGACATTTCCGTTAACCAGTGTTATGCGACTAACGCATCATTTTTTCCTCTCGTGATAAATCATGGTGGTAGGTTTACGTATGTTGCAACCACCGTACAGGCCACTTCTGGGACGTTTCTGGGTTTTATAGTCGGCATGTGTGATGCGCCACAGATGTGTGCAGTGTAAATAAGGGGTTATTCATGCATTAATGGCAAGGAAAGCCCCTTATACTTGAGAACGGCCACATATGAGGTGTTTCTTAGAGGTTATACTACATTAAAGGGATAGTTCACACAAAAATGAAAATTCTGTTGTTTATTACTCACCCTCATGTAATTCCAAACCTTTATTTTCGGAACACAAATTAAGATCCTGACCCTGCAGAGAGCTACGAGAATACTTTTTGTGGGCAAAGAAAACAAAAAAAATCAACTTTTTATATATATATATAAACTATGTTTTATTTGCGCACAAAAACTGTATCGTAGTTTCATAAATTATGGTTGAACCACTGATGTCACATGGACTATTTCAACCACGTCCTTACTACATTTCTGTGCCTTGATTGAAATTTATATGCATATAAATTTGAAAAAACTATTTCATTGCAGTTTTGCTAAATATTCCTTTTTGGAATTGCCTTTTGAACTTTTTGATATATATATTTTGATATATATATGACTTCATTGTGAACTGGCTAAACCGTGGGGGTGGATGCAATTTATGGACAACTTATATGTTGCCAATAGATTCCAGCATTGAATATGTATGTTTGTTTGGATGAGAGCCATCACTGGTCTTATGATGAATCTGTCCTGAGCTGGATTAGAGGAAGGTTATAACCCCTGGAGCAAGCTGAGTGTTATCACAGAGCGGTAGATTTCTGTAATGCACTGGGTCTAATCTTTACAGCCAGTCCCAGGATCAGACTCACAGGGAGAGAAATGAGGCTAGAGAAGGGAGTAAGAATACAGCATTTGTTTACAACTTTCAGATCGGGAATGACATCATAGATCCTCGGGTTTGATCCACAGCTTCCGTTTGTGGTCCAAATAAAGACAAACACAGTTTTGGCACTTCTGTCCAGTTTTCTTATGCGGTGGTGACACTCTTAAGTGTCAGATGGTTCTTTTTTTTTTTTTTGCATCTGACTTGCAATTTGAAATAATGTGAGTTCTGCATTTATAAAAGTGGATGTCTTCAGTAGTCTGCTAGCTGGGTCTTGGCGTACAGGATGAAGTCATGAAAGCGGAATTCGCATACCAGTGCGTTTCCTCAAAAGGCATTCCTGAGCACAGACTGAATGGAAGTTTACCTCCATTAAATTCCATTGCAAATGAATGAAACTCTTAAAATAGAATATAAGCCTGGCTGCTGTTATGTAACATACCATAACGGAGCACAGATTAGTGCAGACGATCAGTACAGCATGTCCTCGTGTAGTCGTGCTCCAAATGACTAAAGTGAAATGCACTGTTTTTGTTGTGAAAGCCAGTGACCCTGAAAAGTGGTTATCTACCTGTTTTAATAAAGGAAGCACAGAAATGGATGGGAGGTGGTGTGGAGGCCTTGACTCTGCAGCATTATTCAAAGCAGAGGTGTGAATGGCCAGATTCAACATGTGAAACGGATTTGAATCATTTCTCAACATTGCTGTGAGCTGTTTTGTGAAGACATGTAAAAATAAATGGTGTGCTGCATTTGGGTGTTTCTCCCTTTTAATACTCTTCGGGGTAATTTTGATCGTCTCGTCTTGGGTGTGTTGTTGAAGTACATGTTGTTTAAATAACCTTTGCTTTTTTTCTCGTGAGAAAAAATGAACTGAGGCAGCTGTATTTAGTTTCCCTAGAACAAATATAACAACTCTCCCAAGCATGGGTGTCGGAAGCAAAATAAATGTGGGTGACAACATTTTAACACTTTTCCAGTGGCGTAAGTGGTAAAGCGAATAACTAGTGCTTTTTGACGCAAAAGACCCGAGTTCTCGTCTGCCTATTGCCGAAATCGTTCTTCTGCTTTTTCACATCTCATTTTGCATTGGAAAGGCATTTGTTTTCAATAAAAATAAAAATCAAGGAAATAATGGAAAGGTTTGAATAAAGTATCGGGTAGGGTTAGGTGTATCTGAGCAGCAGATACGCTCAGATGCTCTGTTTACCTTGCTTTGGTACAGGAGTGCAGCAGGCACGAATATTCCCTAAACACAACCAGTATAGACAGTGATGCGGTCAGGACCGTGACGCCCACTTCCTTTGAAATATTTTTGATGCTCGCGCCTGATGCGCTTGCGCCCGCTCCGTCCACTCCTCCACCCCATACGCTGCCTGTTCATACGCGTGAGCATAGAGCTTAATCTATTAGCGCATTCGTCATGTGGAATGGATTTGACTGATGGCGCTCTAAAAGTGCGCAGACATATTCGCCGAATTAGAGACGGTAAAAGTGGGTGGGTCCAATATCATTGGTCTTCAAAAGTGGGTGTGTCCTGTCCCACCCACATTCAGTGGTTCCGACGCCCATGCTCCCAAGCCATGTTAAAAACAGTGACTAGTGTTTGTTTGGACGTGACTTGTCAGGGTTGTTTAGATTCATCATTATTGATCTTTTTTTTGAAATAGGCTCATTTTCCAACTCCCCTAGAGTTATACAAATGTGTTTTACCGTTTTTGAATCCATTCAGCCGATTGCCGGGTCTGGCAGTAGCACTTTTAGTATAGCTTAGCATAAATCATTGCATTCGATTAGACCATTAGCATCTCACTATAAAATGACTAAAGAGTTTCAATATTTTTCATATTTAAAACTTGACTCTTCTGTAGTTGCATCGTGAACTAAGACTGGCGGAAAATGAAAAGTTGCAATTTTATAGGCTGATATGGCTAGGAACTATACTCTCATTCCGGCATAATAATCAAGGAATTTTGCTGCCGTACCATGGGTGCAGCAGGCGCAATGATATTACGCAGCGCCTGAAAGTGACCGGTACTAAGTTTGCGTAGATGCAGAGTTGCAGCCGGCAGAGTAATATCATTGCGCCTGCTGCACCCATGGTATGGCAGCAAGGTTCCTTGATTGTTATGCCGGAATGAGAGTATAGTTCCTAGCCATATCGGCCTATAAAATCGCAACTTTTCATTTTTTTCGCCAGTCTTAGTACACGAAGTAACTACAGAAGAGTCAAGTTTTAAATAGGAAAAATATTGAAACTCTTCATTCATTTTATAGTGAGATGCTAATGGTCTACTCGGATTCAATGATTTATGCTAAGCTATGCTAAAAGTGCTACCGCCAGACCTGGCGATCGGCTAAATGGATTCAAAAATGGTAAAACACATCTGTATGACTCTAGGGGAGTTGGAAAATGAACATATTTTCAAAAAAAGTGGAGTGTTCCTTTAATGATGATCTCTGTGCAGAACTAAACTGTCTTGGATTTGACAATAGGAACTTGGTATTTGGGGACTTTAATTCCTATGCTGTTAAGCGGTTATACTGTTGCTAATACAGGTATTTTATAGTAGAGTGGGATATTTTGTATATTAGTATGCAAATAATGGTCGTCTTAAATGTCTAATGCAGTGGAAGCATAAGCCAACATACTGTAATTCAGAAGTTCATTGAGGTAGATCTGTTTTTGTTGCTGACACAGATGAACAGTAATAAGTTAAACACAGTGGAGAATATAGCAGCTGTGGGTGGAACATCAGCTAATATTTTTAACCACATAGAACAGTGCATTGTGGTCATGTATCTTTGTCTGATCGCTCTTGTGAAACTTTTGAGGTTAGCCTTGTACATGCACTTTTATATAGGGTTTAAAAGTCTGAGATCATCTGAGAAACTGCTTATTTCTTCTCTTTTTTATTGTTTAAAAAAGTATTATCTGCATTATTTAAATGAACAGTTGCATAAAAGCATATCCTAGTATTTGGTTAGGCTCCATATGTTTGTGATCAAAAATCAGAATTTTTTATTATATTGTATAAGAATTTGCCACAATATATTTTTTTTTTTTTTAACTTCTGGTTTTAAATTAGAATTTCAAAAATTTCAATGTGATCTCAGACTTTTGGACCACAGAATAAATGGTTTAGTTGGCGTCTGTAGATGGCCATTTTAGACTCGAAGGGGTGTTGGGTATGCGGGGAGACTAACAGGAAGTGGAACACATGTTGAGTGTCTCAGGGCTCACAGGAAGTGAGGAAGGGAAGTGCTTTAGTCACACTGGGGGGAAGCACAGCCTGATCATTCTGACATCACCCTCTCGAGCAGATGTTTCTGGCAACACTCCAACACTTTCTTCATAATGCTCATATTGTCACATGACATGAGGCAGCCATATCAGTTGAATTGGAGCTTAGAACACTTAATGTTGTCATTTGGGAGGGGGTTCTCAGTCTTGAATCAATCACTTGAGATGGCTGTCCAAAAAAAGCTGTTCACACCAACATATCTCTGCATGTTTCAGAGAAACATAAACATTGGCTCAGCTTTCCTGAAATAACCAGCACACCAAAGATTTTTCCCATGTTAAGGCAACAAGGCTTTTGGAATGGGTTATTTCATGAGAGCCCCTCCAGTATTTTGAAGTCATCAGTCATTCCTGGGTTGTGCTACACAAAGGCAAAACTGGAAACTTTTTTTTTTGACGCTAGCATGTTCATTTCATTCAAATGATTCTGTTTGCATGTTGAGAACACTGGAGCTTTGTTTGATTGGGCAGATGTCTTAATAAAGAAAGGGCCTGTTCATTAAGCCATGAACATATACAAATTTAGTCCACAGTGACAGTTGTGAGCCAAAATAAGACAGGTGGACATTATACAAAGCAGGCAGTACTTTAAGTACAATAACTCCTTTGTTAAGGTTTAAATCTTCAAGTTAACAAGAAGACAAAATTAACTTTTTATTTTGTTAATGCACATTCTTGGTTATGCTGTGAATGATTTTATCTATATATCTATAATCATCTATAATAAGTTTTTATATTCAGACTATTTTAGACTGGTTCTGGTGGGAACCGCTGCGGAGTAGCCCAGCACCTGCGTGATTCGTGATTGACATAAACACAGAGAAGTAGCTTCGGCTACAATGTTCTTCTTCAAGGCGCATGTAATTCTGTTTATTAACTGCTAGAGCACCAAAAGTTATGGACTGCAGCTTTAATAGACATAATCTTATAACATGCTCCATCTCTGAAACAACTTTAATATTCTGATGATGTCACCAATGCTTTTATTTATTTATTTTAAATTTCCCCTTTCCAACAACTAGGCTTCATTCTCAAATAAAACATTAACTTTCCACAGTTCTTGATTGATAAAGTCCTGTTTTATATTATCTCATTGAATATCTTGGTTTACGTAGGAATCAGTTTGCAGAATTAAAATGAACTGTGGAGAGGTTAATTTTGACTCTAAATTGAGAAATAATGCACAGTTTTGCCAGATGTGTCAATGCTGAAGGAAGAGATGAAATCAGTTTTTGAGGTTCAGGACTAGGGATGTGAGGATTCATTCAACTCACAGTGTGATACGATTCACAATACTGATTTCATGATATGTTTTTCTTTTTTATAAGACGAATTATGAATGAAATGGTGTCCTTTTATTATTGTTTGGACAAAATGATGCATTTCTCTTTGTGAAATTGAAATATGTCACATAACTAAACTAAATTGAACATTTAAATGAAAAGAATAAATAATGCAAATATAAGAAATCTATTCATATAAACAAACTAAAGCTTTGCCTGTGCTTTTTCTGTTTAAAATTAAATTGACGTTTTTGTGAGATATAAGCCGCAATTGCATTATAATGTTAGAACTGTAGGGTCCTATGAAATCCGTTTTATTTATTCCCAAATTCCATTTTATTTTTTTCCAAATTCCGTTTTTTCAGTTTTAATTTTTCTGGATTCCGTTTCTTTCTGTTTTAATTTTTCTCAACTCCTTTTTAATGGTTAAAGTAAATTTTATTAATCAAAGAGCATGTCTAATTCAGTGTTTCCCAACCCTGTTCCTGGAGGCACACCAACACTACACATTTTCCAACTTTTCCTGATCAAACACACCTGAATCAACTCATCATCTCGTTAGTAGAGACTCGAGGAACAGAAATATATTGGTCAGATAAGGGAGACATCCAAAATGTGCACTGTTGGTGTGCCTCCAGGAACAGGGTTGGGAAACACTGGTCTAATTAATTAAAATCATGAAACTTATACAATTTCACATCAATTTAACAAAAAAGGTTTTACATAAATGACATTTAGGGGCCTATACCACCATATGTTTTATTGTTATCAAATTCTGTGTTTTAGCATGTCTAATTATTTAAATGCATACTTAATTTATTCAAATGTATTCTTAAAATAGCCTTATGAAAGGTTTTTTTTTTACTCTCAGAAAGTCTGTGTTGTGTATTTAAAATGTTCTGGTTATCAAATGAAGGCATAAAACATTTATTTCATTTAATCTTTTAATTATTGAAAATTAAGCAAACTTTTTTTTTTTTGGCAAACAAAGGGAAATTTACTGTTAAAATGAAAACATGGAAGAAATGTGTGATTATATCCTAAAAAATAAAGTTCCGCATCGCGGAAATCATAGGGCCCTAGAACTGTGACAAAGTTGCAATTGTGAGATATAAACTCGCAATTGCGAGTTATAATGTCAGAATTGTGAGATATAAAGTCACATTTCTGACTTTTTCCTCAGAATTGCATGATATAACTCACAATTGAGAGAAATAAAATCAGAACTGCAAGATAAAAACTCGCAATTCTGACTTTTTTCTTAGAAAGATAAATTGAGATAAATTTTGAATTCTGAGAAATGAAGTTGCAGTTTTGAGAAATAAAATCAGAATTGCGAGATATTGCAGTTACACTGCAGTTACAGTTGCAAGTTATGTAGTCAGAATAACAAATAACAAAACTAAATTGAAATTTTAAAACAAATCCCAAATCAAATAAATAAATAACACAAATATAAGAAATCTCTTTATATAAACAAACTAAAGCTTTGTCTGTGTTTTTTTTTCTATTTGAAATTAGAGGCAGCCACCGCATTTTATTAACAATTTAGGCTAGGCGATTTTTCAAATTTTATCGATTAATTAGAATTTAATGTTTTGCCACAATTTATTTTTAGAAATCTAGGAAACGTGATTTTTGAATAGAAATATTACCAGACTTTAGAATTGAAGTGCAACAGTCAAATGTGTCCATGTTTACATTAAAAAAAAAAAAAAAAATCAATGGGAAAGCAGCGCAATCGAATAAAAAATCTTGTAAAGAACTACTACTGTATGTCTGATATTTCATGTTTGCATCGTGACAGGCTGAAAGCTGTTGTTTGTTGTTTTTAAAGAACATTTAGAGTTAATAATAGTCTACTGGTGTTATACCTTCAGTCATTTTGAATTTAAATTATCTTTTTTTTTTAAGCATTTTCCTCATATTATTTCTGAACATATATGTATAAGACAAGTTTGTACAAGATACATCTTTTCTACAAAGATATTTAACAAGTGATTTGTTTAACATTGACATCATGTTGACAACTTTGTGTGTGGTGCACTTGGAATAGAATTTTCTGTAACTGGAAGTGTTGTAGTTACATTTTCAAGTTGACTAGTTAAAAATGATAAAAATCTGTCAAACGTTCTGAAAAAATTGAGACTTTAATTGTTCCAAATTTTAAGCAAGAACAGAATGAACTAAAACAGATCTGACTTCAGCTTTGTGAAACTGTACTACATAAAATATATTCACAAGAAACAAAAACAGCAGAGGGACTGAATGAGAACACAGATTCACTCTCTGACCACAGGTGGCGCTTACAGTGAACGGTGGCAATACAGCGTTTCTTTGGTTGCTTATGAACACTACTTTAATATGCATTATACATAGATAAGAAAATGCTTTCTAAGCTTTTCTAAAGACAGTCAGTTCCCATCAGAAATACTTTGATATAAACTCCTACCCCCTGTATCGTGTTTCGTTTAACATCTTAACCGATTTGAATCGTCACACATTTGTATTGAATTTCAACCAGCTCGGAGTGCATCATTACATCTCTATTCAGGACTTACATTTACTATCTTGAAACATTGATGAGTCCATTAGCAAGCTGAAGTCAAGCTCACTCTTCATGGTCAAGAGGAAAGATCAATATACCTCAGTTTAACATGCAGTTTTCTTTCAATAATTTACTGTAGACTAAAAGGATTATTGTTCCTTTAATGGTATTATTTTAACATTTGAATATGATTGCCTTCCTCCCACATGTATAATTATTTGTGCATTCATCAAACCACTTTCACTCTGGGTTAATGGTAGGTTTTTTTTTTTTGTGTGGACTTCCTAAAGCAGCAGTGTGATTTCTGTTGTTTTATTATGTCTGATATTTGAGGTTAAAACGTCAGCAACTCTTATGAGGTTTGCTGCTTGGTTCAACAGGTTCTTTGTGCTACACGCTTTGCAAAAGTTAGTGATTTGCACAAAAATTGTTGACAAGTTCCCGTGACACATAAAGGGTGACCTTGGTTGGTCTTGTGGTGTGGTTAGAGGACAGCTCAGTGCATAATATACTCTTTGTTTCAGCAGCAAAGTTATCTTTCATCTCTAGAGTCTGTTCAGCTTTAGTCACTCTGCACATTTCTAAATTAAAACTAAGCTCAAGCCACAAGGCACACCAGAAACAATTACATTATCTCCGATGACGAAACCAGTTATGCAGCGTTGACATCAGTTGCTAGAAATTGCAATCTTTTTCTGTTGAATTCCTGAATATTCAGGGCATTGTTTGCAGTATAGCATACAAGCCATGATTAATGTTGTGGTTCAGGGTTTCCCAAATAGGGGTTGTGAGGGAACTGCAGTGGTTTTTTTGAGTTGATAAAGCTAATAATTAATTATATCATATAAAAAGTAAAAAACAAGTAAAAAGTAAAAAAAAAAAATATATATACAAAACTTAGAAAAAGATTAAGTATTTTATTTTTGCCTGCATGTTATAAAGTCAGAATTGTGAGATACAAACTTGCAATTGCGAGTTATAAAGTCAGAATTGTGAGATATAAAGAAATAATTCTGACCTTTTTTCTCGCAGTTGTGAGTTCATCTCGCAATTCTGACTTTTTTCTTGCAATTTTGACTTTTTTTTCCTCCAAATTGTGAGAGAAATACTCGCAATTGTAAGTTACAAAGTCCAGTTTTAAGGGAAAAAAGACTGTTCTCTGTATAAACTCACTGTGAGATATAAACTCACAATTCTGATTTAGTAACTCAAAATTGTGTGTTATAACTTGCAATTGCCTGTTATAAGGTCAGAATTGCGAGATATAAAGTCATAATTCTGACTTTTTTTCTCGCAGTTACGAGTTTGTATCTCACAATTCAGACTTTTACTTTTTTCTTAGAATTGCATGACACAATTTTTTTTTTTTTTTTTTTTTTTTAAATTTCTGTTTATATAGTCACAGTTGTGAAATATAAACTTGCAACTCTGAGGGAAAAGTCAGAAATGCGAGATTATATCTCACAATTCTGAGAAAAAAGTTAGAATTGTGAGATAAAAAGACGTAATTACTTTTTAAAAAATTTTATTCAGTGGCAAAAGTGGGGTTCCATAATTAACTGAAATCAGAGAAGAACAGAGAAAAAAAATGCTTTATTTCTTAAAGCCTACAATGAGCAATTCAAAGGTGACTGAGGCTCTGTAAGATGTATTTGTAGTATAATCAATGTCCAAAAAAATTTGTACATAATATGCATAAAGTTTCATAGTTTTTTTATTTTTGACAGATGCAGTTTCTGTGAACTATTGTTGTATAGAGCTACGTAAAAAAAAAATCCTTTAAGAAGTTTTACTTTCTTTGTGTTCGTTTGGAGTGACCTGAGGGTATGTACAGACAGACTTTTCATTTTTGGGTGAACTATTCTTTTAAACTTTCAGATCAAAAGGTTTTTCAGATCATGAGAAACAAATTTAGTCCAAGTGTGTCCAAACTTTAGACTGTCTGTGTACATGAGTGTTTTATTAATACAGAATCTAAAGCAAACATTGCTTATCTTGACTGTGAATGCGTGGCATTATCATGAAAAGGAACTCATGCATAGGAACAGGATATTGGTTATGGTGACTTTTCAGTTCTTATAAGACTGTATTCTATTCTTCCACCTTTCTTTACTTCGACCAGCGGTGGCCTCAGATCACGGATTATAACTGGGTCACTCTATGATTATGCTCTGATTAACTCTGAATGCGGATAACTCGACTACTTGCAACGGTGTAGTGAATTGTCATACTAGAGATGAGTAACAGGATATAAAAAGGCATGGACGAAGGTTGAGGGAAAACGGGGAGGAGACAGAAAAGAGAAACTGATTTGAGAGTGGTTGAGTGCGAAGATTATTTCACGTGTATTTGAGATGACGACATCACCGTTTTGCTTCCTGAAGTGAAAGAGCGAGTTGATGCAAGGCTCCCTCTCTGTTTTGGGGAGAACCACAGAAAGCCAAACACCGGAAAGAGCTTAAGTCTGTATATCATTAGACAGATTACATCTGCAGGCCCTGCCTTATCTGGCTATACTCAGATAAGCCACGGATTGAAAATGAAGTCAAAGAGTCGGCCACCCCTTCTGCTCTTCCCACTTTGCCTCGCTGCAAAAATGATGATGTACCGTAGTTGCATACACAGATTTATGGGCCCTACTGTAGTATCTCTGCAGAGATGGCGAACAGGCACGTCTGGCATCACCCCAGACTCCCCAGCAGGGCTGACGCAGCGCCAGCCTCTGCAAACTATGTGTTGTGTTGATTTCTCGTGGAAAATTGATGGCCGTTTGTCAATTTCATATTGACTAATATGAGCTGGAGATAACATCACAGCTGATTGTGCATTTCAGCATGTTAATGTCAACGTTTAAAGCAGGGGGATTGAATTAGAGTTGTTTTCCATGGCCATTTTCACTTAAGTGAGCTCTCAGGACAGGGATATTGCACATCAGTAAGCATCAGCCTTAGTTGTGTGTCTAATGTAAATGAATGCATGAAAGCTTCGACTAAAGCCTTGAGTTGAAGCAGTAAACCAGGTGGCTGTGTATTATACAATCATTTTTTTTTTTTTTTTTTTTTTTCTTTTTTTTCCATTTTTGGATGCACCAATAAATGTTATGACTGATAATCAGGGTCAGAAATTAACTTTTCCATTAAGGTGCAATATTTGCCCCCTGAAGTTGATTTTCAGGAACATTTTTTTTTTTTTTACATTTGTGAGGGAATTTTTTTCTAATCACCTTCTAATAATCATATTCTGTTGTTTTTAATGTCAAATATTTAAATTTACTCAGTTACTTTAATTCATATTTTAAACTGCTGTCAATAACAATAGACTGTTTATAATTGTATCTAAATTATACATGTAAAAAACAGGAGCTCACAGGGCTGCAGTATAATGACGAAAAACAATTGTTGTATGTTGCTTTTTTATATTGTAATAATGATTATTGACATAATATAAAAACGTTTTTGTTTTGTGTCTGCGTTTTGGGCATTTCACATTCTGGCTTCACAGACAAACATGTCAGTCCCTGATGTTAGTCTAGTCTAGCGCAAGTTATGCAAAAACTCCGGTTATAATCACTGAAGCTACAAAATCAATCTTTTATTTACTTCGTATCTGCACTGTGCACTCTTAAAAATAAAGGTTCTTTATTGCCATCAGTGGTTCTATGAAGGACCTTGAACATCCATGGAACCTTTCAAATGCAGAAAAGGTTCTTTATAGTAAAAAACGTTCTTTACATTTTTAAAATGTTCTTCAAAATGGTTCTTTTAAGAACCATTCACTGTAAGTGTCTTTGGGGAACCGAAAAAGGAAAATATTTTTTATTTTTTAAATAAATATTTTACTTTATAGATTGCGTACTATAATTTGTACAACAAAAATGATACTTTTCATGTATTCATAAAAATAAATGGAAAAGTAAAACAATCTAAAATAAAACAAAGTATATCAATAATTTTAAACACTTCAAGTGAATGTAGGCATTACAACATTATACTTTACAGTGTTAAAAATGCATATGCTTTTTTTTTAGATTTGCTAATATGTAGCCTATTCAATATTGGTGTCACTACATTTATAATAATATTATTATTCATAATGGATAGTGGAATTTGATGTGTATTAAATGATCCTGATTCGGTCAATTAAACAGGTTGCACAATGTACTTTTGGCATAAATGTTTATTAAATCCTTAAATCATTATGCATTTATTTACAAATGTGACCTGGGACGACAAAACCAGTCATAAGGGTACATTTTTTTTAGATTTATACAACATCTGAAAGCTGAATAAACAAGCTTTCCACTGATGTATGGTTTGTTATGATAGGGCAGAGATATTTGGCCGAGATACAACTATTTGTAAATCTGGAATCTGAGGGTGCAAAAAATCAAAATATTAAGAAAATTACCTTTAAAGTTGTCCAAGTTCTTAGCAATGCATATTACTGAGCAAAAATTAAGTTTGGATATATTTATGGTAGGAAATTTACAAATATCTTCATGGAACATGATCTTTACTTAAAATCCTAATGAGTTTTGGCATAAAAGAAAATGTTGATTTTGACCCATATTTTTTGCCTATTGCTACAAATATCCCTGTGCTGCTTAAGACTGGTTTTGTGGTCCAGGGTCAGAAATGATTCAGCATCATTTATGCCATTTTCTGCTCCTTTGTCTCTATAAATAATTGATTCACCTGACATGTCCCACCCCTTTTGTGCTATTACCATTGTCTTTTTTTCCCATCAGGCTTTTGTTTGGTATCCTGTTGGCCTGTGTTCTCACTCTGTGGGCAAATACAACCAACAATCAGTGTTGATTCTAGTAGGGTAGTGGTCAAAGCTTTTGTGAGCAGCGCTGATATTTAATCAAGAGTGATCTGGGCTTTACTGTACTGCAGGATTATCTGCATCTCAGGTTTATGACCAGTTAGAAACCCATTCTTTTTAATATCTTGATTCTGGCTGTGAAATCTAGCCTTATATTTGTGTACGCCTATTATAGGGTTTGACGCACTCTTCCGAGCTCTGTATTTAATTAAAACATCGCTGTGTGAAGAGTGTGAACGAGAGAAGCTGCTGGCCACCAAAAGCTCCGTTCTCAAGACGGATTGACTGCAAAGTTGCCAAGAACCGTTAGGTTCGAGCGGTCCATTGTTTGAGTACAATTAAGACCAATTAAAATAACCAGATTTTCCAGAAAGCATTTTCAACAGTTTTTGTTGCTATCTGCAGCCTCTCTGGTTGTTTTCCCAATGTAAGACTGGCCAGGAAAGCAGATGGAGTCAGCTAGAAGCTACTTTCTCCTTTCCAAAATTGTGGACATGTTTGTCAGGCCGTTTAACGTTTTGAATAGCTTTTGTAAAACATTGATTGACCAGCTGTATGTGTTGAATGGTGTGCACCATCTAGTGGAGGAACACATAATAGCAGCATTTGCACTTGTGCTCACAAGTGAGCCTTACATTAGGACTCTATATCCAAAACAAGGCTGTTATTTTCTCTCGAGTGTCTCCAATTAGCTAACTTAAGAGTTTACTTCGGGCCTAAGTAGTTGTGTAATGTGTTGACCTGTTCGACTGCAATTTATGTCGCTCTTTATGCAGGAGCTGGGGGCTGCATTAATACTGCTATTGTGGGGGCTTGGGAATTTTCTGTAATGAATAAAGCTTTATTTTGATAAAGAATTTAATAAAGTTCTGTTGCCCTGAAGGTGTGTCGTTAAATCATAATGCAATATTTGGCCCGGTTGACTGTCTGATGTGTTGTCGAGCTGCAATATTAATGACCAGCCCTAGAGTCAAAACACAATTATGCAAAGTTGTTAAATGGTTTTTAATTAGATTTTAGGATTTTAATTACTTTCAATAACAAATGCACATCCGTGTTATACAGGGCCTTACACTATGAAGCCACTTCAGGCTGTTGGATCTATAATACAATAATCCCAATTCAGTCATTATTATTCGAACAATATCTTTCCATGAAAGTCTTTGTCGGCAAGTTTGGTTTGGGCTTTGTACCGACCTCTTTATGACCCTTTTAAAGCATTATACGTTCTTGGTTATTAAAGGTTTGTGTATTATTATAGATGATTCACTCCCATGACACACCTCCATTCAGATCAAACCTCCCCTTCCATCCCAACTGTTGCAAAAAGCAGTGTGCAGCCTGCAGCCCTGGGGCAGTGCTATAATGGCTGGGTAAGCGCAGGACTGGGGGGCTGAGAGATTAACCGTAGCGTGAGGAAACCTGCGGGAAGTTCTGCTTTATGGCAGCTTCTCCGCGGAGCTCTGCTCGTTAACACTCATCCCGCTCCGCGCGGCATATGGAGACCCATCTCTCCCCCTGCGTGCTCCGTCTCATAAACGCCTATCGCTGCTGTAGCCAAAAAGATAAAGCACATCTGTTAGGAAGTGAGTGAAGGCGGAGAGGAGTAGTGGTGTTTTTTAAATTGTGTTTGAGGTCAATACAGTCAGACTGATCAGGTTTAAAGATGTCTGTAATGGGTTGCTTCATGAAGAGCAGAATTCACAGTGAGATTCAGCAGGCCCTGCTGGATAAACCAGCATGTGTTGGGTTTTGGATTCTGCTAAACAGCATGGGATTGCCTATGTTTTGGTGTCACTGTTAGGATGATTGATTAGCTCAACCAGCAAGACTACGCTGGTCCACCGTCTTTACCAGAAAAGTCACTTTTTCTCTTGTTTCACAGTCATCTTTGTACTACTTCATACTTTTTTTAGCAGTTGTGAAACTTTGATTTGCAGCACTTTTCATGTTACCGTCTCTCTAGGATGGAATTCTATTATTGTAGTAATTGATTAAACGTGTCTGCTCAATATCATAAATGATTAAATTAGCAGTTGAGGCATTAAAGAGAGAGTTCACCTCCCAAAAATATATTTTCAAAATCAGATTTTCTTTCTTCTGTGAAACACAAAACGGATATTTTAAAAAGTGTTATCGAATGTTGTTTAAACCCCAACATTCTTAAAGGGTTAGTTCACTCCAGAATAAAACCCCCTATGTCATGCAAGATGTTTATGTCTTTCTTTCTTCAGTCGAAAAGAAATTAAGGTTTTTTAGGAAAACGTTCCATGATTTTTCTCCATATGGTGGACTTCAGTGGAGATCAGCAAGTTGAAGGTCCAAACTGCAGTTTCAGTGCAGCTTCAAAGGACTCTACAGCGGAGGAATAAAGATCTTATCTAGCTAAACAATCAGTCATTGTCCTTACTATAGTTAGGGGTGGATCATTTTATCAATTGTTTATTTTTCATGTAACAATACATATTATAGTTATCGTTTGTATGAATAACTACTGCTATATAGCTTATAACTTTGTCTAGTGCTCTTATGATTGTTTATAGCATGATTTGTGAAAATTTAACAACTATACTGACAGACTTCTTCTAGGTTAGTGTTTGCGTGTTTTATTTCATTCTGTAATGTACTTGTTCTACAAGTCTGTGTACTAGTGTTAAAGGGGTCATCGGATGCCCATTTTCCACAAGTTGATATGATTTTTTTAGGGTCTTAATGAAAAGTCTATAATATACTTTGGTTAAAAATTCTCAATGGTAGTGTAAAACAACACCCTTTTTACCTTGCCAAAATGAGCTCTGCAAAAATTAACCCATTCTGATGGATTGTTCCTTTAAATGCAAATGAGCTCTGCTCGCCCCGCCCCTTTCTTCTCTCTTTGGAGTGACGAGCTGTGCTCTGAGAGGTTGTTTACTTTAGCCGCATTTAGCCGCGAAACTTGCTAACTAGCACGTTATTAGGAAAGGTGATTTGCAGAGATTCATAAAAAAAACCCTTATACTCACTTTTGCTGTAGGTGAAGCTTGATCACGAATGATTTGCGCGAACATAGACATATTTATGTAGATCGGGAGGCACATTCCCTTCACAAACAAATGTAATCCGCTGCATCTTCAGCAGCTCAGATGTCAGGAGTAAATGATGACCACTATGTTCATTATTACATCCAGCAACACAACACCTCAATTGCTCAATCGGAGGTATTCTTGTCTAACTTTAATCCCTGCTCCCGAATTGAAACAATGGCGGTCGGACTGTTACAGCTGATTTAGGGTGGGTCTGATGTAAGACGCTCATGTCAATCAACTATCGTGGGAGCGGCCTCTGTCGGTGGCATCTGAGAATGGCTTGATTTGAAAAAGGGAATTTTATTTTTACAGATTAATTAAAAATCACTGCATGGATTTTTATCATTATAGGGTAAATGTGTACATACACTGCCAACACACATTAATGTTCAAACAACATGTAAAAGTGAACTTTGCATCCGATGACCCCTTTAAATGCTACTGTTTTTGACAGATAATATCATGGTATTTTTTGCATTTCTCTTAATGAATGTGGTATCCTGCCAGCAATAACCTGTCCGATGCAGTGTTGCCAGATATTGCTATTAAAACAAACAAAAAACGAATTATAAATAAAAATCAACTGAAATTATTTAAAATCTTTTGCAAATAAGATAAAATAAAGATATTACTGACCCTAAACTGCAAAGTGTCAAATTAAGTGGAAAATATAAGTCCAAAAATGCTTATAATACCTGGATCCCGCCTTTACTGAGGTCCGGACCTCATAGCTGGCTAGGGCCCTGCACGCTTTATGTAGTCACGTTGGAAAGGTCACACATGACGTAGGTGGAAGTACCGACCCAGTGTTTACAAAGTGAACGTGCAAAGAAAGTCAAACGCCCTTTAGAAAAAAGGTAAAATAATGAAGTACGATGATTTTGAAACTGAAGGAGAAAATGAGATGGAGTTTTTCACCCTGGAGTTTTTCGAAGTCATAGACATGATCACAGAGCTAGTGCTAGACCATCATTTGTGGTTAAAAGTATATAATTTTTTGGATAATGGGCAGTCGTTTCACTAGATGAGACCCTTATTCCTCGACTGGGATCATGTAGAGCCCTTTGAAGCTACATTGAAACTGCAATTTGGACTTTCAGCCCTTTGATCCCCATTTAAGTCCATTATATGAAGAAAAATCCTGGAATGTTTTCCTCAAAAACCTTTATATCTTTTTGACTGAAGAAAGACTAGTCTACAGTCTTGTGGAAGTTTCCCCAGATCCCCTGAATTGAATCAACTTTTGTGCCTTCTTTAATTCAGTTTAATGGTTCTGTGGTGTGGGAATTTAATAATATTATTATTATTATTATTATTTTTTTTTTTAAAGTAGCCTACAATTATTCCATATAGTCCTCTAGATAATAGGTGAATATTAAAGCTGTTTGCATAGTGATCATAGAAGAATTAGCAGCATGCTCTTTAGAATTGTTTTGCTAGTGAATATTATGAATATTCTGGTTAATCTAGTTGGCAAAAACTCTTTCAGGCAGGGTTCACTAACTATGTTTAGCCTACAGGCATGTTAATAAATAATCTCATAGTTTAATCGGAATTATTGACTTGTTATAATTTTTTACATTTTAAAATTTTATGTTTAGTGATTTTTTTTTTTTTTTTTTTTTTAAAGTTTCAGAGTGTAGGGTACATAATTTATTCTGGAATCTGCAATAATATTAAATGCAACTGAAATGTGTATGTAATTCTGAGGCGATCATTTTGAGGAATGAGCACATGGTTGAAAGGAGACAGACTAGGACCAAAGAATCCTTGGCAAGCTTTTGCTATTTCCCTAATAATTTTTACTTTGAGTGGTTCATCTCCTCTTCCTGTATTGTCTCTGCTGTGATACAAGGCAGAATGTGTGTTTATAGTTAGCCTTGCTCATGAAAGCTTTATTTCTGCTTTTGTAAGGCCGGTTGATGTGAAGTGATATGTTTAAAGAATTTATCTTCATTAGTCCTGCTGTCATGTGGTAAATGAACACACTCCACTTTACATGCAAGATTAGTTTATGTCTGTTTAAATGGTAGATGCATTCATAGTTGTACCAGCAGTGGGTTCAGCTTTCTCTGTTGCAGCTTTTTGTTTGCTTATAATCTGATAAGCTTTTTTTTTTTTGCATAAATCTGTCATTTTTTTGCATGTGGTTATGGGTTCTCCCATGCACAAATGCACAGCAGTGTTTTCATTGCCCCTCATTTCTATGTTGTCCCTTCCCTTCAACAGAACATACACATAAAAACATTGGCTGATGACATGGTAAGGTGTCTGTTTCTTTTATTTTGTCTGTCTTTCTTTTCTCTTATGTTTTTTTTTCTTTTTCTCATCTTCACCACGACTTCCAGAGTGTTGTTAAAGTGAAGTGAATGACAAAGAGAGATCAAAGACAAAAAAGCAAAGCAAACTGTTTTTTTATTTTTTTATTATTTTTTTTTTATCACCCTTTCATCAGGTCTGTCATAATCAATCAGTCTAAAGTTCACTCCAGGTCAGCAAGCTGGAGTTCAAGCAGATGGCAACTTGATGCAGTCATTAGTGATAAGTTGCCAGATCTTGTATTCATTTTGACTTTGGTCTCTCCTTGAACACTTACATTTTACAACAGAGTGTGTTTTGATTCTTTTAATTCATTTGTTTTGAATTCATTCATATATGCATGTTTTCTCTGTTTTCAACGACAGACTAACAGTTACTACTAGTGCATGGTCTGTTTTCGCTCTCTCTGAGCCAGTAACCCATGACTGGAATGCCGGCAGAAGCCGTTCACATCTCTTTCTAATTAGAAACCTTAAACATGCCAAAGTCACATCTTCCTGTCTAATGTAGTTCAGAATGCTGTCTTTGATATTGTCTCTGTATTCATTATGACTGTAAATTGAACATGAACAAGTGGAAAGATGACACAGGTAATATCACCCCGTGCTTTTAAAAGCACAGCTTGGAAAGGTAAAGTAAAAAGGGAGCAGGTGAGTCAAATGTCAAGCTATGAACTTTAAACCACATTTTAAAACTTTATAATAAGTAACAAAACTGTCTTGTACTAACTTTAAAAAAGACCCCCATGAAAAGGAGACTTTTGTGGTTATTAGTCGATTTGTATTAGCTTTGAGGCCATTTATTTGCTAGAATACTCTCAAATGTTGAAAAAAAACAAAAGACAAAAAAAACCCCTGGACTGCAAAACCAGTCTTAAGTAGCACAGGTATATTTGTAGCAATAGCCAAAAATACCTTGTATGGGTGAAAATGATAGATTTTTCTTTTATGCCAAAAATCATTAGGAATATTAAGTAAAGATCATATTCCATGAAGATATTTTGTACACTTTTTACCTCAAATATATCTAAACTTAATTTTTGTTTAGTAATATGCATTGCTAAGAACTTCATTTGGACAAATTTAAAGGCGATTTGCTCAATATTTAGATTTTTTTGCACCCTTACAGATTTTCAAATAGCTGTATATCGGCCAAATATTGTCCTATCCTAACATATCATACATCAGTGGAAAGCTTATTTATTAAGCTTTTTTATGAAAAAAATACTGTAATGAATGGTTTTGTGGTCCTGGGTCACATATGTTGATTTGTTGTTTGAGATACAGTTCTTATTATCAATGTTGAATACCGTTGTGCTGCTTAACGGATTAGTTCACTTTCAGAATAAAAAATTTCTTGTAATTTTCTCACCCCCAATTCATCCAAGATTTTCATGTCTTTCATTCTTTAGTTGAAAAGAAATTAAGGTTTTTAAGGAAAACATCTTAGGATTTTTCTACATATAGTGGACTTCAGGAATCAATTTTTGTCATTTTGTAAAAGAAATACTTCAATTTAAAAATGATGCAAAAGTGACAGTAAAGACATTAAAATATTTCTATTTCAAATAAACGCTGTTCTTTTACATTTTCATTCATCAGTTTCCACAAAAAGGTTTATTTTACTTCTAGAATAAACATTTCCTGATGCTTTACTCACCCCAGTGTCATCCAAAATGTTCAAGTCTTTCTCTCTTCAGCCAAAAAGAAATTAAGGTTTTTGAGGAAAACATTCCAGGAATTAGTATTTTTTTTATTTTTTTTTTTAATAAAATGGCCGATCGTTTCGCTAGATAAGGCCCTTATACCTTGGTTGGGATCATGTAGAGCCCTTTGAAGCTGCACTGAAACTGCAATTTGGACCTTCAACCCATTGGTTTCTTTTGAAGTCCACTATATGGAAAAAAAAAAAAAATCCTGGAATGTTTTCCTCAAAAACTAATCCAAAAACTAATCTTTTTGTGGAAACTGATGAATGAAAATGAATGAAAATGTAAATTTTTTTTCATGTTTATGTTGGACTTCATGTTTATTTTAAATTGAAATATTTTAATGTCTTAACTGTCACATTTGATCAACTTAATACATCATTTTTAAATTGAAGTATTTCTTTGAAATACAAAAAATTGATGACTCATGTTGAACTTCAGAGATTTTTGTCTTATCAAATGCTTTCATATGTCCTTTTCCCTGTAAAAAATGGACAAACCCTTTAAAGGGACACTCTGAGTTTTACCATTTTTGAATCCATTCAGCCGATCTCTGGGTCTGGCGGTAACACTTTTAGCATAGCTTAGCATAGATCATTGAATCTGATTAGACCGATAGAATCTCGCTCAAAAATTACCATATATAATGACAATATTTTTCCTATTTAAAACTTGACTCTTCTGTAGTTACATCGTGTTCCATGGGTGCAGCAGGCGCAATGATATTACGCAGCCGTCAACTGCGTAATATCATTGCGCCTGCTGCACCCACGGTACGGCAGCAAAGTTCCTTGATTATTACGCCGGAATGAGAGTATAGTTCCTAGCCATATCAACCTAGAAAATCGTAACTTTTCATTTTTCGTCCGTCTTTGTACACAATGCAACTACAGAAGACTCAAGTTTTAAATAGGAAAAATATCGAAACTCTTTGGTGATTTTTGAGCAAGATGCTAACGGTCTAATCAGATTCAATGATCTATGCTAAGCTATGCTAAAAGTGCTACCGCCAGTCCCGGAGATCGGCTGAATGGATTCGAAAACGGTAAAACTCGACTGTTTAACTCTAGGGGAGTTGGAAAATGAGCCTGTTTTCAAAAAAAGTGGAGTGTTCCTTTAAGCCTTTAAATGCCTGTATAGCTCTTCTAAACATCCCATCTTAGTGAGAAATACATCAACAGAGGTTTTTCACAGGGTCATAAAAGTTAAACAGTTTTTTTCAGAAGGCCTTGCACGGTATTAGCATTTCCACTGTCAGATACATGTACTGTGTTTATATGTTCTGACATTTGCACCAGTTATTTACTTCACTTAACTGTCTTTCCAGCGTGACAGAATCACCAGTTTTCGAAAGCAAGGCATGAAGAAGGAGAAGCCTCTCATCCAGCACCCCACAGACCCCATCTCCACCCAGACCGAGATGCCTGTGCCCCAGCCGCTCTTCGATGATCGCTCCATGAACCTGTCAGAGAAAGAGATTGTGGACTTGTTTGAGAAGATGATGGTGAGTTTGTTTTCAATCTGCACTGGGATCTGCAGCGTGCTCCAGGCACTGTATGACCTCAGACGGCCTTTTTCACTGGTACATATTAAAGCATCGAGCTGATGTTAAGGGTGTCAATTAGGCCATCAGAACCAGACTTCTCAGTGACATTTCACCTTGCACACTTCGCCAGCAACATAAAATGAGTTCAGCAGGGATTTTGCTTAAGTTTACTAAGCGTTCAGATTGCAAAGCCTTTGTGGAAAAGAAGGTTATTACAAAAAATATGCCACATATAAAGTTTTACTTTAAGCCTTTATTTTAACTGTCACTCCCATTTATGAAAACAGACACAAAAATGCACTATCCAGACTTAAATTTTTATAATTCATGAATGAAAATATTTTGTAATATGATTTTGATATACATTTTCTGTGGTAATGCAATGTCTGATTTTAAAATGCCTTTCAAAGGATGAATTTTGAGATTTTAAGTTTTGAACTGATATATAATTTCTTATGATATCTAAAGCGTGAAAGGGAAAAAGGAAATGAAGAAAGTCTATTGTGACAAAGGTCAGAACTCATGTTATGATGTAGATTTTTTTTTAAGTTGCACTCTTGACATATATTAATCTATTACTTTTCCTACATAATTTGTAACATAAAAATATGGTAAAATATCTATTTAGGAGTCTTAGACCTTTCCAACGATGTATAGTTTGTCATGATTAGATTAGGATTTATTTGTAATATGGTGAAGTAAACTTAGGCATCCCACAGAGTGGACGGTGACAGTTAAAGGGTTAAAGCATGAATTACATTTAAAATGTAATTAAATACATTTACTTTGATGTGCTGATTAACATACTAAAGCACAAGTAAAGTACTTGATGATAATTTTAACTCTAGTGTTTTATTTGATGTTACAATTAAAGTTAATTTACTTTAAATATATTAAATTACAACAGTTTTTTTAATAAAAAATGAAAACTTAACCATATTTCAAAGACCAGTGGACATAATTCTGAAATTACATATGGATCATTGATGTATAAGGATTTTCGACAGGCCGATTTTAAAATACAAAAAATAATATCTGTTGCAATTGTTCTAACATTAAAAATGTTGTGTACACACAAATTCATATTAAAATTTAAAATGAAGTGATTTTAGTGTTTTTTCATGTCGTTGAATTGGTCATAGCCTTAAAAAATGTCATGTGGTGCATCTTTGGTTTAAATTTAAATGAATTCATTTCCTTAACATGCTTTATATTTTTTAGATGTTCCCAGTAATTAAAATGTTTAGAAACAAAGTATTTGCATTTATTTTGAGATTTTGTAAATGGTGATCTAATATTTTTGTTTTAGAATTTCAGAGTTGCCTTCTTAAATGTAGTTAGCAGACTTATTTTTCAACTAAATTGCATAAAAGTGATAAAAAAAAGTTCTAAAAATATCATTCACTTAAACATGCTGGAGCAATGGTTCATATTTCACAGAAATTAGATATTTTATTTTAATATAGTTATTCCTATTATTGGTCACACCACATGAAAAGTGGTTGCTCCAAATCTATTTAAAGAGATGTGTGAAAAGTGCAGGAAATGGCATTAAGCCCAGACATTTCTTTAGACCCAGTTATTTTTGAACTTTGCCCAATCTTAGCTGCTCAGTTGCACCTTCGCCGAAGTTTTATTAACAGGCGATCTGACCAATCATAACGCCAAATACGTTGTTTTGTCCGACAAACAAACTAGACAGGAGAGTAGTTTAAAGTCGGTGGACCTGAACTTGAAAAGTAGTGTGTACTGACATTTTTTCACAGGTGAAATAATATACCTTCTGATGTTTTCATGTTTATTTCGTGCTATAACTAGTAAAGATGAAGAGATGATTGGTGCTGCTTGAACTGAGCCGCTACAGCAGTCTGTCAGGACACATTAAAGATTAATCAGAAAATGAATCAGAATAAATTTAGGGTAATTTCAAAAATGTTTTCCAAAACAACAGTTATAGCTGGGTGGTCGCACCACATGATATTTTGACACTTCGAATTTTGAAATTATAAATAACTAACATTTTTCAAAAAATGAACTTGGGTCCATTCATGGGGGAGGTACTTCATACATATATGGCATCTTTTTAATGCATTTAAACATTTTTTTTTAACTGAAAAAAATGCAGTCAGATAGAAAATTTAGGTGTCACGTCATTGACGCATATACAGATACACTTAAGTCCTACTTAAAGGAGAAATCCACTTCCAATACAAAGATTCACATATAATGTACTCACCCCCTTGTCATCCAAGATGTTCATGTCTTTCTTTCTTCAGTCATAAAGAAATTGTTTTTTGAGGAAAACATTTCAGCATTTTTCTCCATATAATGGACTGATATGGTGCCCTGATTTTGAACTTCCAAAATGCAGTTTAAATGTCGCTTCAAACGATCCCAAATGCGGTTGTAAATGATCCCAGCTGAGAAAGAAGGGTCTTATCTAGCGAAACGATCGGTTATTTTTATAAAAAAAAAACAAAAAACATTTAAATACTTTTAATCTCAAACACTCGTCTTGTCTTGCTCTCCCGGAACTCTTTGTATTCTGGCTCAAGACAGTTAGGGTATGTCGAAAAACTCCAATTGTATTTTCTCCCTCAACTTCAAAAATCATCCTACATCGCTGCAGAAGTACTGACACAGTCTTTGCAAAGTGAACATGCAAAGAAGATCAAACATACTTAACAAAAAAGGTAAAACAGCGATATAGGATTATTTTGAAGTTGAGGGAGAACATGAGATTGGAGTTTTTCAACATACCCTAACTGTCATGAACCTGAAAAAAACAGTCCAGGCAGTGTAAGACAAGACGAGCGTTTGACATTAAGAAGTATACAAATTGTATTATTTTTATGAAAATAACCGATCGTTTCGCTAGATAAGACCCTTCTTCCTCGGCTGGAATCGTTTACAACCGCATTAGGGATAGTTTGAATCCGCATTTAAACTGCAATTTGGAAGTTCAAAATCAGAGAACCATAGCAGTCCATTATATTGAGAAATGCTGGAATGTTTTCCTCAAAAAACATTTCTTTACGACTGAAGAAAGAAAGACATGAACATCTTGAATGACAAGGGGGTGAGTAAATCATATGTGAATCTTTGTTTTGGAAATGGACTTCTCCTTTAAATGGGTCGAAAGCACTTTAATGTTCAGTTTGTTTAATTACATATAAATTTTAACTATTCTATTTTCATTTAATTGAGTTTAACATGCAGTTATGTGCCAGAAATCATTACATTCAGCTTAATCTTTCAAATAATATAATTTGTGTACTAAGTTCTTTTTAAACTTTACTTTATAAGTGCCTTTTTATTTAATAAAGTTTACTAAAGTGTACGTCTTGTTCACAAGGGAGTACTTTTGTGGTAGGTTATTTTTGTTTTAGTCATTTGTATAATGGCTCCTACCTGGAATTGAAACCAAAGATCTGTGGTGACTCATAATAGCCATTTGTTTTCTCATGTGTCTGTAGTAGCGAAGTCACGTTTACGGTGCGTAGATCGTCAAAGACACCTTATCTTTCCTCACCTCTCTTTTGCTGTCAATCACAAGTGGAGAATGGGACTTGAGAGCTTTGCGCTCTCTGCCGACAGGTTGCATTAACTGAGCGTTGGCTAGACTTGACACTAGTTCGTTGTCCCCTCTGGGAGAGAATATACATTAGCTACCAAGCTTTTATATGCATGACTCTTCTCGCTAATTCTGTCATTAAGTGTGATATGTTGACAGCTGTCAATAGAGTATCCGCCACATAGGATAGAACAAGCTACCGTAACGGATGGGGAGAAGTGGCGTATTATTGTCTAAACAGTTTTATTTTACTTGCGGTGAGGGCTGAATGCAGTCTTCACCTTACCTGTGAAGTTCCCGCTCTGTTTATTTGTACATAGACACACACGCGGGCGCGCACACTCCCTTCAATCCCCAAGACACCACAACCGACAGGGCTGCTGCATACACTGGCCTCAATTGAACTCATGCTTGTTTTGGCCTAGACAAGTCAAATAACAAAATCTGGCTGCAGAACAATGGAAGGATTATTTCCCAGACAAGAAAAATGTTTGCTTTGTATTAGTTTTTTTCGGGTCAGAGCTCTCCCCAACCTGCGTCTGTCACAGCGGAGTCTGTCCGTGATGCTTTTTTTTATTTTTTGACCGTTTCTGTGGATTTATTGTCTGTAGATTGGAAACTCTGCCAATTTTGCAGCACCTGAGCAGAATGGATCTTCAGTGCCCATTTTATGCACTCTAAACTGCCTTCCAGGCTCCACAGTGAATTGTACACCTCATTAGGTTGATACCATACACATTGATAATTGACCTGTACTTGCGTCAAAGGCAAAAAGATTACTGGACTCCCCGCCAGCCAAATTCTTTGACAGATTTTTCTAAAGAGGCAGCATTTATGTTGGGAAATGGACTGCTCACCATCTGGGTGGTGAACAATAGCTCTGTTTTGTTCAGTGTGATGCTTGCAATGGCATTCTATTGATATTTCTTTTTGCTTTTTAATCTGAAGAAAAAAGGAACAAATTAAATTTGAATTATATGTACTTGATATAATATAGTTTGTAGGCCAGTAAGATTTTTTTTTTTTTTATATGTCAAAGACATTTAGTAAAAGTGAATGTAACAAAAATCACATATGTAGTTCATTAAAAATACAGTGAAACAGTAATACTATGAAATATTACTATACTAAGTATTGCTATACTAATAGTATTATATCTATATATAATAGTATTATATCTATCTATCTATTGAGAGAGAGAGAGAAAGAGAGAGAGAGTTTTTGGGTCACTTTTGATTAATTTAATGCATCCTTGCTGAATAAAATATTAATTTCTTTTTAACAAAGTCGAAAAATGATTGAACGCTAGTGAATGGTGTGATTTTTGTTTATTTAAAAATATTTATTTACTTATTTATTTATTCATTTATTGTGAATGAGAAGACAAGAAATTGAGAAAGACGTACACTGCCGTTCAAAAGTCTGGGATCACTAAGATTTTATTTTATTTTTTTTTTATTATTATTTATTTATTTATTTTTTTTCAAGAATCCTTTAGAAATCATTCTAATATGCTAATAAATTATCAGCGTTGAAAACAGTTGTGCTGCTTAAAATTTTGTTGGAACCTTTGATACTTTTTTCAGGATTCTTTAATAAGAAATTAAAAAGAACAGCTTTTATTTAAAATAGAAGTCTTTTATAACAATATAAACTACCATTTAAAAGTTTGTGTCAATTTTTATTCTTTTGTTCATTAAGGATTTGTTAAATTGATAAAAAGTGATGGCAAAGACTTTTCTATTTCTATTTTTTTCTGTTCTATTTCTATTTTGAAAAAAATGTTTTTTTTTTTTTTTCATTGTATTCAGCAAAGAATCCTGAAAAAAGAATCACAGGTTCCAAAAAAAAATATTATTTCTAACATTGATAATAAAAGTAATACATCAGCATTTTAGTATGATTTCTGAAGGATTATGTGACACTGAAGATTAGAGTAATGGCTGATGAAAATTCAGCTTTGCAACACAGGAATAAATTATATTTTAAAATGTATTAAGATTACAATTATTTTAAACTGTAATAATATTTCAGAACATTACTGTTTTTTTTCTGTATTTTTGATCAAGTAAATGGAGCCTTGATGAGCATTTCTTTAAAAATCATTAAAAATCTTACTGATCCCAAATTTTTGAATGGCAGTATAAATATATTATGTTGCCCATTTGATTTGTGTGCTTAAGTATTTTTTGAAGCAGGTGATGAATAGACAACATTTAGTTCATCATTCAGGAAAAAAAAAACGAAAACAAAAAAAACTGGTGTGCTGTGCTGTAGCTATCACATAAAATATTGGGCATTTCGACACATTGCGTCAGGTTGGACATCAAACATTGTTGGTTCTTGTGTGTCTTGGGACCGAATATCTTTGATATCAAACATGGTATTTATATATTTTGCCTTACTGAATTGTGGTCTAGAGGGAATCGGTTTCTTTCAAGTACATTTATTTTAATGTAGTAGAACATATAGCTGAACAGCGTCCCCTGGTGTCTAATTTTGCCTTCACGCTTGCTTTGCTTAATGTTATAGCATTTAAGCAGATACCCTGTCTTTCTTCAAAGCTTTAAAAAGTAAAACCTACGCTGCCTCCCACTGTTTTCAGATGTATTGTTTAGTGACCTGGTGGCATGGTCATACGTAGAATTGAGTCATACAGCACATTTTCTGTAATCGCCTTGCATTTTCTGACATGGTGGGCTATAATCAGTTTGATTTGTTCATTTGTTTCAAATGTTTGCGCCAATCTTCTACCCGCCAGAGACTCTTGGCCCTCCGTATTTTCTTGTTGCGTTAGTAACTGCCTGTCACTCACATAACCTCTCAATTGCTGTTTTTGTTCTCAAGATAGCGGAACATTAAACCTGGGCTTCAATTTGCTGCTTGACAAGCCAGGCAGGTTTACATGCCCGAAACATGTTGCACAGAACGGAATTGGCTTTTTTTTCTATTGAAAGCATAATAATCATAATGAAGCAATTGAGGGAAAAACGCTTTGGTCTTCCAACCGCCATTGACATTGAGATTATAGATCAGCTAGTCAGCTGGTCTCCATGTAGAAAAGATTCATAAGCCACGAAACAAAACCACATTCAGCCTAATACGTGATGCTGTGGGAGATCGTTCATTCTCACATTTCCCTCCTGCGTGCTCGTGGCGCTCGCAGGTATCGATTCACATCATCAGTGTTAAAACTAAATTTGAGGTCATTCTTCAATATACAAACTTGAAGTATTGACCGGATGCAAATAAATGCGCTTTAATGCCAGTGGGCAGATCTCCGAGATTGCAGTGCTGCGCATGGCTTGGTGCAAGAAAAATAAGGGTGCACTAATGTGGTCAGTCATCAAAGGGCTCTGGTAAACACAGAAGCTCTTCGACAAATGAAAGCCCTGGCTCTTTGATAAAGGGGGTTAGTGGCCGTGGCACTAAGCATATGATATTCTCGCCTTAATGCGTGCGCAAGGAGAGAGAGCCGGTGTCGCCGTCCTTGCCATTGTGTGTGTGTGCGCAGCTGGACTCAAGGCCTGATAAAAATGCACAGCGGTAAATCCTTTCATGAGCTGGGTGACGGCGTGTTAAGACACGGGTGAGGGCTCTTAACGTGCCTCTCGTGCTGAGAAACAGCGCTGGCAGGATGTGACATGCCAGATCCTCCGGTTTGCATCATCATTCAGTCAACCACAGCTATTCCTCCAGCACCATTAACATTCAGATAGAGAGAGAGATGCGCCTGGTCCAGAGAAGGACTTGGGAATTGATGAGGTCAGACCGTTACCCCTGCAGTTGCAATCACCCTCCCTACAACTGCTCTTCATCCTCCCTTTCTAAACTGTACTTGGGGAGCATTTGGTCAGCACACTCAGATGCCATTTCTCCATTCGTCTAGCTGTTTTGGGAGACATCCAACATACTTTTGCCTTCTGTTGCATGTACTTTAGTTATTTAGTAAATGCACTAGATGCACTGAAATATCAGTGGCGGCGTAATTGTGACAATCCCATCCTCTTTCTTCCAGATTGACGGAGAAATAGCTTCTCCTTGAACTTTTGGCTTTGTATATGCCGCTGGACTCTCAAAAGTGCATTTGGCTTATTTTGATTTATGCCACTTTGACTAATAAGTGTTCTTCTGGCTGTCCTTACAAACCTAAGCAGATTGCTTCTATTTTGGAGAATTCCTCAGAAGCCCACCGCAAAATAACCCAATTGACCAACATCAAACATGAAAAATTATGCCTTTTTTCCTCTAGGAAACTTGGCCACTCTCCAGAACAATTTAAAGTGAGAGATAGATCTACTGATTCTCCTTTTCCTGGCACTCTTTCTCTGTGCCCTTCAGACTCGCATTCCGTACGCGCTGTATTCTCTTATTGTTAAAGGAGAGGTTCACTTCCAGAACAAAAATTTACAGATAATTTACTCACTTCCTTGTCATCCAAGATGTTCATGTCTTTCTTTCTTTAGTCGTAAAGAAATTGTTTCTTGAGGAAAACATTTTAGGATTTCTCTCCGTATAGTGGACTTCTGTGGTGGCCGCGAGTTTGAACATCCAAAATGCAGTTAACGATCTCAGCCAAGGAAGAAGGGTCTTATCTAACAAAACCATTGGTTATTTTCTAAATAAATTGACAGTTTCTATGCTTTTTAACCTCAAATGATCATCTTGTCTAGCTCTGAGTGAACTCTGTGTATTCCAGTTCACAGTTAGGGTATGTTGAAAAACTCCCATCTCATTTTCTCCTCCAACTTCAAAATCGTCCTACATTGCTGTTTTAACTTTTTTGTAAAGGGCGTTTGATCTTTTTTGCATGTTCACTTTGTAAACACTGGGTCGGTACTTCTGCAGCGATGTAGGACGATTTTGAAGTTGGACGAGAAAATGAGATAGGAGTTTTTCGACCTACCCTAACTGTCTTGAACCAGAATTCATGCTGAGCTAAACGAGGTTTTGAGGTTAAAAAGTATATAAATGATAATTTTTTTAGAAAACAACCAATTGTTTCGCTAGATAAGACCCTTCTTTCTTGGCTGGGATTGTTTAGAGGCCTTTGAAGCTGCATTTAAACTGTTCAAACTTGTGGGCACCATAGAAGTCCAATATATGAAGAGAAATCCTTAAATGTTTTCCTCACAAAAACAATCTCTTTACGATTGAAGAAAGAAAGATATGAACATCTTGGATCACAAGGGGGTGAGTAAATTCTGTAAATTTTTGTTTTGGAAGTGAACTTCTCCTTTAAAGGAACACTCCACTCCAAAGTGGAGTGTTTAACCTTTAATGGTCTGTATTGGTTATTTTATTGTTCCTGTGGATGACGTTGTGAAGTTTGAGATTAATAGTTTCAAGTTGGAGTATGAAGTAACCGGTCTTAAATTGGAGCTTATAAATAAAAACGGCACTTATTTATGCCTTTGCATCAGATCCGGCTGCTTCAAAATCGCCCCTCATTGCTGTTTTAACTTTTTTTTTTGTTTTGTTTTTTTTTGAAAAAATAACTTTTTTTTGTTTGCTCTTTGTCTGTTCACTTTATAAACACTGGGTCAGTACTTCTGCAGCGATGTAGATGGGAGTTTTTCGACCTACCCTAACTGTCTTGAACCGGAATATACAGATTTCATGCAGAGCTAGACAAGATGAGCATTTGAGGTTAAAAAGTATATAAATCGTCATTTTTTGAAGCTGCATTTAAACTGCGATTTGAAAGTTCAAACTCACAGGCACCATAGAAGTCCACTATATGGAGAGAAATCCTGAAATGTTTTCCTCAAAAAAAACATAATTTCTTTAAAGACATGAACATCTTGCATGACAAGTGGGTGAGTAAATTATCTGTGAATTTTGGCTTTGGAAATGACATTGTGACGTTTCCTCTGCGCTGAGTTTAATAGTTTCAAGTTGGACTATGAAACAACCGGTCTCAAATTGCAGCCGATGAGTAAAAAAGGCACTTATTTATACCTTTGCATCAGTGGATCCGGCTGCTTCCATAAAAGGAATCAATTATGCCAGCCCTGGCCTTTGATTTAATAATTCCAAGCTTTGAGGACATAATTAATTATGATGGGTAAATCATACTGGAGAGCGGGAACTGGATTAAGGAGCCAATTAAGATGCCACATCAACAGGGCTCACTGATTCATTAAAGGCCTTGTTTTACGTGAGGGGAGAGGAGAGAGACAGTGGCTTGATGTAAAACTATTGAGATGTTCATCTTTGAAAAGATGTCCTTCATTTTAACACCAATTCCGTGGATATTCTGTTAGCCAGATGTAGCAAATGCACAGAGTAACAGTTTTTTAAAAGTGGCTTTTTTAAAGTGTTACCTTCAATTAAAAAAATAAAGCTTGATGAAAAGATGTACAAATCACCAACCCTCACCTTTTCCTCCTTAAGTATTTACATTGTCAGTCATTTAAGTTTTTTTTTTTTTGTGGACACCCACACACTCATAGGTCTTTGAAAGCATAGAACACTCAGTCCCTTTTCTCTTCACCAGAGGGCAGCGTGGCTCCATAGAAATACAGCCTGGGTGTATCTTAGGAGAAAGACTCTTTGTGCACATACAACATCTCCTTGACTTGTCATGGAATTGATAAACATATATCAAGGATTTATTACTCCATCTAACCTTGGTTCTATAGGACGGTGTCTTTACTGTGGTCATGAATGTGAATTGAGAAAATGTTAAACTAAATTTCAATTAAATGTATTTTATTTTCATCTACAGGAGGACATGAACCTGAACGAAGAGCGCAAGGCGCCGTTGCGAGGGAAGGATTTGAGCACTAAACGGGAGATGGTGGTCCAGTACATTTCTGCAACAGCCAAATCTGTAAGTGCGCCACAAAACCCAGGGTGGCCGGTCTTAGAAAGAGAGAAACAGAGAGAGGAGAGAGTGGGGATGAACCACATGACGAGACACTATGGAATAATGAGCTTAACCTGATCTGCTTTCTGCCTCTGTTGCTAAAGCCCCAAATCTTTGATTGCTGCCTCCTTTAGCTCTTTTTCTATTATTTATTCTTATTTATTTATTTGTATTTTTTTTCCTCCTCTCACCTTTTTTTTCCTGAGTGCTTATCAGGCTGCTTTTGTTGTATTGCACTTTCCAAAAGCTTCATATTGCCGGGGATCAAGTTTTCATTAGAATTTGGTACGCATCACTGTCTCTGCTCGGTAAGCTGAAACATGGCTCTTTCATCACCGTAGATGAATAAAGGCTAGAACGCCACCGCCTCACGGGGTAATCCAAGGCTTTTGGGGCGAATTCTCTTCATTCCCTTTATGAAGTAGGTCCTGCCAAGGTTAGACTCCACGTAAACACCACGACGGCTGGCCTTCGGCATCCGTTTTCATTAGCTTTCCTCCCGGCTATGATAATTAACCAGCATTATTAATAATGATGATAATCAGAGATGATTGAATTCTGCAGCAGACTCATTGTCGGCCCTGCGAGCCTGGCATGCATTGTGAAATATGATTCACATATTAGTATTGTAGTCTCAAAGCTGAAAGAGGGAGGGGGTTCCTGTCTCTCTGCACCCCTGTAGCCCCCTCAGCACCACCAGAGGCACTCACCAGCAGCATGTCACTGTGGAAGCTGTACACAGCGCTCTGACAAGCAAGGAGGAGGTTTGGAACGTGTGCTCTGCATTCTAGGGAAGAGATGTGCTTTTATGTGATAAGAGATGTTTACCACAGGCACAACACACTTTTCCCTGTAATGCTCAACTCTAGCACCCAGACATCTCCTCCTCCTCTTCCTTTTTTAAACATTCAGCTCAAGCTACTAACCAAGCTGCGTAACATCTGCATACTGCCGATTTTGTGGGAGTAGCACAAATTTTCAGCCTTTTTCAAATGATGTTACTGTTGAATATGACACATTTAATGCATTTAACTTTAAGCTGGAAAAAAAATATTCTCTGATTATTTAAAAAGTGCCCTTGTCTTTTATGATTTTTGATATTTATCAGTCAAAGAGTGTTTTTGGTGAACACTTGAAATCAACATGAAACGGAATATGTATCCATTTCTGTAATGTGACACATTTCTGAGTCAAATGGAAAAGAAAAAGTAGGATTGCCTCTATCCGTTTGATTTTTTTTTTTTGGCATCATAAAAACTGGTTAGAGGGGAAAGATTGAAAAATTGGTGATGTTAAGAATTAAATTTGAGAAATGTTATTCAGGGCCCCCAGAGTCATCCCAAATACAATTATGTTATAAAACTGTCTTTTTTTTTCTCAGGCCTGAAAGTTTTTTTTTTTTTTTTTTTTTTTTTTTTTTGTAATAAAGATGGGAAATTTTAGTAGTGTTTTTTTTTTTTCTAGCTGTACTCAGCTCTACAATATTTCACTGGCAGTAATTTGCCCTTTTATTGTTAAAAACATTATTCAGAAAGCACAGAAAAATATTGGACATTAATTTAAAATGGCATTAGATTTAAAAAGAGTGGAAACCCTGGTTATTGTAGCTAAAGATAGCAAACACTCAATTTTTCTAAATTTTACTTTAAAACATATTTTAGAATGCCCAATATTAAATATTAAACATATTTTTTTACTCAGAAAATATATCAAAATACATTTTTAAAAATGTCTCTCCTTTTAGAATTTTAGAATTTTTATCTTTGATTAAATTGAAAAAATGTGATATTATTTTTCACCCTGGACCACAGAACCACTCAGAAGTGTTCATTTTTTGAAACTGAGATTTATGCGTCTGAAAGCCGAATAAATAAATAATAAATAAATAAGCTTTCCATTAATGGTTTGTTAGGATAGGACAATATTTGATACAACTATTTGAAAATCTGGAATCTGAGGGTGCAAAAAATCGAGAAAATCGCCTTTAAAGTTGTCGAAATGAAGTTCTTAGCGATGCATATTAATACTCAAAAATTAAGTTTTGATATATTTATGGTAGGCAATTTACAAAATATCTTCATGGAACATGATCTTTACTTAACATCGTAATGATTTTTGGAATAAAAGAAAAATCGATCATTTTGACCCATAAAATGTATTTTTGGCTATTGCTACAAATATACACATCCTACTTATGACTGGTTTTGTGTTCCAGGGTCACATTTTTAGCATTACTATTTTTGTTACTTATATTTTTTTGTATAGTGAAGACTTCTTATGAACATGTTATATTATTATAAATACTGGATTGAAATTATACTGTTAATGTTGCCATGCATATAACCCTTGATACTGATACGGCGTTAAAACATTAAATAAATAAATAAATAAATATTTTAGTTTTTTTTTTTCAGAAATTAGTATATTTAAAGCAGAATAAGACTTAGCATATGTATTGAAAAAATAAATAGGCCAATTTTGATTCTATGTTTACTTTAATCATGTTTTAAAATTTCACAGCTGTTGGAAGCATGAGATAGCAGGATCTTTTTTGCTGCAAGTGTTTTTTCACTTGACTACTGTAACTAAAACCTTCACATTCTGTTTTCCTTCCAGAGATCACTTTCACAGTCATTGTGCGAATGCACTTTCTTTGTATATCGAGTAGCTACCAAGGGTGTTTTGGAGTTGCGAGTTGCACGAACTAATGCTTACACGCACACACTGACACACGTCCAGAGAAAGTGGCTCCTGTGCTGTCTGTCTCCGACTGCACTGGGTCAGTGTCCTCTCTTTGGTTGGCGAGTGGGAGTAATTAAGTGGTGGTCTGGCGGCAGAGGAGGCCCGTGGTCTCCGCTTGAGCCGCTGCAGGTGTAATTTAGCAGGGGTGAGCGGGGCCAAGAGCAGACAGCACGGAGACAGCCTCTGCACACCTCCGCATTAATAACCCAAACCCGTCTAAATAAAAGAAGGGAGAGCGGAGTCCATCCATCCCACTTAATCTGCTGCTATCTCCCCGAGTGTGCCGATCTGCCTACAGTAGATTGTGTTTCAGCACACAGCTTTACAGAGCAAATATTAGTGGGAAAACAAACCCATCCGATCCACTCCTGTCGCAGCCTGCCTTCCTGCCTGCCTGTCTGTGTGCGGCACATTCCCACAGCTCCTGCCTGGCAGGAGGGCAGAGCGATGAAATAAAAGAAGGACGGAAGAATAGAGAAGTTTCACACCAGCGATGTCTGTCCTCTTTGATAGCTCTGATATTATTGCTTGTGTGACAGAAACTTACAGCTCCCATGGTTCACAGCTCCTTTTATTATTTACAGCCAACACCTCTTTCCTTGCAACACATTTGTGCATGCTTTCATTATATTATACGCTCACACCTTTTTTGTTTCTTCACACTGAACATTTTTCAATAGCTATTTGCCAAAGAAAAGTAATATATAAATGCATATTCATCAGCATTGTTAAGTCTTTCACATGCTTTTTTTTTTTTTTTTTTTTGAGAAACAAACATCCTTAGAGGCATCCACTTGAGTTCTTCAGCATGCAAAACTAAGAGTCCTCACCACACTTTCCAGGGGGTCTCGGTGGGAGACTTTTAAATGACTGCCATCCACAAACTGTAATGTCTTTTTAAGGGAAAATGCCTTTGCATTTAAATATTCAAATACATACTAAATGAATATTTAAACACATAGTCCTCATAGAAGCTTCAAGATGTTTCTTTTTTAATTCTATATATTAAATATTTTTAAATATTACAAAATATTTTTATTTATATATAATATAATTTATATAAAATTATATTGAGTTATAATAATATAATTTATATTAGGGCTGTCAAATGATTAATCGCGATTAATCACATACAAAATAAAAGTTTAAGTTTGCCTAATAAACGTGTGTGTACTGTGTGCAATTATTATGTATATATAAATACAAACGCATTCAGGTACATATATAAGAAATATTTACAAGTATAAGTATTTATTATAATTTTTATAGCATATATATTATATATAAATACATAATATTTTTTTACATAGATAACATATTTCTCTTTTAAATATATACATTAATTTGTGTATTTATATATACATAATAATTACACACAGTACACACGCATATATTAGGCAAACTCAAACTTTTATTTTGTATGCGATTAATCGCGATTAATCATTTGACAGCCCTAATACATGAATATGTTTTTGTGTGTGTATATATAATATATATATACATACAGTATATACATAATAATTACACACAGTACACACACATTTATTAGGCAAACTCAAACTTTTTTTTTGTATGCTATTAATTGCTATTAATCATTTGACAGCCCTATTAATTATTAAGCAAAATAAATTTACTAAATAAATAATATTATTAACAGGTATTTTTTTCTACTCAAACCGGCTTCTGAATGGGAACAGTACAGAGGAACGCAGGAACAGAAACGTTTAAATACCAATTCTGCTCATGAACATATACATTTTTTTTTTTTTTTTTTTTTTAAGCCCTACTTTATACAATTGACCCATATCGGTATCGTAATCGGCCAATAGTTGTTTGTTAAAATCGGTATTGTATCGGCCAAAAAAAATGATCCCTATTATTATAATGATATGATTATTATTATTTTCTTTAAAAAAAAAAAAAAAAAAAAAAAAAAAATATATATATATATATATATATATATATATATATATATATATATATATATATATTTTTTTTTTTTTTTTTTTTTTTTTTTTTTTTAAACATGTACATATATTCTACAAAAATAATAGATGCATGTTTTTTCTGTGATCCTCTGTAATCAGCCTTTGCTTGTGGAGGTGACACGCACTAACTTTATTATTTTGTTTTGTGGAATATGTAAATATCTGTTAGTTTATTATTATTTAAAGATACCTTATTTGTAGAAGTTCACCCATCTCTTTTTTTTTTTTTTTTCAAAAAGCTAAATATCTTTTGCAGAATATATTTTTAGGGAGCATGTTACCTAAGCATAACTGTAAGCCACATACAGTGCAAACCAATGTTGCCTTGATGCACTGCGGACGTCCTTGACCATTAACTTTTCATGAAATGCTTTCTCTCTTTTTCAGTGTCTGACAGGTGTGTCATTGTCCTCACGAGTGCCAAAGCATGTCTACAACTAACACAGTCATTTTTCTCCCGCTCTGTCGGTGTCATAAAAAGCTTTGACTTTGCTTTACTGTTTGGCTCTTAAACAAAATGATTCATGTAAGGAGCCAGAATGTGTCTAGGCAGGGTCTTTGAGGGGGAAGGAAAAGATGTCATACCTAAGATAGTCACCTGAACGTTGTCAATACTGTGGTGCTGTGAGACACGGAAATGGATGGAAACTTAATTACAGCACAAGTTCTTGTAATCATTCATGACAGTTTTTGAGCGATGAACTGATCCTGTCTAGGATACAGGAGCTAATAAATAAATAACTAAATGAATAGATTTGTATCATGGAGCATTTGATGGTCATGAGAAGAGCTGGAACGAGGATATAAATACCCGTCTCTTGATAAGATGACATTTCTTCAGAAGTTTGTTTACAGGAGCTACTTCATAATAGAGCTTCTTCGTAATTAGCATATTACATGACCGCCTAATTCTGCATTACAACAATTACCATCATCTGGTTTAAGTTTTCATTTTTTTCCCCCCGCTCCATGCTCCTCAGGAATTGACAGCATTAATACCACAGTAAAGTGACAATGAGGTGTTGTTTTGTGAAATTTGTGTAAATTGATGTTAGCAGCAGCTTTTCCCCTCAGGCTCCTCCCTGACAGTTCTTTATGTGGTTTCAAGATAATGTCTGTTCTTTTGATCAGGCTGCAGTAAAAAAATACAACATTCATCAAACTCAGCCGAACACGGCACGGTGCTAACAATATTTGGCAGCTGTCCAGCGCGTCTGGTGATAGCTAAAGCAGATGACTTTTTGTTTTGGGTCAAGACCCAAAGCCTTAACAATTCGTTTGAGGATATTTGCCTGGGTCTGGGATATACGAAATTGAATTCAAAAGTAGCACTCTATTGATTTACACTGTTAAAATTCACTTTGTTATACTCTCAGACCTTGATTTTAAAAATTTGATCGTAGGAGTTTGTTTAAAACAGGACAGCTATGTGAAAACTACAAAAAACAGATCATATTTAGAAACTACCGCCTTCTGTATTACTGAAGAAGTGAGAATAATACTTGTTTAAGATAAATCTGGTTTCAGTTGACTGCTCTCAGAGAAAAAAAAACCTTTTCAGCCTAGCAATTGCCATTACGGCATGGTCAAGAAAAAAAAAACATGCTGACTTTGTCGAACTCTGAGCTACGATGTATAATTTGACACTTGATAGAAAGTACCAGTGACATTTGATTGATTTTTGGCCTATGGAGGCATTTTACGAGACCATCTGCTCATGAATAAAATACCACATTTGGGTTAATTTAGTAAAAATCTACTAGATTCGTACAAAATTTCATTTGTATTGCCTGTCAAAAAATGCCTTGAATATAGAAACAGCTTGATTATTATGAAGTAATGATTTACAGTTTAAAAACAGTAGATTGCTAAGGTGGGGTGTTATTTTATGTACTTTAAAACATGACATTTTTGAATCACAATCACACCACAAAACCAGTCATAAGTCGCATGGGTATGTTTGTAGCAGTAGCCAACAATACATTGTATAGGTCAAATTTATTGATTTTTCTATGCCAAAAATCATTAGGATATTAAGTAAATGTTCCATGAAGATATTTAGTGAATTTCCTACCATAAATATATCAAAACTTAAGTTTTGATTAGTAATATGCATTGCTAAGAACTTCAATTAGACAACTTTAAAGGCAATTTTCTCTATTTTCTCTATATTTCCCTCAGTTTCCAGGTTTTCAAATAGTTGTATCTCGGCCAGTGTTGCCAACTTAGCAATTTAGCAACTTTTTAGACTACCCTAGTAGTTTTTCTGTGTAGTTTTCTTCAAAAAGCACCTAGCAACAAATTTAGCACCTAGCAACAAATGTAACATTTTTTGGCAACTTTTAGCAACTATGACTCATGATAAAAAGGCTCACATTTTCTCTATAAATTACAAACACACACAAAAAATGGAAATCAAAGGTGTCTAGCAGGACACATTTCACGTAAATCAAGTTGCTAGATGAAACTGTTCAATAATAATTGTTCATTTATAACACTTTGTTATTAGTTTCTACCTGGAAAAATGGAAAAAAGCACTGGTAATTTCTAAGTTGTAACCTGAGAACACAAAATACAATGTGTAATTTTAAATTCAGGTAAAAACCTGTGAAAATCAATGCATGAAATTTCTTCAATTTAACACTGTGCATTTTGCCGTAATTTACAGACCTTTCTTAAAGTGTACAATACATCAACCACACATCAATAAAAAGCTTATTTATAAGCTTCCAGATGATGTATACATCTCAGTTTCAAAAAAATGACCCTTATGACTGGTTTTGTGGTACAGGGTCACATTTTATCAGATGTTTCTCTCTAGTCATTATGTAAAACGACCAGCGAGCTGCTTTTAAAAACTCAATCTGTGATCAATTGATCATGATCTTTATGTTCCAAGCAGTCATCAAAATGGCAGACATTGTCTTTAGTGTCCGTCTAAACCCTCTCTCTCTCCACCCTGTTAAGTTGTGTGTAATTCTCAGCTGAGTAGGCAGCATAGTAGAGAAGGGCCAGTGTGCCAGTGATTTAAGTATAAGCTTTAATACTTGAACAAGATAGTACCGGAGAGATTCTGGCCTACTAATGATTGTGCTGTTTGTGTCTTTTTGCACATTAACTACCCTCCGCTGACCGCTGCATGCAGATAACTGGGAGCAAAGTTGCGGTAAGTAGCAAAATTATTTATTCGCTTTTGATTTGTGGTTATGCGATATCTGTGTCTTTGCTATCTTTCTCTCTCTTCTTCATTTTTTATTTTTTATTTTTTGAAAATATCTAGAAAAGTAATTTCTATGGCTTTCTATTTCTATTTTATTTTCAGCATTAGTGTAGTTTATGGACTATAATTTGAAGAAGTTCTACTTTTTTTTTTTTCCCCCACCCTTCCCAATCCCTGCATGTAAATTGCACATTTAGAAGTGAGTGATTTCTCAATTGTGCTCTCTGAGAATAAACTAGGACCTTTTTTGTTAGTTTAAGCAGTTTTTCTTTGAAATGGATCACTGCCTAACAGATATTAGCATTTAAATATTGTAACACCAGGGATGAGCAATAGTTTTTAGGCAAATAATCATAATCTGTGATCTAATCTGTTTATTCTAATGTTCTGTATCTAAATGGGTTTCATTGTGTTCATTCTTCCCCCCAGACAGCGTTCTGAGAATGTATCACTTAATTAGATTTTCCCACACACACACGTTCCGTGTTGATTGAACAGTGGAAAAGATATTGAGTGCGCCTCCGCCCCCCCCGTCCTATAAATACGTTCCATTTTGCAGTGGGACGTTCGGCACAACCCATTTGCAAAGCCATGTCTTTGTCCCAGTCACATTACAGCGTGTCACTATTGTTTCTGAAATGTTCATAGCTGCTCATGTTGTTATTGTCACTTACTTTCGCCCCTCGCCCCCCACTTTCTCCAAAATGACGGTAATAATCTTTATAAATATATACTGTCGGGGCGATGGCAATGTTTCCTCATTTCACAGCTCTGTAATGCTGTAATTGCAGACTGGCTTCTACTATTTCTCATGTAGTGCGGTCCCATAGCCCATATGAGGCTGCTTGTTATTTGTTTTATTTTATTTATTTAGAGGGGCTCCGTTATTGCCTCCGCAAGTGTCACTTGTCATTTAAAATGCTGTTTTATTGTGTTGCCGAAGCTATGAGAAAGGCCCGTAGATGTACGTGAGGAAGCTTGAAGATAAGGTAGCACAGGTAAATGTTGTTATTTACAATACAGCAATAAGCTGCCGCAACAGACTCATTTATTTGTAGCGAAATGGCCCGTTCAATCAATGCTCTCATGCTGCTTGTGCGTCGAGTGATTTTTCTATAAACTGTCAGCGATAAAACATGCTCGATGCTGATGAGCATGGAAGTATGTTTTGAATGTTGCATCACTTCTCAGGATAGAGCAGGAAGGTTACTGTGGGATCGTCTCTATCGAAGAACTGTCTGACAGCGTGCACCACAAACAAGTCCTCTCATTTAGAAGTTTCGCACAGTTCAGAGGTTCCTGTACTTCCTGCCATTCCATCTGACTTTTGCAAGCACTTCCTACGGATGGGAGAGGGTGAGGGCTTGCAGGGAAGCTGTCAGCTCTTTCGTTCTTCTTGTTTTTGTTTCTCTCTTTCCCAATATCCCACCTTTATTGGGTTTCATTGTGGAAACTGCGTTTCGGTGGGGCCAAGATGACGCCCTCTCGCTGGGCAGATTGCTATTTCCACGCTGTCAGTGCGGTTTGAGCCACGTCTCCCTCAGGGATGAAATTTGTCCGGCACGCTCTCGCAGGGCTCAAATTCGCTGGTCAGCGTGTCCGCATGCTGCTGAGTCACATGCGCTTCAGCGGTTTTGTATCAGCGCAGCTTGATGGTGATGATGATGGTGACCCAAGGGGGCCTAGGCGCGCCCGTCGCCCCTCCGCGGTGTCCGATTGATCGGAGATGCTTGCGCTTTGATTGTCAGTCTAAGGATGATAGATTGTGTGTCAAAATGCCCACGTTTTATCGGCGTGAAACTGATGAACCCCTCTGCGAGGGAATGGAAGACCACGGCTCCCCGTGCTTAAATAAAACACAACCAGCACATGAAACCCAGTCAGTGCTTGGCCTGTTCCACCGTTACCTGTTAAGGTCACATGACTTGACCTGCAAAGCCTCTCTAGACCTCAGGAGGAGATCAATAATCACACAGTCAGCCCAGCAGTTAGGAAAGACTGCCTGTTTCCACGGAAACATGGCGACACGTTTAGAGTTGTGGGCAGAGTGAGAGAGAGGAGCCACTGAGACCTCAGGGACTGGAGTCTGCTAGGGCTGTTAGAGTTCAGCCGCTCTCCCAGAATCCCTGGTATTGTCGACAAGAGAATAATGGACAAAGCTTGTATTTTAGAAATGATTTAGCTTCTTTTCACATGGGACAAAAACTTGGCCCTTTATCGGGTGAAATGGCATGGGTCTTTCCGTTATGTTAGTGTGTTGTACTTAAATACTCTCTTTGGAACCAAAGGGCCTTAAAAAGCATATGTGAAAAAGAGCAAAACCCTGGTGCAGAAATATGACATTTAGCTATTGGTTTTCATCACAAGTGTTCTTTAGGTGATTTCTTTTTAATTTTGCACAAAACAAGTTTGGCCATTAGTATCAAGGATTTTTATACATTCTGATATGATGTTAAAGGGTTCGTGCACCAAAAAATGAAAATTAGCCCATTATTTACATACCCTCAAGGCATCCTAGGTGTATATGACTTTCTTCTTTCAGATGAATCCAATCGGAGTTATATTAAAAATTGTTTTGGCTCTTCCCAGCTTTATAATAGCAATTGGCGGGTGTTTTTTCTTCAACAGTCCAATAAAGTGCATCCATCCATTATAAAAAGTGCCTCATACAGCTCCGGGTGGTGAATAAAGGCCTTCTGTAATGAATCGATGCGTTTTTGTAAGAAAAATAGCTGTTTAAAACGTAATAATCACTTTTCTCTAGCTTGTGCTCACTGTTGTACATGGAAGCTGCTACAAGCGGATGACGTAGGACTTATGCGTAGGGCATGCATCTGTGAGTCTCATGAAAACCAACGTTTGTTTACAGGAGCAAAGGAAGCATAGGTTCCTTACTTTAGTAAAGTAAAACCTGTCTCCTCTTGGCTTATATCGAAATCCTCCAACATTTTTCTTTACAAATACTTGTTTTGTACTCGTGTTGTTTTGCTCTCTCCGCTGCACGTCGGCATGCGCATAGCTGATGTCCGACGTCCTACGTCATCCGCTTGGAGTGGCTTCCATGCCACTTTTTATTATGGATGGATGCGCTTTATTGGACTTGTTTTGGACTGTTGAAGAGAAACCACCGCCATTATAAAGCTGGGAAGAGCCAGGACAATTTTAATATATATCCTATTGGATTCGTCTGAAAGAAGAATGTCATATAGTCCTAGGATGCCTTGATGGTGTGCAAATATTGGACTAATTTTTATTTTTGAGTGAACTTACCCTTTAATTTAAATTGGAGGCATGTTCAAGTCTTGGTCAAAGTTGAAAGCACATAAAACATCACCACAAAGCTGAGAAAAGTAACATTACAAGTAGCATAGCTGTCAAAATTATCACGTTAACACGGACGATTACTTTTTCCAGTTTAACAGGGCTCGGATTGATCACCCCACTCACGACTGCTGCACGCTGTAGCCTGTATCATTTTATTTTAAAGCGCAAATTAAACTATGAGTATGCGTGTCAGATCCGCATTACGTTCAGCAGCAGCTGCTCTTAACGTAAAAGCAGCTAAATAAGCTGATAACCCACCTGCTGTGATGTCTATTAATCTTGTCTGTTAAGTTCACTGAAATTAGAAGTTATTTTTTAAAGTCTAATAAACGTTAATAGCTCTCAATTATATTATAATGCTGAATGGCTATAGTCAATGGTTTCAATATTAGGAAAAAAAAACTATTTCCTAGAGAGATCTGTAATATTGGTATCAGTGAGATTCACCTTTAGTCATAGGTGGGATTAATCATGATTAAACGCAATTAATTTCAGAAAAAAATGTGCAATTAACTAGTTAATTTTTTAAAAATTGATTGACAGCACTAATAATAACCTGTAGGAGATACAGGTGGAGCTGGGGAAGGTGAAGGGTTTCGGAGAAACTTTAAAATGTAAAGCAACAAGCTCATTGGCTGTTGCCAAGTAGTTTGACACTGTGAATGTATCAGTTTGCATCAAGGACCCATCAAATTGCACCATCTAGAGTTTCATGACAGAATTTAATATTTTTATTAAGTCCTGAGTTGGGGTCTTGTTAGTGAGAAAATATGTCAGACACAATAGATGCAGCATCTGTGTTGATGTTAAAATTTGTTGAAATAAAAATATTTTTTTACAAAACCCCCCCCAAAAAACAAGCTTAATTTATTTTTAATTTTTTTCCCATTGTCTTTGCTGTGTGCTGCATTATGGGTTACACTGAGTATCCTATACATGCTCTCAGAGTCTTTTGTTGGATGTAGTACAGTTCTTGTTCTCCCTCTCCTATCACCTCTGCTCCCTTGGTTTTTTTTTTTTTTTTGTTTCCCTTTTGGTTGTGTATACTCCAGCATTTGTATTCCTAGGCAAATGAATAACCTTGGCATTTGTGTGTGGGCTCCACTTGTTTCATCGGTAGACTTTATACCCAGTATACTCCTGTTCCAAGGCTCAACCCTACCACGGTCATACGGGCTCATTGTAAGCACCTGTTTAAAGGCTTTTCTGCAGTGAGGGTGCACTGCGCCCTCTTTCACTCACTCTGCTTCTCGCTGGCACTGGTCAGTGTCTGAGGAAAGGGGCCTTTTTAACTATGCTAAGTTTGAATAAAATCAAGGACAGACCATCCCAGCCTACTACGCTTCAGCCTGAAAGGGTCTCTTTGTTTCAGTTTGGCCATTAATGCTGATTTTGTACTGGAGGCTGAACTGATTTGATAGGAAGTCTTTTAAAGCACCAAGGACGTGTGCCCTATGGAAAAAATAAAGCCAATAACCCCTCATGTTCATCATTTTTATAGACTGATTTTAATTAGGATGGAGGATCTGTGCTGAATGAATGTGTTGTATATGATGGTTTTGTCTTTGTTGTGTTTTTTTTTTTTTTTTTTTTAATGTGTCAGTAAATGTTCAGTTAGCACAAGGACATTGACACGTGATTTAACAGCAGGTTTTTTGAATCATTTATTCAATTAAAGTTCTCTGAGGTGTTATTTTACTATTATTCATGTGCTATTAGTATATTAGCCAGTATTATATTTTCAGTTATTTTCATTTTTGTTTGTTTTACAAATTTCTATGTGCTTTTGTCAATTGTATTAATTTTTTATTAGTATTTTTTTTTTAATTATTTAAATAATAATTTGTATTATTTTTTAAACTGTTTTTTTTTTTTTCTTGATAACTGTTTAAAAAAAAAAAAAAAAAAAAAAAAAAAAAAATATATATATATATATATATATATATATATATATATATATATATATATATATATATATATATATATATATATATATATATATAAATATAAATAGTATATAATTATTTTATTTATTTTTTTATTTTTTTATTTTTATTTTTTTTTAAGGAAGTGACAGTAGCCAATATAAAATACATTTTGCTGAGGTGTTCGGCCAGGGTGTTGCTATGTGGTTGCTAAAGTGTTATAGTTGTTAATGCATTGATAGATGGTTGCTAGGGTGTTCTGGTTGGTTATTAGGTGGTTGCATAATAAGCCAAAGCCAGACACGAGTCAAAGGCTCAATGATATTCATGTATTTAGATATAGCTCTCCTTTTGCTGTTTATAGCTGTCTCTCCTTTTGTGTAAGTCTGTGAGTTTTTTTCCAACAATTTTATCATCCTCTAGGTGAAAATTGTAAGTCTGATTTCTTAGAAAAGTAATTGCACACCTCTTGCCAACAAGCTATGTGATTTTTAAGATATCATTCATGCCTGCAGCACAAATGGTTGGGGGATGAGTTATGAAGTTTATTACTGGATAGTATAATAGTTTTTCTAACTTAGAAAACACCACTAATAATGTGCTGATATAAATTAATTTGCTGTGAAAACTGAGGTAGAAGTCGCAATTACAACAAAATTCCTTTAACGCAAGTTAATGGAATAGCAGCCGAGATGTTAGTAATTGACCTATAAGGTTGAGCCAGGTTATAATACAAGACCTTCTCATGCTTTATGAAGGTCTTTTATTTCTGCCCCTTTCCATCACAAAAGCTGCTCAGACTCTGCATCTAGGAGACTGACTAGGTCCTGTTGCTGTATCCCAGGGATCAACTCTGAAACCTATGAATTTCAGTTTTGTTTGCGTCTCCAAGCTCAGGCATATTGAAGTTTCTCCGGGTTGAAATCGGATTGACACTAGCACAATATTCATTGCAACACCTAACCTCATCTCCTGTGGGGTCTCGACTGATGCTTCAGTTGCTTGCTTGGTGCAGCCGCAACCTCGCATACAATTTTAATGCCATTCAGTCAAGTGCTAATATAGAAATGTCAAGTATGATACGATTGATTTACCTTTAATACTATTTTCAGTGCTTTCAGGGACTGGAGTTGTTTGTATTTCACCGACCCTGTCTAGGTTTGCTGATTTCATATGGAAAACGGCAGGACTTAAAAGTAGCATTTTATTTTATCAAACCTGAATATAAAGCCGGCCTACAGTTTTGTTTTGTGTTTAAGCTACTCTTCATGATAGCCGACACTAATAAATGCGCTTCCAACATCAGTCAGACATTTTGACACGCTCTCTCTCTTCGTGCAAAGTTATATCGCACACAAGCTCTCGGAAGTCTTTTGTAAGTCATGTCAGGGAATGCATACGCATCAGAAGGACGAATGCCTTGTCATATAGGACACGCAGTCTAGAACGTGCGTAAAGAATTGCGAGCTGATAGACTGGCGGCGTATGTCAATACCGGCTCCCACCGGTGACAGAAAAGGTCTCATTGCCTGCTGACTGACTGCTGCATTATGCCACGTGGCCTTCCTTTCAATGGGAAACAAACAATCAGCGCTCCTGCCTTCAAAAGAGGGGAGCAGGATCTCATTATGATGAAGAGAAGATGAAAGGGAGCCAAGAGTGGACATGGTGTTCTCATATTAAAGGGAAAAGAGATGGGCCCTGTTTGTGTGTAGGCGCGTGTGTGCTTGATTGTACGCCACTTCTGTATGAGAGGAGCCCATTTGGTGTTCGTCTTTGCGACTCTAGTGCAATATATTCCCTTGTCCTGCCTCGATTGTCTCTTTTTTTCTCATTCCAGCGGTCAATCAGATCACCCTCCGTCCACCTAGATGTTATTAGTTTCCTCGTCCTGCTCTCAACTCTGAGTGCGAGATGTGACCGCGTGTTCCGGCGTCGTTATGAGGTCAGAAGATCTGGTAATGGCCTGTCCCGTCACTCTCCTTGACCACCTTTCAACACCGTTTCCTCACATTCTTGCCCTTTTCAAGTCTTAGATGTGATGTATTTATAGCACATAGCATATTTTTACCACAGAGACATCAGTGTCATCACTTTAGCCGTACGAGTCGTGCTTTTCTTTTTTAGCTTAATGAAAGTAGCTCTGCGGTCTGTGTTTCTTTCCCAAACTTACCTCGTTAACTTTGGGCGTTTGGGTCTGGCACATGCTCTATGGTTTCTAGACAGCTCTTTTCTCACAATTAGGGCGGTCGCCTGGATAATTTCGTTTAAACCATAAAGCCATGAACACAGTATGGCCACATTTAAGGGTAAACGCAGACAGCTTGGGAACTGGAGCGTGTTGGGATTGCTCACGAATTTCTCTTCGTTTTATTTTGCTGCGTTTATTTCAACCTTGTTAGCTTATTGGGTAGGAGTCAAAGAGATGCTGGACTAGTACCTGGTTGATTCAATAGGTTTTCCCTTGCTTTAAAACACCAACGTCTCCTTGCGAGACTCCCCGTCAGCAAATCACAGCACTAATAAGGTGTGGCGCTTGTCTCGTGGATGCACATTTTATGGTCGTCATCCTTGGACGCTCAGCAGTGAGCCGTCATTATCTGCTCATCAAACACACTTTAAGCACTTCCCCAAATGGCCAAACCTAACGATTTGTGGTTTGATCAAGGATGGGTCACAAACCGTTTAGTCTGCCTTGCACTTTTTCTCAAGGGGGCTCTGGAGAAATAAACCCTTCAAGATGGCTGCGTTTTAGTTTTATTTGCTCTTGATTGTGTTCTCTAAACGTCAGCTTTTCCTGGTTGTTTTTTTCCTTGCTTTGTTCAGTGTATTTATAGTTGAGCCGCTGTTTGCACATTTTCAGTCTTGTCATGCTTGTGTATAAATCCATATGATTAACTGTCCGTTTCCAGAGAGGATAGAAGTTGGATCAAGATGGTGCAGTGTATGCTTCGAGAAAATCCCAATGGCCACTAGATGGCAGTCAGTATCTTCAAAATGAAGTTCCACAGCAGTGTGTGTGAGATGGAGAAAAAAGACACGTTGTTGCCATGGAATTGACCTAATGGGTTTCTCTCAGACCTGCACAGCACAGTTTCTGGCTACAATGCCATTTGTTAGAGGTTTGATCTTTAAAGAGGGGAAGTAACCGAAACCCACCAACAGTATTCATATGGACTTTCGCTAGATCGATACATTTATGTGTCCTTATTTGATTCACGAAAAGTCTTTTTTTGTGTGTGTGTTCAAATTTCGTGAGTTTAAGGGCTGTTGACAGACTTCTGTTTTTCTAGCTCCTGTTGGATGCTTGGTGGCTCGAGCTGCCTCACCCCTCATCGACATCCTGCTTATGCAATCACATCTGAATAATTTATACTGGCGCCTCTGGTCTCATCATGTCATAAAACATGCTGCTGACAACACATTGTCAAGCTAATTCTATTCAACTAGCTCTTCTAGAAGTAACACGTGTTCATGCAAAGTCTAACTGTACTGTTAGCAAGTCATCTCGTCTCTCACCCTGTATTTTGTGATTTTTTTTTTTTCTCGTCAGTCAATGCCTGAGTGGTAAAGGTGTTTCTTTCTTTCTTTCTCTCTCTCTCTCTCTTATCCACATGCTGCCCCTCCACCTTTCCATGGTTCAGGTGCTCTCTCTAACACTGCACATTAATTTTTAAACTTAGCCATATGCTGTCGGTTCTTTCTTCGGGTGGCTGTGCCAAATTCTTCTGAATCAAATAAGGACACGTATAAAGTCTAAATACAAATACAGATTTTCCCTCACAGATCAGATCTGTGGTGTTATGACTGATATTTTAAATGAAAGCGTGAAACTCGGGTTAGTGTGCGGATAAAACTGATGGTTACTATCCAACTTTTTCTTACCGTACGAGTGGGTCTGGCTTCTGGTCTCATCCGCGTCCAGCTATTTTTAGCTGTACAAAACGGCTCGCTTTGCTGCTTGATATTGCAAATTGGTGTCGTACCATGTTATTTTAATGTGTTATCTTAATTATTAACACATTGGTTTGTAGTGCAGTTTTACCGTTTACTGCACGTTGTTATTCTTTTCATTATTTCCCTATAGGAAATATCTTCCCTATAAGTCTCACCCATATGCTTACTTCCGCGTTAAAGAAAAAGGTGGATAAGATTGACCATCCGGTGAGCTGAACCGATGGCTTTAGTTATTTGACGTTGCTGTAAGTTGACTTGAGGTTGACCTGTTTCTGTTTTGAACTGTGCAAAAGTGTCTCTTTGTGATTGGTGCCTGTTTTACTTTGGAAAGATGTCAGGTATGCTTTTCTTCATCTATTTTTGGATGTTGGCCATTGTCATAGTCTCTATCTTGCCGGTAGAACAAAAGAGAAGGAGACGGTAGAAAAGAGAGCTGATATCATATGCCAATTACACTCACAACATATTCAACTTTCTGTTATAAATGAGCTAAGGCTGCTAAAATTGTCATTTGAATTATGCCTTTCATCTCCCTATGGCTTTTATTTAAGCAGATCAGTTCAAGCCTCCAGTGACTGTTTTTTTTCTATCCTGTTTGCATTTCTGAACATGCAGCACAACGGTAATGAATTCCACCATTTTAAAACCAATTACAGTAGTTGGGCTTTTTTACACTCTTTGTCACGGTCTCTGTGGAATAGTGCAGTTGGAGTGTCGACTGCAGATGATCTGGATTCTTTTTTAGCTATTCCCAAAACTCAGCATGCTAATGCCATTCTTTTGGCATTACCATAACTTTTTATTTTCTACCTGGGATTTTTGGGGTTTTTGTTTTTCAGGTTGGCATATCTACAGATGTGAAAATACGAAGAATCTTTGAATATATTTCTAAAACAGCTAAACACTTCCAATGATGTCAGCCATTATATATTAGTGCTGGGCAACAATTAATCGTGATTAATCTCATGCAAAATAAAAGTTTTTGTGTACATAATATATGTGTGTATACTGTGTGTATTTATTATGTATATATGAATACACACACATGCGTGTTCAGTATATATTTAAGAAAAGTGTTATGTTTATATATTAAATGTTTATATTAGGGCTGTCAAACGATTAATCGCGATTAATCGCATACAAAATAAGAGTTTGCCTAATATATGTGTGTACTGTGTGTAATAATTATGTATATATAAATACACACAAATTAATGTATATATTTAAGAGAAATATGTTATGTACAGAATATATATATATATATATATATATATATATATATATATATATATATATATATATATATATATATATATATATATATATATATATATAAAATTATAATAAATAAATATACTTGTAAATATGTGTTTGTATTTATATATACATAATAATTAAATACAGTACATACAGTACACATGTATTAGGCAAACTCAAACTTATTTTGTTTTTTACAAAATACAAAATTTTTATTATTTTGTATGCGATTAATCGCGATTAATCATTTGCCGTAGTTTAAATATAAATAATATGAATTAATAAATTCTGCTATCTTTTTACATAATACATCTAAAAAAGTACACACACACACACACACACACACACACACACACACACATATATATATATATATATATTATATAAACAAAACCTTTTATTTTGGATGTGATTAATCATGATTAATCGTTGCTCAGTGCTAATTGTACTGTAAGTAAAGTGAGGGCATAAAGCAGAATGTCACATCTGTGACTGAATGTGTAAGTGAGAAAAGAAATGCCCCTGTTGTGCTGATAAAAGAACTTGCATGGAGGAGAAGGAAGAAGAAGAAAAAAGGAAAAAGGGTTTAGTTTTTCCCCGTCCTTATATCTTCTTTCATTAGATGTAATTAATGGTTCGTGATAATAAAATTGGGTCTTTGTCTGTTGCTGACGTTACACCATTGGACTTCTTTGTTTGGTGTAATTATATTTATTAATGATCACCAAAGACCTACAGAGGCCGTTAATAACCATGTTTTTCTGTCTCTATTTTTTTCATTCACGTTTAATTGTCCTAGATGTTTTGCAGGGAGGCTTTAGGAGATGGTTTATTACAAAAAGTAGTTCCTGACATCTTTTCTTCAACATGCATTTATGTAGTTTCTTAATGAGCGTTGTGCATAATAAGGTGCACTGAAACCCAGATTGAATGATTTGATTGCAGCTGTTTTCTATTTAATATGTTTTAAATGTAATTTATTCTTGTATTGTCAAAGCTGAATTTTTAGCAGCTGTTACTTCAGTCTTCAGTGTCACATGAACCTTCAAAAATCATTCTGATATGCTGAATCTTTACTTCTGCAAAAAAAAAAAATAGCAAAACGTTCCCCCAAAAATTAAGCAGCACAGCTGTTTTCAACATAATAATTATAAATGTTTCTTGAGCAACAAGTTAGGATGATTTCTGAAGAATGGCTGCTGAATATTTTCTTTTGTCATTACAGGAATAAATTACATTATTTTGTTATTACATTCAATTACATTTAACAAAGTGTTGGGCTTGTTGTTAGAAGCTTCTCTTCATGTGATATTCCATATTCCTGTAATCCAGTTTGTCCTCAACAGGCCACTTACACAGTTCACTGACACTTTCAAAGTCTGCCTCAGGCTTTTTAGTAGACCTCCATTGACTAGTCACTAGCGTCTCTTCCAGTCCTCTACAAATCAATACAAGCTGGTGATGCCCAATTTCCGCCGTCTTTCTTCTAACTTTGGGCAGCGTGATCACACAGATGCTTTTAGTGGCTCTGGAGTGAAGTCCTGACTCCAGTCCGAGCTCATTTGTACATTGTTGCTAAATTTATTAAGGCCTCAGCCAACTGTTGTTGTACTTAATGGCCCTCATTTTTAAAATGTAATGTATTTCATGGATTATATGAATCATGCAACCAAGTTAACATTTCAATAAAGACGACTGTCTTGAACAGGCTTAATTTAATAGACTCTATCTATTACAAATAGATAGACAGATGATTCGCTCATTTGATTAATAATTAATTCTCAAAAGTTTGTGAAGGCTAGATTTAAATTACACTGTCCACTTCAGCGGAGGGCGAGTGTAGTGTCAATGGCTCACTAATTGCTGTCATTCCACCCGGCAGCTGTTGGCTATTAGAGGTCTTTGTTCCAGATGTTGTGTCATTATAATGGACTTGATCATCATAATGGCTTCTGAAAGATGATTGGCTGTCATGTCTAGGCCTGACAATGCAGCAGTTGTGCTTTGTGCAAAAGGCCTCTGTGGTAAACTATATGTGCACCGCAGTGTAATAAAATATATGCTATTGAAATGACAAAGGTTCAGAGACGCAAAGCAATTTCCTATGTAATGTTTGTGCTTCAGAACACAAATGGAAGCGAATGCGTGCGTCACAATGGCCAATCTTTATGTCAGTGGATCTCTCTGACACAGAGTCTGAAAATTGTTGCTGTCTCTTAAGAACATAAAGAAACAGCTCGGTTATTTGCTATGCGTTCAAAAGGGAACGTCCTTTAGGCATGGATTGCTCAAATTGTATTATGGCATAATGATGCGCGGTGTTCTGAGACCTAGCATCTGTGGCAGCGAAAGGGGAACGTGTGTATGTGTGCATGAGCGAGAGAGGGAATTGAAGTGCCCTACTAGCTGTGTTTGGGTATGACTCCATGGAGAGTGGCAGTGATAAGAGAAGGCTGGGTGTAATGAGCCATATCCCATGCCCCTGCTTCCTGCCTTCAGGCCTACAGATGGGAAGAGGAATGCCCTGCTCTCCTGTCTGTCTGTTTAGGACGTCCACTCCCTCCCTTTCGCGTAAACTCGACCGCTCTTGAGTTTTTCATCCCTGGCTTTATTTTTCTGCCTGGCCTCCAGACCTCTGCCGGATTTTGTGGAGCTTCTGATGGCGTGCAGTAAAATCAACGAGGCGTCCTCTGCCTATTCGCTCTAAGATGGGGAAAAAAAGAGAGAGAGGCAGAGAACAGGACGGAGAGAGCGCTGGACTCTCTTATTTCACAACCACCACCTTTCCCTTTCTCTCAGCTCACTGAATTTAATCCTCACAGGGGTGATTCCCGGCCACTACTGTACAGAGCGACTTGCTGCATAGTAATGTGCTGCATTGGCCAAGCGTGTATGTTCTTTTTCTATAGCTTCCACTTCCTGTTACTCAGCATGTAATTTACATGTGTTAGGCTAATTCTTTTCTAAACGGACTGATCTTTTGAATATGTGTCAATATATAAGTGTGCATACATGGGTCATGTTGGTTAAAGGGATAGGTCACTCAAAAATGATTGTGTTGTTCCAAACCCATAAGACCTTCTTTCATCTTTGGAACACAAATTAAGATATTTTTGATGGAATCCAAGAGCTTTTTGATCCTTCATAGATAGCAACACAACTACCATGTTCAAAGCCCAGAAAGGTAGTAAGGACATCATTAAATTAGTCAGTGTGACATCAGTGGTTCAACCGTAATTTTATGAAGCTCAAAGAAAACAAAAGTAACGACTTTGATCAAAAATTTCTTCTAATCCGTTTCAGTCATCGACGCACGTTTGTGAGAGTATCACGATGTCAGCAAACCGGCTCCTGCGTCAGCAGGATGTGAAGATTTTATTTTTTATTATTATTTTATATGATATATTTTTGCCATTTTTATGCCTTTAATTAGATAGGACAGTGTAGGTAAGACAGGAAGTGAAGTGGGAGAGAGAGAAGGAGGTAGGATCGGGAAAGATCCACGAGCCAGGATTCGAACTCGGGACGCCCGAAGCGCAACAGTGCTATTGTCGGCGATAGCATGTGAAGAAATTGTGACCCGTGCTGGCAAAATGTGTGAAAAATGTCAGTTTTGGTTGAATTTGAGGTTTTCACAAAAATTAGTTCATTAAGTCCTAAGGGTGTGCGACATACATCGACTGCAATAATATCGTAATTGTTTTTTTGTTCAGTTCGACATTTTGCAAAAAACTTTCAAAACACCTACAGAGTACAGTGCACTCATTACGTGAAGTCTAGACAAGCGTACGCATTAACAATGCGTTCTTTCACTATGTGATTCAGTCTATTAAAATACATTTAGAATGATAGATGTATAGATTTATTCCACTTCATATAGTTAATCAATATTACTCTTTTCTTCTCCAAAAGTTACCACGATTACAAATGTGATATTGATTTTTTTTACAACAGTTCAGTAGACAAGAATTAAGAGATGTACGTTTTAGACACCATATTGCCTGTTTTTGCTCTATTTCTCCAACAAATATCATTCCAAACAAAGCCACAGCACTGTTTTGTGTCTCGGTGCAACATGACAGTGTTTCGTTCCTGAATGAATCAACCATTTGAATGATTCGGTTCCATCACAATGACTCACTTATTAACTGTGACTTGCCGCCACCTATTGGCGGTTTTAATTCCACACTTAATGTATCTTTTTATTATTTAAATAATTTCAAATATCAGTATTCAACATTTTATGTTTAAAATATTAAAAGATTATTTATGCATTTGTAGCTGCAGGTTAAATGCATTCATGACCTGTGTTAAATGGTTCAGATGCAGCTTCTGTGTTGGCTCTGCATTGCAAAGACTAATTTTTTTGATACTGATTTCATTTGCTTGGTAACAGCCCAAATGTAAGAATTTGACTCAAGATAATGCACACTTTTAGAAAAAATGTCTTTTTAAAGATTAAAATTGCCATAAAAGGTAAAAATCAGTTTAAACTTATTGGAAAAGATTCATTTCTATCAGTGTGAACTGACCAACACAAAGAATATGAAGAATATCAGAAAATTTAGGAGTCAGCTGTCTATGTTAGTCCTTAAGATGCCTGCACAATAACACACTCAGCAAAATGTAATCTAGTAATCGTTATCAATAAAATCCCATAAAATATCGAGATATTATTTTTTGTCAATATCGCACACCCCTATTAAGCCCTCTTCTAGTGATCCCATTGCTCCTAATAGTAATTAAACATCTAAAATGATCTTTATTTGTATGTTTTCTGAGAAGAGTAGCTTTTTCTCTGCTCATTTCTGGATGAGTGCTACTGCTTCTCACCACAGGTTGTAGGTCTGTTGATGCAAAGCGCAGCATTCCAGCTTTGTGAATATTCATATAGATGGTATGAATCCAGACCAGTGAAATATGATTTTCAAACCCATGCTGATGAAAACAAAATGATCACGCTGACTGACATTTGCAAAGTGTGTGCATAAGACAAGCGTCTCAGAGAATGTGTGATCTCCCTATAAAGTACATTATTGCAAAATATGTCTTGGTGTGAGTCCCACAAACATAATCTGTTATGTCTTACATGAATGTTTAGTTAATGGTTGGGGAAAATATTATATTAGATCCATGCATTACAATAGGTCTTAAAGGAGAAGTCCACTTCCAGAACAACAATTTACAGATAGTGTACTCACCACCTTGTCATCCAGTGTCTTTCTTTCTTCAGTAGTAAAGAAATAATGTTTTTTGAGGAAAACATTTCAGATTTTTCTCTATATAATGGACTGATATGGTGCCCCGAGTTCAAACATGAGATGGGAGTTTTTTGACATACCCTAACTGTCATGAACCGGAAAAAAACAGAGTTCAGGCAGAGCAAAACAAGATGAGTGTTTGACATTAAAAAGTATATAAATTGTATTATTTTTATGAAAATAACTGATCGTTTCGCTATATAAGACCCTTCTTCCTCGGCTGGTATTGTTTACAACCGCATTTGGGACTGTTTGAAGCCGCATTTAAACTGCCTTTTGGAAGTTCAAACTCGGGGCACCATAGCAGTCCATTATATGGAGAAACATGCTGAAATGTTTTCCTCAAAAAACATAATTTCTTTACGACTGAAGACAGAAAGACATGAACATCTTGGATGACAAGGGGGTGAGTACATTATCTGTAAATTTCTGTTCTGGAAGTGGACTTCTCCTTTAATATATATCTGTCTTAATGTTAATCAAGCATTAAAAGAAAAGATGGAATCACTCGCTGCTCTTGATTAAACTACTGTTTATTTGCTTCTTTGTTCTTATTTTTAATAACAAAGTTCAAATAAAAAATAGCTATTTTGTGATTAATTATATAGTAAAAAATATTAAGAAAAGAATTGGAGGAAAATAAGCAACATTGCTTGTTGATTTTACTTTGGAATCTTCAGAAAACTTTAACTCGATTTTTCTCAGAATCAACTCTGCTGACTCTATCGCTTTCAAATGGCTGTAGCTCAGTCATTTTTTTATTTTTATTTTTTTTTATTTTGAGGGTTTTTTTTAAAAAAATGTGAGAATAAAAAGAACACATTTTTGAAAATTTGCTCATTCCGACTTATTTTGCCAGCACAGGTCACAATTGTTAAATAAAGTTGCTATTTTTGTTTTCTTTGTGCACAAAAAGTATTCTTGTAACGTGGTAGTTGCGTTGCTGTCTATGCAGGGTCAGAAAGCTCTCGGATTTCATCAAAAACATCTTAATTTGTGTCAAAGATGAACGAAGGTATTACGTATTTGGAACGATGACAGATGACAGAATTTTCATTTTTGGGTGAATTATCCCTTTAACAAGTTATAATTTTATATTGTTGTTTAGCTCAAAATCATTCAAAATAAGAACAATAATAATGTCTTTTTTTTTTTTTTGGTATGCATCTCTTTGTAATGTAATCAATTGACCAGTTGTTGATAATCATGACCCATTTCTGCTTTTTACAAGATTTTGTATTTATCAGTGGGAAAGCATGGTTTTATTAATTGCAGGACCCTCCAACGGTCTTAATTTGATTTTGTTCTCCAAAACCTGTCTTTCATGAAAACAGAGTGGCATCACTTTAATTATAGTGTACTTGGCTGGTATTTGGGTGAATTGTGTTATTCTGGGCTGATGAATTTTTCATCAGCTGGTTATTAACATTTGGCTATCTTAAGCCCACTGTTTAGCAAGAGCTATTTAAAAAGTTTTATTCTCCTTGATGGATGGCGGTTGTTTGTTCCCCGGCAGGGAAAGGAAAATCTTCTTGAAATGAAAGGCAGTGAATTAAACCTGCAGCTCATTCAGTCCAACTCTTCCAACCCACAAATAATTTTCTGCATGAGAGAAGGAAAACAAAGGGATTTGTGGGCTCAAATGTGAAGTGGATGAGGTAATTGTTTATAGGTGGACCTCTCCTTGTGATCCTTGTTTAAAACCGCTTAGCTTCGCCCGAGATGATGAATCTACCCTGTGTTCGGGAAGTATTACACCATGCTTCTTGATCTGCTGATGTCAAATGGATGCTTGATCTAATGGTTATTGCTCTGTAGACGTCTTGAAGTCTGTAGCGTGCCTGTTTGATTCAGGGAGTGGCTAATTCTCTTGATTACATCGAGAGCTTTTACCGCTTTGAGTGTTAGTCTTTTTGGGTCCTTGATATGCTTGCCCACAGCTTGAACCCGCTGTGTTTGGCAGTTGTGAGTCTCTTTTCTTTGAAACAATTAAAACAGGGTATCAAAGGAACATAATGATGTGGATACCGCCATTGGCTTTTATCCACAGAACAATGGTCTGGCTTTATTGTGTTTTATGGATGGAGGAGCTGATTGCTCATTTTAAATGCAAGTCAGTAAATTAATCGGTTCGTGAAGGCACAGTTAACACATTTCTTTTGGACTTCTGTGGCGAGTGTTCTGTCTTCATCTCTGCATGAGGATAACACTGCCCAAATATTTGCCCAAACATTTTAGCACACCACTGAGGATGAAAGAGGACAAGCAAGGTGTTGTCTTGCTTCGTCAATGAAATAGTAATTAGTCAGACAAATGGGCCTCTGAATTTAGATAAGCCCATTATCATGCACTGTTGCCGTTCGACTTTCAAGGACTTCTTCTGGAGCTGAAATCTGTCGTTCCTCCAAACATGAAAATGCTGTCATGTTTTCTTTCAAAGACATCCCCATACAGCTCTGACTTAAATGAAATATTTTTGCCGGAGTCAAAATACAATTCTCAGACTGCAGCATGTAGCGTTAGGGGCTACACACAAGAGGGATGAATTGAATAGCTGTAGCACTTATTCTTCTTGTGGATGTTGCTGCTAGACAAATTGGCGTGCGAAGGTTCTTGTACGTGCGGCATTGAACTTTAGCGCGGTCTTGATATATGGCATAAATATCCTTAGAATTTCTCGTGTAGCTAAGTATACATAAGTCAAATGAATATTATGAGTAGCTTACAGTACAGTATCTACTGAATAATCCATGCTAGCATAAACAATGTATACAGCACACTATAGTCAATGATGACATTTTAATCCCTGCTATTTCTCATGTTAATGTCATTGCAAAGTAAATTTAGCATATTGCTTGTATTCTCCTGTGCTGAAATGTACATTTGCATTGGCGAAGTTCAAATGGCAAAATGGAGTTTCTCTCAAGTGTAATTAGAAAAAAAAAAGATGGATAGTTGCAGCTTCATCTTATTCATGCATTCAAGGCCTCAGAAGATCTGTTTTTTCTCTTCTCTGAATAGGTGGGTTTGGATTGGATGGAGTGATCTTAATAACAAACAGATGCTGTTGGTCTTTCTAAAGATTTTGGCTTTCGCGGAAGGGAGAGGCGAGAGAATCTAGGAGGTTTTTTGCTGACCCTCACGGTTTAAAAACTGCTGATGGCCTCAGGTTGTTTCATGCATCTTCAAAACTCTGCCACACTGACTGATACACTGTGGAATATCCGGCTTCATTTTCATTTGAAAGCTTGTGCAGTTTTCTCCAACACAAGAGACACAGTGAGCCATTACGGATAGGAAGAAGCTCGGCTTGGAAAAAGATAATCATCTGTTATTTTTTTTTTTTGTCCCTTCTCTTCCCTCTCTGCATTTCATTAATGGAAATGAACCTATCTCTTTTTGCACAGACATTAAATGAATTATAAGGGCAGTTATTTATTAACTCTGTTTGGGGGGCACAGAAGTGTGGAGGATCTTTAACGTTTAACGGCTCGGTGAACAGTCAGATTTTTATTTTTTTTTTTATGTTAGAAGTGCACTTTTATCAGTCGGTGCTGTCAAATTCTCATCCATGAAAGGATGCTCGATGGCTATCACTCTGAATAACGGGTTTGCAGACCAGTGATAGGAATCTTAATACAAATGCGCTGTTTGTTTGTTCCCTCAGCATGGCACTGTGCCTTAAACATTCATATTTAATCATAGGCAGTCGTTGCCTTAAGTCTACACTACACAGTTAGTTAATTCTGTTTTTGTCGTGGGAAGTGTCTTTCTCTCTTGTGTAGAGCAATGCCCAGTGCGCAGTTTCTAGGCATCTGTATGGGGCTTAAACCCACCACGGCAGACTAAATCATCCATAATTAGTTGAGCTGGGCAGTTTATACAGCTGTGGAAGAAAAAATGTAGAGTGGGCAGAGAATGTAAAGAGAGAGATGGGAGTTTGCAGGTGGTTCTCGCTGTTTCTAATCTTCTCACATCACTCCACTAGTCACAGGCTGCTTTTCTACGGACTCACGTCCCCAGTGCTTGTACGCTTGTAAAGTGACATCAGCGACAGTCAGACACCTGTAAATCCAGGTGTGTTATGAGCTGTGCTGCTGTGTCTGCGATTCCTGAGCTGCCAAAGGGAGCTCGCAGCACTCTACTCTGACGGCCATTTGCTGTGAGTAATTTTGACCAACAAAGCTATAAAACCACCTCAGATGTTCCATATACCTTTTATTAAAAAAGATAATGGAAATACGACAGTTGGGAAAATGTACTTTAAAATCAGAATAAAAAAAAAATTCATTTTATTGTGCTTGAAGAAATATTTGGACGTTTATAGAAAAGAGACAAAAAAAAGAGAGAGGGAGAAACTAAGCAGAACTGGGAAATACTGCCTTGGCATCTAGCTGAAATAAGTTTAAAGTTTTTTTTTTTTTTAAATATATATTTTATTTTACCTTATTTCATTTTACGTTTATTTTATTTCAAGTGCCATGTATATTATATGATCAAAAAATACAGAAAAAAATTAATATTGTGAAATATTATTACGATCTAAAGTAACGTTTTATATATTTTAATATACACGAAAATGTAATATATTCCTGTGATGCAAAACGGAAGTTTCATTTCTCCAGTATTCAGTGTCTCATGATCCTTCAGAAATCATTCTAATGTGCTGATTTATTATCAGTGCTGGAAACAGTTGTGCTGCTTTATTATTTATATATATATATATATATATATATATATATATATATATATATATATATATATATATATATATATATATATATATATAATGTATTTGTATATGTATGTTTGAGTGCTGGGCAAATGATTAATTGCAATTAATCGCATCCAAAATGAAAGTTTTTGTTTATATAATATATGTGTGTGTACTGTGTATATTTATTATGTGTATATAAAGACACACACATACAGTGTGTGTGTGTATGTGTGTGTATATATATATATATATATATATATATATATATATATTCATAGAATTTATATTTTAATATCAGAATATTTAATATGTAATCATAACATCTTTTTCATAAATATATACATGCATATCTGTTTATATATCCATAATACATATACACAGCGCACACACATATGTTATGTACACAAAAACTGTTATTTTGGATGCGATTAATTGCGATTAATCGTTGCCCAGCACTATTTTTTTTTTTTGGAACCTTTGATATTTTTTTCAGGATTCTTTGAATAAAAGGTTAAAAAGAATTGCAATTATTTAAAATAGAAATCTTTTCTATTCTTTCTAATATACACTACCATTCAAAAGTTTGGGGTCAGTGCATTTTATTCTTTCTTCTTTTATTCAGCAAGGATGTGTTAAATTGATTAAAAAAAAAAAGGTAGCAAAGACTTATATTGTTAGAAAATATTTGAAGAGTTCAGATTCAAAAGCCTCTAAATCCATCGGATGTTTTTCTTTAAAATAAGCATTTTTATCAGGCTCCTATGTATAGGTTTCTACCTAAGTACCGGCACTTCTGATTAGACTTAGGCTGGGATTTAGCAAGTTTGCAGTAAAAGTATTTGATGGATGTATACTATGTGTTGAGAGCATTTACTCAGCACCATTATCTCATTTTTGTCCGAAGTGGTTTTTAGTGGCGAAGCGGCGAAGGGTTTTGCATTTGAGCTCTTCATTTATATTTTGAATGAATTCTGTTCATTTGAACTTTTTATTCATCAAAGAATTCTAAAAAAAAAAAAAAAATCAGAGTTTCCAAAAAAATATTTGGCAGCACAACTGTTGCCAACATATATCATTTTAATAATAAATTAGCATATTAGAATGATTTCTGAAGGATCATGTGACACTTAAGGCTGGAGTATGGAGGCTGGCTGATGAAAATCTAGCTTTGCATCACAGGAATACATTTTTTTAAAGCATTATTAGAAGTATTAAAACCATTACCTTAAAATGTAATAACATTTTGCAATATTACTATTTCTGTTATTTTGATCAAATAAATGTTATTTTGATCAAATAAATATGTGTGTGTGTGTGTGACCCTGGACCACAAAACCATTCATAAGGGTCAATTTTTTGAAATTGAAGGAAACTAAGGTAAAATAAAGGAAAATGAAGAAAAATAAATAAATACTGTAATGTTCTTCTGTAAATATTAGGTAAATTTTAACATTGAGACTAATTGCAATTACAAAATAATGAAAAGTAAAAAGGTATGATGCATTACAATAATGAGAAAGAGCAGGGCTTGCAAATCTTAATGGTCCCAACAACATGCTTCATCAAAATCTCACATACATTGTTGTTTGTTTTCCCCTTTTTATTCTATGGTGAAATTTAATCTGGGCTTATTTTTTGCAGTTTTTAAAAGCCATTCGGTATTAAGTGCAAAAAAAAATGTATTTTTTAGAATAGTGAGTATTCTGCACCAATGCCTGTGGAAAGCTTCCGGCATGAGCTCTGCCTGTGCTGAAGGTTTGCAGCAGCACTCTGGTATATTGATACAAAATACTATACACTCTCTTTCAACTGTCAATCTTTAAAACTTTCTTGCTCTCTCACGTCTTTCACCCTGTTTAGCTCTAGATGAAAACTGCCATTACCGTGTGCACGTCTTTTAATACAGACAACCGTCTCCTTTTGTCCCGTTTCTGTCTGCAATGTCCTTGTCTCATTATTGACTGAAGCAGTAATGATTATTTTTTTCATTGGTGTGAACTGAATGTGAAACAGCCCCAGTTCCACTCTTGGGGCCAGTGGCATTGGCAGTGAACTATCCAGCAATATTAAAGAAACAGCCTTGGACCGCAGAACTCTAAAAATTTGTATAGGCACATTGTAATTCAACCAAATAAAAAAAGAACAAATTAATACTGTCTTGCAAACAGCCCAGGGAATGTGCTTATGCAAGCATGACATCCATTTTGAATAGATCACGTCGCGGTTGGTACTGTATGCTTGTGCTGTATGTGAATAATTCTGAATATTTCTGCATGTTTGTGTGTGTTTCTAGTGATAATCGTACCTGCGCATGGATTACAGGTCTGCGAATGTGGGAGTGAATTAAAACTCAAATCTGCAGTCAGCCAGTGTACGCCCACAGCGTCTTCAAAATGAATGTGTTAAAAGTCATTAAACAGCACTCAACTTAATCATTCTTTTACTTTTCATAATTAGGACCCTGGGCTACTGTCGGCTGCGGCACTGTTCACGCTTGGCTTTCGGCCACAAGTTGACTGAAGTTAAATTAGGCGAGATGACTTCTTTATTAATGCATCTGCAGCGCGAATGACAAGCATGTTATATATCCAACCATTACGAGATATTTTACAGCTCTAAATGTAACAGCGTGTAACATTTGCCATATTTGTTGTTTTTCTACCACACAACCCCACTAAAAATTGTACTTTAACATACACTATACCTACTGTAGGATGATATAACTGCAACAGATAAAGAAGTTTCATACATGCCACTCTGTTTATTTCCTCCTTGCTATTCTGTATTGCACTGCTGTATCCGATTGACTGCATTAGATAAAAAAAAACACAAAGCAAGAATAGTTGAAGGCTGAACCACTTGTCAGTGTGAGTGCAACACTTTTTCAGTGTTTTCAACCTTCTTTGAAGAGATTACATTTTCCTGTTTTTTTTCTTTTTTTTTTTTTTTTCTTTCCCCAAGCCATCAGTGTTTATAGTATCTTACAGTAATGTGGGAACTTTGACTGAACCTTAGAGAAATAACTTTCTCCATGAATGCTCACTGTCAGCCCATTTCATACACTGGTAAATTATAAAGATATAAATGTTGTTACAGATTATTGGACACTGGTATTTTAAGCAGTTTGGAAATTAATTAAACATGAATGAGTTTGTAAATTTAGATGTACACTGAAAAAAATCACTTGTTCAGTGAACTTAATAAAATTAAAGTAAACTTTTCCACGCAATTAGTTCAGGTTCATACAACAAGACTAAAACAAGTTCAGTTGAACAAATAACGTTTAGTTGGCTCAACAAAACAATATTTATTTAACTTGATTTATTCTTGTTGTATGTATCTGAACTAATTGTGTGGAAAAGCATTTACTTAATTTAATAAGTAGGTTCGATGGACAAAGCTATTTTTTAAACTTTTTTTTTTAAATGCATGTTGTCATGTTAACGATAATTTCATTTATAGTTGTAATATACCTTAAGAACTGAGCAAAGAAGACTGATCTCAAAACTGCATTAGCACAGTTCTGCAGCTCTGGTAAACTCAAAACTTTTTTTAGTCTCCAAACCTCGTCTAAATCTCGAAAATAACTCGCCATTACATGTATAAGGACTCATGGAATTTTCTTTCATTAAAAACTTAAAATGACCATTTTTGTTAACATATTTCTCTCTTAATGCGACCCAAGCAAAACATGCTGGGAAGTACACATTCACTTTAAATCATGTAGTTCCAACACAAAATGATTAAACTCAGTTAATTTGTACAAATTTAAGGGGATTGAACATAATAAAAATAAGTTAGGTAAAAAAAAATTTTAACCAAGTAATTTGAACAAGCATTAAAATTTTTTTTTTGAGTGTATGAACTGAAAAACAGACTAAAAAACCCGGGGACTTTGCTTCCTCATATGCCTCCTTAATGGCTGTATATTTGGCTCCTTGAGCACATGGCATGTCTATTTGTTTCAGGTCAGACAATTCACCTTGGGCTATCCAGCTGCATGGCTCTAAAAAATTATGACTTTCCTGTAAACAGGAGGACCCTAAAGGAGCTCGCCCGGAGGGCCTTATAAGAGCAAACTGGCGTGATGGTGATTATGATTTATTGAAGTTGTGATCATCTCTAACTGACCTGCAGTGAGCAGCCCTGGTTTGCTGTTCCTGGGCTCTATGGGGTTTAGTTAGGCTGTGGGTTTGGTAGTGGATGGCTGTCACAAGCATCTCTCTAGTCCCACCTCTATAAATAGAGAAGACTCCTCTCTCCACGCTGCCATTCCTGGGGGGAATTTTCCTCACCACATCATCCTGCTTTGCTAGTGTCTCTCTACTGTCAGCTTGCCTATCCGTCGTTCTATTCATCCTTCCATCTGTCTGAAACATTGGCGCTAAAGACTAATGTGTCTTGACACGCATTACCCCCAGCCCCACCTCCCCATGCAGTACACACACACACACACACACACCTTCCTGTACTTCTGATACGTACCAGTAACTCTGAGCTTTCCGTGCTGTATTCATTTATAAAAGCCTTTAGCTACTTACAGTTTTATGCAAAAGTTTGGGAACACATTGCAGAATCTGTGAAAAAGTAAATAATTATAACAAAATAAGAGAGATCATAAAAAAAGGAAGTTATTTTTTATTTAGTACTGTCTTGAGTAAGAGAATTGCTGAATTAATAGCTGAAATTATTAAAATAACCCCCTGCAAAAGTTTGGGAACCCTTGGTCCTTAATACTGTGTTGTTAGCTGGATGATCTACAACAGTTTTTTTGTTTTGTGATAATTGTTCGTGAGTCCCTTGTTTGTTCTAAACAGTTAAACTGAGCACTGTTCTTCAGAAAAATCCTCCAGGTCCTGCAGATTCTTCAGTTTTCCAGCATCTTTTGCATATTTGAACCCTTTCCAGCAGTGACTGTATGATTTTTGTGATCCATCTTTTCACACTGAGGACAATTGAGGGACTCAAGCACAACTATTAAAAAAAAGTAAAAGGTTCAAACACTCACTGATGCTCTAGAACAGGGGTCACCAAACTTGTTCCTGGAGGGCCGGTGTCCTGCAGAGTTTACCTCCAACTTTCCTCAACACACCTGCCTGGAAGTTTCAAGTATACCTAGTAAGACCTTGACTAGCTGGTTCAGGTGTGTTTGATTAGGGTTGGAGCTAAACTCTGCAGGGACACCGGCCCTCCAGGACCGGGTCTGATGACCCTTGCTCTAGAAGGAAACACAATGCATTCAGAGCCAGGGGTGAAAACCTTTGAACATGATGAAGATGTCCAATTTTTTTCTTATTTTGTTTTTATTTAGTACTGTCCTTTGAAAGCAACAGAAGATACTTGCATGTTTCCCATAAGACAAATTAAGTACAATTTACCTTGATCTTCAAATGCAAAAAGTTTTCACCCCCCAGCTCTTAATGCATTTCCTTCTGGAGCATCAGTGAATGTTTGAACCTTTTTTAATAACTGTTTGAGTCCTTCAGTTGTCCTCAGTGTGAAAAGATGGATCTCAAAATCATACAGTCACAGCTGGAAAGGGTTTAAATATGCAAGAGATGCTGGAAAACTGAAGAATCTGCAGGACCTGGAGGATTTTTTCTGAAGAACAGTGATCAGTATGTGTTTAGAACAAACAAGGGGCTCATGAACAACCATCACAAAACAAAACAAAACAAAAAAAAAGACAGACTTAGATCTTCCAGGCAAACTTTTGCAGGGGGTTATTTTAATAATTTCAGCTATTTTTTTGGTCTTGTGGACATCTTTTCTGTCAAATATCTTACTCAGGACAGTACTAAATAATGTTTTGTATGATCTCTCTTATTTTGTTAAAATTATTCATATTTTTACAGATTCTGCAAGGCGTTTCCGAACTTGCATAAAACTGTATTTAAGAGATCTATTTCTGAGCGCAGAGTTTTAATTTTAAATTCTCTTCAAAAATATGCATCATGTCCAAGATGTTCTCCTTGTCATTTGGTTTTATATGTGATGTTGGTCTAATCTGCGAGAATTAAGTCTTCTTTTAAGTCGAACACCAGTATCAGTCAGTGTAGTGTATAATGTATATTTATAGTGTGATTTAGCGCATATTCGGGAGATGTGCGCTGGAGTGTGTCGGATTCAATTTCTAGGCTCGAGGTGCGGGGGGAAATCAGATGCTTACTCACACAGACTCCATCAAAGACCAACAGAGAAACTTCAATATTCGCCTTGCAGCTGTCATCCAGAGTCAGAGAGCATCAACCAGTGAGACTTTAAACCAGCATTCACCCACTGAGTGACAGGTGCAGGGCTAAATGATGGCTCGACGGAGCTTCCATTGAATCCGCTCCCAAAAAGAAAGCGAATGAGACGCGAGGAACATCGAGTCTCGACAGCCCGAAGATCTGATCAGCCCCCCTCGCCTCAAAAGACGGAAAATGCCACTGCAGCATTCGTAGACGTTTCTGGAGCGAGCTTTAGGATTTGATGCAAACATGCTGCTTCAGGGGAGTTTAAAATAGAACTTGTGCATTCCTTCCACGAAGTATCGGCGGATGACACGGTTTCTCAATTTGGAGAGGAACGGGCGCAGTGTGTTTGACGTAGTGACCCTCATTTGACCTTTCTTGCGAAATTGCATTGTTCCCTCACGCTCATTGGGTATTCATCTCGCCCTGTATCTTTTAACTGCTGTCTGCGTAGATGTTTCCTCAAATGTGCACAGCCTCTGGCTGTAATATATTTAAATGGTATAAAGTAGCTCATTTTCCCAAGGATATGCCCCGGATCCCTGTTCCCATAAACAAGCACTTAGAATACAAATGGCAGAAATCTGGGCGAATACCTCCGAAAACATCATTCGTTTCCCTCCTTATGAAGCGATTCGTTTTCTCACTGAGGGGTGGAGAGTTGCGAGTTAACTCGATTGTAACTGAAAATCTAAATAATGTGCTTTGCCAGGGATGGCCTCAAAAATAATTGCCATCAAGCTGGATGTGTGAGTGGGAGACGGGGAGAGGCGACGAGATGAGCTCGTCAGAGAGAAGAGCCATTTACCAGAAGTGACAGAAGACAAGATGTTCTCCCGTGGGTGTGTTTGCCACACTCGGAGACCTTCGCTGCTGGGGGTCCAGTAATTACAACAATTAAGATGGATATCCTTCATGTCATCTTAAACGGGATGTAGGCGCCGGTTCGTTATTGTCATGACAATTTTGGCTTTATCTTTATTCATAGACTTCCCTTTGCCGGTTTCGCAGCTTTATTGTCCCGCGCAACGTGTTTAATTGCCCCGGAAAGTTAAATGCTACTTGTTCGCAGGAAGTGCAGCTGGGCTCCGAAGCCGATGAAGTGACACATTTCAAAAGTGCACTGTCTTCGCACCCCGAGTTAGTTGTTTTGATGCATTTTATTGTGCTAAAGAAAGGCTTTATTGTAATTTCTTTGTGAAACACTTTGAAAAGAGCCCCGAAGTTGCGGTTTTCTCGGATGAATCCGGTGTAGCGCTTTACAGAATGAGATGAGCAGCTGAAGGTGCTTGCTCTCAATTTCTCCGTAACATCCTTTTGCACCCTCACTTTGTCTTATCGAGCTAATTGTTTGAACAATGACTTGCGATGAGCAGTGACTGGAGTGAGAAGGAGGGTGAAGAGAAGGTAATGACTGGAGCTTTTTCAAGCCTAGCCAAGACAATGGAGACAACAGCATCAATAAAGAGTAAACATTCCCCCACCTCTCCACACACTCTTTAATGGAGATCCGAGCCTTTGGCGGAGATAGATGAGGGCTCATTCAGAGCAGCGAGTAGGTAGATGTGTGCTTTCTCAAGCTAACTGGCTATCGGTTTAGAGAGGAGAGTCGGAGACCGTACAGAGTTAAAGGGTGTGTGATTAAGGAGTACATTTGATGGAAAACCGGGCCCTATTGACATGCCTTTGTCTCCTCTTCCCGTAAGTCCCTCTGGGCCGCGTTAGGCGAGGAAGGCTTGCGAGTGGATTCAGAAAAGTTAAGGTGATTGATTGCTTTGCAGCAGTTTCTGTGCCTGCCATTGATTTCACCATCCAACTTCAGAGATGGAAGTCTTACATTTATATTACTGCTAATCATTATTCCCCTGGCACTTTGTCAAGAGCAAAAGGTGATTAAGACGCCGCTACATCATTAATTCGCGCTGGCAGATAGGTTATAATTTTGTCCCTCGTTCCTTTACCTTTCTGTGCTGCACCTGCTCGTTCACGCTCTCGCTTTATTGTCCCTAAACACACACCCAGTCATGCCGCATCTTCGCGTCGTGCTCAGATAAATGCAAGCAGGTATACAAGCTGTACACATGTTAGCAGCAGCGCGAGAGTACGTTAAACTCGGTTACAGCGGTTGTGTGATGTTCAGATTTGAAAGTCTCAGATGTGCTGTCAGAGTCGCTGGTCTTCTCATCAGCGCTCGGATCTTTTGACACTTCAGAGGTTCGCTTTACATACCTGTCATCTCTTAATGCTCGCTTCCCCGTGCCCGCCGGAGCTCCGTCACAGACTTATGCTCTTTGTAGAGGGAATGTGTCTCTCTTCCACCACCTTTAAGATAGTAAGTGGTATTGAGTGAAGAGACTTCTCAGTGCACGGTTTAAAGATGAGTAGTGAAACTCTGGCTGTTGATGCATTGGAGGGCAGAGTTTGAAATACGGGCCCGTTTCGCCCACAAAACCTCGCCGGCATCTTTGTTCTGGTTCTCCACAGAAACACAGGCGAGCAGAATCCCAGATGAGCTTTCTCCTGCAGTGCTATCTGCATCCAGGCACTGAAGAACACATGAGGAGATGGTGTCCTAGAGATGCCACTGCGTAATTTCGCTCTTGTCACTGGCCCTCTCACGGATGGCTTTGTTCTGCCCTCTTTGTTCTGTCGAGGAGTGAGACTTCATACATAAGAGCGAGGTTTTGATTAGCATTTGTATGCAAACCATAAATTTGCAAAGACTTTGTACAGTTCGTATACTTGATACAGTCTTTAGACATTTACAAAGCAGTGCAACCAACTTGTTTTTCCTCTTCCATCTCTGCAGCTGTGGCTTATTTAAAGGCCTGAAGAGCCTGGCCTTTTAAAGAGATTAGATGATTGCCTTTTTTTTGTTTTTTTTTGGTTTGTTTGATTTTAGCACACTGGGGATGCAGAAGTGTAAGACCAAAGTTTTATCCAGTTTGAAAATTTTGGTGTAAAATAAAGAAAAATATTGTTGAATAAAATGTAAGATAACTGAATAATAATAATGTTATTGGACTGGCCATATGTCCAGTGTTTCCTCCCACCAGTGGCCCGAAAAATAGCTGGGACTGGCTCCAGCATTTAGTAAATGAATGGATTAATAATAATTAAAAAGAAACTAACTAACTAAATAAATAATGTATTACTACTACTACTGCTACTAATATATATTCATATTGTTAGGATTATTAATACTAAATTATATATGTATTGTAAATTATATATTCATGTTAGCATTCAATTTTAGTTTTGAGTCATAATGGAAAACTTATGTAAATTGCAGAATATTTTTAGTGTTTGATTTAGCTTAATTTAATGTTCCAAATAGCATCTTGTGCTGCGAAAATGTATTGAACAAAGATGTATCATAGATTAAAAAGTGAAGTTTGACAATTTTGGTAAAAAAATAAAGAAAAAATATTTTAGAATAAAATATAAGATAACTGAATAATAATATTATTTGACTGGCCTGAAAAAAAGCGGGGACTTTGGTGAATAATAATAATAATATTAATAATAATAATAATAGTAATAATAATAATAATAATAATAATAGTAATAATAGTAAATTACTATTATTACATGCTACTAATACATATTTATATTGTTAGAATTATTAATAATAATTAAACAGAATTATATATGTGTTATAAATTATATATTAATGTTTGCATAAAGTTTTAGGTTTGAGTCCAAATGGAAAATTTACTTATATTAAAGTTTAATTTTGCTTGGTTTAATGTGTCACATACTATCTTGTGCGCGCAACTTCACTGAACAAAGATGTTTTTCACATGCTCAATATTACAGATTGAAAGTGAAGTTTTAAAATTTTGGTGTAAAATAAAGAAAAAATATTTTCGAATAAAATATAAGAGAACTGAATAATAATATTATTGGACTGGCCATCTCTCCTGGGTGTTTTCTCCCACCAGTGGCCCCAAAAAACGGGCTCCAGGATTTAGTGAAAAAACCAAACCAAAACAACAACAACAACAAAAAAATATATTATTATTATTATTATTGTTATTTTTATTATGACTACTGCTTCTAATACATGTTCATATTGTTAGAATTATGAACACTATATGTGTGTGTTAGAACATTAATGTTAGAATTAAATTTTAGTTTTAAAGCAAAATGTAGTTTACGTGAATTGCAAAATATTTTGTTTGATTTTGTGATTTAATGTTAAACGTTTTTTACATGCACAATATCACATACAGTACACATACACATATATTATGTAAACAAATACTTTCATTTTGGATGCGATTAATCGCAATTGTTGCACAGCAGTCATTTTTTTATATCTATATTCAGGTATATATATATATTTATAATTTAGATGCTGAATCTTAGATTTTCAGTGTGGCCTCAGACCTTTGAACCCCACTGTATATATATATTTATACAACAACAGTATGAAAAGCACATGTCATAAAGCAGCATATTTTTCACATTTACAGCTTTAGGCTGAGAAAAACAATGTAAAAAATAAATAATAATCGTGCAATTTTTACACCAGCAAAGCGGAGAAGCACTGGGTAAACATGTTCAGTCCTGCAAGGGCTCTGCTTTAATTGCATCATGTAAGGAGCAGTGGTGTGATTGCTGAGCTGTGTAGCAATGTATGTGGGCCTGGGTGCCTGGGGCCTCCATGCGCTTTCGTGAGTGCGCGTACTCCCACACTCACAGACAAACACAATGTGGGATGCTTGGAACCTGCTCAAAGGGAAAACATACACAGTATAGGAACAAGTTTCTTCCGTGTTTGTTCTTGGATGTTTGTGGATTTATGACAGTTCTGTGAGTGAGCAAGTTAGTGAACTCATGCTGTTGGTTCAGATGCTCATCTGCATGTACATGTATGTGAGCGTTTGAGCGACGTGTGAATTGGCAAGGGATCCAGTGAAAGCCCTGCCTGAACATCCTGTGTGTGGTGCTGTATTATCTGGGCAGCTCCTCCACATCTGGCTGACTGTCAGCTTGGCTGCCGCAGTGGGGGGATCCTCTGTCTCCCGTGTCTGAGCCATCATAAGGCGATGTGGTATTTACACGGCCTCGCTTGTTTACCCTGGCAGCCGGAGAGAGAGGGAGGAGAGGGGCTGGCTGCGGCATGGGATTCCTCCAGCACTGGAGTAAAACGCACCTCATTGCCAACACACACACGCTCGCACACCGACACCTGGAAGCCGAGTGCTCCAGCCATGGTGGGCTGTGGCGGATGATTGGGCCAGCACTGCCCCTTCTGTGAAGATCACACTGGGACTTGTCTTTTTATTTTCTGATTACACTGTCAGGTCTCAACAGAGTTTAAGTTAAGGTTGAAAAGTAATCAAATGACATTTCTTGTTTTTCCGAGTGAGCAGAAACTGCTGCTTTAGGAGTCAAAAAAAAAAACAGAAACATAAAGAAACAGGAGGTGAACTGATCAAGCTTTAAAGGAGAAGTCCACTGCCAGAACAAAAATGTGCAGATAATTTACTCACCCTGTTGTCATCCAAAATGTTCATGTCTTTTTTTCTTCAGTCTAAAAGAAATTATGTTTTTTGAGGAAAACATTTCAGGATTTTTCTCCATATAATGGACTGCTATGGTGCCCTGAGTTTGAACTTCCAAAATGCAGTTTAAATGTGGATTGTAAACGATCCCAGCTGAGGAAGAAATGTCTTATCTAGTGAAACGATTGGTTATTTTCATAAAAATAATACAATTTATATACTTCTTAATGTCAAACGCTCGTCTTGTCTTGCTCTACCTGAACTCTGTTTTATTCCGGTTCATGACAGTTAGGGTATGTTGAAAAATCCCATCTCATTTTGAAGAATGATTTTTTTAAGTTGAGGGAGAAAATACGATTGGAGTTTTTCGACATACCCTAACTGTCTTGAGCCAGAATACACAGAGTTCAGGGAGACCAAGACAAGACGAGCGTTTGAGATTAAAAAGTATTTAAATTGTATTTTTTTTATGAAAATAACTGATCGTTTTGCTAGATAAGACCCTTCTTCCTCGGCTGGGATCGTTTACAAGCGCATTTGGGATCGTTTGAAGCCGCATTTAAACTGCATTTTGGAAGTTCAAACTCGGGGCACCATAGCAGTCCATTATATGGAGAAAAATGCTGAAATGTTTTCCTCAAAAAAACATAATTTCTTTACGACTGAAGAAAGAAAGACGTGAACATCTTGGATGACAAGGGGGTGAGTACATTATCTGTAAATTTTTGTTTTGGAAGTGGACTTCTCCTTTAATTGTTTTATGTATGTAAATGCTGGCTGATGATGGTGTCTTGGAATTTGTCACATTAAATGATACATCTGCTTAATTTAATCTGTGTAGAGACACAAACAGAGAAATTTGGAGCTCGCTAGTTTTAATTTTGTTCACAGTTTCCTGCTATATTCTTCAGCTTACATTTGTGTCTCCTAGTTATGCATGCATAACAATGTGTGCTGTAATTAAAACGTTTATTTAAAATATAATGCATATTTGCATTTACATTTTCCCTAGAAGTTATAGGCCTCTTGGAAATTGCCTAAGTAATAAAGAGTGCTTCTTGTTCTCAGACAGCACAAATGCACATCTCTGCCCTATGCATTATACAGGTGAGAGATAAACACAATATTGTGTAACACATTTATAATGTGTTTGTATTAGCTACATATCAGTTTGAGCATCATTTTGAGCTCTTTGTGTTTTGTTGTTGTGCATAAATAGTGTGTCAGAAAGACATTTGCCTAGGATAGAGTTTGTTTGAAGTTGTTATTGCATTGATCAACACTGGCCCATGCATAAGTACACTTTTTTTGTGTGTGTGTTTGAACTATAGTTTAAAAATGGTTGGAGTCTAGATGTTAAGTCTCAACAATTGAAGGAAGAAGTTAGTGTATTTAGGGCCCAAGCACCGATGGTGCGAGGAACCTATTGGAATTGCTCAGTTTCTTCTTCTTCTTCTTCTTCTTCTTCTTCTTCTTCTTCTTCTTCTTCTTCTTCTTCTTAAAAAATTAATTGCATTTTTGAGGGCCTAAACATGCTCAAATTCATGAAACTTTACACACGTGCCAAAAGTGGTGAAAATTTACATCTGATATGGGTTTAAGTAGTGGGTGTGTCAAAATGGCTTGATAGCGCCACCAATGAAATTTCAACAAAGTGCTCCTTGAGCTACATTTCATGTACATGTATGCAATTCGGTAGACACATGTAACACGCCAATACCTACAAAAGAGTACCCTTCTATAAAGTTTGAAACCCTACAGGATGTCTGTTATTTTGAATTTTCTCTACAAGTTTTGTTCTGGTTTTGACATTTTCAGGCATTGTATTTAAACAAACTTGTCCTGGAGTTGTATACAGATCAACAACAAATTTGGTCAGTGTAATCTAAAACCCTTTGTGATGTTAAATTGCAAAGATCTTGAGTTTTTGTTGAAGGACTTGTCCGTGGTGGCCTGACAAACTTCAATGTTTCGCCATGAAACAGGTTGTTTTTATAAGTTGTTGTAATTCAGGCATAAAATGTCTGACTGCACCAAAATTCACGTTTGAGAAGAATCCTGTTCTGAACACATGCCGTGCCCATATTCAGTTATAGTCATAGCGCCACCTACTGGCAACTGGAAGTGGCATGTTTTATGCTCTAACAAACACCTCCTAGAGATTTAATGACATCAACATTATTTGGTCAGTCCACTCTAAAGGCCTTTGCAATGTTAAATTGTCTTAACAATTTAACATTGCATAATAATCTTGAGTTTTCGTTAAAGCCCCGTCCGTGGTGGCCTGACAAAGTTCAAAGTTTCACCATGTAAAAGGAATTTGTTATAACTCAGCAATACAATGTCCGATCTGTCCCAAACTTCACACGTTTGATAAGAGTCCTGGCCTGAAGACATCTAAAGGCCAATATTCAGTTATAATCCTGTTGGCAACAGGATATATCATGTTTTACACTAACTCAAACATACCATGTTCAATCTGTGCCAAACTTCATATGTTTGATCAAAGTACTGGCTTGAAGACATCTACATGCCAATATTCAGTTATAGTCATAGCGCCACCAGCTGGCAGCAGGAAGTTTGGCATGTATAAATGACTTAGATATATTCCTCCTATGTTTACCGCTTTAAATGCATGTTGCTCACCATTCGCTGTTTTTGTAAAGCCACCGGGTGGCTTTTAACGCTGCTTGCAGCTTTAATTGCTTTTGTAATCATAAAAATCTAATAACATTAAGAAAAACTATTTCAATTTGGTTTTTGCTTTAATTTTCGGTCAAAAATTTTAAGTTTATTGCATTAAAAATGTATATAGAAATCCTGCTTAGTGAATATGATTGGAGTTTTAGAGTTTTAGGAAACTTGTATCTTTTCTAGACTGCCATGCACTTGAAATTGTGTTTTTCAGTTGTGGGGATGGAGGTAACGAAATTGCATTGTGGAAATACCTTTTCAGAGGTGTATTTGTCACCCATGATTGACCTAATTAATTACATGTCAAATAATTGGCGTTTGTGTACGACTTTTTTGTGAAAAAAAATAAAATAAAAAAAATTCAAAAACCTTTTTGGGAATTGATCTTAGGAAAAAAAGCAAGTCTCTTTGATTTATTGGTTTTATCCGTATGCAGAGGATTCGTGCTATATTGAAATCTGTATGTACGACGGACAGTTCAGGACTCCAGTCGGTTAGATTCTGAAGTGGTGTTCAGAAACTTTTGCTGAAAGAAAACTTTACTTCATTATCAGAAAGTGAATTTAATATTCCCTGGAGTTATTCTGACATTAAATGAGAATTTTTTTTTTTTTTTGTGATGTTTTTTATGCTGGTCACTATTTAAATTGGATCCGCTGACCATTTAAATTGGATGAAAAAAGCAGTTGGGAACATTTATCTTCTTAGTAAACAACTACATCCTTTGCATCCTTTAAGATCAGTTATTTTGGCCCAAACTTATTCCTTTCATTTCACTCTGTGTGCAGTATTACGGCACCTATTTTTTAAAAACCTTCTCCCTTAATAAAGTGATCTCTGCGTTGTATCATTATCCAGGAGGAAGCAAGGGTGGGTGATGCAGGACTTTATGAGAAGGCATGAATCTTGTCTCAGGGTTTGCGGAATACAGATGACAGGTGCTGCAGACGTCTTGGGTTGTGCAGATAAAGTAGACTTTAAGATTCAGAATTACCATAGCGATAGCCGTAACATCCTTCAAGCGGCCCCGCCAACCTATCGATTCCGCGCTGGTTTCGGGAACATAAGAAATCGATCGTTGGGACAGATAGATTTTTTTTTAAGTAGCAGATTTTGTATGTGCTGGTTTTTTAATGGCTGCATTTGATGGATGTTAAGGATATAGTGGTCAGAGCGCCGGAAACGTCCACGGCAGCTTAGACAGGATCTGCCGGAATGATTTATGCATTTCTCCCCGTGATCACTGCATTATGGATAGTAAGAAAAGGTGCAAATGAAAGCTTCATTTACTTCTACATTTCAGCATGAACTGACAGCGGGTGGATATTTGTTTTCTGAACTGCGCCAATTGTGTTACATAAAACAAATTTGGACTTTCTCCTTGAATACGTTCCCTGAAACGGTGCTGTTCTTTTGTAGGACACTCGGGTAATTTCCTCTCGTGCTTCCCGGATCATCACTCTATCTTACAGCTGATAATCATTAAACAATTTTCTCCACTTTAACTTTCTTTTTGTTTTTAATTTCAGTTTGATGAATTACAGTTGTCTATTTTGGGGTGTTTGTTTGCGGTGATAGACAAACATAAAGCGCCCAGGCAAAAAAACAATTTCCTCACACCATGTTTCAGTCACTTAAATACCCATCATTTCAGCCTGACAACTTAATGTTTTGTTTCCCTGTTTATGGGGCGTCATGTGGGCACAATGTGTAAATGATTGTCACTGTTGTCGGAGCCATTAAGATGCCCACAGTTCTCTGTTATTAGTGCTCCCCTAATTCCGTCAGCTCCACGGCCATCTCCAGCCTTCAATATCACCCGCCTTTGTTTATTGGAATCCTTTCCTGAATTTGAGCAAATTAAGATCCTGATTATTTTATTTGCCGGATGAGGACTTGTTAATGATCTTTCAACAAATTAAATAACCTTGGGCCATGCTAGGATTAATTAGATAATAAGAATCACATCTCTTTTTATCTTTTTTTTTCTCCCTCCACTAAATGCATTATGTCTTGATGGTACTAAGATCTAAATTGGTTTTCATTTTAATGGCAGATCCTAAAACTAGCTACTCTCAATCTCCGAAACTAAACTCGTTCGCAACTTTCGAAAGAGCGCAAATGGCTAGGGGTTAGTTAAAAAGAGTGGTCTGTTCCTTCATCACGCTCACATCACATCCGTCTTGTCCAAGACTGAGACTGATTTATTGCACCTTTTATTTAAGGAGGCATTTGCCAATGGTTTGTGATGATGAGAATGTATCACCAGCCATGTTTCACTGCGTTCCCCAGAGCGGTAAAGTTTGACGCTTACACCCCAAATTAAAGGCAAAAGCATTGCTGAAATCGAAAATTGTGTGAGCCTTCCGTTACATATGGGAATTTTCCTGTAAAAGTTTTTTGTAATAACCAAAGAACAGGAAGAGAAGACTCCCTCTTGGTTATTTCTGGATTGACAGAGCCCTTTTTGAGGCTACTGACACCAATTAACTTGATACTCGAACAGGGCTGCAGTTTTACTGAAAGTCGAAGAGGCGATCAGGCCTCATCCGTCACTTCAAATGGTGCTTGTTTATTTACTTTAGGTCAATATAGAACAAAGACACACTGTTATGACCGGGTCTAGATCCAGACGGTATTGTAAGAGGAACTAAAGCACCGAGATTAAAAAGCTTTCACTGAAATAGAAAGAACAATACAAATTACATTAACCTCTGGACATCCAATCAACACAGTAATAAATCTGTTTATCACTTTTATATACACGCGTAATATATCTGACTATACAGTTGAGGTCAAAAGTTTGCATACACCTTGCAATTCTTTTACCAAAATAAAAGGGATCATACAAAATGCATGCTATTTTTTTTTTATTTGTGGGACCTCAACTGTATGTGTACATATACATCATTCTATAGGGACACTTTCTTTATTTTTATATATATACAGATGCCTGAAGTTTTCAGAGAGGTCTAGCAAGATTCACACGACACACAAGCACGAATGACAACTATAGTCGTGACATTATTTCTTCATTGTCAAGCCACAGTGTACATTACTTGCAACTATTTACAGCACTCCTGTGGAAGGTCACCCTCAATACACTGCCTTGGATGTGTTTCTATGGCTTTTTCTCTTGACATCTATTGAAGAATTCTTTCTGTTCTTCTTTAGCTTCTTTGCAGCCCACGGCAGTGCACTGGCACCTGTTCTTTCAGGTGGAGCTGGTGTGAATGGGGTTTGAATGTGAGAACTGTGTCTGAGATAAACAGGAGGGTTTAAAGACTCGCTGTACGCGCCAATACAATTAAAATGAGCAGCGCATAAATCCTATTAGACGAGTGTCAGAGAATTAACAGCAAAAAAGAATATGAAGAACGTCTGACCTGTATTTATTAGACTCCGTCAGAGGGAACTAAGGAGATTTGGGGAGCTTGTATCAATCACGGGCAGTCTACAAAGATAAACCCATTACTTGTAAGTTAGCAAAGGGCTGCAGAAAATTACAGCTGCTCCCATTGGTGCAAAGCTGTTCGACACATTGTTCACAGATCCCCAACACACCGTCGCCGAAAGCTGATTAAGTGAGATTTTAATACTGGCACGTCTGCTTCAATAAATGAGCCAAGTTAGTTGTTCTTTTCTTCAGTGAAATGGTACTTAATTTCTTAATTTGTCTCCACGTTGATTCTTCAGCTCGAGCCTTCCAGTGTTCCTTATTTCTGAGTGTTCTTCTGCTCCCTCCCTCACATGTTCTGATTTCGTGTTACTTTGGCATTGAGGCCTGTTGAATCAATATTTATTTTCTGTTGTGTTGCAGAATGAGGCCTTAGGGATGTGCAGTGGAAACAGGAAACGATGGGGACCTTGTGGCAGCAGACAATTTCTAAATCACGTTACATTGCCCCTCGCTTTGAGTGGGCAGCGTCCCCACGGTGTGGTCTCTCATTACATGCAGCCACTTGCTCATTGATCAGGGTGGACCTTTGAGTCTCCGCTCACCAGCCCTTAACCTCTGAACAATGTTAAGCTAGCATCTGTAGTTTGTACAGAGTTTTGGCTGGCACTCTTGGAAAGAAAATGCAAGTGCTTCCTCTGCTGATTTCATAATGTTTAGCATTTGTATTTTTTAGGAAATGTCACTGGATAGTTTCCTGGACATTTCGGTATTAGAAAATAAATCACAGTTTTAACCTTTGTCCACAATGGATTCGTTTTGATCGCTCAGACAAAGTCGTACCTAATCACGGCAATAGACTGTTCTCGGCTTATGGTGCTTTAAAGCATTTGTCTTCGGAATTAAACCCTTGAGGCGCACATACTAATCGGCCTTTGTGATGCTTGCTGAATCCCACATTGGCTCATCAGTAAAATACTTCACATTTAATTGCAGAAGTAAGGACGAAATTGGCTGTGTTCATGTTAAAAATGACTGGGGTTGAATGAAAACGGGAGACTGGGTAATCAGCTGGGGAAAACTGTCGGAAAAGTTGCCGCTGAGTTGCAAGGAAGCCTCCCAATCCGGATAATTAAGTGTTCAGTGAAACAGTGTGTACTCGCCTGATCTTCTGACAAGAGCAGGAAACAGTCCAGTAACTTGTGTTAATGACCTCTTTGCTGAAAGTGTTATTTATTAATTGCATTAGGTCGGAAATATCCCCCATCTCCAGTCTGCTTTATGCACCTCTTGGCACCCGACCGGTATTAACACACGGGATACGATTTCTTATAGCCACTTACTGTAACGTGAAGGTATTGAGTTTCATCATAGATCGCTTGTCTGACAAAGGCATCTGTTTCGACTGCCGTTTTCCTTTCGACGAAATTACGCAGTCAGTCCGGTACATTGATTTTTATTTATTTATTTTTATTTCAAGTTAATAACTTCAGGTACTTAATCAATTGTAATTTTAGAAGCAGCAATTTATGCCTGTATTTAGCCAATCCTTTTGTATTAAACGTGGCTTTATGCATTTGTCTTTTTATGTTAAATGTTCCACAAGAGAAACTGAAATCATTACAAAAATTGCATCGTTACACTCGCTTGCCAACTCCAATTAGAGGCATTTACATACACAATGAGCTTTTGGATAGCTTTGCCACGGAGTTAGGTACGACCGGCGGCTACAGCTTGACATGTAATTCATTTTGGCTCTGAGGAGTCCTGTAGGCGAAAGTTAATTTCCTAAAATTAAACTTACCATATTAGCTGAAAGATTAATGCTAATCTGACCGGTAGGTCTCGGCTGCGTCACGTTGCTACGATGCTCGTGGCCCAGGAGCGAGTGCTGAGAGGTTGGGGGTATTTCAGTTTCGGCCTTGCTATTATTAACATCTCGACTGTGGCAAACGGACACGGCAAAGGCACTTTTGGGGGATGCTAAGGCTGTTTGTCCAACTTCTTGTTTAATTGACACAGTCTTACAGATCGATGTTGGTGCACAGCTATTGGACTCAGACTTTGCAGTGGTGTTTTTTGAGTAAAAAGAACAAAAAATGTTTGACCTTAGTGGGTAAATCTGGCAGGTTGCCCACCGTTCTGTGGATGAATTTGACCTTTCATGGCTTTTTGAATTTGTTAGGAGTGTAAGGAGACTTTTACTCAATACCTGAAGCTGGAATGGTGTGTTTTTTTGGTGGTTTTAGATGGTATTAACTGGCTGTTGTTTCAAGCGTTTGTATTTCTCTGTGTGTGTGTCTATATATGGGACATTTTACAGAATTGGTGCAAATTCAGAGTCTTTTTCAACAAATTGTTTAGGTATGCAAATTGCATAATATCCAATACTACAATAATACAATACTACAATCCATACTACACATTTTCTAGTAATTGTGCAGTTAATTACCATATTGTATTTTCAGAAAGTTTTGGAATATTTGTTCTCTCCCCAAATTTTTCACTACCAAAACACAGTAGGTGAGAGTGGGGTAAAATTAGCCCTTTTTTTTTTTTTTAAACTTATGTGGTCCTCAAGATAAAAATGTGAGGCAGAAGTACAGTGAAAGTGTCTAAAGTAATTTCATGTTTCCTATCATTTTTATTTATCAGAATGAATCTATGACAAAGGGTTCTAAAATTATGGCTTCTTATAAAAAAGTATTCTTGTGGCTCAGTTTGCCCCAGGTTAGGGGTAAGTTGACCTGAGTCAGTGAACCATCTGGGTAAAAACTGACCATCTGACTGAATCTGATTCAAGCCCATGTGAAATTTTAAAGATAATTCACCTCTTTTAAAAACTAACTTAATAACCAAGTTTCATTATACAGTCATATTTAATTTCTTAAAGCTGACTAAAACTAAATAAAACCAATCAATTGAAGTTTAATTTTCAGTCTTTAATTGTTTGCATTTCTGAAACAATATGTTGAACACCAAAGTTTTAACCTTCCCAAAAACAGACAAAAGTTTGTTGAGTGAAAGTAAATAAAAACTGAATTAGAATGAAGGAATAAATATCACTGAAACTAATAAGTATATTAGTCAAAAGATTCTTGGCATGGTAGCTTTTCGCAATCTGCCGGAAATTATGTGTAATTCCAAAATACATGGCCACATAACAGTAAAAGTGTACAGTTGCCAAGATACAGGGGTGGGTCAACTTACCCACTGGCTCAACTTACCCCACTTTCCCCTAATATATAAATTATATTATATTATATTATATTATTATTATTATGTGTTTCCTTTTGGCACTACCAAACTTATGACAGTTCGGTCGTGGCTGTCGTACGGTAGTGAGAATTTTAGATGCTTTTGAACCTAGTTCAAAGATGCTAATCGGCACATGGTTACCTAGCACTATAAATAAAAACGTCTCAGGTTACGTATGTAACCCTGGTTCCCCGAGGGAACGAGACGCCGCGTCGAAACGCTATGGGAACGCCTCCAGCGTGACCGCGCTCTGAACACGTGTGAAATCAGACCAATGGAAGAGCGGGACGTCACAGGCGGGTGACGTCACAGACCAGGAAGCATAAAAGCACGTGCGCCAGAACGAACGGCAGCTTCAGAGAGAAGCAGCGCTCGCAGGGACGCAAGAAGCTGGCCTCGAGACGCGGCGTCTCGTTCCCTCGGGGAACCAGGGTTACATACGTAACCTGAGACGTTCCCCTTCGGGAACTCGAGCCGCGTCGAAACGCTATGGGAACGAGATGCCCACGCCACCAGCTCCAAGTCCCTGCCTAGAAAGAGCTAGGAAGGACCGAAGAACCAGGGGTCAAGAGGTCAAGACAGTAGAATCTGACAAACGTAAGGGGCGTGGACCAGCCCGCAGCGTTACAGATATCCTGCAGGGGGATACCCGCAAGGAAGGATTTAGAGGCCGCCATGCTACGGGTGGAGTGAGCCTTCACCCCCAAGGGAGGAGGAAGGCCCGAAGACTCATAAGCCAGGAGGATAGCCTCGACTATCCACCGACTTATGGTCTGCTTAGAGGCAGGGAGACCACGTCTCTGAGGACCGAAACAAATGAACAACTGGTCCGACCTTCTCCAAGGAGCCACCCGGTGAACGTATGCATCCAGCGCTCGAACTGGACACATACAGTTCAGCTTCTGCTGGTCAGGCTCCCGAAAGGGAGGAGGACAGAAGGCCTGAAGTACGACTGGCCGTGGTGCAGAGGAAGGGACCTTAGGGACATACCCAGTGCGAGGGTGAAGAAAAGCCTTAGAGAGGCCTGGAGCGAAGTCCAGGAAGGAAGGGGCCACAGAAAGGGCCTGCAGGTCTCCAACTCTCTTGAGGGAGGAAAGAGCCAAAAGGAAAGAAGTCTTAAAGGACAAATGACAGTCAGAAATCTCTTCAATGGGCTCGAAAGGAGGAAGACAGAGAGCCTCAAGCACCACGGACAGGTCCCAGGAGGGAACACGAGGTCGTACAGGAGGCCTCAGCCTCAGTGCACCGCGGAGGAAACGTGTAACAAGGGGGTCTTTCCCCACGGAGAGACCACCAAGAGGGGCGTGGTAGGCCGCAATGGCCGCCACGTAGACCTTCAAGGTGGAGTGGGATAACCCTGCGGACAGCCGGTCCTGCAGAAACTCCAGCACTGAGCCAACTGGGCAGTTAACTGGGTTCTGCTGGCGGCGTCCACACCAAGAAGTGAAAAGTTTCCACTTCAAGGCATACAGTTTCCTCGTGGAGGGAGCTCTAGATTGGAGTAGGGTCTCAACAACCTCGGTTGAGAGACCGGAAGCTAAGAGGTGCGCCCCCTCAGAGGCCACACCCAAAGCTTCCACAACTCCGGCCGGGGGTGAAGGAGGGAACCCCCTGCCTGTGAGAGGAGATCCCTCCTGACGGGAATCTCCCAGGGAGAGCCGTCGAGGAGGGAAATCAGGTCCGAGAACCATACTCGGCCTGGCCAGAACGGGGCTACTAGAAGAAGGGACACCCCATCCCGGCGCACTCTCTCTAGAACTCCCGGGAGCAGAGCGATCGGGGGAAAAGCGTACAGACGCAGCCTCGGCCACGTCCGTACCATGGCATCCAGCCCCAGTGGAGCTGGATGAACTAGAGAGTACCAGAGGGGACATTGCGCATTGTCCCTCGTGGCAAACAGGTCCACCTGGGCTGGACCAAACACTCTCCAGATCTGCTTCACCACCTCGGGGTGAAGCATCCATTCCCCGGGCCTCGGCCCCTGTCTCGACAGGATGTCTGCTCCCACATTGAGATACCCGGGTACAAAAACTGCTCTCAGCGAGAGGAGTTTGCCCTGGGACCACACAAGGATCTGGTGCGCCAGCTTGTACAAGGGGCGCGAACGCAGACCTCCTTGGTGGTTGATGTAAGAGACCACCGCCGTGTTGTCGGTGCGGACCAACACGTGACGATCTCTCAGGTCCGGGAGAAAGTGTTTCAGCCCTTGAAACACGGCCAGCATCTCCAGGCAATTTATGTGCCAGGTGAGTTGGTGACCGCTCCACAGACCGCGGGCAGGGTGGCCACTCATGACCGCTCCCCAACCGGTGAGGGACGCGTCCGTCGCTAGTGTTACACGGCGACAAGGAGCTCCCAGCGCCGGGCCCTGAGACAAGAACCAGGGTTTCCTCCACATGTCTAAGGCACGAAGGCAACGCCGCGTGACCTTGATCATGCGAAGTGGGTTTCCCCTCGGGGAGAACCCCCTGGTCTTGAGCCACCACTGTAGGGGTCTCATGTACAGCAGGCCAAAAGGTATCACGTTGGACGCAGCTGCCATCAGACCCAGCAGTCGTTGAAACTGCTTGACAGTGAGTGACCGGCCTTCCTTCACTCTCATGACTGCGGCGAGGATCGACTCGATCCGAGCAGGAGACAACTGTGCCTGCATCGTGGTCGAATCCCACACCACGCCCAGATAAGTGGTTCTCTGTACTGGAGAAAGCACACTTTTCTTGGCGTTTAGTCTTAACCCCAGCTCTTTCATGTGTGCGAGAACGACATCTCGATGCCGAACCGCTACCATCTCCGACTGGGCCAGGATAAGCCAGTCGTCGATGTAATTGAGTATGCGGATGCCCTGGAGTCGCAGGGGAGCCAGAGCTGCATCCACACACTTCGTGAAAGTGCGGGGGGAGAGTGCTAGGCCGAAAGGAAGTACCCGATATTGGTAAGCTTCGCCCCTGAAAGCAAACCTCAGGAACTTCCTGTGTTGAGGAAGGATGGAGACGTGGAAATACGCGTCTTTCAGATCTATCGTGACAAACCAGTCCTCGGACCTGATTTGAGACACGACCTGTCTTACAGTCAGCATCCTGAACTTCAGCCGCAAGACTGAGCGGTTCAGGAGGCGAAGATCCAAAATAGGACGCAGGCCCCCATCCTTCTTGGGAACAATGAAGTACCGGCTGTAGAACCCGGACTCTCTGGACTGAGGAGGGACCACCTCGATGGCCTCCTTCCTCAGGAGAGTAGCTACTTCCTGTTCCATTACCAGACCCTGCTCGGGGCCCACCAAAGTGGGAAAGACCCCGTTGAACGGCGGAGGTGGAGCGCCGAACTGAATGCGATAACCTCGCTCTACAGTGTGCAGGACCCAAGCAGACACATTGGGCAGTAGTTTCCACGCTGCCAAATGATCTACTAAGGGAACCAGCCTCTCGAGACTGGCCTCTGGTGTAACACGGGTCGCTAGACCGGTGTCCTGTAACGGTTGCCCGGCAGGAAGCACCTGATCTAGCAGACCCTGAGACCCCCGCAGGGGTGGCGAGCTCCCCAACTCTGGAACGTCTTTGGCCGGAAAAGACTGAGGGGAAGGCTCGCCGGAGGCTGCTGCGCCCTGAATCACCGGCAGGGTGAGCAAGACAGCCTCCCGAGGGCACAGGGGGGAGCCGGACACCGAGTAATGCGGTGCACCCCGGAACTCCCCTGATGGGGCTACCCTCAGCGGCCCCGCACCATCAGGGCTGCTTGGCCGAGGACCTCCTAGACTGAAGCACGACCCGCAGATCGGGCTTCGTCCCGGGGGCCCCCGACCTAGAGCGTCTGCGCACCCGCCTTCGATGGGGAGGAGTGCGGGTGGCGACGCTCTGTTTTTGTGTTTCCCGGTGTGAGGAGCTGGTACGCGGACGAGGCTGCTCCAGCTCAGCAGCCTCGTGAGCTGGACGGCGGCGAGGGAGGAACCGCTGGAACGCCGCCGCTTGCTTACGTGCCTCCTGGTACCTGTCGACGACAGCATTGACTGCGTCGCCGAACAGGCCAGAAGGCGAAAGCGGGGCGTCCAGGAGGAAGACCCTGTCCTTTTCCTTCATATCGGACAGGGTCAACCAGAGATGTCTCTCCGCAGCCACAAGGGAAGCCATAGACCGCCCGATGGCACGGGCGGTCTCCTTAGTGGCACGGAGAGACAAATCAGCGGTCCTCCGGAGCTCAGAGATATCACAATCACTGATCTCCGCGCCTTCATCCAACTCCTTTAGCAAGTCAGCCTGGTACGCCTGTAACACCGACATGGTGTGCAGACACGCACCAGCCTGACCCGCAGCCGCGTACCCCTTACCCACCAGCGCTGAAGTGACTCGCAGCGGCTTGGAGGGCAAGACCGGAGCCTTCAGAGACGATGCCGCGGCGGGGGACAGATAGCTGGCAAGCGTCTGTTCCACCCGGGGCATTGCTCTGTACCCCCGCTCATCCAACCCGCCCACATGACCGTAGTTATAGGAGGCGGGGATGAACAAGCGGGACGAGAACGGGTTATTCCACGACCTCGACACCTCAGTGTGGAGATCGGGGAAAAAAGGAAGGCTCCGGCGTGCTGAAGGTGGGCGAGACCGCAGAAACCTCTCGTCTAGTTTACTTCTCTGCGGTTCAACCACTGACTCGGGGGGCCAATCGATATTGAGCTTGGCCACCGCACGAGTCACCACCTCCAGCAGCTCCTCATATTGGGGAAACTGTGGTGCTACTTCTTCGACACTCCCCACATCAACCTCCTCAGAGGAAGATATGGGGAGCGTCGAGCCCGTCCCCCGGGGGGAAGAATCCGCAGCGCGGGCTTCCACACCCAGAGGACGGGCTGGGGACCTAGCGGGTGAGGCAGGAGATAGGGGGATACCCGTCTCCATACCCTCCGCTAGATCCAGCTGCGAACCCCACGAATGCAGCCGCCGCCCCGCCTCGGCGGAAGCGGGACCAGATCCGCGGGGAACGCTGCTGAAGGCTCCCAGCTGGAAGAGAGCCTTCCGGGAGCGGAGTGTGTGCAGACTCATCTGCACACAATGTGGGCAATCAGCCCCCTCGAGGGCTGCTGCCGCATGCTCCGCTCCCAGACAAACCACGCATAGAGCGTGTGTATCCCTACCCGTGATGTAACGAGGGCAGGGAGGAACACACGCTCTAAAACATGGTTCATCTAAATGCTTGCTCTTTCTAAGTGATTTAGACATTTGTGCCAAAAAGAAAGTGGTGCAAACTTGCTACCAAAAAGCACAAACAGAGACACAACATAGAGCGCTGCTGAAAGACAGAAGCTGCCGTTCGTTCTGGCGCACGTGCTTTTATGCTTCCTGGTCTGTGACGTCACCCGCCTGTGACGTCCCGCTCTTCCATTGGTCTGATTTCACACGTGTTCAGAGCGCGGTCACGCTGGAGGCGTTCCCATAGCGTTTCGACGCGGCTCGAGTTCCCGAAGGGGAACTAAATGTTATTAACACCCAAAAAAGTGTGATTAATTGCAGGTATTTGGTGTTTGGTAGAGATGTTCCTTCAAGTTATATACAGCTTATTAGACTTTTGAACACATTTACCAGAAAATTATGGGGCCTATATACTCACCATGTAGCTAAGAGAGAGAGTAACACATTAATATTTCCTCATCATAAATGCAGGGGTCTAGTTAAAATCAGTCTCAGCCAGTGGACTATAACTGTTTCGGTACACTGTTTCGGTAGTGACGTGAAAATGCAGGATATTTTTTTGTTTTGTTTTTGTTTTGTTTTTTTTTACATAAGGTTTCATAACTTACAAAATAATAATAATAATAATAATTATGATTATAAATATATATATATGTATATATATATATATATATATATTTATTTATTTATTTGAACCAATTTTTTTTTTTTTATAAAATTAAAAAGATATTTTTAAAAAAAAACAGAATAACAACATGCAAAAAAAATTTTAATAGATAATAGAAGGATCAAACATCTAAGATTTTAATTCTTGAATGCTTTTTAAATGTTTTTTTGGTTGTGGGATGGCAGTTGGCCCACACATACATTCATAAGAACATAAAACAGATTTTTGGGGTCTTTTTTTTGCATTTTTATGATGATTATTGAATTTTCTTACAATGGTTTGGGCATGTTTGTGTTAGTATGTTAGTGTCTTCTATAGATGTGTGTTTGTGAGTACAGCCTGTCAGCCGCGTCTCATGTGGGCAGAAGTGATGGACTTTTCTTTTTGATGGTGCAGGATGAAATGCCCAATGCGGAGCACTGAGGTTTGGTGAGAGCGGATGGGGTTGGTGCTGTTGCAGTCAGCAGAGGCTCCAGGCAGCATTAACTAGCCGAAGGCAGTGGAGCTGAAAGCTCGGGGCTCGGCCCGGCACTGGCCCCTCCGCCGGTCACCCCACACAGTGGGGTGGACAGCAGTCATCACCCATCCACCTCAGTCTGACGGCCCGCCTCAACTCTGGGCTCTCATGGTTGTTAACAGCCTCTGCAACTTTTCTGTCTTATTGACGGTCGTGTTTGCGCGGGCATGCAGGGCTTTGAAAGATTTATCATACTTTTGCACAGATTTCATGCTTTGGGAATGTTGAAAGGCCCTGAAATAGCACGGTCCCTAGCGAACATACTCTTTTAATAAGAAAACAGCCAGTGGAGCGCAGAGAAAAGACAAAAGCTGCATCGCAGACAGGACATTTGTTAGAAGCAGCAACAAAAAGTGGTCGTAAGCAGACAGCGAGCTGGAATCTTTCGTAGAAAGAGCTGTGACTAAAAAGCTGTGACTGCGTCGCGCTCGTCCGCAGCAGTCACGTTTGTTGTGCGAAAGTGCGATCGTGGGGAGTGTGGCATCCGTTATCATGCTCGTCTCCTGACATCCCCTTCCGTATGATCTGCCGTTTGTGTGCGTGAATGTCAGGAGGGGGCAGGCAGACGTGATGGAGCAGCGTCAAAACAGAATCAACAACTTCTGCCGACAAGAAAGAAATGATTTCCCCCCTGTACATGCCTCACATCCAAAAACAAATAAATTTGCTCCCTTGTGCCTCATAGGGAATGTTTGATATGCACAACTTGTAATAGAGCAAGTGACAAAGGAAAAGGAAAAAAAAAAAAACACTGATTTGGGGACTATTTTTCTCTTGTTGTTGTTTTTTATTGATATTTTCTCGTTTGAAATGTGAGAATGAACTGTCAATCTGTGGCATGTCATGTTGTGAACCTTTTGTTTTTGCCAAGGCTCCTCCTTTTCGCCATGGTAAAACGATCTGCTATGTGTTAAAGTGGCTTCCTCAAACTGACTGTTGTTCAACACAAGAAACCTTTGCTTATTCCTTGCTCTCTCTCTTTTTCTCTGTAGATGCAGTATCATAATGTAGGATGATAATGTAAATAAAAAGCTTGCATACTGAGAGATCGATCAGTTTGAAGTTACGTCCTAGCAGGGATATGTACCCGAGAGAGGCAAACAAAGAGAGAGGACGGCGGTTTAGCTTAGCTGTAGATTTATTCACATTCAGAGGGCCATTACAGTTGACCTTGCATTGCCAGGGAAAGCTTGTGTAAACCAAGACCTAATAAATCAACTTTAACAAGCTCACTCCTGGCCGGCAGAGCAGCCATGCAATGCCGAGCCAGCCCTGTGCATTAATCCCATTCTTTCCACTGAGGATACCTGTAGATTCGATTTCCCTGATTGCATTCCATGAGACAGCAGCACCATTTAATTGCTCTGCAGAAAGCATCTCGTCACTATCCATTCAGCAATACACACATACGTTTACCATGAAACTTAATGAGGACATCCTATGGACATATATTCTTATTAGATAAAGCTACAAAGTAAATAAATAAATATTGATAATAGCATTATGCATTTTAAGTAAATCTAAGTATAAAGTACTTTTTTAAATTGTATTTAAAAAAAAAAAAATTATGCTCACTAATTTTTTTATTTTTTTTTTTAAAGGCACAGTATGTAATTTTCGATTCTAGAGGGCACATATTCAAAACAAACAAAGAAACAAAGGTGTAGTTTGATGATGCTGTGATCGAGTGTGGAATCATGGGAGCTGTAGTCTTCCTCCCCATAGCCGATGCAATCCGACAGCTCTCATGGCAGAAATCGTGTTCATGGATGAGCTAATGCATTAAAGATTTATTAACGTCACTGTAGTATTCGCAGGGTGGGACTGAAAGCCATGGAAGCAAAACGAGACCGCTGGAGCGACTGTTAGTGAGAGACAAGCGCAACACGACTCAAAAGCAGCAGAGCTTTTATTATGCAGCGGTCGACTGCTCCCGCTCCTTCTGTTCATGCATATGTGGGGTAAAGCAGTGCTGTTACATTTGAATGTGTTGAAAGTTCTAATGCTACTTTTATCATGTATAGTAAATGCATGATATAACCTATTAAAGCGTCTTTGGTGTTTCTATGTTTTCTACAAAGTAAAACTGGAAATCATTGACAGGTAGCAGTGTTGCCATATCTGTGGTTTTCCTGCCAAATTGGGCTACTTTTCTGAACACGTTTTCAACCTGGAACGTGATTTTGAAGCTAATTTTCCCTGGAACGTGATTGAGCTGCTTTTGGCTGTGATTGGGCCAGTTTTGAGTAGCAGTTGAGCTGGTTTTGTTACACATGGCAACCCTAGCAGACAGCGCAATGACATGGTTCGTTACACTAGTTAACACAAGTTTAAACTATAAAATATATAACACTGTTTTAGTGGTTTTTGGATATTTTAATAAAACAATCTTACAGAGCCACCCACTAATATTGGCACACCTGTTAAATATGTGCAAAGGTGGCTGTGAAAATAAATCTGCATTGTTTGATCTTTCATTCAAAAAATGTACAAAATTCTAACCTTCCTTTGAAGGTTTTTCTCCAGTTCACATAGCCACAGTTATTGGCACCCAATTATTGCAACGTCTTTTTCTCAAGACAACAGTTCTGAGTTTTCTTCTGTAATGCCTGATGAGTTTGGAGAACACCTGACAAGAGATCAGAGACCATTCCTTCATCCAGAATCTCTTGAGATCCTTCAGAATACCAGCTCCATGTTGGTGCTTCTTCGCTTCAGTTCACCCCACTCATTTTCTACAGGGTTCAGGTCAGGGAACTGAGACAGCCATGGCAGAAGCTTCATTTTGTGCTCAGTGACACATTTTTGTGTTCTTTTTGATGTTTGTTTTAGATCATTGTCTTGATGGAAGATCCACACATGGTCTATTATAAGATTTCTAACAGAGGCAGTCAGGTTTAGATTGTTTTCATCTGTTGGTATTTGATAGAATCCATGATGCCATGTATCTGAACGCCCAGGACCTCCGGCAGAAAAATAGGCCCACAACATTAAAGATCCAGCAGTATATTTGACATGGGTTACTTTTTATCTCTGTTTGTACCAAACCTATCTGGTGGGTTTGCTGCCAGAAAGTTCTTTTTTTATGTTTCATCTGACCATAGAAGCCAGTCCCGTTTGAAGTTCCAGTCATGTTTGACAACTGAATATGCTGGAGTTTGTTTTTGGATAAGCCAGGAGTTTTTTTTTTTTCTTGAAACCCATTTGAACAACATGTGCTGATGTAGGGGCTGTTTGATATATATATATATATATATATATATATATATATATATATATATATATATATATATATACAGGGGTTGGACAATGAAACTGAAACACCTGGTTTTAGATCACAATTAGTATGATATTGGGCCTCCTTTTGCAGCCAATACAACATCATTTCATCGTGGGAGTGACAAATACAAGTCCTGCAAAGCAGCCAGAGGGATTTTGAGCCATTTTCCTCTTGCAGAACAGTGGCCAGGTCACTATGTGATGCTGATGTGGGAAAACGTTTCCTGACTCGCTCCTCCAAAACACCCCAAAGTGGCTCAATAATATTCAGATCTGGTGACTATGCAGGCCATGGGAGATGTTCAACTTAATTTTCATGTTCATTAAACCAGTCTGTCACCAGTCTTGCTGTGTGTATTGGTGCATTATTATCCTGATACAGAGCACTACCTTCAAGGTACAATGTTTGAACCATTGGGTGCACATAATGAAACTTTACACTCTGCTCTAACTGGTGTAATGTACAATAAGTGAAGATTGGGCACCAGACAGCGCAAATATAGCCATGAAACCTCCAATACTATATTGGCGAGTGTTTCAGTTTCATTGTCCAACCCCTGTGTATATATATATATATATATATATATATATATATATATATATATATATATATATATATATATATATATACATATATATATATATATATATATATATATATATATAGATATATATATATATATATAGATATATATATATAGATATATATAGATATATATATATATATAGATATATATATAGATATATAGATATATATATATTTATTTTAGGCTTTCTGACCCCAAGACTCAACTAATCTCTGCAATTCTCCAGCTGTGATCATTGGAGAGTCTTTGGCCACTCAAACTCTCCTCCTCACTATGCATTTGGAAGATATAGACACACGTCCTCTTCCAGGCAGATTTGTAACATCTTTAGTTGATTGGAACTTCTTAATTATTACCCTGATGGTGGAAATGGGGATTTTCAATGCTTTAGTTAATCTCTTACAGCCACTTTCTATTTTGTGAAGCTCAACAATCTTGTTCCATACATCAGAACTATATTCTTTGGTTTTACTCCTTGTGATAGATGATTAAGGGAATTTGGCCTTTGTGTTCCTCATATTTATAATCCTGTGAAACAGGAAGGGGCGGGACAATTTCAGTCACCCTGGTGTGCTCCAAAATGTAAATATGAATGAATATACTAAAGAGATATTTTACTTATAAGAATTTCTAGGGGTACCAGTAATGGTAGCCAACGTGCATTGGAGAAAAAAAAAAACAAAACATTTATTTCATAATATGAGTTTCCCCCCCACTTTTAATTGTTTTACTTTGTTTGGAATTTTGTGATTTTATTTATTTATGTATTTATTTATTTTTTAATGAAAGCTCAAAAAGATAAATGATGTAGATTTATTTTCACAGCCTCCTTTGCTCATGTTTACCATGGGTGGCAATATTAGTGGGCGGCACTGTACGTATTGTACTTTTAAATATGTAGTAAAAATGAATATTTTTAAATATAATTATGAATTTAAATAGCTGTTTTCTATCATAATATATTTTAAAATGTAATTTATTTCTGTGATGGCAAAGCTGAATTTTCAGCAGCCATTATTTCAGTTTTCAGTGTCATATGATCCTTCAGAAATCATTCTAATATGCTGATTTTGTGCTTGAAAACAAAAAAATTATTATCTTTGAAATAAACATATTATTATTACTAAACTTATTACTTATTAAATCTATCATTTATTTGAAATAGAAATCTTTTGTAACATTAATAATGGCTATTACTGTCACTTTATGAATTTGTTCCCAAAAACGGCCTCCTGTGTATTTATATATAAATCTGCAAAATATTTGTAATTAGCTATACATATTAATGCATATATTCGTAATATGACTATTTATTTATTTATTTATTTATTTATTTATTTACTTTTTTAAATATAGCTGACAAAATAGACTTATTTTGTACACCAAACACACACACACTTGATCGCACTTTTCATTTCATCTACTTTTGTTCTGTCAGGGCAGTTTTTGATAGATGGGATGAAGAATAAAATGACTCACTTACTTAAAAAAAATTATGCTAGAGTGTTTTTGTTTTTTTGCGTTCAGATGTTTGAGTAATGTTTAAAGAAAAAGGTATTTGCGGTGGTTTTAGCCACAAGCCCTTCATTCTTTCCTCTTTACTTCTGCGCATAGACTATCTGCAATTCAGATTTCTAAGCCTTTAGTCGTGCCCTTAGAGCGGTAATGAAATTAATGCATGTTGCCATTTACAGATCCATTCGGAAAAATTGTAGTATTTCAAATGTATTTATTCATTTGTTCTATTTTTAGAAATGTTTTATGTAGCTCAGTATAATGCTTTTTGTAAATGATGAATTGCTGTGGCATTTTTGATACTCGTAGAGAAAATGTGCGATACAGGGATATAGAGAGCAGAAAGATAGAGTGTTTTTCTTTCCCTGTGCACGTCAGTGATTTGAGCGGCTGAATAATGTGCAACAGTAATTGTGGGAGAGTGTGAGGTTGTTTTGGAGGCAGGTATGCCGGCCTGACACTGACAGCCAGTCACTCATACACGCAGGCTGCTGTTGACAGGTGGTCTGTGGAGGATAGGGGGATCTCACACACATACACACACACACACACACACACACAAACCTCCCTCTACGCTTCAGCCCATCACCCAACCCACTGTAACCCGTTCATTATCGCTCCCTGGCGCCGTGACCAGTCTTGAGGACAGGGGTTTGGCATAGGAATATGTGTGTGTGTGCTAAGAAAGCAGCACAGAATGCACAAGGTGAAGTTATCCAGATGTCACATTGTGGGGTTTTGAAGCGGAGCACAGCCGAGGACGCTGAACATCAGTGTGTATGGTGTGCTGGTGACGGGTAGCGGAGTTGACACGCTGTCACCGAGTGATGAAAAGCACTGTAAGGTGATGTGGCGGCACTTCTCCCAGTGTCCATGCGGAAGGGAGGGGGAAGGACAGGAGAGAATTGGTGGGATGGAGGTAGGTGAGCTTTATATACTAGACAAGCACTGCTTACAGGCCTACGTCCCACATGCCCAGCCTGTGTTACACCATCCCACCATCAGCAAGGACCAGAGCCTGGTTGCATGCTGCTGGCTCCCTAGAGAGTGAGAAGGAGGGTGAGGGGGGGATGTGAAAAAGAAAGCAAGGATGTAAACTGGAAGCACAGTGGATCCTGGAGAGACTTGAGGAGAAGCTCGGAAAAAGCTCTTTTTTTCACCTTCCTGCTGGAGGTTGCGCAGCGAGAGCAGGCAGGAGGGAGTCGGGAAGGGTTTAAGGCTAGCTTCTTTTACCCTTTCTGCGGCGTTTACGACTGAGACCTGCTGGCTGTCTCCAGAAAAGCTTTCCTAATGTACCGCTTTCCCTACGGACACACCAGAATCAGTGCTGGTCACTTGCTCCACTCTTTCCATCCATCCCTCCATCCATTTCTCTTGTAAATTATTGAACAAAGGACATTCATGCAGGAAGCGGGCCGAACCTTGCCTGACGCGCAGTTCGCAAACTGCTCACAAGCAGAATACAGGCTGCAGAGCTGGCGTTTGAGATGTTTAGATTTATATAACCGCGCCGTTTTTTCTGTTTCACACAAGCTGCATTGATTTTTCTTTTTTTTTTTTTTTTTTTTTTTGTGGTGTTCAAAACCCATAATTCACAAGCTTTTATGCCAAGTGTAATCTAAGCTCAGTACACATTCATGCCTGAGAGGAGAGAGGGGTCAACATGAGGCCACTAGTACTATGGAACAATGACGGAATGGCTACTGGGTAGATCAGCTGACTTGCGTGCCGCCAGCTCAGGGGATTGAACCAGTGACCTTCTGGGTTGTTCTCACTGCTTTGCCGCCTTGGCTACTGCTGCCAAAGATGAAGTAAATCAAGCACGGAGATGCAGTGAACCGTGTTATAGAAGGCATGGAAATAAGTACAGCGTTTGGTAATGGGCTTCCTGAACTATGTGAACTCTCTTAACTGCAAAGTGTTGTTGACTCAGTGCTTAAGACATCTAGGCATGCAGCTTGTTAAGTGTGTGTCCATTTGTGTCTGTGTACACACACACTGCCCGTGTGTGTCTCGCTAATAAAAATATGTACTATTTACGTACTATTTACTTACGAAAACGCTTGATGATTTCTGTATGGATCTTGCTTAAGTGCTGCCAAGTGGATCCGCAACATGTCAAGCTAAGGATTTTTACCTGACCAGCTGTTTCTGTAACCTGAAGTGTGGTTCACTTTGGTTGCAGTCATTAAGATTTTGATATTAACCTAGTTGAGGAGACGTTTTTGATGGAGTAGTCTCATTGAAGTCCTTTTCTCCAGATGTTTGCAGTATCCAGAATTAATGTTTATGGTTATAAAGAGAATCTTCAGAACATGTCAATCCTTTTGAAATTCAAAATAAGCTAAACCACATTATCTTTTCACACTTTTGCTTTCTGATGAACTGTTGTTTGCTTTTTGTGTGGCTAATTATGAGCACAATAATAATCTGGCTCAACCAGATTTCTGTGTAGAGCGCTGTTTTGCATCAGCGTGTGTGCCTCTCTCAGAGCTTAATGAGGGCCGGCGTTTGGAGAGCGACTGACTTTACCTCTCAAATAACTGGCCACAACCAGCATCCTCCTGTTGTCACGTCCACTGGTAATGAATACATCTCACTGTCAAAGAAATTGTATTAATATACCCAGATGTCAATTGGAAAACATAGCAGAAACTGGCATGGAATCATACCGCAAGTCATAATGAGAGAACTGCAGCAGTTCGTGCTGAATTATATATTGCATTCGTGTGATTGGATAAGGTGAGGCCACTAGAACTCAGACTTAATAATTTAGTGGTTGCATTACTGTGGAGATGATTGCGTGGGCAGGATAACATTTGTTTATTGGGTGTAAGGGAGGTAAACAGAGTGCCACCGGAGGGTATAATGTCTCGAATGAGACACCATGGCATATTGTGAGAGGGGAAAAAAAGGCAAGTTGCAAATTACAATGTTTAAATGCATTTTTTAAAAATGCTGCAGGTCATAAAGAAATGGTTTACCCCAAAATGAAAACTGTCATTTGTGACCAGCTACATCATGTTGAATAAATTTGACCTAGAAAATCATTAAGTATAATGAAGTATAAAAAATAACGTGTCAGTTTTCTAATGTTAGAATTATTTTTGTACTCCAAATCATTGTTGACATTTAAATATTAGCTGTCACACTTGTTTTTTTTGTGGAAATTGGACTCTGTGTGTAATACAGATTAAAAAAAAAATAAATAAAATAATAATAATAATAATATACACTACCAGTCAAAAGTTTTTGAACAGTAAGATTTTTAATGTTTTTAAGCCACTTCTACTCACCAAGCCTGCATTTATTTGATCCAAAATACAGAAAAGCAGTAATATTGCGAAATATTTTTACTATTTAAAAATACTGCTATCTTTTTGAATATATTTTAAAATGTAATTTATTTCTGTGATCAAAACTAAATTTTCAGCATCATTTCTCCAGTCTTCAGTGTCACATGATTCTTCGGAAATCATTCTAATATGTTGATTTGCTGTTCAAGAAACATTATTATTATTATTATTATTATTATTATTATTATTATTATTATTATTATTATTATTATTATTATTATTATTATCAATATTTAAAACATTTGAGTACATGCTTTTTCAGGATTCCTTGATGCATAGAAATATCCAAAGATCAGCATTTATCTGAAATAAAAAGCTTTTGTAACATTATAAAGCTTGGAGTGAGTATATATTTTTTTATTTTTATTTTTATATTATTTCATTTATTTTTTGGGAAAGAAACTATAGAAATTAATTTTTAGCAAGGATGCTTTAAATTGATAAAAAGTGATGATAAAGACATTTATAATCTTACAAAAGATTTCTATTTCAGATAAATGCTGTTCTTCTGAATTTTCTATTCATCAAAGAAACCTGAAAAAAATCTACTCAGCTTTTTTGAACATAATAATAATAATAATAATAATAATAAATGTTTTTTGAACAGCAAATCAGCATATTAGAATGATTTCTGAAGGATCATGTGACGAGTAATGATGCCAAAAATTCAGCTTTAAAACCACAGGAATAAATTACGTTTTAAAATATATTCAAATAAAAAATGGTTATTTTAAATAGTCAAAATATTTCACTGTTTTTGCTGTACTTTGAATCAAATAAACGCAGGCTTGGTGAGCAGAAAAGACTTCTTTTAAAAACGTTAAAAATTGTACTGTTCAAAAACTTTTGGCTCGTAGTGTATATTTTTAAAGAATAATTTTAAAATATAGATTCGTTCTAAAAAAAATATAAATGAATAGATTATTTTATTTACTTAGAAATGTGTTTTTATTATTTTTTCATTACACGGAAAAATCCATAAAAATATGAAGGAATTTTCTGTGTTGATTTTTCACAGTTATTTTAGCCGTATTTTGAATTATGCATTGTGTTTTAGAGTTAAAGAAAACGTCTGCAGACATTACCAGTACCTTTTCTGTTTTTTTTCTATTGATTTTCTTCAAATAGTGTATTGCAGCCTTCAAATCTTATTCCTCACCAACTTTAGTTTTAGTTAAAAGTGTGTGAACATTCTGCCAAGTATCTCTTTTTGTGTGAAACAGAACATAAAAAGCCATATTGCTAAGGGTGTGTAAATGATGACAGAATTTTCATTTTTGTGTTCCCTATTCCTTTAAGCCTCTGCAGTCTCTCATAAAAGTAATTAGTGGTCCATGGATTTTGTAGAATTAGCTCATAGAATTCGAGGACTCGGAATGCTGAGTGACACTCTGCGTCCCCATGGCAACAGTGCACGGACTCCCCTCACCGAAATGGCCCTGTTCACCCCTTCCTCATTTAGATATTTAGCGCTCATAGGGGGCTGATGATTTAGCCCATAAATCCGCAGCCTCCTATACTATGAATACACAAGCACGTCAGTACACAAACATGCCAGCTAGGTTCCACATTCATTACCACACCGTTTGTGTGTGTATTTGTGCATGGGAGTTTGTGTGTGTGTGTCTTGCCGTTCTTGAGTGTGAGTGGAATGGACATGGGTGGACGGAACAGTGTATGTGTGCTGTCCAGTCAGGTCCCAGGGGCTGCTCTTCATGCATGGGAAAGCGTGCTGGAGTGTGTGTCTGTGTTTGCGCGTGCTGAGAGTCCACATCTGTTAGCGTGGCACACATTGCTTTCCCTCAGACAGCGCTACTGAGAGACTCTGGCACTGAGTCGTGATGGAACAAGCTCATTATACCAAACCCTCCCTCCTTCTCCCGGTAACACACGAGAAGTGGGCCGTGTGTGTGTGTGTGTGTATGTCTCAAAGGCTGGCCTGTCATACGTGTGTGTGTGTGTGTGTTTGTGCATGTCGTAGACAGATTGCTTCTCCAGCAGACCCTAATACAGAATGGCACGCAGTTAAGTTGGGCGTGCAATCGTGCATTTGAAAGGTGTGTTTTTCTCTCTGTCATGTCGTCCGAACGCATGCCTCTCCATCGCCGAGCTAAGAAGCAGAGGCAGGGAGGTGAAGGGAACTTTTTATCCAGTTCAATAGTAAGAGAATTAAGCATGAAATGACAGAGAGCTGGATAACAGCGAGAGAGCCCGGCTCTGCCTCTGCTGGAGTGAGTTTTTGGCCTTAGAAAGTGAGACCAAAGGCAGTTTTTAGATGAGTGCCCATTACTTCCGCAGCCAGCTTGGACTCGTGGAGGAAGATTCAGCTGTTCGGCTAAGGACTGGGCAGTAATGCGAAGGTGATCTCTGTCATTATAGCACAGGATGACCATTGATTTTTTTTTTTTTTTTAAGGAAATCGAAAAGACTAATGTTATTCATTGAAATGATCTTTTTTCATCTTTCCATCTTGGCTGTACGCCTCCATTGATTCGCCCGTTCTTGTACGTGAACGGCGTCCGCTCGGGTGCAAATGAAATCTGAGTCCGTTTCACAGAACCACCGACTCAAAGACTTTCTCCTGCGCCTTTTCCGTAATCGCACGTTCACCATCGATTGTGTTGCCGCCAGTTTATTAGACTGCGTCGCTTTTTTTCCTGTACAAATCCTTGTAAACATTGTAAGTCAGGCTAACTTCCAATTCGCGAGCAGATCTTTAGCGTGTTTATCATGATTGGAACCCTAAAGAGAGGGGGCATTACAAAGCTGTAGCCCACAAAGACGTCGCCTATGAAGCTTATTTGTGTCTTGTCTGTTTCACTAGCTTTAAAAAACAAAATAATGAGGCTATGCTCCACAGATGATAATAAGAAAGCCCAAAAAAATGAGGAGAAAAAGAGATTTGGCGAATAGGGGGGTAGGAAGAGAGATGTTATTGCTCCAAAAGAAGAGAATAATCTGCCAAACAGGTTTAAATGAGCTAATGAGAACATCTCATGCAAAACTAAAGAGATGTTTGCTACTCAATGAAGTCTTTTCACTGCCATATTTCCACCGCACATTCTCCTAATAACGCACACTCTCAGGCAAAACATTTTGTGAGGCTGTAACCTAGAAATACAAATAGGAGAATTTGCAAAAGTATCTCCATTAACACATTCCAGGTCACAGTCAGCTGCTTTTATTATGTAGGTGCTCAAAACAGTCTCAAATGAGCTTGTGGTGCTTCGTCGGAACCTGTCGGATAAGTGCGCTTATTTGAGACTATTCTAAGAGCTGAAGCCAGATATAAAATGTGTATGTTTTTTGTCTATTTATAAACAAAACTAATTAGCATATGAACATTTTATTTGCAAAAAATCATGTTTTATTATGTTATAATGGTTTTATTGTGTTAGTTAGCTGTGTTTTTAGTTAGTTTTTACTTAATCAAAATAAGCAAACTGCAGTTTGATTGAGATTAATTGGAATGCACAATGAAAAACTCTTTGTATGTTTTTCATAGGTTTGTTGTAATGTCTTATAATTTAACTTAAATACAGTTTATATTTAAATTTTACATTTTTAAACTATATTTATGTTAAATATTCTATATTTGCACACCTGTTCAAAAGTTTGGGTTCAGTAAGATTTTTTTTAAAAAAAAAATCTATTTGAAAAGGTTTCTCACCAAGGATGCTTTCTATTTTTGTGGATACAATGCATTTTTTCCAGGATTTGTTTAATAAAGTTTCAAAAGAACAGCGTTTTTTTTTTTAATTAAAATCCTTTGTAACATTATATATGTCTTTACTGTATTTAGTTTAATCAATAAGCTGAATAAAAGGTATTAATATCTTAAAAAAAAAAAAAAAAAAAAAAACATATTAACCCCACATTTGAGTGGTACTAAATTATGATTAAATTTATGATTTGTGACCCTGGGCAACAAAACCAGTCATAAGGGTCAGTTTTTTTTTTTTTTTAAATTGAGATGTATACATCATCTGAAACCTGAATATATAAGCTTTCCATTGATGTATGGTTTGGCCCATAGATCTGAGGGTGCAAAAAATAAAATAAAATAAAATAATAAAAAAAAAAAATGAATATTGAGAATATTGCCTTTTAAAGTTGTCCAAATAAAGTTCTTAGTAATGCATATTACTAATCAAAAACTAAGTTTTGATATTTGTAATTTACAAAAATTCATGGAACATCATCTTTACTTTCTCCTAATGATTTTGGCATTAAACAAAAATCTATAATTTTGACACATATAGTGTATTTTTGGCTATTGATACAAATATACCCGTGCTACTTAAGTTTTGTGGTCCAGTATCATTTCCAAATTAAATTTATATTAAAAATCACCCTTTATACTAGCCTTTCTCAACAATTTTCTCAAACAGTGCACAACTCTTTAAAGCAATCAAAATGTACTAATATTTTCATTTTTTTTATCAAACAAACAATTAGTGACAATTTGAAAAATTGAATTTGAAACCACCGTTTAGAATTCTGTCCTGATTTTTAGACCTGGGTGATATAAAGCCTTCATTTGCATGGTGTTTGAGCGCTTGTCGGCTGCATGGCCGAAGGCTTGTGACTTTTTCCCCCAGCGTGACAGACAGCCCTGTCCAGCTTCAGTCCGGTTTTAATTAGGACAGCCCATCTGAGATTAGAAGGCGTGGGGCCCCAGGGGCTCCCGTTTCCAGCCTGTTTGAATGTTTCTCCCAGATGTAAGTGCAGCGCAGTGCCAGACCCATATCTTTAGTCTCAGCACGCTCCAAACAGCACCATGCTCTCCCTCAACACCTTCCTCCCTTAAAATAACCCGTGCAACTCTCTCAAGCAACACTTATTAATGGAAATGGGGCTAGGCCGGGTGGTAATGGAGTTCGACTGTGGTTCCGAGGTTCCACCACACTCTCTCTGTGGTGAAATTAAGAGAACTGTCACTTGTAATTGGGTTGCTCTCTGAGCCTCGGTGTAATCTTTTCTCACGCTCTCAAGAGCCGCGCCATCTTGAGCCTAACTGGGCCAGACTTTGCACAATAGTCCGTCAGAATCTCTTCGGAGCATCTGAAATAAAACACAACTTTAAGGGGGCAGAGCCATGCCTTGGGTGGAGATTATTTCGCTTTTGTCTGGGTCTTGCACGAAAGCGAATCACCTTCCTATTCTTTGTTTTTCTGCAATGAGCGGATGACTGACATGGAAAGCCGTATTGTTGTAACAAAGAAAAGTTTTGTTTGCTGCCGGCGTACTGCTCTGTGCTGGATAAGATGGCTTGAGATATCTGCAACTCAGACATGAGTTTTGACTGCTCTAGAGATGAAGAGACATGCTCTTTTTGTTTGAGGATGGGTTTTGCTTCAACCTCTCTCCGTCTTTTTGCTCTTGATCCGCCCCCTCGCCTTTAATCTAAAAAACATAACACAGTTATTGCTTTATTTATTCCCCTCCTATGTGGGGAGATTGATTTTTCCTTTTTCTTCTTCTTCTTCTTTTCTAGTAATTGAGAAAGCGATCTGTTCCTTCCCTAAGGCCAATGGCTTGTTTTTGGCTCATGCATGGGAGCAGTCTACTTTTTAATATCATATCTTTTTAGCGTTTTCTGTCTGATATTAGTTTACTTTTATTTATTTTAATTTTCCAATTTTACCAACCAAAGAGACTCATAATCAATTACATATATATATATATATATATATATATATATATATATATATATATATATATATATATATATATATATATATATATATATATATATATATATATATATATAATTTTTTTTTTTTTTTTTTGTTAAATATTAATATTTTTTATCCTCATGTGTAACATATGGAAACCAATGTTTGCTCTCAATTTTAAACTTTTGGTTTGCCTTCTTTCCTTCATTCTTTTTGGTTCTGATGCAGGCATGCTACCTAACCAAACAAAGATGTGTTACAGAGTTTCTAAAAGAAGTAAGACTCTGATCGGATCAGGGATGCTTTTTGGAATTGCTTGGTTAGATGGATGCCACAGTGCATTTGAAACAGCAATGTCAGAATGGGTTCCCTCCTCTCGCTCTTTCCTGTCACTGCAGAGCTGATTAAGGAAAGATGGGCTCCTGCCTGAATGAACCACACACACAGCCCTGATGCGCAACACGTGACAGTCTCAACTCAATTCTCCACTTCTAGTGCCACAACATCCTCATCGTAAGAGATTTCTTTAGCAGCGGATTGAGTTGTAATTTCTTTACCCGAGTCACAATGGTTGTCCTTGTGCTGTACCTTGGTGTTAAAATGTATATGGGAGTCCTTTGACATGTGCTTGAGTGTGAAGGTTTTATTCTACACATAATGTGTTCACAGAGTGTTCTTAATTACCTCATGGTGTGAAATATTTAGCTTATGTAGTTGTATATGTAACCCTGGACCACAAAAACAGTAATAAGTAGCACAGGTATATTTGTAGTAATAGTCAAAAACACATTGTATGATAATTTTTTTTTCTTTTATGCCAAAAATCATTAGGATATTAAGTAAAGATCATGTTCCATGAAGATATTTCGTAAACTTCCTACTGTAAATATATCAAAACTTAATTTTTGATTAGTAATATGCATTGCTAAGAACTTCATTTGGACAAACTGGATTTTTCTCACTTTTTAGATTTTTTTGCACCCTCAGATTCCAAATTTTCAAATAGCTGGATCTCGGCCAAATATTGTTCTGTCCTAACAAACCATGCATCAATGGAAATCTCAGTTTCAAAAAAATTACTGGTTTTGTGGTCAAGGGTCACACATGTTAATGTAAACTAGCGCTCAAAAGTTTGGGATCAGTAAGATGGTTTTTGATCAGAAATCCAGAAAAAATACTGCAAAATGTAATTACAATATAAAATAATGTTTTTTTTATTTTAATATACTTTAAAATATAATTTATTCCTGTGATGCAAAGCTGAATTTTCATCAGCTGTTATTCCAGTCTTAAGTGTCACATGATCCTTCAGAAACCATTCTAATATGCTGATTTATTATTAGAATTATCAATGTTGGAAATAGTTGTGCTGCTAATTTTTTTTTTTTTTTTTTTTTGGAACCTGTGATTCTTTTTTTTTTCAGGATTCTTTGAATAACAAGTTAATAAGTATTTTATTTGAAATATAAATCTTTTCTAACAATGTAAATCTATGCTATCACTTTTTATTAATTTAACACATCCTTGGTGAATAAAAGTATTAATTTCTTTCAAAAAACAAAAAACAAAAAAAAAAGAATACAAATATACTGACCCCAAACCTTTGAACAGTAGTGTATATTGTTAGAAAAGAATTTTTTTTTTTTTTTTTTTTTTACATTCTGTTCTTTTTAACTTCTTATTCATCAAAGAATCCTGAAAAAAAGTATTACAGGTTCCAAAAAAAATATTAAGCAACTGTTTCCAGCACTGATAATAAATCAGAATATTAGAATGATTATTGAAGGATCATGTGACACTGAATACTGGAGTAACGATGCTGAAAAATTCAGCTTTGATCACAGAAATAAATTAAATTTTCAGTGTATGTTAAAATAGAAGAACGTTGTTTTATGTCGTAATAATATTTCACAATATAACATTTTTTTCTGTACTTTTAAACAAATAAACAGCCTTAATGAGCATAAGAGACTTCTTTAAAAAACAAGTCTTTTGAGCAGTAGTGTATTTCAAAGGTGCATCTCATGCTCTCCAAATCAGCAAGTTTTGCTTAGTGTACTCACATACTCAATGACGGAAACTGAAAATATCTGTTCAGACCAGTAGTTTTAGTTTAGAATCATAGCTTGCGAATCACTACCAGCGCCTGTGGACACTTAGTGGGATCCTTGTGAAAGTCTGTAGTCCCAGCGGTGTTTTTTTTCTAAGGTACTGTTGTCTGCTTGAGCAACTGCTCTGATGTTTATTGATATGTCTTGCTCATTGATTCGTCTACTCCCTGGACAATTACGGCTTCGGTTTTCTCTACACGCTTAAAAGGAATAGCACTGAAACATGAGGCCCATTTGTCACGCCTGGTTTCTTCGTTCTGTTGCGGTTGTTAAGGATAGATTTTATTTATGCAAGAAATAATTCCCGTTTATCCATTTCAAATAATCATTCGTATATACAGTATACTGAGCCGAATTTCTCTTTTTCTGACTTGCATTTGAAGGCTTCTGAAACGTTTCAAGTGAGCGAGTATTAGAAGTGTGCGGGATCGATGCTCTCTCTTAAGGGGCCGGATATTCCAGGCCGACATTACGACGGTGCATTAGAAGATTAAAAGTAATGTCTGAACGTGTGTGCCACTGCTTAATTGATTCTCAGGCTCCTTCTAGACGAGGTGTCGCCATCGATCCGCTCTGCCAATTTCTTGATTGCAAATCCTGATGTCAAAGAATCCGGCCTAATGCCATAATCATACACTTGTGATGACGAGGGAGTTGTTTCTAATCAAACACCGCAGGCTATGCCAGTAGTCATTTTTTTAGCGAAGCAATCAGTCTGTTAAAAGCAGTGCTCAGAACGTTCCTTCAGCCCGTCCTCTTTGTCTTTGAACCGCTATTGCGTGATCGCAAAATCCCTTAAGATCGCCAACGTTGTCCCCTCCGCTTTGATTGATTTACTAATTGTTGTTTACATGCAGGATTAGTTTGATCACGTCCCTTAAGAGTTCGTCCATATAAAGAATTAGTTTATCTTGGCTGACAAAGCTTCAGCAAACGGTTGCCCGAGGAGCAATCATTAAAGAAAGAAAGCGTACATGCGTTTTTATATTACTTCACTTTTCACTTCATTGATCCTCGTTCAATGAAGGAAACGTATAGCATACTGCTCTGCTCAGGCCGTCTTAAATCCCAGCTACAGCCGGAAGCTCTAAGGTCAGCATTGCTAAATTGGCCTGTTTTCCATTCATGGCCTCAGATGCAGAGAAGTGGGTTAAGTTGGTATCAGCACGGTAGTTTATTAAGTGCGAAAACACGCCGGTCTGATAGCAGGAGGCAGTCTCTTCCTGGTGCTCCTCTAGAGCTCTGTTTTAATAAGGAGAATGCGCTCTTTAATTGTTGAGTGAGACCATAACAGATGCTTCACTTCCATATTAATGGAGAACCGGGAAGCTGGTGTTAAGGGGGTGGCAGCCGACTGTAATGGCGAAAAAAGATAAACAGAGCGAACTAGCGCAAAGTGGGTGAAATTTGAAGGAAAATCATGCAGAAAAAGACTCCTTCATTAGTTTGTTTTCCTCGTCCTGTTCTCCTCAGCAGATGATGTTCTCAGAGTTTGTACTGACTTTGCAAATTGGGATGCAGTGGCAAGCTTTTCCAGCCAATATAAGCCTGTCAATCACATTTGTAATGCAATCGAGAGGGTGTTGATGTTCCTCGCCTTTCCCCCTCGCTCCAACCTGTCGGGAACAGTAAATAATGCTGATAGTTTAGGGGAACGGCACATGACGAGAGTTATCCCGGCGCGCCACGGCACACGCCACTGAGGGACCAGGGAAATGGCTCTGATTATGTTTTGCATATTAACTGACAGCATGGAAAATGTCTAAATTGGCTGTCATTTAAGCTTATGAAATGGATATGGTTTTCCTAAATGAAATAAACATCATTGGTGTTATAGCAACATTTTTTTTACACGCATTCTCTATTGATAGACAAACTCAATTTTTCTGTCAATGCTTAGCGTTCATCATGTTTGGTTATGAGGTTCCTGTCACAAACACCTGCAGGCAAGGAAAACATTTTTTATCCATTTCTCTGTTTATTTTATTTCTTTCAAGTCACCGAATTTAAAAATAAATGAAATAAATGTATCTCTGCAGACGTTCGTCTTGATGAATTATTTAGTTTGGCCATCAGAAAATGAACGCGGTCGTTTCACCGGCACGTTTTTAAGTCAACGGATGCTGGATTTAGATATGAAATGAAGTTCTTCATTAAACAGGAAGCTGTGGAAGTGTCCTCTCAAACAGCTCTCAGCGGTGGTGGTTATTGACCGCTTTTCAATCTTGTTGATTTTATGACGGTGACGTCGGCGAACCGGACACAAACAAAGGTTTCTGGTTTGATGGTGACCGTGGCAACAGTCAGTGGAGAGGTTGTCCTTGCAACTGCGTTGACATTTGCAGCCTTTTTCTCTGACCTTTCTGTAGTGGTGGGATTAATCCAGTCCTCCTACCCGTCGAGCGAGTGGATGGATGTGAGTGTTGCGGGGAGGAGCGCCGCCGTCTTGCGTTTGAGATATTTTGATATGAACGGTCACCCTGAACTGTCCTTTTGCTATTTCTCTCACTTTCATTTTTTGGTTCTGTTCTTTATCTTGTTTTCTCTCCCACTCTCACTCACCTTCTCCACCTGCAGTTCACATCAGCGTCCTGCAGAGGGCAATCCGTGACTGCGCTTGACCGAGCTGAATCGGAGAGCTGTGCGTTTTGGATTGTTGTATAAACTATGCTATATCTGATGAGGAAATAACAAGCTGTGGCAGCTAGCGGACCTGCGTCCTTGCCCTGAGACTCTGGGGGCCGTTGAAGTCTGCGTGTCTATCGCAGGAGTACAGGATAAGGGAGCCGACGGATCAGGAAGTGAAAAAGCACAATAAATGATTTCTGGCTTGTGCTAATGGGATTTATTATTAACTGCTTGTCAGCACAGATGCACATTGATCCTGTTTTTCACGGCGGAGGGGGTGGCGGGGATGTTTTTGCTCAAAAAACACATGTTTGTGCTCTGAAAGCCTGGTATCTAACATGATCTGGAATGGGGCCTGAGTTACGGATGTGAAGTGCAGGTGGAAGAGCATTGATTTATACCAGCAGGTTTGCCAGGGTTTTATAGGATTGGCTAAATGTCATTACTCTGCTGGTGGCAAGGTGATGAACTGTAATAAACTTTGATGTGGGTGGGCGGGTGTCAGGGTGCCAGTCACTCGTAAACCTCAGAAGCATGACAGATTTTGAGAGATTGTTTAAAAACGGCTCCCCAGCCAGCACTTTGTTTGAAATGTGTGCTTTTTATTATGCTGGTATGAAGTTGTAGCGACACTACCATTCAGAAGTTTGGTATGAGTAAAAGAATTCATAATTAAATTCATCAAAAGTGACAGTAAAGGCTTTTACAATTTCAAAAAAAATATTTTTTGAAATAATTGCAGTTATAATGATGACTAGAGTTCTGAAAATTCAGTTCTGACATCATGTATTAAAATATAAACTTGTTTTAAAGTAGAAGTCCACTTCCAAAACAAAAATTTCCATATAAATTACTCACCCCATCCAAGATGTTCATGTCTTTCTTTCTTCAGTCGATAAGAAATTGTTTCTTGAGGGAAACATTCCCAAATTTTTCTCCATATAGTGGACTTCAGTGGTTCCCCCAAGTTAGAACTTCCAAAATGCAGTTTAAATGCGGCTTCAAATGGCTCTAAATGATCCCAGCTGAGGAAGAAGGGTCTTATCTAGCAAAACGATTGTCAAAACAAATTGACAGTTTATATACTTTTTAACCTCAAACGTTCGTCTTGTCTAAGTCTGCGTGAACTCTGTTTTTTTTTTTTTCCTGTTCAATATGGTCAATACAGTTAAGGTATGTCGAAAAACTCCCATTTCGTTTTCTTTCCTAGCTTCAAAATCGTCCTACATAGCTGCAGAAGTACCGACCCAGTGTTTACAAAGCGAACATTCGGAGAAGATCAAACGGCCTTTACAAAAAAAGGTAAAACAGCAAAGTAGGATGATTTTGACGTTGAAGAAGAAGACGAGACGAGAGTTTTTCAACATACCCTAACTGTACAGACTACACATGTGCATCGCAGAGATGAGACAAGATGAGCTTTTGAGGTTAAAAAGTAAATAAATCATCAATTTGTTTCAAAAATGACTGATCGCTTCGCTCGACAAGACCCTTCTTCATCAGCTGGGATCGTTTAGAGCCATTTAAAGCTGCATTTTGGAAGTTCAAACTTGGGGCACCATTGAAGTCAACTGTATGGAGAAAAATTTGGTAGCGTTTTCCTCAAGAAACATAATTTCTTGTCGACTAAAGAAAGAAAGACATGAATATCTTGGATGACAAGGGGGTGAGTAAATTATCTGTAAATTTTTGTTCTGGAAGTGGTCTTCTCTTTTAAATTGTAATAATATTTTACAATATTACTGCATTTTTGATAAATATAAATGCATGCATGGTAAGCATAAAAGACTTCTTTCAAAGAAAGAAGAAAGGCGCCTAAACGTTTGAACAGTAATTGAAATAGTATGTTGGCTCTTAAAAATTGTTTCTGGTTCGAGTGTGGAGCCGACAGACTCTTCCTCGGTCTGGTTGCTCCAAAGTCTAGAAATACCGAGCTTGTCCTAATCCTCCACCCTTCCTCTCATCCCACACTCAGAGCTGATTAATTCATTCTTTCCCTTCTAATCTCACATCAGCTAATGTGTTGCAGTCTCCATCAGCATAGGGGTGTGTTGTTGTGCACATTGAAGGTCAAGTCCCTGCCTCTAATTAATTGCTTTTTGGTAATATTCTCAAGTCAGGGATACAGATAAGCCAGCATTTAATATTCAAGGGGTCTGTTTATTTTCTACTGTATTAGTTTGGTTATTTCTATCGCTACTCCACCTTCATGTTTTTGGCAGCACATTTGCATCTGGGTGTCTTTCCGGAATGCTCCGTGGGGCTGTTGTCAATTATTTCATTGTTTTGGAGGCAGAGTCTTCATTAGGGAACCAGAGTGCGTCTGTTGGACTAGGTGGGAGCTCAAACTGCATTGGCACTGGAGTATGTGGCCATCGGGGGAAATCTACCGCAGTACTTACCTAGATGAGTGCAAATTGGTGAATATCTTTAATAGAAGATTAATGGCATTAGTAAGGAACTTGAGCAGAGACATTTGAGATATGAGTTTGCAAAAAATTTCACAGTTTCTTAATTCTCGACACTTTAATTATCCAGTTTCTTTCTCTCCTGACAAAACGCACATTTTCTTCTCATTTATCTCTTCCTGCCTTTCTTTTATTTGTTAAATTAGTAATACTTTATTATTCAACCTCCTTATTCGCACAACGGAGATATTTATACCTTTGTGCGTCTGTGTCTTTAACTTGTATTCGTTGAATGCACAATTGGCTGCATTTGCAATTCCATAAACTCTTTTTGCCTGGACACTAACCAGCTTTGCTTCTCCAAAACATTTTATAGACTTTATACAGCCCAATTTACTGTGCTGTTTGGCCCATTGTTGAATGAGAGTGTGATGCTTGTCTTACCCTGAATGAGATAATGTTAGCCCTCCTCTGAATAGGCTGAATTCCTCCACTGCTCTTTGTGTTCAGGTGATTAAATTCCAGGGAATTTGTGTCCATGGAGGGGGGGACATCATTGTCGTCAATGGTGCATAGCAAGCAGACAAACCTTTTTGCATGTTAATCTCAGAGCTCTGCTTTAGTGTACAAAGGCACAATCTGAATTGGCACAAATACAAAGAGACACAGAGATCATTTTACCAGCACTTAAGGGAGAAGTATGAATGGCGTAACTGAATTTACACAAAGCCTGGTAATTTGCTCGAAGAGTTATCAGATTTCATATTCAAGATTGCTTGCATATTTGGATAAAGATGTGAGGATGACTTCATTGCAAACTAGAGTGGCTTTCGGTTTTTCAAACTAACAGGACATAAGATCCACAGAACCATTTTTTATTTGAGTATAATAATGTTTACGTCTGATTGCAAAATATCTGTAGTTAAAGTCAAAAGTTTACATACACCTTGCATAATCTGCAAAATGTTAATTATTTTACAAAAATAAAAGGGATCATACAAAATGCATGTTATTTTTTTATTTAGTACTGACCTGAATAAGATATTTCACATAGAAGATGTTTACATGTAGTCCACAAGAGAAAATTAAATAGTTAATAAAAAATGACCCCTTTCAAAAGTTTACATACACTTGATTCTTAATACTATTGTTACCTGAATGATCCACAGCTGTGTTTTTTGTTTAGTGATAGTTGTTCCTGAGTCCCTTGTTTGTCCTGAACGGTTAAACTGCCTGCTGTTCTTCAGAAAAAAATTCTTTGGTTTTTCAACATTTTTGTGTATTGAAGAGCCGGGGGGTGAAAACTTTTGAACACAATGAAGATGTGTACATTTTTCTTATTTTGCCTAAATATCTTTTTTTTTTTTTTTTTTTTTTTTTTTTTTCTTCATTTATTACTGCCCTTTAGAAGCTACAGAAGACACTTACATGTTTCCCAAAAGACAAAATAAATCAAATTTACCCTGATCTTCAAATTCAAAAGTTTTCACCCCCGGATCTTAATGCATTGTGTTTCCTTCTGAAGCATCAATGAGCGTTTGAATCTTTTGTAATAGTTGCATATGAGTCCCTCAGTTGTCCTCAGTGTTGAAAGATGGATCTCAAAATCATACAGTCATTGTTGGAAAGGGTTCAAATACACAAAAATGCAGAAAAACCAAAGAATTTGTGGGACCTGAAGGATTTTTCTGAAGAACAGCGGGCAGTTTGACTGTTCAGGACAAACAAGTTTTTTTCCTTAGTGAGGAAAAAAACAAAAAAAAAAAAACAGCTGTGGTTCATTCAGGTAACAGCACAGTATTAAGAATCAAGTGTATGTAAACTTTTGAACAGGGTTATTTTTTTATAAATTCAGCTATTATTTTCTTTTGTGGACTATATGTAATAATCTTTTATGTGAAATATCTTATTCAGGTCAGTACTAAATAAAACTAACATGCATTTTGAATGATTCTACAAGGTGTATGTAAACTTTTGACTTCAACTGACCCTTGTAACAAAAGGAAAAAATGAAGTGAAAATAAAAAACTAAAATCTCTCTAGACAAGGGATGTTTTTTTCGGTTTTCGTGAAGTATAAAGAAAACTAGAAGCAACAGGCTTTTCTTCAAACATGTCAGCATCAATACAGATTAAATAATCCAGGTGACATTAATAAGTATAGTGAGACATGAAAGCGTGTCATGCCACCTCTGATACCTCCTCCGCCTTCACACTCCTTCTGAAAAAGGTTTTAGCAGCTGTGGCGGCAGACAAGTCCTCGTCAATGTCTTTAGTAAACGCTGCCTCCCGCGCGGCCTGTCACAGCTGAGGTTACCGCGATCATCCCCGCCGTTCGCTAGTGACGCGTCGCCTGTAAACACTGCTCCCTGCTCTCCTGCTGGTGGCTGGGGGTGGTACGTGTGTGTTTTTTATGTGTGTGTGGATGTGTTTATGGTTATTAGAGAGTTGGGAACAGGGTCGTGGAGCACAGCAAACAAGAGGGGGTGGCATTTTTCCAGACGGTACCACAGAGCTGATGAGATATTGGGACAGGGGGAAACTTGTATTAATATTTGTGGCTATTGATCGATGGTTTCCGTAATATAATTTCCTCATTCGTTCTCCTCTTTGCAAATATTGGGGGTAAAAGGCAAGTGGCGACCGATATAAATCCTTTTTTTTTTTTCCCAATCATATTTCGTCTTGGGTGTCGGCCCAGAGCTATAAAGCTCTCTAGCTCAGAGGGGTTTATGGTTGGCATTGGGCAGCTCCTGCGTTTCACTTTACCCTTGTCAGTCTTTGGTGTACATGAGCACAGTCTGTGCAGAAAAGCCATAAAACACCCGGCTCTGGCACGAGGCAAGTTTAGCGACTTAATTTTTAAATCTAAATTTAAAGTCAGCATGATCTAATTTTTATTCATGATCAGTGCACATTGCTACAAACAAATTTAATCTTTCATCTAAATTTAATTACTTGGTTTGCCACTTTTTTATTGGGACAGATAAGTTCAAATCTGCATGGACACTAAATAAGCCAGAAATCTCATAAAATCTACTTAATACTATGAAATAATATTATGTTTGTCTTTGTATATAAATATATGCTATGGTTAAAATATTTTGAATTATTATTTTTGTGTCTATGTGTGTTTATTCAATCAAATGCATTTTTTACCTTAAAGAAACAAATTGGATAATATTGTGAAATATTATTGTAAAAATAATATTTAATTTATTTCTGTGATTACCATTATTCCAGTCATTACTTAAGTCTTTAGTGTCATGTGATCCTTGATAAATCATTCATTGCTCAGGAATCATTTTTTGTTATTTTTCAATGTTCAAAACAGTTGTGATGCTTAACATTCTGTTGGAAACTGTAATACTTTTGGTTAAAAGAACAAAAAGTCTTATGTATTTACTAGGGCTGTCAGTTTAACATGTTAATTAATTAGTTATGGAGAAATAATGCGATTTTAAAATATTTTAATGCAGTTAACGCACTGGTCCCGCCCCACAGACCTGTAGGTCATCTTATATTTCGTATAGTTGACTGTTGACAAATATGATTCAAGGCAACAACTCCATGAATGCAGTTATGCCCTAAAATTCAAGATATTGGTGCAAAAAATGCCCTTGTGTGATATGTATCACATGATATCACACGGGCAGCAAGAGCAATATGACACGAGTGCTGTTTTTGTCCCGATCTATCACAAGCTTAAATCTGATTTTATAGAACCGTTCAGTAAAAAAGAAGTTAATATTATGTTATATTTTAAACACAATATTATGTGTTTTTGCTCAATTTTGCAGAGAACATATTACCTTTGGAGCCATAGCAGAATTGTTGCGCATCTCCGAGCAACACAACGGTGTTTAGTTTTTGAATGAATCCGCGTTTTGAACGAATCATGTGAATCAGTGATTCAAAAGCCCATTCATAAAGAGAGTTATTTACTTCATTCCTGAAGGAATCAGCTGTTTGAACGAATCAAATGAATAGATGAATGACTCATAAAGACATTTACCGCCACCTACTGGCAGATTATCATTTCTTAAAAAAATAATATGAAGAATAAAAAGAAAAACATTAAAGGGATAGTTCACCAAAAAATAAAAAATCGTCATCAATTTTCTCACCATCATGTCTTTTCAAACCTTTCTTTTCTGGAACATAAAAGAAAGTATATTGAAGACTGTTGGTAACAAAGCTGTTTTGGTTACCAGTGACTTAAACCGTATGAACAAAAAATATGTTTGAGATATATTTTATAACAACATATAATTTGAGATGTTTCTCAAATTGTCATCTTTTATGTTCCATAGTTTACGTTAGGCCATTGCATCCAAAATATTTATAATTATGTAATTAAATGTTGAATCGAATAAAATATTTAAAATAAAAAAATATTTATATTAGGTTTAAAGGATATTTTGTGGGTATTTTTACAGTTAAAATTATTTTGCGATTAATTAATCAAAACATCATGTAATTAATTAGATTAAAAATTACTTTTGTATTTTATGTAAAAATCTTACTGACCACAAACTTTTGAACAGAAATGAGTATTATCTTTAGTCTTTTAACTGGGGGCACAGCTTGACATTAATGCTTATTCACATTCATCGGGCTGGAAAATATCTCTATTTTCCACATAGGAGTCATGGCTTGGTATTCCTGAGAGCTTGTCCCATTTTGCAAATATGTGTGTTATACTGAATCTGTACTGTTTAAATGTTTTGTGACAGGTTTGGCAACAATTAAATGATCTGCCCTGAAAAGCTTAATGTCAGGTTTGTTTTTTTCCCCTCACTATTCAACAAAAAAGAGAGAAAATGATACTGAAAAATGAAACTAGATACTCAGATGAGGGGATTTGTTTTTGCGTCACTGAAATGCTTTAATGTTGAACGAGATTTAAGTGAAGACAACCTAGAAAGTGTGTTCTCTAGTTTTAGCATGTTTTGTTTGTGAATGTAATGGAATGCAACACCTGTAATCCTCTTCTCTTCAAGATCATTTCCATGTACAGATCTGTAGAAGATGAATTATTTATGGCCATTACACAGAACATGTTTCGTGAGTTTTTGTGAGGCTGTGTTGATGTGCATGGTCGTAAGTGCATCTGTATCGCACGCTGTCATAAAGGAACTCACCTGCTGCTGGAACCCTGAAACATCTGCTCTCGTTTCATTACAGCCAACTTCCTGTCATACATTTTGAGCATCCTACTTTCTGTCCTTCTCTCTTTCACTCTGTAGTTGTGTTTTGGGTAGCGAGGTTGAGGGGGAAAAAGGAAAACGGAATGATAAACAGATCAGCAACAATGGTGTGAAATGCCAGCCCTCATTTGCTTGTACAAAGGAAACACGCTTGTGTATTCCCTCTTGTCCTCTGCCGTTTCTGTGTCTCTCCATTGTCTCCGGATCTGAATCAAGCTGTGCTGGATCTCAAGATGCTCAGAAAACCTCGGCGGGCCGGGGCGCCCCAGGAGAACGTGCTCTAAATGAGCATCCTTCAAACGCAACATCTCCCATTCCGCTGCACAAAAAATGCCAGGACACAGGAGGAGAAGTCAGGTCAGACCGGCTTTGAAGCTTCTGTTCCCAGAGCCGCCTATTTGAAACAAAATCGCAATTCTCACAGAGCGTTTTACCCCCTGCAACTCCTGGGCCCCCGGCCTCGGCTTAACCAATTCAAACACGCCAACAGGAGAAGACGAAACAGACAGACTGCCGGTGTGCAGTGCCTCAGAAAATCACAGCTAACCAAGCATCGGCTTTTGCCTCGTTAACAATTCAATTGTTGTTGTCTCCGTGGATTGTTTGTCCCTCTTTCTGAAGGTGGCGTGGGATTGTATGGCTGCGTATGTGGACCGATATTTTATAGTCTGAGAGAAAAGAATGTGACTAGGAAAAAAAAAAAAACTAAGTACTTTGGGTTTGATGAAGTAAATGTGAAGAGAAGAGAGGGCCCTCAGGGTACCTTCAGCTCGACTTACGATAGAGAGGAGCATGTAGTGTATATTTCAGATACTTCCCCCTCCCCTTGGCACTCTGTCTATTGTTTCTATTTGTTGTTTTCGTTTTTTATGTAGTTATAGCACAAACACAATTGAAATTCCACACAGAATCTCAAAGAAGAGAAAACAAAGCCCAGTGGGATCAATGCATCCCTATTGTCAATAGTGTTGTCAAAGGTTTATGAATCTCTAGTAACATACAGCTTGAGTCAGTTTGTGTAGGGGGGCAATTAGAGCCGTCTAGGCAAAAACTGAAGTTGTCTCTGTTTTGTTTGTATTGGAGCCTCTGAAGTGTTGTGTTTTCCACCCACTATGTCTCTGCTGGCAGACTTTGCTTGTTCCTGGACATCCCTCATTAGCATGTTTTCAGGCGCCAAACAAAATCAGCTATAGTGAACCTTTAGGCTTTGAAATATCTCCTAATATTCTCTTTGAGTCGTTTATTATTGATGCATGATATACTGACAGATAAGCAGATAAAATGTATCGATCTAGCAGTGCCGTATTACATTACTGATCTGCCAATATTGCACTATTTATTGGTATTAGCCTATATAGTCTATATGTATATTATTAAAGGATTAGTTCACTTCCAGAATGAAAATTTACTCACCCCCATGTCATCCAAGATGTTCATGTCTTTCTTTCTTCAGTCGAAAAGAAATTAAGGTTTTTTTTCCATATAGTGGACTTCAATGGGGATCAGCGTGTTGAAGGTTCAAATTGCAGTTTCAATGCAGCTTCAAAGCAGAGATGCACCGATCGACCGGCCAGGGACCGTAATTAGCTAGTTTTCCACATGATCGGCCCGAACCAGTTACCAGCCGGTCAGTCTGCCGATTCCAAGCAATTCGGTTTTGACGTCACACTTACGGCGACTGATTATGTATTTATGTCATGCCAGATGAGGCCTGTGCAGCCTGAGTGAGTATGTGAGAGAGACGTGCAGAAATCAAAGCAAATGAGCACAACAGCACTCATAAGTTATAGATATAGTGCTATAAAAAATATATGTATATATTATAATATTTGATTTAGGTACGTAGCATTGCACAACCAATAGGTTTAACCTGAATATCAACGCAATTGCAATGTGAGACTGATTTAATACAATTGTAGTTAAATAAACAAGAAGTTAAAATTAGGTGACTTACATTTTAGACATAATAATGTTCTAATCAAGTGTCTCTGAGCAACACAGCAGTGTTTCGTTACTGAATGAATGCACACTTTTGAACAAATCAAGTGAGTCAATGATTCAAAAACCTATTCATAAGAAATAGTCATTTGCCTCGTATCTGAATGAATCTGCCGTTTGAACGAATCTGTTAGATGAATGACTCCCAGTCATTTGCCTACACTGTAAAAAACAATTTGTTGAGTCAACTTAAAATAATTTGTAACCTGGCTGCCTTAAAAATTTTAAGTTTAGTCAACTCAAAAAAAGTTTATTCAACTTGAAATGTTAAATTATACTAAGTGACAACTTAAAATTTTAAGGCAGCTGGGTTACTTACCCATCTGTTAAGTTTAGCAAACACAAATATCTAAGTTGTTACTTAGTACAACTTAACATTTCAAGTTGACTGAACTTAAAATAAGGCAGCAGGGTAACAAATTATTTTAAGCTGACTCAACAAATTGTGTTTTTTATTTTTTACAGTGTATTGGTGGTTTGGTTTCATATTTAATTGCATTTTTCCCAACATCTTATTTGCATGTTTAAAAATATTTAAAACATTAATCTTATAAAATTATGTATGCATTTGAAATTTTGCAGAGTAATTGCATTTATAGAGAATGTCTGTAACTTAGGCCAAATTGGGGGAATAGTTTAACCCTTTAACTGTCACCGTCCACCCTGTGGGACACCTAAGTTTACTTCACCATATTACAAATAAATCCTAATCTAATCATGACAAACTATACATCGTTGGAAAAGTCTCAGACTCCTAAATAGATATTTTACCATATTATTGTGTTTACAAATTGTGTAGGAAAAGTAATAGATTAATATATGTCAAGAGTGCAACTTAAAAAATCGACATCATAACATGAGTTCTGACCTTTGTCACAAAAGACTTTCTTCGTTGCCTTTTTCCCTTTCTCACATTAGAAATCATAAGAAATTATATATCAGTTCAAACTTAAAATCTCAAAATTCATCCTTTGAAAGGCATTTTAAAATCAGACATTGCATTACCACGGTACATCAAAATTATATTACAAAATGTTTTCATTCATGAATTATAAAAATTTAAGTCAGGATAGTGCATTTTTATGTCTGTGTTCAAAAATGGGAGTGATAGTTAAAGGGTTAAAATATTTTTATGATATATATCTATATTATATATATATATATATATATATATATATATATATATATATATATATATATATATATATATATATATATAATTTTTTTTTTTTTTTTTTTTTTTCTTTCCATTGAAAAAATTATCGTTTTTTGTTTGTATATGCTCTCAATTATAGTTTTAGAAAATCGTAATTGGCAAAAATCGGTATCGGCAGGTCACACTTACAAAAAAAACGGAAATCGGAATCGGCCAAAAAATTGCAATTGGTGCATCTCTACTTCAAAGTGCTGTACATGATTCCAGCTTAAGGGTCTTGTCTAGCAAAACAGTCGTCATTTTCTACAACAAATTAAAAAATAAAAAATATATACTTTGTAACAACAAATGCTCATCTTGCACTAGCTCAGCATCATGCATTATGTAGTCACATTGGAAAGGTCACGCATAAGTACCAAAAGAGTAAATTAACAATGTTGGATGATTTTGAAGTTGCAGGAGTACACAGATGAAGAACTAACCACACGCGACAAGTACAACATGATTGCGTAATGCATGATGTTGCAGACGCGCATCGCAGAGCTAGTGCGAGACAAGCATTTGTGGTTTAAAAGTATATAAAGACCAAAAATAATTAACATCTTACCATATAGAACTGTAATATTGGTCCATCCCAACACTGTCAGAAAAAAGTGCAAAATTTATAATGAATGAAGGCTTTCAGTGTAGAAATCACTCACTTTAACCACTTGTATAGAGAAACAAATGCTAAGAAAGTCGTTTTGCACAGTGCTCCAGTGCAGCAAACTTTTGCCCTCTCACTCAAACTAATTCCTCTGTGGCGGTTCTGAATCAACAGAGGGTGGGGTAAATGGGGACACATCATTACCTAGGGTACCTGTGGGCCTGCACCGCCGCCACCAAGGTTAACCGGTTTTGGTTGCTCAACTCCAGTTGGCATGGCTACCGTCTCCAGGGGCAGCAGTCTTCCTCCTGCTCTCGGTCCCCATGAGTCTCAGTTGCATTGTGTTAAAAGACAAGCCCACTCTTGATCCTGCCCAACTCGGAATGGAGCTGAAAACAAAAAGCCAGTAAACACAGTACCAGTGGGAGAGGGTTTGCGGTCCTCAGATTTGGCATGGTTTTTGCGTGTATCGAATATTTTACATCATACAAAGCACAGCAGGCTAGTCGCTGGCAAGGGTCTTTCGTGCTATCCTTGATGAATGATTCTATCTGAAGGCATTAGGTGATCTATTTTTCATGCGAGTCCTGTAGTCGCACCGTGTAGCTGGAGGTGGCAAGGGGTCCCACATGCGAGTGCATATCCCTGCGTCTGATGTCCTCATGGAGACGAGATGATCTCATCCTCATCTCAGGGCGCAAAGGAAGAAAGTCTTGAGGTGAGGGAAGAAGCGCTGGCTGTTAAAAGGTCACACCTGTCATTTCTTAGAAGCTGAGTGGAAGATCACCTGCAGGCCACCACATGAAAGTCTATGACACTCTTGTCTCACCGATGTTTAAAAAAAAAAAAAGAGCCCGCACGCATACCTAAATGCACAAATTCGCTCCCCACGGAGCTGTACTACTAAAGAAAGACAGTGATATTTGCTCTCCCACTCAGCAGCAAGCCTTTCTTCGCTATCTTATAGTAGATAAATGTGTGCTTTGTGTTTTTAACGTTATTTTCCATCCAGCCCTGACATACTTTTACTTAGCCAACTAAAATGGACGTTCTATTTAAAGCACTAGTAAATTAACAGCAATTTGCAGATTTGATGTGGAGGACAGCTCGTTCGTATCCCTCGTCTCATCCGTTAACAAATCGCCCAGCGCCTTAACAAAGAGTAATTGTCTCACCTGCTTTCACTTATCCAGGCGGCTCAGGCTTTCCAAACGAGCACCTCCATCTTATTTCTGCGTGTCCTACTTGAGGAACCGAGCTGAGCCGAGAGCGACGCGAGAGCCCCCGCTGGAACTCCCCATCCTCACCACAAATCCACGGGAGGTCCCAAAGCCGCCCCGCGCCGGCTGCAGCACAGGCAAATTGCAACAGCTGAGACAAGTCTCCATTCAACAGGCTAATTAATCTTGCTTTGTAAGAGTAGTCATGCCAGAACCTCCCCGGGCCAGGCTGCTGATGCAGGCCTTCTGAAGTTTGGGGGCTTCGTTTATGGGCAGTTAAAGATCTCTGCGACTGTTATTAGGTGGGAGCGAAAAGAGTGGCTATGATGAATAGGTATTCCTACTGCTATTGAATGGACAGAGAAGTGAGGTGGAAGCGATTTAATGGTGCGGATGTTGAGGAGAAACAGCTTGTGTTTGCCCAGATCGCAGCCTGGATGAAGCCAATAACGCTGATTAGGACACTGGGCCTTTAGAGAGATGCTGAAAGCAACCTCGTTGGCTTGCTGTTGCTTGCTGCTTCTGTGGCTCACGCTGTCAATGCTGTCCGCCGAGGAGCCTCGGAGGTGATGATGAATATCTGGTCTGTAATAGCTGTTGTGTTTTTTCTAACTTGACACCTCTTTAACATTTTAAATTGATTTCTCTCTGTGGAAAACAGTAGTGAGACCAAACAAACATGACCCTCTTTGGGTATGCGAGATAAATAGTGCCGTCTACCTCGGCGTAATTAAGGTAGGCTTTAAAGATTTTGTGTGCTGCTGGTTTGTGTATGTGGTAATGTACGTTGTTTGTACACACGACTGTAAACATTGCTTCGATTTTTGTGTGCGAGACAAAGAGCTAAGCATTGTGGATTCAGGTCCAGATTCTAGTAGCTTTATTGGCGGCCCATTTATATTGCCAAACATTAAGCATACATAAATATACAAATTTGAATTTTATATATATATATATATATATATATATATAATACAAATAAATAATATAATATACAATACCAGTCAAAAGCTTTTGAATGGTATAGTGTATAATGATACAAAAGCTTTTTATTTCAGATAAATGCTTATCTTTGGATCTTTCTATTTATCAAAGAATCCTGAAAAAATACACTCAACTGTTTTAAATATTGATAGTAATATAATAATAAATGTTTCTTGAACAGCAAATCAGCATATTGGAATGATTTCTGAAGGATCATGTGACACTGAAAACTGGAGTAATGATGCTGGAAATTTAGCTTTGATCACAGGAATAAATTACATTTTAAAACATATTCAAATGGAAAGCAGTTATTTTAAATAGTAAAAATATTTCAGAATGTTGCTGTTTTTGATGTACTTTGGATGAAATAAATGCAGGCTTGGTGAGCAGAAGAGAATTATTAAAAAAAAAACCTTACTGTTCACAAACTTTTGACTGGTAGTGTATATGTTGTACATTTTCGTTTTTTAAATAAATATTAAAATATATATAAATGTGCAATAAAAATTGATATATACACTAGCATTTGAACATTTGAGGTGGCTAAGATTAAAAAAGTTAAAAAAGTTTTGAAGGAGTCTGTTATGCACCACAAAATTGTATTTAAAATAAGAGAAGAAAACATTAATATTGTGTTATGTAATTTAAAATTTAAAATAACTGTTTTCTGTTAAATGCAGTTTATTCCTGCAAAGCTGAATTTTCAGCATCCATTACTCTTCAATGTAACATGAAATCATTCTAATATTTGATGCTCAAGAAACATTTCTTACTATCAGTGTTGAAAATGGTTCTGCTGCTTAATATTTTAATACTTTAATACTTTAATATTCGAATTCAGTACTTTTTAATTCAGGATTCTTTCAATAGAAAGTTTCGATGGAAAACAGCATTTAATTTGAACGTTTTTTTGTAATGATGTAAATGACTTTTGATCATGGATCCTTCCCAAATTCTTTATATGAATGAAAGATTTAATTTCTTATTTCATTATTATGGATTAAATTCATTTATATGTGTAAATGTTCACATACTGTATAGTAATAACAAATTATATCATAGCTGTTTTCAACATAATAATTGTTTTTTAAGCAGCAAATCGATATTAGAATGATTTCTGAAGGATCATGTGACTGGAGTAATGATGCTGAAAATTTAACATCACGGGAATAAATTACATTTTAAAAAATATTCAAATAGAAAGCAGTTATTTTAAATAGTACAAATATTAATGCTTTTGCTGTATTTTGAATCAAATAAATGCAGGCTTGGTAAGCAGAAGAGACTTCAAAAATAAAAATCGTACTGTTCAAAAACTTTTGACTGGTGTGTGTGTATACATACGTAACGCATTACAAGTAAAGTGAGTTATGTAATCAGATTACTTTTTTCAAATAACTAGTAAAGTAACGCATTACTTTTAAATTTACTTTTAAATTTATTTGAGAGAAATTAGGAGTAAGTGCAGAGGGCAGAGGCACTTCCTTCAGCCCGAGGCTTATTTGGTGTGAAAGGTCCTTTACATTTCCCAAAAATATAACTTTTTTGATTTTTATTATTAAAAACAAATAAGCAACCCAGCCCAGGTGACAAAAAGTAACACAAAAGTAGCGTAAAAAAGTAATGCAATTAGTTATCTTTTTTTATGGAGTAATGCAATATTATAATGCATTACTTTTGAAGGTAACTTTCCCCAACACTGGTGTGCCACTGCTGGGTGAAGCATCACCTGCTCAGCTGTGGTGTCATTAATCACTGCAGTTCTCTTCCCTGAACAGTTCAGCAGCCAAAAGTCAGGTCAGTCTCTGGATCTGCGTGACAGACACATCTCATCCCAGCAGGAATACCACCTCGGCAGTTAGCAGCTAACTCAAGGGGCCCTGTTTAGCCCTCACTAAAAGTTCCCCAAGTTCACTAGCACTACTGGCTTCTCTGTTCTTGCTGTTTCTTTTTGTCTCTTTCTGTCTTTCCTCCATCTCTGCACCAATTCTCTCGGGCACCCTGGCAGCTGCGCTGTCAATTTTTTAGTGATGGACTCTAAACTTAGTTAAAGTTCTAGTTTGAGTTTATCCTTGTCTATAAGACTTCCTGTTGAATCTGAAATCTGAAGCATCCACTTATTTGCGGTAAACAAAACACGAGGACTCGGATCAGCCAGTCTGTTTGTTAAGCGTAGATTACACTTGTTTTTAACCATCCTCAGGAGGAGAAAAGAATAAAGCGTGAGGGAGAGATGGAGAGCATCAGACAGCAATACTCATTTATTTCTTCACTCTGGTCTTTCTGCCCAGTAAGGCTGTTTGGGTGGCACTACCCCTCCTCTGTCTGCAAAGCAGCCAGTTCATTAGACCCATATGCTACAATCAATTCAGCGGAGACTCCGGCTGAGCCCAAATGAGATCCGCTGTGATTTACCTTTTAAATGGGCCTCTTGTTTACCAGTCTATGACACTGTGTGAATATACTAAAAAGTGCAGCTCGCCTTGATTGGGCTCTGGTGTCCTTCAAGGTGCTACTGAAGTTACCCCAGTCAACCTGCCTATATTCTCTTTCACGCTTATTGAAGAGGGAAGTCCACACGGACCTTTTAAGACTATGAGCTCGATTGACTGCCCTTTGCAATTGATTGACCAAAGGATGAAATAAACACTCCGCTACGCAATGCAGCAGATCACCTTGAAAGCCCATTCTTCTCTACCTGGCGTGCAGAAAGCCACATTTCTATGGATGATAAATTCAGCAGTAATGGAAATATTCATGCCAGCCTTTTGTGCTCAAATGCAGAATTTCAACCCAGTTTGGGTGGTTTTCTTCTTTTCTCTTGCAGCTCACAGTGATTTTTAGAGTTAAATTTCAGTGTTAATTTTTGTTTTGCTATTTTTTTTTTTTCGTCACAGAAACATCCTTTGACATGAAATGACTACACATTGACTAATTCCTTTTTAGTCAGAGACAAATAAACTAAAATATCTAATTTTACTAGATAAAAATCACATTTAAGTTGATGTAGAAAATGAAACAAGGTATTCAAACTTTTTTTTAAGGTTTAACAAAAACATTTTAAAACTTTAAGAGATTTGCACTTTAGTTATTCGTTGTCTGTGTTTAAGTGCATTATGAAAAAAAAGTGTATACGCAGCAGATTTGATCCAAAGCACAGTAAAAACAGTAAAACTGTTAAATATTTTTACTATTTTAAAAATAACTGTTTTATGTTTGAATATATTTTAAAATGTAATTTATTTCTGTCATCAAAGCTACATTTTCAGCATCATTACTCCAGTCTTCAGTGTTACATGATCCTTCAGAAATTGTCCTAATATGCTAATTTGCTGTTCAAGAAACGTTTATTATTATTATTATTATTATTATTATTATTATTATTATTATTGTTATTATCAATATTTAAAATGGTTGAGTATTTTTTTAAGGTCTTTTTGGTAAATATAGAGATCCATAGATCAACATTTTTCTGAAATAAAAAGCTTTTGTAACATTTTTTTTTTTTTTTTGGAAAGAAATTATAGAAATAATACTTTTATTTAGCAAGGATGCTTTAAATTAATCAAAAGTGATGATAAAGACTTTTATAATGTTACAAAAGATTTCTGTTTCAGATAAATGCTGTTCTTCTGAACTTTCTATTCATCAAAGGAACCCGAAAAAATTCCACTCAGTTGTTTTCAACCTAATGATAATAACATATGTTTTTTCGAGCAGCAAATCAGAATATTAGAATGATTTATGAAGGATCATTTGACTGGAGTAATGATGCTAAAAATTCAGCTTTGAAATCAAAGGAATAAATTACATTTTAAAATATTTTCAAATAGAAAACAGTTATTATAAATAGTAAAAATATTTCAGAATTTTACTAATTTTTCTGTACTTTGAATCAAATAAATGCAGGGTTGGTGAGCAGAAGAGACTTTAAAAAAAAACATTAAAATCTTACTGTTCAAAAACTTTAGGTAGTGTAGCCCACATTGGCCATTCTGACATCAAATAATTGGATTATTAGAAACAATTGCATTTTTCATCATTAAAAATTGTTAGTGCGTTAAAACACTTATCTAGCCATATTTTTTTCAAATTTAAAAATAAATGTTCTTTAGGCATACAAATGAAGGTAGTTTACTTTCTTTTCTTTTCTTTTTCTTTTTTTTTTTGGTCCATATGATAGAAGTCAGTGAAGTGTACTTTGAAACTGTACTTTGATTTTCCTTAACTTCTAAACGGGCATATGGTTAAATGTTTAAAACAACTTCAGATATGGACTGTCTCTGTACTTAGACATCAGTAAATTGCTTTTGTAAACATTCACAAGCCTGCTTATATTTAAAATCAGCTGATTGAGTCTGTAATTTACAGCATAGCTTCATCTCGCAAGCATCCCCTGAAAGCTAGTACTGTTTGATGTGTGATGCGCAGCCGTGTAGAACCGCAGCGATTTTTCTCAGAAGACAGACTGCGTCTTTAGTCTTTGCTTTCTGACAAGATTTAAGATGGGTGGCAGAGCTTCTAACATGATCTTAATACTGTTTTCTTGCAGGATAGGCAATAACAGACGTTTAGAAATATTGTTTTATGGTCTTTGACGCTGTGTCTCAATTTCTCGCTCTTCCTTCGTCTCAGTGCGGTAATAGTGAGACAGTGTCTCGTAGAGTCTCTCTTATCCTCAAAGTGACAGGCGTCCCTCCTGTTAGGTATTAATTAGTTCCTAATTGAAAAGGTTGATTAAAATGCAAGAAAGCTTGTTTATGAGCTTAAAACATTCACAGCACCGCTGAGCCACTGAGAACTGGACATGATTAGTGAGAACGGAGGAGGGGGGGAAAAAAAAAAAAAAAATAAAAAATAAAAAAAAATACTTTTACTCCCTGCCTCAGATTTGGTCAACCACAGCTAACTGCTGTATGAGTGCTTGTTTTTTCACTGCAAAATTAGAACGTTTTAGAAATGTAATAAGGAAAAACAATGTCATTTCTTTGTTTAAGATAAAGCACTATTTTATTTTTAAGCTATTGTCTAAAACCCCTTGTACAGAGCGACAGTATTTTATTTTCATTCCAACATAATGTGTTTAAAGCAAATCATTTTATTTTTTTTGGAAAGCTGTCTTTGATGTCCAAATATTTTATTAATGTATTCATTTGCCATGCTTATTGAGGCAGTCCTCATCTCCGGAATTTTATTTTATTTATCAGTAAACAGCCTCAAGTTGTTTGGAACAGGTTGGTTTTGTCCTCTCATCTTTCCATGAATTTCAGAGTTGCACTGAGAGGTGTTTAGATATCTCTGGCTTCAGTAATGTTTTATTGATAGTTTCATATTTCTGGATTAAAAAAATAAATAAAAGTATTTTTTCAGCAGAATCCATTTTGCATGGGATGAAATGTTTTTAACTTGATTTCCTCCCCCACGTTCTCTGCCTGATCTTAAGAGGGAGGTTGGAAATGGCCTAATTTCATCTTCAAACTCCGACTTGACTTTGTCCACACTTGACTTGACTTCCAAAACTTCCAAAAAATCTACAGTGAAGGGCATCTCTTTCAATAATCTGCTGCCTAAACTGATAATAAAGCACTCAAGGCCCACTGCACTTTCTGCCTGCTGCATGCTGACCTATTTTGTAACAGGTCTCCTAATGGAAATTATCAACAAGATGCACCGCAGATGTCTCATACAATCAGATCTTTAAGAGAATGTGCTAGAATGACTCGGACAATAACACTTTACCACCTCCAAATAAAATTGCATTTGTTCTTGGTACCCAGTTGAGGTCACTGATGTAGATAGTTTGATTTCAGATAGGAAATGTTTTATTGCAATTTATTGCATTTTTTTTTTGACATGCATATTTAGAGCTTTGCTTTTTTCCCCCAACCTTCAGCATAACTTGTGTACAACACACTTTGGTAAAGATTCACAATATTAATCAATAAACTAAACAATGTTAAAGTACTACACTGTAAAAAGTTTTCACCAGTTTTAACTGAAAAACAAGAGTTTAGTAGTTCCCTTAAAATTTTAAGTTAAATCAACTTAAGCACAAGTCATTTTAACTCACTTTATTGTAGTGAGTTGAAATGAATTGCAGTTTTAACGCTTTGACTGTCACCGTCCACCATGTGGGACGCCTAAGTTTACTTCACCATATTACAAATGAATCCTAATCTAATCATGACAAACTATACATCGTTGGAAAGGTCTAAGACTCCTAAATAGATATTTTACCATATTTTTGTGTTACAAATTATGTAGGAAAAGAAATTAATATATGTCAGGAGTACAACTTAAAACATCTACATCATAACCTTTGTCACAAAAGACATTACCTTTTTCCCTATCACTTTAGAAATCATAAGAAATTATGTATCATTTCAAAACTTAAAATCTCGAAATTCTAAATTTTAAAATCAGACATTGCATTACCATGAAAAATGTACATCAAAATCATATTACAAAATGTTTTCATTCATGAATTATAAAAATGTAAGCCTGGATAGTGCATTTTATGTCTGTGTTCAAAAATGGGAGTGACAGTTAGAGGGTTAAGTTGGTTTAACTTAATATTTTACAGCATTTTACGGAAGTTTTTTTAATTTGAAACTAGTGAAAACTTTTTACAGTGCACTTTTGAATAACTATTAAAAATAAAGTAGCCATTTTAAATTTATTAAATTAGCCATTTTAAATACTAGTGAAATCTGACATCAAAATATAATGTACAGTATGAAATATATTAGTGCTGCAAAACAATTAGTCGCGATTAATCAATATAAAATAAATGTTTATGTTTACATACTATATGTGTGTGTACTGTGTATATTTATTAGGTAAATATAAATACACGTGTACACACACACACACACACACACACACACACATATATATATATATATATATATATATATATATATATATATATATATATATATATATATATATATATATATATATATATATATATATATATATATATTAAATATTTTTAATATTTTTATATATTTGTATATAAACACTTGTTTATAATTTCTTTTATATATAAATACAAATATATATATTTTACATATAAATCTTACATATTTTTTATACATGTATGTGTGTGTGTATTTAGGTATAATAAATATGCATAGTACATACACATATAGAATGTAAACATAAACTTCTATTTTGAATCGATAAATTGTGATTAATCGTGACTAATCATTTTGCAGCTCTAAAATATATTTATTTTGAGATCTGCTAGAATTGAAATGGTAATACATTTTTAGTATTCTGCTGTTTACCAGTAAATGCTGAGAAATGTATAATATACTGTATATTGTCCACGCTTGATTTCCAAAACTTGCTAAAACTTTATGGATATTTATATTGTACATCCCTACATTTTGGGTGTTGAAATTAACTTTCTGACTTATTATTTTATTTTAGTAGAAAGTGTAGGCTGCTATGAAATCTGATTTATTTTTTTGCAAATTCCGTTTTAAATTCTAGACTCTGTTTTAATGGTTAAATAAAATGTTATTAATCAAAAAGCACATCAAATTACCTGAAATCATGAAACTTACACAACTGAACAATTTATTAAAAGTTTAACAGAAATTATGAAATACATTTTATTTTTTCTCTAATTTAGGTTTATTTTTTAACAAATTTTCTGGATTCCATTTAAATGGTTTCATTAAACTGTAATAATCAAAAGCATCTCTGTTCTCTTTTCCTCAGAAATACTGTGCTGTGTTAAATTTTTCTGCTAAATAAATAAAAAATATATAATAACAAATAAATAAAATAAAAAATAATGTTTTAATAATGATTTTATTATTAGTAGTAGTACTATATCATTACATTTGGTAATATATTTCTGTCACAGTTTCTTCAATTTAAACCCAACTTTTGTTTTGACGGGTTGTTATAAAGACTTTTAAGTTTATGTTTGTATCTGATATGACAATTTTTCTATTCTTTCTGTAGTTTTTCCAATTCTGATCTGGTATTTAAATTCAGTTTGAAACCCTGGGAATTATAGATTCTTTCATGCTACTCTGAGCAAACATCTAAACAAATGCTTTTGCAGGTGTAGTTGTATGGCAGGAATGTGAGAGGTTAGTGTGTTGTGTGTGTGTGTGTGTGTGTGTGTGTGTGTGTGTGTCCTTGTCAGGATCAAACAATGGACAAGACAAAGATCATGTGCTGTAAAAGTCCTGCTAAAGTGAGCAAGTACAAGCTGTCAAGGGCTTTTTCTTGTATGTAAAATAAAAGTGTTTGGTGCTGATGTGCACTTGAAGGCTTTGCTTTTGACAGTGGTGGATTTTGTATTTCAGCTTTTATTTATTTAAAAAAAAAAAAAAAACCCACACCAAACCAACCATGCCCTTTTGGCCTCTGCTCTGTTGCTTTGAAAAGCATTTATTTGACCGGTAGGCCAAGAAAAAGAAGAAGAAGAAAAAAAAAACTCTTACATCAATAAGTCGTGAGAATGTTAAATCAGTTTATTGAGGACTGCAGTACAGAGGTTAATGCATACTCTGATCTCTGAAACATTATAATCTTTTGGCCATTATTTTCCTGCATAATTTGCTTCCTGTTATTTGAAAAAGCACAAGGTCATTCTATAGAATCTTATAGCGTACAAATTGACTAAATTGCTAAGTTCATGACATTCTAGTCCATAGTAACTCTTTGCTTTTTTCCCGACCAAACCTTTGCTGATCCTTGGGGCCAACCGTCCTTGTTTGACCTACCGGTCTGCTTTGTGCCCGTCTTGGTCCCCGAAGCCTTGGCGAATAAGGGCCTATTAAACGGAATGTATAGGGCATTAGATTCTGTGTTTGCATTGGAATGACAGGAGAAAAGCTTCTAATGCTCTAATCTCATCATGCTGTGCCACCTGCTGTTGTATGACGCCTTTCAGGGATCCTTCTTTAATCAACACATAGCCATTACTTTGTTTGCCATCCTCAAATAACTTGGCTTCATGCCCAAGACCTGTGTTTTCCCCCTTGAACGGAGAATTGAATTGTGATTCTGATAGTTTTGTTGTAAGTGCTGTGCTTTTGCATTGTTTTTATCTAGGTCTCACTCACCTTCCTGTTCTGTACGATGTGCTTTCAATGCAGTGAGCATCAGTGCTTTAATGTGCAGGTGGAGGATTTGAAGTGATTTGCTGTTGGATTGTTTCCATTTTAAAGTGACACAACACACTGGTAGTGTTGAGTCAGCTAAGTGGTTGTGCCCGGGTGAAACGCTGCATGACTGGAGCTCAGAGGCAGATGCACTTAAAGGAGTGTTCCAGGTTCAACAGAAATTTGCAGTATCTGTGTCATGGTATCTCATTCTCTAGTTTGAAGGAGTAAACAAACAAAAATCGCATTTACTCTGATGCATTCCAGAGGGTTTAAGAGCAGAAATGTGTCAATTTATTTATAATATTGCTATTCTTTTGAAATAATGTGTATTTTAAAAGGGATAGTTCACATTTCCAATTTCAAAAAATGAAAATTACCCCATATTTACTCACCCTCAGGTGTATATGACTTTCTTCTTTCAGACGAATACAGTCAGAGTCAAAAATTCAAAAAATTTCCCAACGTTATAATGGCAGTGAATGGCTGTCGGTATTTTGAAGTCCAAAAAAGTGCTTCCATCCATCATAAAAAGTACTCCCCACGGCTGTGAGTTTATGCGTTCGTGTAAGAAAAATATCCATATTTAGAAGATTTTATAAACCATAATCTCTAGCTTTTGTTGAGAGAATGGCATTCCAGTAGATGACATAGGACATAGGCAAGCAAAACAAAACACTGGTCATGAATTAGAAGTACAAAATGAGGATTTGTAAAGAAAAATAGAATGAATGAATTGTGAATTTGCGTATGACAGTTAGCAGAAGCTAGAGATTAGGTTTCTAAAGTTTTAAATACGGATATTTTTCAGGCACAAATGAATTGAATTGCTCCAGAAGGCCTTTATTAACCCCCCAGAGCTGTGTGGAGCACTTTTTATGATGGATGGATGCACTTTATTGGGCTTCAAAACATCAACAGCCATTCACTGCCATTGTATTGGCTAGGACATTTATTAATATAACTCCGATTGTATTCGTCTGAAAGAAGAAAGTCATACACACCTTGATTGGCTTGAAGGTGAGTAAGTAATGGGGTGAATTTCATTTTTGGGTGAACGATCTCTTTAACCTTTATCCCAGTGCAATACCTTGTCCCATACACGTTCAGTGAAAGCACATAACAACAAATGACTGTTTTTTTTATGAATCAGAAACTTACAGCATGACCAGTGTAGCCTGTGTAGTTTTGATATATTTACAGTAGGAATTTTACCAAATATCTTCATGAAACATCATCTTTTACTTAATTTCCTAATGACTTTTGGTATAAAAGAAAAATCAATACATTTTTGGCTACAAATATATGCTACAAATATACCCCAGAGACTTAAGACTGGTTTTGTGGTCCAGGGTCACATATGTCAAGAGTGCAACTTAAAAAATCTACATCATAACATGAGTTCTGACCTTTGTCACAAAAGACTTTCCTTTTTTACTCACGCTTTAGATATCATAAGAAATTATATATCAGTTCAAAACTTAAAATCTTAAAATTCATCCTTTGAAAGGCATTTTAAAATCAGACATTGCATTACCATGGAGAATGTACATCAAAATCATATTACAAAATGAATTATAAAAATTTAAGTCTGGATAGTGCATTTTTACGTCTGTGCTCAAAAATGGGAGTGGCAGTTAAAGGGTTAAATGACTCTTATGAACTCCCTTTTTTAGTAAATCAATAACATACAGCATGGCCAGCACAGTCTGATTCATAAACAAATAACTCAAATCAACTGGTTATTTTTAGTGAATTATACATATACTGTGTGACCTGCATAGTTTGAGTCAAGATTAAATGACTCTTATAAACAAATTCTTTTTATGCATAGTTAAACAATGGCTTGTGATGCCAGACTTGCAATGATTCTTGTTTTGTGTACTGTACATACTGAGTGGTTGTTCATACCAAACAGTTATTGTAGTTAAAAGTACACATTTGTATTACATTATTTTTTACACATTTGTTTTAGGGGTTAGTCGAAAACATGTGTTGCTTGAACAAAGCTTATTGCAGATGCTGCGGTAGTGCTTAATTTGTTTTGAACACAAGATTTTCCTGTAAATATCTCAACATCTGCCCACGTTTCCTGAGGTGATAAATGAGTAGTTAGCTATTCCGTAAGCAGGGTGGCTCTTCTTCTTTACGACGACGTAGACCGCGTTCCCTGTGGGACGCCACTCCTGTCTCTTCTTAAGAACAGACAAAGCGCAACGCTGCATGTCTTGATGGAAAATAACTCAGTGAGTGCAGCTCCCCGGACACATCAAAAGACTTATCATTGAGTAGCAGGGGATGTCCTCAGGGTCTTTCTATGGGTGCTATTGTCTGTGCATCTCAACTGATGCTGCATTCAGCTGACCTTTCAGACCAGAGAGACTCTGGAAACTTCAGAGAGCGGGACGCTTTTTTGTTTATGTGTGTGTGTTTTCCTTGTGAGCTTCTGTTTTGTAGGTTTGCTTGTCTTCCTATAGAGAAGTTGTTGGCTCCCCCTTTGTAAAGCTGTCAATCATGCACTAATGAGCAGTAAATTATGGAATAAAACATTTGCAACCACTTGGCTTTGATATGGCTTCATGTGCACTAATTGCAACGATTATATCTGTATTATTTTTCAAAAAGATCAGTGGGGCACTCCAGTAATTTTCATTAATCATGTACAAAGAAGAGGTAATTAAAAACCCCATTATCACCAATCATTTCGGGTGTTTATGGAGGGATCCGAATATTAATATAATTTAATTCACACAAGACATTAAATGCACAAAAGATTATTTCAAGGTCCCGCTGTTTCATAGTGTGCATATCGGCTCTCTCCGTGGAGTTTTGCCGTAGTCGGTTTTTGCTGTTTGAGTTAAGTCACATCCTGTTGTCGTGTATGCGCCTGACGGTCATGCTCATGGGTGCACGCTGATGATAACCGCTTCTCTTACTTTGATGGTCCCTCACTGCTGTCACCGAGATATTCGACAAGGTCACGCAAAGTGTGGAAGAGATAGAGTCGTGGGGGTATCGGCAGCAGGTTATCTGTTTACTCCGATTAAAGTGACACTCACTTATGAACCGTAATTTAACAGAATTATTCCGCTGCGGTGACCTCACGCAGAGATAAATTACATCCACAATGTGTGACGCACTGCTATCTCGCTCCTCCATCAACTCGTAATCATGCTCTCTCCGCGCATATCTGACTGCAAACAGACCCGCATCTGCCGATCTAGATCCAGATCTGGACCCAGATTACTCTGGAGCATCCTGTGCGCACAGAGCTGGATAATGACATCATTTGGAAAGCCATTGCAAAAAATCCATAGAAAATGGGAAAGAGTGGTAGATTAGCAGTGTTACAAAAATATTCTATTTCAAATAATCAAACACTCCTGGAATAAGTATCAATGTTTCAAAAAATCGATAATAAGTAATGTACCAAATAAACATTTTAGAATTTGTGACCACAAAAACAGTCAAGGGTCTTTTTTTTAAATATTTTTTTTTTCATTTATACATAATCTGAAAGCTTAATAAATAAGCTTTCAATTGATGTATGGTCAATATAGCAATATAGACAATATTTGGCAGATACAATTTGAAAATCTGGAATCTGAAATCAGAAAATCGCCTTTAAAGTTGTCCAAATGAAGTTCTTAGCCACGCATATTACTGATCTAAAATAAAGTTTTGATATATTTACGGTAGGAAATTTACAAAATATCTTAATGGAACATGATCTTTACTTACTATCTTAATGATTTTTGCCATTAAAGAAAAATCGATCATTTTGACCCATACAATGTATTGTTGGCTTTTGCTACAAATATGTGCCACTTCCGAATGGTTTTGTAGTCCAGGATCACATATTATAAGATTCACGTGACACTGAAGAATCAATTTTGACATCACATGAATAAACGACATTTTAAAACATATTAAACCGCTGTTTTAAATTGTAATATTTCACAGTATTACTGTTTTTACGGTTTTATTTTTGTTTAGAAAAATGCAGCCTTTATGAGACTTTACAGTTGCTGATAATTAGAGGTTTAAAGGAGATTTACAAAAGTGTACAGATAATTTACTCACCCCCTTGTCATCCAAGATGTTCTTGTCTTTCTTACTTCAGTCGATAATAATTTTTTTTTTTTTGAGGAAAATATTCCCGAATTTTTCTCCATATAGTGGACTTCAATGGTTCCCCCAAGTTTGAACTCCCAAAATGCAGTTTAAATGCAGCTTCAAATGGCTCTAAATGATCCCAGCCGAGGAAAAAGGGTCTTATCTAGTGAAACGATCTGTCATTTTTGAAACAAATTGACAATTTATTTACTTTTTAACCTCAAATGCTCGTCTTGTCTTGTATCGTCTCTGCGATGCCATGCATAGTCTGTGTAATCCGGGTGCAGTTAGGGTATGTTGAAAATCTCCCGTCTCGTTTTCTTCTTCAACGTCAAAATTATCCTACATCACTGTTTTACCATCACTTACATCACTTTTTTTTTTTTTCTTTTTTGGAAAGGGCGTTTGATCTTCTCTGCATGTACACTTTGTAAACAATGGGTCAGTACTTCTGTAGCGATGTAGGATGATTTTGAAGTTGGGAAAGAAAACAAGATGGTTGGTTTTCGACGTACCTTAACTGTATTGTCCGTATTGAACCGGAAAAAAAACTTCACTCAGACTTAGACAAGATGAACATTTGAGGTTAAAAAGTAAAAATAAAATGACCCATTGTTTCATTAGATAAGACCCTTCTTCCTCGTCTGGGGTCATTTAGAGCCATTTGAAACTGCATTTTGGAAATTCAAACTTGGGGGCACCATTGAAGTCCACTATATGGAGAAAAATTCAGGAATGTTTTCCTCAAGAAACATAATTTCTTATTGACTGAAGTAAGAAAGACAAGAACATCTTGGATGACAAGGGGGTGAGTGAATTATCTGTAAATTTTTGTTCTGAAAGTGGACTTCTCCTTTAAGGATTTTTAAGATGGAAGATTTGACTTTTAAAACCAGTTAACACCCCCTTGAGGAAGACCCCTTTTTGTTCCCCTCTTAGTAAACAGTTGTTTGTGACAGCATGTGGCACCCAATGGCTGGTCCCCATGCAGCCTGTCAGTTTGCTGCTGTCTCATTATCAATGGGTGTAGAATGCGGAGGTGCAGAGAAACGCAGCGGGCCCATCCCCTCCCCTCGCGATAGTTGCACTCTCTCACATCAGATTGTGCCAAGGCCGTATCACAGTCAGGGAAAAAAAAACAAAAAAAAAACACGTACACACACACATACACACTTATAGCCAGCCTGTGTCCCTGTACCAAAGTGAAATTGACAGGCTCACTGAAGTAATTGTTCCCTGCACTATTGTTTCTGGCAGGAAATGCTGTTATTGACAAATAAGGATTCAATAAGACTCGGAGATGAACACTTTGGGCTTGGTCAAAGGAACTGTATTGGTCTTTTCACTGAGCCCTGATTCTCTCTCCTATCCCTCTTTTTCTTTCCAAGTCTGTTTCTTTTTCTTCTCTTTATCTCTCCAGCACTCAATCCATCTGCTGGTCGGTCTCTCCTCCTCCTTATCGCCGTCTCTCTTTTTCTCTCTTTCTATGTGCCCGCACACAGACCATTCCCCCATGTTCTCTTCAGCCAACAGCAGAAACCCAATTACAGTGAACCAGTGGATGTGGCTGTCTGCATGATTAGTGTGGTCTGGTGTAATGTTGATATCATCCCAACGGATTGAGCTGGCCAGGGTCATTAAGCAGCATATTATGGCCTGTCTTTGGTTTCTAGTGGTAAAGGTCAATGGATAGTGAAACCAGAAACTCTTTCTAGAGTGGGTTAGATTGAGGTTTCTGCCTGTTTTTGGCAAGGAAAGAAATGCAGAAAGCACTTTCGCCCCTGCTTTTCATTATTTACAGTCATTTTTGTAGCAAACTTGATCTGTTTTGAACACTCAGGGGTTTTTTTTTTGTTTCATTGACACTAAATTTTAGAGTGGTGTTGTTGGTGCTAGGGTTTTGTGCAAAGTGGGGGCCTTTGCCATGTGGTTGCTATGGTGGGCAATTCCTAGGCCATTGCTATCTCAAAAATAGCCAGTGTTGGTTATCTAAAAGGAAAAGTTCATCCAAAAATAAAAATTCTGTTATTAATTACTCACCCTCAGGTTGTTCCAAATCCATAAGACCTTTGTTCATCTTCATACCATAAATTAAGATATTTTTGAGAAAATCCAAGAGCTTTCTAATCCTGTCCCTTGAACTATCATTGTACATTGCATGTACATTTTTAGGTATTTCATAGATATATTACATTATTGTTTTATTAAAATGTATATTTTAAAAATAATATACTAAATAATTAGAGTTTTATATTGTTAATTAATGCAAATTTTAATGTAACATTTTCTCAGGGTGAGTCTGTTTGATATATGAGACCCTGGACCATAAAAGCGGTCATGAGGGTCACAATTAATAAGCTTTCCACTGATGTATGGCTTCTTAGGATAGGACAATATTTGGCTGATACACAACTATTTGGATATCTGGAATCTGAGGGTGCAAAAAAAATCAAAATACTGAGAAAATTGCCCTTTAAAGTTGTCCAAATAAAGTTCTTAGCAATGCATATTACTAATCAAAAATTAAGTTTTGATATATTTAGCATAGGAAATGTACAAAATATTTTCATGGAACATGATCTTTGCTTAATATCCTAATGATTTGTGGCATAAAAGAAAAAAATGATAATTTTGACCCATACAATGTATTGTTGGCTATTGCTACAAATATACCCACGCTACTTATGACTGGTTTTGTGGTTCAGGGTCACATATATGCATATTTTTCTAATTTAGATTACCTTTTGCATCACACTTAAAGGTATTTTTTTTAAACTTAAATTTAACCTTCGGCAAATCTCAAAATTAATATTTTTTTTGCTCTGCTTTATGTGTTGATGCCCTAAATTTAAAATTTAAAACAATTGATTTGAGTTTTTATTGTTTACATTTATTTAGCCAAAATCTTACTAATAATATGTAATGATAATATTATATTAATTAACTTAATCGGTTATCAACCATAAAACGGAAAAAAATGATGAAAGTATTGGTGCTTCATGGATGAATAGTGTGCTAAAATATAATACTTTTTATTAGGGATTTGCACAAACCTTAAAAAATAAGAATGAGAAGTACATATTATGCAGAATTGAAAAGTTACAGGTACCTTTTGCTTTTCCAACCCAAGGATATTCTGAATAATATAATAGTCATAGTTGCACAGCCATCATGTGGCTCCTCTCATATTGAGACAGAGAGCAGCTCTGCCTGTGGTTCAGTGAATCTGAGATAGCTGTCTGCAGCAGGTCTGGAAAGAGCCAGGGGCAACTACAGTTACTAGAGACAGTAATGAGGGAAGTAATAACCTCTCTCGCGCACACACCCCATTACTTCTATCAGGCAGGTATAAGCACACCAGTCATATCTGGTCCCTCGGATTCCCTCATCTGAGCTATAGAGGCAGATGAACTGAGTGATCTTTAGTTGGATCCAGATCAAGACAAATTCAAGTATGAGGACCTGCCTGAGAAGAAAGAGCTGAATTGCTGCAACCTGAGCGCCTCAGATGTGTTTGGGGAAAAAGAGTCGTTCTTATCCATCGATAGAGAGAGAAAATGGACTAAGTGAGTTTGTCTCAATTTAAAGAGTAGTTAGATCTCACTCTTTTTTTCAAGGAAGCATGCAAGAACTCTGCAGAGCTTCTTTTTGAACATCGTATTCACACAAATGATGGTATCAGAATACACAAGGTCAGTGCAGATTCGCAGCTGCCAGTCAACATCAAGGCCGCTTTTATTGCAACAACAAGCAGTCATGCCGTTCTAAACCACCGCCTACGCTTAACCAACTGCTTAAAACTTAATACTAACACCTGCTGATCGCACCAGAGTAAATCACTGCGCTGTCTGCGTGGTTACACGTTCTGCAGACTCAACACGTACAGTGTCTCCCCAGCACAGCCCCCTACTTCCCTATAGTAATGGCTCATTTATTTTCCTGTTGCTATATAAACCAGCGCTGCCGCCCGTGTCGGAGTTTCTTCACTGCGCCTCGACAGAGCAGAAATGGGACTCCGTCACAAAGATGCCCTGTTTATTCCTCCAAGACTGCCTATTAGTGCAGCTTGCCTGCTGGGGAAGCCACATCCTGGGACGACGACATTAAAGCGCATTCGTACCGGGGAAGAAACCGCTAATACTCGCTCCATACTACCCTACATACTTCTCTGTCTGCATTAATTCATCCCTCCGTCTACACGGGTGACTTTGACAGCCCACCCTGCGCTCTGCCGCCCTCTTCTTTTTCCTCTGCCTCGTTTGGCAGGTTGTTGTTTTCAGAACATACAGATGGAAAACAGCTTCAAAAGAAAAAAGAAACACATGGATGACTTGGATAAGAGAGAACACGACTGTGAAAAAAATATAGCAAAATAAAAGAAACCTAAGTAAAATGACAAGAATAGGAATAATGTGGTATATAAAAAGTGGAAAGCATGGCACACTTTCCATTCTTTTGCCCAAGGGGTGCAATGCAGGTAACAGATTGACAATCTTCACTCTGTCTGTCTGTCTAATGCACGAGAGTGAAGAAAGTAGTCACAAAAACCCACGAGCTTGGCGGCTTGCACAGAAATTGATTTTTGTATGTGCGACCGTCATGAATAAATCCACCTAGGCATGGTTATGTAGGTAGAAAAGAATGGGGAGACATCCCACCTGTCACTAAATTGATTTGTTCTTATCCGTTTCCTGTTCATAATGATGTTTTATTTTGTACGCCAGGTGTTTGTTTAAAGGCCTTCATCTGTGCAAAGCAAACAGTTAAAGCCCGAAGTAAAGGAAAAAGACAGTGAAAATGTAGCGTATACAAAGATTTATACTGTGCATACAGCAAACATACATGAGTGCATCAAACACAGTTTTTATGGAGAGCAAATCATTCCCTTCTCACAATAGTATTGAGGAATGCCAACTGTATGCAAATTAATTATTTTTTGTTTTGATTTGTTTTAATTTCACTTTGTTTGTTTTTGTATTGTTTTGGTGTATGATGTTGCAAAATTAAAGTAATTTTATTTTTTATAATAAATAAGCTTTCCATTGATGCATGGTTTGTTAGGATAGGACAATATTTGGCTGAGATACAGCTATTTGAAAATCTGGAATCTGATGGTGCAAAAAAATCACAATATTGAGAAAATCGCCTTTAAAATTGTCCATATGAATTTCTTAGCAATGCATATTACTAATCAAAAATTACGTTTTGATATATTTGCGGTAGGAAATTTACAAAATATCTTCATGGAACATGATCTTTACTTTGTACTTTTGGCATAAAGGAAAAATGTATAATTTTTACCCATACAGTGTATTGTTGGCTATTGCTACAAATATACCCGTGCTACTTATGAGTGTTTTTTTCATCCAGGATCACACATGAATTGTTACCAAAGAGGTTACATTATAATAGGAATGCTTTATAGAAATTTTAGGAACAGTTGTGTTTACTTACAGTTATAATAATGTTTGTAACCCGCTTTCAAATGAGAGTTTACTTTGTTCAGTTCACTGTGAAACATTTGATTAGATTCTGATTCATAAGCTCTGCAGCTTTAAATCAGTTAATTAGTTTTTAATACGTTTTTAATCAAAAAATGCCTTGCAGTGTCATAATTCATTTTAACCTATGTGCAAATTATAGCCGTTGGTCAGTTTTTACCATGTTATAAGCATATTGCACATGCAAAGCATGCAGTAAATTCATATGGGATGTTCTGTATAGTTAACAACAGTGACAAAGTTGTTTGTTTAAGGGTCATTCTATAGAATTGGTGCAAACTGCTGTCCCATAACCAAAAAAAAAAAAAAAAACACATTTAAAAAGCATTTAAGTATTCAAATCTTAGATGTTTATTAAGATCCTTCTATTATCTGTCGAAACCGACAATAATATTTAAAATATTATTAAGCTTTGTAAAATCATCATTTATTGAGTACTTTCAATTGAGAGGTGGCTGTCCCGAACCCTAACCCTAACCCCTAAATTTCAACTTATGAAAATGATATTGAAATAATTTTTGTTTTTTTTTCCATTGTTGTTTTTAATAGTATCTTTTTTTAATTTTTTTTTTTTTTTTTAAAAAGTGACATTCAAAAAAGATATATTTATTTTAGATTTTCTTTGTAAATTATGACACTTTATGTAAACTACCAAAACAGTGTGTTTAAATCTAATGGCCAAGGCTGATTTTAACTAAACACATACATTTTATAATCAGAAAATATTCCTGTGTCCACCTCTCTCATAGCTACAGGGTGTGAATAGACAGGCCCCATCATTTTGAGGTAAATGTGTTCAAAAGTCTGAAAAATCTGTATGTAACTTTAAGGAACGTCATTACTGAACACCTTTTTTCTATAAATAAACACTTTTTTTTTTGGGAGTTATTCCATAACATTCAGTTTTTATATGTATACCACTGTTCAGAACTGTGCTGGCTAACCATGTGCTGATTAGCATCTTTGAGCTAGGTTTAAACGTATCAAAAATTTTCACTACTGAAACATTTGGTGGAGTTTCGGCAGTGACATCTTTGTTTTTTGGGTGTTATCCAATTGCATTGTCACTACCGAAACAGTCACGTCCGAAACAAGTCATCAGTGTTTCAGTAGTGACAAAAGGGAGCACATAATCCTCATATTTGTGGGAAATAAACAAAGTACAGTTATGCAGTTACGAAGTTATTTCTTTGTATTTTAGTATGTTTTAGTAGTGTTTTAGTATGTGAGTTAAACATGGGACTACTGAAACTACTGAAACATGGGATGTTTTGTCAAAAACATGTTATACTGAATTATCAACTTAGATGTTATTATAGTTTTGGGTTAATGTGTACTTAAACTAATGAATCCCTAACTTTGAAATCAGTATGATCAACTTTTTTTCCTTTTGCAAAGAAGAATTGGATTCAAAATACAACAAATCTCATAAATTACATTTTTAATATTGTTAAAAATTTAATTGTTATGGATTTACCTCTGAAAAAATGTTAATAAAATAGCAAAAAATATATTTACAATGTAGATGTAAGCAAAATCTTAATAGGTCAGTAAAACCCTTCTAAATTAAATTATTATTACTGTGTTTCGGTAGTGACAAATATTCCAAAACTTTCTGAAAATACAATGAGAATTAACTGCGCAGTTACTACAAATGTGTACCTTGGATACTATACAATTTGCATACATACTTTTTTTGTTTTTTTTTTTTTTTTTTTTTTTTGGAAAAAGTCATTTTTTTTTTCAAGACGTTTCCAATTCTGACTTTGGACCACTTCTGTAGAATGGTGATCGTCACAACTGTGTATGAATTACATTTAGCTCCCCAACATGACCGACAGCTGCGTGAACCTAGCTATTGAGCGGCCAATTCCTAAAACTCAACAATAGAGTTCCCCCTGTACAGTATCAGCCCAAAAATATAATATTTTAATAAGCACTTTTATGTTGCTGTTTTTATATTGTGTGTGGGAGCATTTCCCATTCCTCTGTGTGTGTACTGTAGAATTAGCATGATGCAGCTCCTGCTGACTAGTCTAGCTGGTAGCTCTGTGTCAGTCAGTGCTGTGGGTGGGCAGTCTGCTGATTTAGGGAGGAAGTGAGTCTGCAGTTATGGAGTGTTAGTAATCATTCTCACCTGCTGGAGACTGGAATACAGCTGGGAGCGCAGGGGCGCTGCCTCATCCACAAATCAGGTGTTGGTAACTACTTCCCCCTCCTACTATTTTCAGCCTGTCATCAAATGAAGAGGATTCCAATGCTTTGCTCATTTATTGTCAAAATAAAGATGAAAAAGAGGCAAAGGGAGAAGCAGAGAGATCTTTCTTAGGAAGCTCATGATCAAGATGTCGTAATTAATGTGTGACAGGCCTAACAGGGTGTAAAGCGCAGCGGTGCAGTGGCTGATCCCTTAATGTGTCTTGTTCCCGCAGGGTGGACTGAGGAACAGCAAGCACGAGTGTACGCTCTCGTCACAGGAGTACGTTCACGAGCTACGCTCGGGCATCTCCGAAGACAAACTGCTCAACTGCCTGGAGTCTCTGCGCGTGTCCTTGACCAGCAACCCCGTCAGGTCAGTCAGTCATTCCTCACACACTTTGTCCACAGCACTAACCATTCAAGTCTGCATCTAGATTCAGATTCTACATTCAAAAACTTCAACAGCCACCTCTGTGAAGCAAAAAGTTAAACCTCATTTTCCTGTTTGCACGTGGCAATCTTGGAGGATTTTCTTTCAGGATGCTAATTGGAAATCTGTCAATGAGTCTTTTAACCTCCGGTCTGTGTGGATCCCCAATTCTGGTTAAATGAGCGCAGCCCATAGCATGGGCCGGCTAAATGAGTGTATCCACCAGTCACTTTGAGCCCGGCCCTGTCATCTCCCCCTCTCTATCTATTAAGCTCTAATAGATAGGAAATCCTTTTTTTAACACTTCAGACAGCCAGCCATTCTCTGAAACGTTAATAAGCACACCAACCACCACTACAAGACCAGACGCCTTCACTTTCAAGTCCCTTCACTTAAAGTGCGTATCCTATCGTTTCCCGCTTGGTTTTTTAATCTGTTCTGATCATGCCTAATGTAGTACTTAAAATAATTTCGCATTTCTCTCAGCCTGCCCATTTTTTTTTTATCATCTCTTCTCCTCTCATTCATTCATTCATTCATTAATTCATTCATTCATAATAAGACCCATCCAGCCTGCTCTCCCAGAAAGTCGTCTCAGCTCCCCTCTCATGGACGGGATTTTCAAATTTAATTTGGTCCCAGTAGCGCTGAGGAACACTATGTGACAGCAGACTCTCTCAATTATTTACCAGAGCGCTGTCTGAGAGATGGCTCTTAATGTGAATCAATGAGCGCAGCATATAAAGTGGTCATCACACAATTGGCAGGCAGACGATCTCTTTAGGTCCTCCGTCGCGCAACGGGAGAAAGGACCCGAGCGGAACCGCCATTTGATCCGACGGCATTACGCGCCGTGCTCTCAACAGATGCGGTTTTTGCTGGAAAGCAATTAATAGACGCCCCTGCCCTTCTCCCCAGATGGCGGTACAGTGCAGCGAGTCAAAGGAACACAAACACCGGAATGACTTTGCTATTGTTTTCCTGTCACAGAACACATAATCTAGAATGTGAGTTGTAGAACACTGCGCCTCAAGGTAATCTCTTGTTATTGCCCTAATTAAATGAAGGAATGGCAACTCGTTCTGTTGTCTTTATCAGATCATCACAGTGTGGCGTCGGGGCCCCATGCATCCAATTATTTACTCCACCGTTCGCCATTAATCATGGGAAATGGGTACAGAGCATTGTTCTTTGAGAAGCCTGCACTTCGTACCCCCATGAGGACAGGTTGTTTGTAAAGATCAGACTTGCTGGCTGAAGACGAGTGGCGTCAGCACTTCTTCTCGGTAAAAGGGCAGTTTGCGCTCAGGGGCCGGGGAGGCCAGGACCACCCTCCGGGCTTTTGCAAATGGCTGAACTTGTGAGTACGCAGTCAGAGAGGGGGTGCCGAGCGGTGTCTCACTCAACCGCTGAAGGTCAGGTCTTGCTTGGAGAGAAGCACCCTGGGGTGACGTGATACTTGGATAGGCTCGACGTGCTGATATCATTCACCTTTTACCTCAGTCTATCCGTTTTTTGTCTTTTATTCAAGCTTCTCACTGGCTTGCTTGCGTTATAGTTAATATGAGTGGAGCTAATTATTACGGATCACAAAACAATATCCGCCCGTGCGTTGAATACTGTATGTTAATGTAACCTTTGCAGTGTTCTGGGTTTATGTAGTTGAGACGTTCGCCCCAATGGCAAGAACATAATGCACTGCTGTTTAAGTAAGTGGACAGTTTCGTGTGCAGTTTCAACTTTATTCCATTTGTGGAAACCATCAAGAAATCAAAGAATAACTAGACTTGTTCCATCCCACACAAATGAGAGAAAGTTAGGTCTGCTTAAAGTTTAATTCCTATGGGACCCAACTCATTTCCCCTGAAACCGTTGGTCTTTTTTTTTTTTTTTCTTCTCGAACTAGACTACGTGCAAGTTTTAAATGTTTGGACATAAAGCCACAGTATGTGCTGAATGAGAAATTAATTTGTGATGAAAATGACCCCAAGTTCCTTCACTTTGCCAAAGTGCAATTACTCATGAGTCTGTTCATACCTTATCTCTGTCCTCTGTGAGAAATATGTTAGAGTGTGAATTCCTTTTAAGTCATGATTTCTGCAACATGTTCTGTTCCATAATAATCAAACTGCACTCGCAGGAGTGCCAAAATGGGTTGATGATGGTTTATTCGTGGATGTAGAATGGTACAATTATCACACATTCTTTAAATAAGTGTTGACATTATTGTAATGGAATACTAATAATTTCACTTTAAGTTTGTCATAGGACAAATCTTCACTAATGGTCAAAAGTTTTTGGTTTTTAAAAAGGTTTTTAATATTTTTTTTAAAGAAGTCTCTTCTGCTCACCAGGCCACATTCATTCGATCCAAAAGGCAGCAAAAACAGTAAAATTTAGAAATATTTTTACTATTTAAACTGTAATTTATTCCTGTGATTTCAAAGCTGAAATAAAGCTGATCCTTCAGAAATCATTCTAATATTCTAATTTGCTTCTCAAAAAAAAGAACAGCATTTATCTGAAATAGAAATCTTTTGTAACATGTCTTTATCATCACTTTTGATCAATTTAAACCATCCTTGCTAAATAAAAGTAAATTTCTATCATTTCTTCCCCCCCTCATATTTAAAAATAAATAAATCAAAATGTTTCTTGACAGCAAATCAGCCCATTAGAATGATTTCTGAAGAATCAAGTGGCACTGAAGACTGGAGTAATGATGCTGAAAATGTAGCTTTGATCACAGGAATAAATTACATTTTAAAATATATTCAAATTCAAAACAGTTTTTAAATAGCAAAAATATTTCACAATTTTACTGTTTTTCGGATCAAATAAAAGCAGGCTTGATGAGGAGAAAAGACTTCTTTAAAAAACATCAAAAATCTTGGTAGTGTATGAATTTTAAAAATTGTTGTTATCCTGAAAAAAAAAAAAAGCTCTGCTTTAACTTTACATTTCAGGTTTCCATTTACATCTTTTTGTGACATTTGGGATATACTATAGTAGTAAAGAAAAAAATAAATATTGGTAAAACACACAAAGAAAGTCACGTGGCTCAGGCTGCTACTATCTCTCTCAGATTTCTGTTATTGAATTTTAGAAAAGAATATTCTGTGTTCAATTCAAGTTAAGCCCAATCGACTGAATAAAAAAATACTAGTCACATCGGGGGTGATAACCTTGTGGGATGTCCTGAGTTTTGACAAAATCACCTTTAAAGTTGTCCAAATGAAGTTCTTAGCAATGCATATTACTTATCAATAATTACATTTTGATATATTTACAAAATATCTTCATGGAACACGATCTTTACTTAATATTCTTATGATTTTTGGCATAAAAGAAAAATCTATAATTTTGACCCATACAGTGTATTGTTGCCCAACAGTGGGCTGTTGCTACAAATATACTGTACCCATGCTACTTATGACTGGTTTTGTGATCCAGGGTCACATATGCTTTGTACATTGATCAGTCAGAGTAAAAGTGTGAATAAGAAGAGCTGAGCTCCTGTACTGTCTGCTTATCTCCTCATCGGTTGGCCTGTGTTTATGTAATAGTTTAATTGTCTGGGCTGAGCACCTGTTTGGCCGTCCAGGTGGCGGCTGAGCTGGAGAAGACTCTCATTTCCCAGTAGTCCCTCACAGGTGTGGAGCTCACAGCCTCACACATCTATACACAGATTGCTGTGCTTGGGGCAGATACATCTCTCTCTCTCTCTCTCTTTTTTTCCCCCACTTCACCTCATTTTTTATATATTTTTTCCCCTCCCAATCCTCTGCTACTCATTTTGGTAGACTAAAATCACTTCTTCATCTTCTGGCTTTTTCTCACTGTATATCCATCATTCTTTCACACTTGTAGTCTTGTTTCATTAACTCTGAATTCTAAGACTTGCCAAAATGCAGACTAACAGATAATCATTGGGTCTTATTTCCTCATTTATGGAGAGTTAATATGCAGTGTAACTAATGGCAGCCATTTTCTCTTGCCTCTCTCATGCTTTCATTCTCTCTGTTTTTATTTCTTTCTGATGCAGCTGTACAAACAGTGCCACAGGCGTGCAATGTAGTGCAGAAACAATATTACAATGCAAGAAGTAATCCAGAACTTTCTTAACACCCACTCATGCATAAAACCCTCCAGCTTTGTCATCCATTCCAACAGCTCCGATGGCTCTCGCGCTTTCGCGCTGAAAGATCTCCGGTGGCGTACAGACGGCGCTGATTCTTCATCAACGCACCACCAATAGGAATTCGCGTTCCGTCCACGACATGGCCCCATTGCACTCGTCTGAACATCTAAAGGGCTCGACTTTTCACTTTCTTGTGCTAAGCCCTTGGTATTACGCTCTCCGCTTTTACACTCCACTTTAAATCCCAGCTGTGACTTCCGTATTGAATCTGCAGGCTCAAAGATATGCGGCGGAGAAAATCAGACAAACCTGAACTTGGCTCCAACTTTTCATTATGTCCAAATCTTCATGGTGGAGCTGCTGCATTTTTCCCTAGAGGGTTTTTTTTTAGTAGTAGTAGTACTTATTTATTTATTTATTTCCCAGTGTAGGGTTTGAATGTAAGCTAGCCGTGTGTTGTAGTTAGCAGTGTGGGACATGAGCCTGAGGAAGCAGAGATGTGTATTGGAGTGAAGATGTGCTGACACTACTAGCCGCCCCACAGAGCCCGTGAATCCATCATTCTGCCTATGCGGCCGGCCGTTGCTGAGCACCCGTGGACACATGTGCAGAGGTAATGGGCTTATTAGTGCCTTTGAAGATTTGATACTCCTTAACAGGAATCCGTTCAGCCTCAGATCCTGAAGGCTATAGCCCTACGCGGGGCTTTGAACGAGTAGCGAATGGTAGACTATGAAACAATCACACTCCAGGTGTCACGATGTGTGTTCTTCTAAGCACCAGACTGCTTAGAAGCGCACATCTGCCTATATTGCCACTTTGTATGATGGGAATCTATTGCGCTGTTCCAAAACCTAGCGAATGGGTGCGGAGGCAACATTTAAGGCATCAGGGCTTTTGTCCATTCCAAAAGTTAAGCATCTTAATTATGCTGCTTCCTTGCCTCTTTGGAAATTAAATTGGGCTAAATTTTTAAGGCAGCACATGCATCTTTATTAGGCAGTCCCATAATGCATTGCGTGTGTGTGTATCCAAGATGGTGGATGAGGAGAGAGGAATAACTATGATCCAGTGCCTGCCAAAAGTTTTGAAATGCCCTAGGCAAAGTTGGGTTTCGAACAATGTCAGCATAAATCTTTTATTTTATGGATTGCATAAGGGACAACACAAACTATGAAAACATATTTTAATAAATAATAAAAGCAAATCATGAACTGAAACCATCTCTAAACAGTGTTCGAATTCATCTGTTGTGTACTAACCTTAATTAGCTTTCAATCAGTGGCATTTTAGTGCTTTTAATATACTATTAATATACTTTTGAATTAGCTTTTATTTTTAATTTTAGTTTTAGTCATTTTGCTATGTGCTTTTGTCATTTTTATTCATTTTTTTAATAGTTAGTTCTATTTAGTTTTAATTTATAGTTATTGTAATTTTAGAATGTATTTTATTTGAGTTTTTTTTGCAGTATTTTATTTTAGTTGCTGAAGTAATATTTCTAATTTTAACTTAAACTTAATATACAAATAAAAATATGTGTTTTATTTCAGCTTTTTGAAATGAATGAAAACATATTTTTATATTTTTTAGTAATTATGGTAAAGTATTATAGAAATTATTTAACAATAACACTGCTGTCAACCAGTAAATATATAAAAGTATGCTGACCCAATAATCTAAATTCTGAAAAAAAAAAAAAGTAATAAACAAGGAAAAAAAAGGAGGAATTTTGTTTTTTATTCGCATTTTTGCTTAGGGCATTTAGCATTTTTGGAGGGAACTATAAGCAAATTTACAATGCCGCCCACTAATATTGGCACCCTTGGTAAATATGAGCAAAGGCAGCTGTGAAAATACATCTGCATTATTTATCTTTTTGATCTTTCATTAAAAGAATTCACAAAATTCTAAACTTTTATTGAAGTAAATCAATTAAAAGTGGGGGGAAACTCACAGTATGAAATAAATGTTTTTCTCCAATGCATGTTTCCTACCATTATTGGCACGCCTAGAAATTCTTATGAGTAAAATATCTCTGTAGTATATTTATTCATATTTACATTTTGTAGCACACCAGGGTGACTGAAATTGTTTAGCCATGACTTTCTGTTCCACAGGATTATAAATATGAGGAACACATTGGCAGAATTCCCTTAATTATCTATCACAAGGAGTAAAACCAAAGAATGTAGTTCTGATGTGCAGAACAAGATTGTTAAGCCTTGCAAAATAGAAAGTGGCTGTAAGAAAATATCTAAAGCATTGAAAATCCCCATTTCCACCATCAGAGCAATAATTAAGAAGTTCCAATCAAGTAAAGATGTTACAAATCTGCCTGGAAAAGGACGTGTCTATAACGTCCTAATGCACACTGAGGAGGATAGTCTGAGTGGCCAAAGACTCTCCAGTGACCACAGCTGGAAAATTGCCGAGATGAATTGAATCTTGGGGTCAGAAAACCTAAAAATATATATATTAAACAGCCCCTAAATCACCATACGTTGTTCAAATGGGTTTCAAGAAAAGAAAACAAAAAAAACAAAAAAAAACTCCTGGCTCATCCAAAAACAAACTCGAACACAACTAAAGCTTCAAATGGGACTGGCTTCTATGGTCAGATGAAACATAAAAAAGAGCTTTCTGACAGCAAACCCACCCAGATGGGTTTGGTGCAAACAGGGATAAAAAGTAACCCATGCCCACGGTTAAATAAACTGCTGGATCTTTAATGTTGTCAGCCTATTTTTCTGCCAGAGGTCCTGGACATCTTGGCTTCATGGATTCTATCAAATACCAACAGATAAATATCTAAACCTGACTGCCTCTGTAAGAAATCTTATAATGGACCATGTTTGGATCTTCCATCAAGACAATGATCCAAAACAAACATCAAAATCAACACAAAAATGTGTCACTGAGCACAAAATGAAGCTTCTGCCATGGCCGTCTTAGTTCAGTGTAGAAAATGAGTGGGGTGAACTAAAGAGAGGAAGCACCAACATAGAGCCGGGAATCTGGAGAGATTCTGGATGAAGGAATGGTCTCTGATCTCTGATCAGGTGTCCTGCAAACTCATCAGGCAAACTCAGACGTGTTATCTTAGAAAAAGGACGTCGCAATAATTGGGTGCCAATAATTGTAGCTATGTGGATTAGAGAAAAACTCTTATTTTATAATGAGATTTTCCCCCACTTTCCACTGTTTTACTTTAATGAAAGGTTAGAATTGTATTAATTTTTGGAATTAAAGATTAAAAGAATAAACAATGTAGATTTATTTTCACAGCCACATTTGCTCATATTTAGCAAGGGTGCCAATATTAGTGGGCGACACTGTAAATTTCTATCTTATTTTCTTGTTTATCATATTTTGTGCCTTTTTATAGGAACCTATAAAAGAAAAGTTGGGTAAGATATCACTGTACCACAGCTCTGACAAAATAAATTTTGATTTCAACAGAAAAGAGTGTTGATTTAAAAACAGTTAGCGATAATGAGTCAAGTCTCCTATGTGTTTTTGTGTGCTGCATAAAGTTACTGTTCCAAGTCTGTCACTTACGAGAACGCTTGATGGATAGGATGTAGGCACGTCCAAGTTTTGTAACAGAGCTTACTAAAATAAAAAAGGATTACTTGAAAACAAGGCAAAATTCAATAACTTGTCTATATTGAATGGTGTGCGTGTGGGCATGGCGTACGCTTCGCCGAGGCTGCTTAAAGAAATTGTATTAATATAATGGGCAGCCAAAATTGTCATGATGGATAATGGCAGGAGACGTAGACATGCCAATGCAGGTTGTCAAATATTGTTTACAATACGAGTCCGCCGTTTAAACTTTTATTTCTTTCGCGCACCTGGCTAGACACCCTTGTCCATCATCCATAATTGATTTTCTAAATGTGTTTTGACATTGTGGAATTTTTTTTTTTCTCCAGCTGAATTCTGATGACGGGCATAAAGTAAAGAAAATCCACTCATGCACTGCTAAAACTGATATTGTGAAGTGCAACTGTGTTCATTATTTTATAAAATACATTTTGAATTATTGGACAATTCTGTCTCAGAAGACAACTTTGATTAATAGTGTATAAGTATTGGGAAATAACTGTCTGGGTGATGTCTGTTGATCATCTTTTACTTTGTGGGCCTGGAATGTAGTTTCCTCGCTGTCAAGGTCAGAAAAGTGGAAGCAGACAGGCTCCAGTCTTTGGAGGTAAAACATCCAACATCTTTAGAGTTACTGCATGTTGAGTTAGCCCGAGAAAGTTATCAAAACTTCACCTGTTGGTCAGTGAAATAAATCGTCTGCGTGGTCGTGGCAGCAGAGTGAGGCCGAGTTTGCGGCGCTCTGCTAAGGTCATTTTTCCTGTGCTGTGCGGCTAGTTTCTGCTCTCTCTCGCTCTCTCTCTCTCTCCAGACTCCAAATGTTATTAGAAACCTAGTTCTGGCCCTCGGGCTCTGGATCAGCTCCCCTGATCCAGCCCGCGTCAAGGAGAAATAAAGGACTGAAGTTGGACAAATTATCAATTCATACTTGCACAGCTACAGTGTGAGATTCAATGTTTTCCACTCATTCGCTTTGGCCTAATGAAGAAAGTAACCATTTTTAACAACTGCAGTGTTTTTTATTTTAATAAGTTCATAAGTGAGGTTATTTCTAGCTTTCATTTGTGCAAATACATGCTACTTACTAATTATGTTGTTTATCACCATGTAAGACCCAGAGTTTGATTGGACTTCTTATTCGGTCTTCTGTCACCGCGGCTAAGTGGTCTGTAAAAATAGACGCTGTTTTTCTTTGTGAAAATTATTGATCACGCGTTTAGCCGTCATAGCCCTGCACGCCCCGTCAAGCCTTTCGTGTCGGCGTGAGCCGGTGTACCTGAGACTGTGTTTTAGAGGCTCTAATAGAAGCAGTGGTCACATCTGCCGCTACAGAAGAGCTTTTTCCGAGGCAGTAAAGGAACCCACCAATCCTGATGTCCTTCGTGACTGGGTATATTTTAAGCGGGATGCCCATTTCATTTTATGCCACCATCTGTTAACCTCAAAGCTAGCCGTATCTGCGGAGCCCTGCAGCAAGGCATACATAATTCAGATATCTGATTTGAATTCCATATTGATTTAAGTGAGAAATGGTATTGCACAGGTACATGGGGAAAATTAGTATTCTGCCACGCTAAATTCAATATCTTTGGGCTGTCTGTGATTTTCACCACATCTTCTCTTGTTATTAATTGTTTTGTCAAGCCTCCTCACCTTTTATGGGAGGTTTTCGGGGGCTTGTCTCACCCTGAAAATTACATACTGCGGTAGAGTGATCTGACTAATATGGATTTCTTTTGTCTGTATTTTTTTTTTTATTTTGAGTGCAATTCCGTAATTCCATGACAAGCATTACAAGAGTGTGATATAGATAGATTATATGTCAGTGCTCCACATTAGAGTATTTTTAGGTTTATTTTTCCTCTAGCACATCTGATGTTTTTGAGTTATTTGGGTCAGGAGATTGAGGAGCAGGTGACCTACATGTTTCTGAGTGACAGCCCACATCAGTCCTTTGGCAGCGTGAAAAGCCGCAGCGAGCACACACGCGCGCCGCCATTGACTTCTGAACGAGGGAATCGCTAATCCATTAGCATGCGAGGTGACTGTCATGGCTGATTCCCTTGTCCCTGTCTGTCCGCTCTCTGACATACTTCACCAGCAGATCAATAATACCAGATGTTTGAACTTAAGTCTAAAATATTTATGGCCTCTGGTGAATTGAGTTAAACTGTCCCGCGCGGCTCACATCGGGTCAGCTTCCTCATAGCTCAAGCGAACGTTTTAGCACACAGGAAATGAAGCTCTGATTTGATTCGCACTAACACAAGAATGATTAAAATGATCATTAAAATGATTGCACATTAACGTGAGAAAGCGTTGAAGGAAGACCGGGAGACATGGACAAGGAGGTTTTTAATATCTGAAGAAAGCTATCCGGTTGCATTAGCGACAATTCTGAGCTGTGACGTCAAAGGCAGCAGACAGGAGAAAAAAAAAATCAATTTACAATAAAAGCAATAGCAAAACATATTTTTATGCATGTTTGTATTTACGTTTTGTAAAATCCATTTTAATTTCTAAAGTCCATTTAAGAACCTGTTTTTTGTGTTTCGTTGTGCTGTTTTGTTTTATTTTGTTCTATTCTGTTTTTCGGGTTTTGTTTTTTGTTTTGTTTGGTCTTGTTCTGTTTTGAGCTGTGCTGTTTTGTTTTGATCTGTTTGTTGTTTTCTGTTCTGTTTCATTTTGTTCTGGCTTTTTCTGTCTGTTTTGTTGCATTGTTTTGTTTGTTTGGTTTTGTTTTATTTTGTTCTATTCTGTCTTGTTATTGTCTTGACCTGTTTTGTGTTTTGTTGTGTTGTTTTTTTTTGGTTTGTTTGTTTTGTTGCATTGTTTTGTTTGTTTGGTTTAGTTGTATTTTGTTCTATTCTGTCTTGTTAATTAAGTCCATTTAAGAACCTGTTTTGTGTTTTGTTGTGGTGTTTTTTTTTGTTTTGTTTTTGTTGTTTTTTCCGTTTTTTTTTTTTTTTTGTTGTTGTTTTGTTTTGTTTTGTTTTGTTTTGTTTTATTTTGTTTTATTTTGTTTTTTTTGTTCTACTCTGTTTTGTTCTGTTCTTTTTTGTTCTGTTTTTTTGTTTTATTTTTTTGTTTGGTCTTGTTCTGTTCTGATTTGTTTTGTTCAGTTTGTTCTTTTCTGTTTTGTTCTGTTCTGTTTTTTTTTTTTGGTAGCGTTTGTTTGTTTGGTGTTTTGTTTCATTTTGTTCTGTTTTGTTTGTAAAATCCATTTTGATTTAGTTAAGTCCATTTAAGAACCTGTTTTGTTTTGTGTTATTTATTTATTTTTTATTCTTTTTTTTTTTTTTTTTTTTTTTTGCTTTTGTTTTTTGTTCTGTTCTGTTTTGTTCTGTTTTTTGTTTTGTTTTTGTTTGGTCTTGTTCTGTTCTGTTTTGTTTTGTTCAGTTTGTTCTTGTTCTGTTCTTTTTTTCTGTTTTGTTCTGGGGTTTTTTTCTGTGTTTTGTTTTGTTTTGTTTTGTTTTGTTTTGTTTTTTGTTTTGTTTTGTTTTCACATTCTACCTTCTGGAATCCCACTATCAATAAAACCTTGCTAAACCTTGTTATTTGGTTAGTGTAGTTAAGTCTTCACTTAAATGGCAAATTCCCAGCAATTTTAAATGAGTTTAATCCTGCTGCTGCTCCCTCGTTTGTGTTTTGTTTTATTCTGTTCTGTTTTATTTGCACATTCTACCTTCTGGAAACCCACTATCAATGAAACCTTTCTAAACCTTGTACTCAGTTAATGCTGTTAATCAGTCATCACTTTAGCAAATTCCCAGGAATTTTAAATGTGTTAAATCCTGCTGCACCTCGCTCCTTTCTTACATACACACACACTTTTACTACCTTTCCTGATATTTCTTTGTTATCATGACCCTATATTCACAGCCTACAATTCCAGAAAGAAGCAGAGCTGGCATTGATGTGGTTTGATGTGCAGTCATTGTGGCTGTATTGAGACTCCTGCTGGGATCCAAATGCCATTAGAGGGAACAGCGGCTCTTTTAAACGGAGCAGGTTCTTGCCCCAGTGCCTTCCTTCTAAAGTGTGTGGCAGACACATCACAGAACGCTGACACCAGGGATATTGTTCTTTGAGCGTGCCACCGGGTTCAGTCCCCGTTTAACGCTCCAAAACCCAGTATCTGTCATGCTTCTGCAAAAGGCTGTGTGAAAAGACAGGCCTCCCGTGTCTGTCCACTTCACAATTGTGAAGAAATCAGCCAAGCATTTTTTTTCATTCCCTTTTTAACTCTCCATCACTCACTACACCCAGCACAGATAATTACGACTTTTCTCCGGCATATTCATTCGAAGAGACAGATCAAAACGGAGGGAGGGGAAAGATATGCAAACTTTTGCCTTGTCATCAAAATAACAGCCATGGGATGAACAGAAGAGCAGAAAATAATGTCTTCATTAGAGCAGAAAGAACAACTGACTGGAAATGTTCCAAAAAAATATAATTAATTTGAAATGTTGTGTTGCTAAGTTGGTAGATCATGCTTGTGGACTTTTTGTCTTATTACTGTGTTGATTAAAATGTGTTGCTCTTTTTTCAGTCTAATCTTCGTTGCACGCTTATGTTGACCTTTCATCTGGTTTCTCAAGTACATCATGGCCTTTAAGCATGAATGTGCCGTATCCATGTTAGATTTCACAGTTAACAGAAGACAGGTTAAGAATAGCTTGAAAGACTTAGGTTGAGATAATTCTAGAAGGATGATTGTGGCACATTATAACGAGAAGCCTACTGTCTGTTTTTTTTTTTTTTTTTTTTTTAAATGCTTTGTAATTCATTGATTTATTCGCATTCCTCACATTACAAAGATACTGTACTTAAACCGTGGAAGTCAATCTCTTCTCAGCCTTGCCTTGAGCCTCCCTGTGATTTCAGCATCACTCAGAGTCATGGACATTGTCATGAACAGCAGAAAGGCCTCAGTTGCAATATTTAGTCAGTGACTAACTGTTCTGGTGCTCAGTGGTGGGTTGAAATGTTGAGAGCAATTTGTTGCTAGGAGCAGAGGGCCTCGAGTGGAATAGAGCAGTGCTGAATAGGCCACGGGCAGTCGAATGAGACCGTCCATGGCTTAGCCCTAATACAATTTGAAAGGCATTGCTCTCATAGAGTGTTCTCAATGACACAACACTCTAGAGCTTCTTCAAGTGCAATAACAATGTCAGACTCAACAGCCAGGCTTTTGGTTGACATTAGAGGGTTCTGAAAATAAAGGCACGGGGTCAGAGAAATAACCTGCGATTATATAGACGGTTAACCGACGTTTAGAACGTCAAGTGGTGTTATACAATACACTCCTGCTGGTGATCATTAATGATTTTTCACATGCATTTGCAATTTTTTATGTGTTGTTCATGATAGCAGTATAATGTCTCTGTGATTGCAAATTGAATGTCAAACCTAATTACGGTTGTATTGTCAACTGTTGCCGCTTTTTCATTTAATTTACTTGGCAGTCATATTTTGTTTATGCATTTATTTAAGCGTTATGCACTGAAAGGTTAAGCGTTGTCAGTTTATTGATTGTTTAGAAGTATTATCTATAAATATATGTATCCTTTAACAGGTCATGCATGTTTCATTTAACCCAGAAAATGTGCTTGCTCGTGTCAAGTAACTCTGCTGGCTTTGCCGCCGCTAAACTCCAGGATTATCCCAATCAATATTTCATGAATAAGTCTAAATCAAATCGTTGGATCCATGCCACAGAGTGTGGGTAGGTCACTGATGAGCTGATTTGACAGGAAATGATGCGTTGTTTACTCAGGGGTTTCCGGGAAAAGCTGACAGGTAATCTAAGATTGACTTGCAGGCAGACAGACAGACAGAAAGACAGGTGAAGATGCTTAATGAATCGCAAACGTGATAAACCGATGCATAATTCCTCTAACCGCAGAGAGAAGATGCCTTAAGAGTGATGAAAAAACACATCTGATAGCACTCCATGCTGGTGTCTTTAATTCAATCATCTTTTACTGACATGGTTATCTTTTGAAAAAGCGTTTTCCTCTCATTTTCATGCTTGTTAGTGGTATGAGCATATAGCTTTATGTGATTTCTTAATTTGAATTTGAATTATCTGCACTACATGTTTATAAAGCTGTTCAATTTGTAGTCCTAAAACCTGGAAAAGAATGAGCATTTTCGAGCCATGGGTTCCCCTGGGAATTACTAATGAGTTTTTGGAATATTTTTTTGATTTATGAATTACATTTGGTTAACTTTGCTTGAAGAGGCTTTCATGATTAGTTCTGCTAAATAAATGACACAAAATCATAATTCAGACATTTTTGAAATGTGCTTTAAAAAAAAAAAAAAAAAAAACTACAACACAACAGAAACTGATGATATTTTAATGACTAAATGCATTTGTATTTACTTTGACAATGGTATGGAATTGTAATATTTACCATAATATGAAAATTTGTATTGACAGCAATTGTATTATTTGTGCATTAATAATTGTGTTAAATGTTTACACCCCCCTTCAGAACAATTAAAAATGTTTGTTATTTTACCAAAATAAGAGAGATCATACAAAATGCATGTTATTTTTTATTTAGTACTGACCTGAATAAGATATTTCACATAAAAAATGATTACATATAGTCCACAAGAGAAAATAATAGTTGAATTTATAAAAATGACCCAGGTCAAAAGTTTATCCCCTTGATTCTTAATACTGTGTTGTTACCTCAATGATCTACAGCTGTGTTTTTTTTTTTTTTTGTTTAGTGATAATTGTTCATGAGTTCCTTGTTTGTCCTGAACAGTTAAACTGCCCGCTTATCTTCAGAAAATCCTTCAGGTCCCACAATTTCTTTGGTTTTCTAGCATTTTAGTGCATTTAAACCCTTTCCAAAAATGACTGTGTGATTTTGAGATAAATTTTTTTCACACTGAGGACAACTGAGGGACTCGTATGGAACTATTGCAGAAGGCTTAAACGCTCACTGATGCTCCAGAAGGAAAAACCATGCATTAAGAGCCGGGGGTGAAAACTTTTGAACAGAATGGAGATGTGTACATTTTTCTTATTATGCCTAAATATCATATTTTTTTTTCATTTAGTACTGCCCTTCAGAGGCTACAGAAGAGACAAAATAAGTTAAATTTACCCTGATCTTCAAATTCAAAAAGTTTTCACCCCCCCCCCCCCCCCGGCTTTTAATGCATCGCGTTTCCTTCTTGAGCGTTTGAACCTTCTGTAATAGTTGCATATGAAAAGATGGACTGCCGAAACGGCACTGATCAGTGTTGACTGCAGTGCACGACTTGCACTGTGAACTGGTGGCTCATATCCCTGCAAAATCTTGTTTGCTTAGTAATTTAGGTTGAGTGTGGTTACAGTTTTGTTGCTTTTGTTGAGGGACATGACCGCAGCGGTACAATGCCAACGCTGGCTAAGGTTTCACTGGGTCTCACCACACTACCTCAGATGTTTTCAACACTCATCGGCTGCAGACTGAAACCATAACCCACACTGTTATTGTAAGTGAATTAGATACACTCAACCACATCATTCTCGAATCCCTCATTTTCAACGACCACCTCCACAGCAGCACTGCTTTTGTATTTCAAGGCTTGGTAAGGTTGCTCACGAAGATCACATTTTTCATTAAAGACCTCAAACTGTGCTTTTTCTTTTAACAAACAGTTGAAACGCAATGAGACCAAATTGGAAACAATAAACGACAAGCCCCCTGTAAACAGATGGGTATAAATTTAGCACATTATACTGTTATGTTTTATTAACAAATCAGGCCATTATAATGTACTGTACAGCAAATGGTAATAAGTTTCAAATTGAGTTTGCTGGGTCGCTAATGAATTTTGAGTAATGGCATGGTGAGCCTCTGTCTTTGTAATTTTAGACTAATTTAATTGCAGATCTGTAAAATAGGCATTTTAGCCGCCTTAAACTGCCCTGGGCTACAGGCATCACCCCTAATTGAGGGTCTTGTGTGACCATATGGGTTTATACAAATGACTTTAATATGCATGTTGCATTGTGCACTATGATTATCAAAAAGAAAGGAATAACTCATTGACTTATGGTCCTTTATTGCAACAAATTGCCCCATGTATTTGGGTTTATTGACAATCTGGAGCTAAGAACAAGTGATGATAATGGCACACTCTAAATGCGATCACATGCTGCTTAGCTCTCTCGCTCTTTCTCTCTCTCCCTATTCTTATCCCCCCAGATCATTTAATGCCTCCAGATACATTGTGTTTTATAGCCAATTATCTTACACAATCCATTATCAGTTTTACTGTTATCTCCCATGCATTGCTTTGTCTTCCTGTTGGAGTGCATGGCCTGCACAAGTTGCCTAAAGGCACCACACACTAAGAGTTGTTTCATTTGCATTTGACTTCACTTCATTTGCAATGCGGCATTCTTAGATTAATCTGTTTTCAGAAGTGTTAATCAGGTGATTCCAGGCCTCATGATTTTCAGTGGCAAATCTAAGTGTTGTCTGTGAGTAACTGTGAGTGTTTTAGTACAAAGACATACAAACGGTCTATTAAAGAAAACTGTTTTAAAGCCGAATATCTTCTCTAGGATGCATAAATATTTTATTCTTTCCTCCAGAATTCCATCTGGTCACACATATGTGGAAAATTTGTCACTGTAACTGAAATGTGAGGAACAAAATCATGATATTTTTTCATGTTCTTGTCACATGTGGCATTTTCTGAGAGACAGAGAATGACTCATCTGGTATATGATGCTGCAAGTGCCACAATGACCTGTGCTGTTTGTCTGTAATATGGATGTGGGAAAAACAGCTGCAAAAATCTCACTGTTTCCAGAGTTGAGAAGCAATATTGGAACCCAGCTCATCTTCAAAACCAAACTTTTCTAACCTGTAATGAACTTGTTCGCAGTGTACTTGTTGGTGGGTTTATGTATTCTAACATGGTTCTTTGCCTGTCTCTTTCTGTTTTTAGCTGGGTGAATAACTTTGGCCATGAAGGTCTCGGACTGCTTCTGGATGTGCTGGAGAGGCTTCTTGAAAAGAAACAGTAAGTTACGCTGACTTTCTGACGTTGTCGTTTTAAGAAATTCCCTTTCTTCAGTGCCTTTGGATCGCTCATTCACGTGCTCTCATCTTACTCTTTACTCACTGATTTTCTTTTCCTCAGGCAAGAGAACATTGACAAGAAGAACCAGCATAAACTCATTCAGTGCCTCAAGGCCTTCATGAACAATAAGGTGTGTTTAGAATTTAAAAGCTCCACCATGAGTAGTTTATATCATTTTGTGTCCCACATGTGCCAAGTGGAAAAAAAAAAGAGAAAAATCTGCAAAGCAGCATATCAAAGAATATAAAATCATGCCAGCTCCTTACTTGTCCTTGAGAATGAATACATTTCTGATTGAAATAGTTGCTGCTTTATTAAATGGGAGTAAACACAAATGAAGCTCGTTCAACTCTAGATAATCATCAGATTTAATATTTTCTAAAGCTGCTTTCATGCTTAAATGGTATTGAAATTATTCAGTTTATACCTCAGCCATGTTAAATATGAATGCTGTTTTATTCCAAACACTTTCTGTAATGTTTTTTTTTTTTTTTTTTTTGTTATTTCATTTTATTGCATTTATTCCCCCGCTCCCAAGTGAATTTATTCTGTTCAAATTGTGGTCAAGTGCGGTGCATTACACCCTGTGAGGAAGACGAAGATGCAGGAATATGATTATTTGTCCCTGCTGCCCTGTTCTCATTTAAAATAATTTATCCTAAAACATATCTACACCTGCCTAATTGGCTCTTGCAGGAGAAGAAAGCCTAAATTTGTTCATACACAAGGGGTTCATTGTGTTTGCTTGAAGTTTAAAGGGATTATCTATTGCAGAATGTTTACATTTTTACGAGTTGTAGTAAAATGAGACATCTCTTTGTTTTCAGTATGGCCTCCAACGGATCTTGGGGGACGAACGAAGCCTCCTTCTCCTCGCAAGGGCGATCGATCCTAAGCAGACTAATATGATGACTGAGATTGTCAAGATTTTGTCTGCTGTTTGTATCATCGGAGAGGAGAACATGTAAGATCTTCAGCTCAGTATAATTTGATGTGGTTTTCTATAGTGTTTTTTTCAAAATAGTGCAAATTAAATATGGTATATGAAATACTATTACTAATACAGTCTTTTCTGCTCATCAAGGCTGCATTTATTTGATTAAAAATACAGAAAAAACATTAATATTGTGAAATATTATTGCAGGTTAAAATAGTGGTTTTCTATTTTAATATACTTTAAAATAGAATTTATTCCTGTGATGCAAAGCTGAATTTTCAGGATCATTATTTATTTATTTATTTATTTATTTATTTATTTATTTATTTATTTATTTATATTTATTTAAAAAAGATATCTTTTGGAATTATATATATATATATATATATATATATATATATATATATATATATATATATATACACTACCATTTAAAGTTTGGAGTCAGTACATTTTTCCTTTCTTTCTTTTATTCAGCAGGGATGTGTTACATTGATAAAAAGTGATAGTAAAAGCTTATGTTGTTAGAACATATTTCTATTTTGAATAAACACTGCTTTTTTTAAACTTTTTATTCCTCAAAGAATCCTGAAAAAAGTATCACAGGTTCCAAGCAGCACAATTGATTCCAACATTGATCATTTCAATAATAAATCAGCATGTTAGAACGATTTCTGAAGGATTGTGTGACACTTAAGACTGGAGTAATGGCTGATGAAAATTCAGCTTTGCGTCGCATAAATAAATTATATTTTAAAGTTAAAATAGAATAGAAAACTGTTATTTTAAATTGCAATAATATTTCATAATATTACTTTTTTCTGTATTTTTGATTAAACAAATGGAATTTTAAATGAGCATAAGAGACTTCGTTAAAAACATTAAAAATCTCACTGATCCCAAACTGGACGGCAGTGTATATATTTTTGATATTTTTTAGCAAGTGTCCATTGCAGTGCAGTAGTGGGACACATTACTACGCCGTTCTCAAATTAGCCTGCTAGAAAGCCTCTGGCTAAGCATATACATGCTGTTAGTTTTGTAGTTGAATAATTAAAAAGCTGAGTTTGCAGCTGATCATTTTTATCTGGCGATCAGTACCTTCAGCCCCGGGATCTGTTTCAGTAAACACTCAAACACAGACAGACTTGTGCACACATGCTAAGTGCAGGTTGGGTGAATCGGTGTGTGGTAGGTGAGTAGATTAGTGTTTTTTATGGGTGTGTAGGTGATCAGAGAGTGTGCAGATCTGTGTGACAGCTGTAAAAATGCTGATACCTCACTTAGCGCTGAAACTAGCTCCTTCCCCCTCAAACGCTGTGCAGTGACACTGGCTTATGTTTAGTGCTGTCACATCAAAGCTCTCTTTAGGAGTTGAGCAGGTGTAGCTTATTCTGAAGCCATGTTTGAACCAGCATGAAAGACTCTGTACAGCCCACTCATGACTACAACTTAATCACCTGGATCACTAAACACGGATCTTACACCTAGCTGTTCGACAAAACTTCTCTCCGCAGTTTCTTCCATGATGGAGCAAAGCAAACCGATTTTGGGCATAAAAAGACATGTGAAAGTGAACTTAACATCTGGTGTAGATCACTAGTATGTAGCTTTTATAATCTGTTACATATAAGAGATGATTAGCATTTTGTGCCTGCCTGTATAAATCACAATTTAGATTTTTACACATAATAGACTTTTTCAAATTTAAACATCATCAAACGGAAGAATACACTCCTGCACAGTTAAAAAAAAAAAAAAGCAACATATTTATGAACTATGTTTTACTTGACTGATTAACCCAAAAATTTGCTTTCTGTCATAATATAAAATGATATAATAAATTATTATTATGTTTCTTAAAAATATATAAAAAGCTTAATATTTTTGTGTTTACCCTGATACACTATCATGTTAAGTTTTGGGTTAAGTATTGTACGATTTAAAAAATAAATAAATAAATAAGTAAAATAAAAAAAAGGATACTTTTATTCCCTCTACAAAATGGAATCCCTCTACAAAATGGTATAAAGCAGCAAAAACTGTTTTCGACATTGGTTATAAAAAGGACCATTCTTAATAATTGAGCACTTATAATAATTAATAAAATAGGGGCCAAGCACAACAGAGGTGAAATCAAGAACTAAGAAGCTGTCTTTAATTACCCAGTTAAAAAAACACTGTTCTCCAACCCTTCTCCTGGAGAGCTACTTTCCTGCAGACTTAAGTTCCAACACTGCTTCAACACACCTGTCTGTAATTAAGTATCCCTGAACCTTGATTAGCTCGTCCAGGTGTGTTGGATTAGGGTTGAAGCTTAACTCTAGAGTATGGTAGCTCTCCAAGAGCTGGATTGGAGACCACTGTTAAATACATTTGTTGATACAGAATTTTACTACAAAACTCAAAACGACTGATGCCCAGAAAGTCCAACTTAGGGTAATTAGATACCGTTCGAATCTAACAAGACCAATCTTATAATTTTTGGCAAAACTGGTCAGAAGTTCTAAACAGAAATGTCAATATTTTTTTTTTTTTTGCCAAAACTACTTATGTGCCCTCAGGTCATGCTTTTTATAACACATACCAAGTTTGGTCAGAATCCGCTAAATCGTTGCAGAGTTATAGCCTCGTCCTTTTTTGCACAAACTTTGTCAAATTCATTAGCGTGCTTTACAAAAACAGTGTGGTATATCAAAAAGCTTTTGATAATCTAATGATCCGACCCTATTTTGGTGAAAATTGGACAAACTGTCTAGGAAAGTAAAAAAAAAGTACATATTTCAGAAAAATCTAAATTGCACGAAAGTATTTACCATTTAAATAAAATTTTTCTCATGCATTCAACTCTATATGAGCCAAGGAGTCAGAAGAAAAAAGAGAGTTTAGCTTTTAGACCATACGGTTCAAAAGTTATTGGCAGAAACATGCATGTAAATTTGGCCTGTTGGTGGCGCTGGAGAGTTTGAGTTAGAGATTCCAAACTTGCTGTGGCTAGTGATGAGGCTGTCCTCTGTCCGTGTGCCAAATTACATAACGTTCTCGCAATACGTTAAAAAGTGCTGGAAAAATACAGCATTTTACTACAAAATTCAGAATAGTCCATGCCCAAAATGGCTGACGTAGGAAAATTTGGCATCATTTGAATTGGTATGCTACTGTGAATCTAACGAGATAACTGTTATGATTTTTGGTCAAACTGTTTAGAAAATCTAAACAAAAATTTTTTTTTTTAAAAATAACTTTTAACCAATAGGTGGCAATGCATCAAACCTACTAATGTGCCTTCAGGTCATGCTTCTTATAAGACATACCAAGTTTGGTCTGAGTCCGCTAAAGCATTGCGAAGATATAGCCTCATGACTATTTTTGCGCAGATTTCGTCAAATTCGTTAGCACGCTTTACGAAAATATTTTGGTATATCAAAAAGCTATTGATAACTTTTTGCCAAAATGCTCAGAAGATTATCTGAGCCAATAGTGGTGAACATTTGACACTACTCAAAAACTACAAATTTCGAAAAATTGTAAAAAATATTGACCATAGAAATTAAAATTTTCTTGTGCATTCAACTCTGTAAGAGCCAAGGAATCAGAAGAAAAATTTTGCTTTTAGACCATACGGTTCAAAAGTTATTAGCAGAAATATGAGTGCAAATTTAGCCTGTTGGTGGCGCTAGAGAGTTTGAGATAGAGACTCCAGATTTGCTGTTGTTAATGATTAAACTGTCCTCTATCTATGGGGCAAATGTCATAACATTCTCACAATCGATTCTACAAGATTTATAAGAGTCAAGAACAATATGTTAAGAAAAATATGTTAAAACGTTTGAAAAATACAGCATTTTACTATAAAATTCAGAATAGTCCATGTTCAAAATGGTTGACGTAGGAAAATTTGGTATCGTTTGAATCGGTATGCTACTTTGAATCTAACGAGGTCACTCTTATGATTTTTGGTCAAACTGTTCAGAAAATATAAACAAAAATGTAAATTTTTTTATATCGTTTAACCAGTAGGCGGCACTGCATCAAAGCTACTTATGTGCCATCAGGTCATGCTTGTTATAACACATACCAAGTTTGGTCTGAATCCGCCAAAGTGTTACAAAGATATAGCCTCATGACCATTTTTGCGCAAAATCCGTCGAATCCGTTAACGCGCTTTATGAAAATAGTTTGTGTATCAGAAAAGCTTTTGATAACTTTTTGCCAGAATGCTTTGAAGATAATCTGAGCCGATTTTGGTGAAAATTGGACAAACCGGTTTAGGACAAGTTTAAATTTAAAATTCAAAAGTGAAAATTCAAAATTGTGAAAAATATTGGCCATAGAAATTAAAACTGTCTTGTGCATTCAACTCTGTATGAGCCAAGGAATCAGAATAAAAAAATTCCTTGGCTCTTTTGACCTTACGGTTCAAAAGTTATTAGCAGAAACATGAGTGCAAATTTGGCCTGTTGGTGGCGCTAGAGAGTTTGAGTTAGAGACTCCAAATTTGCTGTGGTTAATGATAAGACTGTCCTCTGTCCATGTGCTAAATTTCATAACATTCTCACAATCGATTCTATAAGATTCATGACAGTACGTTAAAGCACTTGAAAAAAACAGCATTTTACTACAAAATTCGTAATAGTCCATGCTCAAAATGGATGATGTAGGAAAATTTCGTATCGTTTGATTTGGTATTCTACTCCAAATCTAATGAGATCACTCTTACGGTTTTTAGTGAAACTGTTTAGAAAATCTAAACAAAAATGTCAATTTTGCATATCTTTTGACCAGTAAGTGGCGCTGTGCCGAAACTACTAATGTGCCATCAGGTCATAACATACCAAGCTGACAAATGATTTCTGAAGAATCATATGACATTGAAGACTACAGTATTGGCTGTTGAAAATTCAGCTTTGCCATCGAAGGAATAAATTGCATGTTAAAATATATTCAAATAGAATATTTTCTGTTTCCTAAACTGATAAGAGGAAGATACAGTGATACACACAGTTTCTTTACTGAATGGGCTATTTTTACACAAGCGATGATTTGTTCTGCAGTTATTATTTTGTCTATGATGCATTCTGTTACTCTTTTCCCTTAGCCATGGGCTGCAATCCACCAGTGCTTGAGTCAGCAAAACAGACATGGGACCTTGTAAAGCCCTTAATTTGCTTTCTCACCAACATTCCTTATGTACTTCTGTCTAAACGCATCTCTTCGGTTCTGTTTCTGACACAACATCACATATTGTAGACTAGAAGGTTTCTCTTATTACTATGGAGAACATTAGGCTTGCTTTGGTACTGCAAACCCCTAGTGAGCTATAACTCTATATAAAAGTCTGTGACTTTGTTCCAATTCCCCCGAGCAAATGTCCGAGACTGAGGACCAACTCGGGTGCACATTCTAAACCAGTGTCACGAGCGTGTCTTGATAAAAAGCTTGTTTACCTAAACGCACTGTTTTTTGTCTTCGTGTTTTTCTTTAGTCTGGATAAGATCCTGGCAGCCATGACCATTGCTGCGGAGAGGAATAATAAGGAGAGGTTTGCTCCGATAGTGGAGGGGCTGGAGAACCACGAAGCCCAGCAGCTACAGGTCAGTGTTGGTGCCCTGTCTGAGATACAGAAAGGCAGAATGCTGGCCTTCCACACCTGCCACACCACCTTATTACCTTCATGTTATAAATCATCACACTCTTTATAGACACTTTCACATACATACTTGCTCAGGTAAAACACGCTTTGTAAGCTTCAAAATTAATACCTATAGTTCTGGAAGACTAGTCTAGAATAAGGCTCATTTCTTGATAGACAAAGTTTACATACAGAATAGGTTGTGTTTGCTAAACAGAATAATGCAGCAGTATCCTTATTGTATATATGTTATAACTTATTTTAGCATTTTGTTAAATTGAATTATTGGAGGTTAGTGAATAAGATGCAACATTTTGTGTCGAAATGCTGCATGCTAATGTGGAGCAAGCATAGAGATCATAACCATGTCACAGAATCCTCAGAATTGTTTATTTGATTTGATTTGATTTGATTTGATTTAAAAAAAAAAAAATAAATAATAATTAATTAAATTTTATTAAATTTTATTTAATTTTATTTTTTATTTTATATTTCTCAATTATGTATGTATTATTTTAGATTTTATTACATTTTTAGTAGCTATATTATCTGTTATTTAATTTATTTTTTATTGCTTTGTCATTGCTTTATTTTATTTTATTTTATTATTTATTAATTTATTTGATCTTTTATTTTATTAATTTAATTCAATTATATTTTTTATTCATTTTATTTGATCTTTTATTTTATTTTATTAATTTAATTAAATTTTATTTTATTTTGTATTGGTCAATTATTTATGTATTATTTTAGATTTTATTAATTTTTAATTGCTATATTATCTGTTATTTAATTTAATTTTTATTGCGCTGTCATTACTTTTTATAATTTTATTTTATTTTTTTTTTAGCCATGTCACTGAATATTCAGAACTGGCCTTGTTTTGTTTTGTTTTATTTCATTTTATTTTATTTTATTTTTTAACCATGTCACTGAGTGCTCAATTATTTATGTCTTATTTTAAATTCTATTAATTTTTAATTGCCATATTGTCTGTTTTTTAATTTAATGTTTATATTGTATTTTACTTTAGTTTAGTTTACTTTAGTTTAGCTTAGTTTATAACCATGTCACATAATACTCAGAAATGGCTTTTTATTTTATTTTATTTTATTTTATTTTATTTTATTTTATTTTATTTTATTTTATTTTATTTTATTTTATTTTATTTTCATATTTCTCAATTATTTATGTATTATTTTAGATTTTCATTAATTTTTAATTGCTGTATTATCTCTTATTTAATTTAATGTTTTTATTGCTTTTATTTTAGTTTAGTTTAGTTTATAACCATGTCACAGCATTTTATTTTATTTTATTTCTTTGAGCATGTTCTTTAGCCTGTGTCTGAATTTAAATGTTGCATCTGTTATTCTCTAGAACGGGCAAGGAATAGTCAAGTAGAACACACATCAACACCACACATTTTTGAAGTTTTATACATCCTCATGTTTTATTTCACTTATTTCAAATAATTAGTAGAATTCTGCTTGCCCTGGGCAGCAGATATAGATCTGCTCTGTTTAGTGTCAGTCAATGTGTGAGCCCTCTTCACTCTCAATGCTCTTTTTGATGCTGGAGCCAGGTAGAAATTGGCACATCTGTCACTCAAAGCTCTTCTGCACCCCGGCTCAGCTTGACGTGTAAACAAGTCCCCCTATCCCTCCTCTCACTGTGTTCTGTGGTCGTCTGTCAACCCTGCCACCTACGCCACAAGATGGAAGCTAGCTGCTGGCTATTCTAATGGAGCGGGAGGTGTATTCTAAATCCTAATCAGCCCCAACCAGGTCACACAAAGAACCTGGAGCTCTGGAAACTAGCGACAACAACAACCCAAAAAAAAAAAAAAATCCCTCTTTTTGAGAGATGGTAACTTTATCATCTTCCCTTCTTACTTTTTCCTCTGCATTCTCCAGGCTGGTCTCAGAGGAACCGAATCAAAAGGGCAAGGATGCAGCACCACACCTGTATTTATCATTCTCTGCTTCTCCACAGCCTGCAGTGATCTGTGACCAAGCACAACAAGCTACTCTCACACATTCATTAACCAAATCCCTAATCTTTGCGTTGCTCTTGAGAGCAAAGAAGACGACGATACGATACAGGGCGAGCGAGAGGAGAAGGGAGGAATGAATCCCTTTGATTTGGTGCCTTGTTTTCCTCCTTGAAAAAAAGGCTTTTAATGAAAAGAACCGCCACTAATTGTGAAGTAAATTAAAACACCTCACCAACGCTGGCGGTTAAAAGAAATTAAACACTTTTAAAACCTGCGATGGGCTGCAGAGCCTGACTTTTTAAACGTGATTAAAATGTGTTTTGCCGTCACGCCATCTCAGTGACGCAAGCACGCAAACTTAAAACCGTCCCAGCAGTGCCGTTTTTTAATTACTCTGCTGGAATCCACCTCCGGCACTGTGCTGCTGAAGCTCATCATTGCACGCTCAACCCATAAAGGAAAATAAGTTCTTCAACCTGCACCAGCACCCTATCTCAAACATCGTTCCAAACAGGCTGATGTGTTGATGATGAAATGCATTTGCCCTCCGGAGAACTCCTAGAACGATCTGGATTCACTCAGTGGGCCTCTTCAGTGATTCAAATTGAAATAATTGCTGAAAAGGGAATACGAAAAGGTTTAAGAACTTATGTGGAGGCATAATGTTGCACGATGGGAGCAAAACGGGCCTCGTTGCGTTCCCCTGAGTTACTGGGACTTCAAGAGAAGGAATCAAGAATGGCTTTATCGTTCCTGATGCCAACGGGCTGCTCCTCAACCAAGACTACTGCTGTGAAAAGCAGATATTTTAAACAATAATTTATTTTTATTTTGAGTTTTTATCTACTTGATTTTTAGCTTTAGTTTATTGCGTCCCCGTTTTCAATTTCTCATTATTTTATTTTATTTTTTATTTGTATTTTTTTTAATTTAATTATTTAGTTTTATTTTATTTCTGCCCAAGTTAATCTCAGAAATCTTCCACAGTTTTAAAAGCAGAATTTTTAAACAATAATTTAATTTTATTTTGAGTTTTTATCCACTTGACTTTTAGTTTTAGTTTATTGCTTCCCCCTGTTTTCGGTTTCTTATTATTTTATTTTATTTTTTATTTGTAATTGTTTATTTAATTGTTTAATTATATTTTTTATATATTATGTTTATATTTATGTTTATAAATATTTTAATAAATATTTTATTTTATTTTTTTATTTTATTTCTGCTCAAGTAAATCTCAGAATCTTCCAGTTTGAAAAGCAGAATTGTTAAACATTAATTTATTTTTATTTACAGTTTTTTTTATCCACTTGATTTTTAGTTTATTTTATTTTCAAATTATTATCAAATTTATTTTTAATGTATTTGTATTTTTTATTTTATTTTAATTTTATTGTTTTAATGTTTTATTTAATTTTATATATTTTTCTAATTTATTTTTTAATTTAATTGAATTTTTAAATTGAATGTAATGTTTTATTTAATTTAATGTTTATTTTAATTTAATTTAATTTATTTTTCTATCTAATTAATTTTTTATTAATTTACCTTTTTATTTTATTTGTTAATTTACATCTTTTTTTTAATATAATGTTTATTATTCAATTTAATGTCTATTTTGTTTTTATTTTATTTTTTATTTTATTTATTTTTATATTATTTATTTTTTTATTTAATTGTATTTCTCAGTTTTTTTTTATTTTACTTGTTTTATTTTATTTTATTTGTTACTGTATAGTTTAAGTAGAATTTTTTCCCTCAGTTGTTTTTTTTTTTTTTTCAGAAATTTTTGAATTTCGTTTTCATTTTACAGCACCCATTAGAACCAAAATGCCCTGTATAAACATACACATAACAGTTTTCCTTTGAATTAATTCAAGCTTTCCTTCTAACTTCAACTGCAGAGACAGAAAAAAGCCAATCAATCCTATGCATATCCTCCAAATGTCATTTCCTAAATATCGTATTAAACAACTCTTTCCCATGACTCAAGTCAGGTTTCTCTTTTTGTGGCCGATCTATGAAGGCAGAACAAGCGAGAGTCAGAATGACGGATCTGCTCCTGACAAATAAAATCATGCAGGCCAACAGCAGCTCCAAAAGCCCAGGCCAAAGCTGGTGAATGTATAGGAAGACTGTTCACATGTCCATCAAGAGTGATCTTTCCACTCTGCATTGATCAACCAAGCGAAGAGCATTCCTTCTCATCCTGGCCGGCTCCCTGGAGCCACCTTATAGCCTGTTAAGAACCATCAGCACTCCTCCCTGCCCACTGCCCTGATCTGATAAATCAATTAAAAATACACATCTGTTCAGCCAGGCCTGCTCCCTCTTTCCATCCCTCCTTCCAGCTTTACTAATCCACTTGCATCTTTTCTTTGGCTTTTCTGGACCATTTTTTTCTCCCAGTCCTTCACAGTGGCGACTGCCTCATTCCATCCTTATGAATTCATTTTATTTTATGTAATGTGATATATTGATTTTTTTTTCTTTAAGATGAGAGATGAGAGTAGTATGAATAAGGCTGTTGCAGGGTACTACATTTTAATCATTTATCGCCAAAGGGAAGATTCTAAGAATTTACTTGCATTAAATGGTGGTTGTGTGTGTGTGTGTGTGTGTGAATACAGGTGGCCTGCATGCAGCTGATCAATGCCCTCGTTACATCGCCCGATGATTTAGACTTCAGGATACACTTACGAAATGAGTTTCTGCGCTGCGGCCTCAAGAAGATCCTACCAGTGAGTATACTTTTGCTTTATCATTTTTTTCTTTTAATCTATTTTAATTTTTGTACTTCATTACATTCATTACTTATTTGTTTTATGCACTATTTCAAATTTTTATAATTTTTTTTTGACACTTGATTTCTTTTGTTTTTCTTTTATTCTATTTTAACTTTTATTGTTGTATTTAATTACTTTCATTACTTATTTGTTTTATGCACTTTTTTTATTTTTATTGATTTTCTGACACTTTTTTCTTTTATCATTTTTTTCTTTTATTCTGTTTTAATTTTAATTTTTTATTTCATTACTTTTTAGTTTTATGCACTATTTGTATTTTTTAATTTTTGTACTTCATTACTTTCATTACTTTTTATGCACTATTTTCTATTCTTTATACATTTTGACACTTGATTTTTTTTTTCTTTTCTTTTATTCCATTTTTATTTTTTATATTTTATTACTTATTTGTTTTATGCACTATTTTTCATTTTGATTAATTTTGTGACACTTGATTTTATCTTTTTTTTCTTTTTGTTCTATTTTAAATTGTATTTTTGTAGTTTGTTACATTCATTACTTTTTTGCTTTATGCATTATTTTTAATTTTTATTTTTTTTTGACCCTTGATTTTTTTTAATCTTTTATTCTTTTATTCTATTTTAATTGTTATTGTTGTATTTCATTACTTAGTTGTTTTATGCATTATTTTAATTCTTATTAAATTTATTGTATCATTTTTTTTTTATTTTATTCTATTTTTATTTTTGTACTTCATTACATTCATTACTTATATTTTCTGGGGTTTTTTATATTGTCTCTTTTTCATTTTTCATTTTTGACACTTGATTTTTTTTCTTTTATTCTATTTAAATTTTTATTGATGTATTTCATTACTTTCATTACATATACACTGTTTTTAATTTTTATTAATTGTCTGACACTTTTTTTCTTTTAGCATTTTCTATTTTAGTCTATTTTAATTTACATTTTTGATTCATTGCCTATTTGTTTTATGCACTTTTTTCATTTTTATAAATTTTCTGACACTTGATTTTTTTTTTTTTTAATCTTTTTTTTTTTATTCTATTTGAATTTTTATTTTTGCACTTCATTACTTGAATTACTTATTTGTTTTATGCACTATTTTTAATCAATTTTTTGGCACTTGATTTTTGTACTTCATTACTTTCATTTTTAATGTTTATTATGTTTTCTTTTATAATTTTTTTCTGTTATTCCATTTTAATTTTTATTTTTGTACTTCATTACTTTCATTACTTATTTGTTTTATGTATTATTTTTAACTTTTCTATAATAATGATATATGCTAATTAGTTTTTCTTTTGTGGTAAAGTTAAGTTAGTAAATAAATAGAAAAATACCTTAACTACAGATGTACAACAGCATTTTTGTCATCAAATGACAGATGTTGTTTTCTAATTAAAGAGTTTGGGTTTAAAATGACATCAGTGAAAGCTAACAGTTTAAAAAAAAAAAAAAAACTGAAAGACTGAAAAATTGCTTTACAGAACAAATGAAAACTTTTGAACAAATGAACAAAACTATTGAAAACTGCTAAAATGTGCCCTGGTTTAGTGTCGTCCTCCCTAATGGTGCAGCTTTGTTTCATAAAGGCCATTCCCCTCGTACATGATTATCAATCAGCACGCAGATCTCTGCCCCACGCCGCCACGAAGCCCGCAACCAGGCCAGCACATCACTCACCATCTCATTTATGTGGGCATTTCCTCACTCTTAATAAGTCATTTTGACTGCTCCCCATATTATTGCTGCAATTATTATAATTATCTCAATCTACCCCCGCATATGATGAGCTTATCGTAATTTATGAATAATGTATTTGAAAGTTTAATAGGACAATTAAATATGACATTGTTCTCTAATTGTGAATAATGAGTTTCCAGGTTTTAGTATCCTCAAAATGGCAAGTGCAAAGGGAAAGAAACAAAGTGAAAGACAAATGAGATGCACTAAATCCTCAAGGAGAGATAGAAAATGGTGTCTGATGAAATGAAAATACACATTTCTGGAGATAGATGTGTGTGTGTGCGCGAGAGAGCGAGAGAGACTTGGTCCTGCCTCCTACTGCGGCATTGCGAGCGCTCTCTCTCTCTGATTGGCTCTTCCTTTAAGACAGATGGCATGCCTGAAGTATAGTCCACTGATTGATAACTACAGAAATTGGGTTACATTTGGCTTTTCACCATCCATAAACTACACCAGCAGTGATTCATAGTGGAGTTGTAAAGCACACCTATTTTATCCGGTCTTTCTTTATCTCTCTCCCTCTCTAAAGCCTTTAGATCTGTCGCATATGTTACCGGTATACATAGCAAGACAATCTATGTACCAGAGAAAAACAGATTGACTCTCAGCGCTATACAACACTAATTAGACTTGCGGTTTTAACTGACACCTGGGTTTTGAATCACGTGACTAGCACAGCTTTCTTAAAGATGGAGAAACCAGATGCCAACCTCTGCATACCTTGATAACCAATCACATCAAAGTCATTAAACATCATTAAATTGCTGCCAAAGTTGTGCGAAAGTCAATAACTAGATTGTGGGTGCCAAGTCACACTTTTTATAACCTGTTGCAAAAAACGCCCTCGTAAAACAATTTTTAAAAATGAATGTTCAATGGCAAATATGTTGAAAATTAGCCAGTAGGCTGATGTTTTATCATTGGCATATCCATCCATCAATGGAGAAGTCCACTTCCAAAACAAAGATTCACATATAATGTACTCACCCCCTTGTCATCCAAGATGTTCATGTCTTTCTTTCTTCAGTTGTGAAGAAATTATGTTTTTTGAGGAAAACATTTCTGCATTTTTCTCCATATAATGGACTGGAATGGTGCCCCGATTTTGAACTTCCAAAAGGCAGTTTAAATGCTGCCTCAAACGATCCCAGATGTGATTGTAAACGATTCCAGCCAAGGAAGAAGGGTCTAATCTAGCGAAATGATCGGTTATTTTCGTTAAATATTTAAATACTTTTCAATCTCAAACGCTCGTCTTACCTTTTTCTCCCTGAACTCTGCGTATTCTGACTCAAGACAGTTAGGGTATGTCGAAAAACTCTCAACTTTTCCCCCTTAACTTCAAAAATCATTTCAAAATCATCCTACATCACTGCAGAAGTACCGACCCAGTCTTTGCAAAGAAGATCAAACACTCTTAACAAAAAAGGTAAAACAGCGATATAGGATGATTTCGAAGTTGAGGGAGAACATGAGATGGGAGTTTTTCGACATACCCTAACTGTCATGAACCAGAAAAAAAACAGTCCAGGCAGAGTAAGACAAGATGAGTGTCTGGCATTAAAAAGTATATAAATTGTATTATTTTTATTAAAACAAACCGATCATTTTGCTAGATAAGACCCTTCTTTCTCGGCTGGGATCGTTTACAACCGCATTTAGGATCGCTTGAAGCCGCATTTAAACTGCATTTTGGAAGTTCAAACTCGGGGCACCATACCAGTCCATTATATGGAGAAAAATGCCGAAATGTTTTCCTCAAAAAACATAATTTCTTTACGACTTAAGAAAGAAAGACATGAACATCTTGGATGACAAGGGGGTGAGTAAATTATTTGTAAATTGTTGTTCTGAAAGTGGAGTTCTCCTTTAAAGGTTTAAACCTCTGGATTTCCTTCTTAAATAGGAAGCTTGGGCAAGACATACAGACGTTTTATTATCTTTCCATTTGCACTTCTTGTTTTGAGGATATTAATGTCTATGAAGTGTAACATTTGAATGCATATATTTTAGTGCTGTCAAAATGTGCACGGTAACACAAACAATTGATTTTTCCAGTTTAACGGTGTTAAACATATTTAACGCAATTGATTTATTTAGTCGAAGAATGTCTTTACGACCACATCAAATTTCAGATGCACACTCCAACTTTACTTACGTAATAGCAGCCAAATAACCTAATAACCCAGCAGCTGTGATGTCTATTAATCAAAGAACAAAAGAAAAAAAGGATAAAATCAATAACTTTTGTAAATTTAAGGATTCATAATATTTAATTTAGTATGTAGTGTTTGATAACTTTGTTCAGTTTCTGTTAATTTCCTACTTGCTGAAGGGCACAGGTAAATAATTGGTTTATGTGGAGATTATTTTAAGTTCACTTAAATTAGAAGTTGTTATGTAAGTCTAACAAATGTTAAAATTGATAACTCTTATTTTTACCGTAATGTTGAATGACTGTAGTCAGTGGTTAAATATTAGGAAAAAAGAACAATTTCCTAGAGACATCAGTAATATTGGTATCAGTGATACTCACCTTCAGTCATAAAACATATTTAACAAATATTAAAAACATACTTTCTTTATGTTGTTTCTACATTAATTTGAAGATTGAATGTGAAATTATTGCAATATAAAAGTATATTTTAAAACTTTATTATTAGGTGGGATTAATTGCGAATAATCATGATTAATTAATATATATATATATATATATATATATATATATATATATATATATATATATATATATATATATATATATATATTTATATTTATATATATATATATATTTGAAGGTTGAATGAGAAATTATTGTAATATAAAAGCATGTTTAAAAGCTTTAATTTTAGGTGGGATTAATAAAAATTTAGAAAAAATGTAATCAGTGGTTAAGTATTAGGCAAAAAGAACAATTTCCTAGAGATTCATTTCAGAAAAAAATGTGTGATTAATTTTTTTTTTTTAATCAATTGACAGCAATATTATATTTTTGCTAAACGTGAAAAGTAAAAAAGTTAAAAAGCAGAAGTGTTTCTACATTAATTTGAACATTGAATGTGAAATTAATAAAGCATATTTAAAAACTTTAATGTTAGGTGGGATTAATCACGATTAATCATGATTAATTTCAGAAAAAAATGTGTTATTAATTTTTTTTTTTTTAATCAATTGACAGCAATAATACATTTTTGCTAAAAGTAAAAAGTTATAAGTAAAAGTGTTTCTACATTTATGTGAAGATTGAATGTGAAATTATTGCAATAAATATATATATATATATATATATATGTATATTTTATATGAAGGGCTGTCAAACAATTAATCGCATACAAAATAAAATTTTGAGTTTGCCTAATATATGCGTGTGTACTGTGTGTAATTATTATGTATATATAAATACACACAAATTAATGTATATATTTAAGAGAAATATGTTATCTATGTAAAAAATATTTGTATTTATATATAATATAAATTATATAAAGTTATAATAAATACATATACTTGTAAATATTTCTTATATATGTACCTGAATGTGTTTGTATTTCTATATACATAATAATTGAACACAGTACACACGCGTTTATTAGGCAAACTCAAACTTTTATTTTGTATGCGATTAATCGTGATTAATCGTTTGACAGCCCTAATTATATGCAATATAAAAGCATATTTAAAAACTTTAATGTCTTTAATGTGGGATTAATCACGATTAATTTTAGAAAAAATGTGTGACTAATTAGTTTAAATCGATTGACAGCACTAATATATTTATTTGCTAAAAGTGAAATGGTCAACATTTAAAGGCTGTTTACAGGACACCATTTTCAGCCAAAAACAGGAAACTTTTTAATGCATTTTGCCTGTTCGTTTACATGACAACGGCGTTTCGGAGACTGAAAATGCATAATTGTGAAAATGGGTTTCAAAGTGAACGTTTTTAAAAATGCCATCATTATCGTTTCCATGTAAACACCCAATACAGGAATCTTTGAAAATAGTGACATCATGCGAGTGTGTAGTACGTGTAAGGTATGTAGACATGTGCAGTGCGTGTCGATTTTAAACGGCCCGCAACGACCCAAACTCCCGCCCACAAAGAGCTAATCGTCGCTTCCCTACAGGTACTGTTTACTAACAAGGTGACAGTGCCAACTACTGGCCTGGCATACATAATACAGCGTTTTTGGCATTTTTTGCGGATATGTGTAAACGCGAATTGTTTTGAAAACATTGTCGTGTATATGTGAAACTTGTTAAAATGCAAGGGAAAAGCTTTTCCGTTTTTGACTACGTCGTTGTCGTGTAAACGTAGCCTTAGAAGTGCACTAGCATGGTCTCAAAGCTGCCAAAGCAAAGTCATGAACTAAATGGCACAAAACTCAAATTGGGTCAACTCGAGGCCGTGTACAAAGAGTTTAAAGTGTCCAAAAAGCAGCTTTTTCTTTCTGCTATATTACCAAAGTTATATGACGACACGTGTTCATCAGTCACTCATTCCTCTCACGTCAACCTCTGTAATCACAGGAGCTGAAGGAGACAGAGGAGCTCGACATTCAGCTGAAGGTGTTTAATGAAAATAAGGAGGAGGATTCCATCGAACTGTCTCACCGACTAGATGACATCCGCGCAGAGATGGAATATCCTTTTTACCGCTGCCTCGTGTGTGCGTGCAGCCGCGAGGGCGCCCGGTGCGGCTCAAGGGTCTAAAGCCAAGACCTCCAGTTCATTCGGAAGGGATTTGAGAATCAGTTTTTTTTCTTTTTTTTTTTTTCAATTCCAGTCCAGCCTCTGGCAACTCTGGTGGTAAACAAACCTCTTCACATCAACACATGCACGCACCGCACACATATCCCAGCATCCTTCTCTGGCCCTGAGCTCATTATACTGACATTCCAGAGACACAGAGAGCAACCTCTACGCTCACCTCTCCTCTGTTTCATTCCCCCTCAAATCTGCGGATAGACTATGCTACGCTATGGAAATCCGTTCACACTTATTTTCTCCCTGTTTCTACATCTGCATCTGACCCTTCAGGCCATAGCTGCGTACGTGGCAGCCATATGCAGTAGCTTCTGGATTTGTGTGGATCCTCACAGTAGCCTTTAAAAAGTAGCTTGAAGCCGTTCGCTGAATTCGAAAAAGAGCGAAGCATATATTTTTGGCTGTTTTAGTGCTGATTTTGTTGATGGTTTTTATCGTTTCTCCCTCTTTCCGTAAGCTCTCAGAGGGAAAGCTTCGCTGAAATGATGGAGAAGCCAGAGTTTTAGTTCAGGCTGTCTGGACTAATGATTTTTGTGAGCAGCCAACTGTGTAAGAGACACAACATTTGTCTCTAAGGACAATTTGGCATTGATCTGTAAGTGCCTTGTGTAATATGCGTGTCTAAGCAACGGTCTCTGTCTTTCTCAGTCCCCCCACCCCCCTATCTCTTTCTAAACACCAAACGTTTTCTAATCCCTCCCTTCTTGTTTTAGAAATATAAATATAAATATAAATATAAATATAATATATATTTACCTGTGGAGATTTTACATACTGTATGTAGTAGCTATACAGTATGTAAGCATTCCAAAAAATTTTATTTATTTGTTTGTTTGTTTCCAATCCATCTTTGTTTTCTGTCAGACTGCTTTATTAATATTTAACTATAGAGTTATATAATAATAATAATAATAATAATAATAATAATAATAATAATATTTTTATCAATGTTTACATATAGATATTACATATGTAAAATATCTACAGGTAAATATAATAATAGCTTTAATAATAAAAATTGTTATTATTATTATTATTATTTCTAGCAGACTGCCTAATGAATATTTATAGAGTATAATGATAATAATAATAATAATAATGATGATGATGATGATAATTATAATAAATGTATTAATGTTTACTCATTATATATGTAAAATGTTACAGATAATAATAATAATAATAATACTACTAATAATAATAGTGTACATATAGATAAATTATATTATTATTATTAATAATAATAATAATAATAATAATAATAATAATTATTATTATTATTATTATTATTATTATTACTACTACTACTAGAAGACTGTGTAATGAATATTTAACTATATAGAGCATAATAAAAATAAAATAATAATAATAATAATAATAATAATAATAAATGTATTAATGCTTACTTATATATGCAAAGTCATAATAGGTGGTCATTATAATAACAACAACAACAACAACAACAACAACAATAATAATAATAATAATAATAATAACAATAACCATAATAACCATAATAACCATAATAATAATAATAATAATAATAATAATAACAATAACCATAATAATAATAATAATAATAATAATAATAATAATAATAATTATTATTATTATTATTATTATTATTATTATTATTATTATTATTGATAATAATAATACTTTTATATAATAGCTACCAGTCATTAGAGTATTAATATCTTGTAATATTAATGCTTAATATCTCCTAACACTTCATTTTGATGATCCCCCAACAGACATTCTACTGACTATAACATAGCCCTACTAATGCCGCTAATACTATCATAAGATTTAGTTGACATAATTGAAAAGTTACTTAGTACAACATCTAAAGTAGAGTATCGAAATAAAGTGTAACATATAATACTAATTTTTAGTAGTGGTTGTAGTAGTAATAGTATAAATATAGCACTTTTGGTCTGGTTTAGTTCCGGTCACTGTATTGACTTCAGGAAGCTGTTGAATATTAATTGAAAGTTGGACAGTGTGATTGATTGACCCTCCCTCTCTGTCTTTTGTATTGCTCAGCTCCATGCTGATACAGCTCATGTTTATGCATCACCTTCCCCACCAGTATATTACAGCAAACATGCCCAAAATACAAATATGCACAGACGGCGTGTAGCTGTGTGCACACTCGTGGCCCTGCTTAATAGATAGAACGGCTTTCTGGTGCGTTTCGCTGCTTTTGAAGTGTGGAGAAAATAATTCACTTAAGCAGATCACCTGTGTTATCAGCAATAATGCTCTGAAGATGCTTGTATTCTCACATTGAGTTGACAGAACATGGGATACACTCACAACCTTATGAATAACTGAAATGATATGAGTTAATTAGAAAATGCACAGCAGCGCTGGGGCAGATTGGTTTGCTGCAAGGGCAGTTTTTAAAGTGGCTGGAAGACTTAACGTTCCATTTTATTATTGTTCCATAAATATTTAGAGTTACACATACAGTATAGTATAATGTTTTTTTTTGTTTTTTTGTTTTTTACTATCTCGGTTTATAGTTAACATTCTTTTAAAGGATATATAATTCTCTAACCTGAGGCAAATTTTTTTAATTAAATGAAAACAGCCCTGTTGTACTTCTTAGTTTTTTACTCTAAATATTGAGTCCCCATAGCTTTTTGATTTCTGTCCCAGTGGAAGGGAAGGAGTGATTGTTGTGGCTCAAGAAAGTGTGCTCCAGTCGAGCCAGTGCATCACCCTGCAGTCAGCGTTTAAATATTTCAACAGACATTGTCAAAACCTACAGCACATGATATAATGACTGGACTCAATATTTCAGCCACCTCTGCTCGGTGCAGCACGACAAATATACACACAGATATAGTTATTTCTTAAACTATTTTTGCACATATTTACAAAGATTTTTATTTTATAACACTGTGGAGCGTTGTTATATTAACTCAACTGTAGGACCATTAGTAGAAACAATTAATGAGCTACTGAGTGCTACTGTTAATCATCATATGCTTTAGCTTGCCACCATTGAAAATAGATCACCGGTCATTTATTTAACTCAAGTGGACATAAGAGAGAGGGTTGGGGTGTCTTGTTCTTGATATAATAATAATAAAAAAGAACACTATGATGACTGTCTGATCTTACATCTATTTTAGACATGGAAAGCCACTGCCCTTTCTCTTCAGGGAGAGGAGATGTTGGACATTTAATCAATACTCTGCAAGTTTAAGAGCACATTTCTTCTGTTTTGGACACAAGCAAGACAAACTAAAGACGAGGTTTCAGTCCAAGAAATAAATAAATAGAAAAAGGAAGCGAGTGATCCATATTTTATTGCTTTAAATAATCAAACTTAAAGAATTTTCATTTGATTCGTGTCTAGAGCCAGGGTATGAACTGGCAGAAGAGGTATCGCCTCTGTCACTTTTCTTCAAAAGCTTCTGTTTACAAATGTTAGCAAATTAGATCCCTAAAGATACTTTAGAATGCAGGAAGATAGCATCAGCAACCTTTGACTCAGCCCTACATCTGAATTAAAACAAGCAAGCAATTTCCAGTGAGTGATGGCCATTCACCTTTAGCTGTATTGCATGCATTTTATTGTTCTTTCTCGTCTTAGAATTATACTGCTGCACTTCAAACAATTCTAGTCTTAAGCACAATTTAATATGTATATGTATAGAAATGGCTTATTTAGATAAGCATTGTTTTATTACTGTATGTGCAGTTGTGTCCTTAACCGTCTATGTACTGATATGAGTGAGGTGTACCATCTCCTGTCCAACATGGTGAAAGACACAGGCTCAGAACCATACTTCCTGTCCATCCTCCAGCACCTGCTGCTCATCAGGAATGATTATTATATCAGGTGAGTGATGTTGTGTGTTTTCTTCAATATCTATTCCAGTGTGATGGTAACAAGACTGCACCTATCTGTTCATCTAATTTTTCTCAATTGACCCTTCGCAAAAACCTGCCCTCCTTAGTTACTGTTGCTGTGTCTGACAAACAATGACGCTCTCACACCGCACATCATGTTCTCACGTAGTGAAAAATACATTGCGGAACAAACAGGAAACTGACAACACACCAACAGACAAGACAGAACAGGTTACTTCTGGTATGAAACACAGTGAAACACGGTGGGAAAATCCTGTTTCCGCCACTGAGTAAAAAATACACAAAGTCACATTTCTCACAGTTCTGACTTTTTTCTTGCAATTGCAAGTTTACATCTCACAATTCTGACTTTTTGTTTTTAAAATTGTGTGATGCAAACTGTCAATTGAAATGACTTTTCACAGAATTGTGAGAAATAAACTTTATATAAACTAAATGAAGTCTGGCTTCATTTGTTCTTCATTGATATGTTCTTGTAGTTTCAACTTTTCTTTTCTCAGAGTTGTGTGATATAAATTCGCAGTTGGGAATTATGAAGTCAGTATTGCATGATGTAAACTTGAAATTGTAAGAAAAAAAACTCAGAATCACAAGTAAAGAAGGTCAGAATTGCAACATACAAGCTCAAAAAAATGACCGTTTTTCTCAGAATTGCAAGTTCTGACTTCATAGCACACAATTGTGAGGTATGTCAGTATTGTGAGATGTAAACTCACAATTCTGAGAACATATTTGTCTTTTTTCACCTTCGGAACTGGACTTTATAACTCGCACTTGTGAGTTTATATCTCACAATTCTGAGAAAAAAAAATGTCAGAGAACGAATGTCGGAACTGCGAGATACAAACTCACATTTGCGAGAAAAAAGTCAGAATTGTGAGTTTATGTCTTGAAATTCTGACTTTATTTTCTCCGATTTGCGAGTTCTGACTTCATAACACACAATTGTGAGGTATGTCAGTATTGTGAGATATAAACTCACAATTCTGAGAACATATCTGTCTTTTTTCCCCTTCGGAACTGGACTTTATAACTCGCACTTGTGAGATTATATCTCACAATTCTGAGAAAAGAAATGCCAGAGAACAAATGTCGGAACTGCGAGATACAAACTCACATTTGTGAGAAAAAAGTCAGAATTGTGAGTTTTTATCTTGCAATTCTGACTTTATTTTTTGCAATTTCAAGTTTATATCCCAATATTTTGACTTTATAACTTGCAGGTGTGAGTTTATTTGACGTAATATTAAGAAAAAAGTTAGAAATGCAAGTTTATGTCTCACAATTCTGACTTTATAGCTTGCAACTGCAAGTTTATATCTCAAACTTCTGAGAAAAAAATTAGAATTGCAAGTTTGTATTATGCAATTCTGAGAAAAAATGTAAACTGGAAATTGCAAGAAAAAAAGTCAGAATTGTGAGATATAAAGTCACAATTATCTTTATTTTTATTCATTGGTGGAAACGGGGTTTCAAATCAAAATATGTAAATACATTTAATTTGGGAAATATTTATTTGTGCAAAAAAAAAAAAAAAAAAAAATGTTGTCCAAATGAAGTTAGCAATGCATATTACTAATCAAAATTAAGTTTTGGTATATTTATGGTAGGAAATGTACAAAATATCTTCATGGAACATGATCTTTACTTAATATCCTGATGACTTTTGGCATAAAAGAAAAAATGAAAATTTTGACCCATACAATGTATTTTTGGCTATTGCTACAAATTGCAGCAAAAATAATTATTGTGTATATATGTGCCATTGTAGTAATATAAAATTACTTGTATCAGGATGTATCAGAAGATTTTAGTCATATTGCTGCTTAGCTATATCTTGAATGATAATTTATTTATAAGAGAAAGTTATTTTGCATGTTCAGCCGCACTCTGAGTTTGTGTGTCAGTCAGAAAGTGAAGAAATGATACTGATCATTTCAGTTCACTGTTGCATCAGACCTGTTGCTGAGGTAAAATATTTAATAAAGAAGGAAGAGCGAAGCGATGAAAGGGAGGGAATTTACCATGGACATGTTGCTGCTCACTTTGAGCCATGAATAATGTATAGCCCGGCTTGTTGGAAAAAGCGAGAAATAGAAAACACATTAAGCAAGTAGTATGGCAGATTCTCGTTCAGTGCCATCCCTCCCGCCCCTGTGTCTGTAACTCTGACGGCAGAAAACAGGATCACTACAAACGCTGATTAAAAATGTATGCACTTATTAAAGACTCTCTCCCATAGGAAAGAAAAATAACAAATGGAATCTCTTTAACGTCTCCAATTGTTTCTTTTAGAGACCAATGAGATTAAATGATGAGAAAATTAATTCTCCTGCCTCTCAGAGATTTTTCTCCTGAGGAAAAAAAAAACACCTTAGTAATCCAACAGAAATCAGATATTTTAATATCAACTTAAATATTTCGCTTTCGGTTTTTATTTTCTAAAATTTTATGAGAAACATCTGACACAAAGTACTTCTGAAAGAGTGACTTATATCTGTACTAAAACATATTTCTCAAGCTTAGCATCGAAAGATGGATACACAGTTTTGTTTGTAGTCTCATATGCATCTGCATTACGTGGTCACTCTATAAACTTCTCATCAGCGATGTCTTTGCTTGCTTTTGAACCTGGTGAGACGTTTTATGTAGATTGGATTGGCTGGTTGGGAAATTGTATGGCTATAATTTTAGATTAAAGGGATCCCTTGAGATCAGTGTGCGCTTTGATGGCTGAGTCTCCAAGGAGAGGGAGGGAAGAATAGGCTGGTGGCATGTCTGTGCTTCTGTCCGCATCAGTCGACAGCGTCGCTCTTGTTCATAGGTGTTGGGAGGTACTCCGGTGATCAAAGCCAGCCATAAAGGAGAGCTGTCCGTGCCAATAGATCGTGCCGTTTGATTTAAAGCCATTCTTTAATTCCAGCAAAACAAGCAGGCACTTTTATCCTCATTTAACTCTGTGCCCTCAGCTCTGTCCTTGGTTATTTGTATGGAAAGTTTTCCCTCGATTTGTTTAATAACCGTTTTTAAAGTGAAATAAAATAAACAGAATGATTTAATAACAGTTAGCGATGTCCTTCAGCCCTTCAGCCTTCCTTTTTACTGCTTTTTTAGAGCAGCGGAAGATGTTGGGCAATAACTCTCTTAGACTCTCTAACAGAAGGTAGATCAGAGGGAGTGTATATGGAGCACATCTTCTACTTTTGGCCGTGACTGATGTGAAGATTAGATGGGCAGTGTGGAGCAGGGGTTGGATGGGAGATGAGAGGCAGACAGTGAAGGTGCCAGACTGAGAGAGAGAAGGAAAGAGCGGCTCCGATGAGTGGGACATATGCTGTCTCCTCTGGTGGGGTGTGACAGTTCTGGGTCAGTCGTCTCCTTCCCGGTTCTATCCAGCATGCGGCAGTGGTGGTAGCCAGGATGTTGAGAAAATAGGGCGGCTTATTGAGATAATGATATGGTGTACATCAGTGACAGCCGTAAGCTTCGGGCCTTGCCACTAAGCCGGGCTCGGTGACACTCTCAGCCCTATCAGTTCCAGCCACCCCGTCCGCCCCCTCTGCACGCTTATTACACATCGCTGCCGTGTTTCTCACAACAAGGCCTTGAATTGGCAAATTGTATGAATATGATTATTTGTTTGGTTATTTGGGTATGTTATTTGTCATTGAGCTTAGAGAGATATCCAATTATAGTAATGTCTTAATAGCTGGTTTATTAATGTTACAACAAGAGATGCAGTCCTCTTTGATGCTATAATTTGCTCTTTTATTTAAAAAAAAATATATATATTTTAGCATTTTGCAGTACATTAATGTATTATTTGTTTTATTTTGAATAAATAAATGTATTTTGTTTTAATTTTAGTTTTAGTATTTAAAGTTGAAGTTGACATACACCTTGCAGAGTCTTATTTTACCAAAATAAGAGGGATCATACAAAACACGTCATTTTTTTTTATTTAGTATATATTTATTTAGATATTTCAAATAAAAGATGTTTACATATAGTCCACAAGAGAAAATAATAGCTGAAGTTATAAAAATGTCCCCGTTCAAAAGTTTACATACACTTGATTCTTAATACTGTGTTGTTACCTGAATGAGACAGTTTTTTAGTGATAGTTGTTCATGAGTCCCTTGTTTGTCCTGAACAGTTGTTTTGTATATTTGGACCCTTTCCAACAATGACTGTATGATTTTGAGATCCGTCTTTTCAGACTGAAGACAACTGATGGGCTCACTAATGGCTCACTGATTCTCCAGAAGGAGGGGGTGAAAACTTTTGAACAGAATAAAGATGTGTACATTTTTCTTATTTTGCCCAAATATTGTATATATATATTTTTTTTCATTTAGTACTGCCCTTCAGAAGCTACAGAAGATACTTGCATGTTTCCCAGAAGACAAAATAAGTTAAATTTACCCTGATCTCCAAATTCAAAAAAATATCACCCCCTGGCTCTTAATGCATTGTTTTTTCCTTCTGGAGCATCAGTGATCATTTGAACATTCTGTAATAGTTGCAAATGAGTCCCTCAGATGTCCTTAATGTGAAAAGACAGATCTCAAAATCATACAGTCATTGCTGGAAAGAGTTCAAATACACAAAAATGCTGGAAAAACAAAGAATTTGTGGAATCTGAAGAATTTTTCTGAAGAACAGCAGGCAGTTTAACTGTTCAAAACAAACAAGGGACTCGTGAACAACTATCACTAAACAAAAAAACACAGCTGTGAATCATTCAGGTAACAACAGTATTATGAATCAAGTGTATGCAAACTTTTGAATGTGGTCATTTTTATAAATTCAACTATTATTTTCTCTTGTGGACTATATGCAAACATGTGAAATATCTTATTCAGGTCGGTACTAAAAAAAAATAACATGCATTTTGCATGATCCCTCTTATTTTGGTAAAATAATTGCATTTTGCAGATTCTGCAAGGTGTATGTAAACTTTTGACTTTAATTGTATGTGGTTTTGTAATTTCTAAAAAATATGTATTTTTTAAAATATAAATATTTGTTGCCTTTACAAATAACTGAAGTAAAATAAGTATTTTTTTCTATGTAATATTTATATTTTATTTTGGCTTAATTTCAGTTAACAAAAACTGTTTTAACAATTACAGTTTTAGTTGTCACTAATAGCAGTGGTCAGAGACCACCTGAATGTTTATTTATTTGTGTATTACCTAAAATATTGTTCCATTGCTGAATTAAGCAGACATCTTGAAGTCTCTTATTAGCAGCACACAGTCCTTAAAGAGCAGCAAATAAAACTGAAATATGGATCATAAGAAAACATAAGTGCAAGTGCATCCCTGTTGCGTAATTTATTACTTTGGGTCAACAACCTCCTTCGTTCATCTATTAGATTATCTATATTCCCTCGCAAATATTGTTTATCAAACAAGAATGTTTGGAGATTAAAAAAAGTAATGCTCTAGACTTAAGTGGCTTTAGTGAAGAGTTGTGGTGCAATTATTTAGCACAGAGACATTTTTAAAGCCATGCTCGTTCATTAGAATTCGAAAGCTTGTTTTGTGTCGAGAAGCCGAGAGAAGGGGACGACACATTTCTAGGAGGAAAATTGAATACCTACATGAGACATTCAAGGTCATGCTTGGAACATAATTATTTGCCACTACGGAGCTCGGCTTAAGTCGACATTGTATTTGTTAAATGTCACTTGCAATTAAATTTGGTAATATAACTTGGAAAAGGTCACCCACTAAGCGCCGTGGCAGTGTCTAGTCCCAGACCCATTTACTCCCCGTCCCGTCATTGTCACCCCTCCAAACACAAGGCCGTGTTTTCCCAGCCATTGTGCGACTAATTACACAGATTACACTGATTAGATTTGCGTCTCAGGTTTTATTGCTGCCCTTAATTGCCAAAGATGATTGCAAATTAGAGAGGGAAGCACGGAGGCCCGGATGTCGGTTTGTCTTCACCTTGAATGGACAAAGTCACCCAACCGCTCTCAGGCTGCGTGCTTTGCCGTTAGTGATTTCATTATGTACCGAAGGAAGCCTTAATTCAATGCCGTGAAATACCATTAAAAGATATGTCTTACCGGATGATTTATGAAGAGCTGTCGTCGCAGGAATGCGCAAGGCGGTATTTTATATGAAGTTAACGGCTTTGTCTCTTGTCATACTCTGCCCCCTCACTCTCGCTGTACTCGTTCTTTTTATTACAGGCCTCAGTATTACAAGGTGATCGAGGAGTGTGTGTCCCAGATCGTCCTCCACCGCAGTGGGATGGACCCTGATTTCGCCTACAGGGAGCGACTGGATGTGGACTTCAGTCATCTCATCGGTAAGTCTGAGAGAAGGTCTCCTGAGTCTTGAAGACAGCGTCTTTGCGTTGAACGCCACGCTAGGCTTCAGTTCATTTTAAGTTATTATTCATTGGTACAACTCAGTTTTCCAGACTATTAAATTCTGCCTTGAACTGTATGGTCATTTGATAAAGTGGTCAGAACATTTCAGAATGAATAAAAAGGAGTTTCAGGTTTCGGTAACCAGCTTTAGGTAAAAGCTTGAGAGCAGTATTGAGTTATACCACTTCAATGAAATCTGCCAGAAAGATTTTTGGGGCTTAATGGCATGTCTAGAGTATGATTATAACAACCCTGCACCGGTTCACACTACACTCTGTCTAACATAACTGTGAAATCACGCTGCGCTGAGGAAGGTGCAACTGCAGTTGATAAAAGTTTGCGATTTCCTGGAGTAGATCTAATTATCATTTCCCGGTCCCCGTGAGAGCCCTGTCTGAAACACCTGCACTCACCTGACATGTAAGATAAGGTACACTCATTATGCATAAATAAAACATTATCTGCAAAAGCTGGCTGGCGTGTCATGTCTTATAAACGCAACACGACTTCAGCTGTACTGGTTATATTTGCAGTCCTGGATTTTTTCATTTGTTTTATGATTAAATGTTGGGGAGGAAAGCATTTGTTGCCAATTGTTTTGTCATCCAAGTTCTTGGACACCAAAGGAATTAATAAAATAAGGGTGATGTAAATTTTTGGCCTCTCTTTTTTTCTCTCTTCTTTGCCCCTCTTTTGTGTTTTGTCACTAACACTTTCGTAACTTGCCAACAAAGGCTCATTAAAAGTTTTCAGACCCATCTGCAGAAACAAAAAATGTTAGATTTTCTCACTTCTTCCCTTACTTTAATGAGTTGAAAACAGATTTTTGTGGGGCGCCGTTTTTAAATTTACATCTCAAACCTCTGGAACAGAATGCAAATCTCCAGAGGGGAGGGGGGAATGAGACACTGACAGGTTCATTTTATTCTGTTCGCTTTTTTGTTCTTTTGATTGTCTTCATTCGGTGTCTGATGTGGAATCTTAAGCATCGTGTTAACAATGCACCTTGTAATTTACATATACTTGTGTGTTTTCATGTACCCGGCTGTTTGTGAATGACAGATCAATGTGTGGATAAAGCCAAAGTGGAAGAGAGCGAGCAGAGAGCGGCTGAATTCTCCAAAAAGGTGAGTCTATTATTCACCCTGGGTGCCGCTATTGGTATGCAACCAGGCTGCTGTCACCAAACTTTTCTCCCATGAGCGGTGAGACAGCACATCGATTGTTCTCGTCTGATCAATAGCTGGCAGCAGAGCAACATGATCTGTATCAGTGCAAGCAGAATCAATGCTGATGCTCCAATCTGCAAGCTTGTTTGTGCCATACTGGGAATGCTATTTACAGGCACCATTTCAAATCGTGTTAAAGGCCCCGATGAACAATATTGTAATTTTTTTAGTTGAAACATTTCCTCTGGAGGTTTATGAGGATGCTGAGATAACACTTGCTGGTGTTGTCAGTGAAGCCAAGAGCTGCATCCCATGATGCTTTGAGAGTGCATCCATGCTCTTGCTCAGCTTCCTGCCAAATGTCAGCCAGACATCTGAGGCTTGCAGTTTAATGACAAAATAACACAAATACTACTGGGTAGTAGGGTTGGGTACCGTTCACATTTTAACCGGTACTGTACCGGAATCGGTACCTGAAATTCTGTACTTTTCGGTACTTTACTCTCTGTATAATAACAAAAACATTTATTTCATTGAAAAAATAAGCCTAAAACAGGTTAGTTCGTTTGAGTTTTCCCTCTTTTCCTCCCTTTCCTTCTCTTTTAAATAGCTTGCTAAAGCGCCATGCACATTTTACTTTCACTTTCAAATTAGCGTCAATTGTAAGTTTGGGTTTTCCTCATTTCCTCCCTTTTTTTGCTTTTAAACAGCTTGTAAAAGCGCAGTGCACATTTTACTTTCACTTTCAAATTAGTGGCAATTTGCCGTGGATTTAATTCAAACAATCAACAGAAGACAGCATCAAACTCATAGAACCTTTATTAACAAAACTAATAAAAATACACCACATTATATGCCTAATATAAAATAAGAAATTACTTAGGCTACACAAACTTTAAATAGCCTAGGTATACAAAACTGAAAATCAGCAAACGCTGTGCAACCAGATAAATAAGAAACATAGAATGTTAATTAGCAAAACAAATAAGAAAGCTTGGATAAATAAAATAAAATACACAAAAGCAGCAAACACTGTGGAACCAAATAAATAAATAAATAAAATAAAAAACCTTCCAAAATCACCTTAGATAAACGGCAAAGGACAACAGCCCTGTTAGCACATGTATTTGACATCTGCATTTACATCTGCAAGATGTATTTTTTTGAGTGTTTGCTCATCAGCAATACGTCCATAGGACGTTTCCTATCAGATGTCAAATAGATGTCTATTAGATGTCTTTACAGACGTACAGACGTACATGTGCTATATGGGGCCTTTTTTTAAAATCCAAAATATTGCCAAACAGACGCTTTTGCATTAAGTTTCTTCTGCCAACTCCTTGTCTTTCTCACCTCGACTCACTTCACTTGATAAATTAATTTGGACTCCTGTTCCTGTTCTGTGATGTAAACAAAACCGTGTCTCCACCATTCATATGTACAAGCGGCAAGCGGAATATGATTCATATTTAAATATTCTTTTTGTGGTTTAATATTCACAGAGAGTAGTCTATATCACAATCCAAATTAAGTGACAGACCTACTTTTGGTTTATTCATCCAACAATTGACAAATTCCGTGGCATTCTGCATTATAGAGCAATTCCGTTTTTTATGAATGAACTCCGCAATTTCATCCACGTTTTTGCGGAAACTATATGGCCCTAGAAATATATGTTCTAACCACAATTTAGAACATTTCGGTTTGTCTTGTGTGTTTTTGAACAAGTTGCAGCAGTGATGTCACATCACAGGGTCTCTCTCTCTCTCGCTCTCTCTCGCTCTCTCTGTAATGTACATGACCAGATGTGCTCTCAGGTACTGAAATTTGGTACCGATTGATTTAATGGGAATCAGTACTCAAGTACTACTGACGTAATTCGGTCGGTACTCTTTAAAGTACAGAGTTCAGTACCCAACCCTACTGGGGGTACACACAAACTGTGTGTATGCTTGTGATTGGAGCTGAGTACCAATGCTGTGTATCATTTTTTATTTACACACATGTATGTGCGTTATTGTTTTCAGTTCGACGAGGAGTTCAGCGCACGGCAGGAGGCGCAGGCCGAGCTACAGAAGCAGGAGGAGAAACTCAAAGGGCTAGAGTCTCAGATCAACACCCTGCAGGCCCAGGTAACAACACTTGCACCATAACCTTCTGTACACACTCTTCTCTCCCAGGTATGACCAATTCCGCTGCTCTGCGCTCTCTACCCAAGGGTATCAAACACAGGTTAGCACTAATGGAAGCTACCACCGATGCCATGCCCAATGTGTTCACCTTTAACATGCATAGTTTACCCTTCCATTGGCACTGATTACACCACAGAACCGATATGTGCTTTGTTGTACTCTCAGAGGCTTCGAATCCACTGAGGTTTCTCTTATCTTCTCTCATGAGAGCTTAGAAGAGCCCTTTATCCTGCAGATCCGTGAAGGAACACGCCTACTTTACTTCCAGACTGGCTTTCTTCACCTCGCAACTATTCTCCAATGGCTATTAGACTGGCAGGCATTAAATTATTTGTCTCCATCATAAAACCTACTTGACAGAGCCTCAGCTCATCAAATGCCCTGAAAATGAGCTATACAAGCACATTAGGATCACTAGTACTTATTTTCTATGTTGTGAGGTCATATGAAGCAGTTTTTCTCTGTCTGCTTCGAATGGTAATGCAACTTCTAATGTGGCGGCGAAGGAGAGACTCTGCTAATTTGGTCAAATTGAAACCTTTTTATCTTTTATCGTGAATGCAGTGGTGCTCTAAGTGGGTATTTTAAGACTTGGGGGATTGTATGATTTAATAAAGGGCCAATCTCCCCCTCAAATTGTTGGATTTGATTTTTCTCAATTGCTCCATCGCAGCCTGTTCCTAGCTATTGTATCAACGCTGTGAGGGATTGCGTTACGTCTTTGGCTCTCACATCATCGTTCCTGTCAAGAAAAACCCTTAGTCCTTCTCCCGCAAAATGACTGCTATTTCCTACCAAACCCAATTTGAAACATTTTAGATTTTAGTGCTGCCTTGGGACAAAAGAAGTAGCTTGCTAGCTTATGGAGTTTAATAGAAGGGGAAAAAAAAAAATCACCATTTGTGAAGCGCCATCCACGGCGTAAATAGTTTTCCAGAAACCAAATATATTGCAGTCGGAAAAGCCAGCTCTTTGTCTTTCTGTTTACTTACCTCTCAGTGTTTCCGAGCCCTATTGCCCCCAGCTTCTCCCAACATGAGCCTCCCCACCTTCAAACCGAGATGAGTTGCTGTCATTAAGGACCCTGGCAGCTCGAACCACCATTCATTCTCACAGATTTACCAAATGGCCACATTAGTGGAGGCGGAGCTGGAATGGGTTCCTCCCTGTGCAAAGCGGAGCTTCTCAGAACCAGACACTTCATTTGTGTGCAGTCCTCACCCCTGCACTTCATCTGCCCCGAGAGCCGAATCACGGCACGTTACCCACTCTGCCTCCCTCCTTTCCTCCATCTGCCTCGTCCATCACTTTCTCAACTCCTACACATATTCATGAGCCCAGGCCTCTCTGTGCTCCACTCCTCATCAGTCACCATCATCCCTCCTTTTCTACGCTCATTCATGCCGAGCCATATTGCGTGCACCCAATGCGTCCCTCCTCACGGACACCACAACCCCATTAATGACTGCTCACCTGCTCTCTCCTGCTTCCTTGGACCACAGTGTCATTCGGCTGTTGTTTTTCCCTGGGTGTCCTTCAGTCGTACCCCAAGGCGATCTCCTTCTCTTTGAAGCTCAGTCATCTCCAGCACATTAACAGGTAGAGGAGCGAAGCGGAGCCCTGGAGACGCATACTCGTTCCAAATGTGCGCTCTGAAGGCACGTTCAAAGCTTTGGCTCCAGAACATTCTCGCATCAACAGACTTCTGGTGCTTCTGGTTGAGAACATATAATGTGCTCGCTAAAGAAGCACCGGGATATTAGCATGAGAGTGTTGCACATATCCCGTGGGTGTTTTGGCACATCTGAAAGGGATATAAACTCATAGGTTGTCATGCGCAAAGCTGACAAATTGTACCCTTTATTAGACAGCCGGTGTAAAACTCTTCTCCCACTACAGTTTTACACTGTTGTCAGGTTGTGGGTGCACAACACATCACCGTGAAAACTGACTACGCTCACCCACATGCTGACTTGCTCTTTGGTGGTCTGGTACAGATGGAAAGTAGAACTTGGTTGCAAAAGTTTGATAACCCCTTGCAGAATCTGTTAAAATATAATGTAATGTAAAATGTTCAAAAGTTTGGGAACCCTTGGTTCTTAATACTGTGTGTGGTTACCTTGATGATCTATGACTGTTTTTTTGTTTTGTGATGGTTATTCATGAGTCCCTTGTTTGTTAAACAGTTAAACTGAGCACTGCTCTTCAGAAAAAAAAGAAAGATTCTGCAGATTCTTTAGTTTTCCATTATCTTTTGCATATTTGAATCCTTTCCAGCAGTGACTGTATGATTTTGAGATCCATCTTTTCACACCGAGGACAATTGAGGGACTCAAACACGATGCATTAAGAGCCGGGGGTGAAAACTTTTTGAATTTGAAGATGAAGGTAAATTGTACTTAATTTGTCTTCCGGGAAACATGGAAGTATGTTCTGTTGCTTCCGAAGGGCAGTACAAAATGGAACAAAATGATATTTCAACAAAATATTTGGACGTCTTCATCCTGTTCAAAAGTTTTCGTCCCCGGCTCTTAATGCATCGTGTTTCGCTCTAGAGCATCAGTGAATGTGTGAGCCTTTTTTAATAGTTGTGTTTGAATCCATCAGTTGTCCTCAGTGTGAAAAGATGGATCTCAAAATCATACAGTCACTGTTGGAAAGGGTTCAAATATGCAAAAGATGCTGGAAAACAGAATAATCTGCAGAACCTAGAGGATTTTTTTCTGAAGAACAGTGCTCAGTTTAACTGTTCAGAATAAACAAGGGACTCATGAGCAACCATCACAAAAAAAAAAAAATGTTGTAGATCATCCAGGTAACCACATATGGTATTAAGAACCAAGGGTTCACATACTTTTGAATCTGGGTTATTTTAATATCTTTAGCTGTTTGTACTTGTGGACTAGTGATGGGAAGTTCGGATCATTTTACCGACTCGGACCTTTGAGTCTCGTTCAGCAAAATGAACGAATCTTTTTTCGAGTCATTTTGTTCATTTCGTTCATTTTAGCAAAATATAATTTAAATGTTACGTGTTACCTCCCTAACACATCTACTGCTTACACAAGCGTTGATCACACTACAAACAAGACAAACTATAATGCTATAAGAAACAGAAAAGATTAATTCAACCTCCCCTCTTATCTGACAAGTTTTCGGTTTTGAGTCGTTCGTTCATCACGTGACAGCCCAATAAGCTTAACCAATGCAGTCTGAGCCGGAAAGAGAATTGATTAGTTCATCTCTCCAGACTTCGGGTTCGAGTCATTCGTTCATCACGTGACAGCCCCATAAGATGAACGAATGACTCCAAAAACCCGAAGATTCGAAACAGGTGAACTAATTCCAGTACACAACCTAATAGGATGTTGTGCATGCGCGACTGAACGAATCACTCCCCGAGACGACTCGTTCGTCCTGAGTCACATTAAAGATTCGTTCAAAATGAATGAATAGTTCAAGAACGATCCATCACTATCAAGCTAATATCGTTTACATAAAATATCTTACTCAGGACATTCTGCTAGGGGTTCCCAAACTTTTGCATTCTGCAGTAAATGAATTAGTATAATACATTTTATTTAGATTTTCTACTAACAAAAGCATAAATCATGCATAAATGCATGATCCAAAGGTCATCTCTTTACCTTTGTATGATAATCATTGTCTCTAAAATAAGCATCAGTAGGCTGCATTATCATGTACATTTCTAGAGTTTTAAGCCAAAAAGCATGAATGTCAGACATTTCACATTATTTCATGCCATTAGGGTGACCGAGGTTTAAGGACAACAAAGAGATGACAGCAAAGATGTGCTTATCAACAGATTTGCCTTTAACACATAATTGAAGAGAGCCATTATTCAGAGGAACCGACGCAACAGCTCGTGCGAAAATAATAGCCGGATGAGCTCATCAAAGCTGTGGTACAGAAAAAATCGGACAGACTGAATGTGAAATGGAAAGAATAAAATAATAAAAGAGCTTTGCACTTATAATTCATGCATTTTTAAGAGTTAATGAGAGTGCATGCGTTATTAGGCCTCCTGCTCAGTTGTTCAGTTTTAAATAAGCATGTAGCCATATTCTCTCTTTTCATTGATATTTCCCCTCCTCGATTCGCCTGCGGTTAGTAATTGCGTCATATTAACGGCAACAAAGTGCAACACATTTCTCCAGGGTTCCTCGTCCCTTCTCTTGGACATTTAACAGAAAGGGAATAGAGTCAAAGGTGCGGAATCGAACGGCAGCTCGCTTAATAATTCAGAACCCAGGGTGAAATCTTTTGCAGCACCTGATAGGTTTCAGAAAGCTCTGCGGTCAGCTGTCTGTACCAACATGGGACTCGTAACATTGCAGTACAACTCAAGGCTGGACCTGTGTCTTATTGCCACTGCCGGGATGGATTTGGCAAGGAGTCTGGCGGTAATGATGCCGATAAGGACAGCGCTTCGCTTGACTCATAGAGCTGGTTGCCATGTGCCCTTCGCTGTTGCCATGGTCAGTATCAGGGGACACAACTCGGCCATTCACCTTTACAGGCTGATTCGTTTGAGATGCAGTATTAGTGCGCCATCACTCTTTCTCGCTCTCTTTGAGGAAACTATCACAAGGAATATGAAGATGCTGCTGTTCTTCTTAAGAGCGTTCAATGTGTTGGCTGCTGTTCTGCCCTTCATATCATCAAAAATACGAAAAACATGAAAAAAAAAAAGCTTACTAAACACTACAAGCAAGGACAGCATTTCAAATGTGATCAAAGTCTTCACCATGAAGGTATCCATCTTCTTTTCCATTACATGTCTTTAATATTTGATTCCGCCCTACGTGCGGTATGGGGAAAATGCGCCATATAAGTGTATTTTAGAGGCAGTAGAGTATGCTTCCTCTGAACGAAAAGAGGCTGTTAAGATGTTATTTTTCCCCTTTTCTTTTTTTAAAAGAGGTTGCTCCATAGCAAGTTCAAAGCGGGAGCAAAGCATCACTGAATCTAAGTGCTCGCGCTAAATTCACCGAGCTCGTCATAAGGCTGTGAAATGATGAGAAGGACTTGAAGGAGCGGGATTCCAGAAGCAGCTCTAAAAAGCACACAACAACCAATTTACTGTGTTCCCGACTCTTACGCCTTGAACTTCCCTTTGAAATGGACGTTAGTGGAACAAAAGCTTCATGGAAATGACAGGACTCTAAAGTGGGTGCAACAGTCGGGTTCCAGAAGTAAAAATCAAAGTCGTTTTCTCCATAGGCGAATTGATTTTTAATGATAACTTGAAAAACTAATAATTTTTTTTTTTTTACATGCAGAATAATTCCAGAACAAAGTGTGCTGAAAAAAGTGGGTGGCACTGTTGTGCTCAATTGTGTCCAGAACTGGAACTGTGTGAGGGTGTTTAATGATGTTCTTAATTTATGAATTCACTTTTGCAAAGCTCACAACAACAGCTAATGAAACCCTGTATTACTTCATTAGTAGGCAAACACAGTGTTTTGATAATGTTCAAGTAGGCTGCTTGCATCCAATTTCTTGCTGTCCCTGAGTTTTATTACCATGTGACCTTCAGTAAATTTGGCGGTTGGCTTTATTCTCCTTTTCCAGCTATAAAATCTCTGCCTTTGCCTTACTGTTGCTATGTCTGTCTATGTATCTTTCTGTCTGTATGTCCCTCACCTGTCCAGTTGACTAGTGAGAGAGACAAGCTAAGAGAGGCAGAGAAAAGCATCAGCGAAAGAAACAGCAAGGTGGGTGTTCTCCCAACCCATCCCTCCGCCTTCCCAGCATGCTCAGTGCAGCCACCCGTCAGCATCTTTGAAAATCAGCATTTTTTTATACCTTCCAACAGGTTGATCCAAAGCTGTTACCTCTCACTGATCATCCAGAGCCTTGATTTTCTGTATTGTCTGAAGACTCTCAACAAATGCCGTGCAATCATTCATTACAAATGCATGCTACACAATTAGGCCAATAATCCTTACCGCACATCCTGCATATAAACAGCTTGTGAGGGTGAATCTTGCCAAACACAATCTGTAATGTGAATATAGTGGCATGTGAAAAGTTTGGGAACCTCTTGCAGGATCTGTGAAAATGTGAATAATTTTAACAAAATAAGAAAGATCATAGAAAATGCATGTTATTTTTTATTTAGTACTGACCTGAGTAAGATATTTTAAATAAAAGATGTTTACATATAGTCCACAACACAAACCCTCGGTTTCTTAAAACTGTGTGTGGTTACCTGGATGATCTACGACTTTTTGTTTTGTGATGGTTGAGCACTGTTCTTCAGAAAAATCCTCCATGTCCTATAGATTCTTTGGTTTTCCAGCATCTTTTGTATAGTTTAACCCTTTTCAGCAGTGACTGTATGATTTTGAGATCCATCTTTCCACAATTGAGGACTCAAACACAACTATTAAAAAAGGTTCAAACATTCACTGATGCTCCTGATGATGCCTAAAAAGTCAGGGGGTGAAAACTTTTGAACAGGACGAAGATGTCCACTTTTTTATTTATTTTGTTGAAATATGATTTTTTTTCCATTTAGTACTGCCCTTCGGAAGAAACAGGAGATACTTGCATGTTACCCGGAAGACAAATTAAGTACAATTTACCTTGATCTTCAAATTGAAAAAGTTTTCACCCCCTGGCTCTTAATGCATCATGTTTCCTTCTGGAGCATCAGTGAGTGTTTATACCTTTTTTTTTAAATAGTTGTGTTTTAGTCCCTCAATTGTCCTCAGTATGAAAAGATAAATCTCAAAATCATAGTCACTGCTGGAAAGGGTTCAAATATGCAAAAGATGCTGGAAAACCAAATAATCTGCAGGACATGGAGGATTTTTCTGAAGAACAGTGCTCATTTTAACTGTACAGAACAAACAAGGGACTTACAAAACACACAAAAAAAAAAGAACTTTTGAAGGGGGTTAGCAATTTTTTTGTCTTGTGGAATATGTAAACATGTTTTATATGAAATATCTTGCACAGGACGGTACTAAATAAAAAAACTACATGGATTTTGTATGATCTCTCTTATTTTGCTAAAATTGTTAACACTTTCACAGATTCTGCAAGGGGTTCCCAAACGTTTGCATGCCACTGTAGTTCTTAGAAGCTAGAGAGTAAATGAATCAAGCGAACTTTACTTTTGGGTTGCTAGCATCAGTATCATGATGGAACAGGCTCCCAGAGCCAGTTCCAGCTGGAAGGGAAAATGAAACCCCATCTTTCCATTTAACTAGAGTATTGTATCCCTCAGTAGTAACCGAATCTAATTGAATTTGCCTCTTGCTCATCGGAGATGAGATTGGGATGGTTTAATTGTGTGTTAGCCCTAGTTAATTACCCAAACTGTGACTGTTTCTACTAAGAGTGCCCTCCCACCCGTTGAGAGTGTAAATGGATGCTTGTCTCCTTGATATTGTCCTGTCCATATATAACAGATAGTTTCAGACATGCTGACTGCTAATTAGTGCAGCTGAATGGTATGGGAGAGACAGGCAGAAAATTCAGGTCACTGGCCAGCTTAGACCTTTATCAAACAAGACTTTTTGGTGGTAAATTGCTTTTTAAAGCAAGATAAGAAGCCAAAGGAGCCTTAAATGAAACGTTTTCCTGTGTAAAATGGGTTTTGGTTGTAAAATTGGTCTAAATGATGGATATTGTTTAAAGAGAATAAGGGGTATGGCTAGAGAAAATTGTGCGCCGGAGGCTGATTAGCATTCCAGAGCCGTGGCTGGAGGGTCTGCAGCGCGCCACAAGCTGCCACAGAGGGCCAAAGCGATGCGGAAATGACGGCGCTCTAATTTAGCAGCTAATTTGCTTGCCATTCTCTTGTATTAAACTTAAAAGAGAAAATGGGTCACAACGGGCCGGAGATTGACAGATGCATAATCATGGGACAGGGTACTCGTCAAGGGACCTCAGCTTCCTGCATGATGCTCCTACACCTTTTTAATTTCCCCTCTAATAAACAATCCACTGCCTGTATTGTGTAATCAAACACTCGGTAATGCATATAAAAATGTGGCTCGACGCATATCATTCTCCTAATCAACTGAACTGAGGCTGGAGCGCAGAGAGGGGAATTGCTTTAGAAAATGAGAAACTTTCTCACTAAGCAGTGATGAGAATGAGGCACAAAGTAAGTTTTGAGAAGAAGAAGGATGGGGAAAAAACAGAGAGAGAAAAATGGTTTGTAATCATCCAAAGGTCAAGTCATATCTGGACTATTGGGACTTCTAATTGAAGCATTTGCATATCATTTGTTGCTAAAGAGACTTGGCCACCCTTTATCAATGATTCAAAATACCTGTTTATTCTGTTGCGAGCAGAGCAGGGCTGATTTGTCAGGACATTTACCGCCCTCAGTCTTATCAGTTACTGGATGAATTGAGCCCTGACTCTTCCATAATGGCTTCTTTTCCTGGAGACCATCTTGTGAACTTCACTTATCTTCAGTTACCAGGAAAGAAAGAAAAAAAATGGACCAATAAAGAAAAAAAAAATACGTATTTGGTTTAAAAACCCTGCGGATTGTGGCTCAAGGTTAAGAATGTAGAGAATGGAGCAGAGAGGTCGACTGCCTGCCGCCACCAGTTGCATGAGCGTTCAAGCCCGATTACTCTTCTCATTACTGCTAAAGGTTCAGGTGGCTGCATCCTATTCATACGCTCAATCTATTAGCAAATTACAGAGGCAATTTACATGTTAATCAAGTCTAATGGTTTACTCTCATCTGTTATGCTTTATGATTAAACGAGATGAATCAGTCTACACAAAGCGCTTTCCATATTTCATCCGCAAACAAATATCGATACTGTCATCTTGTCATTCGGTGTAATCACAGTTAAGTATGTTTCGTACGGAACGAATGAACGCTTATGTCATTGCGTCTTAAAAACAATAACAGATGATCATCATAAACTTCACCATGTTTGTTTCTTTTGAGTTATGCCCTCAGTGTCAGTCGCTTTTTCATTCTCCGCTGCTAATCTGAAACTGAAATGGCTTTTAAATTGTGTGTGCGTGTGTGTATATGTGTGTGCGTCAAGCTTACAGGAATCCTATGAGGCCCATGGTTATGCTATGCTGCTGTATGATGCCTGATATTACCCAGAGTTAAAGGAGAAGTTCACTTCTAAAACAGAAATGTACAGATAATTTACTCACCCCCTTGTCATCCAAGATGTTCATGTTTTTTTTTCTTCTGTCATAAAAAAATTGTTTTTTTTTTTGAGGAAAAAATCCAGGAATGTTCTCCATATAGCGGACTTCTATCATCCCCAGGAGTTTGAGCTTCCAAAATGCAGTTTTAAATGCAGCTTCGAAGGGCTCTAAATGATCCCAGCCAAGGAAGAAGGGTCTTATCTAGCGAAACGATGTAATGATGTACAATTTATATACTTTTTAACCTCAAATGCTCATCTTGTCTAGCTCTGTGTGAACTCTGTGTATTCCGGTTCATGACCGTTAGAGTATGTCGACAAACTCCCATCTCATTTTTCACTTTGTAAACACTGGGTCGGTACTTCTGCAGCGATTGTATGATTTTGAAGTTGGAGGAGAAAATGAGATGGGAGTTTTTCGACATACCCTAACTGTATTGACCCAGAATGCACAGAGTTCATGCAGAGCTAGACAAGACAAGCATTTGAGGTTAAAAAGTATATAGATTGTCATTTTTTTTTAGAAAGTAACTGGTCGTTTCACTAGAAAAGAACATTCTTCCTCAGCTGGGATAGTTTAGAGCCATTTGAAGCTTCATTTAAACTGCATTTTGGAAGTTCAAAATCACGGGCACCACTGAAGTCCAGTATATGGAGAAAAAAACCCACAATTTCTTTATGACTGAAGAAAGAAAGACATGAACATCTTGGATGACAAGGGGGTAAGTAAATTATCTGTAAATTTTTGTTCTGGAACTGAACTTCTCATTTAAGCCTTATCTCACCTTGTGTTTTGTTTTCTGTGTAATGAACATTTCCTGCAACAGGGTCTACAATTAACTCCTGCCTGACCTAATGCAAATTGCTGATTATTTGGGTTTTTATGCTTTTCTATAGTTATGTAACTAACTATTGATTGATTGATTGATTGATTGATTGATCAATGTGTGTCCTCATATTTACTTTATTTTCCACATTTGTATTGGCTCATGCAGCTGCAGACAAGATTAAATAAAAGACTATTTTTTTAAATTAAAGACATTAAAATAATTTATAATAACCCTTTAACTGTCACCGTCCACTCTGTGGGGCGCCTAAGTTTACTTCACCATTTTACAAATAAATCCTAATCTAATCATGACAAACTATATATCGTTGGGAAGGTCTAAGACTCCTAAATAGATATTTTACCACTCTTTTGTGTTACAAATTATGTAGGAAAAGTAATAGGTTAATTTATGACAAGAGTGCACCTCAAAAATCTACATCATAACAGGAGTTCTGACGTTTGTCACAAAAAGACTTTCTTTGTTGCCTTTTTACCTATCACGCTATAGAAATGTTAAAAAATGATCTATCACCTGAAAACTTAAAATCTCAAAATTCATTCTTTTGAAAACCAGTTTAAAATTGCATTACCATGGAAATTGTACATCAAAATCATATTACAAAATGTTTTCATTCATGAATTATAAAAATTTAACTCTGGATAGTGCATTTTCATGTCTATGTTCAAGAGTGACAGTTAAAGGGTTAATTAATTTAGCAATTTGGACATTATTATTTTTTATTAATTTTTTTTTCATTTAAATTGTACAGCTTCTCACATTGTAATCGCTCGCCAAATCCAGTTTCTACACGCGTTTGACACTAGGCGAGTGTTACTTTTGGACCCTGTGCTATAGGATACCCTGGATGAAAAAATCCCTCCGGTGTCCACACAGATAACCGCTCCATCACATGCAGACGTAGACTCACACACATTCACTTGTGCAACACTTGTCAAATTGCCCCTCTGAGAGCCCAAACACTTGACAGGTGTGTACATTCCAGAAGAGTCTACCGGTCACATCGACCGACCTGCCGTTTATTTATTTACATATTCAATGTGACTACCTGCCCCTCAGGAATTGCCGTGTCCCAGTTTCCCCAGTGAGAGGATCAGGCAGTGGGCTCGGGCTCCTCTGAGCGCTGGCCCCTACTTGGCTCTCAGGAGGCGGTGCTCTGCGCGCTAGACAGGCAGATGCTCAGTGCTGCTGAGGGAAACGGTGCCCGGAGGGAAGGCCACAGCGGCCCCAAGTCATCCATCTGCTTTTATCAACTCTTACTTAATGCATGCGAGAAGCCCCTCCACCCCTATCTCTCTCACTTTCTCTGATTTTGAGACTTGTTTTAATGCACTCTCCTAAAATTGAAAAGTCAGCTGCTGTAAACACTCTGTCTTTTATCCTCCACTCTCCTTTGCCCTTGTCTCACCCGCTAGTTCTGATGGGATAAAACATGTAATGGTGATAAAAGCATGGGCCTTTGGGTGTAGAGGCTGAACGGGAGTGGTAGAGGTGAATGTTTGGTCTCTTAAGATGCCCTTTTCTTGTCTCTTACTCTTTTTTTTTTTTTTTTTTTTTTTTTTTTTTATAAATCCCTTCACAGGTTGCGGCGGGACCTGGAGCAGCCGGTGTTCCTCCACCACCGCCACCACCAGGGGGGATTCCACCTCCGCCGCCTCCGCCTCCTCCACCACCACCAAGTGGAGGCGTTCCACCTCCTCCACCACCTCCTTGTCCTGCATCTCTGGGACCTCCACCTCCTCCACCTCCACCCGGGTTTGGACCTCCACCACCGCCTCCACCTCCTGGAGGAGGTCCGCCCCCACCTCCGGGTATGCCTTTGGCGGCTCCTCCACTTGTTGTCCAGCTGCCTTACGGGCTGGTGCCCAAGAAGACCTACAAACCTGAGAACGTCATGAAGCGGGTGAACTGGTCCAAGGTAAGACAGTTTGCATAACCGGAGCTTAAATGGTTTAAAAACACGTGCGTTCTGAGAAGCGCATAATACACTCCAAGGTCAGCAGTAAATTGCAAATAGTGGCAGTAATTTAGCCTTCCCAGCGTGTAAGAGGAAGACAAGAAGAAAGGATGAAAAAGAGAGTGTGCGACTTTTTCAGTGGGAGTTGATGGTCCAAAGCCTATGAGTACATGCAGCTTATTAAAAAGAGCGTTGAGCCATGAGACTCACGACTCGCCACTCTGCCTCCCTTTCAAGATATCGGGCTGTAAACTATTTCATTAGCTCAAGTGCCCTTGCGCACACATTCTGGTCGTAATTGAATACATTTTTGAGTTAAAATGAAACAATACACAAATATATAAAACAATGTTGCGTAATCCTCCGTTGCATTTAAATGCGATTTCAATGGGTCAACCTCTTCACATCGTCTTTTTCCTTTTAACTCTCAATCATTAATTTACCCGTCGCCTTGGGGACTTTTAACAGTCTGAAAACTGGATTAATTTATTTGTACTTTTTTATGCTTCTGCTGACCTTGTCTTTAACTTCTTTGTGCGTCAGTGCAGAGAGGATACGCTCCTCTACAACCAGCAGAGTCCTATGGAGAACAAAAAAAAGCTCTTTGTAAGAAACTCAGTTAGTGATCAAAAATGATAGAAATCAGGGCTACTTAACTTTGAAAAGCTTGAGAGCCACAAACCAGGATGCATTTAACCCCAAGGGCAACACTCCTTATTTTTGTAGTGATTCTTGTATATTCAGGAGGGAAGTTGATTTTGTGTGGTTTGGAGAATGAGTAAATTGCTTAAAAATAATTCTTGTATTAAAATATATTAATTAAATCTATTAGTTAATCAGTTAACAATAAAAACTAGACAAATTAATTAGAATGAAGTAGAATTAGAATATGAATTAAATTTACCCTGATCTTTAAATTAAAAAAGTTTTCACCCCCTGGCTCCTAATGCATCGTGTTTCGATCTGAAGCATCAGTGAGCGTTTGAACCTTTTGTAATAGAACCTTTTGTCATACAGTCATTGTCGGAAAGGGTTCAAATGCACAGAAATGCTGAAAAAACGAAGAATTTGTGGGACCTGAAGGATTTTTTCCTGAAGAACAGCGGGCAGTTTAACTGTTCAGGACAAACAAGGGATTCATGAACAAATATCACTAAACAAAAAAACACAGTTGTGGGTCATTCAGGTAACAACAAATTATTAAAAAAAAAAGTGTATGTAAATTTTTGAACAGGTCATTTTTATAAATTTAACTTTTATTTGTCTTGTGGACTATATATAAAAGTCTTTTATGTGAAATATCTTATTCAGGTCGGTACTAAATAAAAAATAACATGCATTTTGTATGATCCCTCCTGTTTTGGTAAAATAATTAACATTTTGCAGATTGCAAGGTGTATGTAAACGTGTGACTTCAACTGTATTTGATTATCACTGCTTATTTTGATTTATTTCATTATATTATTTGCTTGCTTTTATTTTGAACTTAATAGACTAGCCAAAAATATGAATATTATTAACAAATGAATAAATATATTTGGCATCAGTGCAGCGCAGAAACTGTTACATTTTGTAATACAGTACTTAAATTAAAACTCAGTGAGCTAAATTGTTATAAATATGTTAGGTTTAGCCAGGTTTGAAGCAGTTGCAAAATAGCTGAGCTGATAAAATATGAAATATAGTAAAATACTGAAGATTTAAAGAATAGCACCGTATTTATTGACACACACTCTCTTTCATACTCTCGGACAGACATGGGTGAGGTGATGTCACGCGTGGTAATGCTGAGATCTCTCAGGTGTCATTATGCCGATGTGATGGTGATAGGTGATGGAGAGAGTGAGAGAGGGTGAAAATGAGAATGCTAATCAGTTTGATTCCTGCTATTTTAAATCACCCACCGGAGACCCCTCCATCTCTCACAACAGAGGAAGATAACAGTCAGACAGCGAAAGCAGCCGGCAGCAGTAAAGTCGGGAAACACTCCAGCCCCTACACTCCTCCCGATGTTTCCCTAAAGCATGTAACGGACTTTCAAATAGCCACATCGGAGATTGTTGCCTGGAGGTGCTGTAATGTAATTTCTCCAACCGTTAGAACGCCCACACAGGGGAGCCGCACTCCTTTATGGAAAAGTAAATGATTGCTCGCATCTGCGGCTAAGACCGTTTGGAGCTGCTCACTTTTTGCCCAGAGATGGGTGTAGCTGCCCAAGGCGAGAGGAAGCTACTGTATTTCTCTCTGCTGCTTGAGCATGAACAAGGTCACCCTGGCTGAGCCTTGTGTTAATTACTCTGTTTGGAGGAGTCACGGTTTTTTTCACAAGTGCCCTTGTGAGGCAGCGCACTAATGAGACTGTTCGTTTCTCACTCTGTCAGTCTCTCTGTATTTTTGGTTCCACTTGGACTTAGTGAGATTGTAATTGCAATCTGATACCGTCCAGTAATGTGGATCATCATCGAGAATACGGTGCAAAGTAGGCGCCAAGATGAACAACCAAAATGAAACATAGTTGAATGACTACCGTTACCATTACCAGAGGGTTTCACCATGTTAGACATGCATTTTCATAATCCTGAAAACTTACTAAACATTATGAAGAAATAAATATATCTTGCCTAAATTAAATTAAATTAAATTAAATTAAATTGCAGCCAAAGTGATGCTTCCACAATCAATTTACAGATTTATTTCTGAAAACACTTTATTTAATAATCAAAAGGCTTTTTGCCACATCTTTGGACTTAATGTTTTCTGCTTCTGTTATGACTTGATGCATTCTGAGTTGTATTACTTTCTTTAAATTATTATTGAGGTTGAGGAAATTACCATATCTCATTATAATGAAAGTGAAATCAAGCTGTTTTTATCCATAAATCTAGTAACTTCTAGTGATGTTGACAGTTTCCCAGGCTATTGTATTCAGATTCTAATTACAGTATATCCCACAGATTTCTTGTGAAATAGTGATATACATGTATATGCTGTTGGATATATTTTTCTAGTTGTTGGGCTGCAATTATACAAATTACAACAACAATGTATGCTGAGATTAAGAAAGAAATGTCTTCTCAAGTGTCATTTCATGCCAAACGTAACCTCTCATTTTCTTTTCTTTCTTGTTTGAATGGTGATGTGTTGATTGCAGAGCAAAAGAATAAAAGGAAAAAAAAAGGTAGCATGATAGTTTCTGATTGATACGTTAAACCATGGGGTGACGGACATTGAGGTGATGACAGGTGGCAAAATCTACCTATTCAATATGCAGATCTCCTATCTATCCCCTACCTACCTATCTATCTATCTATCTATCTAGTATGTGGTCTTGGTGCTTTTGTGTTTTGGAGACACTTTACTAGAGATTTCAGCTCAGCAAACTGGAGACTGTTTTATATGTATGGAGAGTTCTTTCAATTTTCTCTCAGCAAAAGACAACAATAGCTTTAAAGTCTTAGGTTTTAAATTCTAAGCGTGCCGACACCTAATTTATTTCATGCACACATGTTGGCTTTGACTGTGACAAGTAACACAGTTGAATTCCCTTATGCTAGTGCTGTAATGAAGCGGAGAGAATGAGGCAGAGATGATGAGGGGGAGGAGGTTACTATATGTAAACCGTAAGGGAGAAAATACATAGTTTAAACTGCCACCTCTCTCTGCTAGTTTACATCACTTTGATCCTGATTCTAATCCCAAACATAAACAGAAACACACACGAGGGATGTGCACATATTTTTGAGAATAAGAAAAACATGTTTTCACAGTATCGTTGATGGGTCGTCAGGATACTTAGTAGTCTGATCAGTTGCGAGGAAGTCTTAATTACATTATCTGATTGGTATCTGGTTGGTTTTCCTTAAGAAGCAAATTAGAAGTACAGTGGCATGCGAAAGTTTGGGGAACCCCTTGGAGAATCTGTGAAAATGTGAATAATTTTAACAAAATAAGAGAGATCATACAAAATGCATGTTATATTTTATTTAGTACTGTCCTGAGTAAGACATTTTGCATAAATATGTTTACATATAGTCCACAAGGTCTTAATACTTAATACTGTTTGTGTTTACATGGATGATCTATGATTGTTTTTTTTTGTTTGTTTTGTTTTGTGATGGTCATTCATGAGTCCCTTGTTTGTTCTGAACTGAGCACTGTCCTTCAGAAAAATCCTCCAGCTCCTGCAGATTCGTCAGTTTTCCAGCATCTTTTGCATATTTGAACCCTTTTCAGCAGTGACTATGATTTTGAGATCCATCTTTTCACATTGAAAAAGAACACATAACAAACCCCGGAGGGCGAAAACTTTTGAATTTGAAGGTAAAATGTACTTAATTTGTCTTTTGGAAAACATGCGAGTATCTTCTGTTGCTTCCGGAGGGCAGTACTAAATGGGGAAGAAAAAAGATATTTCAACAAAATAAGAAAAAATTGGACATCTTCATCCTGTTCAAAAGTTTTCACCCCCCCAGCTCTTAATGCATCGTGTTTCCTTCTGGAGCATCAGTGAATGTTTGTACCTTTTTTATTAGTTGTGTTTGAGTCCCTTACTTGTCCTCAGTATGAAAAGATGGATCTCAAAATCTTAGAATCACAGCTGGAAAGGATTCAAATCTTATACCATATCAGTATGAACTGGAAGTTGCTACCGACTTCAATATTGTGACTTATTTTAAACTAAAACGGAATACTGAATAGAAGTCAGGGTTTTATTTTAGCGCTCCTCCTTGCCTTATCTTGCTCACAGAAAACTAACATTTGGAGGGGATTGCCTAAGAATATTACGCCCAAACTGTAAATCTGACATCATTTGAGAAGAAATGCCATTCTAGAGCGAAAGCAAATTTTTGTTGTGCGCTAACAAAGTGAATAGTGGAAATTTCGATTTTGTGTTGACTGTTACGTTGTTTCATAACTCTCTGTTGTTCTATGTGTCACGTGTCCTCAAAATGCTTAAACAGCACAGCTGTTTTCAGCATTGACACTAAGTGTTTCTTGACCACCAGATCAGCATATTAGAATGATTTCTGACAACTGTATGCATCAGGTATGCATGCTTTTGTGTATATGTGTGTGTGCTTAAGTGTGCACTGTCGCTTGCTTGCTCTATTCCTGCTGGTGTTTGATGGAGTTTTTCTGTGCTTGCAGATAGTGCCTCAGGAGATGGCGGAAAATTGCTTTTGGCTCAAAGTCAAAGAGGAGCGGTTTGAGAACCCGGACATGTTCAGCCAGCTTTCACTGTCCTTCTCTTCTAAATCCAGAGGTAAGGACGACCTGCTTTGCCTCTCGCCCTAATCACATAGGCACACGTCATTTCAGCTACGCTGATACCTGCTTCCGTCCATCCAAACATTTGGGAAACCAGTCGTCTCTGTGAAATCTTAATTATCTTTATAAAGCTGTCTCAGTTTCCACTTTTTATATGTAGTCTCCACAATCAGATTAAGTAAGCGTTTAGCTCTGTGCCAATTAGCAGAGCTGCGGAGCTGGGAGTGTACTTTACATGTCAGCACCGAGTCAGTTTACAAAGCATCCCTCTTCCTTCACGGGAACCGTTCTCTAAGCGGCTGTGGGTTTCGATAGGAGCAGAGGACAGACATGCTTGGTTAGCTTGGCTGCCTTTCCGCTTCACTGGATGCCCCCCGAGAGACAGTGAGGAAGAAAGAACGAGAGAGAAAGTTACAGTACAGAGAGTTGCACTCTTGTTTTGGCCAGTTTGTTTCTCCGTTTGCTTCCCTTGTTTATTCACACTGCCGGAGAAGGATAAAGTGGATGTTTCCTTCGGCAAGGCAGTAAGTTGAACCTTTGACAGTGAGTGGCCTCGGTAGATTTTAATGCCTGTTTTATAAAGGGGCATTGCAGAGGGCCTGTCAGACATTGAGCACAATTGAAGAGTCTGCTCATGTGTGCAGCGGCGGTCAGATGATCAGTCATTGAAGTGAACTGATCTGAGAGCAGATTGACCGCGGTCTGTGGAGTTTGCTAGCGTTAGCCCACTGGCAGAGCTCCAGATAACTCCTCTTATTCTCCAGTATCGACTTTATTTTGGCCTGTTAAACTCCATCCAGCAACACTTTAAGCATAATGTGGTGGTTTAGGACGCGCAGAAGTGCCTATATGACTCTTGAATATAACCGCTGCTGATTACTACTGGGGTTTGTACTTCCTCTTCTGAGTCGCTGACAAAAACACAGCCGGCTCCTGTGAAGCCGAGCACCTTTTTTTAGATATAATTGTGTTTAGGTTTCAGTCGTCTACACTTTGTATTGTTTCTTTAGTTTTTCTCTGCAAAGGTGTGGGTTTTATAAGTAAGAGTCGAGGAGTTCCTCTGGGACCCATCTTTGGCTCAGTTCCTATCAATTACGCCTGAAGCGTACCCACTGACTCGACTCTCCCCAGGTCTGTTTCTGAACCCTAACTGAACGTCTTCATGAATGAAATATGCTTTTCTGTGTTTGATAGTTGCAGCAGTTCTTTTAAGATGAAGCTGGAATTCTGCAGCTCGAGCTTTGAAGTGAGTAAGATGTGATTTGGACCCATTCTGGGAACCTTACTTCCTCGTACCACTTTTAATTCAAAGATTATTAACCAGTGGTAAACCTCACAGCTGAAGGGAAGAGAGAGCGGCGTTATATCACTGGTAATCACAATGACTTTGAACTGTCTGCCATCTGATGAGTGAGTCTTAGTGTACTGCCAAGGCTGCATCTCTAAAATATACTTTCACGGCACCAGTTGGAGGAGGAGGAGGCGGTAGGTGGTGTCTTCACCCTGTCTCTAGCCTTTTTTTTTGAGACTAGGTGCAGCTGGCAGTCTCCAGGGATGAATTACTTTATAAGGCCTCGCAGATGCTCGGTTTTGCCACACGCTATAAATCCTCATAGCGGAGCTGGCAGAGCAGTCATTGGTCAAGCTTTGCTTCATTTGTCTGCGCAACTGCCGCTTTATGTAGTGGTGAGTGTGGTCCGCCTGGAAGTGCCAGGGAAAAACGCTCTCGACGACTCGCTTATAGCTAAAGTGTTTATCTGGAGACCGCCAAGTAATGAACAATGAGTCGAGGAGGTGTAAATGTGTTCTTGCCCTCTGTAAAGTATACAAAACGAGCCTCTGTTATCTAGTTTTCCCCCAGAGTGCGAGTCTTACTGCTCTTTGAGATTTGGTATTGATAGCTGCTCCATTTCACATTCCTCTATTTCTTCTACGCCGCAGCTCAAAGGGCCTGGTGTTAAATAGCTTTTAACAAAAGAAGGATATAGTGATCATCAGGGATTTTAGATCTGTGTCTTTCATGAGATCCAAGAATAGAGCTGCACAATTTTGGATGAATTGAGAATCATAGTTTTTTTTTTTTTTTTTTTGGTTCAGACGAAGATCACGATTCTGCTATGATTCTAAACTAAGCAAAATTTACTAGAGGCTGTGACAAAATATTAATTGCTGCAGTCTATCCAGAAAAGTTTTATTTATTTGAATGACTTATTTAAAAAAAAATAGTTTGAATGAATGATTCAATGACTCACTCATAAATACTTCACTTGTTTTATTACTTGAAGAAACAGCATTTTTTAACAAATTTCTTGAATGAACTATTTAATGACTCACTCATAAATACTTCACTTGTTTCAGGTTGTGGCTAGAAGGGATACATCTCTGACCGGAAACTAACAATGAAATAAAATTTTCTACCTATTAGATTGTGTTTTATTAACATCTACACCTACCCCACCCCTAAACCTAGCCATTACTATAATACCAAAACGTATTATTGTTATACAGTTTGACAAAAATTATGCTAGATTAATGTGTGCATGCCCAGTAGCTACGTCTGTATACCATCTGGCCTTAACCCTTGTTTTATTACTGAATAATTCAGCATTTTTGAACGAATCTCGTGAATGAATGATTCAATGACTCATTCATAAATACCTCACTTGTTTTATTACTGAATGAATCAGCATTTTTGAACAAATCTCTTAAATGAACGATTTAATGACTCACTCATAAATACTTTACTTGTTTCATTACTGAATGAATCAACATTTTCAAACAGATCTCTTGAATGATTCAATGACTCACTCATAAATACTTCACTTGTTTCATTACTCAAATGAATCAGAGTTTTTGAACAAATCGCTGGGATAATGATTCAATGACTCGCTCGTAAATGATTCACTTGTTTCATTACTGAATAAATCAGCATTTTTGAACAAATCTCTTGAATGAATGATTCAATAACTCGCTTATAAATACTTCACTTGTTTCATTACTGAAAGAATCAGCATTTTTGAACAAATTGCTGGGATAATGATTTAATGACTCGCTCGTAAATGCTTCAATTGTTTCATTACTGAATAAATCAGCATTTCTGAACAAGTCTCTTGAATAAATGATTCAATAACTCACTTATAAATACTTCATGTGTCATTACTAAATAAATCAGCATTTTGCACCATCTGGCCTTAACCCTTGTTTTATTACTGAATAATTCAGCATTTTTGAACAAATCTCTTGAATGAACGATTCAATGACTCACTCAAATACTTAAGTTGTTTCATTACTGAATGAATCAGCATTTTTGAACGAATCTCTTGAATAAACGTTTCGGTGACTCACTTATAAATACTTCAGTTGTTTCATTACAGAACGAATCAGCATTTTTGAACAAATCTCCTAAATGAACTATTCAATGACTCACTCATAAATAATTGTTTCATTGCTGAATAAATAAGTATTTTGAATGAAACTTTTGAATCGAGATCCAGACTCCTACTGTATTGAAAATTAGACTTTTTTTGAGCTTCTGAAGAATAGGGCCAAACTACAGACAAAATACAAGTTAAAGCAAGTGTTTGTTTCTTAATAAATATAAGAAATTGATATCACTCAGCATGTATTTATTTGTGCAGCATACATATAATGACTCTACTTACAATGAATCATGCTGCTGCTTCTCAGTCTATTAATTTGACCCTTTGCAAATCTATAGTTACCAGAGAGTTACCAGAGCAGTAGTTAAAAAAAAAAAAAATGTACACAATAATAGTAACATTTACATAAGTCTCTGTTTGCGAACACATTATTTTGAAATCTGCTTCAGATGTTGCATTCTAATTCAAATATTTAGTAAGTAAGTATTTGGAAGTTTTGGAAGCTATGCAAGTTTTATCTAAAACTTCCCCCATCAGTGTAGAAACACTTGGAACGGCACTGTCAGACTGGTTTAATTATTGATAACATTGTGAATCCAGTAAAGCTCAGTCAAAGGCAGACCACTTGTTGAGCTTGTCTTCAGGAAATCAAACATCTAAATGCTCACAGGCTTTGAAGTCAAATGAAATAATAGTTTTTGTTGATCATCCAGCTTTTTTTTTTGCTGTTTTCTTTGAGCATGGACTAAAATTGTGGTTTGTAGACTTGAAGACATTTCAGAACACTACCGGGAAATTTGGAGAGAGAGAGAATATTACCTATTCGCATTTCATACTGTCGAAGTAAAAACATGTCTTGTAAAAAAAGTAAGTTTCATAGATCCAAAACTTGGGAAATAATTTGAATAGCATATTTTGAATAAAAATGTACATTTCTAAAGTCATACTTCGTGCCATTGGGGGCAGTTTGGCATGCCACTGTTTGACCTCGGTTTGAGAGCGACTGGTATACAGAAAATACTCACTACTTATTAACTTGTTTAATCAATGGTTCATCCTCTGCAAATATGCTCAGGGCTTGACCTTTTGAGAAAAAAACCCTAGTGTTCTGTGCCCTTTCATCCCAAATCGTAGTCTTGGAGATTAAAATGATTGTCGGCAGTCACCTTCTGTCAATACGTGCCTTAGAAGCAGCGTGAGCTTTTTCAGAAATGCATACCTCATTTAAATCCTCTTCTTTGTCAGATTCCGATTTTTATTGTAATGTTGTTTTCCTTGTAGCCACAGTTGCTTGGCCTTTCCACCCCCTCTCTCTCACACTCTTATTCCCTATTTCCCCCAGACTCCTTTCGCTTGGTGGTATCAATCAATGGTTCTGCTTGTGTTTCTGCTTGGGGGATCAAATCGGATACACTGGTGGATTGAGTGTGTGGCATGGCCTACTGCATTTGAAAAGCAATTCAACGCCTCCGCTTTTATGTGCCGCTGAAATAAGATGGATGCTGGCAAAACTTGCTCCTCCTCTCGCCCTAATAGGTTTTCTTCACCGCTGACATCCGCTCTCAAGAAAATAGAAGCTTGACTCTTCGGCACGGTGATGACATGCATTGCTTGTTGCTTTTGAAATATAAACCACATCAGCCCCACCGTCTTCTTTAAATGGTGCATCATATGAATTCTTACCGAAATTTGAACTCACAGCAGCACCTGAACACTTCACTGATATTCTCTGTGATCGCACGCACTCCTCCCTTTTCCTGCTTGGTGAGGAAAGCTGTGTTTTTTGCATCGGTTTGAAGTGCAAATTGATGTTGAATGAAGTCGTATGCCAGGTTTTTTTTTTTCTCTCGCATACATAGACTAGCAGTAACCTGAAATGAAGGAGTTTTTTGGGGAGGCACAGCTCAGCCCCGCTCGTGTTGGTACTTTGAGTGGCTCAGGCAATAGATGAGTTTGATCTGGCTAAATTAAGTGCGATGGGGTGGTGAAGATGGCTCCTGGCTGCTCCACAGATGGAGCTCTGAAGCGAGATCTAATGAAGATGTATTTTAATAATTGGTGTCAATGCTGAAGTAATTCATGGAGAAGGAGGAGCCCAGGGCAGCACTTGACCTCTAAAAGGAGGACTACCATCATTTTTGTCTCTTAATGACCGGCGAGCCTATGATGAGAGAGAAAGAGAGAGGAAAAGCAATGAAAAGCAAGTGAGGGTCAATTTGTAGAGTTCCATATATCTCTCACAGAATCAGTTGTGAAGATTAAAGCAATACCCCGTGTGATAATACAGCAAATCCAAGAATGAGAGCTGGCAAGCGACTAAACATTTTGTTCACATTTATGGATTATATGGCAAATAATCAAATAATTATGATCAAATTAACTGTGGTTAATTGCATAATATTTGATGCCCCAAAGTAAAATAATTTAGGGCAGCATGATATTGCTATCACACCCCTGTGGACTGTTTATGTTGGTTTCTCCCTCTTGTGCCCATATTTGGACATTCCTGTTTCCTGTCCTCGTTTAGTCATCATTAGTTAGCCTAGTATCACCTGTGCCTTAATTGTTCATTGTTATCACCTGTCTTTATAAGTTGCGTTCAATTCTGTGTTTGGGGTCCGGTCCCGTCTATGTCAACGTCAACGTATGCATGTATTTACCCTCCTCCTGTGGATTTACCTGTTTTTGGATTTACCTGTGGATTATAATAAAGACTTTATCTTTGACCTTCATCTTCGTTCGCCCCTTCCTCGCATGATATGTGACAATTGCGTTGAAGTTTATTTCGATGTAAGCATATTGATTTTATTAATTTTGCTGTCAAGTTTGTCTTGAAGTCACATGGATTGTTTTTTTAAGTATGAAGGTGCATTTCCATTACAGATTTGTGCAATAAATTTGCGCTGTATAAATGTTGTAAAAAAAAACTTGTGAAATGACGCTGTTTCCATTAACTGATGTTATGTGACTAAAACGCAATTTTATCCATGGCAATGGATGTTGGTAGATTTACGTATGACGAAGCCACCGCACTAGCCGTTAATTTTAATCATGAGACGTAGCGTCTGTCTTTACAGAAGCAGCATGGAGAGCCACTTTTGGGATGTTTCTGAAACTGAAATTAACAGTGGCATGCCAGCTATAAATGCGAGCATTTACTAGACTGGCCACAATCAGCTCCGCAAACTTGTGCAGTGTAAATGATGGGCTATCCAAGCTTTTATGGCAAGGAAAGCCCCTTATTCAAGCATTGTGTAGTCAATGCTTGTATAAGCGGCCACATGTGAGGTGTTTTTTTTTTTTTTCTTCGAGGTTATAGTACATGAATGATCATGTGACTTATGTACGCAAGGTGACCTGTAAATGCGAAAAAGCTGTTTCCATTGCAGTTTTGCGAAATGTTCCTTATTTTGAATTACCTGAAAAAACACCTCATGCGAGCACAAAAACTTTTTTGCAATATGTGGGAGTTGCAAAATTGATGTTTCCATTAGGCATATTTTTCAGTTTGAAGGGTGATGGAAACGCCGCTTTAGAGACTTGGATTATCACAGGAAGCATTTTTGCATGTTGTCTGTGCAATTTTTATTTTTTTTTTTTGGTCTATTCAAGGTCTTAGGCCATTTCAATGGGTCAAGCTGTTTTTCAGCATCTGGCCATGCTCAAATAAATAGTTTCAGGTCAAGGTTTTTAAGTGCGCCTTTGTCAAGGTGCATTACCTGTACCTGGAGTTGCACTTCCTGAACACTTGCAAAAGCACAAAAATAATACTGTAAGTAGTACTTTATTTTATTATTAATTAAAGGGTTGCTCCATCCCAAAATGAACATTTTGCCATTAATCACTTACCCCCATGTCATTCCAAACCCATAAAAACTTGTTTGTCTTCAGAACACAAATAAAGATATTTTTGATGCATTCTGACAGCTCTCTTGCCCTCCCATAGACAGCAATGTAATTGACACGATCAGAAACGTACCAAGGAGACCGGTAAAATAATCCATGTGACATCAGGGGCTCAACCGTAATTTTACAATACTTTTTGTACTCAAAGAAAACAAAAATAACAACTTTATTCAACAATTTGTCTCCTCCGCATCACCCTAGCGCCATTTTCAAGAGTATCCACTGAACCCAGATACGTTTTCTACGTTTATTTATGCTTTGATTTGAACGAAAACAGTGTGGTGCGGCTGACACAGAACAGCATACGCTGTTTACCTTCAGTGGATACTCTCGGAAATGGCGCCAGGGTTATGTGGAGGAGACGAATTGTTGAATAAAGTGGTAACACTTTACAATACGTGTGCACAAATATGCATTAATTCATGCTTAACTAATGAAGAACTAATGCTTAACTAAACTATTTATTAATAATTACTTTATCTGCAACAAATGAACATTCTGTATGATTAATTGTTTAAGTAATCGATAAATTGTTATTAGATAAATGTGTCATAATGTCTTAATTCCCTTATTTTATTAACTAATGGTGTAAATTTATGTTAATTACCACAATGAGTTGAAGCCACGCGTTTCATCTTCCAGTTGTCTACTTTAATTAAGGCACAGAACTATTAACTAATTGTTAAGTAATATGTCATTGTGGTTATGGATTTAGAATTAGTTAGTGTGCCTCAACAAGTAAAGTCATAACATAATGATATTTTTACAAATCATCAGGTAATGATTAATTAAAGCGGACAACTGGAAGTTGAAATGAATAGCTTCAACCCATGAAAACATTGAGGCACATGACTAACCAACTAACTCTATATCCATAACCATAATGACATATTACGTAATAATTAGTTAATAGTTCTGTGCCTCAACAAGTAAAGTCACAACATAATGATACATTTGCAAATCATTAGCTAATGAGTATTTAAAGCAGACTGGAAGTTTAAGTACATAGCTTTGACCACTGTGGTAATTAACATATGAATTTACATCGTTAGTTAATAAAATAAGTTATTAGGGAATTAATACATTATGACACATTTAACTAATAATCTATGAATCATATAGAATGTTCATTAGTTGCTGATGTAGTAATCATTAATAAATGGTTTAGTTCTTCATGAATTATAAATTAAATTGTGATTATTTGTGCATTAATTAAACATGGATTAATGCATATTTGTGCACACGTATTGTAAAGTGTTACTAATAAAGTCATTATTTCTGTTTTCATTCTGTACAAAAAGCATTCTCGTAGCTTTAAAATTGCGGTTGAACCCCTGATTTCACAGGGATTATTTTAGCGATCTCCTTGCTACATTTCTGGATGTTGACCATGTTAATCACATCATTAATTACATCAAAAATATCTTCATTTGTGTTCCAAAGACAAACAAAGCTTTTACAGGTTTGGAACGACAGGGGGGTAAGTGATTAGTGACAAAATTTTCATTTTGGGGTGGAGTAACCCTTTAATTAAAATATTTTAAAATGACATTTGATATTTATACAATTTTATTTTTTTTAATGTAAATTTATACTGTTCTGTGAATGTCATATAATATTGAACAAATGTGCCGCAGTCTCTTTATGTATATACGGGCTGTAATTTTCGTACATATTCATATACAGTCCTCGTGCCAGCATTCACTTTTCTATCTTTTTAGATCGTCTGCCAGCTGTGTAAGGCATCAGTGACAGATTTCACTTTTAAAAACATGGCTGTGACTCAGGACCTCAGCTTCCCCGCAAGGGGCCTGGCGTGATCCCTATTCATCAGCCAAAATTTCATCAAATTCTCTCTGAACTCTCTGAACAACTGTTTCCACTCCTCCCTCCTCCTTGGTACCCCGACATTCCTTGTGTGCCCCTGCCAAGGCTTAATCCTTGGGTTACGGAGGGTCCTGAAATGACCCGGACGCTTTCCCCTATAATGATGGAATCGGGCTTAACCTGTTTGTGATCAAAGGTTTCAGATACGCGGCCCACAATATCTTGCACCAGTTTTTCAGAAACCAGAAATGCTCGCTCAAATCCCTACACAGACTGCTAGATATAAGACAGAAGCAAGGCTTTCGAGCTTGAAATGCCTTGTTTTCAGTTTCAAGCCTGTAATCTGTAATGACAGCAGTGTTATGTCTTTGAAAAATGACATATAGGCATTACAGACGCAAATGTATTTTATGTAACATAACACATCCCAGTATCAAAGGAAACTGGAATCCTTGAGGTTTCCATACCAGGCTTTATAACATAGGACCACCGCCTGATTAGAATTATGTTTTTTTCCATACAAGCCAATCCCGTTACGCCCTGCGGCAGATGAATGCAGGACGCAGTGGAATTGTTCTCCAGCCTGGCTCATATTAACAGCTTGGTCTTAATGCCACAGTAAAATAATAAAGGAGGCTTTTGATAAGCAGCATGCTAAAGCGCTTTGAACAGGGGGTTAGATCATTCCACTTGTCTCCCCTAAGGACAGAGCTGTTTATTGCTGATGCTGTTTATTGCGAATGGAAGCATCTGCCAGTGCAGCTCTGTCCACATGACTCTGGCCCTCTCCCTCTTCTCTCTCTCTCTGTCTCTCTTTCTCTTTCATCACTCCAGAAAATCACTCATCCTCGGACGTCAACATGTCCATCTGGACCCAAGGCTACCCAGTCTTGCACTAAAAACTCAAGTGCACACAACATGCACACACTATTTCTCTCAACACACACTCGTTTGATGGCATGCTCTTTCTATCATCAGATCACTACTGGTTGGCACCTACACTTTTATAAAATCACAGCTTTTTTCTCAGCAAGTGTTGATAGCAGCGTTGGCTTCAGAGACCGTATTGGAGAAGGAGATATGTTACTTCATGAAATCGTAAATTCATGATGCAATCATTGTCAGATTGCATTGTTTGTTATTGAAACTTCAGTGTACATAGAAAATAGCCGTCTGGGATGCCACCAAGATGGGCCAACAAGGAAAAAATGACATTGATTGGCTTCTTTTTGACCTTGAAACAAAATTTCTGCTCTTTTAATTCCGCTCAGCTGACAGCAGAGGACTTTATCAAATTCTGCAGTGTTAATACCAAAAATAGAGAGTTGCTTTCTGGTGGCATGCTTCTGAAAAGAAAGCGATTTCTCTAATTGCTCTCATACGCAGAGCCAATTTGTCTCAATAAAGCCAATGTGGCCCGTGCTAATTTTTCTTTGTTTGCCCACTGTGCTCCGCCTCCGCCTAGGCCCACAGTCTCGCTCGTTTTTGCCGTTCTCTAATAAATCACATATGCAGGAAAATTAGATAGTTAAATATTAATGGGCTGTAATGAGTTTATTGTGCATTAGAGAGGCCACAGGGGGTGACCTGGATACAGGAGTCTGTGCATTTTGAGAAGGATACCCCACCGTTCTTGGCTCATATCGCTACACTCGGATGTCCCACTGACTTTAATCATCTTACCTCAGAGGGGAGCAATTTGGGCAACCACTGCACTTAACAGCCCATTTGAAAATACCACCACGCCGCGCAACCTGTCTCCAAGAAACTCTAAAACTTTCAATGAAATCCTTGCCTCATAACTCCTCATTTGGAGGATGTTTAAGTGCAAGTTTTTGCTTGCCGTTTATATATTGTAGACTTTTGTGTTACTGGTTTCTTTTTGTCCACATGATTTCCCCCGAGAAAGTTTAAGGAAAGTTAAGAGTCGAAATCGCTGTACGCTACTGCAACAGGATGTCCAAATCCAGTCTAAAGAGGTCTATGAAAACACTATAATTATGTGTTATACTCAGAATAGCTTTTAAATGTATCATGCAACTGCTCTCCACCAAAGCTGTTAAGCCTGAGATTAATGAAAGTTTTCTGGCGCAAGATCTTTCGTTTATCTTAGCAAGTACTTGCTATAAGTCAAGTATCCTGGTTTAATTTCCTAGGGAAGGGAAAACGTCAGTGAAGACATTCTGATTTGTATAAAACAAAAACATTCTTATTCACAAACTTAATCTCTGTCACTATTCTAGTTTCACATTTGCTGATGATCTCATGTTTGGTACAGTACTGTGACATGATTGGACAAGCTAAGACTGAGATGAACAGGCCCTGCTTTACCTGATCACTTAAAGTATTCCTGTCAGTATGGGGTACATGAATAATCAACATCTCTTCAAAATAGTGACGTGTGCCCTCCACATGAAGCCTGGAGGGAATGAAAACAAGACCGAAATAAGAAAACGAAAACAACGGCACATTACAGAGGCATATCGTCTCCCGGGCAGACGAGTGGAGAGGAGGGAGGAACTTTATTTTCTTTCTGCCGTAGGGTTTGACAGTGAGAGACGATGTATTTAGGCTAGAGTCACATCCTCTCAGGCCCTGCGGGGGTCCGCATCAAACTACTTCCACAATGAGGCATCCCAGACGTGGGCATGGGGACTCTGAGAACCCCAGAGAGATGCGCCCCGCTCACAGTGTGATGATGGGCGTGTTTCTTTTGGAAATATTCATGCCTGCATATGTTAACCGAACTAGTTCCTCTGTGTTTCTCATGCTACGTCGCATTTGAATACAATAATATTTTCAGATCTTTCTAAATCAGTTTGTTCTGTGGATCACAAGGTTGCATGTAGTTTCATATAATATTATAAGCAACATATGTTGTATATGCTGCGTGCTCTTTTAACATTGTTTAGTGTAAAACTTAATCTTAATTGTAGTTAAACTAAACTAAAAGATGTAAATAATGTGCAATCAAAACAAATTTTAGTAATTCAAAAAAATACTTCCTCCTTTGAAGTATCATTCAAATGTATGTACATTTTATTTACTTTCCACATCTGTATTCTTTCTATCTTTTTTTGGTCATGTTATCAGTGGTAATTGCCATCATAGTCTCTTATCCAAATGTTACATTTCCCAGACTGCAAATTTATTGGCTGTTCGAACAGTTTGACTTCTAATTTCCATACAAATCAAAAATGCTACAGAGGCCACATATCGGTGTGATCCCCTCCCCCTGCTCTCTAAGTCTGTGTGGGTGACGTCTTATCATGTTTAATTTGTCCCTGAGACTCTGAGGTGGAATTGGTTCAGGGCGACGAGAGAGTGCAGAGAGAGGTCTGAAGAGTAGAGGGGACGACACGCTCACTGTCCCCCCATCGCCTCCCCTCGCCTGCCTGTCGAGTAAACAATCCCGGTGCTGCGTGCTCAAGATGGAGCCTCGCTGAATATCAACAACACACTCTGTGGCGTGAAAAGCCTCTTCTCTGTGGAAAGCTGAGCCGAGAGCCCAGACAACCGCACAACAGCCCTCGCCCTGATTGGAGACCGGCGTTACAAGACAGTTTGGGGAAAAGAGAGTGAGTTTTGGAGGGGATTGAAAAAAGCAAGGGAGGGGAGGGCTAGCGTGGATGGCGGAGGATAGAGGTCAAGGAGAGAAGCACTGAAAGCAACTTGAAGGGCACATCGGATGCAAAATTCACTTTTACATGGTGTTTTATAATCCATAAAAAGCCGTTTTGAATTTCTGAGCAATATGACGTCATACTGCTCAGGCCCCGCCCACGACCACTGATGGACTGTCCCGTATTAGCATATTCCCACCCTCAGACAGTACGCTGTCCGCCATTTTCTTCGCGCTCGAGCAGCTGTAGCAACAACAATGTCTCGTAAGCAATGCAGGTGTTTTGTAATTAGATGTAAAGTAAACATAAGAGTGGATTACAGGGCTCTACAGCAATCATTTCAGTCACAAATGTGACTAAATAAGAGATTAATTGTGGAGTGTAGAGAGCTTCGTTTATTATAATTGAACTTTGTGAGATTGCGATGAACTAAGATGAGCGACAGCTTTTAATGATTTTTAAGGGAGTGTGTAAATGAGATATTGATTTAATACAACAGGTAAATAAACAAGTCACAACTGAGGCGCTGCGCATCTTCATTCAAACACAGCAGTGTTTTGTTTATAAATGAATGTGCATTTTTAAACGAATCTGCTGAGTCAATGATTCAATTTTCCATTCATAAAAACAGCCACTTGCTTTATTCCTGAATTAATCGGCCATTCGATTGAATCAAATGAAGGAATGGTTCAGTAATTAAATCAGCAACTTGCCACCTCCTACTGGCAGTTTTAGTGTCATTTTCAAAATAAACTTTTTAGTTATTTAATCATTTAATATTTCTGTATTCAAAATGTAAATTTTAAACATTAATATTAACATGAATTTATGAATTTGATTGCACTCATGCCACCTCTAAGCCTCATTTAACATATGGAAATACACCTACGAGCCACTTTTGTGTTCTTCTGTGCAACATCTGTAGTACAAATTAATTTTATTAATACTGATTTCATTTGATTAGTAACTTATTCTACTTGTTATTATTCTGTTGTTTTCATTTGAAATTTTAAAAAGCATATAAAGTATATTTTTTAAAAGATTTGACAAAATATAACATACTTTTAATAAAGTTAGAAAAATGCTATTACAAAGGTAAAAACAAAATTCCCCTGTAAATCACTTTAAGGAGTCAAATGTCACTTACCACTATTTTTTATTATTATTATTTTTTTTAATCAGATTTTTTGATTATTGATTAAAATTGATTTTTAACTAAGAAAAGTAAAGTGTAGAGCCCTAGATTAGTTTAGTTAGTTTAGTTGTTAGTAACGCACCATGGAATACACAAAAAAAAAAAAATGGAAGAGGGGTGGAGTTAGCAGTAGCTCATTATTATTTAAAGCAACATGCACCGAAACAGCTTTTACAAAGTAAAAAGTGTTGTTTTACATAACCATAGAGGAATTTTAACCAAAGTTTGTTGCAGACATTTCATTAAGACCCTAAATATTTATAAAAAATGGGCATCTGATGTCCCCTTTAAAGATCGAAGGACGGATTATTGAGAGTTAAAGGGCATAGATCATCTAAAAATGAAAATTGTTGTGCTGTTCTAAACCGTCTGGTTATTCCAAATCTTTAGACATTTTAAATTAGCCTATTGCGAGACTGTTTGATGTCATGATTCACTCATAATTTTCACCCCCAGTGAGTCAGTGAGTCAACCAGATCGGTCTGGTTCATAAACAAATCATTCAAACCATTTTTATATACTGATTCATTTGATAAAATCTGACTCAAAAGAATGACTCCTTAATTGGTTATGACACTGATGACATGATTAATTCATGATGTTAATACTTCACTTGTTAACACAGCATTATTGAATGACTTCAGACAAGTTGGAATATAGCGCATAACTATAATTGTAATTATGTAGAAAAAATGAAAGTAATGAGGGTGAGTAAGTCGTGACTGAATTAAATTTTTGAGTGAGCGGAACAAGCTTGTTTCTTGTTAAACTTGGGATGAATCATACGTATATAGGCCTGATTCCTGTAGATGTCATTCTGTGTCCCTTTCTCGTTCTCTGTTTCATTCAATCACCATTTCAGTCCTTTTCTTTGAAAGCTTGTGAGAGTTTTCTTGACCTCTCTCCAGCAAAGATCAGCTTTTGTGGTCTTCACTTGATGTATGAGAGCCATATGGTCTGGCAGCTCGACCTCCTCTCTGACATTTTGTCTTATTTGTTTCTGCTCTCCTGATCTCTGACCTCATGTGGATCTTGACCAACTCTAAGCAAGGCTCGTTTGGTAGAAAGCAAGAAAGGAAAAAAGTAGGATCGCTTTATTTTTACCATAAAGCAAGACTGACTATGAATGTTCACAGAATGTTGAATGTTGTATGAATGTTCTCTCAGCTCCAAAATTGTTAATGCATAGTATACTTTACATAGACAGACATTATTTTAATAGCATTCAAGTAGGAATTTTGAAAAGTTTGAGGATGCATTCTCATTTTGTGAACACCTGACAACTGGTTGGTTGATTTCAAATGAGTCTGAATTCTGAATACGACAGTTCTGAGTCTCTCACAAGCCCTCACGCTAGTTGATGATAGGCACCACACTGTGAATTGGCTACAATCTGGGCTTTTTGTTGTCTTAAAACATAAAAGAGCGACAAGCTTCTGTCTTGTAGTGTACGCTATGCTCTACCAAGATTCCGAGCCAGCAGAGCAGTAGATACCTATTTATGCTTTCTTTCTCTATCTGCCTTTCTCTTCCTCACCTTTTTTTTCTTTCCAATTTTCTAAGGTGTTGGTCAGCCCTTGGCAGCGGACTGGAGTAAAGTGTTTGTGTCTGTGGTGTGCTGCTTAGATGCTGATACAAGCCTCCATCCTGGCACATTTTTTTTTTTCCGCATCGTCTTGTCACTAAATCCATTCGCAAACAGCCACAGGGTGCAATATAGAAAGCATTTCATCATTTGTGACTTCGAATGGGATTGACTCCAAACTTTGATCCAGCAGCTAATTGTCAGCTTTACAGCAGAGATAATGCAGAGGGAGGGAGAGAGAGACTATAGTTGCTCAAAGAGGTAAACTTTAAAATCAAGTTGCATTTATTGCATTTTAAAATGCAATTATTTGTTTAATTTTATTAAACGTGTGCAGTATGAACTACACCTGTGGTTTCTCTGCTAGAGTACTTGTGTGAATTTGAGGTGGATTCACTACTGTTTTTCTATTATCATTTACTATTTCATACTGTTATATATTAGTATATTAAATAGTATTTATTATTATTTTGAATTAGCATTTTTACTTTTAATTTTAATATTAAAAATATAGTTTATTGATATTTCTATTTAGCTTTTATTTTTCAGTTTTTTGTTTAAAAATTTGTTGCCATGACATTTATATATTTTTGAAGTTTTCATCTAATATTTCTAATTTTATTTCAGCTATTTCAATTCTAAATGAATTGTTTTAGTTAACAATAAAAGCACTGCTCACTTCGTACATCTACTAAAAATCACCTTGCCTGAGAAAAGGTTTCATGCGGTTTAATTTGATATTAATGTTAATTTGATATTTTGTCCCTTATGCAATGATATTCAAATGGAAGTTTATTTCCGCCACTGAAAAAAAAAAAAAAAAAAAAAAAAAAGGTAATTGCGACTTTGTTTTATCTCACAATTCAGACTTTTTTTCTTGCAATTCTGATACAAACTCACCTTTGTACGTTCTAAAGTCATGATTGCGAGATATGAAGTCGGATTTGCAAAAAAAAGTCAGAATTGCGAAAGTTAAACTTGCAATTGCAAGGAAAAGTCAGAATTGTGAGATATAAACTTGCAATTTTGAAAACATATCAATCTTTTTTCCCTTCAGAATTGGACTTTACAACTCGCAATTGTGAGTTTTTATCTCACAATTCTGAGAAAATGTCAGAATTGCGAGTTTTAAAGTCAGAATTGCTAAGTATAAACTCACATTTGCAAGAAAAGTGAGAATTCTGACTTTATTTCTTGAAATTTTGAAAGTTTATATCCTGCTATTCAGACTTTATAACTCACAATTGTGAATTTATATTATGCAATTCTGAAAAAAAAACAGTCAGAAATGTGAGTTATCTCGCAATTCTTGCAATTCTGACTTAACAGCTTGCAATTGTGAGTTTGTATTATGCAATTCTGAGGGGAAATGACTTCAGAATTTACAACTGTGAGTTTATATCATGCAATTCTGAGGGGAAAAAAGTCAGAAATGTGAGTTATCTCAATTCTGACTTCATTTCTCAGAATTGCAAGATATAAACTTGCAATTCTGAAAACATATCAGTCTTTTTTCCCTTCAGAATTGGACTTTAACTCACAATTGTGAATTTATATTATGCAGTTATGAGAAAAAAAAGTCAGAAATGTGAGTTATCTCACAATTCTTGCAATTCTGACTTAACAACTTGCAATTGCACGTTTGTATTATGCAATTCTGAAAAACTTGTAATAGTGAGAAAAAAGTCAGAATTGCGAAATATAAACCTATATTTGCGAGGAAAAAGTCAGAATTCTGACTTTATTTCTTGCAGTTGTGAGTTTATATACCGCTATTCTGACTTTAGAATTTACAACTTTAGAGTTTATATCATGCATTTCTGAGGGGGACAAAGATCAGAAATGTGAGTTATCTTGCAATTCTGACTTCATTTGTCAGAATTGCAAGTTTATATCTTGGAATTCTGAGAAAAAAGTCAGAATTGTGAGTATTACACAGTTCTAAGAAAAATAAAAAGATGTAAACTCGCAGTTGCGAGAAAATTAGTCAAAATTGCAAGATATAAACTCGCATTTGCGAGAAAAGTCAGAATTTTATTTCTTGAAATTGCAAGTTTATATCCCGTTATTCAGACTTTATAACTCACAACTGTGAATTTATAACATGCGGTTCTGAGAAAAAGTCAGAAATGTGAGTTATCTCACATTACACTTTACAACTGGGGGTTTAAATCTCACAATTCTGAGAAAAAAGTCAAAATTGCAAGTTCGTATTACGCAATTCTGAGAAAAAAAGATGTAAACTCAAGTTGGCGAGAAAAGTCAGGATTCTGACTTTATTTCTTGCAATCACAAGTTTACATCCTACTGTTCTTACTTTATAACGCACAATTGCGAGTTTATATCATGCAGTTCTGAAGAAAAAAAAAGATGTAAACTCACAGTTCTGATTTTACAACTTGCAATTTCGAGTTTAAATCTCACAATTCTGAGAAAAAAGTCAGAATTGCGAGTTTATGTTATGCAATTCTGAGAAAAAAATCAAAAGTGTGACATTAAAAGTCACAGTTGTTTTTTTGTTTTTGTTTTTTCAGTGGCAGAATGTATTCCCATACATTCAAGGATTTTCAAGTGTGACTTAAGTGTCCAAAACCATTTTGCACTCAATGTATAAGGGTTCTTTTCTTCATACGGGTTCTGAAGATGAGGCCAAAAGAGCAGATGTTCTGGATAGATGTGACCATTGCTGTATGTGCTCTTCTGAATTTGCATTAAATGAGCGCGCCGTGCCTCTTCTCTCCTTCCTTCGCCGTCTCGGCCGAGGTGAGGCAACTTATTAACCTTTCTGAAGCCATGGGCATCTCACGGATTGAAAGCACACTTTTGGCTCGGCGTGTTAATACAAATTAACCTCACACGATTGATATGCCTTGATTCAATTTTAATCACATTTCACACCATCAACGTCAGAGCACTCGTGTTCTTCAGCCAACACCGCCTTGTATTACATTTTCTCATCAGTTCTCTGATATTTGATTAGAGACATTGGCATGACACGGTAGAGTCAAAGCACCGTCCACTTAAACTCCCCATCCCCCGTTTTATTGTATGTGTAGTTCACTCACTGTTGGTGAGTATATGTTGGGTGACATTATACGGACGAGGCCTTGAGGCGCACCAGCCCTCCTCCCCCTATAATAACAATCGAGTTGAATTGATTCGCCTGCACGCGCCTCAATGCCGTTTTTCCGCTGCCGTGCGGCATCGGCATCTCGTAACGTGTGTTTGCCATGTTGATGGCGGTGCTAATGGTCTATGTCATGTCAGGGAGAATGTTTGACGCCTTTCCCCCTCTTCCCGTGCTGAGGCTACTGAAGCATGTTTAACTCTCCCATAATGCCAGAGTCCATTAGTCGACCGATACATAACTATCACGCAGGTGCTCGGCAGTGATGGAGGGTCTCTCGGCCCACATGGCTATTTAAACCCATTCACTCTGTCCGAAATCCAGTCAAAACGCATCTCTCTCCCTTTCGCTGTCTCTAGCTCTACGTTCTCAATCTTGTCTAAACCGACTAGCGCCGTAATTGACCGGAGAGGGAGAGAGTTCGGGCTCCCCTGCGGCACAATTAAAGAGCCCGCGGCTGGGGCCGGGCCCAGCTGCTAGTGGAGAGGGTCACCTGCCAGCCCATCACTCTGGTCCAGAAACCAAGCTGACTGCCACGACGCTGCAATATACTCAGCTCTTCCCAGTGGCCCTTCCAACGTCTCTGGGCGGCCGTAGATTGGAAACGAAGAGCGAATTTGCTTGTGGTTGTAACCCCAGGTGTGTGCGAGCTGTGTGGCTGGGTTTCCATGGTGAGAGGTCAGCGGATGGCAGGCAGTAATGAGGGCTGGTCTCAAGCAGGGTGAGGCAGGGAGGAAGAGGTTATAAGAGGATGGGGGAGAGAGACCCTGAGCTCTGGAGTTAATTGTGTGAACATTAGCTGCAGACCCGTCTGGCTATTTTGGCACTGGATAGTGGTAATGTGGTGGGTGTTTTGGATGTGGAAGAGCCAAACGGTGCCACTGTAGACGACATGGTGTGATTGTACACATGCTGTGTGTGTATTTAAAGTGTTAAGTGGGTTAGATAGCCTGTATGTGGGTGAGTGTGTGACTGGGGCTGATTTAAATATATATTAGTACATCATTATTCTGGCACTACTTTAGATAAAAATAAAAAATGTAAAAAATATTGTGGCTTTGTGTGCATACACTACTGTTCAAAAGTTTTTTTTTTCTTATAATAAAGTAATAAAGTAATATTGTAAAATGTTATTGCAGGATATAATAACTGTTCATACTTTAATATATCTTAAAATGTAATTTATTCTTGTGGTGGTAAAGCTGAGGGTTTTTTTAAGCAGCCATTACTTGCACTTCTTTAGTTTTGTGGAAACTGTGGTACATTCTTTTATTTTATTTTGTGATACATTCTTTTGTTTTATTTTATTTTAAATTTATTTAGCGGAAAAATGTAAATACACAACAGAGTATTTCTGAACAAAAAAACAAACAAAAAAACAAAATAATTATAAATACAGTTTTTTTTTTTTTTTTGTATAAAATCAGTTAGACGCTTTTGATTATTAAAATTTAATTAAACCATTAAAATGCAGTCCAGAAAATTAAATGGAGAAAAATGAATTTTGGTAAAAATAAAACTGAATTTGAGAAAGAAAGAAAAAAGAAGAAACATATTTTATAGGACCTTAGATCCATTTTTAGTTAAACTTTTAATAAATCATTGTTTCATCATTTCAGTTAATTAGACATGGTTTTTGATTAGTACAATTTAATTTAACCATTAAAACAGAGAAATTTAAATGACAAAAAAAAAAAAAAAAAAACTGAATCCAGAAAAAATAAAATGAAAAAACAAAAAATGGCATTTGGTAAAAAATAAAATTACATTTGGGAAACATTAAAATGGATTTCATAGGGCCCTAGAAAACTTTTGAATGATGGCTTGGGGAAAAGTTTAAAAAGACATAGATATCATTTATATATTGTATATAGATGCTTTACAAAAAAAAAAAAAAAAAAAATAAATGTTTATTTTTTTTTAATATAGTTATTTTATTTTATTTTATTTTATTTTATTTTATTTTATGTATTTTTTTTTTTTTTATTTGTGACTTGTGAGTTGTTTTACCGCCCTGGTACTAAAATATAATAAACCTTATATAAACACTTTTTTTTTTTCCTTTCAACCAGTTGCGATTCAGTCATGATGCATCACACCTATATCATGTTGTATATTGTGTCTGCCGATACCCTTTGGTTTGTCTGTGTGTTTAAATAATGATGTTGTTTGTTTAAACTGCGTTACATTAAGCTATGTCAATTATTCATCCTTAGATCTACACATTAGTGTCTGACGTGTACGTATGTTGTGCATATCATTATATGCAGAACTTCTGCATGTCTGTTTGCATGTGTGTTTGTGTTAATGAATGCTCCTGGTGGTGTGTAATTAACACAACAGCAAATGTCCCCACGGGGTGAGATTAACACTGAATGCATGAGACACAATGTAACCCAGGAGAGTAGAGGATAACGCCGCCCCGGTTCCCAGCGCTTTCTGGTTCCCCTCAGATTATTGCGCACCCCTGTCGCACTGATAGCTGCCTGTCTGACTCCCCTCTCCACCCCTCTGGTCCAGTTGCCCAACGTATCATGGTTCAGCACTCACAAGCACATGCTGCTTTGTGACTGGTAGAATGCCAGCATGGGCTGGTCGCCATCCCTCATACATATTATGTGACAAAACCAAACCGTAATACCCAGAAATGATCTGGCTCTGGCTCTGGCAGATGGAATTGTTAATCAATAACTCCAAGATTTTGGCAAATTATGATGCATTTCTCTGATGAGGCTTGTTTTAAATGCATTTAGGGTTATGAAACATGCTTCTTTCTGTGGCTGATGCTGATACGATTGCTGCAGAGTTTCAGTGCATTCAGTTTTTTATGGATCTTTTTTTTTTCAAAATCAAAATGTCATTGTTTGCATTAATGATGCAGTATATATTTACTGTAGGTTAATTTATAGTTATGTCCTCCACACACTGATCAGATTAAAAAATAAAAATAAAAATTGCACATATATAGATGCTTAAAGGATGCTATTTGGCATCAAGGTTATCTAGCATTCTTGTTTTGTGTGGGATATGGAATATAATATTTATGTGGAATATTCCTCATGCCAAAACAAAAATATGAGGCACAAAATCACAATGCGCCCCCACGGTTTTATGACAGGTGACTTTTTAAAGAGACTGAGACTAGCTGGAGACCAACGAAGCTGTGAGTGACGCAACAACTTGTGCTGTGTATCACCATTGTCCATGAAAAAAAAAAAAACATTTTTTTTTTTTTTTTAATTATTTTATTTTAATGTTATATGTTCTTATGCTGTCATTGTCAGGTATATAAACAAGCTAATTTGAGACCCTGAATCTATCACTAATTGTGATGTTTTGTTTTGTTTTATTATTTTATTTTATTTTATTTTATTTTATTTTATTTTATTTATTTTTATTTTATTTTATTTTATTTTATTTATTTTTATTGCAGTGTTCCATTGTCAGGTGTATGAACAAGTTATTTCCGGACCCTAAATCTGTCACTAATTTAGAGATTTTATTTTATTTTATTTTATTTATCATTTGTTATTATGTTATTTTTTATATATTATTAATCAGTATTATTTATTGCTGTGTTATGTTCTTATGTTGTCATTGTCAGGTGTATGAACAAGTTAATTCGGAATCCTAAATCTAAAAATCTAAATCCTAAATTTTATTCTATTTTATTTTATTTTATTTTATTTTATTTTATTTTATTTATGTTGTCATTGTCAGGTGAATGAAGAAGGTAATTCAGAACCTGAATCTATCACTAATTTAGAGATGTATTTTATTTAATTTAATTTAATTTAATTTTATTTTATTTTATTTTATTTTTTATTGCTGTGTTATGTTCTTATATTGTCATTGTCAGGTGTATGAACAAGTTAATTCAGGATGCTAAATCTATCACTAGAGATGTAATTTAATTTAGAGTTTTGACTTTTGACATCTAGTTGAATTTGTTGCCATGGAAAAATGCATAGACAGTTTGTGTCAGTGTTATTTGCAGTAAAGACATTTGAACATTAGTGCAAGAGTAAGTGCTAATGGAGGGTCAGGCTACTGACAAACTGTTACTAAGAGTTGTGCCGTTTTTTTCCCAAATGCATTTAATATACATGCTTATTATTAAGCTATCATTATACCTTTTTTACAAAATCCCTGTTGTGTTCCACACCTCCATTTTGTAAGTGTGAGAGCGCGACAAGGTGATCGAAAGTTTTTAGTGAGCAGCTGATAGATGTAGTCTGTGTTATTTTTAAATGAATTAATCACTATGACACACAATAGGAGGGTTAAGCCAACTTTGTGAATGTGTAAGAGACCGAATGAAAACGAGAGAGACAAACGCAGATAAAGTCGCTTAGTCTACCTCCAGGCTTCACCACGTGTTGACCCTTTTCTTCTGGGGGCTGTGCTGTGATTGGCCATTCAGACAGCGGTGTGAGAGCTTTCACGCCCTCCGCTGTTCCACGAGACTTGTTTGTCATGAGCGCGAACTGTGTGACGCGCTCCACTAACACACACCATTCCACTCGCACAAACACACACGCATCAGCTGTGCACGCACCTGTCCCCATGGCAACCAGCCTTTGCTAGTCTTTGAGCTGAAACCGAATGCCACAAGTGTGTGCGTTCGTTCACGCGTGTGCCGCTGTCTAGGGGTGTAGGAGGTATCGAGCTAAAATGGAAGCCTTGCCTGGTGGTTGCAGCATGGCTTTTGGTTCAGAGAGTGCAAGGTCGGGTTCAGATATTAAGGTGAATCTTACATATCAATAGACATACATATGAAACATAAACACTCTTTGAATGGAGTATGATTTTTTTAAAAAGGCATATCGACTTTCTTTTCCAGAGGTATTGTTTGACAGAATAGCACTTTACAGAAAGTTGGGATGAGTCAGTTTCATTGAGTTGTTGTTCGATAACCAACTGGTTTGTTTGGTTAGTCATATAGCGAGTTTTTCTAGATTATTTTTTATAATATATTTTAGATTCTATAAAGCAATGGTCTCTGATATCTTGTCAGGTGTTCTCCGACTACTTCAGGCATTATAGAAGAAAACTCAGCTGTTAACTTGGAAAATGGAGGTTTTCAAAAGTATTGAATAAAAGGGTGTTAATAATTGCCAATGTGTATTTGAGAAAAAAACAAAACAAAACAATTGTTTTACTTCAGTGAAAAGTTATTTTTATTTATTTTTTTATTTTTTTTATATAAAAGATCAAATGGATTAAGAATACAGATTTTTTTTTTTTTTTTTTTTTTTTTTTTCACATTTACCACACAAGTCTGGCCACAACTCTATAATTATATACAGATGAAGAATTTATTTGCAAAAACAAATAACTTTTACATTTCAAAAATCATGCTTTTTTTTATGTTGTCATGTTTTAGTTAGCTGTGTTTTTTAGTTATTTTTATTTTATATCAAAATAACCCAATTGCAGTTTGATTGAGATTAATTGGAATGTACAATGAAAAAACATGATTTTTGAAAATACTGTAGTTAAAAACGGAGTTATCTGCTTTTGCAAATAAACTCTTTATATATACATGCATACATATACATATATACACACATACTTTCTGTCTCTGTGCTGGTTGGAATAATTAAGTTTTTTCCTTCTTTCTTAATTTTTCACTAAAGCTGCAAACAAAAGCAACTACAGTAAAAACAGTAGTACTTTGAGTTATTACAAATTAAACTTTTTTAAAATGTAATTCATTCCTGTGATGTCAGCTGCATTTTTAGCAGGCGTTACTTCAGTCTTTAGTTATCAATTAATTTTTGAAGTTTTTCCTGCAGAATATTTTTGTGTAGTGCTGTTAAATAAAAAAAATGGAAATCTTGTTAATTATAGATGTCGTTACTGTCACTTCTGACAGTAAATTATGCATTGATTTAATTTGGTAATGTATCACTGCTTTCACAAAAATATTAAGCAGAGCAACTGTTTCCAACATTAAGAAATATTTCTAGAGTACCAAATCAGCATATTAGAATGATTTCTGAAGGATCATGTTTGCTATATTACATATGTATGGGCAATTTTTGAGGATTGTTGATGAATTATTGTTGATTTTCTGGAAGTTACACAGTTTAGCGATCATTCCACTAAATCGGTGCATTTTGCGTCCCTAAGAAATAATCAAACATAGATTTAATATAACAACAAATAAAAGTGCAATTTAAAAACGTAACAATACTATGATTTCATCCAGATTACATAAAAAAATATATTTTAAATAATTTAAATAGCATCTTTGCTGGTAAGGGTACGTTTTTGGCCCGTCCCTCGCTATAATTTTTCTTTTAATTTGCAAAATGATATAAAAATCACATTTGAATATTGTTCTAAATATAGTCTCATTGTGAAGCAATGTTTTTGGCATAAGTATGCATTTTTTTCTATAAAATATAATTTTATTGGTGTCCCCAGATTTCATGTCAGCCCTGTTACCCTCATCAAAAAACTCTTGTAAAATGTACATTCAAGTCATTTCTAGCAGGTTACATCATCTCTCAAACAGGATTCCAACACTTAAAACACAAGCATGTTTCTCTCACTCCTCTACAATGTTTTATTTTTGATGATTTATGTGGCTTGACTGAGGGGGGCCATCATGCAGTGTCAGTCCTGTTACCATTTTTAAAATGTAAATGTAAACAATTATTTCTTACATTTAATGTAATCAATATCCACAAGTAAAACGCTTCTAACGCTTGTTTCGGTAACAGCGTTGACAAAAATACCAAGACACGAGGTGGAAAAATAGACATAAAATCATAAATTACATAGCTGTACAATTTCTTGTCATTTTAAGGTGTCTTCATTTCATGGATATTTAAAAAATATTCATTAAACTTATTTTATTTTTCAAATTTTCCAAGTGAAAAAGGCACTGATTTCATGGAATGACCTCCAGGTGCTTCACTGAGTGTCTATAAAATCCCTTGAAATGCAACTTCTCCAACTTTGTGAGCATGACCTTGAGCTAGGCAAATTATACTGGACTTCCATAAAACCGACTAGTCGTTCAACCTACTGACTTATCGATTTGGAAAGTTTTGCACATCCCTAACAGGAACGCAGTTTTGAATCACCAAATCCTCACAGCACCTAACCCACACAGCTAGCTGCTTTAATTTGTGTATTTCTACACCCAGGTGGTTGTTTTGAGTGGCTCCAGTGGGTGGCGCTCTTGAACAGGGGCAGGGTTTTTGATAATGCTTCAGGCTCGAGCTCGGTATGTACATACACTCCTGTGTGGCTGCATTTGCTCTGGCCGTCGGCCAGCTTCCGCTCTCATTGTTCTGTCTGTTATAATTAAGGAAGCCCTATGGTGAAGCACGAGACTGCGAGAGCAGCGTGGCTGGACGGGCCGTGGCGATAATGGGAATAAGGCTTGATTTCAAGCTCGCGTGGTTTGAACAAATCTGCTCTCTTACAAATTGGGCCAAATTAATTGAGTGCATTATCAGAAATACTTCCTTGCCAGCAATTACACAATTCAGCTGCAACGGTTGGTGACGGCGACAGATTGATAGCGGCAGGTTAAGTGAACGAGAGGTGCTTGGACGTGACCGCATCTTCGCTGTCTGTAAAGGTCCCTGAACATGGAGATGATGATTTCTTTCAGCTTTCTGTGCAGAGATGGGGAGGGTGTCTCGTCTGCATTAACACTTTCTTTTCACAGTCACATGTTGTCGATACACTGCTGTCTGCGTCTCCCCAGGCCACTGTGACTTGTCCCTGCTGTTACATAGGTGAAAGTGCAAATGGCCCAGTTTTTAAGCTCTAGTGACACACTTGATAGAATGACTCCTTTTAGGACTGCCTCCGTGGGACTGCTTTTAGTTGACGGGTGTCTTGAACTGAAGGAAGGGTGGAGCTGTCTAGTGTGTGTTTTTTTTAGCGTGTTGGTACAAATGTTTAAAGGGGGTTGGGTATTAATGTGTGTTTGTGTGTTACATGTGCCTAAGAAAGCTCAGGGGTCATGACCTCTAACCTTTCTCTTTGTAGCTTCTGACCTGACCCTCTCAGTATGAGATAACTCAGTCCTGTTTTTTCCTACATTTCTTTGTTATACTCTCTGTTCTGATTGTATTTCTTTCTTTTTTTCTCTGTTATTTGATATTTCACTTCACAGAGAATTACCTGTCGTGTGTACTGAAATATTTATGTGAGACGTACAACCTGCAGTAGTCTGTCTTGCTCTCCCTGTCTTTGAATTCTTTTTTCCCCTCATTCTTTGACACTCTCTCTCTCTCTCTCTCTCTCTCTCTCTCAGTCTTTTCAAAGTACGTTATTGGCATGATTAATAATAATAATTGTAATATTTTTTGGTTGATATTAATTTTGTCTGATTTTTTTTGTCACATCTTTAATGCTTTAGCTGGGAAAAAAAAATATTGAATTAAATTAAATTAATAAAATGATATATGACTATAATGAAGATATGTATTTTTTGTTTTGATTTAAAAAAGTTTTACACAAAGAAATTAACATTTAAGTTGTTAAAATCATCTGTAATGATGACTGAAAACATATTAGTTGCCAAAATAATTGTTTATTTTACATGCAGCATATGTATTTTTCCCCCAAAGCTTCAAAAAAACTGACAAAGAAATGCTAATAAATACAATAACAACACAAATAAAATATAAATAAATATAGTTATGTAATAGAGTAATGAGCATATTTTTGTCCTTGTAAGTAAGTAAGTAAGTAAGTAAATAAATAATAAAATAAAAAATAAAATAAAATCTTTTTTCTTATGAGCTGTTGACTATACTGTTGAAGTATATTAGTAGCCAAAGAAAATGCGGTAAGACAATACATCTACAGCATTTATTAATCTTAGTTAATGTTAACTTTTGCTTTATGATGTCAGTTTAATGTTAACTTTGTGTTTGTTATCATTAGTTAATGCACTGTGAACTCACTGTGAACTAACATGAACAAACAATGATCGACTGTTTTTTACTAACTAACATTAACAAAAATTAATAAATAGTGTAAATAAATATATTGTTTATGGAGGACCAAACCTGCATAAAATGCATTTTAATTAGTTTAATATAAGGCTTTTGCATGAGCTCTCAGCCAATCATGCACCGGAGCTCCACAAGGACCGCCTCCCTCATTTCCATGTTGCACATGGAAAATAAATAAATAAATGTGGGAATATATATCTATCTATATATATATATATATATATAAAAATGTGTTTATTTGTTTATTTAAATGCTTAAATTTATTTAAAAATAAACAAATAAATACATAAATAAATAAATTAACTAAAATAATCTAAAAATAAATTAAATAAGTAAAGTAAAAAATAAAAGTAAATGTTTTTTTTTTTTTTAAATAATATGTATTAAAAAAGATAATAAAAAAATAATTCAGGATTAAATTCCATTTATTAACTGTATTAAGTCTTAATTTCTTTCTTTCTTTCTTTCTTTCTTTCTTTCTAATTTCTGCAGGTTTGGTCCTCCATATTCATTGTTCGTTCATGTCAGTTAATACATTAACTAACGTTACAAATACCACCTTAATGTGAAGTGTTACCGTAAACTTTATAACTATTTTAAAGCACGTGGACTGGGACGCACATCCAACACAATGCAAATACAAAATAACCGAGTGTACCTTTAAGAATGAATACGCTGATCAAAACACTGTTTTGGCTTTTGTGCACACAATAATGAATGCACAACATCCTTCTTGCAGTAGTACTTACGTTTGACACTTTTCTCTGTCTCCCTCCTCTCTCTCTCTTTGATTGTCTGCCCATATATTCTCCATCAGAGCATGTGATTAATGATTGATAAATGGCTATCATTACCCTCATAATGAACTGGACTTAATGTTACCGCAGGAGTGTCGGCGCTTTATAGCCGGGTGGTACACCGTGTTCATAACTCACCCCAGACTTGTCCTCTATCGTAAGGCGTGTCTGAGTCTCATTGGAGAGGGAGGGAGGGAGAGATAGTATATTGTGTCTGATCCTGTGAGGTGATAGCTTGTCAGTCAGTGTGTATTGGAGAGCTCTCTCAGACTGTGCGCTGATGAGGGTTTTTGGCCGTCACACCGCACAGCCAGCCTATTTGACTCTGCCTTATTGATCCGTGCCTGAGAGCTATCTTCTGCTACTGCAACGCTCACGCTTGCCGTGTGTGAGTGTGTTTATATCCACATATGCGTAGTTATTACCGGCGGCAGCTTTTTGGGGTCCCACGGCGCAGTGTATACTTAAAGCATGCGTAAATGATGCAGATCTGGCTGTGTGCTTTTTGTTTCGTTTTTTTAGTAATAACACACAACAGAGACCAAAGAAACTATTTAAACCGCCACACGCCTAAAAATATATTTACATCACAATGTATATGTTTCACTTATTTATTCTGTTGATTTTCAGCAGCACAAAGGCTCCAGGTGTGACCTCTTATATATTTAGACAGTAGGGGGCACTCAGACCTCAGTAACGTTTCCTGCGCTCGTGCTTTGTAATGATGGGGGGGTGCATTTCCTTTGTGCGTCTTCTGCATGGTGCACCACTTGCACTCACACAGGACTATTTAATATTACCTTCCCTCCCCCTTCCCGGGAATGTAAACATCACCGAGAGAGTAATTTATAGGTGAAGACAGCCACAAATGCTTCTAAACGACAAGTGAACTGTTAGATTGAGAATCAATTATGTGTCATTTTAGTTCTTTTTTTTTGGCCTTATTCCAAAGTATTAATTTTCGCACATTTGATGTCCCCGAGGAGGGTATGTATTTCAATACCAGGGGCGATGTGGTCTTTGGCTGGTAATGGTGTCTGTCAGTACTGCTTTAACATTTTCCCAGGAGTGCGCACTGCCTCGCCGTCGTGTAACGTTAGATGTCGTTCAGAAGATTAAACGAGTTTGCCGATGGATTTGCGCCAGTTTCTTTATGCGGAGGGACTGTTCACAAACAAGCTGTGGAGGAAAGGTCAACAGCGTTCTTTCGAATCCCATTGCTGTATTTGTCTCAGTCTGACAATAAGAAAATATAGGGAAACAGTGACTGATATTGTAAATCAACTTATTGATCATTGTAATAAGCATGTATGCAATATATATATTATGGCAATCAACATGTGCAGTTATATTTTTAAATGGCTGTAGCCATTTTAGAAATGATAAAGACGTTTATAAAAGTTTGGGATCAGTAAGATTTTAAATGTTTTTTTTTTTTGTTTTTTTTTAAAGAAGTCTTTTCTGCTCATCAAGGCTGCATTTATTTAAATAAAAATACAGAAAAACTGTAATAGTGTGAAATATTATTGCAATTTGAAATAGTGGTTTTCTATTTTAATATAATGTAATGAAAAGCTGAATTTTCAGGATCAATACTCCAGTCTGGGATTAGTAAGATTTTAAATGTTTTTTTTTTTTTTTCTTAAATTTTCTGCTCATCAAGGATGCATTTATTTGATTAAAAATACAGAAAAAAATACTAATATTGTGAAATATTGTTGCAATTTAAAATAATTTTTTTTTATTTTATTTTAATATACTTTAAAGTAGAATTGATTTCTGTAATGAAAAGCTGAATTTTCAGGATCATTACTCCAGTCTGGGATCAGTAAGATTTTACATAATTTTTTTTTTTTTTTTTTTTTTAAAGAAGTCTTTTCTGCTCATCAAGGCTGCATTTATTTGATTAAAAATACAAAAAACAGTAATATTGTGAAATAATATTGCAATTTAAAATAGTGCTTTTCTATTTTAATATACTTTAAAATAGAATTTATTCCTGTAATGAAAAGCTGAGTTTTTAGGATCATTCTCCAGTCTGGGATCAGTAAGATCTTTAATGTTTTTTTTTTTTTTTTTGTAGTAGTAGTAGTATTTTCTGCTCATCAAGGCTGCATTTATTTGATTAAAAATACAGAAAAAAAATAGTAATATTGTGAAATATTGTTGCAATTTAAAATAGTGATTTTCTATTTTAATATACTTTAAAATAGAATTGATTCCTGTAATGAAAAGCTGAATTTTCAGCATCATTACTCCAGTCTGGGATCAGTAAAATCCTTAATGTTTTTTTTTTAAAGAAGTCTCTTCTGCTCATCAAGACTGCATTTATTTGATTAAAAATACAGAAAAAATAGTAATATTGTGAAATATTATTGCAATTTAAAATAGTGATTTCTATTTTAAATATTTAAAGTATATTAAAATAGAAAACTCTTGTTTTAAATTGCAATAATATTTGCAATAATATTTTGTAGTTTTGATCAAATAATTGGAACTTTGATGAACGTAGGAGTGTTAATATGTTATATAATAATGGTTTGTAACCCCTGGTAACCAAACCCCTATAAATGGCACACTGAATTATGAATAAGCTGTTAATTAAAAAAATAACTTAGTTGTTTATAGTAAACAGAGTAGTGGAGATCAAAGTATTTATTAGTCCATGCGTTAAGTTTTCACCTCATGTTATACAGCGGTGAGTTTGTCAAATGTTGCGTTTCATCTAGCTGATGCGCACATGTTAAAAACATCCGAGACAGAATCACATTAGCATTAGATGTATCATTGTAGAGTAATCTGATAGAGTGCTGCATTGTAAGTAGAACATGCCACTCATTTCAATTAGTTTACCAGGCAGATTTGATTGACATCTGAGAAGAGACTCATTCATTTCAGGATTTTCATTTTCTCTCCCTCAAACCTTAACCTAATTTTAGAAGATCTTCTATGTATCATTATTTATTGCCTTCTTTGTCTTATGCATCTTCCTTTCCTCATGCCCAAATTCCTCATTTATCTTAAGCCCGTTTGAGGTATCGGTTCCATTGTTTGGGGTTATTAAGAGCTCAGTCGTGTCTGTGGATGAGGAAAGCAGGCGGCTCGCGTAGCTCTTGGCTGTCTCGCGCGTTGAACGCTGTGGGTGGCTGAAGACCAAGCCCACAGCACCCTGTCATAACATCCTCCTCTTAGACTCTCACCTCTCCTCCCCTCTTCTACACATGTCTGCGATGTGTCTGGATATATGAAGAGGAGGGATGCTGTCATGTTTAGCCACACCTGACCTCAGAATTGTACAACGAAAACACATGGGTCTATTATAGCTGACGATGAACATTGTTCCATGAGGTATTTATTGGCAATAATAATGTTCTTAATTGTACTCTAGCTGAGGGAGTTGGGAGTTTGATCTGTAGTCCATTGTGGTTTGTTGATGTAGGGAGAAATTGTTCCCTTCAGCTTCTGTTTAGTGAGGGTTTTTTTTCTTCATCAGCAACACACACACACACACACACGTAAGCACCGATGAGACGTCAATAACCTGTAAAAGAAAATGCAAACCTGTCCAACATTGCCTCAGACAGGATTACAGCATCCTCACAGGAGAACTTGAAACAGATTTCCTTGAGAAACGTGCAGGACATTCCACTGATTTTAGGACGGGCATATGTGAAATATCCAGCCCTGCCTGTCTATTAGAGAAATGTATACTGTTATAGACAGCTATTTATTATATATTAGCTATATATAATATATTATTTCACATGTAACCTTCATCAAATCATTATGTGTTTGTGCGTGTGTGAGAGTATATGAATGTCAAAGACAGAATTAAATGATCAAAAGTGGTAGTGAAGACTTTTGCATTGTTACCAAAAAAGTATATAAAATGAAATTAAATAAAATAAAAGAATCGGCTGATTAGAGTGATGTCAAAGACACATTCAAATGATCAAAAGGGACAGTAAAGACTCTTGCATTGTTACCAAAAAATAAAAAATAAATAAATTAAATTAAATTAAATAAACGACTTTTGCATTGTTACCTAAATAAATAGATAAAAAAGTTAATTAATTAATTAAAAATAAAATAATCAGCCTGTTAGTGATTATTTAAATGATCAAAAGTGTCAGTAAAGACTTTTGCATTATCTAAAAATAAATAAATAAAATAGAATAAAAATAAATAAATAAAAATTAAATTAAATAATAAAATAAAATAAAAGGCATATTAGAATGATATCAGACACATTTAAATGATCAAAAATTACACTAAAGACTTTTGCATTGTTACCAAAAAAAAATAAATTAATAAATAAAATAAAATAAAATAATAAGCATATTAGAATGATGTCAAAGATGAATTTAAATGATCAAAAGTGACAGTAAAGACTTTTCCATTGGAACAGTAAATAAATAAAGAAAGAATGTTGCCTTGTTACTTAAATAAATAAATAAATAAATAAATAAATAAAGGATCATAATTAGATTAGAAAGAACCGTGAAAAAAATGCATCACAGTTTCCATTAAAAAAAAAATCAACAATTTCAAAAATGTAACAAAAAATAAATAAATAAATACATAAATAAAAGAATTTTGCATTGTTACCTAAATAAATAATTAGATAGATAGATAGATAGATAGATAGAAAGATAAATACATAAATAAATAAATAAATAAATAAATAAAGGATTAGAATTAGATTAGAAAGAATCCTAAAAAAATGCATCACAGTTTCCATAAAAAATTTTTTTTTTTTCAAAAATTTCGAAAATGTTTCTTGAGCACCAAATCTGCATATTAGAATTATGTCGAAGACACATTTAAATGATCAAAAGTAGCTTTGCTTTGTTACCAAAAAAAGAAATTAATTAATTAAAAGAAAATAAAAAAAAATAATAAAAATAAAATTTCTTGAGCACCAAATCAGCATATTAAAATGATTTCTGAATGATCACGTGACAATGAAGACTGGAGTGATGGCTCTTAAAAATTCAGCTTTGCCATCACAGTAAATAATTACATTATGAATATGCTTTAAAAAAAGATACGCTATTTTGAATTGTAATCTTATTTCAAAATATTACTAATATCACTGTATTTTTGATGAAATAAATGCAGTCTTGGTGAGCACAAGAAACTTCTTTCACCAGACTTTAGAGTGGTAGCATATAATCCCTTAAAATAATAAATAATACTTGCATTAAATACTAGAATTTCAATAGAGTCCTGTAACAAGTTCATTTAAAACGAGTTACATGCTTTTTTAATAACAAAGACTATTACTTAGAAAAAAAAAAAAAAAAACAACTGTGTAAAAATTACTGTTGTTTTTTTACGTTTCTCGCCTACAGTTACGCTAACGTCCCTATAATGAAAAAGCAGCTGCCGAAGATGCTGATAATTTTATAATATGTTACTGAAGGCTTCTGGTGGGATTTCCAATTAAGACACAATCTGCTATCTACTCAGATGACTAACAAGCACAACAAAGCAATGAAAAGACCCCATGGATTTCTTTATCAGACCACTTGAAATAACAGTCATCCTCTATATGATATACTGCCAATGCTCATCCATGTTGTTTTTCATTATTCGGATGCAAAGCAGGTCGGTTTAATGACGAATCCATTAATGCAGGTTCCTCATTGCGACGTACTCTGCAGGCAGACCCCATCCCTACTCTGCAGATGATGAGGAACTCTTCTATAGTTCGCGTGCTTGGTTTTCATGCGAATTGACGCATGAATCACAGAAGATCCTCGGATAATGAGGGATGCAGCAGCACTTTCTGGACTGGAACAGACGTATAGACCACAATGCACCGCTCGGCTTACGTGACCTTCATTATCACACAAACCCAATTACAATGTGAAGAGGGCAAAAGAAAAAGATTTAGAAAACAGAATCAAGGAGAGGGATAAAATATATTTATGCTTTTTCCTCCTTCGTAATTGGTATCGATGGCAGGAAGACAATACGCGTGACCTCCGGTTGGGCAGCTGGCGAATTAAAACATCAGGAATGAGTCCCGTTTTCATTTTCTCTGGCTATTAAAGGCCTCCGCTACTCCAGATCCTGATAAAGTCGGGATGGGCATTGTTTCACACGTGTGCCGTGTGTGTTTTCTCGAGCAGGTGTGATGGTAGTGTCTGTGGAGGGAGATATGGGTGTCCTCCAGAGCTGCTGGGGGGTGATAGGCACATGTACATAGAACCCATGCCAAATAAAGCAAGAGAAACAGGCCTTGCCTTAGGAGATGTGGCACCGCATTGAATTCCTCACTTCGCTACCACAGCATCAAAAGGGAGACGGTTTGAGTGCTTTGTGTATGTGTGTGTTTCCATCTGTTGGCACAATAGTAAATGTTTTGTGTGGTTTTTTTGTACACACACTATAAGACATGTTGTACTACTCAGAAGCGAGAAAGATGTACTGTGACATAAACGTCTCAGGTGTACCAAAGGCCTTTGTTTGCGGGCTGAAAAAAAAGGTTAGTGTAGCTCAAAACAATGAGCGTGCGTTTAATTAGGACCCCCTCTGTTCCCCGGTGAAAATCGTGCTCGTAATTTGACACCATTTTTAAATGTCACAAGCGAGTGGTGTGGTTTGAAACGAATGTTCATTATTTATTTCGTGTCATTGTGTCGGTCTCCATCTCACTCTGGTGTTACACGTTGATGCCTGTGTGTACTTTTGTAATGGATGCCTGTGAAAACAGTGATGGAGGGGAAATGGCATGAATATATAAATGATTGAATAATTCAACGAGTTAATTAATAGGGAAACAATGCGGTTTCCGTATCGACGGCCCGCACGGTGACCCGACGATCAGTCTTTTTTTTAATATCGCTCCTGTCTAATGAAAGAAACGGGCGGTTGTGTGTGGGAGAGCTGAAACATTAGAGTCAATATCGCTCTTTGGTGATATTTACCGTGGATAAGTACTGTATGATTCACTTCAATGCATTACATACATAGAGAGGCAAGTACATTAGCTGCTCATAACTGTAAACATGTACAAACCATTAGTTGAGTTGTGCATTTTCGCTTTGTGTTTGCGTTCGAGCTGGTGGAGCGGTGGTAAGCCCTGAGAATATTTGCTCAAAGGAAGGATTTACAGTGTTTGGTGCAACCCAAACAGCTTCTCTCTTTCCAGCAGAAGCAAGCTGGGATTGAGTTTGCTGTGATGTTTGCGTTTGGCCAATGGCGATGTTTCTTCACACACTAGGTCTTCAGACCCTAGACTGCCAGTTTTGATATGTTATCCGTGATCGTATTTCTTCACTACGGTATAAATAAAAAGTATATATATAATATATATATATATATATATTTTATTTTTATTTTTTTTCCCGTCCAGTATTTTTCAATGGGTAGTTTTAGTCTAATTCTGTCCAATTTTGATGGCATGTTCTCTTTAGTATACAATGCCGTTCAAAAGTTTGGGAACAGTACGATTTTTAATGTTTTTTTTTTTTTTTAAGAAGTGTGCTCTTCAAGGCTGCATTCATTTGATTAAAAATACAGTAAAAACAGTAATATTGTGAAATATTTTTAGAATTTAAAATAAGGGTGTTCTATTTTAATGTACTTTAAAATATAATTTATTTCTGTGACCAAACCTGGATTTTTAGGATCAATACTCCACACATGATCCTTAAGAGATCATTCTAATATGCTGATTTATTATCAAAATTAAAAACTTGAGAATTCTTTGATAAATAAGTCAAAAAGAACAGAATTTATTTAAAATATATATATATTTTGTAACAATATACATGACCATGAGGTCAGTACACATCCGAACAAACAATAAAAAAGAATACTTTTATTCAGCAAGGATGTGCTAAATTGATAAAAAATGATAGTAAAGACTTAAATTGTTAGAAAAAATCTATTTAATAAATGTTGTTCTTTTTAACTTTTTATTCAGCAAAAAAAATCACAAGTTCCAAAAAAAAAAAAAAAGCAGCATCAAATCAGCATATTAGAATGATTTCTAAAGGATTATGTGACACTGAAGAATTGTGTAATGGCTGATGAAAATTCAGCTTTGCATGAAAGGAACAAATTATATTTTAAGTATTATTTTATTATTTTATTTTAAATTGCAATTATGTTTACAACTTTTTTTCTGTATTATTGCAACATGCTGGTTTATTGTAAATGTTGAAAACAGTTTTAATATTAATATTTTTAATATTTAATATTTTATTAAGATTTAATATTTTTTGAAAATGTAATTCTTTTTTTAGGGTTATTTTTCAACAAAAAAAAGTTGAAAAGAACTGAATTTATTCAAAATAGAAATCTTTTGTAACAATATACACAATCATGAGGTCAGTACACAAAAAAAGAAAGAAAAAGAAAAAAAGCAGCATCAAATCAGCATATTAGAATAATTTCTAAAGGATTGTGTGACACTGAAGAATTGTTTAATGGCTGATGAAAATTCAGCTTCGCATGAAAGGAACGTATTATATTTTAAATATTAAAATAGAAAACCGTTATTTTAAATTGCAGTTATGTTTCACAATATTACAGTTTTTTCTGTATTATTCTAATATGCTGATTTATTATCAATGTTAAAAATAGTTTTAATTTGAATATTTTTAATAATTAATATTTTATTAATATTAAATTTTTTTGGATTCTTTGGTTAAAAAAAATAGAAAAGAACTGATTTTTTTTTCAAAATAGAAATCTTTTGTAACAATATACACGATCATGAGGTAAGACTCACAAATAAAAGAAAAGAAAAAGAAGAATACTTTTATTCAGCATGAATGTGTTAAATTTTGATAAAAAGTGATTGTAAAGACTTACATTTGTTAGATTTTTTTTGTTTAAGAAATACTGTTCTTTTTAACTTTGTATTCATTCAAAAAAATCCATTAATAAGTATAACAGTTTCTAATAAAAAAAAAAAAAAAAGACAAATGACAAATTGTGAAAGAATTGTGTAATGGCTGATGAAAATTCAGCTTTGCATGAAAGGAACAAATTATATTTTAAAAAGCATTAAAATAGAAAACCATTACTTTAAATTGTAATAATATTTCACAATATTACCATTTTTTCTGTATTTTTAATCAAATAAATGCCTTGGTGAGCATAAGAGACTTTTAAAAAAAAATAGATAAATAAATTAAAAATCTTACTGATTCAAACTTTTGAATGGCAGTGTGCATACACATTCACTCAACAGGGAGATGAAAACCTGCTGTGAAGATTGACAATGGAAATTACTTCATCAACCTCTCACTATTTATTTAAGTGTCCTTGGAGTTGCTGATCAAAACACGCAGTCAAAAGATGACGTGTATTTTATTGACTAGTTACTGGAAAAATCATTTATTTATTTATTTTGCCCATAAAAAACACGTTTTTGTTTTCGACTCCTTTGTTTTGTATGGACAGGTGGCTACTGTGGCTGAGTCTTAGGCCTCCGCTGGCAGCGGACACTTCTAGAAATAATCTGTCTTTGCCTTTACTTCTCCAACTAGCATACAAACAGGCCACCCGCCAGAGTAAAGTGATCAATCGCACTTTACAGCCTCAAATATTTCATCATCCCTAACCCTGCCGTTCACAGGACAGTGAGGTAGGCGTTTGGGGAAAAATAAAAATGTCCTGGAGTTACAGATCATTTATTTTTAGATAGACTACAGTAATATGAAAGAGTGCCGAAAAAGTTTTCTTAGTAGGCCTTTTCCCTTAAATGGCTTGGTGAGGAATCTCTGTAATGCCTGCTTACGGTTAGTTTTCTTCTGCTATGAGGGATAAGTACTGAAACTGGACTAATTTCCATCCTGGTTCAGTCTGAGTTTGGTGTGTCTGGTGTCACATAATCTAACCTTCTTCCTCTGTCTTTGATGTACCAGCATCCATCAGGTCTAGCCACTGTAGCCGGGGAATGGCATGACCCTATGGAGGCACAGTGACACCAGGCCTTCAGTCTGAATTGTTTCCCCACACCTTCCCTCCAAAGTCAGAGGGACTTTGTTGAAATTTTAATGTCTCTGACCTAGATTCGGCATTGAAACGGCGCGTGTATATGTGTGTGCGAAAGTGTGTTGGTGTGTAGGTGCGTGCGGGTGTGATGTATGTCAGTCTTTCTGCTGTCAGCTGAGGAAACAGAGCTTCGATTGATGGAGTGGATAAGAGCGAGAGACACTATGTGAACAAAAGCTCATGTCTTGTATTTTTTTTTCTTCTCCATTGCTCATTTTTTTTATTGGAAGAGAAGCAGTGGAGGTTGGAAAAAAAAGCTATTGATAAATCCAAACATTTCTTTTGTTTCTTTTGGAGAGAGACATGCAAGTAGGTTTTATTTTTTTTTTTTTGCAGAATAATTTGTTTTGTACACACAAAACCCATTTTTAGAGGGACACTCTGTCTGTGAAACTTTGTTAGGTAAGCAAAAAAAAAAAAAAAAAAAATGGCTTCCTCTGACAGTCATGCTGCAGCCCAGCATATAAAATAACAGAATTTTCCATGTTGTAAATATAAAAACTAAACTACTGGTTTAATATGACAGTTTTGTGTGCTCTATATCTGTTTGAATTGGTACCATTAGAAAGAGGATTTCTTAGTTTGTTTTAATAATATGAATAAGAATAGCATATAATTTATATTTTATTTTATTTTATTTTATATGTTAACATTTTACAGTAAGGTTCCATTTGTTAACTATATTTCATGCATTAACTAATAACTAATATTAATTAATATTATTAATATTATTAACATTAACTAATATTAATATTATATTCTGTTAATGTGCATTATTTAAAATACAACTGTTCATTGTTTTTGTAAATTGTTACCTAATTATTTTTATTATTAAAAGATTATTATATGTTTTTTTTTTTTTTTAAAGTGTCCTAATATTGTGTTAGTACAACAGATTTAAATGCATCTCATAAAACATTGTAATTTTTTCTGAATAAACATTTATACATAGAGTCATTTGTCAATGATTTCGAGACAGTTCATTTGGTTCACCCCTCCCTTCCATAAGCCTACATGCTCTGATTGGTCAGCTGGCCAAGCCTGTTGTGATTGGCACAGAGAGGAGTACTTACAAAAGAAACATATTGTTTTTCTAACCCTCAATGTTTTCCTTCCAGTAAAAGGATAGAAGTGGATCTGAAATTAATGAATTGATACGGAGACTTGTTTCCATTTGTTATTTTGTTGTAGTTATTTTTATTGTGCTTGCTTTTGGCTTCTTTTGTCTCGATCATTAGGGTCTACTTGACCACAGCCATAAGTCTTGGAGCTTCAGAAGATGCAAAAGTGGCCCAGTTCTAATTACTGTACACCCTCTGCGCTCAGCGCTCTTCTCGGGTCAAAGGTCGGCCCACCGCCACAAACAAAGCATTGTGTAATTAATAAAGTTCCAGTCAGTTGCCCTTTGCTCCCTAGAGCAAGGACTAGAAGGGTTGATGGTGGAAAGAGTGACGATGAGGCAAACTAGAGAAGAATAAGATTGGTCCTGAAGAATGAGGAAAGCCAGGATTCCTCATTGGTGATTAAAAATAACCTTTACCGCAGCAGAGAAGCTGTTAGCTTTGCCCTTTTATTCCTGCAAATGCCGTCTCTGACTAGCCTCTAATGATGCTACATTGCTTTCAAGGCAATTACACTAGCTACTCCCAATCGATCCCAAAGCAATGGATGCAGGGATATTCTGGCCCCATGGTATGGGCACACTAGGCCCGAAGCCTCTTCCAGGCTCATTAGCCTGTTAGCCACAAGAGCAGCAGTAGGCTGCTGGGCCAGTAGGAAGGCGTGATGCATTGTGGGACCAGTGCCTTTTCACTCTGCTGGGACTGTGTGTTGTCCCTTGCTGCTTGTACTGGAAAAATGTGTTTTACCTTTACAAATAAAATGGCTACTTTATTTGGCAGGACAGATGTTAGCCCACAGCTTTGGCTTGGATGTTGTTCAGCAGAACGGCAGATAAACCAAGTGCCGTTCCTGCATCTGTGGGAGGGCCAGCAGCCAGCAGGAAGCTTGTCTAGTTCTCGACATTGCCTACAATTCTGAAAATACTTCTTTCAGTGCCTTATCTATCTATCCTGTTTCCAGTGTCATTTTAGTTTTATTTATTTATTGTGCTATTCAGTGTTTATTTATAGTTTTTGTTTTGAATGAGCTTAAATTTTTTAATTTCTTTTTTTACTTTTTTCTTTTTCTCATTTATTTAATTTCATTTAATTTCATTTCATTTCTAGAAAATACAGAAAAAGTGAGTTTATTTTCACAAACAGTATTATTTTAGTGCATCACTATAATTAGGTGGTGAACATAACTAACTAACTTTATTTATTTATTCATTTCATTTTATTTCATTTCATTTCTAGTAAAATACAGATTTTTTTTTTTTTCCACAAACAGCATTATTTTAGTGCATCACCATAATTAGGTGGTGACCATAACTAACTAACTAATTTTGTTTATTTATTTATTTTAATTTATTTTAGTTTTTTTAATAAAATACAGGAAAAAATTATTTTTCCATAAACAATATTATGTATTTATTTATTTATTTATTTATTTTATTTATTTATTTATTTTCATTTTAAGTAAAATACAGGATTTAATTTTTGTCACAAACAGTATCATTTTAGGGCATCACCATAATTAGGTGGTGACCGTAACATTTATTTATTTATTTATTTATTTATTTATTTATTTATTTATTTATTTTAATTTAATTTAATTTAATTTAATTTAATTTAATTTTTAGTAAAACACAGGGAAATATTTTTTTCATAAACTATATTATTTTAGTGCATCACTGTAATTAGGTGGTGACCATAATGTTTTATTTTATTTTATTTTATTTTATTTTATTTTATTTTATTTTATTTTATTTTATTTTATTTCATTTTATTTTATTTTATTTTTTAGTAAAATAAATGAAAATATTTGTTTTTTCCACAAACAATATTATTTTAGTGCATTACCCCCCCCACACACACACACACATACATACATTTGTAATTTCCATTTATTTTTTCATCTAATATTTAGTCATTTAATATTTTTTTTTTTAATGCTAAAGCAGGTTTTCACAACTTTTTTCGTTTAATTTGCCTCCACAGCCCATTTGTAAGTATACCTTCATCAGCACCAAAGCACAAATGGGTGGATTTTGGCTCTTGTAATGTAAATTAATGTACATGTAAATGTAAATTATTATTTTTTTTAATAATGATTATTTACATTATTAAAGCCTAATTATGGCGAATCACTAAAATAATATTGTTTGTGAAAAATAGACATACTAATTAGCTTCCTGTCTTTTATTAATTATTCTTCTCTATTTTTAATAACTCAATGTTGTTTTTCTTGTTTTGACAGCCACAGAGAACTTTCTCTAAGAACAACCTAAATTATAAATTCAATTCAGATATGTTCATATAGATTTGCATTCTCCACAAAAGCTCAACAAGTATGGCGTATTATCCATGAGAAAATATACTGTAATTGGTACATGCATCTAAGTTTTTTCCAAGTATCTGCCCCAGAATCTGCTTTTGGGAATGAGTGCTTTGGAGTACTACAATCTTCTCAAGTCACTACCACACTCAGGGTTTTCATTTACCTCGCCTGACTACCCTTTGCGCTTATCACCTTGACGACTGGAACTCCCACCCAGGCAGTCGGCGTCGACCAATTAGGAGCGCAGCGCTCCTCGACTTTTCTCGCATATTTTGTTTGCTCTGTACTGTAAGATTTCACTCAGTGATTTCATGACAGCCTTGAGTACTGTTGTGTTTTCATCATACCGAGGTGTACAGATCGTGAGTGCAGGGTAATTTACCCCTTGAAAGTACATGGAATAGCAGCGCCAGCACTGATCTACAGTGACAGAGCAAGAGCCGCTGTTTGTGTCGAGGTATGCGAGTCGGTATATTAAAGAGCGTGTTTTTGAAATACAGCCCTCAGATGTTGCTGCCGCTATCTCGGAGGCGATGCCGCTCTGAATATCCTCTTTGGAGAAAAGTGCTGTAATTGAATTTAACATGAAGCAAGGTCAAAGTAAAGGGCCTTTTGAAAAGGAGCACTCTGCTCAGCTCTAATTTGTTGCCGGCAAAGCATTTGATTCTACGCTTTTCTTTTTTTCCTTTTCTGGCACTGCTTCTTGAAAAGGTGTCTAAGGGAAGCACCTTAGACACTGCAAAAACCGCCTTGCCTTTTCTAACTTTGAGATGTGCTGAGTTGGGGGAGTCTGCCTGGCAAAAGTGGGCCAGTATCTGTGTCTTTCATGCGCTCATGCAAAACATTAAAACCATCTTCTGGTGGGAGGTTACGTGCTCTGAAGTTTGTACAAGAAGTGTTCTTCTCAGTATCCTCCGATCTTTCTTAGAGCTCCAACAGATTCAAGCTAGCTATTTAAATGTATATATGTTATATAGGAGGGTTATGATATAGGAACAAGATATTCTGCTATATCAGCAAACAAGCTCAGCCATGTTTATTGCTTTTGAGACACACCCTCTGTGGTGCTGTGGAGCATGATAATCAACGTGCTTCAGTGAAGCATGGATCAGTCAGTAATAGGGTTTTTGCTAGAATGTAAGGAGATGTAGCATGGCTTGGCTTATCTGGAAAGAGTTTTAATGCTGATGCAATCGTGTGTTTATTACTAATGCTTTCTTGTCAAGATCCTTTTTATATTATTTGGTGCTTTAGATCATTGTACACTAAAAGTCTCCTCCGCTCACCAAGCCTGGATTTTATTTGATCCAAAATACAGCAAAAGCAGTGATATTGTGAAATGTTTGTACTATTTAAAATAACTGCTTTCTATTTTAATATTTTTTTAAAACGTAATTTATTCCTGTGATCAGTGTTGGGGGTAACGCATTAGTAACTAGTAAAGTAATGCATTATTTTTTAATTGACAAGAAAATATCTGAGTTACTTTTTTCAAATGGGTAACGCCAGTTACTTTTCCCCACATTTATTGATTAAAAGCTCTCCTGTCCCCATGTTGAGAGAAATCGGGAGTAAGATGTTAGTTTTAGAATAAATGTGAACATGCATTTATTCATCTCACTTAAAAAAACAGATTCAGTATTCCTCAAAATGAATAAAAACAGTGAAACTCAACTCAGAATATAACATAAAAAACCTGCAATAATTAAATATGTTAAATAATACAGATATCCTTTATGCATTTAATACCACTTTATTAACAGATGTCTTTGCTGCCGAACCTTCGATGATCCAATTCAAGTAAACTAATAAGCAAGAATTACTTGAGATAATCTAACATTTGTTTTCTTTTTTCTTTTTTTTTTTTGAAGAGTTTACATTTTTTTCTTCTGCGGTCTACTGTACAAACGTGAATTTACTTTTCTCAAAGCCTGAGGCTTTTGGTGTGAAAAGGCTTTTACATTTGCCAAAAATAGAACTTTTCATATTAAAAACAAGCAAGCAAGCCCTACCCAGATTCAAAAAGTAGCGCAAAAGTAAAGTAATGCATTACTGCATTTACTTTCCATAAAAAGTAACTAAGTAACATAATTAGTTACTTTTTGAGGGAGTAACTCAATATTGTAATGCATTACTTGTAAAAGTAACTTTCCCCAACACTGCCTGTGATCAAAGCTGTATTTCCAGCATCATTACTTCAGTCTTCAGTGCCACATGATCCTTTAGAAATCATGTTAATATGCTGATTTGCTGTTATTAATATTATTATCAATATTTAAAACAGTGGAGTACATTTTTGTAGGACTCTTTGATGAATAAGAAGATCCAAAGATCAGCATTTATCTTAAATAAAAGGGTTTTGTAACATTATACACTATACCATTCAAAGTCAGTGTAATTTTTATATTATTTGATCAAAAGTGATGATAAAGACATTTATAATGTTACAAAAGATTTCTATTTCAGATAAATGCTGTTCTTCTGAACTTTGTATTCATCAAAGAAACCTGAAAAACCTTTGCTGTACTTTGGATGAAATGAATGCAGGCTTGTTGAGCAGAAGAGACTTTAAAAACATAAAAAATCTTACTGTCCAAAAACTTTTGACGGGTAGTGTATGTGTTTAAACATGTATATTTAACATATTATAACTTGTTATGTGACTGTACTGTCTATGGTCCAGGGGATAATTAATAAGCCGTTTCATAAAACATAATTAAACTAAACATGATAAAATAGTTTTATGATTATAATATTTGTTAATTATTAGTAGTAGTATTATAGTGTTATTATAATGTATAACAGATAAAACAGCAACAATATTAATATGAAAACCGTTATAAAACAGATTCTGAGGCATTTGGGTCAGAGTATTTTGTCTCTTTTTGGCTTTGAAACTTTAGGGAAGCATGTTCATATAGTGATAAATTACACCTGTTACTCTGCTGGCATACTTGTGTGAACCTGAGTGGTACTGACTTTGTACATCAATTAAAATTAGCCTTGACAGCAGTTAAAAGTCATTGCAAAAACAGCTCAGAAAAGTTAGTTCTGAGAAAAGGTCTTGCATCATTTGTTTACCAATACCACTCATTTTGATGTTTTGTTTCTAAAGAAATACAATTTGTGACAAAAAGTGTCAAAACATATCCAAATTCTTCTTGGCGTCAATGTGCATGTCACCATGTGTGTCGTATCATTAAGTAGCCGGCGATATCCAGCATTACTCTTAAGATCAGAATGTTCTAGTTGAGTATCTGAGAGCTATGCCTCTGTTCCCTCTCCACTCTTGTCTTTTGCTACTCTTTCGCTCCCCATCAGCGCTGCCATGACAGTCCAGCCTGGTTGGGCAGATGGCCTCTGAGGCTTTTTTTTTTTCCCTTTCACTTTAATCTGTCAAGATTTCATCACTCATTTATTCAGCACCTGATGTATTGCCTCATTTGGAGAGAGGAAGTGGCTTGATTTCAGCATGCACAGTGCCATGGTGAACTTAGGTGACAGGGAGCTGTGCTCTTACCCCGGGGCAGTTCCAAGGCCCTGTCTGCCCATCTGCCACAGATCTCTGGCCAGAGAGAAGCAGGGCGACAGACTGAGATGGACTATGTGCCCTCTGTCTCTGACAGAACATGGGCATGCTCAGAGTGGAGACGCACAAGAGCCACCAAAGGACCGGCGTGCATGATGATAACGTCTCACTTGTGATGTGCTGGGAAATATTTGATCCTCTATTCTAAATTCATAGGCATGTTTACAATTATTCGGCATAATTAACAAGCATGACCGTCGTCAAGTGAGGGCATGATGGATAGGTGTTCATTTAACATAATCCATCCTGTCTGGAAACACTCAAAACGGCAGGGGAATACGTCGTTTGTTTGTGCGGATTTGACGCGAGCGTGGTTGGAGTTTTTATACGCCTTTGGCGTGGAGCATCCACGTTGAGTTTTCTGAAGCCCAAACTTCATCCCATGATAGCTTGCGTTCTTAGGACCTGTTCAGACTGCGGCAGGGAGAAACACAGATGCAAGATGTTGACATGCGGCACTTTTAAGCCCCGAATAGAAACCTACATGACGCTCAAGTCAGATGTCTTTGTTTGCTATCTCCCGAATTCCTGTCAGTCCCAATTTGCCTCAAGTTTTGGCAGCACTTTGTGCATTTTTCCTGTCTCATGCATGCAGTAATGCTCAAACTTACTGAAGATGTTAACACTTCCATCACACAGTGTTGGACATGCCCTCAATCTCTCACACATACATCATCATCTTTTACCAGACCGACTGCATTAAGTTTAGTTTTACCTATCCACTTCTTGACATTTATTACTGTGATTGATTGGGCTGAACTTGGGGCATGTTGTGCTCAGGTTTCACTTCTCGCTTCTCTCCTTCCTGTTTTCCACCCCCAGGGCCTGGGGACAGGGGCTGATACAGAAATAAACTGCTTGCAACTACATTAATCTCCTTCTTTATTGAAGTTGGAGTCAGAGTAATATCCCAGGGAAGGGTTTATAGCCTGCTAAAAGTCTTCGTGCAAATGCCCAGGAATAGTTGTGCAGTCATCAGCTCCAGGTGTGCCGTATTTACTCAATGAAATGCCCCTTTATGTTCAAACCGAAGAGAGTGGAGTCATCCCGTGATCTCTATAAACTTCCTTAGAACTGATTTGTAGGCAATTCACACATGAAAAGAAAAGAAAGCCAATTTACAAGACTGCAGAGCTGATGGGAAACTCAATTACTGTTTTTTTTTTCTTTCTTTGCTTGCTTGATCAATCAAAGATTGCATTCAGATGCAGATTGCCAGCAAACATATAGATTACACACACTCACATATTCTGCATTCGAGTATTTCTGTAAATGACAGTCATGGGATTTTATTTGCTGCAGTTTTCCAAATATACACAGAAAAATGACATTTATGAAGTTCATGTTAAAGGGATAGTTTACCCAAAAATGAAAATCGGCTTTAATTACTTACCCTCATGTCGTTTCTAACCCATAAGACCCAGAAAGGTAGTAAGGACATCTCTAAAATAGTAGAAAATAAAATTAACGACTTTATTTAACAAATTTTCCTCTTCCACGTCAGTCAATGCATGCGTTTACAAGCAGAAGATGACGCATGCTGCATGCTCCCTAATAGTCGACGAGAAGAGGCTTGGTAAACCAAAATTTTATTAGTCGCTTAGTCGTAGAAAAAAGAAATTAAAAATGAAAAATCCACAGAAATTGGCTAAGTCACGCAGTCTGTGATGGACAAATGGTTAACGGCTGGTCTATGTGGTAGCCTAATACACTACATTGGGCAGCTCGCCTATCATCGACCTTAAATATGGCTTATCATCTGAAATAGATGAATGTGCTCTATTCGAAGGTCTGTGCGGCGTGTGGAAGCCCTTAAAATACTCCTTCATTTTTGGTCATATAGATAAGAGTAATACATCTTTCGAGTCTGTAAAGATTCTACGCTTTGTCTGCACACACAATGACAACAAAACATTGCACTTTTGTAAAATAATGAAAGCAAACAGAAAGCGCTTTCTGCCGTCTCGGTCTCTGTGAACTTGAGTGTGTCAAAACAAAATTAACTTGTCTTACAGACATGAAAAATATATCAATAGAGAGTGAAATGTCTACTTTTAAATTAACCATTTCAAATACTCTGTTCATGTAATCAGTATGAAACATGCACTATTGCAGAGATGACGAGTTGGTGTTGCTAACTTCATTTCTTAAGCCGAAAACAAACAAAGACTAGTTTATCGATAAATTATTAAAATGTTAATGCCTCCATGCTGTTTTCCCAAGCGTTTAAGCGCTTTAGGCTATGTAGGCAATTAAAGGCTTATTATTATTATTTATATGGTTTATTAACCCTTTAACTATCACTCCCTATCTTGAACACAGACATGAAAATGCATCCAAAGTTACATTTTTATAATTCATGAACGAAAACATTTTGTAATATGACTTTGATGTACAGTTTCCATGGTAATGCAATGTCTGATTTTAAAATGGTTTTCAAAGGATGAATTTTGAGATTTTAAGTTTTCAGTTGATATATCATTTCTAAAATGAGTGACTACTAGTCGACCAGAAAAATCTTTAGTTGGGGGCAGCCCTATTAAACGGTCTATGTAAACATGTCTGAAGATTTCGACAGAGGATAACTTGATAAGCAATTACTTATTTGAACCAGAATATACAGACGATGAACTGAGATGGACGTTCAACGTCAGAACGGCAGCTCCTTTAACTTTAGAATGACAAATTGAGATAATGAGGGAAAAGTAGCACTATCATTGCAAAATTTGTTTCATGATTACATACTCACATGCTTCGATGTATGGTCAGCATTGTCTTTCCTCGGTTCTACTGTATTTCTTTCTCCTTCGTGCTCTCTCTCTCTCTCTCTCTCTCTCTCTCTCTCTCTGACTCTGTTTCGACCTTTTCCAGAGATATCTTGATCTGTATGTTTTGCAACACTATTTACTTGTCTGTTCCAGCATGCTTGAATCTACAAGCTTTTGGATGAAAGCTTGGTTTACATGCAGAAGAGGAAGACAAGGTTTTTTTGGGGTCAGCAGTTCGCTGTTTACATGCGTCTGTTATTGAAGACCGAGTAGGCTGCATCTACATTCTGACAATGACATGTATGAATGATGGAAGCTTTGATGATGTTAATGCTTGTCATCTTCATAATCAGCATGAGGCCTCACTTCAAGCTCTTTGTTTGCATCTTAGTGCGGAACTATCTTTATGCACTGCTTTAAACCAAATGACCCATAAAAAAAGCCAAAGCTAATGCATTCAGCCTCTCAGGATGTTTTTATATAAAGGCACAATCTGTAATGGGGAAACGGTCCTAATTTCTGCAGGCTATCCCGGTCCACGTGGATGCACGCGCTCATGCTTTACAGCGCACATAAAAAGAGACAAAAAGCCTGTGCCTTATTTTAGCTAGCTTTTTATTGGCACATCCTATGGGGCAGCTCTGTCTGAGTGTATAGGAATCTCCCAAAACCCTTTGCAGGGCCATTAACGAACCCAGAGGGAGGGATTGCATTAGGACCACCACGTTGAGCATGGAAGCCCAGGGCTCAAACACCACAGATGCTCCCGTTCCCCTGTGCTGGATCAGGAACGTATCATGTCATTTCTGCGCAAAGACTAGAATACAAACACGTATACGATCGCATAGAGCAGTACCTCTGCATAATGGGTCTCGTGCCACCCGTCTTCATATTGCTTCTTGGCAGGTATGACTGCTGGGATTTCTTAAGAGAGCTCTATGTATTATCCTCGTTTATGTGCATGTGAGCTTTTAGGACCTATGCTAAGCTGAAATATGGTGGCAGATAAACATCGCTATCAGTTTGTATGAACCGTGACATGTTGGAGCCGTATGATGAAGAATCCTCTGAGGAGTAATAAAAGAGTAATAGCTAAGGCACATGCTGGTGAGGTTTGAGCACTTCCTCTGACTGCTTTTAATCCTGTGAATAGGGATGCCAAGGGTCTGTCTACTCGCAATATGAGCGCGTGCGAGAGAGAGAACGATATCTGCTGTGCTCTGCTGTGATCCAAGCCTCATTGTACAACTCAAACATGGTCTAAATCGCTTCTAGAAATGTGATCTGACTTAGTTCCCCCGAGTGACTTTTCCCATCAAAATCGTCTTACTTATGCTAACATGCTTAGCATTGCTTCCTCCAAAATAGCTGCAGAAACAAGGTCTGTGCCAGCCTCTTAACGCGTTTGAGAGGCATGAAGTGACATCCCCATTTTCAAAGTCAGGCCCACTGTGAGTCAACAGCTTTGTCACATAAAAAAAAAAAAAAAATGCCCAAGCTATAACCACATTAATAAATTGAAACATGCAAATATGCACTTAGACTATCAAACAAACACATTTACTGGTGTGATATTGTTTGAAATGTTTGTTTCTTTATTTTGTTTTGTGGAAACAAGATTCTGTATCAAATAAATGCATTTTTAACTTTCTATTCATCAAAGAAACTAAAAAAAATAATATACAGTCAAATGTTCATATTTAGCAAATGCTTATTTAAATATTTAATGTTTTAATATTTTATTGAAATTGTATATATATATATATATATATATATATATATATATATATATATATATATATATATATATATATATGTGTGTGTATATATATTAATAGTTTTATAATATTTAATATATATAAATGTGTGTATATATATTAATAGTTATTTTTCTTTATTGTGATTTATATCAGAGCAGTACAATAAATGTTTAAATATTTAAATATATTTCATTTAAATTTTATATTTACAATTTTTAAATATTTAATGTTTTAATATTTTATTTAAATGTGTATATATATATAATTTTAATATATATATATATATATATATATATATATATATATATATATATATATATATATATATATATATATATATATTATTTATATATTTTTAAATATATTTTATTTTATATATTTATATATTTCATATATATATATATATATATATATATATATATATATATATATATATATATATATATTTATATATTTCCTAATAAATATTTCATTTCTTTTTTCTTTCTTTTTATTTGTGTATGTAAAGGTCACTGTGATAGTTTGGGGTTAGCCTGGTTTTGGGCTCATACAAACCATTGTGTTTAGAGAAATATAGAGAGAGGACATCAGCCCTCCTAGTGTGATACAACATATACTTAGAACCTCAGCGCTGCTGGAGATGACATTTAAGTTGTTTTGTATCCACTCTAAAATACAAAAAAGGTAAACAGCAGTTTTCTAAAAGACCTCTTCACTAAATCTTTGCACGCTGCGTTGGCGCTGAAGTGGTTGTTTGGATTTCTCAGAGTTATTAGTATATGAATATCCCTCCTCTGACAGAAGCTCTCCTCACCGGCGTTTATTTTCATTATTTAATCAGCAAGGTTTTATTGTGTAGTGGCGCTAAACTGCGATTTGAAAATGAAAACTCATCAATTAGCGGTGGAGTCAAAATGGAACGATCTATCTACATGTACAGAAGCAGCTGATGATCTTTTCTAGCGGCTGCTTTTGGATTTTCATCACATCCTTCAGTGACAGCAGAAATTAATTTCAGCAAAAAAGTTTTGCGGAGTATCTCAGGGGTCTTCTCGTCGGAGAGCCGGTTGATGCTCTGCCAGAGATCTGTCTAATGTCTAAACTTGTGAAATGATCCATTCATCCCCTGAAGCCAAGAGTAAAAATCTGAGCGCCCTTTATATTCTCCTTTCTGATATATATTAAGCTCAAATCATTCACAGCTGGAAAGGTTTTAATTTTGTTTTCATGATTAGGGCATTAGGGCCTCGAGCTAATGCACGTTATTATATCTATAAAGATTACTCGCTATCCATGCGGTATCCGACTGCTTTTATTCTTCCCTCAGTATCCATTGACTCCTTCACATGGCTTTTCTGTAGATGATTTATCATAAGCCACAATGTCAGGAGAGAGATGGCCTGTGTATCCCAGCATGCTGTTCTTCCTCTGTAGCCTGAGGCGAGACCAGAGAGTGTCAGTGTCCACTGATGGGCTTTGCTGCAGGGAGAAGGTGGAGGGAATACCAATCTACCACAATGACTGTCTAAATCAGCAGGGCAGGTTTTGATGGACAGCGTGGAACAGAGCACTAGGTCCCACAGCCCGCTCCCCTGGTAAAAGAGACCGTGTTGCCTCAGGACAAGTCTAAAGCTCATTGACCATCCAGGACCGCTGTCCTCCTCTGCTTGACACCCTGCTGGCGCTCTCCCTGGAAACGTTCAAGCCAGGCGCCGATGCAAATGTCCAACGTGATTGTCAGGACATTTGTGATGCTACAGTTACAGTTGCTGCAGTTTACTGCATAGTGTGTCACCACATGTTTCTTTATGTATACTGTAGAGGCATTCTGACCTTTGACCTCTACTGTTCCCCTACCTGGCCAAGCATATTAAGGTTTGCTTCAGGCTACGTTTGTTTAGATTTCTCATCTCATCTCAACACATTTGCTAAATGGCTGCGGTTAAGTTTTCATAGGAGCATCAACATACAGAATGTGAGATTTATTCCAGTAGTTTTTAGGTTGAAATTTTATTTTATTTTATTTTATTTTATTTTATTTTATTTTATTTTATTTAGGGCATACAAAATAAAAGTTTGAGTTTGCTTAATATATGTGTCTCTACTGTGTGTAATTAATTATTATGTATATGTAAATACACACATTAATGTATATATTCAAGAGAAATATGTTATGTACAAAATATGTTTATTTATATACAATGTAAATTATATATAAAATTATAATAAATACATATAGTTTCTAACTATTTCTTAAATATATACATGTATGTGTTTGTATTTATATATACATAATAATTACACACAGTATATTTTATTTTATTTTATTTTATTTTATTTTATTTAGGGCTCTCAAACGATTAATTGCGATTAATCGCATACAAAATAAACATTTGAGTTTGCCTAATATACGTGTGTGTACTGTGTGTGTTTATTATGCATATATGAATGCACAAATTAATGTACATATTCAAGAGAAATATGTTATTTATGTACAAAATATTTTTATTTCTATACAATGTAAATTATATAAAAATTATAATAAATACATATAGTTGTAACTATTTCTTAAATATATACATGAATGTGTTTGTATTTATATATACATAATAATTACACACAGTATATTAGGCAAACTAATTTTTATTTTGTATGCGATTAATCGCGATTAATCGTTTGAGAGTCCTAATTTTATTTTATTTTATTTTATTTTATTGTTAATTGTGTTAAAGGTTTTTAATATTTTAATCTTTTTTTTTTTTTTTATCTTTTTAAATAATCAGATTTCAATAGTGTCATCATCCTATATGTGGTGATTTTTTTTTTTTTTTTTTTTTTTTTTGGGTATGTTACAATTTAGGAATGCATCCTCACTTCCTCATCTTCCCCTAGTACATGCACTGCTGTATCCATAATCTCATAGACTTGCATCATATATTAATATCAAAACAGAGAGGGGGATCAAAGAGAATATCCTGTTGAGCAGATCTATAAGTACACGTGGTTGACCTATAGAAGAGCTCACTTTAATCTTTTTACAGTGTACAATGTGGCAGGGCTGCGGTTCATTCTGCCCGGCCCCTGACCCTCCTTGCCAAGGCAGATTGCGGGACACCCATTTCTGCTTGATGTAATTAGCTGCCCCCTGATATTTTATTCATGTTCACACTGGATTGTCATGGAAGTCAAAAGCAATTGTGGGCTATGTGCATTTACGGGATGATATTCATTGCTGTCATTGCAACCAGCGATGGAACAACAGGCCCGACCCCGCTGAAGGATATGCACCATCAGCGTATTAATCCTCATACACAGGCCGGGCCCCTACGATAGATTTTCCATCGAAACGGATTAAGCTTTCATTTCGTATGTCCAACTATGGACTTGAGTGGGGGAGAGAGAGTGGGCGAGAGAAAGAAAAAGAAAGCCTTTGTGCTCTCACAATTAGTTACCTGTCAATCAATCTCAGCCTACCATTACTTTTAGACATACATGCTTTCAGTCCCAGTCTCCATGAGGCTTTTATTTTAGCTCGGTACTTTTGCTGCAACTTATACTGGTACTAGCCTCTCAACAGACCCTGAGCTTTCTTTTCAGCTCTTCCATTCATCCAATATCCTTTCACTCAAACACAGAGAGAAGGCAACACAGATCCACATAGATTTTTTTCACAGACAACAAAAACCTGGTTTCTAAGACCTCCCAGTTTCAAGAAATATTTGCTAAATCTATAGTGACAGGCGTGACATTGACGAGAATGGCAGGTTGTCAGGCGTTGGCAGATATTTTGCTTGTTTGCTTTTCAAGGCGGCGAGAGCCGTAACTATACATATTAAAAGCTGATTTCTTGTTTGCAGTGAAACACTGTACCCTGGGTTATTGGTTTTCACTGCTCTGCATGGTGGGCAGCTGCTGCTGCTGCTGCAGTAGGAATTGGAGGTAGGCTTTGTGGAGTGAGACATGAGAGCAGGAAGTGGATTGAGCTAAAGTCGATGCTCTGGCATCTTTACACAAAGCCTCAGCTCTTCTCAAACTTTTGGCCCTCCAGACAGAGAGAGATTAGAAGTAAATCTTTATTGTCCTCCTGAGAGGACTCACCAGTTTTGTTACACTGAATTAGATTCACAAATTTAATAGACAGCAGCTAGGCGTGATGTGAGAATTTGATTCAAGTAAGGGTGGAATTTTATAGTGTTTTGACAAGTAGGGATGGGAATTGTAGAGAATTTGATTCGTTTTAATGATTACGGGTCTTTTAGAGTCCCGTCAATGCTAGGTTTTGTACTTTTGATGAAGAAATATTCAGGGAAAAAATACAGAAAAAACTGTGAAATTGTGAAATATCATTACAGTTTCAAATAATGGTTTTCTATTTTAATATGTTTTAAAATATAATTTATTCCTGTGAAGCAAAGCTGAATTTTCATCAGCCATTACTCCAGTCTTCAGTGTCACATGGTCCTTCAGAAAACATTCTAATATGCTGATTTATTACTTTTTATTATCAATGTTGGAAACAGTTGTGCTGCTTAATATTTTTTTTTAAACCTGTGATTCTTTTTTTCAGCTTTGATGAATAAAAAGTTAAAAAGAAAAGCACTCAGTCAAAAAATAAATCGTTTCTAACAATATGTCTTTATTGTCACTTTTTACAAATTTAACACCTCCTTGCTGAATTGAAGTATTAATTTATTTCAAAGAAAGAAAGAAAGAAAGAAAGAAAGAAAGAAAGAAAGAAAGAAAGAAATGTACTGACCCCAAACTTTGAACGGCAGTGTATGTTGTTACAAAAGATTTATATTTTAAATAACTGCTGTTCAAAGAATCCTGAAAAAGTATCACCGGTTTGCAAAAAAATATTAAGCAGCACAACTGTTTCCAACATTGATAATAAATCAGCATATTAGAATAATTTCTGAAGGATCATTTGACACCGAGGACTGGCATAATGATGCTGAAAATTCAGCTTTGTATCACAGGAATGAATTCTGTTTTGAAGTATATTAAAATGGAAAACCACTATTTTAAATTGCAATAATATTTTACAATATTACTGACTTTTCTGTATTTTTAATGAAATTAACACATCATTTTTGACCAGAAAAGTCTTGCTTAAAAAAACATTAAAAATCTTACTGGTCCCAAACTTTTGACCAGCAGTGTGTATGAATTTGTAACTACACATCATATGAACAGTCAGTCAGTAACTGTATATTTTTTTAATTTTTCAATTTTTTTTTAAGTCTCAGAATTTTAAAGTACAGTTCATCTGCATCTGCAGAAAAAAAATACATATATATATATATATATATATATATATATATATATATATATATATATATATATATATATATATATATATATATATATATATATATATATAGAAAACAACAACACAAAGATCCTTCCCTTGACTGAGGAATTAATATGTTTTGCTGATGCAATGTTCATCAACCAGTGCATTAATGTGTGAGATCGTGGTCTTTTTTTATGACCATTTTAGATACTCTTCACCCAGCGCTAGTGAAAGGAAACAAAGACAGAACGGATCGAGGTGCACTCTTGACCTCTGAAATGACACTCTGTAATGTGTCAGGATGCGTCTAGGCAATTGTAGCACATAAAATGATTTGGCTCTGGTGGGATCGGCGGGGATGGGGGAGTGTAACCGCTTCAGGATTTATCTGGGTGTTGTGAAGCGCCAATAAAAACAGTTGCCCCCTTTTATTTTGCAGTTAGTATGTGTCACAGAAACCGCTGTGCAAATATTGGCTATCCCTTGCACCTGCTGCCATGACGAGCTCCTCCTCCCCTCCGCCGGCCTATTGATAGTTTCTTCATTTTTCACTTCACAAAAGAAAAGCGGCCACACAATAGGGCACTACATTCCAGTAGCGCCCAGCCAGTTTCTACCGCCCATGCCGTGGGTAAACACCGGCCGCAGGGTCTGCCCCTGTTTACATGAGGGCCTAAGTTGCAAAAGCAGCATGGGATTACTGGACTATCTAGACAGCGCTTACGCCACAGCAACCATATAAACCCCCACCCCGGGGTCGCCTCTTGCTTCTCATTACCATATTTAGAGTTCCCCAGCCGCACTGGAGAATGCTGTGAATGGGATTAAGTCAAGCGTCCCTTTCACTGTCTCGGCCGCACTCTCGCATTAATTCATGCGCTCATTTGTCCCTCTTCACCAACTTTAAATCCTGTTAATTCTTGGTTTCCCATCCATATCAATTTCCCTTGCAGCATCAGCTGTTTTCTAGAGGGTTAAGGTAGCTGAAAAAGCAAAATAAAACAAATGTGGAGACACTGAGAAAGTAGGATTAAAAACTTTCTGCGTTTTATTTGTCAGTTTGAACAGAGGAGCAAACTTTTCAAACAAATTCAGTGGCAGTGGTTAATGTTTGATGTTCAGGTGTTTAGTTTAAATAAAAAAAAAAAAGAAAGAAAATTCTGTCCTCATTTACTCACTATCATGCCGTTTCAAATCTGAATGACTTTATTTTTCCTTGAAACACAAAGGATCTGAAGGTAGAATGGTAAAAATTCAATGAATGCCCCTAACATCATGCTGTCCCAAAAGAGTACAACAATCTTTCTTTTGTAACACATAAAAGATAAAGTAAATGCCAGAATGTTCATTCTTGTGTGAGAAATGTGGTTAATTTTATACACTGGACCACATGCCAGACAGATTTAAAGAAAAACACCTCCAGAAAAAAAATGTGCTCATCCCAAGATGTTCATGCCTTTCTTTCTTCAGTCGTAAAGAAATTATGTTTTTTGAGGAAAACATTTCAGGAATTATCTCCATATAGTGGACTTCAATGGTGCCCATGAGTCTGAACATCCAAAATTCAGTTTAAATGCAGCTTCAAACGGCTCTAATGATCCTAGCTGGGGAAGAGGGGTCTTACGTAGCAAAATGATCGGTCATTTTCTAAAAAAAAAAATATATATATAAATTTAAATACTTTTTAACCTCAAATGCTCTTCTTGTCTAGCTCTGCGATGCACATGTGTACTCTGTGTAATCCGGGTTAATACAGTTAGGTTAGGGTATGTCGGAAAAACTCCCATCTCATTTTCTCCTCCAACTTTAAAATCGTCCTACATCGCTGTTTTACCTTTTTTTTTTCTAAAGGGTGTTTGACCTTCTTTGCATGTTCAGTTTGTAAACACTGGGTTGGTACTTCTTTAGCGATGTAGGATGATTTTGAAGTTGAAGGAGAAAATGAGATGGGAGTGTTTCGACATACTCTAACTGTATTGACCCGGATTACACAGAGTACGCATACACAGAGCTAGACAAGACGAGCATTTGAGGTTAAAAGGTATTGTTTTGCTAGAAAAGACTCTTCTTCCTCAGCTGGGATCGTTTAGAGCCCTTTAAACCTGCATTTTAACTACATTTTGGACGTTCAAACTCACGGGCACCATTGAAGTCCACTATATAGAGAAAATTCCTGAAATATTTTCCTTTAAAAAACATAATTTATGACTGAAGAAAGAAAGGCATGAACAACGTGGATGAAAACGGGGTGAGTACATTATCTGTAAATTTTTGTTCTGGAAGTGAACTTCTTTAAGTTGTTATTGTCTGATTTCATTACTATGATGAACTAGAGGCCAAATGATTTAGTTCAAATTCAGATTTGTAATTGTGTTTTTGCTATTCTTTAAATCTCACTAAATGCACATTGCTGCAGAGTCTCGGAGGTCTGCTTTTGCTCGAAATTCTTCTTGACCTCGGAACATTCTCCTCTGACCTGTGCTGACAGGAACAGATGAGTGTTTGATGAAGAAGCCCACCTTATCAAAGCCTAACAGCATGCCTTTGTAGGAAACATCCCGAACGGTTAAAAAATGTTGACATTAGGTTTGCTGAGGGAAGAGAGATGAATTAACATGACAGGACTAACCTGAAATGTGTTAATCTATCCGACACCATGTGTCATGCAGAGAAAAGTAGCTTGCGGAAAGTTTGGGAAGGAAGAGAAAGTGTGTTACTCAGTTCTGCATAAAAACACTTTCCTTAAAGGAATAGTTCACCTCACAATTTTATTTTATTTTCTTTTTCTGCTCCTCACAAACTATTGAATAGCTTCAGCAGACTTTAAATGTTGTACACAGATCATATAAACCACTTTTGTTTTATTTTTAGTATATGGAACAATATGAAGGAACATATAAGGGTAGGTACAGTATATCATGACATTGATTTTTATCATTGGCTGAACTATTCCATTAAATCGTATACGCTCTTGACAAAAAGCAGGAAAATCCAAACCCAATGCAGCTAGTTCTGCACTTTTCTATCTTTGATTCGGTGATATCTCTTTCTCTACTGTGGCATGACACCAAGGACTCTTTTTTTTTTTTTTTTACCATTACAAAAGACTTGCATCTCTCTGTATAACTATTCATCTCGCTGTTCGTGTAAATTGAAGTACATTTTCAAGAGGTTTTTTGTTGTTATTGCTGTTGTGAGATCGATAAGCACTAGTTGGTTTATTTTTCTGATGGTCATTTTTGTGCGCTTTCTGTACATAACCGAGGCTTCAATCATTGAAATGTGATTTATTGAAGGCAGTAATAGAATCCTATGATGCTGGTAAACATGTGTCACATTATTTGTCCTCTCTGTAGTTGTCCTTCTAGTGTGCACTTTTGTACCAAAGTCCATTTAGACATCTTTTCATCGCTGTAAAATATGTGACCATGGACCACAAAACCAGTATTTAGTAGCATGGATATATTTGTAGCAATAGCCAAAAATACATTGTATTGGTCAAAATGATCAATTTTGTCTTTAATGTCAAAAATCATTAGGATATTAAGTAAATATCATGTTCCATGAAGATATTTTGTAAATTTCCTACCGTAAATATATCAAAACTTAATTTTTGATTAGTAACATGCATCGCTAAGAACTTCATTTGGACAACTTTAAAGGTGATTTTCTCAATATTTAGATTTGTTTGCACCCTCAGATTTTCAAATAGTTGTATCTCTGCCATATATTCTCCTATTCTAACAAACTTTAAATCAATGGAAAGCTTATTTATTCAGAGTTTCGAAAAATTGACCCTTATGACTGGTTTTGTCGTCCAGGGTCACATATAATATTCTAGCCAATCTTTACACACAAAAATGTCGTTTTTTGTATTATGAAATTCATTAAATTAAGATTTAAATAGGTGCTGCAAATGACAAGCTGTTTTCATATATAAAATGTTTTTTTGATTTTCTTTCTCGCCTTATATTTTGTAATCCTTGAAAGATGTTTAAGGCCAGAGACACCCGTAGACGATTACCTCGCTTTCTCTCCGCCGTGCACCGCAAAACAAAGCAGCACTTGTGCTCCAGCAACATCAATTAATTGGCCACAAATCTCCCCCTAAAATAAGCCATTAAGGAGGCAAATTGCTTTAAGTTTATATAATTAATTAATAAAGTGAGTGATGAAATGGAGACTTATCAAACAAGCTCGGCTCCCATTAAAGAGGGCTCTCACTAGGCTAGCTTATTAAATTTGGTCCCGAAACAGTGTTTACAGCGTTGTGAAAAAGCCATAGAAATGCAGAGGCATTGAGAAAAAGAAATGAGTTTGTATAATTAGGGACTATTAGGAGCGTTTAATCCAACAGAGAGAGGGCGGGATGAGCGCGCTGTGCACCGGGGTGAGCTTTAAAGGTAGTATCGCCCGCCGCTTGTTTTTTCCTGAAGGGAACCATTGTGAACCCAAAAGCACACGTCTAATAAAGACAGTGTCCCCCTTACCTCACAAAACAGGGAAAGAAAGCCGCTCTTGGAAATTGCTTTGCACCCTCCCAGGCTTGATCCCGAAGCTAACAGGCCGTATTGTGGAAACGTCAGCTCTGCGCCGTGAGATTTTCATATAGGGAACGGCTCCCTGCCCTCCGGCTGACGTCTCTTCAGAAGGAACGTTGGCATTTGCTCTCGAACGATTATCGACGTCGTACCTCCGTCCAAAAAGCCAGAGGTTCGCCGTGGGTCTTGTCAGGACATCACATCCTTAATAGTTAATTAAACCCCACCCCAGCCTCCCTCACATGCCCTTTCTCAGACAGACAGAAATGAAATAGACAGCTCCTCTGGTGCTTCGTTTTTTTTTTACTGCGGAGTGGGAAGGAAAGTTTCTCTAAGTGTCTCGTCAGAATTACATCTGCATAGCTCCCATATGCCAAGTTTACAGCAAATCTAAAGTGGAGCTCATGCATACAGTTAAGAGCTTATTATCCTTCGCTGCTAATCTGGGCATTTCTATGCTGGAGGCAGATGCCATGCTCTGATATGGAGTGGATTAAGTTCAGCGTCTAATAGCCAATTTTACTGTTGTGTCTTCCACTGACTGCCAACTCCCCTCTCTGCCCCCGACCGCTCCATCCGCCTTTCTTCCCCTCGCCTAATTGAAGCTTTCGAGTGAACAATTTTGCCCTCGCAAATAGTCTCATCCCCGCAGCGTAAGAGCGTAGTTTAGACCTTCATCAGACCAGAATCTTATAATTAGAGGCAAAACTTGATGGAAGGAGAGGCTCTGGCGTAGAGGTGAGTGGATTTGTAGTTTGTGTGAGTGTGTAGTATGAATAAGAATTTGTATCTGGCCAGACACAGTGATATTTTTAGGAACAGACTGATGTCATCTCATGTCTGGCTGGTCCTCAGAGAACAGTAGCGTCTGTAATGGAGTGAGGTTGGTTCTCGTGGGCTCGAGCGAATGAGAAAACGAGCGAGGAAGCACGAGGGAGGCGTTCGCTTTGAATCTCTTTCCATTATTGGAAAGACATCCGTACAGCTTTTTTTTTTCTCCTGTAAATCATGAAAAGGAGAAATTGTAAAACATTTCTGGTAGCTTTTTCTTGTGCTATTACAACGATTATGAACTGGACCCTCCAAATTGACTCAAATGCACCATAGAAATGTTACAAAAAGAAAAATAGCTATCGCTTTAATATTTCTCGGTCAAATTATACATAGCAATTTGCAGTTCATACTCCCAACTCTGAATTCCCATGAAATTTCACAGTGCTTCTTTGCAGGAGGTGTTGTAGATTTGAAATGAGGTGAGACACTGTGAGATCAGTGTTCTCTGTCTGTTTTTTTTTTTGGGAAGATTGCCAAAGACACCCTGGGGTTTGCAAACGTTTTCGTACGTCTTGAGCGCTGATTACATCTCAAGTAACTCGAGTAAGCAGCTGAGCGTTCTCTGGATCTGTAAGCATCATGTCATCTTCCATCGAGAGCCTGTGCATTGCGCTGGAATGAGAGGGTGATTTGTTGTCATTTCGGTAAAGCGTTCGCTATTTCCATTTCTAGGGTCCAAGCACATAAACAGAAATCTCTGCTTGCCGCTTCGGTCTCTCCATAATCGTTATGTGTTTTTATTTCCTAGCCGTCAGAAGGTGGCATTTGGTGGCCCATCCCGAGATGCGCATGATGCTGCATATGTCGACAGTCATGTGCCATTAGTCTGACATTCTAAATGGAAACCGTTTGGCCTTTGTGAAATGAACAGAAAGGAGATAGGTGTACTGAGACAGGCAGGGAAAGGAGTAAAAAGAGTGTTGAAGAGATATACAGTGATCTTCACTGTAGGACTGCAGCTGCTGGGTAGCAATGATGATACACTCTCCACGACACACTGTAATAGCTTAAGCTGGATTGACATGAGGAAGATTGTAGCGTTTAAATAGATGCTTTGTGCACCGTGCTTTGCTTGTCTGTATGAGCAAGCATTCATGACGCTTTCCTGTTGTGCACGGAATTTGATTTCTTCAGGGTGTCAGAAAACGCCACTCTTTTGTTAGCTGACATTCTGATGTTCTACTGCAGTGTTTCCCAAAACTTTTTGCCATGTTTATCACCACAGCTCCAAGAGTGAGGCTCAAGTAACACCTAAATCAAGTAATATATTTGTAAAATACAGATTTTAATCGATTCTCATTTTTTCGAAACAATATGGATTCTTAAATCCCAAGAATCAATTAGTCTAGCCTGTTTTCAGTTATTGAACGGAGCATTGTTGCACACCTCCAATCAGTCCTTTGTTGCTTTTGATATGAAATTCAATTCAATTCAAGTTTATTTGTATAACGCTTTTCACTATACAAATTTTTTCAAAGCAGCTTTACAGCAAATAAAGTTTCTACAGTATATTTAGTAGTAGCTTACTAGTGGTGACCATGTCAAGTTGAGGTACATATGGCAGAGATGTATGGTAAAAATCAGTTGTAATGATGTAATCGAACAGACACTTTTAACAGTAATGAATTATATGTTGCAATCAAAACTTACAGTATAGCAAAATTCGGTAGTGCTGTATATTGTTTCCGGGTTGGCATCATCTGAGGTCCTCTGAGGACCTGATATAAAACAACATCTCAGATTTCAAATTCTGTCCATTTTAATACAATATTCAAACAATAAAACAGATGTAGCATATCAGTTCAAGAGAAGTTGTGCATGAACTGATTATCTCCTTGGTCTCCTTTGCTTTAATGCCAGTTTCAGCACAAAATAAACATGAATAAACATCCAAAGGTATGTTAAATGAAAGAATATAATTTACCGAAATCCATATCCAATCCATATTACAAAAGGTTCAATTTGAAAATCAGGGTAAATTTAACTTATTTTGTCTTCAGGGAAACATATAAGCATCTTCTGATATGATATTTAGGCAAAATAAGATGTGTACAAATAAGATGTACACATCTTCATTCTGTTCAAAAGTTTACACCCCTGGTTCTTAATGCCTCTTTTTTCCTTCTGGAGCATCAGTGAGTATTTGAACCTTCTGTAATAATTGCATATGAGTCTCTCAGTTGACCTCAGTGTGAAAAGATGGATCTCAGAATCATAGAGTCAGTGTTGGAAAGGGTTCAAATACACAAAAATCCTTAAGAAACATAATTTGTGGGACCTGAAGGATTTTTTTTCTGGTAACAGCACAGTATTAATCAATTGTATGTAAGCTTTTAAATGGGGTAATTTTTTATAAATTCAAATATTATTTTCTCTTGTGGACTATATGTAAACATTTTTTATGTGAAATATGTTATTCAGTCAGTACTAAAAAAAAAATGCATTTTGTATGATCCCTCTTATTTTGGTAAAATAATTAACATTTTGCATATTCTGCAAGGTGTGTGTAAACGTTAGACCTCAGCTGTATTCATTATAATTTTTACTGTTCTTCAATATTTAATTTATGTTTGAATGAGTCTGTCAAGTTTTTATGACAGCCTCCATTTAAATGTTTATATTTTTTAAAAAAAAAAAATATATATATATATAATATTAAAAAAAAAAAAAAAAAACCTAATTGGAATAGAAATATAATTATGTAATTTTAAAGTTATGTAACTTTATTATTATAAAAAACTTAATTGAGTGTAATTTAAGTGTTTGTGTACATATAAGTTCATTTTAACCCCCAATACTGTAATGTACAATAGTACCAGCTGACTCTCATGTATATTTCAAAGCATTAGTTAATAGATGTTTTTTTTTTTTCCTTGAGAAAATTTGCCATGTACTGTATCTGATAAATATTAAAAATAATCAATATTGAATTGAGTTGAATCAAAATCTAATAGAATCACAAGCTTGTGGATAGAACCACAACAGTACCCAGCCCTAATATGTGTATATGTAAAATACAGTATATAAAATATCAAATGCAATATTTATTGATCTATTCATTTAAACTTTTTTTTTTTCATTTTGTAATGTGTGATAATTATTAATTTAGAAATAAAAGACAAAAATGTTTTTAATATGAGTTTCATGATTTTTTTTTTTTGATTTATATTTTATTTATTTTATAATTAACAAAGCAGATTTTGAATCTTTTCATGTACTTTTGTACCCTCTTGAAATGTGTTACGCGCTGGGTTGGAATAGATTACACATACACGAGACGCCTCATACAGTGGGCTTGTACAGCACAGATTAATTCGGTGTGACATGGGGGAATTGTAAGTTATGAAACATGTTTGTGTGGACCTCTGGATGGTGCTATAGGGAACCGTGTTATCCTCTTTCCTGGGGGAGCAGACAGCAGCTGCTACTGTGCCCAGTGTTTGTAATTACTATGCTTTAACTGCATAATCTAAAGTGGACTGGACTGAAACTGTGCCCGTGTTCATTCCTATTAGCTCACAATTGCATTGCTATTGAATTTTTTTTTTTTTTTTTTCCCTCCCTCTGCAACATGCCTCATAGTGCCAAACATATTGCAATGCCTGGCAAAATGAGGCAGACTCACTTTGACTAATTCAGCCCTGTTAACAGCTCATGGTGGAGATGTTCCTAATCAAAACTGTGAACTACATTCATTAGTGTGAGATATACTGTGTGTACTTTGAGACTGAAATATTACATAGATTTTGAGATCTAATCAGCTCATGATGATGCTTCTTTTGAAATGAATTATATCTAGCAATACACTTTTCCTTTGCAGTCAGTGACTCTTAAGAAAATATTGGCTTGGTTCTGTTGAAGTGGATAGGAGTGTCATTTAGTATAAAAAGTAATAAGCAGTCATTTTTTTTAGCCTTAATGTTATATATTTTTAACACTTCAGATAAAAAAAATCCTTCATAATCATAATGACACAGTTTGCATGCAATACTAAAGGGACAGTTTCATAACAGATGCAAATTTGGATGCAACTGCTGATCAGATTATCAGTGCATAGGGAAGAAAAATGGCTTTGGGAGCACAAGCCTAACAAAACCCTTCTCTTCTCATGCAATTCACCTCAGACCAAATCCTTCGCTGATCATGCAATGGTCCATTATCATAATCTCATCAATTCTAGAGCACTTGAAATGTGCCATATAAATAAGTAATTATTCCATAGTACAGTATCATAGCGCGACAGTCATTGTGGCTTCATCTTGACACCTAATTTGCTGTATATAGTTTGTATGACTAGATTTAGTTATTAATGTGCAAGGAAATGCCTGCGGACATTTTGTGGCATCTCGTACCTTGTCCTTGACTGTAATGAGGAGAAAGCAAGGTGTCTGGGTTTTTTTCTCCCTTTGTTTCTTTTAAGTTTACTGGGAAACACATTAAATGAGAGCCCCAAGTCACAATAACCCTGATAGTGGTAACAATTGAGTCTCCATAGGAAGGTTACAGCCTGAAACCTTGAATGCACAAGAAAAAAAAAAATGATGAAGGAGAAATGCATGGCACAATGGACAGCTCAGGTATTGAATTAGCTCAATAACACTGAGGCTAAACATAAATCATATGACTCAAGCACAGTCTAAAAGGGTCACATGGCTAATTTGGGTTGAGATTTGGATACGAACGGGGAACGTTCAGAAATGACATCTGTTTAAACTCCTCGTGCCATGATGTAGACTTCAGCCTGAAGCGCCAGGGAAAGGTCGACCGATGCTCATCCTTTGCGTCAGATGGAAATTGACAGTCGGGAAAAAGAGTTCTGTCTTATATTGATGCCCTACTTTAAAAGAGTAATACTTAAGCGTTGGAAAATGGAAAGTCAGTACAGTACTTAATATGTGTGGATATCTGCAATATGCAATATGGCAAGTTGGCACGTTGGCATATTGAGTGGAATGCTAACAGTTTGCCCTGCTCCCTGAATTTTCAAAAAGATCAGCAAGAGGCCTGGAGAATGTTTGAAGTCCCAGTAGGAGTGCATGATTGTGGGCAGGAGGAAAGGCACGAGTCCTTAACAGACCCCTAACCTGGATGAATCTCAATAAATGCTGTGTGAAATTACTTACCTTCTGAAAATGAAGACTGGCTGCTCTCTCAGATTTGAAGCTGCATGCCTGCCGTTTGAGCTTCTGTAAAATGTTCAAAATGATTACTTCATTTATTTGTAATTTTGTTTAAAAGTATTTGCATAGAAATCTATTTAATTTGAATATATATATATATATATATATATATAATGTGACCCTGGACCACAAAACCAGTCTTAAGTCGCTGGTGTATATTTGTAGCAATAGCCAAAAATACATTGTATGGGTCAAAATGATTGATTTTTGTTTTATGCCAAAAATCATTAGGCAATTAAGTAATTTTCTCAATATTTTGATTTTTTCACCTTCAGATTCCAGATGTTCAAATATCTGTATCACAGCCAAATATTATCCTATCCTAACAAACCTTATCCAAACTTTTAGGTGATGTATGAATCTCAGTTTTGAAAAATGGACCCTTATGACTGGTTTTGTGGTCCATGGTCACATATGTTTTAGAATTTTACCAATGATTAAACGATGGCTACAAGTGTGATATTGTGTTTATACAACAGTTTAACAGCACAAGTGTGTAAATAAGAAACAACTATGGAGTGTTTTTAAAAAGCATCTTTTCTCTGGACTATTTCCTTCCTCCACAGACTCAAATCCCAAGCTGACAGTTTAACAGCTGAGCCCAACTGAACTCAACTGAACTCTGTTACTAATTCAAATATGTCACTTTAGAGCTAGTAATGAATGAACCTAGAGTTAGTTCATTGAAAGCTTATTGTATTGTCGTATTAAAAGTTCACCGTATTATGTAGAGTATTATAAGAGAGAGAGAGATGTTTTGAGCCAGTGTGATTACCTGCATCTGATTCAGCATTGAATTTCGGCGGAGGAAAGCGATATCTTTGTCGTACTATCCTTTCATCTGTTAAGGTGGATTTCTGATAATATAACTTCCTTGTTTACAACCTTGTTTCAGTCTCTTTCAATATAAATTGAATAAATTAACGAGAACAAAGACTGCCCATTAGATTAACCCAAGACAAATTATAACTTATGTTTAACCACTATACAGACATCAGAGCCAGTGGCAAATTCCAAAAAATCTGGCTGAGGTAAGGCTGCTCCCTGGAGCTCACATCTCCGAAACATTGAAGCAAAAATTTTTAAACAGACATTGTCTAACATATCTAAGTACATACTCGCCTAAAAACTCTTAAAACTACATTCCAACACAAAAACAGCATTATTTATAAAATTATAGTAGATTTGGGTGTTTGCCATGACACTCGCTGTGAGAAATACTACAAGCAGAGTGATACAAACAATGAAATGGTTGGAGTTCTGATATCACTAGAATATCACACTCCTCTCAGCCAATCAGATTCGAAGAATTCGAAAAACTGCTGTGTATATATATATATATATATATATATATATATATATATATATGTATATATATATATATATATATGTATGTATATATATATATATATACACACACACACATACGCACACACACACACCCCAACTTTTTCCTCTCAGTTTGGATTTCCATTTCCACATTTTTCTCTCCTCTTCTCTTTAAACCCCTCACACTCTGTTGCTTTTAAGAATTAACAGTGGGAGTGGGGTGAAGTAAGAATTTGCACTGTATTCCATTACCGATTCTGTTTCAACATAAGCTGTCTTTCAAGCCCCATGAAGTGCCCATGTGAGCCAGTGTAAGGATTTGCCAGAACTGGGTGAGGGAGATTAAAGACTCCTTCTGTTTTGGCTCTGTTTGATGTTGCCGTGGTGGTTTTGTTCGCTTAGGCCTTTACTGACAAATATCATTACCACTTTGCTCATATAGTTCTCCACACAGCATCTTCAGGGCGAGTCGCCCACACGGCCAGAGCTGCTGGTCCAGATAAGACTCGGGAGGGCAGGAAGGCTGGTGTGAAACTTTGCTTCCAGACAGTTGGACTAAAGCTGACCTGCTCTGCAGCGATTGTCATAAATAATGGAAGAGTAATGGTAGTCCATTTTCCTTTCAATATCATCTTTACCTGGGATGGGTCATCCTCCTCACTGCTGTCTGAACTTTAAAGCGGTTTCTCTTTGTTTCACGTATCTTAACTGGATCAGACTGAGTCCACTACTCATGAGATGATTCAGTGTTACATTGTGGGGCTTTTTTTTGGGTAAATAAAATAACTATGACTCAAACTACACTGCCAGTCAAAAGTTTTTGAACAGCAAGATTTTTAATGTTTTTTAGAGAAGTTTCTTCTGCTCACCAAGCCTGTATTAATTTGATCCAAAGTACAACAAAAATGTTAAATGTTTTTCTATTTAAAATAACTGTTTTCTATTTGAATGTATTTTAAAAAGCTAAATTTTAATTACTCCAGTTTGTAGTGTCACACCATCCTTTAGAAATCATTTTAATATGCTGATTTGCTTTTCAATAAACATCTATTATTAATATTATTATGAATATTTAAAACAGGAATCGTTGATGAATAGAAAGATCCGAAGATCAGCATTTATCTAAAATAATAAGCTTTTGTAACATGAAATGAAATTATAGAAATTAATACTTTTATTTAGCAAGGATGGTTTAATTTAATCAAAAGTGATGACAAAGGCTTTTCTGTTTCAAAAAAATCTATTCGTTCTATTCATGAAAGAAACCTGAAAAAATTCTGCTCAGCTGTTTTCAATATAATAATGTTAATTTTAAATGTTTTTTGAGCAGAAAATCAGAATATTAGAATGATTTCTGAAGGATCATGAGCTTTGAAATCACAGGAATAAATTTTAGGGCTTTCAAACGATTAAACATGATTAATCGCATACAAAATAAAAGTTTGCCTAATAAATATGTGTGTGCTTTGTGTAATTATTATGTATATATAAATGCAAACACATTTATGTATATATTTAAGAAATATATGCATTTATTATAATTTTTATATTTTATATTATATATAAATAAAATAATTTGTACATAAATAACATATTTCTCTGAAGTATATAGATTAATTTGTGCACTTTTATATATACATAATAATTGCACACAGTACACACACACACATACATAAGGCAAACTCAAACTTTTATTTTGTTTGCGATTAATCGTGATTAATCACGATTAATCGTTTGACAGCCCTAAAATATATTCAAATAGAAATTAGTTATTTTAAATAGTAAAAGTATTTCAAAATTGTACTGTTTTTGCTGTAGTTTGGACCAAATAAATGCAAGCTTGGTGAGCAGAAGAGACTTATTTAAAAAGCATTAAAAAACATTTGACTGGTAGTGTATGGTGATCTTAAACTTTTGGACCCCACTGTAGATTTGGTCATCCATGGCTCATTCAAGTGAGCTGAATGGGAAACAAATTGTTGTAATTCGCCAGTGTCCACAGTGTGCTTGTGTTCGTTCAAAGACAGATCTGTTACTATCAGCGTCTGTATATTAGTGCTCAGTTTTAGAGGCTTCACAGTGAGCGGTTAGCACAAGTTGAAACAGAAAGGAGATCAAAGCTGAGAGCAGCGTTTAAAGAGATGGCAGCTGTAAGCATTTAAGTGGTAAAGTGCTGGAAAATGTTGTACTTACATGTTGGAGCTATGGTGTGGGATTGCATTTCTTCAGCTCTTTATGACTCGTAATGGCCATATTCTGGCCACAGTGTTTTAACACAATTGCTTGGTGAAAGCATATCATCATCATCATCATCTCTCGCCTGTCTTTTTATATGGAATGATTCGTTTGCTACCACGCTACATTAAGCTACATTAAGTAGTCTGTTTTCAAACCTCACTTTCAAATGAGACCTTACGCTTTCTTTTGAATGATGCCTCGTTCAATTTTTTCTTCTCGTTTTCTGGTTGTCCTCCTCTCTCTCTCTCTCTCTCTCTCTCTCTCTCTCTCTCTCTCTCTCTCTCTCACCCTGCTTTTGTATTCTTCTGTTTATTGTTGTATAAGCGAACCAAGACAGCCATCAGCTTGCATATCACCCTGGAACAAAATTATGGTTATTTTCCTCAAGTCTCTGTGTTTTGTACCCATTTTTTTTTCTTTTTTTTTTTCAAATGTTGCACACCTTGCTGAGATCCACAAAGTGAGTGTCAGTCAAGGGTGCATTACTTCTCTCTCAAGTGGACGTCTGTTGAATTCTCATCCATATCACCCTGAAAGCTCAGTGTATGAATGACGTGAATTGTGCGTGCTGAGAGAGAATGCATAGACGTGAATGTTACAGACGGATCCAGACTAGAGTCTGCTGAATAGATCAAGAGTGAGCCAAGAGCCAGAGAGGATCATGAACCTGCTGTAGAGCTTGACAGGCTTAGTAAATAAAGCAAAGATAACCTGTTTCTGTGTTTGTGCACAGATACGCACATAGTCTAACTCACTGCCAGCCCCACTTCAGCCCTGTGAAGCTGATGAAAAAGCTAAAGGAAAAGCTTCAAACAGCACATAGCAGTTGAATTTCTGGTTAGACCCGAACTCTAAAGGAATGATTTTTCCATCCCTTTACTCTCTTGAGCTGTACTGTTGAGTTGTTGAGATTCAATGATCTTGATTCAATGATTTATGTATTAAAATAACAATAATTATTTCAAGAGTTATTTTATTTTATTTTATTTTATTTTATTTTATTTTATTTTATTTTATTTTATTTTATTTTATTTTATTTTATTTTATTTTATTTTATTTTATTTTTAGGAGCTGCATTCAAAATCTGCTTGACCTGAAAATTCAAGGACTCTTAAGTTTCTCTAATGAGCTTATTTGGCAGGTGTGAACCTTAGTCAAAGCAGACAAATGTTTAAATTTACTACATGAATGAAAATAAGGCTGCACTATATTTTTTTTATTTTAAATGTGCATTTTCAAAACCTTTTATTATCTTCAATAGTCACACAAAAAATAACATTTAATTTTATTTAATTTTATTTAATTAAATTTTATTTAATTGTATTTCTTATTTGTAGGAGCTGCATTCAAAATGTGTGTTTTTTCTAAATGTGCATTTACAAAATGCTTATTACCTACAATATTCATGAAAATCTATTTTTTTATTTTATTTTATTTTATTTTATTTTTAGGAGCTGCGTTCAAAATCTGCTTGACCTAAAAATTCAAGGAATCTTAAGTTTCTCTAATGAGCCCATTTGGCAGGTGTGAAGCTTAGTGAACACAGACAAATATTTAAATTTACTACATGAATGAAAATGAGGCTGCACTGTATTTTTTATTTAAAATGTGTATTTTCAAAACCTTTATTACCTACAATAGTCACACAAAAAAATGTATTTATTTATTATTATTATTATTTTTTTTTTGTATTATTTTATTTTATTTGTAGGAGCTGCAGTTAAAATGTGTGTGTTTTTTTTTTTTAAATATGCATTTTCAAAATACTTATTACCTATAATAGTTATGAAAAAAAAAAAAACGTTTATTTTTTTTTAAATTTTATTTTATTTTTTATTTTTTTTATTTTTAGGAGCTGCATCCAAAATCTGGTTGACCTAAAAATTCAAGGAATCTTAGTTTTAATAGGCATGACTCTTCTGATATCACAAATGGAGTCAAGAACCCATTGATGTGAACCTAGCCTTAGAAGGATGTGTCATTATGTGGGGCCAAAGGAAAAGAGACTGAAAAGGGGATAACCACACATCTGTCTGATGACAAATGGTGTCTTTTCAATGATTTATGTATAAAAATAACAATAATTATTTTAAAAGTAACCTATTATTTTGTTGAGTTTCTCTAATGAGCCCATTTGGCATGTGTTAACCTTAGTCAAAGTAGACAAATATTTAAATGTACTGCATGTTAGAGACAGGCAAAACCCTAACACCCCTATTTTATAATAACCTTATTTTATTTTATTTTATTTTATTTTATTTTATTTTATTTTATTTTATTTTTTAACTAGGAGCTACATTCCAAATCTGCTTGACCTAAAAACCTGAGGAATCTCAGTTTGAATAGGCATGACTTTTCTGATATCACAAATGGAGTTAAGAAGCATTTGATGTGAACCTAGCCTTAGAAGGATGTGTCATTGTGTGGGGCCAAAGGAAAAGAGACTGAATAAGATATAACCACACATCTGTCTGATGATAAATGGTGTCTTTTCAGTCCTGAGCTTTCACCTCTGTAATTCACATTTAATTTAGTCTGGCTTTGATGGAGAGCAGAGATCCGGTTAGATCACAGAGCGACGACTTACAGCGCCACCGCTTAACCACGGCCACTCTTATCCTCTATTGATCCTGACTGCCTTCAAAGAATTCTGTGCGATTCCGTGATCATATTACACGGGTCTTCAAAGTGCACTTCTTCTTCTTCTCCCTTTCTGTACCGGAATGCTGGGGGAGATCTCGAATATATATCTGTTTGGGTTGAATTGTTTCCTGAGCGGAGTCAATAGCTACATTTCCTCTCCTGGAACCGAGTGACCCTAAGGCTTGCTCGTAAAGGTCCGGCTGTAATTTGATGTTGTTTATAGATTTGTTTACTTCAGTATGTGCTCCACTCTTGGATCTACAAAGCCACCAGGCACTACAAAAGCATTTTTGTGCTTTTATTCGATAGAATTTCTGCATGTTACACTATTGGAAAAAAAATGGATGACAAGAAAATAGTTAAAAAAAAAAAAAAAAAAACCTTATCTCTGTGAATTATATTTTGAGGAACAACTTGTCCTGCACTGTTTACATGCTGTGAATATCTCAAATCATTGAGGAGTGGTGTGATTTTTGCTTTTTTTGATCAGACCTGTGGTTTCTATTTGTTAGACTATAAAACACCGTAAAGTTAACAACTAACTTTTACTAGGCTAGTACAGAAAAATAACTAGCAACTCCTCAATGCATGCTATAGCAACCACTAAGCAACAACATAGCATAGTAAAAGAAATTGTGAACAGCAGTTATTTTAGTATTATTTATATACTATTATAGTATTTATTAATATTTTTGGGTTTTGGTTAATATTTTTATTTGGCTTTAATATATATATATATTTTCAGTTTTATTGATTTTAGTACTTCAATTTAAATGTATTTACAGTTATACTGTAAAAAGTCAATATTTTACATTTAATATGATGTGTTACTTGCTGAGTTCTTTTTAATTATTTGTGAAATTTACTAGCAGTTTCTGAGTGATTTTTCTCAGTGTAGTTGCCAAAACAACATTTCTAGTATTCACTGAAGTTTTTATTTTAATTTATTTTATTTTATGTATAAAAATAACAATAATTATTTCAATAGTCAACATAGTATAGCAAATTGTGAACATCAGCTATTTTAGTATTATTTATATAATATTATAGTATTTCTTAATAGTTTTGGTCTATGTTAATATGTTTGTTTGGCTTTAATATGTTTTTATTTCAGTTTTATTAATTTTAGTATTTCAATTTAAATGTATTTACAGTTATTTTTGAAAAAGTTTTTCTACTTCAGTATTTTACATTCAATATGATGTGTTACTTGCTGATTTCTTTGTAATTATTTGTGAAATTTACTAGCAATTTATAAGTGTTTTTTCAGTGTAGTTGCCAAAACAACATTCTACTTTTTATTTGAAGGTTTTAATTTTAGTACTTCAATTTAAATGTATTTACGGTTATACTGTAAAAAGTCTTTCTAGTCCAATATTTTTCATTTAATATGATGTGAGGTTTTTTTTTTTTTTTTCAGTGTAGCTGCCAAAACAACATTTCTAGTTTTCATTGAAGTTTTTCATCTAAAATGTATTTTATTTTATTTTATTGCATGATTATGATTTATGTATAAAAATAACAAGAATTATTTCAAGTAATCTAGACAAATATTTAAATGTACCAGATTAATAAAAATTAGGCTGTGGTAGACAGACAAAACCCTAACACATGCCTTTCTGTAGATGTTTTTATTTTTTTTCTCCCAAATTTTAAGCATTTTCAAAGTGCTTATTTAAAAAAAAATAATAATAACAATTTTTATTTTTATTTATTTGTTTTTTTTTAATTTCATTTTACCTCAGAATTAGGTCTAATATATTGAGTTTGGTGTAAATTTTGGTGTAAGTTTTAGTGTCCCTTTGCGGTGGTCAGTCAAAAAACGTACCGCTTTTTTGATAAGTATTGATATTCACTCTTGAGATAATTCTCTTGCGCTGGTTTGGTTCTGATGAGGCAAAAAACCTAGTACTAGTTTGCAAAAGTAGGTTTTTCATATTTACACTTCATTATAATTCAGTTTATTTAAATGAATAATGATTTTTCATAATTCGAGTTTTAGGTAACAATAACAACGCTGGTGAACGTCATAGCAACGCCTTCACATCATGGCGCCAAGTTTCACACAGGCAAGCACCACTCATATATTCTTCAGAAATGCCAGATCTTCCTTTTTATATTCCTGTTAAAGCCAGTCGTACGAGTTTGATTAAAGTGCTGTGCCATCGTCTGCTGAAGGGCTTATCTTTCACAAATACTGTAAAAGTACCCGGCTATCTCTCTGTGCGCTCGAGCTACTCTTTTACAAAACAAACAAGAGCAGGAAGTTATGAGCGTAAAGCCTCATAACTACATTTACTGGCATAGTTTATACACAATCCAATCCCTGAGTAATCCAGACAGCGGGTAACAGCGGGTCCCATAAACATCTCGTAATCCAGCCTGCCGGGGAAACGGTTGAGCGCGTGGTTTGGACGCACTAATTCCAAAGTGAAGCGGGTCACAGCTTACACTTTAAAGTCCTGTCAGCCCAGTAATCACTATCCGAGTCGAACCTGAGAAGGCACACAAAGCCGCTACCAGAATGAATGCTCACCCCGCGCTCTATCATTATAACTCATTATGCTTGAATAGCTTTTGTCATTAAAGCAAACATCGAGGGCTGTAATCAAAGATGGAGTCTAAAGGATGTAACAGAGGGGTCTGGCTTTTTAGGAAGGCAGATCAGAAATAATTGGCTGTTAGGGAAGAGAGCTTTCTCTAAGCTATGCTTACAGATGTTTTATCTGGATAGAGACATCCTGTTTACTGTCAATTCTTCTTTTCTGCAATTCTCCATTTCTAAGGAAAGAAGTTTTGCGATGAAAGCATCCAAGGTTTGGCTCGAACCAGATGCTCCTCTCTGACCACCCTGAGCATCTGGACCGGGGTCGTCCCATGCAGCGCGAGTCCGAGCCAACTGAGGGCTTTCAAAAACAACAAGCTGCTCTCCTGCATTCCTAGGGCTGGGATCCCTGGCTCTCCCTCACATGAAAATGTTTTCATACTGGGTTCTGTTCCTCCTGCCCTCGTCTTTCACTTCCCCTCCCCGGATCACCGCGCAACTGTCCCGGCTCTTTGATCTACTGCGTATAATGAGACAGATGAGCACAGACACTCATAATCAACCTGGTTTCTCTCAATGAGGTGAAATGAGTACAGAGGATGTATTTGGATGCTATTCATGACTGGGGTCTTTCTGTGCTGTAGTGTTTTTAATCAGGCTGCGTCTGCTTCCACGTATCACCTGTTCATGTCGGACGTGAGCTGACTGAGAATCAGTGACGTGGGGGGAACTATGAAAAGCTTATGAAACCGCACGCATGCATTCAGAATTGTTTACGGTTGACAAGTGGATCCATAGGTGTGTGAAGAGCAGCAATGCATGAATTTCAGCCGCGTCTGCCGTCGGTGGGATTGTGGAGATTTACTATTACATTGTTCATTCCTTTCTGTGGATTTCATTCCGACAGATAATACTGTCTTGCGCTAACAAGCGTAATGCCAGGCTGCCTTGAAGTGAAGTCGTTTTATTTATTCTACTTTATTTTTTTGTGTTATTGTTATCCTCCAGGCAAACTTTGACATTTGCACGCACAACACGTGAAGTATTTCCAAAGGCCTCTTCGCACCAGGGCAAACAAATTGGATCAACTTATCGGTTAACCTTCAAAATAGAAAGAATAATACCCAGCCACATGTTGAATTAAAAAAAAAATAGTATAAAAGGGGGAAAAAAAGCCGTTTTCAACAGGTTCTTGTTTCTTTTTCTCCAATGACTCTTTTTTTTCCCAACCTCCCACCCGTTAGATAATAGAGCGATCCTTTAAAAGCCTCCCCAGCCAGACTAACAACTACAACACAGCACAGCGGCTGGTCTCAAGGCCACAGATCTCCATCAGAGAAGGCAAACACGGCCACACAACCTCAGCACCCAGCCTGTGACCACAGGGAGTCATAAGAGGCCATGTTCTCAGCAGTGCTGCTGTATTACTGATAATATCTCAGACATTCATTTATATAAATAAATTAATACTTTTGTTCAGCAAGGATGAGGACCCTAGTGAAAAATAAATACATTTATTTCATGCTAAGGAAACTACAAGTACATTTACATATTGTTTACTTAATAAAAATACCCTGCAGCTGTACCTTTAATATACTAAACTTGTATATTTAAAGTCTGCTAAATTGGAACAACTGATTTTGTATTTAATGTACTTTAATTGTGTGGAAGTAGTGCTGAAGTCCAACTAAAGATGTACTTAAGTATATTTGATTGATTTAAGTTGAACTATTGTGAGTATACTTTAGGTATACTTTAAATACTTTGCATTTAAAGGCCAATATTATTTAAAGATCATACGGTCCTCATCAATAGTGACATTAAAACACATTTTAGGCTTAATATTATGAAATGTACATTGTGCACAAGTAGTACTCCAAATAAAGTTTAATTTCAATTTTTATATTAGTAAGTCTCGAGCGATATGTCAGTAAGTATGTTAATAGACTTGAACTATACTTAGTATGAAATAAATGCATTTTAAATCTATTTTACTAGGGGACATTTATAATACTACTACACTGTAAAAAAAAAAAAAAAAAAAAAAAAATTGTTGAGTCAAATAATTTGTTACCCTGCTGCCTTACAATTTTAAGTTCAGTCAACTAAAATAAGTTTAGTCAACTTGAAATGTTAAGTTGTGCTAAGTAACATATTTGTGATATTTGTGTTTGCTAAACTTAACTGATGGGTAAGTAACCCAGCTGCCTTAAAATTTTAAGTTGATTCAACTCAAATATCTAAGTTGTCACAGTATAATTTAACATTTCAAGTTGAATAAACTTTTTTTTAAATTGACTGAACTTAAAATTTTAATTTTAACAAATTATTTTAAGTTGACTCAACAAATTGTTTTTTACAGTGTAGTACAAAAAAAAAAGACTAAAAATTGAAATAAAAAAATTGATAGATAGATAGGTAGATAGATAGATAAATAGAAACGATAGATATATCATTGTGCATTCCAATTAATCTCAATCAAACTGCAGTTGGGTTATTTTGATTAGGTAAAAAAAAAAAAAACAAAAAAAAAAAACATGATAATTAAAAAAAAACATGATTTTTTAAACAAAAAACAAAAACAGAGTGTATATATATATATATATATATATATATATATATATATATATATATATATATATATATATATATATCATGGCTTCTGCACAGATTAAAAAGAAAAGAAAAAAATCTTGAACACCAAATCAGTATGTTACAATGATTTGATTGAAGTGATGCTAGTAATGACTGAAAATTTTACTTAGTCATCACAGGAATAAATTACAAAAAAGGGTCCCCTTTTTTAAATTGCAATATATTTTTTTCACAGTATTCATGTAACAAAATTATTCTTTCAGTACAGATTTGAACAACTTAATTATGAACAACATTTAGGACATTGTATGACCATATGACTGTAGAAGTAAGGTTTCTATGCCATTTCATGTACTTTTGTGTATATACACTATAGTATGAAACAAAGAGCAATACTTTACAGCATTATTAAAGGGATAGTTCACACAAAAATAAAAATTCTGTCATTAATTACTTACCCTCATTCATCTTTGGAACACAAATTAAGATATTTTTGATGAAATCCAAGAGCTTTCTGACCCTGCATAGACTGACACATTCAAGGCCCAGAAAGATAGTAAGAACATTGTGGTTCAACCTTAACGAAGCTACGAGAATACTTTTTTTGTGCATAAAGAAGACTTTACAACTTTATTCAACAATGTCACATGGACTATTTTATCGATGTCCTTACTACAATTCTGCATACAGCATTGCTGTCTATGCAGGGCTCTCGGATTTCATCAAAAATATCTTAATTTGTGTTCCAAAGATGAATGAAGGTCTTACAGGTTTGGAACGACATGAGGGTGAATAAGTAATGACGGAATTTTCATTTTTGCGTGAACTATTCCTTTAATCTAGATTAATGTTCACCTTTGAATATTCAATTTCAAATTTAAACAGTAAACAGTGTATGTATGAATTAACATTAAATGCTGTAATAAATTCTGTTAAATGGTTTGTTAGTTTGTTAATGTTAACAAATTAAAACTCACTCCAAAGCGTTACTAATAGCTCCTTATTTGCATTAGAGGTGCAGCCTGGGAAAGGTCAGCGAGAGTTTATGCAGTAAAACTCCCCACTATCACAAAGATAGACTGTTGTTGTGTTAGGTAATAGATTCTTTCTAGACACTAGAAATGAACCATTTGTTGGCCATATGCCTCAGGGATGTGCTTTCAGTTCAGAATGAAAGTTAGTTTGGTGGTTTAAACGTAATTGGTCAAACCAGCCCTTAAACCAACCATCTCTTCTCGTTGCTCATTGGCTGATGGTCTGAATCCGAAGGGCATGGTTGTAAAGCCCTCTGTGGCCAGTTAACAGCCCTGAGGAATGACTCTTCCCACACTCTTTGCGCTCTTCAGCTGCCTAGCAAGAAATTAAAAACATGGTTTGGTCTTGGTACTGAAATACCGCAGCTTAGAACTACAATCCATTCATGTTCACACCACCGTCTCCAAAACATGATGTATTTCCCTCGCTCATTATGTCGGCACTTCCTCTTTGTTAAATCCAGGTGATACGGATTCTCACAAATGACCTTACGATAAGGCGTAATGTCAGTACGATCCATCGTCTTGCGTAGATGCCTGTTTTCATTTCACACAAATGTGATCGTGCGAATTTAATATGGGAGATAACCTATTATCGGCTTCGCACGCCACAGCGCCGTACTGTAGGAAAGAGCTGTTAGTGCTGCTCTGCCAGATTACCGTATGAATGTGCGTGCTAAGTGAGCTCCAAACCAATAAAGGAAGCCATGCTTGAGCAAGTCCTGCTGCGAACGCCACAGAAATCACTTGCGAAAATTAAGTGGAAGTTACAGCATTACTTTGTCATTTGGCCTAAATCCATCGGATGCTTCATGATACGAGTATGTTTGCTCGCACTTTCCGTTTCCCAAAACCACAAGGTTAGCGTAAACAAAAGTTTTCCAACATGAGGAGGAGAAACAGGGCTTGTCAGTCCTCCTGAGGACTCTTATCCAAGTCCAGCTGTTAGTTTCCCAGTCTCAGTGTGTCTCTCACTCATAATGAAACTGTTAGAGAGCCGGTTGTTATTGGGTCAGGCTGTGACCTTTCTAGCCTCTTCTCCACTTAGTCTCCACAGGCTACCAGGAGAACCCAGGGTGAGAATCGGGAGTGTATTAGCGACCCCTGCACCTGGTCATGCTTTGAAAGTCTCTCAGGCGTATCACGTTGTCCTCAGAAGGAATCAAGCTTTACCTGGCGTCCCATCACAATTATCATTAGCGCTAACCTCCCCCTTTTCCCTTGTTATCGTTAAAGATGATGATAATTGCATGGATGGGAGAGCACGGCCCTCTTCCCCAGCTGTTTTTCTGTGCCGTTCACCTTGAGGCGAGACAGCTTTGCCTGAGCTCCTCAGCACTGTGAAGGTCAAGACTGAGGAAAAGGGGTGAGTCATTATAGGAAAGATGCCTCCTAATAACCCGACGTCAGAAATCTGTCAGAGAGGGGTTGAATTATACTCATTCAGACAAGCTTCCCTTGTATTTATGGCCCACAGACTCTACAAACTCTCTTGAGTGAAACGGCTTGAATCACTTCACTAATACAAATGAATAGTTCCAGACACTAATTTTACAAACCACATCATCAAAATGCACTCACCTGTTCCGCCGCAAAATCTCCACCCCGAATTTAGAACCTATATTAAACGCTCAGTGCCAGAACCTTCGTTATGCTGTGCTCAGATTCAATTTGTGTGCGTTTTTTCCTTATTGATCGGCCTTATCCGATCAATGCAGGTTCACTTGGATAAAAGAAAAAGAAACTGTTTCAGGTTTGTCCCTAAAGGATTTCTTTTTTTGAGAGTGTGAGCATGCATTTGAGAGGCTAGATGGTGGGAACGCTGTGGTCGGCTTATATCCAGGCAATAAATTGGTTGCAGGGTTGAGAAAGAGACCTCTCTTTAGCCTTTGTCACTGGCAGAAATAGTCACAGCTGCAATAAAAGAGTGTTTTTTTAAACTTCAGTTGTTTGTTGGCTGAGGATGTGGAGAAATGAAAAAATTACTCTTCCACATCTTACTCTACATTTTCTACCTAGGTTTATTTTATTTTATTTTATTTTATTTTATTTTATTTTGTTTTATTTTATTTTATTTTATTTTATTTTGTTTTATTTTACACCAGCTTCCACTGTATACGCCCTAAATAAATAAATAAATAAATAAATGCTATTCCTAACCATTTGTGGAGAAACGGAAAAAAAAAAAAAAAAAAAAAAAAAAAAAAAAGCCCTTACTTTACTTTTTTTTCCACATGAATACTCTCTGTATCTTTATTTTCTATCTAGGTTTATTTTATTTTATTTTATTCTACACCAACTTCCATTGTATAGGCCATAAATAAATAAATAAATAAATAAATATTATTCTTAGTTTGTGGAGAAATTAAAAAAAAAAAAAATACATATATATTTTATTTTATTTTATTTTATTTTATTTTATTTTATTTTATTTTATTTTATTTTATTTTATTTTATTTTATTTTTTGCTTTTTACTTTTTATTTTTTACTTTTTACTTTTTACTTTACTTAAAAAACTATTCTTAAAACTAATTGTTAAACTGTTCTTAAACTTTTGTGGAGAAATGAATGGGGGAAAAACTCTTTTTCGTACTTTACTGTTTATTCACATCAATACTCTCTGTATCTTTATTTTCTACTTTGTTTATTTAATTAAATTAATTTTATTATTTTATTTTATTATTTTCTATTGAATAGGCCTAAAGAAAAACACTGTTCTTAAACATTTGTTGATACAAAAAAAAAATACTTTTTTTCTTTTTCTTACTTCACTGTTCTTTCACATCAATTCTCACTGTATCTTCATTTTCTACCTTGGTTTTATTTTATTTTATTTTATTTTATTTTATTTGTTTGTGTCTGTGTTCCTAGATTTAGAACAACATGAGGGCGAGCACAATGATGACAGAAACTTTGTTTCCGACTAAACTTTCCCTTTTACCATACTGTAACTGTTGAAGTATTTTTCACTCAGGCTTGATTTAATTCCTGAAAGAATCTGTCTCGTATTGATTGGCATTGTTCAAGTTTGGACAGTCAGTTTTGCGGAGGTAGATGAGTCAGATTATTCCAGACAGATTGCGCGTTCCGACAACGCTCTTCCCAGCGGACAGTCAGACTCCACATTGTCTGCTTCGTCTGATGCGTTGCCGGGACATTGAACACATTTTAAGAGGACCTGTCATCAGTGTTTTCAGTCCTCCGCTCAGCATCTCTAGCTTTACGTCTCCGTGACTGCTCTTGGGTGAATCATTTCGGTCCGGAAGCGAACATGTGGTAGTGTTTAGCTTGCTAATGCTCAAGGCTTTGGCTGCCTGGGGGGAGATATCACATGGACAGCTCCCAGCAGAAGGATTCAAGTCCAGTAAACAATCTCTACGCCCAAATGTGAAGAACTTTGGAAATGAGGAGCTCCCATGGGCTGCCCTCTGTCCAAAAATCACAGAAAGGGCTTGTGTGAACTTGAGTGTGTTTTTCTGTTGCCTTTTTTATTGCTTTTCTTATTGTAAGTTCTATTATTGCTATTGCATTTCACCTCTCGTTGCCGCCAAGAGCTATTCTCTCATCCCTACATATAACAGTGTCTGTGGACTCAACACACATGTATGTGATTACGTTGGCAGGAGCAATCTTGTACTGCTAATGTTTTACTAACATTTTGAAACCACCTTCCCCCTGAATACCTCTCCACGTTGTGTTTTCCTTCTAATGGATCGCATTACTGAAGCATCACTCTGAAATACTGCTGTTTTTATTGCGCCCAAACACCCCGAACATAATCAGTTCTTCACGGTCAGTTTATAACAAAAACCACCTGGCTTTTTCTTCATCAATAGTTGCCCCACTTATTTAGTTATTTAGTACTTTTTCTTGTATTCATTCATGTATTTATGTCCTTCATGTACACAGCATGTCTTGAATTAACTTTAATTTCTTTGTATAAATGCGGTTCTCCATAAAATCTTAACGAGCCATCTGTATTTGTTTCACTATACGCAGACACTGCCTGTGTCCTTGTAATGCTGTGAGGCCTGGCTTTTTTTTTTTTTTTTTTTACTGTGTTTAACGCAAAACTAACAAAAAAGGTTTTATCTACATCCAAATAAAACTTTATTTCTCTAGCACTTCATTATAGTGTTTTAGGGAAGCACTTAATGCAGATCTTTGTTTCTTTTTCTTACTCATCTGTGGTGATAATTGGATTTTTATCCTTTAAACTGTAGGCTCCTTCTTCTGTGGAACAAAAAGGAATGCATTTAAAAAAATGTGTTCAACTGTTTACCATATAATCAAAGGAACACAAAAGATATTTTGTCAGGTCCAATGTGTGAAAGAACTTGACTAGCCCTGACCTCAGCCCCATCCGGATACCAATGGGATGAACTGGAATGAAATTGCGAGCCAGGACTTTTTATCCAACATCAGCGGCTTGCCTCACAAACGCTCTATGGGATGAATAGACGAAAATTCCCACAGAAACACTCCAAAATCTATTCGAAAGCCTTCCCAGAAAAGTGGAAGCTGTTACAGCTGCAGAGCGGGGACCAACTCTATATTAATTGCCATTTAGATTGCAAAGTCATTAAAGTCCCTGTTTGCTTTAAAGGGTTAGTTTACCCAAAAGTGTGGCATAGACGTGTGTATCTCTTCATCAGTCCAAAACTATCCAATAAAGTGCATCCATCCATAATAAAAAGTGCCTCACACAGCTCCGGGGAGTGAATAAAGGCCTCCTGTAGAGAATCAGTGCATTTTTGCAAGAAAAATATCCATATTTAAAACGTAAGAATCACTTTAATATAGCTTGCAACTGGTCGTACACTGAACCAGCTCCGGATGGATGACGTAAGACAGTGGCGTTGCGCATGCGCCATTTGGAAGTGACGAATGTGGACGCACAGGGGAGAGACCAAAACAAAACAAAGGTTGTGAATTAGAAGCACAAAATGAGGATTTGTAAAGAACAATGTGAAGACCAAGTGAAGACTAGTTTTCCCTTGCTCCTGTAAACTAACGTTGGTTTGTCCGAGACTCACCGACGCATGCGTAACGTCAACGTCTTAAATATGGATATTTGTCTTACAAAAATGCATTGGTTTGCTGGAGGAGGCCTTTATTCACCCCCAGGAGCCACGTGAGGCACTTTTTATTATAGATGGATGCACTTTATTTGACCTGTTTTGGACTGATGAAGAGAAACACCTGTCTATGTCATTCTAAAGCTTGGAAGTGCCAGGATATTTTTTAATATAACTACGATTGGATATATCTGAAAGGAGGAAGTCATATACACCTACAATGCCTGGAGGGTGAGTAAATAATGGGCTAATTTTCATTTTTGGGTGGATTAACCCTTTAATGGTCAGGCGCCCCAATACTTTTATCCATATAGTGTGTCTTTAATGCCTTTAAAAAAAACAAAAAACAAAAAAAAAACAGAACAAAATCCAGTTTTGACACAAATAAAAGCTCAGCAAGTGGAGGAGACGTTTTAGCCTCTTGGAGAGGTGGTGAACACGTCCTGCTTTGCTTGTGTCAATACTCTAAGCATATTCTAGTGGGTAGATCAAGAGACTGAGCTTGCTTGGCTGTTACAAATTTTGTCTTGTTTTCCTTGCATGCTTTTTTTGGCAGAAGTCCTGTTCCCATCATCATTGCTGGACAGAGGGGGGAACTGTTGCCCATCGTGCTTTATTCTCTAGTTATTCAGTTCTGCAAGATCACACTTCCTATAACACTACAAAATGGTGCAAGCCTGCAGATAAAAGCTCTGTCATAAATACGTAGGGTGGAGTGTAATTGAATCAGCAAGCTTGCTGCAGAAACAAAACAAAGCCTCCCAAACTGCCCTTTTCCACCGTAAGTAGCGATGAGCTGAGCTGTGTCTGTTTTTCATTAATCCAGCATTGCTCGGACTGAGGAGGCGCAGGCCTGGCGGGCTGCGGATCTCTAACAGCTGAAGAGCCTGAGGATGTGTTGAGAACATCCTGCTGAGAGCGTGGGCTACCCAGGTGGGAGAGCCAGCTGGTGGAAGGGTGTGACAATGTGCCTAAGGGGGTGGTGGGGGTATCTTGAGCTCCACAATATGGCTGAAAGCTGTTCCCTCACCTGCAGCCCTTCCCCTGAAATATTAAGATCCTTCGGGAGCCCTGTTTCCTGATATTTTATTTTCTCTGGTCTTCATGTTTCTCAGATTGAAACTGTTTTCTGAGTGCAATGCTGACTCTCTGAGTGGAAACATACCTATAGTAGGGCCCTATTATTTCCACAATGCAGAAAACGTGGACGAAATTGCAGAATTCCTGTTGTCCGGAATTTACAGTTTAACGCGTAATGTCACGGGAATTTGTTCAAGTTTGGATGGACTTAAATCAAATTGCGATATGGGCTGGTATTTGTAAATATTAAGCCACAAAAAGACTATTTAGATATAAATCCTGCATGTTCTGTGTGTCTCTGTGTTAATGAATGGCATAGATGCGCTGTTTCGTTAACTACTCGTACTGAAGCGCGCGTGGCACTCACGGTGATTACAGCATCTGTCGTCTCACTAAACAAGGACATAAATACATAAACAACATCTCCAAAACTGCTCTTAGAGTCACTTCATGAGCAGTTCACAGTTTCATTTGAGTAAAACTAGCGTCATATCTAAATAAAAGTTCTGTTTAACTCAAAGACATTGTGGCAAAAATACATTACTATTGTTCATAAGACTACTACAAAAAATATTAAAACCTTATTTTTTTAAGGAACAATCATACAATATTTCTTCAATATTTTAAATGTAATAGTAAATCCCCTTTATATGCCAAAAAAATAAATATGTTTAATTTTCATTAGTGAAAGGATAACTTAAATTAATGGTTTATACCTTCATTTGATAAGCAGAAAAAAACAAAAACATAGGGCTATTGTAAGAATAAATGAAACTTGTTTTCATGAATTCAAAGAATTGACATGCTAAAACACAGAATTTGGTAACATAAGGTGGGACAAAATAATAATAATAATAATAATAAAACATTTCATCTATATGTCCGTCTGTCCGTCCATCAGTTGTTTTTTCTCTATTGTTCTGTTTGTCTTCCTCTATCTTTCTGTCTATGAATTGGAATGTAGAATGTAAGCTATTCTTAAAGGGGACACTGGATGCAAAATTTTATGTGGTGTTTGCATATAAATGTGTGTGGATGCAACCACCTTACAATAGTAAAATTAAAATTTAAAAGTAAAATTTAATTCACTTCTTTTTTTACCCAAACAGTCTCAATTATCAAGCTGTTTTGATTTTTTTTTTAAGCAGTATGACATCGTATTGCTCAGGCGCTGCCCACAACCGCTGACTGACTGTCCCGTAATAGCATATTTCCGCCCTCAGCCAGTTGTAGGCCATCCGGCATTTTTTTCACGTTTGAGCAGCTGTAGCGACAACGTCTTATAATCATGCAGGTGTTTTGTATTTGGATGTAAACGTGAACATAAGAGTCTTAATATTCTCCCGACATCAGAGCCACTGAGGACGCAGTGGGTTCGTTTTGTTTTTGATGGTATTGCACCACCGAATACACAAAAAAATGGAAGAGAGGGGCAGGGTGAGCAGTAGCTCATTATCATTTAAAGAGGAACACTCCGTAACAGGTTGCTGTGAATAGAGCTGCTTTTGACAAGGTAAAAAGGATGTTATTTTACAAAATATGTTGCAGACATTTCATAAAGACCCTAAAGTATCATACCAACTTGTGGAAAATGGGCATCTGATGTTCTTTAATTAAATTCTGGATGGTGCAAAAGCAGAGAAAGGTCATAGTAAAAGTCACAGTAAAACTTCCAGCTTCTAAAACGCACTATAAATCCATAGCACTGTGTGATCAGCTTGTGAAATTTATTTAATGAGATATACAATTAATAACTTTTTGGAACTGCAAGTCCTGTCACCTGCCAGGGTGTTAAAATGCTTGCACAAATTAATTACTTGGTATCCATTTCGCCTGAGCACACCTGAGCTTTTAGCACTAAAGTAAATAAATTAATAATCAGACTTCCAGAAGTTTAAACTCACTGAGCAGGCTCAGGAGTCGCCATCACTTCCAGTCCAAAACAGACATTTATCAGTACCACAGTGCTATTGACACAACAGCAAAGGGCCTGTAGCCAGCAGCAAATCCACCTGCTTAGGAGATGCTCCTGCTTTGATAGCTCCTTCACATATGCAGATTTCTTGGGAGAGGCTTGTTTGTATGCGATTTCCTGGGAGACTTCCATCTTGGGCTTAAATAAATAGCGGAGTTGTGATGATTAGCGCTGAGGTGCGCTCCTACTCCCACAAGCAATCTGCCAAACCTCGGCTTCTTCTGTCTTTGTTTTCACCTGAGTATTACCCAGAATCTCTGTCTCTCTCTCTTTTCCTCTCCCACGGGTGGGTCCCAGAGCTACGGCCTTGATTGCACTCTAATTTAGTTAGTTGGTAGTTGACTGTGACAATGGTTCGGCCAAGGATTTCGCTGACACATTATGTCACTCAGGGAGAGGCTCTCTTCAAGCAGGCCTCAAAGGGAGCCGGTCCCTCGAATACCAGTCGCACACGTACGGCATTAACGTTGTTTTGGGGCTGTTCCAAGCTGCTGTGCCTGCTGCTCCTTAGGATTACAGAAATAACACAATTATCTCCATGGCTCTGAGCCGTTGACAGAGCAAGCCCTGTGTTTGTCAATAGCAGGCCCACAAAATCTCCCTCCAATATACCGAGCGGCGCCGCAGTCACGCGCCGATGGTCTCTTTAGCACGTCGTCTCTTTAGCACGTCGTCTCTACACGTCTGTCTCTCTTGCTCACCTGTCTCTCTCTCTATTCCTTTTCCATTTTCTCCTACCTTAATTTTTCTCTTCTCATCCCTCCCTCCCTCGTTTTTTTTTATATGTCGTGCTATAAAAAGGAAGTCTGACATGCATCAGTGTCTTGGTTTAATCGTGACACATCTGCCATGATCTAGCGTTTCTCTGTCCTTATGCTTTCCACCCTGGATCTGTTATCGAGATGCCATATGTATAATTACCTTATAGAGAGGAACATATGTCATTTTTATTGCTGCAGCGGGAGCTCATAAAAAGGGTGGTCCAAAGCACAGGAGTCATGCTTTTCATTTTGGTTAGCGGTATGACAAGACCAATTCCAAAACAATACAATCAGTTCATGTGATACAATGTTTAGGTCTTGTTTTTGTTATTAGCGGACACTAAGACTAAGGTGGACACTACTACCACTTTTCTTCAAATGTACGCTACCAGTCAAACATTTTTGAACAGTGACATTTTAAAGAAGTTGATCTAAAATGTATTTGTTTTTGACCCAAAATACTGCAAAAGCAGTAATATTGTGAAATATTTTAGCATTTAAAATAACTGCTTTCTATTTGAATATATTTTAAAATGTAATTTATTCCTGTGATCAAAGCTACATTTCCAGCACCATTACTCCAGTCTTGTCTGACGATCCTTCAGAAATCATTGTAATATTCAGATTTGCTGCTAAAAAACAGTTATTATTATTACTATGTTGAAAACAGCTGATTATAATTTTTTTCAGCTTTCTTTGATGAGTAGAATCCATAGATCAGCATTTATCTGAAATAAAAAGCTTTTGTAACATTATACACTATACCATCCCAAAGCGCATATATATATATATATATATATATATATATATATATGTATATGTGTGTGTATGTATGTATGTGTATATGTATGTGTATATATATATATATATATATATATATATATATATATATATATATATATATATATATATATATATATATATATATAATTTTTTTTTTTTTTTTTTTTTTTTTGAGGGGGAAAGAAATTATAGAAATTCATATTTTTATATAGCAATGATGCTTTAAATTGATCAAAAGTGATGATAAAGACTTTATAATGTTACAAAAGATTTCTATTTCAAGTAAATGCTGTTCTTCTGAACTTTCTATTCATCAAAGAAACCTGAAAAAAATCCACTCAGCTGTTTTCAAGATAATAATAATAGATGTTTTTTGAGCAGCAAATCAGAATATTAGAATGATTTCTGAAGGATCATGTGACTGGAGTAATAATGCTAAAAATTCAGCTTTGAAATCACAGGAATAAATTACATTTTTAAAAATATTCAAATAGAAAACATTTATTTTAAATAGTAAAAATATTTCAAAATTGTACTGTTTTTGCTGTACTTTGGATCAAATAAATGCAGGATTGGTGAGCAGAAGAGACCACTTTAAAAAACATTAAAAAAAAAAAAAAACTTACTGGTAGTGTATGAAGTATCTAATTTGACAGTTCTGATATCAGTTAACACATATATGACTGATTTTCTTATGTGCAATGCAAATGATATTCTGATGAATGTTTCAGCTGTTTTATCCATACACTGAAGGTCAACAGCGGAAAAATACAAAAAGGACATTTCGATAGTGTGTAATGGCTTGATTATCCATCTTTGATCACACAAATATTGGGTTTTTATATTTAGGAGCCACCCAGAACATCCTACACTCTTAAAAATAAAGGTGCTTTAAAAGCTTCTTCACAGCGATGCCATAGAAAAACCGTTGTTGGTTCTACAAAGAACCATTCAGTCAAAGGTTCTTTAAAGAACCATCGCTTCCTTACCTTTTTATAATCTAAAGAACCTTCTTTCGCCACAAAGAATCTTTTGTGAAACAGAAAGGTTCTTCAGATGTTTAAGGTTCTTCATGAAACCATTTAGACAAAAAAGGTTCTTCTATGCCATCGTGAAGCAATTTTATTTTTAAGAGTGTAGCAACAACATAACAATACGCTAAGAGCCACTTAATATATCTGACAACCTTACAAAACACCCTAAAATGGTGGTGGAGCGCACTGCATGAGTGTTTCCTTCAGAAAATATAAAGATCAACTTTTTTCTCTTGTACTTACAGATTGTGCAGTCATTCTGTTTATGCTTGATGTCTAAAATTCGTTAAATCTGCCACGTCTGCAAATGTCTACTCGTTTTCTCTTTCTCCCCCAAAAAAGCAGATGCATTTACTGGTTTTGATAATGAATGCTTACCCTCTGGTTCTGTCTCTTTGCTTTCAGTGAAAAAGGACGTGGAAGAAACAGATGACAGGATGACACAATTCAAGAAAAAAGCGAAAGAGCTGCGAATCCTGGATGCCAAGACAGCCCAGAATCTGTGTAAGTTATCAGCATTCCATATCATCTGTGTCCCCTAACACCCAGCCAAGAGCCTCCAGATCTGTGTTTTTGTTCCTCCTTCCAAAGAAGTAACATTTGTCTCTAAAGAATTGTCTTTTTTTATTATTTATTATTATTTTTTTTAAGCAAAGTCCTAGGTATTTTTGCTCCATACTGGAAAAGATGGATCTAAGCAGCTTTCTCTGTACTGAAGGCATTTCAGGCTGCTGAATCTATAGCCACAACGTTGTCAGGCTTTGACTGACATTTTTCCTCTGTTCTCTTTTGTTTGTTTGTTTTCTTGTTCCCACATATCATGTCAACTTTGAAATTCCTCTTATCCTCTTGTATTGTCAAGCAGCATTCGTCAGTATTTGCTCTTCCTGCAACAGGTTTCGGGGATGCTGTTTTTTTGATAATGGATTCTACCCGATTCCTCTGATATCAGTTGTACCGTAAACACAGAGAAGGATAAGAGGAAAAAAGGACAAAGCGTTTTCTTTGTGTCTGCCTCATCCTAATCACAGAAAAAGCCAAACAGTCCACCCAAACCAAGGTTATTTCCATTTATGCAATTAAACCACCAAAGGAGATTGATTGTTGTAACTGATTAATTCGTTCTTGTCTCATATGACAAGAACATGTTCTACTTTACCTTATGACACTGAAACACTGAATTGGACCCCATCCTGGACAGAAGGTACTACCTGTTGATGTCACAGTTTAGACTGAACACATCTTGTTTTGTAGCCTGTATTGATCAGCTTGCAAGACCCTCGTGTCATTTAGTAACTCTGTCTCTCTTCCACTGCCACTTTTTCTCCCTCTCTTGAATTTTCAGGGAGTGTGTGTGTGTGTGTGTGTGTGTGTGTGTGTGTGTGTGTATGAATTCATTGTGTTCTCAAGAGTGCCTGCGACTCTTTGGACTCTGATTGATGAAAGCAGCATGAGAATGCAATTTTATTCTTCTTTGGAAATGTTGGCTTCTTTGTCTTGGAGAGGAGAACACCTTAGATATACAATATCACACTTCATGAAATATTCATAGCAAATGCTAAAATAACCAGCCACCTGAGTATATGTCCTACCCATGCTTGTTTTCATCCTAGCCGGAAGAGTACTTGGATTCCAATTGAATACATCAATGCAATTTAAATGTGCGAACAGAGTAAGATGAAGCTCCAAGTCTGGCTGCACTGCTGCTGCTGAAGAACATATTTTAAGTCGCATTATCCGAATTGTGGTTTAACACAGATAATAGAAGTATAACTAGGTGTGTGCATTTTCAGACACCAAATAGTGCTTGCACATGAAAAATTCTTTTTCGTGATTTTGGGTGATATCCAAAACATTACTATGCAGTTACTAGGGTTTCCTGGTCCCTAAATAGATAAAATGGCTTTGATAGATTAATTAATGGATTTGTGTGTTTGTTCATTGCATAGAACAGTATTAGCACATACTTTTTTAACAAGCTGCACTGTGTGTCATTCACATCTTGGAATAAGTTATGCACTGTAGATTAATATAGTATGTAGTGTTAGAATTTTTTCAGATCATTAACACTTACTGTGAGCAATAATAATAGATCTTCTTGTGTCAGTCAGTACTAGTAATGCAACAAAAGAGGTGACATTTTCATGAATCATATAACGTGCTCTGTTAGTGTGTCTGAAGGGTAGATGACATCAATGTCAGGGTTATGCCTGTGTATGTTTTTCTTTCTTGTCTTCTTTTCCTCTTCGATTAGAGCTGGAGCAGATGGAGATGGCCCTAACAGAAAAGATGCCAGTGACATTTCTCTCTTCCCCTCATTCACTCTCTTTCACATTCTCGTTCTTTCATTTTCATTTCTGCTAGTTCTTTACCCTGCCTTTGATGGAACACAAACGCGTACACACATCACTTCAGGCATTCGAGTAACTAATGCCAGAACACGAGTGGGAGTGCTGTTACACATTCACTTCAGCCACAAATCTGTCATCTTTCACAGAGAAAGAAAAGGGGAGGTGGGACAGGAAAGCAGAAAGATTGTGTAAAAGCATTTTAAATGCCAAATAAAAATGATTTTATTTTATTTTATTTATTTTATTTATTTTATTTATTTTATTTATTTTATTTATTTTATTTATTTTATTTTATTTTATTTTATTTTATTTTAATAGGGGCCTCAAAGGTTGTTCCAGGTTTGTGGAAATGACCCAAGGTATTTGTGCAACTCAATCCAGCTCTTTACTTGGACAGGGAGAGTTACTCATACCCCCAGGTATCTATTGCTGTCTTCCCCTCATGCTGAGAGTACAGTCTGTGGGCTGACTGGACAATGCCCACACTTTCATTTTTTGGCCATGAAATTCTCTAGATAGGAAAACTTGCTGAGTTCATTCATCCTGGGGGCCTGTGAGCAATCCCACACAGACACATACATACAATCCCACACATTATTATGAGTGTAAAGAGAAGCTGGATATTTGTTCTGCTACTCTGGACCCGGAGCCCGGGTGTGGCTCCGTGCACAGCTGAAACAATATTCCAGATGTGACAAAGAGGCTGTGAATCTCAAGAGTGCAGTTTACGTAGGAGGAACTGAGAAAAGCAGGCTACCTCTACATGAAGTCATGCTCCTCTGTTAACACAGCGGAGCTCTGTGGTCCATTAGCATGTTTTACAATCCCAGCATTCTGTTCCCATCCTTGGTGCAGCTCCAGAAGAGTCACGTCGGCCCTCCGTCAGCGTTTCTTTTTTTGCAAATGTATTGCATTTAAAACAAAGTGAGAGTTGTTATAAATTGGCCAGTGTGTGGAGGCGGTTTGGTGTAGATAGCATTTTTATATATGGGGCGGAAGTGCTCTCTTTGCTTAAATGCTTGCAATTTGGCGGGTTTGCTCTGTTGAAGAAAAAAAAAAAAAAAAAACTAGAAATGCGTCTAAATCCCCGGGCTGAGTGGATATGAACGGAAATGAATTATGGGATGCATCTGTCATGGACAAACTTGTTAGAGGAAAAACTCAGGATAATTCACTCACTGTGAATGTGTAAATTATGCTAATGAATCAACAGATGAGGCGAAAGCATTTGTCGTCCAATTAAATTTTTTTGCAGCAAATATGATAAGTTCTGACTGGGGGTTGTTAAACTCACCACATTCAGTGACTAACCATTTGTTTGTTTATTGGCATGTGATACGCTTGATGATTGGCTCATCATGCTACTGATGTCTGCTTCATTAGCATATCCCTAAAGCCAGGCTGTATTGTGTTGTTAGGCTAGTTTTAAAACCTCGTTGTCCATTTTGGCACACCGAAGCTACAATAAGAATCTCTGTCCGTTTTTGCCAGATGAGCCCTCTGCTTTGAAATGAAGCCGTGTTTGCTTTACCTTCATCTCCTGAACAAAAAAGCACAGAACTCTCTTTTCTCTCAAGAAGCCGGCATATTGTCACACGCAGATGGCCGACTAATGAATTGCAGAAAATAGAGCATAGTTTCACAGAGACTCAGTCAATCAGCTGGTGGGAATGGTAGTTTATTAAATCACTGTTCATCAGAAGTTGGACCTCGTTCACCTGCACACCAGAGAGCTGGATGGTGCAGGGCCTTCGCATTCATTGGCTGATGCAATTCTTAGGAATGTGACCAAATAAATACTTCTTTCGGAGAACAGACTCTCACGTATCATCTTCAGTAGATCCACTCAGCCATGCGTTCTCATCAAACATTTGCTGAAATAGCTTGGAGGTAGGTGGTACGACACAAGAGCAAGCCCTTGAATGCTTTCTGTACTGTGATAATTTCCTAGAACGAATTCAGGTTCTGCTCAGAATTGTTTCCAGACACTACTGGAAAACTCTTGACTGTTTTAATCTACGTAAATGTTAAGGTAATTTCAACCTCAATGCAGTGACTGCTTCAGACAGAAATGTACAATTATGTTCAGTCCCCCGCTGATGCGCTTTAAACTGCGCACTATAAGCTATATGCTGTAATTACAGCCTATTCTTTCTTCAGAAGCAGCGGAGGTTATCAAATTTAGCTGTTGGGTAAATTGCACCTGTTGTTCTCTGCATTTCAACCTGGGTGAAAGTTTAAGATGTTGAGTCATTATCTGGTGATAGGGCCCCAAATCTGAGGTAATTTGAGCTGCTTTTATTTATTTTTGCTAGAAAATTGTGTTTCTCTTTTCACTTCCAATTGCCCCGAAGTGGAACAAACACTCTAATGGTGTTTTACCATCCACCTGAGAAGTTATTGACGTCGTTGTCCGATGGTCATTTCTGAGGGAGGCCCTGTTGAACACTTTAACACTTTAAAGTGGAAGGACAGAAAATGACTCCTCCATTTTTTTCTTTTTTTCTTTCCAAACAGCGATTTTCCTGGGATCATTCCGGCTGCCTTATGAAGAGATCCGGGATATCGTGCTGCAGGTGGATGAGGAGAGGCTAAGTGAAGCACTAATCCAGGTGAGTTGTGTGTGCCTAGGCACTTTCACGTAATGCAGCTTGATCCCACATTTGAAACTTTTATCCGCTCACAAGGCAATGTATGAAATGCAAACACATCCTGGTCAAAATCCAGTCCAGGTCCTGCTGGGGTCATTATAGTTTTGAATTTTTGAATTTCCATCTATTTTTATTGTTTTTGTGTGTATTTTGTGTTTTGTGTAGCATGTTTGCACCATCGCTATTATTAATATATTTCAAGTTGAGGTCAAAAGTTTATATGCACCTTGCAGAATCTCCAAAATGTTAATTATTTTACCATAATAAGAGGGATCATACAAAATGCATGTTATTTTTTATGTAGTACTGAACTTAATAAGATATTTCACATAAAAGACGTTTACATATAGTCCACAAGAGAAAATAATAATTGAATTTATAAACAAAATGAACCTGTTCAAATGTTTTCAAATATTGTTCAATTCAATATTTAATAATATTCAATTATTACAGAAGGTTCAAAAGCTAACTGATGCTCCAGAAGGAAACACAATGCATTAAGAGCCGGGGGGTGAAAACTTTTGGAATTTGAAGATCAGGGTAAATTGAACTTATTTTGTCTTCTGGAAACATGTAAGTGTCTTCTGTAGCTTCTGAAGGGCAGTACTAAATGAAAAATATATGATATTAAGAAAAATAAGAAAAACATACACATGTTCATTCTGTTCAAAAGTTTACACCCCTGGCTCTTAATGCATTGTTTTTCCTTCTGGAGCATCAGTGAGCATTTAAACCTTTTGTAATAGTTGCATACGAGTCCCTCAGTTATCCTCAGTGTGAAAAGATGGATCTCAAAATCATCGTTGGAAAGCGTACAAATACACAAAAATGCTGAAAAACCAAAGAATTTGTGGGACCTGAAAGAATTTTTCTAAAAAAAAACAGCAGCCAGTTTAATTAATGGGAACAAACAAGGGACTCATGAACAACTATAGCACAACACAGTATAAAGAATTAAGCATATGTAAACTTTTGAACGGGGTCATTTTTATAAATTCAACTATTATTTTCTCTTGTGGACTATATGTAAACATCTTTTATGTGAAATATCTTATTCAGGTCAGTACTAAATAAAAAATAACATGAATTTTGTATAATTCCTCTTTTTTTGGTAAAATAATTTAACATTTTGCAGATTCTGCAAGTTGTATATTATTATTATTATTATTATTATTATTATTATTTATTATTATTATTATTATTATTATTATTATTATTATTATTATTATTTTATTTTACATTTTTTGGATTCATCAAACTTTTTATTTTATTTTATTTTATTTTATTTTATTTTATTTTATTTTATTTTATTTTATTCAGTTAACAAGCATTTAGTTTATATTAATGACACATCTTAGATTTTTGTGCAACTAAAGGGAGTGTGTGAACTTTTGTCTTGTCGAAACACAGCAAACCCCTAAACAGATAAATCTGTTTTTCGAAAGCCAGACATTCATGGGAATTTGCCGAATAGCATTTGTAGAAACGTCCTACGTTTGTCTTTGCTCAGAGATTCGTCATGCTTACAGATGACTGTGTGCATTTGAAAGGCTTCATTAAAGAGACGTCTTTGATGCCAGGCAGTGCTTCGTGTACAATACTCTGTCTGCTTTCATTCACCAGGCCAGTAGAAGCTCCACTTTGACTCTCTCATAATAGCTGCTTTGGGACAGGACTTGGCAAAACTCCTGCCGCCCCACCCTCCCTCCCACTGCCCTTTGTCTTTACAGGCAAGATTGATGATCCTTCAGGAAGCTCTTCACGCCCTGACTGTCTCAGTGGTTTTTGTTCATCTTAAACGTGGTAATTGCAAATGGCATGTGTTTCCTGAACTAAAGATACCTCAGCTGTCTGTGAAAGAGTTGATCTCATTTACATTAGACCACCCTTTGCCTCGAACCCTCTGGTGGCTTTTTCACTACTGTGAATTAGGTGGATTTGAAGGAGTCAACTCTGCTTTACCACTGACAGCTTGGCGTTTATCTCAGAGACCACTAGGGGGATTTGTGACTTTTATTTTAAGTGGTTCGGCCATGTCCAAGTGCCAGAATTTATCTACATTTTTATTTTTCTCCGTATGGATGAGATTTTAGTTGTTTTCTGTCTGTATTTTTCTCCTTGCTCTTCTTTCAAAGCTGGAGAAAGGTAGAGGAGATAAGGAATATTTAGATGTCCTGGTCCACATTGGCCCTTCTTGGCTGTTACTGGGAGCAGAGATGACCTTTAATTGCCAGGTGGTTTGGGCTGGGTGTGTGGAAGCCTGAACTGAGGTGACAGCCCTGTCGCTCTTTACAGAAGCAGAAGAGCTAAAGTGATGACCTTTTCCCACATTCAGCTGCGCTTTATAGAAGAGATTCATCTGTCAGGTCTGCACACCTCTTTCCCTTGTCTCTATTCTCAGTTTCATCCGTCTTTTTCTTTATCCCTCTCTCTCATACTCGCCCAATCCCTCCCCCTCACATTTATCACCTTCTTCGCCCCATCTTCATCCCTGGAACTCAAATAGCCACGGGATGATATCCTCATCCTTGAACAGGAGGTAATGCACAGGTCCAGTTTTATGTCCTTGCACGGTAATGGTATAGGCTTTTTTGCGACTCCCCAGCAGGACCGGTAATGCCTCAGTCGTGCCGATGAGATGTTGGCAGAGTTTGGGGTGAGCTTGAAGCCACAGACAGACGTGCCTCTGAACCACTCAAACAATATGGGTAGAGAGACTTCTGGGTATTGTTCTTTTTTATTTTTCTTTCTCCTAGGGTAGGGACATGTGATTGCTGGTCTACCTTGACATCATTCACACTGCGTCAAGGAAATGTCACGTCTCAAAATAGGAAAGATGGCCAGATGAGTGTAAATGTCCCAGTGGCCACACTCATGACTCAGACTGAATGCACGTGAAAGAAATAAGCGTGGTCTTGTTTATGATAGAATGAGAATATGCTCTTCTATATTGCTTGAAAATAAATATGAATTATGTTCTATTGACTCAGTATTTAATAGGAAAGTTATTGGAATTGAACTCAAGTTCAAAGTTCAGTTACGACTGAACCAAGTGGAAAATGTAATTATAAGGGCACATACACATTAGAAAATGGATAGGGATTTGTAAGAAATGTTTTTTTTTTTTTTTAGAAGAGAGAAGTGACTTCCTTTTAATTTATAAGTTGGATCGATCCATGTATATATATATATATATAAATATATATATATATATATATATATATATATATATTAGGGGTGTGACGAGACACTTATCCCACGAGACGAGACGAGCCACGAAACTGAGTTCACGAGAACAAGACAAGATTTTTAAACTTTTCTTAAGAAATCCTCAATGATTAAATATATAGAGAAAATAGTCTTTTATTCAACTGAAAAAGACAAAATGCAAAAAAATGTAGGTGCATTTTGAATTTTATGAAATTAAACTTCCATTTTTATGAATTATATGCAGTAATAAACAACATTTAAACAAGAGCTACATGATTCTGGATAAATTGAAAATCCCAGTTTATAATAATTTGGAGACCATGAGAAAACTAAACAAAATAACGTAATTTACTAAACAAAATTAGAAAACTAAACAAAAGAACGTAATTTACTAGTGGTTCTGACAAACTGTTCATTGCTAAAGTCTTTTAAAAACATATATTCATTTAAACAAACAAACAAAAGAAAAACATTCAATGAAGGAGTCAGTGTCTCACTTGGTCCGTGTAACGGTTTGCAGTTCTTTGTTCAATTTGCACCATCAAAATTAACCAGATAAAATTTGGCTTCAAACTTTCATTTTCCGTTTTTTTCAAATACCTCACAAACGAATAATTGTCTCTCTGTTTAATTTTCTAGTCTACAAGTTTAGGTTGTGGCATCCGAATAAGATTTTTGAACAAACATAAAACATGATCCGTTATTCTGATTTTCCATTTTTTGTGTTTTGCGCTCGCGGCTGGTCTATGAATCCCTGCCTCTGCTGAATTATTTTTATCCCTGGTGGGGTTAAAAACATCCTGCGAACTTGCTTCTAAGTCCCGATCTAAAACAAATGATTCGCAAAACGGGCTTTAAAGTTCCGTTTGAATCAGATGATTCGCGATACGCGCTTTAAAGTCCCGTTCTGAATCAACTGATTCGCGATCCGATTGAAGCGCTTCGAAACAATAAATTATTTTGCGACGCGCGTGGTTTACTGATTCGCGCTTTAAAGTCCCGTTTGAATCAAATGATTCGCGATACGCGCTTTAAAGTCCCGTTTTGAATCAAATGATTCGCGATATGCGCTTTAAAGTCCCGTTTGAATCAAATGATTCGCGATACGCGCTTTAAAGTCCCGTTTTGAATCAAATGAATCGCGATCCGATTGAAGCGCTTCGAAACAATAAATTATTTTGCGACGCGCGTGGTTTACTGATTCGCGCTTTAAAGCCCCGTTTGAATCAAATGATTCGCGATACGCGCTTTAAAGTCCCGTTTTGAATCAAATGATTCGCGATATGCGCTTTAAAGTCCCGTTTGAATCAAATGATTCGCGATACGCGCTTTAAAGTCCCGTTTTGAATCAAATGAATCGCGATACGCGCTTTAAAGTCCAGTTTGAATCAAATGATTCGCGATACGCGCTTTAAAGTCCCGTTTTGAATCAAATGAATCGCGATACGCGCTTTAAAGTCCAGTTTGAATCAAATGATTCGCGATACGCGCTTTAAAGTCCCGTTTGAATCAAATGATTCGCGATACGCGCTTTAAAGTCCCGTTCTGAATCAACTGTTTCGCGATCCGATTGAAGCGCTTCGAAACAATAAATTATTTTGCGACGCGCGTGGTTTACTGATTCGGAGTTTAAAAAAAAAAAACTCCATTGATACTGTGTTGTTTGCTCGCTTTATCCATACAATTTATTCTTTGTTTGAAATGAAATCTTTACAATTAATAGGCCTAACCTACAATGTTTTTATTAAATTGTGATCACATTAGACAGTTTCAGTGGCATTAAAAACATTTCATGACGTGACACTCATTACCTGGTACTTGCCTAAAAAGACGGGTATGTTAACTGATTACACGAACAGTTTGGTCAACCTCCGCCTATGGAGAGAGAAAAAAGTTTTCAAAAGCATCCCCCCTCTGCTTTTTTTCCCACAAATCGCACCATATATATATATATAAATTGTGTGTGTGTGTGTGTGTGTTCGGCCTGTAAACTAATCCCCCATCCCCTCCCAAGGCGGTAATGGTACGGACCAACCGCGAGCGCAAACACAAAAATGGAAAAGGAGTCATGTTTTATGTTTGTTCAAAAATCGTATTCGGATGCCACAACCTAAACTTGTAGACTAGAAAATTAAACAGAGAGACAATTATTCGTTTGTGAGGTATTTGAAAAAACGGAAAATGAAAGTTTGAAGCCAAATTTTATCTGGTTAATTTTGATGGTGCAAATTGAACAAAGAACTGCAAACCGTTACACGGACCCTCACTTCATTAAGACTTGCTTAACTATTGAAATCTCCTGAATGAACGATTCAATGACATAGTTTTTTTAAAAGGGCAGTTGTCGCCACCTCCTGGCGGAAGAGGATAAGCGTTACTATACATACACGTGTTAAGATACTTTCGTTTTTTAATCGCTACTGTGGACAATAAGTGTTTATACCCAAACCATAAACAATTATCCCAGTACTTCTATTATTTAAATGTGTGTAACACAGACATAATGATTATAATGTGGTTTCTCTTTCTGCGTTCACATTTACCTGGACCCTCTGATTCATTAACATGGGCAGCGACAAAACGTGCTTCTCACGCTCCACTGACACTGGCTATGTGAATAGACACAGCTAAATCATTGTCATTCAGGAAAAAGGGTGTTTGAATCGAGATCTCGATATTTTAAGGATTAATTGTGCAGCTCTAATGTAAACACTGCAAAATGTTTTGCAAGGATATTATCACGACATCGGATATATATATAAGCCAAATATAAATCTCATCAAGTGTTTTAAGCATCTCACATTTATTCTAAAATAACTCAAGGCATTAACAATTTAAATAATAATAATTATAAATATATATATATATATATATATATATATATATATATATATATATATGTATATATATATATATATATATATATATATATATATATATATATATATATGTATATGTATATATATATTTAATTTGTGAACTTAGGTTCAGCTATACTTTTTAATAGTTAACTTATAAGTTTTTTTTTTATTTATTTATTTTTTGAATCATAAGTCATCAAAGCTCAAAAGCACACTGAGATTTACTTTAAATTTCACCAAGCTGATTATTCACTAAAAACTCCCACAGATCATGTTTTCATGCCATTTTAAGACTTCCCTTACGAAAAAGCAGTTTATTCAAGTGTGCTATTAGTATACTTCTTTTAAACTAAAAAATAGCAAAGTATACTTTGTCTACTTTTTATGTACTTCTCTGAAATGACGTTTAAGTATACTTGACATACTTAGAAAAAGTCTAAATATATTTGAGCTATACTTGTGCTTCTAGAATATGTTTTCATTGTTAGAAACTGAAACAACAGATGCTTCCACATGTAATCTAACAGGATCATCAAATATAAAAACAGCATCAAAACTGTGTAACATTGTGGAATAAAATGTAGACTCATGAAGAGGTAATAATGACTGTCAAGCTTTGGTTTGTTGATTGACTCCATCTATGTCCATCTATATCCAATTCATAGTCTTTTTTTTTTCAGCTTTTTGTTCAAAATGTTTATTTCTTTATTTTTTTATTATGAAACTTTTTACTAAAAAAAAAAAAAAAAAATGCATGAAGCTAGAATAAGATGTTTTTGTTTACAAGCAGATACCCTGTTCTTTCTTTTGATGTTTTGTAAGTTCAGATATTCATATAACAAAATATATACAAATTAATACTTAGATAGGGACATATTAGTATACTTAAAGTATGATGTAAAGTTTACTTAAAGAAAACTTACAAATATACTTGCAATATAAAACTACTAAACTAGTAGTTTACTGAGACTATACTTCAAAATGTACTAAAAATGCTACTACAAGTATTTAATTAGTAAACTGTCAGTACACTTATGAGTTTGCTTTTAGTATAGTTGCAGTACAAGCTAATTGATGTATTGATGTAAACTAGTTGTGTACTCAAAGTTTACTACTGTTATACTTAAAGTGTACTTAAAAGTATACTTTTATATACTAGAAAGTGGGCCAATTTAGTCTGAAGGAGTATTGAAATAATACACTTACAAGTATACTACTAGACACTGATATTTGTATACTTACTACATAAAGTATACTAAAAATATACCTGAACTTTACTTAAGTATACTTAATAAAATAAACTTTAAAAGTATACTACTTTTTGGTAAGGGTTATTTCGATGTAACAATGTTGTTATATCTAAGTGTGTGACTTAATTACATACTTTATTAATTAGTCTTCCCATTAACGCCATTATATTGTTCATTCAGACTGATTTGCGAATACAGAACACAAGAGGTGGGATTTATCGTATAAACCAATCATAGCTGATCAGAACAAGTCATATCCAATAATATTGCGATGGAGGCATTGCCTTCTCCCAAGTGAATTTTCTCCATTCATTCTCAATTACCCCTATCAAACCCACCACACACTTTAGGGCAGGGGTCTCCAACCTTCTTTTTCTCTTCTTTTATACACTGTTATCGGTATATGTTGAAGTAGATTCGTCTCTCGTCGTCTCTGAGAGAATATGCTCCGTTAATGCAACATTAGAAAACTTCGTCAGTTTTTTTTTTACTTTCGCGTTTTGAATAGTGAATTGACTGAAGTTAAGACGTTTACTGACATAACTAATGCGCAAAGTTTTCATGTTTCTTGTGTGATATCCATTGACTTGCCTTCGTAGTTTAAAACAGAAATATTTCCAATATGGCGACGTAACTGCAAACCCCTATGCGTATGTATCTTAAATGCAGGGAGACATGACAGAGGAATCAACTCGGTATGCCGCGCTGTCTGAAACATGTCTCTGTGCTTGTCCGAATTGAGTTCTGTTTCGTTGTTTCTTCTTGTGGCTTTAAATGGCTTGAGTGTGTAAATTGGCAAATTAATCTGCAAATCACATGCCGAACGGTGGGGTCTGGACCTGGTTCGTACTATCACAGATCAACTGTGATTTTTAAGCCCTTTTAAGCCCTAATAGATTATATGACAGATCAGCACATTCTTTTATTTACTAATTTAACATGGAATTATCAAATTGTTACTCCATATCAATCGCATACAACGAAAGTACAGAATAATTAAAACAATCATTTATGCACAATAAATAACAGAGCATCATATATATATATACAAATTTTTCCCCAGAAGGTTCTCGCGGCCCGGTAGAAATTCTTCCACAGCCTGGTAGTGGGTCGCGACCCAGTGTTTGGGGACCTCTGCTTTAGGGGGTCTGTTAAAACTCAATAAGCTCAGGGGAAGTGAGAGAAACGTGGACTCCTGCAGTAACTTTAAATGCTAGTGTCAATGTTGGACAATTTTACTTTATAAAAACAAGTGATTATATGCTTTTTATGTCATATTTTGTAATATTTGCGTTGTTCCTCCCTTGGAGGAAACAGTATAAATCTTGGTCTTGATATATATAATTTCTTTGAATTCTCCTCCTTTTACATTTTAAGTTCAAATTACAATCGTCTGCCCTCTTTGCTACTTTAAATCATATCAGAATTAAAAAAAAAAAAAAACTCAACTACATCAGAGTTGTTCTCAACCTTTGCTTACATAACAGTGTCTGTTTCACAAACCCTTGTATTCTCCCCTATCCTCACAATGCACATTTCCCATTAAAACAAAGGATTCTGTGATTCAGCAGAAACTCTAGTGTAGGTGCCATCAAAAGAATAAAATAATGTATTCCTCTGAATTTGATGTGTAATGGAAATGATGTCTCAGTGAGGCCATCAAGTGTTACTAAACAGTCACATACATTTGTGTCAGAGCTGATTGGTTCGGTGTACTCCATCCTACACATACAGAACTCTTCTAGCTCCATCGGATCATACGAGTGATGCACGGATCTGTAAACCCCAGCAGGCTTGCCTGGGTGTAGCATCCATACAGTAGGCGTGTGAAGCCTCTCATCTAACGCTTGCCTGCACAGCCAAGCACTCAAACACTTACTTTCCATTGTCTGGAGAAAAATGCAATGCCTCACTCAGACACTCTCTCTCGCTTTCTTTCTTTCTCTCTCTGACAGGAATGAGGCTTAGCCTCTCTCTTTTATTTTTATTTTTGACTCTGTCCCTCTTTTCGGAGTTCTTCTTGCTTTGTGGATGTCATTCCACATTTTCTCATCACGCAAGCAAAGAACCGTCATCCCGCTGACAACAAAGGGCCTGCAAAACAATCAGATAAAAAAGCATTTATTATAATCACTGGTCCAGGCAAAGGTCCCCATAAAAAAGGCAGACGTGCTGACAAAGACGCTCTGTCCCATTGTAGACGTGTGACACAGACTGGGCACGTGCGAAAGAGACCAAGGTCCGCACGCCACCATTGTGCTTCGTAACCCAAAAGAAGCCAGGTTCAGCCACCAATGAGGCCACAACCTTAAATCTTTCATCCAAATCCTCATCATGCTTTTATATTAATACACATCCATTTCTTTCACGCGCAACTGAGTTTGGCAGCTGCGCCCTGCTGACCCCATATGACATGTGTAAAGATAAGGCTGAAGGTTTCCATACAGCACTTTTTTGATACCGCAAAATCTCTGTAATCAGTTTGGGCGATAATTAGAGAAACAAACCCCGGGATTTCTCATTCGCTGCCAGGAAGGCAGTATCTTAAGTTTGCATTCTCCAGTGGTGTCTTAATCTCTCAAAGAACCCCCTTGCAGCCCTCTGGGAAGACATTAATGCGGGGATAGTGGTTTTTGGTTCAATGCCCTTGTACCGCTGATGCCAAAAGCACAGTAAAGCCAAAAGCCAGAACAATGCAGATATCATTAATAAGCTCTCAAAGGCTCTGGCCCTTTCTGAAATAATGCACCAGTGGCATTATAGTGTGCTGAGAATAGGACAATAGACAACAGACCACACTCCAACGCAACGCAATATGACGATAAACAAAGTAACAGGTTAGTCTTGATAAAGCAAGGGAACGGCGAGGGATAAACAAGGATTTTGTCAGCAGTTTTCTCGGGAGTGAGTTTTAAAGAACAATCTCGCTGCCCAATCGCTATTTTCACACGGATGGATGTTTCTTATTCTTTCTCTCTGGCTCGTTCTCTATATAAGGGTCGTACTTAGGCTCCGTGCTGGCCCGGAGCAAAACTTTATCTCGGAATTCTAATAAGCTTTTCTATCTACATCATATTCAAGATGGACTCAACCTTTGTACTCTTTGTATAGCGCTATCAACAGGGAGCTGTGTAATGAACACTAATAGCTTTCATTTGAAAATGACCCACTGCACATCTCTCTTCTTAGCTCACATGCTCTCATTATGGCAGGGCTAACCTCAGTTCAGCTCAGTTAATGTGTTCAGTGAAAGGCCAGCTATTCGCAGGAAATAGTACTGTGGGCTTTGATACTCCTGCTGTGGTTTTGTGTGATCTTCGTTTTCAAACTTCACACTGAACTAATAATATCTGCATATCTATAATTGGCCAATTTGTTAAATATTATGTTTAAGTCATGGCCTGATAAAGTGCTGTTAATTGCTATCCAGGTTTCTTCTCTCATTAGGTCCACAGATATATGTGCAAACATGCTTCTTGCATGCATTGGATGCAGAGTCTTTTAACAGTCATATACAAACAGTTTTATTATGCATCGCCTTGACGTGTATTAGGAATATTCTTGGATGAAGACAATCAAAATAACGAACCCTATATGCAGTTACGAAGCCAAAATGTTGTGGAAATGTATTGAATATAGTCTGTCAGATTTTGTATTTGTTTATTTCACACACATTGATGACGGTATTTGCGATTTAAAACTTCTATATTGCAAATCCTTTAATCATATTTTTGAAATGATCTGAAAATATTTAGAATATTGATTAATTCAGTCCTTCAGTTCCCGAAATGTGACTAAATGTCGACTGAATTTAATTTAATTTAGTTTTATCAGTCACTTTTTTTTTTTGTTTTTTGCTCAGTGCTCAGATTGTTTTACAAAACCACAGATTTTGATCAACAGAACAACAGATCAAAGTGAAGATCTCTACAGATCTGTAAAAATTGACCTCAGTTATTACAGGAGAGAAAAAAGCGCTTGCACAACTATTCACATCTTTACTATTTATCGTTTGGTTGCTCCAGTGATACAAATGAAATTGTTGTATTTTTGTTTTCGTTTCAGATCGGTTTGTTTTCACTTTGACATTAAAGAATCTGTCTGTTGTCTGTTGATCAATGGCAGAAAGGCCAAATCCACAAATCCATGGCAATCTGTTGCTGTGAGACAGCAAAACCAGAAAAAGTCCAAGCGACTGAGTACTTTTGACACTATATGTGGTCATACACTTGATTTGAGCATGTTACATCTCAGCCTAGTGCCATAAGTCAGTGAGATGGCCCTGTCTACCTGTCTCTCTCTGTGCTCTCTGAGCTCTCTCACTGTCTCCGTCAACACAGACTGCAAACACCCAAGAGGTTCTCTCAGTTCACTTTTAACACTGCCTATTACTGGTCAGTCTGCACTGTTTCATGTACTGATCTTTACCAGGACTCTGTCTGCCTGTCACTCTGAAAAGTCCTCTCCTCACACAAGGAGTTTTCAAGCATGTAAGAAAGTCTGATTTCTGTTTATCACGGTGTGTTATGAGGAGCACGTCACACAACCTCACCTGTTTGTTTGATAGTCAAGTTCTCCCCAGAGCCCCAGTGATGTCACACTGCAAAAAAAAAAAAGGCTTATCTTACTTAATATTTGTGTCTTGTTTCTAGTCAGAATATCTAAAAATTCTTAAATTAAGATGCATTTACTAGATAAGCAAAATAACATTAGCTATTTAGTCTTGTTTTAAGCAAAATTAACTTAATTTAGTTTTTTCCCCCTAGAAACAAGTAAAATTATCTGCCAGTGGGGTAACTAAAATATTCTTAAAATAAGAGTATTTTATTTGCCCTACTGGCAGATAATTTTAACTTATTTTAAGCAAAATCAACTTAATTTAGTTTTTTACCCCTGAAAACAAGACTAAATATCTAATTTAGTTTTGCTTATCTAGTAAATGCATCTTAATTTAAGGATTTTTAGATATTTTAACTAGAAGCAAGACAAAAATGCTAAATAAGACAAGCCTTTTTTTGCAGTGCATTCCTACGATGTGTTTCATTGCATCGACTGAACTGCAGAGCAGTGTCACCGCTGAGTTTTTTGAAGTTTGAATTTTCTAATTATATATCATAGACGAAAGAGAAACTGCACATTTTTGAGTGACATTCCTCACCACATTAGTATGCTCCTGCAGTACCATCTACTTGTTATGAATTATGCCAATCATTCCTTAGGATTCATCCCTATTGACCGTCCGACTACTGCAAAGGAAATGTACTAATGTAACATGTACCCTTGTGCAATTCTGTATTCAAAGGAACTCCATACTTCCCATTTTTCTCATTTTAGCACCTCATGTATTTTTGATTCCAGAGTTGATAAGATGGAAATGTGCGACGGTCGATCCTGTTTCACTCCTTCCTTGTGAAGTGTGCTTTATGAGTCCCTATGGTCTGAATACTTTCCAAACTGCAGATTTTTCATTCATACACCTACGCTAGACTGCATAACTTAAGGCCCTTTTTTCAAGCTTCAGTTGCATTCAGTAGTAATATTAATAAATAGTAAATCATACTGAAATATTAGTGCTATTTTATGATTTGTGATGTCAATCCCATAATATTGAAGACTTAACTGCTTAAAGGAGAAGTTCACTTCCAGAGCAAAAATTTGCAGATAATTTACTCACACACTTATCATCCAAGATGTTCATGTCTTTCTTTCTTCAGTCGTAAAGAAATTGTTTTATGAGGAAAACATTTCAGGATTTCTCTCCATATAATCGACTTTAATGGCGCTCCTAAGTTTGAACTTCCAAAATGCAGTTTAATTGATGCTTCAAAGGGCTCTACATGATTGCAGCCATGGTAGAAGGGTCTTATCTAGCGAAACAATCGGTTATTTTATAAAAAAAAAAAATTGTCAATTAATATACTTTTTAACCTCAAATGCTCATCTTGTCTAGCTCTGCGTGAACTCTGTGTATTCCGGTTCAAAACAGTTTGGGTAAGTCAAAAAACTCCCATCTGATTTTCTTCTCCAGCTTCAAAATCTTCCTCGGATGACAAGAGGGTGAGTAAATTATCTGTAATTTTTTGTTTTGGAAGTGACACTTTTTATATTAAAAGGATAGGTCACCCAAAAAATAAAAACTGTCATCATTTACTGGCTTTGGTAACTTTTGGTAACTGAAACACACACACGCAAATATATATATATATTTATATTTGTATTTGTATTTATTTATTTATATTAAAATCTCCAGTTTGGTTTTGTCTTAATATTTTATGATCAGCATAGTGACTTTGGCTCAACTTGAATGTTTGATTCAACAAACTTTACCAAAAAAAAGTTTGGTTTTGCCTAAATAGTTTATGACCAACATAGCAACTTTGATTCAACATGAATGTTTGATTCAACAAACTTCACCAAAAATAAAAACAAACACACAGTGTTGAATCAGGCTGATTATTATTCAATCGTCTATCCTTGCGGTCTCTTTTTGTTCCACTCAAAGCATCATCACGGCCGCTAATAAAGTATGTAGCGCAATACATAATGTGTAACATTGACAAATAACCACACTCTCTGTCCTGCGTGATACAGCACCACAGCGTTAGAGATGACAGTATCGCATTCTCGAGTCCTTAGAAATCTGGCATCGCATTAATAGCTTATTAGGGTGATGTAAGGTAGTGTCCTTGACTGAAATCTTCGTAGCGTTTTCTGAGAAGCCCATTGTCCATCCTGACGTATGCCCTGTCAGCTCTCCCTCCCGCTGCGCCTCACCTCAGCGCAGCTACGGCCTTCTCAGCATGCTTGTGGATAGTCATGCCTGTTAGGGGTTTCGTGTTTGCCCTTGCTTGTTATTATTGTTTATCTTGTTTGTCAATCACCTGGATCGTCTGCCATTTCGGCATTGCCTTCATACATATTCATGAGCCCTCATTACCTGGCTCGCTGGTTGGTTGCAGGGCATGGTGACGGTGCCAGCCTTTGTTCTCGAGGCTAACAACAGGTGACTGGAGCAGCCTGGTGTATTGTTACCTGTCGTTTGAATATTGTGAAAAGTACATTCAGGACAGGGCGAGAAGTACAGAGGTGTTCCAGGCTTCTAGATGAATGCCTAAGCAAAAAAGACTGCTCAACCCCTTGAGTTTAATTGGGGCTTTGTTTTGGCACAGTGCTGGTAGGCTACCCTGCATGAAATGCAAATTCAGTAGCACAACAACGTGTAATGCTGATCAAGTGAGTAATTGTATGTACAGTGGAGATCAAAATTAGAGAACAATCTAGAAATACTTTTTTTTTTTATCTTAATCATTTAAAATTTGAAGGAAAATTAGCTGTGGGTATACCACTGTTTGCCAAAATAACCAGGGAATTTCACCACAAAACATTATTTAGTGGAGAAAACAGTGACAAAAATTAGAGAACAATAACCACTACAACTACAACTACTAAGATTACAACTAACATTCTTACAGCTGTCAGGTAAGTAGGAAGTGTACATCTGCAGCCATAGGACATCACTATTTTCTCAGACTGTGCTGGTCTGATCTTGGTTGACCCTTCTTCCAGTCTTCCATAGTTTCTTAGGTCATAACTTTGTCACCAAGGATTTTCTAGAGGTTTTCAAACAGTTTTAGATCAGGACTCTGGGCCGGCCATTTCATTATTTCAGTGTTCTTAGCTTCAAGGAGCTGCTTTACCAATTTTGCAGTGTGATAGGGGCATTGTCTTGTATAAAAATTGAAGGCTGATTGGGAGATGCTTGCAGGGAAGGTACTGCATGTTGCTGAAGGAGGTTCTGGTAAACAGTTGCGTTCATCCTGCCATTTAGCTGTACAAGAGGGCCTAACTCCTGCCCTCTTGCACTTTCACTGACTTTTTTTTTTTTTTTTTACAAACTCTGGGTTCAGTATTTCCCCACTTTGACACCAAACAAAATGTTTCCCATCAGAACCAAACAAATTAAACTTGCTCTTCTGTCCACTCAACATGCTCCTCAGCAAAAGTGAGCTTAGCCTTTTGATTCGTTCTGCTGATGAGAGGCTTGGTCACTGCAGAGTGCGCTTTCAGTCTGACTTTTCTTAAACGTCCCTGTTTAGCATTGAACTGTGACTAGGGTTGTGCCGATAGACGATAGTATCGTGTATCGACGATAGTCAGAGATATCGCCTGTTGCTGATACCTTTGATGATAGCAAGACGATTATTATTATTATTATCCGTCAAAAATAGATTAGGCGCCTAACTTTAGCCATGCAGTGCAGAGAGCCACTTCTGGGGCGCTACAAAAACTTGCCGCAAGGTGGCTGGTATAAACGCAAAGGCACAAATCACGGTGAGCGGGAGGGCGTGTTTCGGGTGGGAAGCATGCAATCTGTATTGCGTGCAGTCGCTGACGCTCGCGAAAGCGCGTAATCGCTTTCTTATGCGCAGTGTTTTTCCAGTTTACTTTCAATTGTGAAAATCGATCCCGTTCAGCAAGGAGGGAAGAGGATGGAAAAGGGGGCACAGTAACTCGTTTTGGGGGGAACAGTCCCCCTTCACGCCATAGACGTGTGCAGTGTAAATAATGGGTAAGAAATGTATTCATCATACAGTGATGTAACTATTGTATTTACTTATGGTACTGGGAGTGGTTTTTAAAGTGCCCAAACTTGCGCTAGACTAGGCTAGGCTAGTTAGTGTTGATAACGTAGATGTTCTTTGCTCGTTTTCTGTAGCTTTTGGAATAACTAAGGAAATGTAAGCATTACAATATTTCTATTAAATTGTTATCATGTTAAACACAAATTAAGTCATATTGAAAACATTGGGCTGCTTTTAGCCTTATGCTGGTGTTGGTTCATTTGCCGGTAATGAAACTAAGTAAATAAATAATTAAATAAATCTGCACAATAATATTGTGTATCGGCAATCTCGCAGGCTGACGATAGGACGATATGAAAATTCAGCATATCGCCTAGCACTAGAACTGACAAGCAATTCCAGCTGCAGTGTTGAACCGATTTCCCATTGAGAGTCTCTGCATTATCCTGTCATCTTGTGGATTTGTCTTACGTGGACAACCAGCCTTTTTGGGGGACTTGAATGAATTAGTGTCATTGTAAACCTGCAATATTCAAGAAATCTGAGATTTGGAATGACCAACTTCTTTTGCAATGGCTAGAAGGGTCATCCATTTGGCCTTCATTTGGACAACCTGCTGTTGCAGAGTTTCAGTCAGCTTAGAGCGGTCTGCCATCTTGCAAACGCAGTGAAAATTAGAGGAATGCTGCCAGTTAAATAGGGTTTGTCATATAATTAAGGAAATTGGAGGTATCTGTAAGTGTTCTCTAATTTGATTGGTGTTCTTTTTCAGTTTTTTATAAAGTCCTTTAAAAAGGACTAAGCAATGATTTTGATCTAATTTTAATCTCGACTGTATTTGTGTGTGTGTGTGTGTATAAGACAAAAAAAATGTAATGGACAGCTCAGGTGCTCATGCTCAATATATCTTGAAAAAAAAAAAGTCCTTAGAAAGACAAAATTAATGTCATGGCAGATCTGTCAGCTTTGCCAACTCTATCCTTCACCCACCCAAATATAATCCATTTTTTTTATTTCTCATTTAGTTTAATGCGATTTTGGAATCTGTCATCCCAGGTTTGTCGCCTGTCAGTTGCCAACTGTGGCTTGTGTCTGTGACGGTCTGAGGTGTTAGTTCGATTTAGGGGAGTAGAGATCCCTTTCGGATCTGTCAAAGCACTGCTTTCTAGATTAGCTTAATGCCAACTGCACAGCCCTCTAATGTGTCGCATGTTGTGCCCATTGAAGAAAATTACCCTCCTGAGTGGCTGTGGATGTGTATTTTCTGTTTGTCTGTAAATGTGCTGCTGTTTAGGTCTTCACACCTCACCTTAAGCACCGATTGGTCATTATTGCTTTAAATGCTTATTTTATTAAAACTTCGGCCTTTGCTGTCTCCAATACGTATATGTTCTTAAAATAGTCAGCCGTGTTTTGGTGCAAGTTCCTGGGTAGTGTATGATTCCGCTGGCAATTGGAGTGCTGTGTTATTAAATCGAGAGACGCAGCTGTGATAAAATTATGACCTAATTTCGTAGACCAATGCCGTATTGCTCCCTAATTGGATAGAAGCTGTTTGCATTGACGGTGTCATGATAATTACCCTGCTTATTTACTATCATTATTATTTTTTCTTTCCCGTAAGTTTGATAAGGACTGCATGTGTATTAGGTTTCTTAGCGATAAGGTGACTAACTCATCAAACGGGTCGTTCAACATGTGCAAGGCTGAATCATGCGCTCTACATTACACGGAAGAACAGATTTGCTCTAATCTCGAGACATTTATTGCTCTTTCTCAAAGAGGCAACACATTGTGTCATTTGTGTTGCATGATGCATAAGCTTTCTTTGAGGAGATCAAAGTATTCTCGTCGAAATAAGGTTGTTATGTGCTCAAGTAAAATATTTACTGAAACGGACAAATATACCTGTCACGAATTAATTTTTTCAGCCTGTCTGGGTGTGTTTCAGAATTCTCCGGTATTGATTTAAACAGAGGTCCCTGAAACGATTTACCGAAAGCTGTGCCGAGACATGCTGAGACGGCACTGCAGGAAGGCGACTGTATAATGTTTCACATGTGTGCTTGGCCAAGAGAAAGACTAAGCTGCATGTGACAGTGCATCCCAAAAAATGGCGAACAGATCAATTAGAAGAAAAAAATAAATAAATAAAGGCAACAAACCGACAATCGCATCTGTCAGTCCTATTCACAACAGACCCGACTAGTTCAGACGAGGAGTTCTGTGTTTGGCATCACATACAGGCAAGGTTACAGCCCCCCATACACCCCTCCTTTTGTGAATTCTTTCAGTTTAATAAAGAGTTTATTGCTGGGAGAACATTTTTATTGATTGTGCTGTCCCTGGGAGGGTAATTTGAGATTTGTTGATCTTCCCTCGTTTCTGACTTTACCGTTGGGCATATGCTCTGCTGAGCCGAGGAGAGACGTCCGTGGGAGTAATTTATTTCCATCTACCCAAGCATGGTGCGCTTGTTGTAATGGCTGTTCTCCTTCCCTCCGCCTGTACTGTGTACACTGTCTCACTCGTTGAGCTAACCCTTTGCTGATGGATATTCAGATGATGGTAAAAACGCAGCTTAAAAGCTGTGTTTGGAATTTATTTATTTATTTACAATAAGTGCTTTCACTTACAGTCAGTATTATTCTGTTTTAAACATTTTTGTCACACAATGCCTTCCATTTATCATTATATAAATAAAATCCCTATCCAAAATGTGCCTTTTTAATAGGGACGCACAACAAATCAGTGCCATATTGATTAGATTGGCCAATATTAGTGACTTTGTCATTTTTCTATCTATCTATCTGAATATCTATATTTATTAGGGTATATTACTGACATTGTTTATTGGTTGATATCACTGACTTTTAATTTTAATCTGGGTTGTTTAATTATGGATGCTCATTTTTACATTTAAATTGCTTTTACCATCATCTAATGCTCATTTAAAGTTAATCTTCAATAACACTGTGAAGTGTAATCATCTGCAGATCTTAAAATGAAAATTCATCTTTCATTCTTCCAATAATATTGTGAAAACTATATTTGATTAATTGGTTATTGGGCATAACATTGCATAATTATCAATTTACTGTTATCAGGCTGAGTTTTGATATTGGTCCCTACTTGTGTGTTAAACGACTTAATGTTTGCCAGAGACATTTGTCAAAAAGGGCTTTATTCATCACACTGAAAATGGAAGGTAGCATTGTAATATACAATGTTCCATGCACTGCACTTTGTGTAATATTTTAGATTTAGGCAAATGTCTTCAGGGTATTCAGGGTAACTCACATACAAGATACTGTATTCATACTGTACTGTATACTGTTGAACTTGTAAAAATAGCATGGTAATATGCTGATCTGAACAAAGCTGGGATGCCTGTTCTGAGTGAAGACTTACAGTTGTTAACTTGGCATAGGTTGATTGTGTGTCTGGAACATGTCAACATCAGAGATCAAAGGACACTGCTGGAAGCCTCACAGATATTGTCATCAGTCAAAATATTTATGGATTCTGAGTCTTCTCTGTCTCGCTTTCCTTCTCTGTATCCTCTTCCAACGCTGGATTAATTCCTGTATCATTTAAGAACTTGGCAGTCATTACACTTGCAGGCTCTCCTTGTTTTAGCAGTTACATGGAAATGTACCAAAGCACGAGTAATTGCACCTTAATATGGTGCTGCACTCAACATTGAAATTGCAGTTTCCCACTGACATTAAGGCACTGGCATTGCTTAGTTAAAGCACACTTACATTTATTGATATATGTTTGTTTTTAAAGGGGTCATCGGATGCAAAGTTCACTTTTACATGTTGTTTGAACATAAATGTGTGTTGGCAGTGTGTGTACACAACCACCCTATAATGATAAAAATCCACACAGTGTTTATTTAATCTGTGAAAATAATTCCACGATAGTTGATTAACACGGCAGTCTTACCTTAGACCCGCCTTGAATGAGCTGTAACAGTCTGATCACCATTGTTTCGATGCTGGAACAGGGAGGCAGACAAGAATGGCTCTTAAGCAATTGAGGTATTCTGTTGTTGGATGTAATAATGAACATCTGAGCTGGTGAAGATACAGTTGATTACGTTTGTTTGTGAACGGAATGCGCCTCCCGATCTAAACAAATGCGTCTATGTTCGCGCAAATCATTCGTGATCCAGCGTCACTTACAGCAGCAGAGTATAAGCGTTTTTTTTATGAATCTTTGCAATTGCCTTTCCTAATAATGTGCTAGTTAGCAAGTTCCGTGGCTAAATGCGGCTAAAGTAAACAGGCTTGTCACTCCACAGAGAGAAGAGAGGGGCGGGGCGAGCAGAGCTCATTAACATTTAGAGCAACATCGACCAGAACAGGATTATTTTTGCAGAGCTGATTTTGGCAAGGTAAAAAAGGTGTTTTTTACACTACCATTGAGAAATTTTAACCAAAGCGTGTTATAGACTTTTCATTAAAACCCTAAAGAATCATATCAACTTGTGGAAAATGGGCATCTGATGACCCCTTCAGACTTTTTGAAAGTAATGTAATCATTTTAAACAAGTTTTATTAGCATGTTTTATTTATTTATTTCTTTGAATTAATTCATTAGAAATAATACCGGAATAGCTGTTTGGCTGTTGATTTGCATTGTCTTGTGAGTGGAAAACAGTTGTTTCAAAGAAAACTTTGCATTTCCATTAAAGAAAACAAAGGCTAACTTTTCTAAACTTAAAATACTACCTGATCTCATGACAAAAACGTACCTGTGGGAACATTCTCGCAAGATGCGAAATACGTACCAACAAGTATGTATCACTGCAGTTTCCAACAGAAATGAACACTAGAGGCAGTCAAACAGCGAGCACTTGTAATCGTTTCCATACACAGTTATGATTACAGCTTCATATGTTTCGTGTTCCGGATGTAACAAGCTTGTTCGGTTGCTCAGCCGGCATGAGATTGGAATTAGGATGCGGAATCCTTGGGTACAAATCCCGTGAAAAACATGACTCGCGATGAAAGAGCTGAAAAGGAAAAACCAGCTAAAACAGCATGCTTGCAATTTGCGTTTTTACGCCACATTCACCTTTGTTCATACTGTCAGGTAGGTTTAGGTGTAGTGCAGATAATGTTATTTTTAAACATCACAGAGCATTAGAGTTATAGCACCACTCAATGGGCATTTCACGTCAGAACTTCGGTGACATTTACAAAACCAACGCCGCATAAAACGTACCATATGTACATTTATCTGTTCTGGGAAAAATAATAAGTAACACTCTTTTAGCAACACTCAATGGAAATTTCACAACGAATATGTCACAAAACGTACATGGCGGTACGTATTTCGCCTCTTGCGAAAAGGTTATCACGGGTACGTTTTCGTCATGACGTCAGGTTGTAAAAAGCTAGTAAATAAGGTCATGAAACGACATTGAGACGAGAAGCGTCTTAAGGAATAAAGCGTGACAGCATGCATGTATCTGGTCCTGCGGAGAGAGTCCAAATGGCTGGATTATTAGCATAGCATGCCTTGTCTGCTAGGGCCCGCGCTCGGCTAACCCCCCTCCCAGATGCAGATTGAGTCTGGAGGCCTGGAGAGAGCAGACTGATTCTTTCAGGGTTCAACCGCCTCTTACCAACCCTCCCATATGGCTCTGCTTGCGTGTCATTTACTCAATATGCGGGACTCCGATAATTATGTAAACCGTAGACGAGCGTATTAACAATTAACCGCGTTCTTGCGCTACTCTCTCTTTAGCCCCATTTGTTACATCTTCCCTCCGTCTCTGCTCCATTTGGCGGGTTGTCCTATAGATGCCTTTGGAAAAGAGGCAACGGCAAACCCTAATCGCTTGTCTCGTCTCTGCAAGTGGCGATGGAGAAATACAACTCCAATAATGAGATTTGGCGGCACATTAGCAATGATGATTGCTGTGGCTGAATGGTGTGCTGCTGTGTTGTTGCGCTTCATTCAAAATCAATGATACATTGTTTAGGGGAGCTTTGTTCCTCAGCCGAACCGCCGGGCTAATGTTCCTCAGACTCTTTCAGACGAGAGAAAGGCCGCTTTACCGTAATCCCTCCCCCTAACGTGGCTGATCTTTGCTGCTCGATTGCAGGCTTTTTTTGAAACATCTCAAAGCCTCTCAGCGCATTTATTTAATTTAACATCTGAGATGATGGAGTCAACCGTCAGTTTTATCTCATTGTCCAGACAATTACAGGCTTTTGACACATTTTTATTTTAGGCTAGATTTGCTTTGAACCAGGGAAAGTGGATGTGCTAGGCATCCTTAAAAAACACAAAAAACGTGTTGCTTATGCATATATTCATCTATTCCAGAAAGAACAAAGCTAATGATTATCTCATCAAAAGCAAGCACACGTCTCACGGAGAGAGAGAGAGAGAGAAAAAAAAAAGAAAACTACAATGCTGTCTGTGTTTACTATTGAGAATAGTACCAAACTCACTGGAGTTTAAAGGCCTAGTTTATAGTAATATCACATTTTTCTTTCTCTTACTCGCTCTCTGAACATTTCTTTGTACGTGAGAGATTCTTATCCATTATTTATTTGAGTAAAGTTCATAAAAATCTCACGGCGCCAGAAACACTCCATTTTGTTCAAGATCCAGGTGTCAGTGCATTGGCTTTGTGTTGCGTCAGACTTATTATTGTCAGCAGGACATTTGAAGTTATTTCAGAGAGAGACCACATAAAAGCATTTAACTGGGTTTAGGACATGCTTCCAACTGGGAGGACAAGAAAGGCTGTTATTGTTAATGTTTCAGTTGTATACTTACAGTATATTGAAGATATGACATCCACGCTGGCCTTCTAATCAGCTGGAGCTTGTAATACGTTGGTAACCCAGCAGGAGTGGCTACGTCCAGCCATGTGACTACAAGCATGCTTACTTATGCCAACCAAAGTCATAATGAGAAAAGAAGTCTACCCATGGAAAGGGCACCTCTTCTTTAGGAAAAAAGCTTTCTGTGCTTCTTTTCATTTACTCATCTGACCTTTATGAGCACAATTAGCATTTCAAAAAAATGAAGGTTCTCTCACTCGCCCACATCACCTACAGCAGGCTTTTACTCTTAGAGGTAATTGCAAAGTTGGACAAGCAATATGAATCTATTTTTGGGAAAAGGGAGGCAATAGAGTTCCTGCCATCTGTAAAGTGGCAAACTTGGCTCAAATATGCCCTTCCGTCTTGAATTGTCTGAAAGAAAAAGAAAGCCATAAACATCAGGGACGTTTTGGTGACATATTAAATGATGTGGATGTGGGGGTGGTATTTATTCCCTCATTTTTTAGAGTCACCTTGAACGTCATTTGCTCAGCACTGTAAAACTTTGAACCTCGGCTGAGCTCCAAGAGTAATGCTGCGCCGGGGTGGATTTTCCTTGGAGAGCGCCGATTCCATCCACCAATATTAGAAAGATGGAAAACAAAGATGGAGTCAAGACCAACATGAATATTTCCCCTTGAATTGAGCTGCCATAGATTTTTAAAGCCCAATCAGGCCGCATACTCGCTTAAAGAAGAGGTGGGTTTTTTTTTTTTGCTCTCTCTACAATCTGAGATCGGCAGTGTGCAGTAATGGGGGAAGATGTGAACATTAGGGAGTCTCTATGTGAATCGCAAGTGTATTTCAGACCACCGGCATAAGGCACAATAGCATATAAAGCCATGGCCTCATTTAAACTGTGCTTTGCTGCCACTCACAGCCCTGCGAAAGTTCGCCAAATGAGCAGGCAGCAGGTGTTTTCTGCTGTGGCACTGATGGGTGTGTTTGCACATTTTTCTTTGCAGAACCTGATCAAAAACCTTCCCGAACAGAAGGAGCTGAGCAACCTGGCCGAGCTAAAGAACGAGTACGAGGAGCTTTGTGAATCAGAGCAATTTGGAATTGTGGTGAGTACTGAGATTGTAGTGCTTAAAATCACTAGCACAACTCCAGCACATTTCAAGCCTCCAGAATAAATGTTTAAAAATAAGAAAAAATGCAACAAATACATTTTGAAAATCATTATTTTTATTCAGCTAAAGTCTGAGAATTTATATAGAATTACAGTTTTTAAATCTGTTCCCAGAAAACCATAAAAACCATAGAAAATATTGCCCTTTTGTGTTGGTTTGTTTAAATAAGTACAGTTGAGGTCGAAAGTTTACATACGCCTTGCAGAATCTGCAAAATGTTAATTATTTTAACAAAATAAGAGGGATACAAAATACTTTTTTTTTTTAGTACTGACCTGAATACGATGTCACATAAAAGATGTTTACATATAGTCCACATGAGAAAATAATAGGTACTCATATGAAACTATTACAGAAGGTTCAAACGCTCACTGATGCTTCAGAAGGACACGCTATGCAGGGGTGTAAAATTTTGAACAGAATAAATGTTCATTTTTCTTATTTTGCTTAAATATCATATTTTTTTCATTAAGCACTGCCCATCAGAAACTACCGAAGATACTTACATGTTTCCCAGAAGACAAAATAAGTTCAATTTACCCTGATCTTCAAATTCTAAAAGTTTTCACCCCCTGGCTCTTAATGCATAGTGTTTTCTTCTGAAGCATCAGTGAGCTTTTGAACTTTCTGTAATAGTTGCATACAAGTCCCTCAGTTGTCCTCAGTGTGAAAAGATGCATCTCAAAATCATACAGTCATTGTGGGAAAGGGTTCAAATACACAAAAATGCTGAAAAACCAAAGAACTTGTGGGACCTGGAGAATTTTTCAGAAGAACAGCTGGCAGTGTAACTGCTCAGGACAAACAATGGACTCATGAGCAACTATCACTATTGCTCAAAAAAAAAAAAAGCTGTCAAGAAAAAAAACAGAATCAAGTTTATGTAAACTTTTGAATGGGGCCATTTTTATCAATTCAGCTATTATTTTCTCTTGTGAACTATATGTAAACGTCTTTTATGTCAAATATATTATTCAGGTCAGTACTAAATAAAAAATAACATGAATTTTGTATGATCCCTTATTTTGGTAAAATAATTAGCAGTTTGCAGATTCTGCAAGGTGTATGTAAACTTTTGACTTCAACCGTATCATATGAAAGTGTTTAGTTAAAGATGAACAGTCACATTAGAGCTTTGATGTAATAAATGGTATTGCAGTTGTAAGGTGGAATCGATTCAAAGCTAGATCTGTGGGTGTCATGCTGGATCCATAATAAAGTCAATGTTTATCTTGACTTTTTTCTCTTTCCAGAAATACAGAAATGCTGTTATAGAGTGAAATTTATGTGGCACAAATACCGTTCTGGATCATTAGAGGAACAGCGTGAAATTGGAACACAAAATGACATTGAAAACGCTGTAATTTATATAACAGAATTGAAAACTAAATACCAATACTTCATTTTATATTGACTCTATTATAAAAACAAACACAATGGTTTGCAGAAATTTCTGGAATCATCTCTGAGTCTGTGTCCTTTCAGTGCTGTGCATCTAGTGAACTGAAGGGCATATTTAGTGCATGTTGGCAGCTGTAGCACTCCAACTGTTGAACACTATAGCTGATCTTTCTAATAAGTAATCAGTAGATGAATATGGATGACACCATGAATAACCATCTGTTTTGAGCTATTTTGTAATTTAGCAACTGCAAAAGTCATTTGCTTCCTGAATGTTTCCTTATTGGTCAGTGTTTTAGTCTGGACAAAGCTGTTTCCACAGATACAGTGCTGGTGCCAGACCCAATGCCTAGTTTGGAATCATTCCACACGTTTTATTGAAAAAATAACAACATCAGAGGCCAAACAAAACTGTTACACAAAAGTACTTTGCTACTATTATAATCAACAGCCAAACACTAGGCTTTAGCACCAGCACCAATAATTTGGTGAAAAAGAGAGAATCTCGCACTAAAAAGCATTTCAATTGCCTATCGATTTTATCCTTCTCATTTTCTTAGTCTTTTCTTCCCCTCTTCCTCTTTCGTTCTCTTTCCTTTGGCTCCGGTTCACTATTTCTCCTCTACTTTCCGTCACACTCCAGCGCATAACCCTTCACACATCTCTGTTCCACTTCCGCCTATTTCTCTCCTCCGCTCTCTCTCTCTCTGATACCAAAATCACCCTCCTTTCCATTTCTGTTGTTGTTCACACCAATAGCTCTCTACTTCCGTGTGAAGGATTTTGAGCTGAAAAGCAGAATGGGGGGCAGCGGGAAATTAGGCACAGAGAGAGAGCGAGCATGCAGGAGAAAGAAGACTGCCTTCAGGCTCCATGCAGGATCAGCGCTATTCAATATATAAAGAGACTCAGTAATGTATAATTAAAAGGCCAAGAATATAAAGGGCATTTTTTATGACAAGTCAAATCTGGTAGCCTGGTTGTGACTGACAGAAGCTATGATTTTGATGAATAATAAAGAGTGAGACAGAGCTTTATTTTACTACAGAGCGTGATTAGGTCCTGAGTTCTTAAACTGGAAGGGCTTTTAGACTTCCTTCCTATATTGACCAAATCCCATTAACACTGGCCTTTGTCTTGACTTTGTCTCAAATATTTAAGCTTCTCTCTACATCAGTTAGTTCCGCACAGTGCACAAGTGTACACTTGATGTGACTCGCACCTGGATTAAAGGAATAGTTCACCCAAAAGTGAAAATTCTGTCAATTCTGTCACCCTTGTGTCCTTCCAAAGCTTCGTGGCTTACTATATTCCATCAGACGCAAAAAGAGATCTATATATCTATATATCTATCTATCTATCTATCTATCAACCAATTTAAATAGAGAGAGAGAGAGAGAGAGAGAGAGAGAGAGTGAGTGAGTGGTGTATTTGCTCCTTGATAAAGTGTGACTAAGTTTATGAAATGTGCTGTATAAATAATATTTATTTATTTATTTATTTAAATCTAATTAGACTGTAAACCCAGTTTTATTTAAATCTATTAGGTTATAAACCCAGTTTATTTATTTATTTATTTATTTGTTTGTTTGTTTACTAAAATTAAGTTTTCATCATTTATTTGTTTGTTTTTATGTATGTGTTTTTTCCTTGATTTATTAGCTCTTTTGTTATTCATTCATTCATTCAACAGTGGATTTGCTCTACTATAGATCTTAGAGTTGTAGATAGATAGATAGATAGATCAGAATTAAATCTAATTAAATTGTAAACCCTGTTTATGTATGTTTGTTTATTTGTAGATTTATTTATTTAAATCTGTTTAGACTGTAAATCATTTATTTATTTAAATCTAATTAGATTGTAAAACTGTTTATTTATTAATTTAAATCTAATTAGATTGTAAACCCTGTTTATGTATGTTTGTTTATTGTTTTTTATTTAAATCTAATTAGATTGTAAACCCTGATTATTTATTTATTTATAGATTTATTTATTTATTTAAATCTATTTAGACTGTAAACCATTTATTTATTTAAATCTAATTAGATTGTTAAACTGTTTATATATTTATTTAAATCTATTTAGATTGTAACCCTGTTTATTTATTTATTTTTTTATTGTTTTTTATTTAAATCTAATTAGATTGTAAACCCTGATTATTTATTTATTTAAATCTAATTAAATTGTAAACCCTATTTATTTATTTATTTATTTAAGTTGTGTTTGTTTGTTTGTTTAAATTCTAATTAGATTGTAAACCCTGTTTATATATGTCTGTTTATTTGTAGATTTATTTATTTATTTTAATATATTTAGATTGTAAACCCTGTTTATTTATTTAAATCTGTTTACACTGTAAACCCAGTTTATTTATTTATTTCCATCTAATTAGATTTTAAACCATATTTGTTTGTTTGGACCATAAACTATGTTTACATCATTTTTGTTTGTTTGTTTTTATGTATGTATATATTTCCTTGATTTATTTGCTCTTTTGTGAAGCAACCTTGAGTTTAAGAAAGGTGCTGTATAAATAAAACATTAATTTATCTATCCATTCATTCATACAACACTGGATTCGCTCTACCATGGATCTCATAGTTGCGGATACCATAAACTTTGTCGTTGTCATGACAACTGGTGCCCATTTGGTTTTCTGTGAGTTGTAAACTAGAGTAATAAAACTAAGAAATCAATGTTTTTTAGTTTTCTTTTATTTGAAGCTGATGCATTCTTTCATTGTATAGAGAAGGGCATTCCATGCAACATCTCATTGTTTTTGTTTTTTTGGAGCATTAGTGGAAGGAAATGATGACAGAATTTTCATTTTTGGGTGAACTTTTCCCTCAATATTTTTTTTCTTTTTCTCTTTCTTTTACATAAGAACTCTGCTTTACAGTTGCAGTCAGATCTATGCACAGATCTATCTTGGTAGATGCATATGCATTCCTCCACTGATATTATGGCGCATCTGACAAACCTGCCTTTGACAGCAGATTCACACAGGAATCAATTCAGCGCAGGGTAACAGAACAACCCTCACGCTCTTTCTCTGTGTTGTGTCTTTCACTACCTGTGTCTTTGGAGGGCGTAATGAAGCACGTTGTGACAGTCTCCTCCTGTGACTGAGCTCAAGGCAGGTAATATACAGGCAGGCTGTGGAAGCACCTCATCAACACCACCTCGCACTGCTCCTTGGGGAAATAAGTCACTCTCAGCTTGTCTCCCTCCAGAGCTGTCACCAACTCACCCTCTTTTATTGTGATTTCCTCTTATACAGAGAAATCAAATCTGGATGTGCAGGGGAGGAGGTGGGGTGGGGCGGCGAACGGGGGCGTGAGGCCCGACTCTGGCTTTTTTTGATCGGCAACTTGCTCATAAAGATGAATAAATGCGAGCGGTAATGGTACATCCTGACTGTGTCTCTGGGCTGCCTGTGAGCGTCAGATTATGCAGAAATCTAGAGCGAAAGTGTCTGAGGTCGCCCTCCTCAACAAGCAGCTCCTGTAGGATCCATGTTGTTGTTGTTTTGTCTCCTCGTTCCTACCTTTCCTCCTCCTCCTCGCTGTCTTTTAACTGAAATGTCATCTCACTTCAGCACCACAACCAGTTATATTGTTGCTGTTATTACGGTTAAATGTAATTATAGGTGAACGGCAGAATCTGACATTTATTCGTTACAAGATTTGTAGCAAAATTTCTGTTTACAGCGTTAACCCAATTGTACGGGTAACTTCTTAATTTTGTTTATGGGCTGTTTTTGTAACTGTGCCATGGCTCAGACTTGTTTAACCTCGTTTCTGTTTTTATTGTGAGCGATTCGTCAGTCTGAAGTATTCTGAGTAAAAAAAAGAGTAATCTTTAATCAAAATGCAGTAACTTCCTGCTTCTTTTGTGCTTTAGGCCAAGCTAAATAGCTAGTCATCAAATGAATACAATAACAAATTTCATTCCGAAATATTTCATATTCCAAAAGTAATATCTGTGTGTGTTGTGATAACTGAAGGTGTTTAAAATTTAAGTTCTCTCTCATTTCAGATGAGCTCAGTCAAGCTGCTGCGTCCCCGACTCAACGGGATCCTGTTCAAACTGACATTTGAGGAGCAGGTGAACAACATCCGGCCCGACATCATGAACGTGACATTCGCGTGCGAGGAGGTGAAGAAGAGCGAAGGTTTCAGCATGCTCCTGGAGCTGGTGCTGCTGGTTGGGAATTACATGAACTCTGGCTCCAGAAATGCTCAGACATTCGGCTTCAACGTCAGCTTCCTCTGCAAGGTACCAAACAGAATTCCTTCTATTTGTTTTAAAAAACTACATCTTATGCATTTAAGTACTACATTGCATTCACAATAACATCCTGAAGATAGCTCATGGATCGTCCCACAAGGGCTTTGAACCTACAAACTTTTGGGTATTAGACCAGAAAGCTTCTACTTTACCACTTGCCATTTAGCAGATGCTTTTATCCAGAGAAACTTGGGTTAACACAGTGGTAATGAATCAAACCTTGTGGGACTGGAACCTACAACCTTTCAGGTACAAGCCCAGAACTACTGAACAAGGCACATATGTGACCCTGGACCACAAAACCAGTCTTAAGTAGCACAGGTATATTTGTAGCAACAGCCAAAAATACATTGTATGGGTTCAAAATTATCGATTGTTCTTTTATGCAACACATCATTAGGATATTAAGTTAAGATCATGTTCCATGAAGATATTTCCTACAATAAATATATCAAAACTTCATTTTTGATTAATAATATGCATTGCTAAACAACTTTAAAGGCAATTTTCCTCAATATTTCGATTTTTTTTTTTTTTTTTGCACCCTCAGATTCCAGATTTTCAAATAGTTGTATCTCGTCCAAATATTGTCCTATCATAACAAACCATACATAAATGGACAGCGTATTTATTCAGCTTTCAGATGACATATGGACCAGTCATAAGGGTACATTTTTTAAAATTGAGATTTATACATCATCTGAAAGCTGAATACATAGCTTTTAATTGCTGTATGGTTTGTTAGGATGGGACAATATTTGGTCAAGATGCAACTATTTGATTATCTGGAATCTGAGGGTGCAATAAAAATAAAAATATTGAGAAAATAAATCATCTATAAATTTGTCCAAATGAAGTTCTTAGCAATGCATATTACTAATAAAGTTTTGATATATTTACAGTAGGACTTTTACAAAGTATCTTCATGAAACATGATTTTTGGCATAAAAGAAAAATAGATCATTTTGACCCATATATTTGATCATTTTGGCTATTGCTGCAAATATACCTGTGTTACGTAAGACTGGTTTTGTGGTCCAGGGTCACATATATGCTTAAAATCATCTGCTAAATGACAAGTAGAAGTTGAAACCTGATTAAGCAGCAGATTTACATGAAGCTGAAATTTTCATAAAAATTACCATCTTGGGTTTTAGTGATTGGTGACGGTTATAGACAAACTTGACAATTCTACCATGAAAGACAGTATTGTACAGAATATTATCTGCTCTAATATGAAAGGTGTGTGTTTCTGAGTTTATTTATAGAGCTGGCAGGTAGGCCTCCCTACTGAGATCATTTTAACTGTTACCAGAATGTGTATGAAAGCTGTAACTGCTGTTGTTGTGTATGTAAGACGGACATCTGGCTGTGTGTTTTACAAGCTGATTTGGATGGCGAAGCCATTTGGTCCCGCTATGAAAGACAGCCACCCCCCTGCCGGTGTTCCCAGGCAGCCAGAACTACACCGTCACTCTTAGTTACATCTCTTTGCTGGCCTTGTCATCCATTCGGAGGCGTCCCAGATGCTGCTGGGACACAGGTGTCCCAACCACAGGGGTTTAAGCTAGAGCCAGTTGTGGCTTATCTGAATGGTTGTTCTGACATTTTTCTATTTACTTCTGAGCACAGACGAACCTGTTTCTAAAGGCCACTGAATTACACTTTAACACTAGGAAGTAATTTCTCAAAAAATACTGTGGCAATTTCATTTAAGAGTTTTATAGTGTGATCTTTAATCAGCGTTCGCTTTTATGCCGCACTCTTAAACATCTCAGTAGCACTATACGCTTACGCTCGTAAAACATCCGAGCCCTTGATGAACATCTCGCTTTCTCTTAAAGTGTGCTTGCGTGCAAATTGTCACTTGATTAAAAATGGGGAGTTTACGTTTTCAAAAACTGCATGCATGCGCATTTTCATGAAGTCCTTCACCTCTTTCTGTCAGCTCCTCTGTTGTATTTTTGTTTAACACTGCACTTAAGTAGTTCCAACGTGTGTTTGCTCCTTGGTTTAGTGCCATACCAGTTGGAGTTTTGTCATTGAGATGTTTACGTATGGAGGGTTTGGAGGTGACATGGACATTATGTGGTTGTGTTGCTCTCGCTCTCGCTCTCTCTCTCTCTCTCTCTCTCTCTCTCGCTCTCGCTCTCTCTTTTTTTTTTTTTTTTTTTTTTTTTTTTTTATAACATGCTTGTGTTGGATGGTGTTTTGGCCCAGAGGGAGGACACCCCGACGGGTGACCCTGCCCTGAGCATGGGCAGTTGAGCGGGAGAGGATCCAGTGGCCATCAGAGCTCGACGTTTGGCGGTATTTTCTCTGACCTTCGGTGTAAAGCCTGTCCTTGGGTCTTGCAGTAGTGAACTAACACACTGAGCTCTGTTGTCAGGTGCCAGCAGGGTAGACATCTATATAGCTCTTATCAGTTGTGCTCTGGCTGCACATTGTGCACCATAAAGCAGCTTTTAAACAAGTTAAACATAATGACAGTATCTTTACACATTGGCTTTCATGGATGTGTTGGGTCCTTCCTTCCTTCCAGATCCTTCTTTCTTTCTTTCTTTCTTTCTTTCTTTCTTTCTTTCTTTCTTTCTTTTTCATTAAGTAGCATTACATTCCTTCTTCCTTTTTTTGTCATTTATTTTCTTTCTTTTGTCTTTATTTCCTTTCCCTTTCTTCCTTCCTTCTTTCCTTTGTTCGTTCGTTCATTCCTTCCTTCCTTGCTTCCTAACTCATTGTTCAATATTATTTAATTCTTCTCTTCTTAATGTATTTTCCTCTTCCTCTTCTTCTTCCTTTCTTCCTTCTTTCCTTCATTCCTGGCTTCCTAACTCATGGTTTAGTATTATTGCCTTCCTTTTTCTTTTTCCTCTTTTCTTTTCTTTTTCCTTTTCCCTTCCCTTTCCTTTCCTTTCCTTTCCTTTTCTTTTCTTTTCTTTTCTTTTCTTTTCTTTTCTTTTCTTTTCTTTTCTTTTCTTTTCTTTTCTTTCGTTCTTTCTTTCTTTCTTTCTTTCTTTCTTTCTTTCTTTCTTTCTTCCTTCCTTCCTTCCTTCCTTCCTTCCTTCCTTCCTTCTCTTTCTGACTCATGGTTCAATATTATTTCATTCTCTTCTTTTCTTTCTTTATTGTCCTTTTCCTCTTTTTTTCCTTTACTTTCCCTTCCTTTCCTTTTCTTTTCTTTTCTTTTCTTTTCTTTTCTTTTCTTTTCTTTTCTTTTCTTTTCTTTTCCTTTCCTTTCCTTTCCTTTCCTTTCCTTTCCTTTCCTTTCCTTCCATCCATCCATCCATCCATCCATCCATCCTTCCATTCATTCAATATTATTTCTTTCTCTTCTTTCCTTTCTTAATTTTCCTTTTCCTCTTTTTTCTCCTAATATATTCCTTCCTTTCTTCCTTCCTTCCTGACTCATGGTTCAATATTATTTCATTCTTCTTTTCTTTCTTTCTTTTACTTTTTACTTTTCCTTCTTTCCTAATGAATGGTGCAGTGTTATTGCATTCCTTCCTTCTTTCCCCCGTCCTTTTTCATTTTGTCATTTCTTTCACTATTTATGTCATTATATGAGCAGTCTAATGATTAAGTATTGCATTCCTTCCTTTCTTCCTTCCTTTTTGTCCTTTCTTTAGTCTTTTCTTTCTTTCAGTATCTTTCTGTTCTTTTATAATTTGAGCATTCTAATGGTTCAGTATTGCATCCCTTCTTCGTTTCTTTCTTTCCTTCCTTCCATCTCTTTTTTTCTCTCACCCATCCTTCCTTTTGAGCTGTCAAGTGCTTCAGTGTTACTGCGTTCATATTGGTCATACTCACATTTATGGAACATTAGTGAAGTGCCTGCAGTTCGGACAGCTTTTCGCTTGAGCACTGATTGGGCAGTTATTGATGGACAAAGGGAAATGCCCACATTCTCAATCAGTTCAGTCAAGTAAATGGCCCCCTACATGGCAGACCTCAGCCTGCTAACGAGCTCATCAGGGAGGGCCGGTCGTGGGCTGACCCGTGAACTGCGACTCACGCAGTCACACTCTGTACCAGCTGTACGTCTCATTTGCATATTCCTCAAGCTTTTTACAGGTTAACATGGTTGTTAGCTCAGAACTGGCTTGAAAAACGCTGCTGTGTTTAAGTCCTTCTGCTTTTCTTTAAACATCTGGTGTTATGAAAGAAACAGCCAACCGTAGTCACCGCTACCAGTGAACTTAACAGTTTGTGGTGTGTTTTTTGGAATAGGAAGCTTGCTTTTCTAACTCTTTATTAGACAAACACCGCTCTGTCAGTTTTCAGACAGCGGTACACAGTCAACTGATTCCTGCAGTTGTAATGACACAAGTCACTCCACTCAGACATAATGTATGCAAAATATACAGATTGTGCTATATATATAATCCAGCATCACATCTAAATTACATTTCTCAAACATTTGGTCCCACAAAATCCTTCATATATGGTAGCATGCACTTTTTTCAAGACACATAAAATTTGAACAGAGCCTGCTCCATGCCTGTTTTTTTGGGCATGGGTAAAACATGTTTTCATCTATGGAGATCCAGTAGCTTTGACCATCGTCTCTCAGAGACACACAAGGCTTCTGGGTTCTTTTAAGCTTCAGTTAACTTTAATCTTACAGAAGTATGTGTGAGTGTAGAAAGTAACCTTCTGTTGTGGATTCTTGACTCCCTGTCATATACTTTTCAAAAAAGTAACTTCTGTAGTGAACATTTGACATATTTCAGGAAAGGTAGACTCAGAGGAATGCACACAAAGATTATGGCAACTTCAAATGAAATCAACCATGTGGGAAAAGGCTTACTCCACAGCAAAGCCCCTTTTAAAGCTACAAGCATGAAAAGGTGTTAAATTACAGATAATATTCATTAAATCTGGATTTGCTCTCCGCTTTTGGGGTTGTTTGAGCATGATACTTTCCGGGAGCGATGTCAGAAGAGTTTATAAAGAGTGAACCTTTATTTTGTCTTTTTTAAACAGTGCTTTATAATCTTTCCACTTTGTTAAACAGTCTGTATGTAGATCGAGGAGAAGAAAGTGAAATCTACTAGAGTAGAACGCTGTTCCCCCCCATATGTTCATGGCATCTCTTCGTCATTTCTCAGCTTGTTAGAGATTCTCCCAGCACCGGTTGTCTTTCTCACAGATCTGGCATGGATGGTGAGCTCACGGACAAATGAACTCCCTGAGCTACCTCACTCCCCACCCCAAAACCGCCAGAGGTGTAGCCTGGGGCTCTCTGATTTTCACTTGTCATTCTTACTAAGCAAACTTGCCTCATGGCAGGCTCTGAGCTTTTAGATTAGTCTATTGGCTAGTGTTCCAGTCCAGGCTGTCTGCCATTGGTAGGCGAAATCCGCCAGTCGCCAGCAGCGTCTCGGTATCTCTTTCTTCTGCCATGCCCCTCAGCTGCTGTGTGCTGAAGTGTGACTTTCCCATAGTTTCCTTGACTAAAAACACAAATTACTGCTGCGAAGATCTATGCACAATCAATGCCTGTAAACTGAAGGTCCTTTGGCAAAATGTGTAATTGAGCAATCAGAGATGACAGTCCTTTAGGTGGTCTGAGATTTCTCGGTCCCTGTTGCCTCTCATGTCTGTTATTAGCTAATTGTTCTTGAGGATTTATATCTTTCGAATGTCTCGATGGAGGTTGATTGTTATTCTGTGGAACTCCTCAACTCGCTTCGACGAATATTGAAATGGGCGGATTGGGTACGTTCAAGTATACTAAGTAGACAGGCCATCTTTCTCTATTTCTCTGTCGCTTTCCGTCTTTATGTCTTTGTTAAGAATGCAGTTTTAAATGACTGAGCACCTTCAGCCACACACTGGCATTGGTAAAATAACCAATTTCACACATTAAATTTGACAGTATCCTCATGAAGAGATCCTTCCGAAACATTGGCTGAATACAGATGATAGTATTGGTACAGAAAAGCCCCTTTGCATTATCACAGTGAGGGAACAATTCAATTAGGAGTGTAATAGCTTTAGCGCTATGAATATTTCTAAGGCTGTGACTCATCAAGCTTATCCTGACAACAGTGTGGGCAGTGCTTGTAAATGACATTTTCAAATCGGTCGCCTAGGCTTTCTTATTGGCAACCCAAGTCCAGACTCGTGACAGAAAACGAGTGGCCAAGAGGTAACACAACAAGCCTCGCTGGCAGCATGTGATGAGGGGCACCTGATGCCTGTTGTGCCTCATCGCTTCTGCCATAATCCAGCATCACATCTCTGTTTTGCTGAGACTGATCTTCCCCAGTGCACAACGTTCAGAGCCAGGCTGCCACAATACAATGACTGACTGGATCTTCCACTCTGGTAGTGATACACTGATATCAGTCAGTATTTGGCCATTATGAGATTATCAGAAGATTACTATGTCTGCCTGGTTTATGTTAGTTCCTCTTTTTACAAGTTCCAAAATATGCATACAACATTGTCTTTTTTTTAGTTTGTTTATTTTGTGAATGCCATTTTTTTAAATGTTACATTTTTAATTAAGTAGTCTATTTATTTTACAATTTTATATAGAATTAATTATTTTATAATAGTTCTTTTTTAATTAATGCCATTGTTATTAACATTTTATATTATAAATAACAAAATAAATTTATATAAAAAAAGTAATAATAAGTATTATATTATATTATGTTATATTATGTTATATTATATTATTTTATATTATATTACATTATATATTAACTTATTTAACATTTTTACATCTGTTATTCCCCTGAGTTTTGACATTTTGAATGTTCAATGGTCAGTTTTCCTCATTCACATTACTGATGTATGCAATTTCCAACTAAATCTGTCCTGACAGCCCTAAAATGTGTGACCCTGGACCACTAAAATGTGTGACCCTGGACCACAAAACTAGGGTAATTTTTTTGAAACTGAAAGCTGAATAAATAAGCTTTCCATTGATAGGACAATATTTGGTTGAGATTCAACTATTTGAAAATCTGGAATCTGAGGGTGCAAAAAATAATCTAAATATTAAGAAAATCACCTTTAAAGTTGTCCTAATTAAGTTCTTAGCAATGCATATTACTAATCAAAGATTAAGTTTTAATATATTTTTGTTAGGAAATGCACAAAATATCTTTATGGAACATGATCTTTACTTAATATCCTAATGATTTTTGGCATTAAAATGTGATACAATTGTAATACAATGTTTGATATTTGAGGTTTATCAAAGGGAATTTTGTGTTAATTGGAGCATGGATTGGAAATTTGATTTTTATCAGCTGACCATTCCAACTTTACTTTCCTTACTTTACTTTTAACTCTCCTTCTTCAGTTCTACCATGCCCCTTTGTGCTTCCCATTCTTCCTTAGATGCTTTTGTCCTTTTTTGTGTTTGTACTTTTATTCCAAATAGAAGTCTCTCTAAGGTATCTCCCTTTTGCTCACTATGTCTTTTCCCTTGCCACTCCTGTGAAAGAACCCCTCTGGAAACCACTATTGCTGAGAGAAATCCCTGATTCATCAGTGTCTGGACTCTGTGGAAAAGTAACGAACATCAGCGTAATCACAGAGACAGAGAAGAACAAGAGGAATGAGGCATGGGAGTAACGAAATGGAAGTGCCTTGACTGGAAAATTAGTGGAACATCATAACTTAAAGTAAATTAGATTATTCAATTTCAAATAAGATTACCAGAGAAGCTGACATAACTGATGTGGTACGTGCCAAAGAATGTCTGCTTCACTAATTTGATAGAAATCCTTCCCTCTTTCTCTCTCCCTCTCTCTCAGCGGGACTTCATACTGTGTTGTCCACTGTTTGCAGATTTGTTGGCTGCATATCTGGCCACCCTGTGCTCTGCTTCTATTATGTCAATAGGTTTCACCTCGCTGTGCTAATCAGCTCACAGTTTTGTCAGATAAAATTAATCACTGGTTAATCACCTTAAACCTCTGTATTTCACCTCTTAAAGGGTCAGTGCTTCTTCCATTTTTTTTACCCTCTATTCTTCTCTTATTCACTCTCTCTTTTGCAGGATATAAATAAAGACACATTTGCTTTTTAATCTAAAGAGCTGCCCTGGAAGATACCTTCCGAATACCTTCTAAGGATGCAAACTATAGAATAACTGTAATTTTAAAGTTTTAAATGATTTGTTCACTTCCAGAATTAACATTTCCTGATAATTTACTTACCCCGTGTCATCCAAGATGTTCATGTCTTTCTTTCTTCAGTCAAAAATTAAGGTTAGGAAAACATTCAAGGATTTTTCTCCATATAGTGGACTTTAATTGAAACCAGTGGGTTGAAGGTCCAAATTGCAGTGTCAATGCAGCTTCAAAGGGCTCTACAAGATCCCAGCCGAGGAATAAAGGTCTTATCTAGCTAAATGATTGGTTGTTTTCTAAAAAAAAAAAAAAATGCTATACTTTTTAACCACAAATGCTCGTCTTGTTGCACTAGCCCAACTTCATGCATTACATAGTCATGTTGGAAAGGTCACGTGTGTTGTAGGTGGAAGTACCAACCCTGTGTTTACAAAGTGAACGTGCAAAGAAAGTCAAGCGCACTTTACCAAAAAAAGGTAAAACAACGTTGTTGGATGTTTTTGATGTTGGAGGAGAAAATGGGATCTTTTTGAACCTTTTTGAGTACACAGACGAAGAACTAACCATGCATGACCTTTCCAACATGATTATGTAATGTGTAAAGTCTCGCATGCACATCGCAGAGCTAGTGCGAGATGAGCATTTGTGGTTAAAAAGTAAACACATTTTGATTTTTTTTTTAAAAAATGACAGATCGTTTCGCTAAATAAGACCTTTAGTCCTCGGCTGGGATCGTGTAGAGACCTTTAAAGCTGCACTGAAACTGCACTTTGGACCTTCAACCTGTTGATCCCCTTTGAAGTCCACTATATGGAGAAAAATCCTGGAATGTTTTCCTTAAAAACTTTTTCTTTTTGGAAGAAAGAAAGAAAGACATCATCAATATTTGTTCTAGTCCACAACACAGAAATAAAAATAAAGGCATTGACAGAATCCACCTGACTTCAAAGAGCTTGAGAATTTAAAGTGGCAAATGAAATAACTGTAGTGCACACTTAAAATAAATGCAAAGTGTAATAATAAACAAAGTTATTGTGTGTTGTTGTTGTTTGCGTTAATGGGTCGGCCGCAAACAACTGTCATGGAACGGCGTCAATGACCAATTTAGAACACATTACATAGATGCCGACTTTTTGTGGCACACAACTCACCAATTATATCAATAGGTTGATGTTAGAATGTAGCGAAGGTAATGGCATGATACGCTAATGAGTGCAAAAATCTATGGCACTCACATATGTGACCCTGAACCACAAAACCAGTCATAAGGGTCCATTTTCTCATCTGAAAGCTGAATAAATAAGCTTTCCGTTGATGTATGGTTTGTTCCAAAATGTGCATACATCATTGTCATTTTGTTTTTAATTTATTTTGTGAATGTCAGTGTTAAAATGTTACATTTTAAATTAATTAGTCTATTTATTTTTCAATTTATATAGAATTAAAACTTTTCTAATAGTTCTTTTTTAATTAATGCCATTGTTATTAACATTTTATATTATAAATAATAAAATAAATTATTAAAAAATAAGTAATAATATGTATATTATGTTATATTATATTATAACTTATTTAACATTTTTTATATTCTGTTATTCCCTGGAGTTTTGACATTTTGAATGATCCATGGTCGTTTTTTCTCATTCACATTAATGATGTACGTATGCAATTTCCAATTAAATCTGTCCTGACAGCTCTAAAATATGTGACTCTGGACCACAAAAGATACAACTACTTGAATATCTGGAATCTGAGGGTGCAAAAAAATCAAAATATTGAGAAAATTGCCTTTAAAGTTGTCCAATGAAGTTCTTAGCAATGTATATTACTAATCAAAAATGAAGTTTTGATATATTTACGGTAAGAAATTACAAGCTATCTTCATTGAATATAATCTTTACTTAATGTCCTAATGATTTATGCCATAAAAGAAAAATCAATAATTTTGACCCATACTAAGTATTGTTGGCTATTGCTACAAATATACCCATGCAACTTATGACTGGTTTTGTGGTCCAGGGTCACATATGTGCAAATGAATTCATTTTTAATACAGTTGAACTATATATTTTTTGGAATTTTAATACTTGCAATAGTCATAAGCAACATTTCTTATTTTTTCACCCCCCATTTAGAAAGCTGGATACATTCATGCATTTGATTTTTGTCCAAAAAGAGTATCTTTGTAGGCAGTATAATTAAGTTGCCTACCTTCTGGGTTACTTTGCGTCAGAAGCGTGCCTGTGATTGTGTCTTAAAATACTGCTTCTGTAGGCAGCTCACTATGTTTTGGCACAGAGCATTTGTTTATGTCATTTTCCATGAGCTGAATCATACACACCTTAGACCTCAGACGTCTGCTCCTTCACGGCATGGAAAACGTACCCAGATATTTCATCTCTTTCTCTCCTCGTAATGCCGATCTTACTTGGCAGATGAAAACAAACCTGCACAGTAGCGGCTTTCTGTAATGACAGTTTGGGGCATAATAATAAACAAATTAAAATTTGAAATGCATGAAATTAAATTGTGATTACCCAATGTGAGCAGATGATTGATCCCCATCTAATGAAAGTGTGAGCGTGCTGCATCCTCGCACGTGTGAAAGGGATGTGGGGAAGCTTGGCTGCGGGGTGTGCGAGGGGGAACGGACACAGTGTGGAGGGCCGTGCTAATTAGCTCTCTCAGCATGCGTCTCCAGCAGCAGCACAGTCACAGTGGGGAATGATTACGGAACAAGTTGCCGGTGCACTGACGTGGAGACACCGGCAGCCGCTCGCACTTGCCCTCCCTCTCTATTCCCGTTCCAACCCACCCGTCCCTTGGTGATTCTTCACATGAGATTGATTTAACATGCCCCTGTCATTCATTCCCGTGTATTTCTTTTGTGTGGTACTTGTCACATGGTTTCAAACAGTGAGTGGCAGCGGTTAAAACTGGCAGACTGTTGCAGAAGTTACTCCTGCCAGCCTTGTTATAATCCACAGCGAGCTCTTTGGCTCCACAGGCCATAGAAAAGCCATTGTCCATAGCAACAAGTGCCACTGAGGTGTCTTTATCGTCAAATTATGAAGACGAGGGGTCTGGCCGCAGCCAATAAATATCTGAATCTTTAAACATGTTATTCACAGAAAGACTGAGCATCAATTGAACATGCCATTCACGAAAACCCTTGTGGTTGGATTGCTGGTAATTTTCAGGACATTATTCGGCCTCTTGTGAAATGAACCTTGCTATTACATGTCCATTGAAAATGAGACCAATATAATGTTCCTCGCATGTCCATGTCAATTATTGCAGCCTCGGATTTCGCGGCAGTCATTACATATTCGCCCTCATTTGGTATTCCCTTCACTGGCCATTAGGCTGATGTGATTAGCACTGAAAGTCTGGCAATAATAACTGCCACTTAAATCTTTCAACATCACTGGAGAACTGTCCTATTGCACAGTTTTAAGGTGCAAAACAGCATTTTTTTTTTTTTTTTTTTTTTGAAGTTCAGCAATACACTTTAATGACGTGAGATATAAATAGCTAATGCAATTCAAAAATCAATTTCTTTTGTTGATGATAAGCCTAAGAATGCATTTCATTTGTTTCCCGCAGAAACATATGCGACATGGGTCTGAAAGTCGCAGATGTTCCTTTTATTTTAAGCATTCCCATTTTAGAGATGAAAAATGTAGTTTAATAACTTGAGAAATGTCATCTTGAAAAGCAACATAAAGCCTATTCTTAATGTGCTAAAATTTCTGGCAGTGCTGAAAGAAGGAAACAGCTCTGCACAGATGTTTTTTTAATTGTGTGTAAATTACAAATAAATATTTAACTTTTCTAAATTTCTGTTGATTGGAATAGAATGAAGAATACAAAAATAAAGCCAAAATAATTTTCAGTTATGAACTGTGTAATGCACAACTGAGTTATAGTTGACTAAAACTATTAAAAAATAAAATAAAAAGTTTTGGTAACACTTTATAATAAGGTTCATTGATTAACATTAGTTAAATACATTAGTTAACATTATTAAGAATGAACAATACTTTTACAGCATTTATTAATCTTAGTTAATATTAATTTCAGCATTTGCTAATGCATTATTAAAATCACAAGTTGTTTTGTTAACATTAGTTAATGCACTGTGAACTAGCATGAACAAACAATGAACAACTGTATTTTTGTTAACTAAAATTAACAAAGATTATTAAATAGTGTAATAAAAGTTCATTGTTTGTTCATGTTAGTAAATACATTATCTAATGTTAACAAATGAAAACTTAAATTTCAACAACTTGCCATCATTTCTTATTTTTAATTTATGTACTAAAATAAAACAAAAACTGAAATATGAACTACTAAAAATGCCAAAACAACAACATTGCTACAGTGTTAATTTTGTTGGCAAAAAATCATCAAAGATCATAATTTTCATCAACAAAATTTTTTTTACTGGCAAAAACTAAGCCGCTGCATAGTTATGAGGTTAGATGTGTACATTTGAACTGTATCATAGCCTATTGATCTATCCGGTGGGATATAAGCTAGCATACATTTGCTGCACGTCTCATAAAACTTTCAAAAATGTCAGTATCTGTGAGTAAGAGAGGAGATGGATACATTTGATGATGCAAAAGAGAACTCAATTTAGTCCGGTTTTCTGATTGCAGACACCGAAGCAGGGCCTCTCACACAGCGCATGAGTACTCTTTTGCGTCTCATGAAGGGAGAAATACACACAAAATGATGGTGAATTGTCCGTTTTGATGAGTATTCACGTAAACACACTCTGTTACGTCTTATGTGAACGTAAACAGTTGGGAGAATATCGGAAATGTATCAGTACATTGTATCCGTTCATTCGGTTTTAAAGGGACAGCAGCCTAATTTAGTTGCTATTGTTTGTGGCACTGATATTAATCAAGCAACAAAAAGACAGAAAATCAATCACTGCTTTTGAATGAATCACTTTAGCAGCCCTAATAAAGATTAATCTAAATTTATTTAAATTAAAAATATGTCTGCTTGAAAGAATGAAGAATGTTAACAAGTTCTTTAACAAAGAATGCATAATTAGCCTATATAACCACTGGTATGTCATTGAAAAGAAGAGCATGTTCTTTTTTCTTTATGAGAAGTGGTTTAATTTAAATTTAATATAAAGGCATGTTGTCTATCTGTGTCTATCATGATAAAACCTTAATATCAAACCTATACAATGAGTTTGGTAATTTTAGAGAAATGCTTAATAAATGCATTACACTTTACCTATTAACTGAACCTATTGGATTTTAGCTGACTAAATCTACTGTAGATTTAGTCAATTAAAACTAAAACAATTCATATGACTAAAATATGACTAAAACTAAACAGCATTTTGGTCAAAAGACTATGACTATGACTAAATCAAAATTTGCTGTCAAAATGAACACTGCATTGCTAAAAGTTTAAAAATAAAATGAAAACAGAAAATAACAAACTGTTTCAAAATATGAATAAAAACTATAATAATGTCTGATACTAAAATAAGACTGGATCAGGTGGAATGGCATTTCAAATAGAAATCAAGGCAAACGAACCCAAAGTTAGTCAACGTGTAGGAAGTTTGAAGGAAGTGTTTTCTTTTTTCTAAGGTTGAGGTTTTTTCCCTCTTAAAAGACATAGACTGTGCGAGGCTTGTTTCCTGTGATAGCTGTGGAAATCAGAAGAGGCAGGCATGCCGTACGCATGCTGAGGTCGTCAGCGTCGGATGGCAAAGCCTTTAAAGTGCATTATCTCTCCGCCTGCTCTGTCGCTGTTCTGCACGTTAGCGGCTCAGTGCTGGCTGATTGGTAAACACCCCGTGGCTGAGCGGGTGCAAAACTTAATTCTGTTTAAATAAAGAAAACAACATTAGGATTCGGATGCAGTGTCGGCAACCGGCCCCGTTTCTGATATCTGCACCGGAGCGTTCACAATTACTTCCACCTTAACTATCGCGTGCGTTTTTAATTTCCGACGCAGGAAGGCGGCGGTAGATCCAACTGGAGATAATTTGCAAAGGCGCTGACTTTAAACTCAGCCCGTATTTACTGTGAATGTGCGCACGCGGCCGGTCGGAGGAGCGTTACTAATGCGTACAAAACAACAGCTTCCACAGAAACAGCAGCGAACGTCGCGCTCCTCGCGGAGGGCGTACGAGCGCCGCGTGGGTTCGGTCTCGGTTAAAGTGAAAAGAAAGACCTCCGTGTTTGTTTGCCTAGATTTCTTGTTGTTTTTCCGTGCTCTGTTTTTTGTTCCAATCCTTGTAAACCAATATTGATTTTAGACAGCCAGCTGCGTAGAAGAAAGGGTCATTCCAGAAGAAAATAAACCAGCATTTAGGATCTGGTTTTGTTATGTTTTTTTCATTTGTTTTCCTTGCTTCATCTTTAGCAGCGAGACTCTGTGAGGTGCTGCGTGTGTTGTATTATATTGGAGATTGCAGCTGAGGCATGTCTCTATGTCTGCTCTCATTTATTGCCAATCTCTCAGGGAGAAATTGAAAGCGATTTATCTAATGGATGCTGGAACACAGTGGCATTTTCAAATGAAAACACTCCACAGGAAATTCCGATAATAATTCACGGATTATTTGCTGGACTTTTCGCCGGGATTCCTCTAGTGTGGCCGGCGTGGAAAAGCGTGCGGTGGCGCTCTCTGATAAATAGATAAATAGCGCTAAACGGGCTGTAAAGCAAGGGGCTGAATTATGCTTTCCTAATGGATTAATCAATTGTGACTCCTCCAGTCTGAGCTCACAGCAATTCATCCTACCTGGAAACAATTGCTTTATAATCTCGGGAAGGCTTTCTCACTTTGAAAAGGATACAAAGGCCTTGCAGGGCTAAAAGCTTTATTGATCTCCGAGACCTCTTTGAATAGGTAATTATACGTCACGATGTGCTTAGATTAATATATCGCCTTTGTTTGCATCTCAAAATGATAAATGAATCCTTCGCTGTGCATATCATTTAACTAATCCCAGATCATTAGGGAAGACGGGCCGCGTACGCGGGATGGGCCGTAATGGAATGCAGCAGGGGAGAGAGAGATTCAGATGTTCGGCAGAGGAGGCTTATCTCATCTCTGCCTGCTATTAAATGAAACATCAGCATCCACTCACGACCCAGCAGCTGGCCGGCGAGGGATTCTGTCAACGTTGACAGCCTGATGGTCGGTGTGTAGGTGTTAGTCGAGGTGTATTGCGCCAAAAACAGTTTCGATTTACATGACCGTTTTCCACCCTCACTTTTACCGACTGAACTGTAAGCGCTTGGTCAATCTGGTAAGATCTTAGTCCGATTATGACGTTTCTGATCGCAGTCTGTGAGCATGGCTATTTACTCTTTGCTCATTTTCTCCAGTTTATTTTACTTTATTTTATTTCATTTTAATCATCAAACTTTATAGTATTTTATTTTATTATTAAAAATGTATTTATTTTTAATCTGTGAAATAACTAATTTAGAAAAAAATAAATGTGTGTGTTTTGACAGTTGGTAAATTAATTATTTTATTTTATTTTATTTTTATTCACAACTGTACTGTATTTAATTATTAAAATAATATTAAAAATGCTGTGAAAACAATTTGTTTATAAATATATATTACATTTAGAAAAAACAACATTTTCATAAATGGTTTGCTTAGACTGTAAAAGCTTTGCAGTATGAAATGTATTTTATTTTAATCACTAAACTTTATTGCATTTTATTTAATTATTTAATTTTTTAAAAATCTGTGAAAAAAATGTGTGTGTGTTTTGACAGTTTGTAAAGGAATACTTTTTGTAGTTGTCATAAATGGTCTGCTTGAACTGTAAACGTATTGCAGTATGAAAAGTCTTTATTTTTATCTTTGTTTTATTTTATTTAAATATTAAACAGAAAAAAAAAAAAGAAGAAAACAGCTTGTTTAGAAATATATATAACATTCAGAACGTACATTGAGAAAAAACAGTTTTTATAAATGGCCTGCTTGGACTGTAAAAGCTTTGCAATATGAATTTTATTTTATTTTATTTTATTTTATTTTAATCAATAACCTTTAATGTATTTGTTTGTTTGTTTGTTCATTTATTTATTTATTTAAATCTGTGAATTATCTCATTTAGAAAAATTAAGGGTGTGTGTGTTTTGACAGTTTGTAAATGAATAATTTTTGGAGTTTTCATAAATGGTTTGCTTGGACTGTAAAATTACCGCAGTATAAAAAGTCTTTATTTTTATTTATTTATTTATCCATTCATTCATTCATAAGTTTGTTGTATTTTTTTTTAAATATTTAAAAAAAATGTATTTAAAAAAGCTGAAAACAACTCATTTAGAAATATATATTACATTTAGAACGTACATTGAGAAAATGGTTTTCATAAACGGTCTGCTTGGACTGCTTGGTTTATTTATTTGAATCACTAAACTTTAATGTATTTTAATTATTAAAATGCATTTATTTATTTAATCTGTAAAATAACTCATTTAGAAAAATTATGTGTGTGAGTGTGTTTTGACAGTGTGTAAATGAATAATTTTTGGAGTTTTCACAAATGGTCCGCTTGGACTGTAAAAGTATTACAGTATGAAGTCTGTATTTTTATTTATTTATTTTTTTTTTATTCACAACTTTGTTGTATTTTATTTAAATATTAAAAAAAAATATTTAATATATTTAAGTCTGCTTAGACTCTAAAGCTATGACTTTATTTTATTTTATTTTATTTTATTTTTATTTTGAAAAGCTACCACAATTTTTTAGTAATTTAATTAAACAGATTATTTACAAAAAAGCTGTTTAATATAACAAATTTAATATTTTGGCATTTTGTAAATGAGTCATTTTGGCAGTATTTCTAAATGGTCTGCTTAGACTGGGGAATCTTTGCTTTGTGAAAAGTCATCCGTTTCAAAAGAGCAAAGCCATTCCTGTTTTCCATCACATGATGTCACCTTTAAATAATCCCACATGCGATCTGTGTTATAGTAATGCCTGATATTTGTTTTCCTTTGACTTTTATATTACATTTGGTCGGATGCTCCTGTCTCATTTATTTAAGACAAACACACCCATTACAATTTATGAAGAGAGAAGAGGCAAAAGACTGCATCCATTTATTAATTTAGCTCATTGTACCTGCCACATTTTTCCAGCAGAAAACCAATTCCTCACTTCTCTATCCGCCGAGACATTTTGGAAGAGAAAATCTATGGGAGACATTATGTGTAGCGGGGAAATGTGCCAGCTGTCGTAAGTTTGCCATCAGTTTGTGTAAAGGTTAATATCACATCTGCTGTGCAGTCCAGCTTGAGGATTCATTCTGCCTTCCCCGGCTCTGCTGCGGGACTCAGCAGCCATCTTCTGTGCGAAAGCAGCCTTCCTGGAGTCTAGGCTTGACAGCAAACAATCTGTTTGAGTCTGAGAGGGTGAAGAGGTCACCCAGCCCCAGTGCACTGCTTAATGTGGGCCTGCAGCCATGGCCCTCCAAATGGAAGAGAGAGGGAGAGAAAGAGCAACACCACTCCATGTTTGGTTTATCATATCCATAGCTCTCAAGCAACAGATTTATGTCACCAAGGGAACTTGGGTTTTGCTTTATAAAAGCAACATGTGCTTTTTTTTCGTGGGAACCGGTTTCTATTTTAAATATTTTAAGCTAAAAAAAAAATCTAAGTTGTGGTGCACTGTTATTTCGTTTAACTAACTTGGTTAATGTAGGTTAACTCTGGTCCAGTTTATCTGATCCTTGATATGGATTGATGTTGAGATGAAATTCAGGCAGTTTATTGCATACACTACAGCAGCCTGCAGCAATAGTGTGAGCGGTGTGTATTGATCTAAATATTTCATTTCTTTCGTGTCACCTTAATCTTGTACAAAGAACGCTTGGTGGTTTGGGGGAGAAAGCTCCTTTTCAAATTAAACGTGGTAAATAAATAAACAGGGGGAAATATGCCTCTGTGCACTCTGCTCCAACCAATTTCAACTTTATTGACACACCTATTTGTCAGATTTCTGCACAAACACCTTGAAGTGCTGTCGACGCATAAATATGTGATGCGATCCTGCTTAGGTTCAGCTAAACACATGTTGTTCTGTGGATATAACATGCCTTCATGTTATTTTTTGTCTAGCACTGGCCTGAATGAGATATTTTACATAAATTATATTTACATATAGTCCACAAGAGAAAATAATAGTTGAATTTATAAAAATAACCTTGTTCAGTATTTTACATACACTTGAATCTTAATAATGTGTTGTTACCTCAATAATCCACAGCTGTTTTGTTGTTGTTTAGTGATAGTTGTTCATGAGTCCCTTGTTTGTCCTGAAGAGTTGAGCCGCCCCCTTGTTCTTCAGAAAAATCCTTCAGGTCCCATGAATTCTTTGTTTTTTCAGCATTCTCGTGTATTTGAACCCTTTGAGATCCATCTTTTCACACCGAGGACAACTGAGGGACTCTTATGCAACTATTAGAAAAGGTTCAAATGCTCACTAATGCTCCAGAAGGAAAAATGATGCATTAAGAGCCAGGGGTGAAAACTTTTGAACAGAATATGTCCGTTTTTTTTTTTCTTTTTTTCTTTTTTTTTTTTCCATGTAGTACTGCCCTTCAGAAGCTACAGAAGGTACTTGCATGTTTCCCAGAAGACAAAATAAGTTACATTTACCCTGATCTTGAAAAGTACACATACTTCATTCTTTTCAAAAGTTTTCACCCCCCGGCTCTTAATGCACCGTTTTCCTTCTGGAGCATCACAGTGAGCGTTTGAACCTTCAGTAATAGTTGCATATGAGTCCCTCAATTGTCCTCAATTTGAAAAGATGGATCTCAAAATTATACAGTCACTGTTGGAAAGGGGTTCAAATACAAAAAAAGGCTGAAAAACCAAAGAATTTGTGAGACCTGAAGGATTTTTCTGAAGAATAGCGGGCAGTTTAACTCTTCAGGTAAACTTTTGAACTGGGCAATTTTTATAAATTCAACTATTATTTGATCACGTAGATTATATGGTAACGTCTTTTATGTGAAATGTCTTATTCAGGACCTCAGCTATTCCTATTTAACCTACCTATACAACACTAACATGCTATTTTGTCGTGTTTATAAATTTGCTGAATAAATATACAGTATCTAAAGTATCTGTTTACGTACATGAAGAGTTTATTTAAAGTTCTGGTTTGCTTAAATGTCTCATCATTCATCAAATTACTATATTAACTCATGACTCATTTTTGAATCGTTTCTCTGCAGCTTCGTGACACCAAGTCGACAGACCAGAATATGACTCTTCTGCACTTTCTAGCCGAGAAATGTGAAGAAAAGTATCCTGAGATCCTGAAGTTCCCTGATGAGCTTGCGCACATTGAAAATGCCAGCAAAGGTAAGAATTTTTTTATTTTTTTATTTTATTTTATTTTATATTTTATTTATCATGCTTGCTTACTTTTACAGGATTTCTTAACAGCAGCACAATATAATAGTTTTAACTAATTATTTTGGTTTATTTGTCTGATTACATTTGCATTTATGGCCTTAGCGATATTGTGTAGCGTATAACAAGACTGTGACTAAACCTCCGGACACTAATACAGTTGCAGTGCTTGACATAATGAAAATTACTGTGAGTCATATGAGTTGATGAGGTGATTTGTTTTTTTTTTTTTTCTCTCCCTATAAAATGCATGCAAATCTGTGTTAGAACAGAGGAATATTGTTGGTGATAGTTGTGTTTTTTTTTTAAACAGCAAAGTTCACAGTGGTCGCTATAATAGCTATACTTCAGTTAAATATAGAGACTCTATTCAGAACAGAAAGTTCTTGTTGATAGAAAATAAAGTGATTTTTATCAGGAATTCAATTCAACTTTTTCAGTGTGCTTGCTGTTAAAGCACAAAGTAATATTTCAGTAAAATAACTCAATTTTCTGGCATGTTTGTGATGGCGTTATTAGTGTAAGCTTGGTGATAATGCCATGTAATTCAGGTTAGCTGCATGTTTGTTTCAGGCTAGATAAAGATGTGCTTATTTTGATCCAGAAGTCTATCCTTTTGTAAGCATGTTATCATGTTTAATCAAACAAAATTCCCTTTAAATGTGTTAAGCCTAGTTAATTGGACAACCAGCTTTGGTTTGCGAAGACATTATCACCCCTGATCTGCAGATATCAGCAGCGTCCTTTGGAAAAATATGGGGTGACCTTCAGATATTTACCCTCATATACTATATACGTCATTCCGTCTATCTAAATCACGCTGCTTTATGGTGTTCGACAAATCCTTTATTGCTTTTCTCCTGTGGTCTTCTTTTAAGCCATGAGCTTTGAGGCTTTTTATGGCTTGAATTAGATGAACTAATGTTACAGAGATCAACCCAGGAGACTGGACACAATTGGCCCCGTAGACTATAATTAGAGCTTTTGCAGAGAATGAAATAAAACTAGTTAATGGCCAAAGAGCCTTTCTTAATCCTTTAGCTATGTGTAAATCCAGCCGTTTCCATCGCCGTGAACAGACAAGTTTCATTAGAATGTTGTAGAGCAGTTCTGAGGGTTGATGAAGGAGCTATAATGAAGCGCAAGGGGCCCATATGCTTCGCAGTATGGCCGACAGGAAAGGTTAAGAGTCCAAATGGGGAGGTAGCTTAGCAGGGATGGTGGCGGAGTCTCACACAGCCGTTCTGACATTGTGGAATGGATGCTTATTATGGCTTGCAGTGATTAAGAGCTTTAGTGCTTCCCACTATGCTAAGAGAGATTTCTGCGAATTTAAATATCTGGTTTCTTAACTCTCATTCATTTCAGACAGATTTGGAAATGAAGGCCCTCAGTGAATGCAATAATCTCCTGTATTATTGTCACACGGAATGTCTGTCTCCATCAGGGGGGAAAAAAATACAGGCGTGCGTATCCCGGCAGTGGCGTAATTTCTCCTGTCAATAAGCTAATTTGTCTTTAATTCCATTTGGAACTGTTTGGTTGAAGCCCTTGAGCTTTATTTACTTTGTTAGTTACCTAATTGCTTATCTAATCTAATAAAAGTAATTTACTGCTTTGTTGTGACGGATGTGGTCACTGTTGAATAGACCAGCTGTATCTTTGTCAAGGTAGATGGCTGAATGAATGCACAAAGCTGATTCTTTGAAGAGAGATATTTCAGAGAGAATCCATCCTTTGTACGTGGTCTTTATCTAATTTGGAATGACAGTTAAGCAGTCTTGCCTCTGATTTGGTTCTTTAGAGGAAATGCCACTGCAAGCCAGTGTCAGCTCCATGAAAATCTCACAGATTGAAATGTTATATATGTTTTAATAATTACTGAATTTGATGCATTATATTTTAAAGAATGTAAGCGTGTTATTTAAATATAAGTTATTTATTTTAACCCGTAAATGCGTACCTCGGGTCTTTAGTGACCCGGGACGTCATTCACTATCCTCTCCCTCCTTCATTTTTTAAAATTAGACATCAACTTTCTTATTATTCCTCAATCTATTTATTCTAAACAATATAGCGAGAAAAAAATAATCAAATATAAAAGAATGTCTGTTTTCTGATTAACGTTTTATAAAAAGTGTATAGGGTCGCTAGAGACCCGAGGTGCGTATTAGTGTAAGTCTATTTTTTTCTGCACAAAAAATTCAAATATCTGATTACTCATTGCATGCAATTCACCTTTATTCCTGTTTAATGGAATATCTGTTTAATAAACAATATTGATGTGACGTTTCACTCATAATCACCGCAGGCATAAAACAAAAGAATATTATCAGCAAAATTTGAACTGGTTTGAATAAAATTTTGAACTGGTGTGCCATAAAATATTAATTTAAATGTCATTTGATGGTGGATGTGGTGTATATGCTGCCAGCGATCAACTATTGATTTTGAAGTCACTGAAAATGATAGTCTTGCGAATATGTTTGAGATCGCAAATGTGAGCTAGATGCTGAATGTACTGTGGAAGTGCGCTGTGACGATGACGGCGATGGTAAAATCATCTGCTCAAATCGAACCCCTAAGTTTCGAAAGGTAACGAAATATGCTTTATTTTATTCTTCTGTAATTGTTCTTAAAATATCAAGAGAGTTTTTTGTTATTACAGCAGTTAGAAATCCAGCCGTGCTGGATATATAGGTCCGGGTTGTTAAAGACCCGAATATGTAATAGTGATTGGCGAAACATTCATGCATTTAAGGTTTATGTGTGAATTTATAAAGAAATTCTGTTTTTTTAATATATATATATATATATATATTCATTTTTTACACAATGTGTTAATTGATTACTGTATACTGTAAATAATCAGTTTTGACTGTTACATGAAATTATGCTTAATGGCATAATTGTGTGAAAATATATCATATATAGCACTCTTTTTAGGCCTTACCTGGCAGTCTTACATGCAGTGCATACAGATGTCCCACCTGGTTAAGTGTTGAAGCGGTCATGAATGAATAATTCAGGTTTAGCTAATGATCTTTTTCGAGACCTTTCTGTTCATGTCAGGGTGGTGAGAGAACATTTCTTCTTTTAACATAGTAGCACAGCTCACCTTAACCCTGAGCCACATTTAGACACCACCCCTCATGCTCTGTAATTCCTGCTACCTCTCTTTTCTCAAGTTCTTGCTTTTCTGTTTCACCCTCCTCTTTCCTGTTCAGAGCTAACCTTTGGGCTTCCTGTCTCTTTTTTTTTCTCCTCACTCTATATTTCTCACAAAGTACAGTACATTTTTGTCTCTTAAGAATAATACTTCCTCCACTTTATCCCTGTCTCCCCATCAAAGCGGCTTTTTTTTAGGCGGCCGGAGTTGCACACCAGAACACAAGAGCACTGGTGCAATGCAAACCCTATCCTGTCCCGGTCTGCCTGTGCCCAGAGGAGCACACGGCTCTACACCCTGCTGATCTCTGCTGTTTGAGCTTTGTGTAAAGCCCTGATACTCTGATCATACACCAGGATCTTCTCGTGGTCCTCTGAATGTATGTAGTTCTCATAAGCTTCCCATCACATGTCCCATGTTCTCTGCGTTTGGGTAGTGTACTTTGCCTCGACCAAATCTGGCGATTTCTTTTGGTTGCATCAAGATCTGCTCCAAAAGGTTGCGCGCACACTTTCGATAATCACATATCCATCTACAAATGTTGGAACTGGCACTCTTAATATACTTGATTGAAAAGAGCAATCAGTTCTGCCTGATTTGCTTGAGAAAGTTATTGTCTCCCTTCAGTTCTTCCTTGATTGGGGACTGCAGAATACCTTTCCTCAGCCCCAAACCTTTAAATCTCCACAGAGATAGTGGAACAGAAAGAGTCTGAATTATTGTCATGCTAACATTTTCATTCTCCTCACCATAAAATTATACTTTTATATACAATGGAGATTAATTAAAATTAGAGAACTGTATGTAAATACTTATTTTTTTCTGAAATGTTCAAAATTTGAAGGAATATTAGCTGTGGGTATACCACTGTTCTACTAACATGTTTGACAAAATAACCAAGACATTTCAACAAACATTAGAGAATGGTAGCCACTGTAGCACGAAAGAGGATTACGAATTGAATTTATGGAGGGTTACAGCTGTTACAGCTGTCCTACTGTACAGCTAGTAGGAAGTGTAGAGGCCCTTGCTTTGAATGACTTCAGCACATCTGCGACTGCAGGACGTCACTTGTTTATCAGATTGTGCTGGTGTGGTCTTGGTCCACTCTTCTTTTAGTGTCTTCCATAGTTTGGTAACTGTAGTTCTTAGCCTTAACTTGGTCGTGAAAGATTTTCCAGAGATTTTCAATTGAGTTTAGATCTCTGAGCCAGCCATTTCATTGTTTCAGTCTTCCTAGCTTTAAGGAACTGCTTTATCTGTTTCGAAGTGTGACAGAGGCATTGTCTTGCATTAAAAATGCAGGCTGATTGGGAGATGCTTGCGGGGAAGGAACCGCATGTTGCTGAGGGAGGTTCTGATAAACATTTGCATTTATCTTGCCATGTAGCTGTATAAGAGGCCCAACTCCCACACAAAACATCCCCAAAGCACACAGTTTACACACTCGAGGTTCAATCTTTCTCCAGTTTGATACCAAACATAATGTTTCCCATCTGGCCCAAATCAATTCAACTTTGGACCAGTTCTACTCTCTCCACACAACATTGCTCCTTAGTAAAGGTGAGCCTAGCCTTTTGATTCTTTCTGCTGATGAGAGACTTGGTCACTGCAGAGAGTGTTTTCAGTCCAATTTCTCTTAAACGTGCCAAAACAGATCCTTCAGCTGGGAAGCAATTCCAGCTGCAGTGCTGAACCGATTCCCCATTGAGAGTCTCCACATTATCCTGTCTTCTTACGTGGATGACCAGCCTTTTTGGGGGGCCTTGAATCGATTAGTGTCATTTGTAAAGCTGCAGTATTCTAGAAATCAAACATTTGGAATGGTCAGCTTCTCTTCCAGTGGCTGGAAGGGTCATCCCTTTGGCCTTCATCTCAACCACTTCCTGCTGCAGGGTTTTAGTCACCACAGAGCGACCCGTCATCTTGCAGTCTCAGTGAAAATTAGTATAATGCTGCCAGTTAAATAGGATTTGTCATATAATTAAGGAAATTAGCACCAGGTGCCAGATCAACACCAGTAACTTGGAGGTATTTGTAAGCATTCTCTAATAGCTCATGTAAGTTTTTTTATACTGTGCTTCAGAATACAAATCATTTATGAAATATGCCTAAAAACTGCCTGTCTACTCCTATTAGGATAATTTCAAATAGGACTAAATCTTGAAATTTAGGAAATTTAGGTTGTTCTCTAGTTTTGATCTCCACTATATATTACAAATAATTTCAGTTAATTAATTTGTAGTAATACCTAGCTGTAAATTACGCAGCTATGGTGACAGCTGGAAATTGATTGCATTGGAAAACATTACTGATTGGTTTATAATTTTCAGTGCATTCTAAATGAAACGTTCTGATGATGACTGTCACAAGTCATTATTGCCATTTCAACAAAACCTAATTATGTTTGCCAGCTTGGTAACATTACCTTGGCGACAAGTTTAAATCAGTCCAATTTGCAGTAGCAATGTTCAGCATATCAGAGAAAACCAAACATTTACCAAATGCATGATGTAGAGCAACACAGCACTGGCCAAACAGGGCATGTAACAGTTCTGTCAACTGGCTGTGGGCCAGCGGAGCATCCTTATTGTTGAGCACTTTTGATCTGACCTCAACTTTAATCACATTACACCATACTTCAGCTCTTGCCCAAAGTTAACTGCCCTGTGTTGTATCATTGTTATTGTAATTTTGAATACTGTCTTGACAAATTTAAATTGAAACAGCAACTGTTTGTTAATCAATCATAATTGCATTATTCTGTGTATCCTTTAAGCTGAGTCACAGTTTGGCATTTGCTTGAATCTGTTAATGTGATTCAGAAGGATGTTTGTCTTACATGCGTTTGCTGTCTCCGTCTGGTTGTGTTTATTTTCTTCCCCTCCTGTCTTGTGCAGTTTCTTACTGTATGCAATCTATCCATTGCTCAAGGGGTGTTGTAGAATGCAATTTTGATGTCAGTTTTGATTCGACCTGACATTTTCCTTCAAAATAATCATCATGACAATTCTTCATCTGTCCTGGCAGCACAGAGCCACGTAAGGGGTTTTGTTTATAATGTGTTAAATATTTTATGTACCTCAGCAACATAATCTTGGGTTTCGCTTTAAAAAAAAATCTGTTTGGATAGGAGATATGTGCTAGCAATCCCATGTTGACTAGCCACTGCTTCCTGACACACATGATTGCATCCCTTAATACCTCTGTGCCAGCCAGCCTGTAAAAAAATATGTTGCCCAGGTAAAGGTCAGAAGCGGTCATGGCCTGCCTCCCCAGGCCGAGCTTCCCTCCGGGCAGAGGAGCTCTCGACTTTCCTGTCTCATCCATTACCATCCACCTCCATCAAGGGCGGTGCTAATTAGAATGTGTTTTGATCATCCTGGGAGGATAGGAAGAAATGTGCTGAGTCTCAAGGAAGGGCTGGGACATGGGGAGCAACCATGAAATCAGAGTGGCATTGTACTTTCCCCGTTACTTATTCATGAAGTTCATCCCTCCTGGGCTGCTCCGTTACACCTCCCTGCCCACAAAAAAAGCAGTGGATGGATGCTTGTAGCAGTTTTACCTGTTATATTACATCACAAACCTGAACCTGCAGATGGTTCAAAATTCACATTTGTAAAGAAAGTATGTATATTATATAGGTACTATATTAATTATGGTTCTTATTCTTATTTGTGACCCTGGACCACAAAACCAGTCATAAGGGTTAGTTTTTTTAAATTTGAAAGTTAAATAAATAAGTTTTTCATTGATGTATGTTTGTTAGGATAGGAGAATATTTGGCCGAGATACAACTATTATAATTTTTACCCATACAATGTATTGTTGCCTATTGCTACAAATATACCAATGCTACTTATGACTGGTTTTATGGTCCAGGGTCACATTTATTATTATTATCAAAGTTGAAAACAGTATCTGCTGCTTAATATTTTTGTTGAAACTGTGATCTTTCATTTTTCTTTTAGAAATAGCAAGTTTAATGAGCAGCATAGATGTCTTTACTCTCACTTTTGACTAATTTAATGCATCCTTGCTGAATAAAAGTATTAAAAGTATGTGACACTGAAAACTGAAGTAATGGCTGCATGAACTGTACTTACTGTACTTTTTGATCAAATGCAGCCTTGGTGAGCAAAAGTGATTTATTTGCAAACATTAAAATGTAATTTTTTATTGTAATTGTTTTTTTTTTTTTTTTCTCCAAAAACCTGCAGAGCCATAGAAATCACAGATTTTGAAATTGGTACCCCAGCTAGGTTTTTTTTCAGGTAAGCAGCCTCCCAAAACACCCTGGCCGCTGCCTAGCAACACCCTAGCTTGACAACACTGAAAAAATAAAAAATCAGTTGGCAGAGCCTGCAGTATGGAAGAGCATGGCTCCCCCTTTATATGTATTCCTTGCCTCATAACAGAAGTGTTCCTGTAACATTAATCATGCCCTGCATATGGAAAATGAATCAGTGTAATTGTTCAGGTGCTGCCCCTTTTTCGTTCTATTTGTCTTGTCCGTAATGTAAATGGCTGTATCTTGTTTAGTAACTTTGTGAGCTTGTAATTCATGGAAGCCGAAGCTAGGACAAGAGGAGGAGGAGAGAGGAAATTATAAGAGCAGAGAGGGTGTCCTGGTGTTGAGCTGCCACATGAATCAGCTGCCGTTCTGTATCGGTTGTTCTTCATCCTAGAGTGAACTGGAGCACAGCGGTCATAAAGCATGCGTTTTGATGATTGTGGTCAAGACCTTGTTTTGTGAAGTGCAAGCTGTATGTCAACAGAAAATTCAGTATGCAAGAGTAATGCTCTTGCAAAAGCCTGCCTCCGTTGTTATCTCTTTAGTTTGATCGCTCGTGCTGTTGCTTGTCTTCGGCGCAGTTGCGCAACAGAAAATGTTAGGGCAGGAAAAAACTGCTGTTGAGTTTTGCCTGTTCTTTTCAGTCTTTCATTTCTCAGAAGTGAGTCTGTAAAGCTTCTTACCAGTGACTGTCACCATTTCTTCAGAGTGCTCTCTGACACGCTACTTCAGCTCAGAACAATGGAGGCATTCACTCAGTTTACAATACTTCTGCAAAGAAGTTTCAGCATTTCTGTGAAACTGAATTTTTAATGGAATAATAATAATGAATCAAAATCAGAAATAACTATCTATCTATCTACAGGAGGTCAAAAGTTTACATCCCCCTTTCAGAATCTGCAAAATGTTAATTATTTTACCAAAATTAGAGGGATCATACAAAATGCATGTTATTGTTTATTTAGTAGTGACCTGAATAAAGTATTTCACATAAAAGATGTTTACATATAGTCCACAAGAGAAAATAATAGTTTAATGCAGATTTTTTTTTTTTTTTTTTTTTTTTTTTGTGATAGTTGTTTATGAGTCCCTTATTCGTCCTGAACAGTTAAATTGCCCCCTTTCCAACAATGACTGTATGATTTCGAGATCCATCTTTTCACACTGAGGACAACTGAGGGACTCCTTTGCAACTATTACAGAAGGTTCAAACACTCACTGATGCTCCAGAAGAAAATATAATATGCATTAAGAGCCAGGGGTGAAAACTTTTGAATCTTTAGATTCTTGAATCTTTAAATTCATAAATTGTTCACACCCTGGCTCTTAATGCTTGTTTTTTCCTTCTGGAGCATCAGTGAGCATTTGAACCTTCTCTAATAGTTGCATATGAGGCCCTCAGTTGTCCTGAATGTGAAAACATGGATTTGTTTCATTTTATTTATTTTTTTTGTGTAATGACTGGCTGACTGCACATTATACTTTATGCTGTATAACCCATGCTACCTGAAACCAGTCTTGTTCTATTTAAGTGCTAAATCCTGACCAAAACTCAACTTGAGCCATTTGAGCCAAAACCTTCTGAGGAATCAAACAAGTGCTTTTACGGGCACATAAAATCCTACATCCTCAAGTGCAGCTGAACCTTCACTCCCGCAAGGTCACATTGAACTGCACATCCTCAAAGCCATCTGTAGAAAATAAATAGATACTTTAAAAAAGATTTGGATTTTGCTTTATGCCAGAATCCTTTAGTTCAAGGACACCCTGCAAATGTAAGTATGCGAGTGTATCTCTATATGCCCAATATTTTATCTGCCCGTCAGTGCTGAGTGGTCCGTTGTGGGAATATCATCTCTGCCACCATGGTTCCCCACCCCGTTGCTTGGTGCTGGGCCTGGATAATTAAAGATTGATAATTTCCCCGGGGACAGAAAGAACAAGCCAGGATCAGGAGTTCAGCCGCATGTCTCGGCGAGGGGGAACACACCGAAAATATATCTGCTGTTAGTTAAGCCTTAAATGGGGTCAGGTTGAATGTTGCTTTGGGCGCTCTCTGTTCCCTGACTGATGTGGGATGAGTGAGTCTCAGTGAGAGGAATACTCACCTCTCGTTCAGCTGATATCTCTCATTACCTGACTGACATATATAAGAGTGGCCTTGATTTATCCTGTCATCTCGCCGAATAGTGCTGTTAAATTGTGTTTGTGTCAATAAAGGCAGCTCCCGTTTATAGGCATAAAGCGTATATTGCGAATGAACTGAGATGGCCGTATCAACCCATCCGAGGCGTAGATATTGCCTCACAATTTCCTGCTTAATGCAGTCCCTTCCACGAGCGGCCAATCGGTAATGATGATTCCGTCGCCATCGAGAATGGGCTCTTCTTGATGTTGGTATTTTTGCACATCTGACCTTCGCTAATAGAGCTGGGGAAGCCGGGAGCGGCTCTTATTGACCAATCTGCCTTGTTAAACCCACCCTCCGAACCCCACTAAAGAAGGGGCCACCAACTTTCTGCCTCGAGCCTCCATTGTGACTCCATGCAAAGGCAGACCGACAATCCAAGGGGAAATATGACACAAATGTGCTCGTAAATCAATTCGGTATATGGCATAGCCACAGGCGAAGTAGTTTGGAGTCCAAGTGAAGGAAAAAAAATGAATGAATTTGTAGGATATTAATAATATGGTGAATGTATCTATTATCCACTTTGGTAATACTTTATTTTAGTTACACATTGTTACACATATTACATGTACTTACTTTTAGAATAACAGTTAATTATGCATAATTACATGCAAGTAACCCTAAGCCAAACCCTAATCCTAACTCTAACCATACAGTAACTACATGTAGTTAATTAATATTACTCAGTACTTAAGTGTATAATTACATTGTAACAAGGACACCTTAAAATAAAGTGCAACCTACACTTTTTTTTTTTTTTTTTTTCTGTAAGACTGAGGAGTTACAAAGCATTGTTTCTATATGATGAGCTTAGTATTATGTAGCCCATTGTTGCATTTCTGATACCAAAACAGCTTCTTTACATGGATTAGAAAATGATTTGTTGATTTCTTTTACTTTTGATGGTTTTAATCTGGAATCTTCATTTTTCAGTGGCTTTGGTTATAGGGTAAGATGTGGGGAGGGAAAAAATTCTGTCATTAATTATTCACCCTCATGTCGTTCCAAACCTGTAAGACCTTCATTCATCTTCGGAACACAAATTAAGGTATTTTTGATTAAATCCAAGAGCTTCCGGACCCTGTATAGACACCAACACAACTACCACGTTCAAGGCCCAGAAAGGTAGTAAGGGTATTGTTAAAATATTCGATGTGACATCAGTGGTTCAATAATTTTATGAAGCTAGAGAATACTTTTTGTGTAAAAATAATGACTTTATTTAACAATTTCTCTTCCCTGTCAGTCTTTGATGTTTGTAGGTACTAAAGTGCTTAACATTAACTTTTTGATGCGGTAAACCCGAGTTCGAATCCGCCTTTTGCCAAACTTCTTGTTCTCCCTTTTCACATCACTTATTACATCAGAAAGACATTTATTATTCATATATATAACAATAATTGAAAAGTGAAAAATCATGGGTATTAATCAGTTCAGATTAGGGGTAGTTGCATCCATTTAATATTTTTAATATTATTAATTATAATTTACACTCAATATGTTATTATTGCATACTGTTTTATAATATAGGCTACTACTAATACTAAGGTGCAAATATCTGCCACTAAGTAGTATAAACAGCATAACTACTATTTATGTTTATTGCATATCATTAAGAAAACTGCTATTTTGACTTAGCGCAAATTCATAGCTTTCAGTCATGTGACCACCATGAAGATGTGGAGGGCAAAACATCCATAGAACTGCAGCACAACCTGTAAACTTTCCATCTGCTTCAAGCCGAAAATGTTTAGATCACCTCTCAAAGAATAAACAATGATATGTAAACAAAATGCAAGTTTTGGCCATTTGCAATCCATATTAAGTAATCGCTGCAATATTTCAATCACTAAACAGCATGACAAACACACTGAAAAACACTCAATGTGCCTTAATGTATTTAAAACCATGATATTTAAAGATCAAATTCAGTACACGTCTTATTGATAATGCATAGTTTATATAAGTAAGCAGATGAGGCCAGAATATGAATGCAGTGCACTAAATAATTCAGTGTTTTCTTTGGAATGGTTTTCTATGGGAAACCATTTAATGTGAAACTTATATTTGCGTTTATATTCTGGGTTTATCTTCTTGCCTGTAGTCTCAGCTTCAGACGTCACGCCCACGGACCGCTGGCTGAATTTCTGATGCATATGGCACACTTAGCTGGAAACACTTTAGGTGTTTTGAAGTCGTCATCGGATTGGTTAGATTGGTTAAAATCTCCAGGATTTCCAGGAGACTTGTGTTGCATTCTTTAACGTTCCGCCTGGAAACAAAAATGCCGTGGCACCAAACCCCCTCACGAAAGAAAAAGCTGTCGTGTTTACAACTGTGATGACGAGCGCTTATTAGGATCAACTAAATGCTGAAAGATGAAAAATTGAAAGTTCGCGGCATAGAATCTTTAAAATATGTCTGAGTTTTACGACATTTCGACACCCCTAAACATGACGCAGCACAAAACGAAACACGATTGGTTGCCTTATCCATCAGTCATATGGCCTCATGGACAGGCCTTGGCCAAAGTTCCCAGACTTTCTGCCGTCAGTCTGAACTTCTGGCTACGCGAGGCTAGCTTGCCTCTACAAAGTATGCATCATCATTAAGATATATACTGAATTTCGCCTTTTAACAACATCATTTTACTACATTACAATTTCATGCAAACCATGTAAAAATAACTGGCGGTCAGTGGAGCAAAGGTAGGCGTTCCTATAAGGGTGTGACGTCACGTGAAAACTATCAATAGCTTCTGTCTTAATTTATACATAATATTGTTAATTGCTAATACATGTTTGCATTTCATACATTAATGTTAATTTATACTTAAAATGTTACAAAATATATTGTGATATGTAGAAATTAACATGAACCTAGATGAATAAAGTATTGTTTATTGGTAGTACTCAAAGTCTATAGTTTTGTCAGACTTTAATGAGGTGTGCCCCCTTCTCTCTGTCGTTTTTTTTTTTTATTACTTCCTCCTGTCACACCTACAGAATACATTCCCCCTGCAGATCAATCCATGGAGATGTGCCCTACATTTGCCGCTTTGGCTCAGCTCTCCAAAAATGCTGGCCTTATCTGCACCACACATACATGCATGCCAAACATGTCTGGATTAAGATGCTGAGGGCAGCACTCTCACACATACCACACACACACACTGATTCTGGCACTTTAGATTAAAAGCAAAGTGAACATCTGAGGGAAAAAAAAAATCAGTAAGAGAGTTTTACCATTTACAAAATCTGTACAAATCCTGTTCTCCTGGAGGACCTCAGAAGATCGCAAGGATAGTGCTATCTTTCTACCTGTGTATCTTTTTTCGATTTATAAATTTGATATGTATAATAATTCTCCAAAAGCAAGACTTTTCACTCTTTCATTGTGTTGCATTAGCCCATCTTCCGTTATGTCTGACTCCGGCAGGCGGCTTATGATGTGATGGCCGCTTAATGTCCAGTGAAGGGGGCTACTCTTCTTGTATTTGTTTTGCAATCGAGGTGAGACTGACTCTTTAGGGCAGGATGTCCTCTCAGCTACACAACAGGCTGGCTGGGAGAGTAGACAGTCTGTCAGAGGGCATATCAGGAGCAGGAAGCAGCCCTGTCTGCCCCAGCTGTCCCTGCATGAGTGATGGCTTTTATGAAACGTTTCTTTATTCCTCTTCCCTTTTTTGCCTGTTAGAATATCGGAGAGATGTGGCAGCCCCCTGTCTGGCCCCCCCTTATTCATTCTCTGTCCGGCGGTGCAGGTACGCAGACATGGATGGACACGTGCAGAGAGGCTGACTGCTCTGCTTAGAAATACTGACAGCACACCTGGATGAGAGTCGACAATGCAGCAGAAAATGAAAATAATGCTGTTTGCCAGGCAAGAAATACGTCCTGTCACTGTCAACCTCTCGGCATGCTGGGATTGTTGGACAGGTTGAGGCCAACTTTTTTTTTTTTTTTTTCTTTCTTGAAAGCACTTTAATGTGGCTGCTCTCCCCTCGCCAAGCTCTCCATGGGTGTGAAGGAGCGTGTCTCATTATTGACTCCCCTACATCCCTCCGCCCCCTCCACCTTCATCTTACCATTTCCTATTTCCACCTGGTAGGCTGATAGAGCTTTTGAGTTCGACCTGTCAAAAGCTGTCAAAATCAAATAGGTTTGAAACAACTTGGAATATCCAGCTACAATGTTTCTTTTTCACTGAATCTCTCTGAATGCTGCAGTGAACAAACAAGTAGTGTTGAATTAGAGTGTTTACCAGATGTGACAAATCTCAGAGAGGCTTTATCAGGGGGACATCTGGAGGCAAAACAATAAAGGGAAACAAAAATGAATTGATGAATAAAAAGATAATGCTGTAGTTCTTCAGATGACATGCATGACTAAACCGTACCAACGTCAAACCTTTTCCTCTGAGGTTATTTGCAAGACAAAACAACCTCGTCCTGACAACTTTCTGCAATGCTCCATAAATAGCTTACAGTAATAATGCGGTACGCTTTCCTTTCATAACTTTGACTCAGCACCTTAGCTGACTCGACAATCGTGTTCATTGTTTTTAACTGAACTAAAACAAGTCATAGGTTGATTGTGACTTCTCTTTGAAGTAATTTTTCTTTAAATAATTAATTTATTTCATTAAAGGGGTGATGAACTGCCCTTATTATTATGTTGCACTGTTTTCTGAGGTCCACTTATAATGTTATCATGATTTTGACATTAAAAAAAACATTCATAATTTAGAAGTAATAGGCTATTTTCTGTCATTTCAGAAGACTTACAGTTGATGTTAAAACTCTTCACATAAAAGATGTTTACATAAAGTCCACAAGAGAAAAAAATAGTTGAATTTATAAAAATTACCGGGTTCAAAAGTTTACACCCCCTTGATTCTCAATGCTGTGCTGTTACCTGAATGATCCACAGCTGTTTTTTTGTTTTGTTTTGGTTTGTTTGTTTGTTTGTTTGTTTAGTGATAGTTGTTCATGAGTCCCTTGTTTGTCCTGTACAGTTAAACTGCCCACTGTTCTTCAGAAAAATCCTTCAGGTCCCACAAATTCTTTGGTTTTCCAGTATTTCTGTGTATTTGAACCCTTTCTAACAATGATTGTATGATTTTAAGATCCATCTTTTCACACTGAGGGCAACTGAGGGACTCATATGCAACTATTACAGAAGGTTCAAATGCTCACTGATGCTCTAGCAGGAAAACCCATGCATTAAGAGCCGGGGGGTGAAAACTTTTGAACAGAATGGAGAGGTGTACATTTTTCTTATTTTGCCTAAATATCATATTTTTTCATTTAGTGCTGCCCTTCAGAGGCTACAGAAGATAGTTACATGTTTCCCAAAAGACAGAATAAGTAAAATTTACCCTGGTCTTCAAATTCAAAAAATGTTCACCCCCAAGATCTTAATGTATCGTGTTTCCTTCTGGAGCATCAGTGAGAAATATCTTAGCCAGGTCAATACCAAATAAACAATAACATGCATTTTGTATGATCCCTCTTCTTTAGGTAAAATAATTTAAAAATTGAGCTTGTACAATGATGCTTCAACAGTTTTCCAGAGGGGTGTAGTTTTGTAAAATCACTTGCATCACTGTCTGGTTTTATTTGGCGTCCACTTTCCACAATCTAATCAATTGCCGATGGATAAAACCGAGTCCCGGCCTACATTTTTCTTTCTTTGAAAAACCCGTTTCACTCAGTACGACACATTATGGAAGTAAATTGTGTACTCTGTGCTTTTTGTGTTCAATTTAAGGTGAAACCAGTTTTGACTTGTTGAGGACTGGTTTGCTGGTGCTCCAATTAAGTTCCAGTGGTCCATGAAAGCACACTTTTGCTGTTGATGGTGACCCCATTTCTTTTGGAATAAACTGAATCTAATAATGGATGCATCCATTGGGCCAGGCTTGCAGTAGTGTTGCACATAGAGCACAACAAAGCAGTCATATGTATACAGACTTAGTATTGTAAAGTTTTTTTGTTTTGTTTTTTTACACAAGCATTGTTTCAAAAATCATTAATTTGTTAGTGGTAGTTGCTGTTTTTTCCCTTCTTCTCCCAGCTTCTGAAAAGAGGTTGATTCAGGCTGCTTAGTTTCCACAAACTGAGCCATCAAGAGATACTGGAAATATTAATGATTTGGCCTGAGCAACATTGACAGTATTTGTTTACATGTGCACAGATGTCTTATTTAGTCATCTGGTTTTTGAATCCCGGTCCTTTAGCCAGTAAATGCCTGTTTGAACGGATGGCCAGGTTTTTGTGTCTTAAAATCATTGAGAGCTGTACTTATAAAGGAAACTGACAGATACCTTTTTTTCCTCCTCCTCAATACTAATTACTTTTTCAAAAACCGCTTCCATCCAATGAGAAAAGATCAGTCTCTCAGAAGAAACAAGACGTAAAGATGCCTTTTTGAACGTACGGCGGTTGCATTGGCCATGCAAAACATCACAATTTAGACTCATCATGGATGTCTTGGCCCCTTTTAATCCTGACTGTTTTATGTTCTGTCACTCATTTCCATGAGAGCAACTAGATAAGAGTGGATGTTGGCAATTTGCAGGCTGTCTGTTGTTTGCAGTCAGGCAGAGGTGAGAGACAGCCGGAGAAAAGCATACCTCATACAGGAGATGACCTGGATTTGGCTCGAGCTGTGAAAGGAAACCGAATTACAGCTTGTCTGTGCTTGAGTGCTTTCTATTGGCCGCTAACAAAAGCATTTACAGGCCCAATTCCATCTTATTTTGTCCTCCCGCTTCTTTTTTCTTTACCGTTAGACTCCACAATTTACGTTCTTCTTAAAATGTTTCGAAGTTTCTGTGAGCCGCATGATGCCTCCGCTTGCCCTTTATTTTAATGGCTTTGCGGAAACATCCATGATCCTTTTTTTTTTTAATGTTTTGAAAAATGATCCTTTAATGAGCAATATCATTTTTACTGTTGTTATTTGTTGTGTGCTCGTTAAGTGTCAGTGATAAACATGGTGTCTAACCACCTGCAGCGTCTTATCTCGCAGCAATATTTGTCTCCACATTGGTAGAGTTATTAAAATCTCGCTCTGTGTGGGGGAAATGTATTGCAAGCCACCTTTGTTTAGCACTGTAGTTTCCCAATAACATCCCACAGTGCAGCACTCAGCTGCTGTTGCAATGAGAAACAGGCCTTAACTGAGCCATGATTAACCACAACTAAAGAAGTCACTCTGAGCACAATTAAATGACTGAAGTACCAAATAATGATTAAAAAAAAAAAAAAATAAGAATCTAATGAAAGTAATATCCAGCACTTTATATGTAAAATCAGCTGTCCCCAATAGATTTCCCAAGCTCACATTGCACATTCGCTCGCCTCGAATGCAGCCCTTTTTCTGCAATTACTTTAGTGATTACAACCTTACCGGCTAAATACTGTTTATGTAATTTTATCCTCTGTGAGTGGCTGGTGAACATAGGAGTTACTGAGAATGCGTGAGTTTGAAGGGTTTTAGGAAAGTGATTGGATCCTTGCTGTAATGCACAGCAGAATCACAGGTTTTGATATTGGTACATTTTGGAAGTTGTATGTGAGATAATAAGATATGCCAGGTACTGAGCTGTGCGCTGCATGATCTTCCAAATAAGACTCAGATGTGTCTTGTAAAGATGGTTGTAATTTGGAATGGGGCAAATACATGTGTTTGTGAGCACTCATGTGGTTCATAGAACATCTCGCCTTCATTGAAAGCCATGGCTTTTTATAGTAACACAAAGCATGGACTCTTAGTGAAAATTAGTGTTAATTTCATCAGCAATGACCATGACCATTATTTATTAATTCATTCATTCATTTTTTTATCAGTTTTCATAATGTAGACAGAGAGCGTGTATATCTAAATCTTTGATAGCAATTTATATAATAAATAGCCTGTAATAAATCAATAAACTAGATGAGGTAAAATAAACAATGTGTATGAGTCGACATTCTAATGACTTATGCTTTGTGAAAGTGCAATATTTCTAATGAAATGTAAAAATAACAACAATCATTGTGATTGAATGTTGAGCACAATTATTATTTTCTTTCTTTCTTTCTATTTATTTTATTTATTTATTTAGCTATTACTGCATACAACGTGATGAAATGTCATTAAGTTTTCATTGGCTAAAACTAGATTTAAATGTCCAGACATTTAGGCCCGGTTTCACAGACAAGGCTTAGACTAAGCCAGAATTAGGCCATAGTTCAATTACGACACTGAAGTTGTGCTTAGAAAACACATTGCTGGTGTGCATCTCGAGACAAAACAAAAGCACTGATGTATTTTAAGATCAGTCAGTGCAAGTTTCTGTAACGTGGCACAGCTCAGACTTACATTTTAGTCTAGGACTAAGCTTAAACCTTGTCTGTGAAACCGGGGGTAAGTCTACTAAAACTTGACTGAACAAAAACAGGAAAATCTGACTGAATGTGATAACTAAATAGTACATTTGACACAGTACTAAGACAAATGACAAAACTGACTAAAGTGAAAATTAATAAAAAGGCTAATTAACCAGGAGTAAACAAGGATATGCTACATCTAATTTCCAGCTATTTAGCTGGATTTTCTTTGTTAAGACGACTTAACATATAGATGATATTTTAAAATTAAATAACAAATGCTAAATATTCTTTAGGAGATTTAAAACTCAATGTTAATGCAATAATTTAGTATTTTTTGTGCTGATGAAAAAATCGGCAGAGCAAGTAGAAATCTGAAATACTGGCCTGATCCTTACTTTTAAGCCTTGTTCATATCACTGACAGCCGGTAGGACAACAGGGTGGACTTTCGACGGAGTCAAAGGTACATGATTGTAAATATCATGTCTGCCTACTCTCCTTCATTCTCCCAGGCTGCCTTAGACACTCCCTCACCTACCGCACTGCGCTCCAGCGGAGCCCTGCTTCACAGATCAGCTTTTTATATACTGTAATTATCTTATGATGTAAGTAGCAGCTTGCGCTAGTTAAAACAGATGGCGGATCATTTCAAATCCCATTTTTCATGTTTGCCGCGGATATCAATAAGACGGCAGTCCCCAAACCTGCTCTGACCTTTGTGGCTGGTGGCGCATGTCATCTGCAAAATTGAGATCAGGCGCGTGACATTTTTCAAATCACAGGATAGGGAGAGAAAGGTCCTTATCAAGGCTGTCAATCATGACTTAGTGTATTCCCTCACGCCCCACACACACAAATCAAATCATCTCCGGTAGGGATCACACACAACACACAAGGGCTGTTGTTGATCCTGTAAGCTTGAATCATTTACCAAGTTGAAGGAGGTCCAGTCACACTTCGGCGGCAGGCTTCTTTATTTTTATTTTTTCACACGGTTCTGTCTATTTGTGCACTCATATTGAGTTGCTGCATTGCAGGCTGAAATGCCACGATGACAATTTAAGCTGCTCCTTTCATGCCAACCAGTCTCCGTGTGAATTGAATTGGGTAAACTGGGTCATATTTTATTATTGGTTGCTGTGGCAATGTGTAGTTCCGAAATTGCATTGAGGTTTTATTATTATTGTTGTTGTTGTTGTTGTTATTAAAATACTATTTATTATGTTTATTTTTAATACCTATAGAACAGGCTTGGTAGAAAGATAATTTTAGCAAGGCCATGGATACATTTTAGCAGTGGTGAACAGTCGTGATTCTGTCCTCTTTTTTTTTTTTTTTTTTTTTTGGATGTTGAGATGTGTGAAACGGTCTACCTTGATAGGAGGTGAAAGGAAAGGAATACCTTGAAAGGAATCACACCACTCATCAGCCAGCTGTGAGAATCCATTAGTCTTTGTGAGACAGACCTTAAGGACACCATCAGGGAAGTCAAAATTTTGAGCTCCATTATATTTATAGTTTTGTAGGGTAGAGTGGGGTAAGCTGTGTCATTTTTACTCTAGGCAAGGAGAACTGAGATAACAGGAAAACTAATGTTCCTAATTTTATTTCAGGATAACTGGTACCACATAAATTTAGAAGATGTTATCAACATAGTGCCAAAGTACCAAATAAATTAAATAAGTGGTCCAGTGACAACTTGCTAGGGTTAGTTTTCAAGACAGCATTTCTCATTTTCATTTAGTTTAACTTGATGTGTTAAAATAACTAAGACTAAAACTGACATAAAAATGAATAAAAACAAATTTTAGATATGTTTAAAAAAAAAAGATCAAAACAATTAAAAATAATAATAAAAACTGTAATAGTATCTCAATGATACTAAAATAACACTGCAGCTTACATGTTGCAGGTAACAGTGATGTGTGAAGTTGACATATTGGCAATATATATATATATATATATATATATATATAATAGCATACAGTTAAACCAAAAATTATTCAGATTTACTGGTGGGTGCAGGACAGTATAGTTCATTTATGTAAGTGAGGATAGCAAAATAAAGTAAACTGTGACACAGTATAGCCAAAGATTCTTCATACAGTGGACTACAAGTAAAATTGATTGTACAAGTCAAATTTGTGACCAAAAATTATTCAGACACTATGACCTGACCATGTATTGCTTAAGTGGTTTTCTTTAACTGCTAATGCGACCTTTTTACACCACAAACTGAACAAAATTAATCATTTCTTTTAATCGCATGCAAAATAAAAGTTTGAGGTTGCCTAATATGTGTTTGTACTGCGTAATTATTATGTATATATATAAATACAAACACATTCATGTATATATTTAAGAGAAATATGTTATTAATGTTCAAAATATTTTAATGTATATATATATATATAATATAAATTATATAAAATAAAAAAAATACATATACTTGTAAACATTTCTTAACTATATACATGAATGTGTTTGTATTTATATACGCATAATAATTACACACAGTACACGCACATATATTAGGCAAACTCAAACTTTTGTTTTGTATGCGATTAATCCCAATTAATCGTGATTAATCGTTTGACAGCCCTAATTTCTTTATTTCTTTAACAAAGCTATGTTTAACAAATATTGTCATACTTACAGTTGTCTGAATTTTGCATTGATTGCATCCAATACCTTTCTATCAAAGTTATCTGACATTATCAAGATGAATTTCTTCTGAGTTCTTGTCATATTTTATTACCATTTTCTAAACTATAGCAAATAAACTGTGATAATGTGAGAAATGTTGACGGTGTCTGAATAAATTTTGGTTTGACTGTATGTTTCGGAATGCAACAGTATATGGTTGTCTATTTCTAAATTTATGGCCACATGACCATAATTACTAGGACAGTCACCCAATGACGCATCTTACCCCACTCTCTCATACTTGAGCAAATTATGTACATGATTCGCCGACTTATTTAGCACTGGGACGAGTTTATATCGCTTCTAACTATTTTTCAGATGTGACCTTTTCTTTACATCTAGGTGATTTGCATTTTATTTTCCTCCTTGTTTTGTTCGTGATATGAAACGGCGCGGTGTGATCCATATTCAAATATATTAAAATGAGTAGCAGTGTGTTTGCATGTGAAATTAAGAAACCGAGTTGGGGTTCAAAGCCTGGTCCTGTGCATGCTGATAAGTAGGGGGAGGGCCAGGCTCAGCGGGAAGCCTTGTTCCACTTTGCAAATGAAGGGGGAAAGGGCAAAAAAAAACCTGTGACCATGGCACGGTTTCGTGCAATACGCAGCCAGGCGTCACTTTGTGACTTTGATATGCGTCTCCGAGCAACAGGTGGAATGCTATAATCTGAAATATCAGGAATGTAAGTTCTGCTAGGAATTTTTAATTGCATTGTCATGTGAAGCCTTGTCTTTTCAAAGTTAAGAGAACAGAGACAGATCGAGAGAGCGAGAGGGAGAAGGAGAGAGAGAATCGATTGTTGCTGGCCAAATTGATGCAGCGTTTGTCTGCGAGCTCACAGCAGATAAAGCGAGGGCCGCTGTGTTTGTCTTCAGGTGGCCTTTTCTACGTGTGCCACATTGCCATTTTGATGTGTTAAGTTATAATGGGTGTCTGCCATTCTCTGCTAGAGCTGCCAATAAAATCTCAGGAGGTGGGGATTAGGTGTTGGTGCTGCTATGGCTCTGCTCCCATCCACCCCCTCCTCCTGCTCTGCTCTCTCCTTTCAGACTCCTTTCTCTCTTAGTCACCTAAGGCCAGCGTGTCAAAGCAAAGGAGCGGGAGGAGCTTCTGTCATGCGGAGGTCAGCCATCACTCTTCAAGTAAACAGATCTGAGAGCAAAGAAGGATTCCATGTCCTTCCCTGTTTGAAGGCGTGGTTCACCCAGTAATAAAAGTCTCGTTATTATTTACTCTGCCTTATACCTGCCATTTATTTAATTTAATTTAATTTAATTTAATTTTATTTTATTTTTCCTGTAAGAGTGTTTATCCTACAGTTCATAGTGAACATGGCCACATATCTTCAAGGACAAATGCAGGCCTCAACATTTATTTTATTTTATTTTATTTTATTTTATTTTATTTTTTTTTTTTTTTTTATTTTTTTTTTTTTTCTGTAAGAGTGTTCATCCTACAGAACATGGCCACATATCTTCAAGGAAAAACGCAGGCCTCAACATTTATTATTTTATTTTATTTTATTTTTCCTGTAAGAGTGTTCATGCTATAGTTCATAGTGAACATGGCCACGTATCTTCAAGGATAAATGCAGGCCTCAACATTTATTTTCTTTTATTTTGTTTTTTGTTTTTTGTTTTGTTTTTTTGTTTTTTTTGTTTTGTTTTGTTTTATTTTATTTTTTACTGTAAGAGTGTTCATCCTACAGTTCATAGTGAACATGGCCACATATCTTCAATGACAAACGCAGGCCTCAACATTTATTTTATTTTATTTTATTTTTCTTGTAAGTGTGTTGATCCTACAGTTCATAGTGAACATGGCCACATATCTTCAAAAGGGCAAACAGGCCTCGACATTTTATTTTATGTTTTTTTTGTGTGTGTGTGTGTTTTTTTTTTTGTAAGAGTGTACAACCTGCAGTTCATAGAGAACATGGCTACATACTGTACCTTCAAAAGGGACAAACACAGGCCTCAACAAGTCTTAAGTAGCACAGTATTTTTGTAGCAATAGCCAAATATGCACTGTATGAGTCAAAATTACAGACTTTTTCTTTTATGCCAAAAACTAATTAGGATATTAGGTAAAGATCATGTTCTGTGAAGATATTTTGTAAATTTATTAGAAGGCCTTGATTGATTTACCTAATTATTATAAATAATGTTATGCATTTTCATTGTGCCCCCAAAGTTCCTTAATGTATTTCCAAATATTTCAACTTATTATTACAACACCAATAACAAAAAAAAAAAAAAAAAAAAATCCCCTCAGAACCACTTTTCTGATACTTTTATGGAGTTTTTGTCCTTTTTGGAGCTTAACATATATGGTCGCAGTTGTGTCAAAGAGCTGTAAAAAAAAATTCTTCAAGTCTTCTTTTGTTGTGAAAAATACCAGCGTACGTGAGGGTGAGTAAATAATGACAGATTTATATTTTTGGATGAATTATTCCTTTAACGTTTTCAGAGGTCCACCAGACTGTGAAATCAAGCGCAATTGTCTCTCTTCAAATGCTATGAGAAGACATGTTCAGAAGGTTTAGTGAACCTTAATCCAATTGTTTAATAAACGCCATTAACAAAGCGCGATGCACATATCTTAACCTTTCTTTTAAATAATCGCTAGTGAAGTCCCCTTAATGAGTCGCATACAGCTTACTTATTGATTGTCTCTCTCTGAAGAAAGAACAGCCAGAAAGTGCAGACATCATTTCATGACTTATTGATGCGTTAAGAGGCAGCAAGCTAATAACACTGTCTGTTCGCTCGCCTCTCTCTCTTATTCTTATCTTCTCTACTTAGCGTTAGGGTACTATTAAGCTTTAAAGATGGGGTATGCAAGAAGAAAGCCTTATGGGCACGCAGCTTGTGGCTGTTAGTTATCCGGTTATGCCGAGAGTCACAGAGCTCCTTGGGTAATGGCTATTAAATTGAGTCGAGGCATAGAAGCTGCCTAGAGACATGAGGACTTTAGAAAGGCAAACACTACTCCACCCCGCAGCCGTTCGGCAGAGAAGGCTTGGGGTGGGTGTTACATCCAACATCTAACAGCTTATAGGATTGTTGTGTTTTTAACTAAATCAAACTTTAAGAAACAAAATGAGACCTCGTTTTGCAATATCGATCTCTTTATTTTAAGTGGTAATGCAGTTTTAGATGTGCATAAGGATGTTTAAAGGTCTTAGAATCAGTGTTTGTCAAATGTAGAGTGGCGTCAGTGAAAAATGATTGATGTTAGGATGAAGGGTCACATAAATCAGGTCATACCGTGGAAGGACATTTTACCTAGGTAAATAAAAGTTGGATTTTCGCATGCTTTTAAATGGATTCTCAGAAAATCACTCGGTTCAATTTTTAGAGCATATTAAGAATTATAGCATGCAATTCAGGTTCATATTGTGAAAGAATCACTGGAATCTTCTATTGTTGTCCTAAAGAAACCCTCATTGATTAGCCCCTCTCCTGTATGTGCTTGTAAAACAACATTTTCCACATAAACCTACAGTCACTTCATATTGTATAAAATAGCTATTGACCAATCCAGCATTTCAGAGAAAGATTGTTCCTCCATTGCAGTTTTTAATTTAGATTATGACTCAACTTCATGCACTCTAAAAATGCTGGGTTAAAAACAACACAACTTGGGTTATTTGGCAACCCAGCTCTAGGTAAATATTGGACAGAACACATGCTGGGTTATTGTGACCCAGTTGGTTGGGTTAAATGTTTTTACCCAAAATGCTGGGTTGTTTTAAGTCAACTATTGTTTAAAAATACTATATTGCTTAAAATTGGCTTAAAATTAAAAATCACGAACAGAATTACTAAAGGCAACAGCAGTAATCAAAAGATGAACATTTATCAATAAGCAAGAACAACCATGGACAAAAATATAAGACAAATTAAATTTATTTGGGTGAATACAGCATAATTTACAACATTTAAAGTCAGTTTACAAGCATTATAGAAATAAAAAAATGTAACATTTAAAAAAGCATTTTAATTTAAGTGTATTCAAACGTTCTCTGTAATGACTTTTCACCAACATAGTGCTAATTCTTGTGCCGCTGTGTCACCAAAATCTGAGCCGGTGATGAGCTGCTATTCACTGAGGGAACTGCCAACCATGACCGTCATCCTCGCGTTTCACTCGTAGCTGAAAGATCCCGTGACTGACTCCATAAACAAATAGTACTGAGATATATTTTATAACATATTTTAACATCAAATTAAATTCAGTATTATAACAAATAAAATCAGTTTATGTTATGCAAGGCAAAAGGCGTTTCTATCATCCGAAACGACCGCTGTGAGGCATTTAGCTGACTGACATCTCGTCCTTGTATGTCCTTGTATACAAACCTTTATTTTGCTGAAGAAGTGCACCAAATCGGTGGAGCTGAGAACCCCTCTCTCCTGTAGAGGACTCAAAAAGCCCGAAAAAGCTCTGACTGTAACTCAGCAGCTGGGTTGTTTTGTTGGAGACAGGCTCAACCCGGCGGTTGGGTGGAAAAAAGTAACCCAGCAACCCGTCTAAAATGTGCCTTAAAATGCTTATATTGTTGTTTTCTATAATGTGAGTGGAATAATCCTATAAACAATCATGTTGTGACCTCCCTAGATACTATTTCAGCCTTTAGAGTTTAAGATTATTGCATTTCGGCATCCCTCATATAGCCACCAGCGAATGTTTCATACCTGGATAAATGGAAAAGTGTTTTATATGTAGTAAAATCTGTGAAATTAGAGGGAGAGAGAGGGGAAAAAAGGTAATAAGCCATCCCCATCAGGTGGAGGAGATCCCACTCTTAATTTGTTTATAAGACTATTGTGAATATCAGATAAAATATGAAATAACGCGTGGTCTGACTTCTCTGTTTGCTTGTGCCGTCTGTAGGGATTCTGCCAGTCAGAAAAAAAAAGAAAGCAGGCGGTTAATTCATCTCCCTGCTTGAAAGTCTCATTAAAACGCTGATGAGTTTAAGGATTGCCTGAGGTAGAGAGAGAGCGAGCGACAGAGTCTTCTTTATAGCTCTGCAATCTAATGCTCGAGGCTGTGCATCTGCTGGGTGCAAAACAAAAAGCAAATGGGCAATCCAATCTCCAATCAATACCAGGCACTTTTCCTTTTAAACACATCATGAATATACACTTACTTATACATGTGTTTGCCGTGCAAATGCCACGGTCCGTGACGTCCGCATGCGGCCGCGTTAAATGAAGACAGAGCTTGCAGGTGTGGGAATTGATCTGACCTTTTTCATTGGTGGAGGGATATAAATCACTTTGTATGGACTTTATTACGCTCTTAAGGGGGGATACAGGGTATCCTAATTTCGGTAGTAATGTTGGGCCTCAGTACCAATACAAGCAGAAGGTCACGCACTGTGAGAACAATCTATTTTAATAGACACCGGAGTTGGCAGCGTGGCCCGGAACAGTGTGCGCACTGTTTCCCCCGTGCTGATTTAAACACACATGGCTGACAGCATAGAATTGATCTAAAAGAGCTGTTTGCAGCCTGGTGCTTCACTATGAAAGTGCACTCGGAGAGGCCTCTTCAACTTGCTCGAATTCCTCGGAAGACTCAAAAGCTTAGATACCGAGCGCTCAATAAAAATGGACTTGCGCTGCTCGATGCAAATGGATTTCTTGCAGATCAGTCAGATTTCACATGTGTCTAGTGCTTTAGATTTAAAATAGCCAATTTTAATCATCTTCCAGTTTCGTCTCGCCTTAATTCCTCAAAGAGCCACTGTCCCGTGGCTGGAAGAACTCTCACGGAGATGCTTAAATCATCTCCGTGTCATGTTTTCATTAAGGGCCCATTTTACTGCTGTTTTAAAATGAGTGAAGAAGCTGGCTGTGATTCACTTTGGTTTATCATCAGCGTGAGCGGCAGGGGGGCTGTGAATCAGCGCCGTGTCGATAAGTAGCTGCATTCAGACCACAAAGCGGACAGAGATGACTGCGCTCTCTGTTTAATTTCAGATTAGAGTCGGACGGCCTTTACCCCGCTCGCCCCCAAAAGCAGGGAGTCTGAACGGGGGCCACTAATGTCCTTGAAGCTGCCTTAAATTGCACTTCCACCGCAGCTCTTTTGCTTTTGCACACCACTGGTGGTGTGCGTGGAGAGATATCCGCTCCTCTGCAAACTCCTCTAATGGCGCACCTCTTCGCCATGGCTCCTTGGCCTGTGCAGACAGTCAATCAAGACTGCAGACTGCCTCACACCTCCGATGAATAGATCATTTTCATTTCAAATCCACCATTAATCAAGCTAGAGTCGCAGCAATCAGCAGGCCTGAGAGCAGGCCAGAATGCAGTGCATGTGGCACCGCGCGGAGATGCATTGGGACTGGATAGGGAATAGACACACAAAGAGCAAAGCCACGGATGTAATTTCTCTCCCCAGTACCTCCAGGCCCGTGAGCCGCAGAGCTCCCTGCGAAGTGGATGAATGGTCAGAGGCAGCAAATGGCGCCGTTTCATGAGGGGGAAAAAAAAAAGAGTCACGAAACACAAAGCCATCTATTCGTGAAACAAAACAACTTAGCATTCAACAGCTGTTTTATCATGACTAAAGCGCTGCATCAACATTCAGGACCAGAATGATCTGTGTTATAATATCTAATATTTAGTCTAATGTTCCATGCATGGCTCTTTACTTAATAATAGTCAAAATTTTGCTGCTGCATTCACTTTCATGTGTTTTCTGGGCTGTTGCATGCATCTAAAAATAACTCTTGGGTTTTACCCAGCCCTGTATCCAGAACAAAGCCGGTGTGACCGATCATCTAAAAGCCTCTTCCCCAATGAACAAAAGTCTTCATTACAAAGCCTCATTGATTATCTATGGCGGACATTTATGCAGCGAGAGCAGAGAACCCTGACACTAGAGGCTGTGTGTTTTCAATGCCTCTCATTTATTTGAATTAACTGTGTCAATGATGAACTGAGGCTTTATTCAGCCTTAAATCAAAGCTAGGAAATGGTCAATGAAGTCAGGTGTGTCCTTACGGTGTATTGTTTCACATAATGGGCAATCTATGAAACAGCTCGAATCAGCTGTGCACATCTATACCTGCAGGCCTTTTTTGTTTGTTTGTTTCCTGAAGCTGATTAGATTGCACACTTGATTCATATATGAACATTCAAGGTGCTTCTTTCAACCCGAAAGGCAACTATCCGTTAACTTTCTATTAAATGTTAGCAAATAAGGGCAGATGTGCTCTCTCAGGTCATGATGTTTCTCACAGAGGGAGCTGTTGAGCTAGAAATAAGAGCAGTGACAAAATTGCTTCTGATAATCATGCACAATGAGACATTCACAATATATACACATAAGAAAGCATTTTTGTGCCATTTTCATTTCTAAAACATTTATGAAAATGAAATCCGAATTAAAGCTGCATGTTTGTTCAAATGCTAAAAAAAAAAAAAAAAGTTTTTTATCAGTATGATTTTTTTCAAGAATCCAAAAGGTGTTTTACTAGGTTCAGTGTGAATGTCACAGATATTGATATTTTATTCATGGACTTGCCTTCCTGCATTGCATTATGGAAGCTGTCCACATGCTTATCAGCCTCACAAACAGAGCTGAAACTTTCCTCTGTGCTGAAATGTCATTCAGCTGATGGACTGTGCCCCTTTAAGGTCCGTCGCATGCACCATGTGATAGCATATGACTTTGAAGCCGTGAATGAGTGTGATGACATGAGTCAACCTCACTACCGTTCTCTCACCTAAAGCCGTTTCAGTTAGCCTATGGTTCTTTCTCATTTATCCCAGTGCGCTTCGCTCTTGAGAGGCAGTTTGCGCTATTATCTCAGAAATACCAATCATTGAAATCCTTCTCTGCAATGAAAGTATTCCCTTACAAGATAGACGCTGTGCCGTGGTATTCGTTAGCCTGAGTTCAGAGAGGTGATATTAAACAGTAAGTTGATGTTCAAACATTGATGGATGTGTCTGCCCTCCTTGCTCTGTCTGTATCAGACTTTATGAATACTGATCCGCAATTCCCCTCAAATAAGCTAATCTGTGAACTCTAGCGGAGTAATAAGCAGCTAACTCCCACTCTACAAATTCTGCAACATTTTCAAAATCTCTCTGGTGTTTTATGCTATCAACTTACCTCCCCTTAAGAATCAAAGATGTTATTTCCTTTGTACATTAGAGATGTAGAGAGACAAATATAAAATGATTGAAGAAGGAATTATAATTTAGTATCATGTTTACATCTTAGGTTCTGAGTTTTCAAAAGAATCTGTCGATTGTTTTGTCTATATCTATCATTCTATCTATAGTTTTCTTTTTCTTTCTTTCTTTCTTTCTTTCTTTCTTTCTATCTATCTATCTATCTATCTATCTATCTATCTATCTATCTATCTGTCTATCTATCTATCTATCTATCTATCTATCTATCTATCTATCTATCTATCGGTCTATCGGTCTATCTGTTGGTCGGTTGGTCTGTCTGTTCTCCTGAACATCTATCTATTTGTCTGTCTGTCTGTCCGTCCGTCTGTTTGTCATTGTTCTCTTGAACATATCTATCTATCTATCTGTCTCTCTGTCTGTCTGTCTTTCTAAAAAAAAACATAAAATATGAAAAATACACTTTTATGGAACAACACTGCTTTATTTATATTGTTTGTTGTTGTGAAAATATGTGTTATGTAATATATGTATAATATATAGACACTGCATTACCAGTGATTTCAGCCTAACCTGGCTCTTTCCAGACTCTCAAAATTCTCTTCACTTCCCTATCTCTCAAAAGCTTCATCAGAACTCTAGTGTGTTAGCGCCCTTAGTAGGGGCACAATCACCCAAGGGCATGTGGGTAGTGAAGGAGTAGAGGACAAAGGTGTGTGTTTACCTATAAATATCCCCCAGCTCCACAATCTGTTCCCCGGTATTCATAACACATAAACATGGCCCACCCACACCCTCTACCCTCTGCACCTGCACAACCCAGACTTCCCTCGGTGTCCCCCGAGGCCCCATAGCCGGCAGACCCCGCTCAAGGTGTATTCCTCTGTCAGTGGCTCATCCCTTTCTCTTTTCCCTCTGTGAATCTCTGGAGCTACTCAGGTAGTTGTTTATTTAGGCTGTCATGAGCCAGGCAACCGATGTGACTGGTATCACCCGCTGCTCGTTAGACAGTTTAGCGATTCTGCCCGGTGGCGTGTTGTAAAAGAACTACAAGTCACGCATGTGTGTAACTTGAAAGGCTTTCGGTCTTTTCTTTTCTAGAGGGCAAAGATCGATAGGCCTGCGCACTGTTCTTTACTGCTCGCGCTCTGTACGTCTTTCCCTTTCTCCTTGTGAGAGTCTGATTTCTTCTTGTTCCCAGGGAATTGTCAGCACCTCGGGTTGATGTCTAAACTTTCTCATATATCAAAATGCATTATAATTGGCTCCATTTGTGTGTCCCTCAGAGATGGTTCGTCAGCTATCTGTTGTCACAGTGGCTGCCAAAAGCAATATGTTTTCTAAAGTGTATGAGTGCAATTCCATATGTGCTTGATACAGATATCTGGCTTCTTTTTACAAAAAAAAAAAAAAAAAAAAAAAAATTCTCTCTTTCAGGTCAGAGAAATGCTTGGATCTCTGACCTGTGGATATATATTTTTTTCTTCCACATTTTATCTCTCATCTCTATCTGCAGTTTGAGCTAAGTAATTGCATCCAATCCAGGTCCTTTTAGAGCCTCAGTTGTGAAGGGATGTCATTGAACCAAGGAGCTTCTCACAATAGAGTGGCGTTATCGCCCAGCCAGCGCTGTTTACAGGATCCTAAGGGAAGCTGAGGAGAGAAAGAACACTTTTATTTCCAGCCTCACCGCTCCTGTATGGCAAATCCTCTCCTCCAAAATGGGCGTCCGTTAAGGAGAGCAGACAGAGGCTGACGATTCCCAATCACACGCTTGATGGCCAGCAGCCAGCATAGACAGAGCTCACCACTATTTGTATTGCATGAGGTGTGCTGTTGATGTGACGTGAATGGGAATGGGTAATCTAGAATTGCTCATCTCATTCAGAAGGGAAATGGGATTTGCTTATGGTTTTAGGGTTCTGTTGTTTGATCCTTTTTCTTTCACTTTTCAAATGTTGAAGTAGTTTGCAGTCAATCACGTGGTGTGGGATTGTTTATATTTCACTAACAATGGATTCAGTGGTATTAGAGTGCCCCTCCTCACGGAGCCCTTGTTGTCTTCGTTTTATCCCTTTTTATTTACTCTTAACGATCCAGAAATGTTTTTATTTCATCAGCTGGGATCTCCTGTGGCTAGCAGCTCATTTTGAAGCATATTTCAACCTTAAGGTTTTTAAATGCAAAAGCTCTCAATGATCAAATCAGTCAATAAATCCTTAATTATGATTTGCAAAGTGAGGGATTTCAGGAAAACACGTATTAAAATAATAAATGGAGCGAACGTAAAAGGATTTGTTGCTTTTTTCCTCTCCATCCGATTAGCACCCCATTGATGGTGACTAGTAATTACGCTCAGCACAAAATGTATTGTGGATTTGCACTCTTTCTGCATTGGAATTAATTGATTTCTGCATAAACTATACACTGGTTTCTGTGTTTAGTGATATTAATATTTGCTTCAATTAAAAAAAATATATATTTCAGCATTTAACACATCATATTAGTCATAAGATAGCAATTGCATGACTTTGTCACCGTAAGCATTTCATCTTTATGCAGTGCGAGCTCTTTTGTTCTGCCTGAAAGACTCTTGTGTTGAGATGTAGATATGATTTGTACTGCTAAAGTATATATGCCAAGTATATGCCATTTCTGTGCTGTCTGTTTCCCATTACCTTTACTTATTCTTAAGTGCCAAAGGAGTGCTGGCAGATGCACAAATGTTTTCTAAACAAACTGAAACAATTTCACTTTGCATTAACCAAATAGAAAAGCCTCAAAATTGCAGTGAAGTCTATCAGTTCAATGCTTATTCAAGTAGCTTCCTTGTTTAGGAGTTATTATTAAATGTTGAGATCAATAATCCTCAGATTCGCTTCAGTCCGGACATGGTGTTTTTAGTATGTGTTTTAAGGATTGAAGTTTCTCGTGTGTTGTCCAACGAGAGGCGTGTTTTCATTGTGAAGAGACATTATTGGAAGAACTACATTTTACCTTCTAAGTTAATAAGGTAGAATTGGAGAGGGGATAGTTTGGGTATCTATAACGTCTTTATTTTAAGGGTCTCCTGAGCCTCAAACTCATTACATACCAAATTAAAAGACGTAATCTGGCTGTACCCTGTTCTGCTTCCTTCTCCCCATCAAACTTTCTGTACAGGATGAATGCAGTGAACTCCAGTCTAATTGGAGTTTAATGAAAGTTTCCCACTTTCCTGCCAATTATCGGTGTACATATGTCAAGTGATGGACCATAGCTTTCATGCATAAACGTCTTTAGGTACCTCATCATCTTTCTCTCTCGCTCGCTCACACAAGCTTCCTCCTCTGCGTCTTATTCATACACATTTAATGGATGCATACATACCGATCGTTCATTCATGCATTAACTCTCTTGTGCAATTCAAATCTGCGTGCACGGGAAGATAAAGAAGCAATAATTCTATTGTAAACCACTTAATGGTTGTTCACGGGTGACCTTGTCTTTTGTTATATGCTTTGTTTGCCTTTGTTGTTGGAGATTATTTAAATCTCAAACGCCTTATGCTACACCGGGGCGTCCTGCTCCGAAATAAATCTCAATTCACATTGTATCATCCGAGCATCTCAGCTACAGCAATGAAATATTGATACGCCTTATCTATAAATCTCACATGGAAATGGTGCCCTCCAACAAATGGCTGACAGTAACGCTGACACCTTGGCATTACAGCTGATGATTTGGTATTTTGCAAAGCGCATCTTCTTTCTTTTTTATGACAAGCGACGTTACTTCATGGCAGTTTATGGCGAGAGGAGACGGGAAGGAGCTTAATGAAATAGTCCTCGTCTGTCCCCTGGCTCTGAGAATGAATATCGCACAGAGCAAGCCTGAACAGAAGGGCAGGGCTCACAGGCACTAAACCCTGACTGTAAATCTTTAAGAAGCCAACCGGCAAGGAGTTTGTCTTATTGTGTAATGCCATCACAATGGGCACTAATGCTGTCGAGTCCTTGATCTTTAAATTCACTCAGATCTCAGCTCATGCTATTCACATGCAATTTCAAGTGATTTGACATAAAGAAACAACTTTTTTTGATACCGTTTTAGTTGACTGAACCGACTGGCCTTGAAGAGGCTATACATAGACTAAAAAATAAATAGCACAGATGGAACTCAGGAATGAGCTTTGTGTGAACGTGCGAGCGGTTTGAATCTTTGGTCATGAAAACTAGCCAATAGCCTAAATATTTGTTAACCTGAGAAGGTGACGAATGTTCGCGAACACAGTGGGTGGGTGTTATGGAAACACGCAGACCGCAGTCATTAGTTTAAATTGCCACGTCCCAGAAATGGTTACTGCGAATAGGACAGGGAATCTTTTTCAGGGTTATCTTTTTTCCCCTCCCCTCCAGATCATGTGAAATGAGCATGTTCAAGTTATTAATGCGGCAGTGCTGGTCCCCTGTAAACAGTGTTATTTTGTTGTTAATCTTACTAATGATATCCCAAAAGGATGCCTGTTTTATTCTGCTTGGGCTTCCAGCAGGGCTCTCTATTAAGAAGAGGAAAGCTGCTTCTGAGACAAACAGATTTATTGCTGAAAAGCAGAAACTGACCCATAACGAGCCCATACTTTCAGAGGAACATCAAAAGAAATATTAACATTTTCCTCTTCTATTAATTTTCCACATGCAGCACCACACACTGTTACCACTCCAACTTTTTTATAGCTATAATAACGTTCCAAATCCTGATTGTACTGGACACCGTGGCATTATCCTATTTATTGTAGTAATTAAACTAAGCAATTAATTTCTTAAGTGCTCACATTGGGAAATGAAGTATCTATTCATAGATTCTCTATTCTGTGTGGTCTTAAATCACTTTATTTTGTGGTAAACAAGGGGTCTGCGCCAGAACCTAGAGAGCTTCCCATGTAGGGAGCTGCTTTCCAAGTCAGTATCCTGACAGAGATGAAACCTCGGAAGTGATTGATTACATCTGCGTGCCACACTTGTTGCGCTCCGCATGGGAGATTTCACTCACTCAGTTGATTCCAATAGACTTAGGCATTAGCATGTTGCTTAGCTAATGATCAGGCTGTCAGGCACAAAGCGGGGCACCCTAATAGGCTTAAAATGCCTAGCACACTAAAATATGGTTAAAATAGTCATTTTTAATTAGATCTTCATTTCTAGAGCTGTATTTTTATGAGAGCCAATTTTTTTTTCTCATTTTTAGTTGACTTCATCATGAAAGATCATGAAAATCTGACTTTTTCCATGTTTAAGTGCTATAATCGGGGCCCTGGTGCATCTACCAACCCAGAAACGTGAAAAAGATCAACCCAGTACATTTTTTTGATATTTCTCGCTCCTCCCGTGATGTAGGAAGGGGATCTTATTTTAATATACTGCCCATTAATCAGCACGTTGCCACCTACGTGAGCGACAACGGTGTACCAGTTCTAACGCGATGGCGAAAGTTCAAGCAAGTTCGATGCTAACCAGGGTTCATACAAGGGGCTTAAACTGCTTAAATCACTTGAATTTGACTTTTTGAAATTTAAGGCCTGGAAAATCCTTGAAAATAGCAATATTCCTGAAGAGGTACTTGAAAAGTGCTTGAATCATTAAAAGACAACGTATCTATGAAATAAGTGTTTAATTTTTTTAATAAGCACATGAATCTTTTCACGCAAAATTAATGCAGTTTTAAAAACATCATACTTTTTTCACTTATTTCAGTTAGTCATAAAACTAGCGAGCTAAGCCTGTACTGACGATGCGAAAAGAGGAACAGATGAACCAGATCAATTTGAGTCGTTTACACTGGATCTGATTTAAACTTGTGACTTCAATCATTAATTTTAAGTGATTCACCAGTAAAAGCCAGATTAAATTAAAAGAGACATTAATTTTTTAATTTCAACATCACTTGTAATGATTTTAAAAAGCACATAGTGATGGGTGAAACTGACCTTTTTGAAACTATGAATCTGTTAAACCAGTGCAAAATGATTCACTGTTTTGAAGCACTCCAATCAAAATACATGTCGCAAATCATTTGTTTTTGATCGGGACTTCAAATCGTGTATTGCGAATAATTTGATTTAGATCCAGACTTAAGAGTAAGTTTGTGAATCATTTGACTTGGATCGGAACTTCAGATTGCGTATCACGAATCATTTGATTTAGATCAGAATGGGTTTGTGAATCATTTTGTGGATTGAATGATTCAAATCAAATAATTTACAATGCGTGATTTGAAGTCCCGATTTGAAGTCTAGATCAAATGATTTGCGATACGCAAAGTTCCAATCTAAGTCAAATGATTTGCGAATCATTATTCGAGACTGGGACTTTGGAGCATGGAATGTGAATCATTTAATATAGTTTGGAACTTTGGAGGAGGTTCACAAATCTTTTGCTTTAGATCGGAACTTCGGAGCGTGGATCGCAAATCATTTGATTCAGATCGGAACTTAAGCGCAGGTTCGTGAATCATTTGATTCAGTTTGGGACTTTGGTGCGGGTTCGCAAATCGGTTTCGCAAATCTTTTTACTGATTTCTTTTTTCTTAAAAAGTAGAAAACATCAAACAATTAAGGCAGAACGGTTGTAAAAACGTTTTGCCATTTCATTTTATTAGTATATTTTTATTTATCTATTTATCTTTTTTTAGAATTTGAAAGAGAAGACATTGTTTGATAAGTGAGATCTCTGACTGAATCACTGAAAATAAAAAAAAGACGTGCTTGAAAAGTCCTTGGAAAAGTTCTGGAATTTTATTTTACACTATTTTGTACAAACCCTGGCTATCTGTTCTATTATTGGCTGCACTGACGAGTACAAACACTGTTTAAAGTCCCAGCCTCAGAGGAGACTAGAGCAGTGGATATATTGATTTATTTACTGTATATTATGCTGCTGCCACACAGATCTAATATAAACATGCATTTTCTTTCCCAGCTGTATACCTTGACGGTTTTGTAACCTGTGTGTTTTTACATAAACTTATGTTAAAGCACAATAAGATGTGAAAGAGAATTTAGTTTGCTACTAACATGGCGTGTGACAACTGTTTTTGGAGTTTAAACTAATGTGGTTTAAAACACATCATTTCAGCGCAACTGATATGTTAATCAAAACAAGACCGATGTTTTTTGACAGAGTATCAAAGTAAAGGCACAGCCCTATTCTGGAAAAGGGGGCGGAGAGTAGCAGCTTATTTAAATTTAAAGATGCAGGCACGAAAACAGTGTGTTTCTGCTTCCACTCAAAATACGCATTTTCGAAGTGATATATTAAATGATCTCTGGGGTGTTTTGAGATGAAACTTCACAGACGCATTCTGAGACTGTAAATAGGGGCATAATAGGTCTCCTTTAAATAGAAGGTTACCTCCAAAGGATGCATGCTTAGTTTTGGAACAGAGCTGAAATTTCTTCATTTGGTCCCTGGTGTTTGCGTTTCATCAGTGGCGAGGCCCGTGAGATGAGTGAGTCAGTGCTTTTATTAGCTGAACTTAGAGCTGGCTTTTTCTCACCCTTGCTACTCCCCCAGTACCAGGTCTAGAGAGGCACACAGCACGCTATCTTGCCTATCCATCTCCATAATCTGTCTGCCCACAATTCTCTCGCTCACCCCCTATAAAAAAATCAGTGCAACATGCCATCAGAGTATTTTAAACCACCAGTGTTTTAGCTTTTAAAACCAGCCTGACAAGCTTGTAGCATCGTTGAAAAAGCTTAAACTTGTGCCCTTGCCCTCTCGCTCGATTTTCTCTCTGTGTTGCTTCTGTTCTCTCACAAGACCTGTCCTCAGACAGAGTGTTAACCTCGGCTTTGTAAGCCTTGATTAGGGGACAGTAAATCCCCAGTTGTAGGTTTCCTCCAGCATGCTACTAATGACACGGAGGCTACCCTTTATATTGTTGTTAGTGCTTTGAGTAGATTTGTAGCTACTGCCCAGTGTCCTCCTATTTTGGCTTTATTGTTGAGTAGGAAAAGTTAAAGCAGATGTTATTAGCACTGACCTCGGGAAATAGCAGAGATTGAATCATTTAGTTAGGCAAACCAGACTTAAAAAAAAAAAAAAAAAAGAAGTAGGGTGTACTATATAGTACTTTGGTGTTGGCAAGTTTGTTTGTTTATTTATTAATTTTTTTATTGAATCTTTTTAAACTTGTGTTTATTTTTTTAAATAATTATCTTATGCTCACGAAGACTGCATTTACAATTTTTGATGAAAAATGCAGTAAAAATGATAATATTGTGAAATATTACAATGTCGAAAAACATTGGCTGCACATTTTAATGGAGATTATGATACTTTTTTCAGGTTTTTTTTTTTTTTTACATATAGAAAGTTCAAAAGAACAGTGTTTGTTTAAAAAAAAAAAAAAAAAAAATTTAAACAAGTTAACTTTTGTAAAATTATACTTGCCTTTACTATAAATTTTGATCATTTTAATGTATCCTTGTAAAAGTAAATTAATTTTAATTAAAAAATAAATAAATAATCCTATTACCCCAAACAACTATGTATATATTATGTTATACAGTGGCATGCGAAAATTTGGGAACCCCTTGCTGAGTCTGTGAAAATGAATAATTTTAACAAAATGAGAGAGGTCGTTCAAAATGCATGTTATTTTTTATTTTGTACTGTCCTCAGTAAGTTATTTGGCATAAAAGATGTTTACATATAGTCCACAAGACAAAAAAATAGCTGAAATTATTAAAATAACCCCCATGAGTCCCTTGTTTGTTCTGAACAGTTACACTATGCACTGTTCTTCAGAAAAATCCTTCATGTCCTGCAGATTCTTTGGTTTTCCAGTATCTTTTGCATATTTAAACCCTTTCCAACAGTGATTTATATGTTTGTGAGATCCATCTTTTTTTTACACTGAGGACAATTGAGGGACTCAAACACAACTATTAAAAAAGGTTCAAATACTCACTGATGCTCCAGAAGGAAAAATGATGCATTAAGAATCACCGGGGGGTGAAAACTTTTTGAATTTAAAGATCAAGGTAAATTGTACTTAATTTGTCTTCCAAGAAACATGTAAGTATTTTCTGTTGCTTCCGAAAGGCGGTACTAAATGGAAAAAAAATAGATTTCAACAAAATAAGAAAAATCTTCATCCTGTTCAAAAGTTTTCACCCCCAGCTCTTAATGCATTGTGTTTCCATTCCTTTTGGAGCATCAGTGAATGTTTAAACTTGTTTTAATAGTTGTGCTTGAGTGATCCTCAGTGTGAAAAGATGGATCTCAAAATCATACACACGCTGCTGGAAAGGGTTTACATATGCAAAAGATGCTGGAAAACCAAAGAATATGCAGGACATGGAGGATTTTTCTGAAGAACAGTGTATAGTTTAACTGTTCAGAACAAACAAGGGACTTTCCCAGACTTTCACATGCCACTGTATGTAGTATATATATTACTGACATTGTCATTTTCCCCCCTTTGTAACTGTTTTTACTTTTGTCATCCCTGCGTTAGATATAGTTAAGTAATTAATATATGAGCTAAAATCTACACCTGGGTTGCTTACTCAAAATGTCCTCACGGCGACCCTCTTGAAGAGTGTTTGTCCACTCTAAGACCCATACAAAGCCTCTCATGTCTCTGATGAGTCAGAGCTTTGACCCTCTCAGACAGACCTTTTTGTGCCGTAATCATTCGTACCGTGTGTATCAATAAAGCTAAAGCCATACACCAATCACAGAACGGCGCCACGACTGTGTCCGCATCCCTACTGATCCCCCTAAGACACTGCTGGCGCTTTGAAGTCCAGACTTGAAAGGACTACAGTGAGTGCAGAGAGAGATGGAGAGCAGTAAACAGTGATTATGTAGAGATTAATGAAGCTGAACCCATGCTGACGCCACTCAGCCTCAGGACAGCAGCCGCAGTCAGCAACTCCAGCATCACTTCACTGCACCTGTCCACCTGGGCACACCTGCAAGATTTGCAACACAAACCAGCCAATATATGCTCGAGTACAGGTTGATAAGAAAAACAAGATAGAAAGTCCAATTCACTTATTAGAAAAGGATATTAAACAAATTAGTTAAACCTAAATCTGGTGGTTGTGAATAATCTGCATATTCAAATCATTGTTATTTATTTATTTATTTCATTATTATTTTTTTCTGTTTTACAGTATTAGTTTACTGTAGTATTATTAGTATTATTGTTATAGTTTTGTACGATTGAATTTGTTGGCATCACTACAATATCATTCCGGCTCAGAGATTTTTTTTTAAATATTTGTTTTAATATTACATTAGATAAATAAACAAAAAATAATTTCATGTGTGCACTGCTTTTTACTCTCTCCAAGGTTTAGTGGTTGATGGTATCTGGTATACTTTTTTAAGCCAAAAAACAATTTCATTTTGATTCCTAGTAGTCTTATTTATGTTCTCCCTTAATTATTTATATTTTTCAGCATGCTTTGTCAATGCTTTAAATGAGTGATAATTCAAACTGAAGTTGCCTGAATTACTATTCTGATATGCTCTGCATGATTATTTATCAATATTAAATGTGGCATGCTTTGCCTCTAGTAATAATGTCACTGATCAAAGTCTCCAGAGTGTAAAAGTTGATATAGAAACCCTTTGACAGTAACTTCAGTGCAGTGTTTAACAGACTTCATAGCCAAAGATTTCTGAGGGCTGAGTTAGATGCTGGACTTAATATGCTTGTCAAGATGTTGAATTTTAAATAAGAGCACTGGAGTTCATCAAACAGTATGAGGTAGGCAGACAACTACCACCTACATAGTACAGGAGAAAAAAAAAACATGCTTAAAAATAATAACAAAAAATAATAATAACACTAAATAAAATAACACATAAAGCCCAACTGTACACTATGGCTCAGTAAAGTTAAACATGAGCTTGTAAACTCACGATATAATTCTTTCTTTGACCACAAACTAAGCAACATACCCATAAACCACTGTTTGTTTGTTTTTTCTGCCTTTTACAGTATCTGCCCAGATCCTGAAAGCCAGCTTGGACAATATGGAACGGCATATTGAGAGACTAGAGAATGACATCCAGAACTTCCCCAAGACTGATGACAAGCAGGATAAGTTTGTTGAAAAAATGTCAATATCCTTTAAGTACATTTACTGCTTTTACTGTCTTCTGTGCTGAAAAGTTTAGTAGGTTTCTGTGCAGTAATAAGGTGCTGAGGTCCCTTTCACAATAAGCCATGAAAAATAATAATTATTAATCAGTATTTTTGTTTTGATTTCCATTTTCTAACTACAACCATTTGGGGGTTCAAAAGTTTGAGGTCGGGAAGATTTCTTTGGTAAGAGAACTCACCAAAGCTATATTTATCTGATCAAAATACGTTTTTTAATACATCTTAAAATGTAATTTATATGTGATGGCAGAAGCAATCACTCCAGTCTTCAGTTTCACATGATCTTTCAGAAATCATTGTTAATTTAATGCTCAGGAAACATTTCTTATAATTACAGAAAGTATAAGAAAAACAGAAAGCTTTTGTAGCATTTTAAATGTCTTTACTGTCATTTGTAATTAGTTTTATGCATAGGCGAAATGCTAAAAATGCAAAAAAAAAAGTTTTGACCTCAGACTTCTGAATCGCAGTGTATGTGTAAACATCCATAAAACAAATTAATTAATTGATTAATTTTCTAATAGGGTCATTCTACGAATTCGGTGCCTTTTGCATCGCTAAGAAATAATCAAACATAGATTTAATATAACAACAAATAAATGTGCAGTTTAAAACATAGCAATGCTATGTATACTTTCATTAATATTATATATAAACAAAACATTTAATTAAATATTATTTTAAATAATTTAAATAGCATTTATGCTGGTAAGGGTAAGGTTTTTGCCCTGTCCCTCCTTATGATTTTACTTTTTCTCAGAACTTTTAACTTGCAAAATGAAAGCAAAAGTATATAAAAATCTAATTTGCATATTGTTCTAAATATGGTCTTATTGTTAAGCAATGTTTTTAGCATAAGTATGCATTTTTTTCTAAAAGATAAAAATCATTTTATCGGTGTCCCCTGGTTTCATGTCAGCCCTGTTACCCTCATCAAAAAACCCTTGTAAAATAATGTACAGTCAAGTGACATCACTTCTTGGAGGTTACATCATCTTTCATCTAGGATTCCAACACTTAAAACACAAACATGTTTCTCTCACTCATCTATAATGTTCTATTTTGAATGATTTATGAGGCTTGACTGAGGGGCGGCATCATGCAACCATTTTTAAAATGCAAATTTAAACAATTATTTCTTACATTTAGTATAATCAATATCTACAAGTAAACTCTTTTCAAAGTGTGCAGTATGTGCTTTTGCAAACTTGACTATTACTAAGCAACTAGCAAAATTGTTTGAAATCGTCAAACCTGTTACTGTCAACAGGTTTTGAGGTGGGTAACAGGGATGACATTGATTAGGTTTGACCCTGTTTTTAAAGATTGTCTGTGTAAAATTCAAACATTTTAAAGGTCAAACTCTGTATGTAATTGAGCTAATGCGTGTATCATTCAGTGGCATATGAGTTCTAATTAAACAATAGTATCTAGTAGCACAAAAAATACAAAACATGAGGATAGAAAAATAGTCATAAAATAATAAATTACATAGCCTGAAATGGAACAATACAATTCCATGTCTTCATTTCTTGGATATTCATGGACTTTTTTCTGATTAAACATTTTATTTTTCAATTTTTTCAAGTGGAAAAGGTACGATTTTGTGGAATGACCCAATAAAAAACAAGACAAAAAATAGAAATAGAATATTTCTTGAATATAAGCCTTGTTTTCACACGTTTTCTAAGTAAATGTATCTTGTTTTAGGAGTGGTTAAATGTTTTACCTGGAAAACAAGACAAAAATACTGGACAGGCTTGGATAGGCTGTCTCAAAGTGAGATGTTTATCAGCGTTCTCCTCGTCTCTCCAAAGGGAGTTCAGCCTGGGAGCTATTTATACCGCACAACTTTCTCCCCACAGACTCTAATGGAGGACTTCTTAGCCTTCTATACTTATAACCCCATGCTGATTTCATCTGCTGACCAGCCACAGGCCCCCTCTCTCGAACTTCCTGAGGGCTATCAGCTCTCAAAGCACCTCTCCCATTTCGATAACAGAAACGCTGCCCTCAAATCGAATTAGATGCCACAGCACTTCTCTGACTTCTCAGACTGGAGGAAATGAGGAAGTTAGACACTTGTTTGACTTCTGCTTTCTGACATGCGAATGTTTATGCGATCCAAAACTGAGCTGGTGGAAAATGGTGCAGATTTAGCGAAGTTTGACTTTTGTACCAGTTCTGAGCGACGGCCTGACTTTTATATTCCCTCTGCGATTCCCGCCGTTCCTCAGCGGTGTTATTAACTACGAGTAAGAACCATTAATCAATGACTTATCAAGTCTGAGAGTCTTCCCATATGTTCCCCAAGCACAGGAAAGACAGCAGTTAACCTTATTTTAGCTCTTTGTTCACGAGCTTAACGCCGAGATTTATGGGGGGCTTACGCGGCACTTTGGGTGGCATAAGAGTAATAGCCCCGGCATGCATTAAAAAATCTGCTCCTAGTCAAAGAGGGCTGCTTAGGTTTGTATGATTTAAGAACAATGAGCTGCTCTCGCCTGCAGTGCGGCACGAAAAAACAAGCCAGAATACCTCTGTGGCCTTAGTGACAGTATTGATTAGCAGGACTCGGGGAGGATTGGAACTTGAGTGAGGGGAAATGGAGAGACGCGGATCCACTGCGGCAGCGCCGGGGCCTGCCGGCGTCCCCGGAGGATTGTAAAAGCCGACGGGGCCCCGAGTGCAAACGCAGCCGCATCTCGTCCCTGTCTCACCTGATCTGTCATCAGAGCCGGCAGGCCGCCTAAGCTGAATGCAGCCACGTCTGTTTGATGATTCGAGAGGGGTTTTTTAGCAGCAGAGAAAGAAAAGCGAGCGAGAGAGCCGCGGCTGAAAGGGAACGGCTCCACCCTCATTGTGCACCAGTCGCGACTCGCTTTCAGAGGCGTCGGAGCCCGGCTGCAGAGATGCTGACTGACAGCACGTTCAAACACAGCTGCGCCAGCTCTTTTGCGGATGACAGGGCAGACATTGTCACTGAGCTAAAGGAGGCCGAAAGCTGTTTCACTCGGCCATTGTGGACAGCAGGCTAGATGTTATAGAGGGAGTGATTGAATTTGCGAACGTGGAGGAGTGTGTGCGCTTTCTGCTAGATGTGCTCCATTGCTCGCCATAGCAACAGGCTTCTCGGTCGCCTCTTTATGAGTTTGACCTCGACGCGACCTTTTGACAAATGACTACGGTGTGCGGAGTCGCAGTGCAGGAAGTGTTTTAAAAACCTTCACTTTTTAGCCTCGCGCTTGAGGATTTGTTTAAAAGGGGTGGGTGAGGAATTTCACGTGAATGAGGAAAAAGACAGATGTTAGCTTGTTTACAGTGTTTTCTTTGCCTGTAGATAGTCATCCAAATCACACTACTCCAGGTGGGCACTGTCAGAATCTTCAGATTTCTTCCTTTTTTATGAACTGTAGCCTTGAGATCCATGCGATTTAATCTACCCTGAAATCACACTATTCTGTGTGTTTTTTTTTTTTTTTTACTCTCTGCTGCTCCAGGGAGACCCAACACAATACGATTGTGGCGTTTCATATGCAGAACATTTGTTTCTTTTCAGTTTTCATGGCAGCTCAAACTGCAGATTTAGAGCCCTGCCAGCGAGATAGGAGGAGAGAATGAACTACTATGTACCAAATTTTATGAGATAAAAAGGCTTTAACTAGAGAGAGGCTGTGAGAGAGCAGCAGAGGAATTTTGCCTAGGTAGGAGTCAGCTTCTTTTTTTTTTTTTGGATGTAATAATAGCAGTACACATTTCACACCCCTCTGAAAGTGTGGAGGTGACATTTTGCAATATTAAAAAATCTCACCAAATATGGGAATATCATATTAGATTCACATTAAGGTGCTTAAGACTCTGGAACAAATATGCATTTATTAGCTTACATGGCGATGCACTGTTGATATATTGATCCATTAAATAGAAATGATTGTGGCAGCAAATCAGGGCCGGTTTGAAAATGCACCAAGCGCACTGTTGCAAGAGAGAAATAAACTCCTGATATGCATAAGGGTTAGTTTTTAGAGTCAAATAAAGGAATTTACTTTTATTACCGACTGCTCAATATTCCCTCCTGCAATATGAACGAGAGTATGTTTGTCTGAAGTATTAGGTCAGCTATGGGAGAGTAGTTGCAGATTGTGTACTGTGTACTGCATTTGGAAGAATGAAATAGACTCCCACTGCCTTGTGTACATTATTTAATCCGTTATTTGTACTGAAGATCCCTGTGCATCATAATTCACACTACCTGCTAACAATGAAATTGTTTTCTTTATTCCAGCTTTTTTTTGTTTTTAGTTTAGCCATGCTTTGGAAGATATTATGTGGTGTTTGTATCGCTGGAATATCCTCATAAATGCATTCACAGTGAGGATGGGGAGTTTTTCATTACATAAATGCATTTCATACATACAAGATACCCCAGCATACATTAAAACCGTATAGTTATTACAATCCTCTGTTTTAAACCGATCTAAATAACTGGTGAAATGCTGGCGGAGTAGCTCATACGCACAGCTCTTATCGGTAGGAATGCTTTATTTTTTTCCACCATTACTGTAATGTATGCAAATGACTGAGTAGGATGTTTGTTCAGCAGTTTAGTGATATCTATCTATCAGAATTAATGGCACCCCACAAAGGCTTTTAAATGAACTAGCGGCCCCAGGAGAGCTGTAACTCAGCAGAGGGACAGTGTTGGCGGTGGCCTGCCTGGGGACCGGGCGTACTGGGAACTTAATGGAGAGCGAAAGGGTTGCAGCGGTGTTCGGCGTCCATACTGAGTTTTGACGGATGAGGGGGCCTGCCTAATAGATCTCGCTCTGCTATAATTCAGTGTGCTGGTATTTAACTTAACCTTTGTTCTCTCTAGGGACTGAAAAACACCAATCAGCCAGCCAATTTCTCCCGCCGCCACCTCTCTAATGACACAGCACATGCAGGAAAGGAAAAGTTCAAATAAATACAGTGACGTGTGAAAGGAACTTTTAAAAATAGATAGTTCTGAATCTAAATTTGGATTAGATGAGCTGTTTGAAGTCTGAATACTTTATATTTATCGGGCCAAAATATCTGTGTGACATTTCTTTCAAATATTAAAATACTTCATACTTTTATTTTAAAATTAATGTTTTATTTTTTTGTAAGTATGTATATATATATATATATATATATATATATATATATATATATATATATATATATATATATATATATATATATATGAATGAAAATGAAAAAAGATATACTCTACCAGTCAAAAGTTTTTGGACAGTAAGATTTTTAATGTTTTTTTAAAGAAGTCTCTTCTGATTGTTCCGATCTATACTGAATATTCTGATTTGCTGCTCAAAAAAACATTTATTATTATTATTATTATTATGTTGAAAACAGATGAGTATTTTTTTTTTCAGGTTTCTTTGATGAATAGAAAGTTCAGAATAACAGCATTTATCTGAAATAGAAATCTTTTGTAACATTATAAATGTCTTTATCATCACTTTTGATCAATCTGAAACATTCTTGCTAAATAAATGTTTTAATTTTTCTATAATTTCTTTCAAAAAAAAAAAAAAAAAAAAAAAAAAAATAATATATATATATATATATATATATATATATAATGCTGATCTTTGGATCTTTCTATTCATCAGATAATCCTGAAAAAACTTACTCAACTGTTTTAAATATTGATAATATTAATAAATGTTTTTGAACAGCAAATCACATATCTAATGATTTCTGAAGGATCATGTGACACTGAAGACTGAGTAATGATTCTGAAAATGTAGCTTTGATCACAGGAATAAATTACATTGTAAAATATATTCAAATAGAAAGCAGTTATTTTAAATAGTTAAAACATTTCACAATATTACTTCTTTTGCTGTATTTTGGGTCAAATAACACTTCTTTAAAAAACATTAAAAACTTTTGACTGGTAGTGTATGAAAAATTAATTGAAATATTATTAGTAGCATTACTATTAGAATCAATTTAATTGTTTAATACAGTTATATATAAATAATTTCATATATTACCTGAATTCATTCTGAAGGCAGTCTAAATAAATACATAATTTATTTGCTAATGAAAAAACTGTATTAGCTAAGATAAAAATGGTTATCTGTTCCATACTCACTAACTGAATATGTGTATTATATACACTGCTTTCCTTTTTACCTGCCAAGCCATAAACATATACCATTCAGATGAGACGGCGCAGTTTCTTTAAAGACTCCCTGAAGCTTTGGACTTTATTGTGGCTCTCTTTAAAATGCCTATAAACAAATCATCTCTCGTAGCTCCCGAACACAATGCCTCGTTAGACAGAGGAAATCACCCGCCGAGGGAAGTGCTAGAGCAGTCAGGCTGGTCATTCTATAGGAAATGTGTGATTTACTTGTTTTCTTAACCTCTGCTTTCAGAGGAGCATAACTGAACTCCCTGGCATAAACAATCATTCTTGAGGAGAGAGAAATATCTGAGGCCATTGTTCTGTTGTGCATTTCTTTTTGACAGGCTGTGGTTTCCATCCTGGTTTTAGAGTGTCGGCCAGCGCTCAGCAGGGCAGCGTAACACTTGATTCCCAGCATAGCACCTTTTACGCGTTGTAGTATTCTGGCACACATTCTCGCTGTGTGTTTTAATACCTGCTGTGGAGACGCAGTAGCTTTAGGCAGCAATGTTTGATGGGTTGAGAGAAGCGGAAATACACAGAGTGCTGCGGGAGAACATTTCATCCGCCTGATGTAAATCACAAGTCATATAGGGTTTCTTAGAAAGCTCGGCTTGTGCGACTTTCTGCACGCCTGAGCATTACAGATTGCTCCCGAAGATCATGCAAATCGAGGTGAGGAATGATCAACCCCGATTATCATTTTACCTTTGGGTGCGGAGTCTCTAATGAATTGATGAAGATGTGTTTGCAGCAGCCTGCACGGTGTTTCCAGCCTCTGCTTAGTCTCAAACCTCTGTTAATTATGGAATTAGGTCAGAGGAATGTGGTGGCATCCTGCGCTGGTTATGTTTACCTCACAATAACTCAGCGTCTGCCTCTGGTTGTAGAGAAATTTGCTTGAAAGGAATGGAGCGAATGAATCGCAATTTGCATCTCAGCTCTTTCATTTTTTTTTTTTTTTTTGATACAGAACCGGACTGAAGTAAACAGATGAAAAGATGATTGATTCAGGCCACATCTTTGAGTTCCCTTCCATGGCCTTTTTGTTTATTCCAGGACTGTATTGTCTACGGGGGACGGCATTGTTCGACAACAATGGCTAACTTTAATTCACCGCGTGTCACAGGAGACATTAAGATTTTAATTAACAAATTCTAATTGGTCCTGAACAGAATAAACAAAAGCGCGACCAAATAATAATTGCAATTCCGGTAATGATAGTCATAAAGAAAGCAAAAGGCCGAAGTCTGAGCACAAAACCGACTTGGCGCTCGCGTCTGTGATTATGTTGCCGGCGTGCGCAGATTCGTGTTTATTGGGAAATGGCATCCAAACCATGTGTTTTGTGTGATAGGATTTTGCATATGCTAATGCACTTGATTGCCTTGATGTGTGGCTGGGTGGGGGAGTCTCAGCACGAACCAGAGAGGCTCGATAACTGCCTCTTCAAATCCCATCCTCAAAGCTTCCGCCATTCAGCGCGGCCCTCCGCGCTTTGGGAGGAGGCTGCGTTTGTAAAGCCATGATTAGAAGGGTATTTAATGGAACATCAGTGCCACTGATGCAGAATGATGCTGATTGTTAAAGTGCTGTTTTGCTTTGGCCATTTGTGGTATTATTGCCGTGTTTAATTGATTGAATTGACATTTGGGAGTGTGTTTTATAAGGGTAACTCTGGCGGAAACTGGAACCGTCGGGTGGGGGAGGAATAATGATAATAGCTATAAACCGTCAATGATTCAATTTCGCTAGCATGACTCCACGTTTTGCACTTGTCTGTATCTCCCATTTGCCTCTTTTAGATATTAGTACTGCATATTCTTCGTAAGCCAACGGGCTCCCAGCAGTGGCTGGGTATGGTACTCATTTACCAAACGACAGCTACGTTTACTCCCTCCGCGGCCCCGTCTTCATCAGACCCTCAGATGGTTCATCTGCCTCGATCATATTACGTTCCCTAAAGCACAGCCAAACAGTTGAAATCAGCCGCTGTCGTCACACACAAGCGTTTGTCTGGGCCTCACCCACCAGAGACACATATCAGCCCTGCGCTCTCCTCTAATGAAAATGACACTTTGAAAGAGATCGAGCATATTTCTGCTATCGTGTTTCATAAATCAAATTTTCCTGATTGCCTGACCTGATTTTTCGTAGTTGTTCGGTCTCAGTCTGTCATGGAAACGTCTCTATGCGAGTTATCATTATGCGTGCGAATTCTCTGGAAATTCCACAATCAGTGTCTCGTTAGGAGGGGGGAAAACTGGGGCTGATTTGGCAGGTCCATTAACCCGGAGCTCAGGGCTGACACGGCCACTACGACTGAGGCTGACAGGCGTACTACTCCCAGGGTGGAGGTGAAAGCCTTCCGTCGACTCTCTCTCCCTTTCATTCCTTCTGCTGTGTGCAACACATTATCTCTAGAAAATAGGAGGTCTGTGTAGATTTACATGCGAAGCACTGCCCAATTCCATCCGAGAGGTGGTGATCTGTATTAGGCTACATTCCATTTCATGGTTGGCATATTAGGTGTACAGAAAGATGACGAGGAATATATAAAGGCCGGTCCTACTGAAGTGGCATGTTGTCGCCGCTTTCTTAGGAAATGTCTTTTCCGAGTCATAGATGATAGGATTTGCCAGTGTATCTTCTTCCAGTCCATCAGTTTTTGAATTATACTTCATATCTGCTATTCCCAGTGTCAGAATCTAGAACATGATTAATCAAAAAACACATTTTAGCCCCGATGCCAGTATGACTTCACACATCAAATAAGGAATCTGAGCCAGCCGTATTAGTCTCTAACGACACTGTCTAATGGCAGTCATGTTTTATATAATAATGTGTCCTTTATAGTGTTCTATCTGGATCATTTGGTTCTGTTCTCATTTCTGTTATTAGTCCTGTAATACCAGTTAAATGGCCAGTTAAATGCCTCAGTAAATGAGCGGCACACAACCGGTGTGCAACTGACTCTGTGTTCTTTGCTGTCGTGCTAATTGTGGCTCTGTCGGCTTGTGTTTGCAACAAACTCCCTGTAGGCAAGTCGGTTCACTCGGCTGCCATCTTGGTAACCCCTCCGGGCAGCTGTTTTCTGTGTAGGGTAATAGGAGTGCAACTCCAGCTCCTGTGTACTAAGGTCGGGCGAAATTAAGAAATGAAAAATCGTCTCGCTTTCACTTTGTGAGTTTGATTTGAATTTAATTGACCTTAGTCCATAAAGTTAACATTGCATTATTATTTATTTTATTATTCTAATAAATCATTACTTTTTTTCCTTTCTTTTTTTTCAACAAAAATATCATTTTTGATATTTTTGATATTTTTATCTGCTCATCAAGGCTGTGTTTATTTGATTAAAAATACAGAAAAAATGGTAATTTTGAAATATTATTGCAAATTAGAATAGTGTTTTTCTGTTTTAATATACTTTAAAATAGAATTTATCCCTGTGATGCAAAGCTGAATTTTCAGCATCATAACTCCAGTTTTCAGTGTCAAATGATCCTTCAGAAATCATTCTAATATGCTGATTTATTATCAATGTTGGAAATAGTTGTGTTGCTTAATTTCCTTTTTTTTTTTTTTGGGGACCTGTGATACTTTTTATTTAGGTTTCTATGATAATTTACATTTTAAAAAGAACAGCATTTATTTAAAATAGAAATCTTTCATAACAATATACACTAACGTTCAAAGTTTGGGGTCAGTGCATTCTTTCTTCCTTTGATTGTTTAAAAGAAATGAATACTTTTATTCAGCAAGTATGTGTTAAATTGATAAAAAGTGATAGTAAAGACTTTTATTGTTAGAAAATATTTCTCTTTTGAATAAATGCTGTTCTTTTTAACCTTTTACTCATCAAAGAGTCCTAAAAAAAATCGTAGGTTCCAAAAAATGTTACGCAGCACAACTATTTCCAGCAATGATAATAAATAGAATGATTTCCGAAGAATCGTGTGATACTGAAGACGATGAAAATTCAGCTTTGCATCACGGAAATAAATGACATTTTAAAGTATATTTAAATAGCAAACTGTTATTTTAAATGGCAGTAATATTAAGTTTTTTTCTGGAACTTTGATGAGCATAAGATACTTGTTTCAAAAAACAAAAAATCTTACTGATCCCAAAGTTCTGAACGGCAGTGTAAATTTGAATTAATTTTAATACTAGTTTTAGTTTGATTTCAATTGCAATTCTGCATTAGGTTTACTACCTGCCTAAAAGGCATTCTTTATTAATTTCTTCTTGACTAGGAAAAGACAGAATCTGTTCATCAGTAAGTCAATAACAGCATTTCAAATCAGCAATAAAACCTGGTAACTGTTAGTTCTTTAAACCTGTAACCAGTTGAACGTTACAATTTCCTCCTGTTTTCCCCATCTCCTCCTCCTGTCTCTGATTTATAGTGACATCAGGTTTCCCTGTTCTCCCGGAGGGATAAAGAAACAGTCCTAGAACGGTACACCAGCACCCTGGACTTTCGTCACTTAGAGAGAGAGAAAAATAGCACATCTAGTTAGCATACTTGAATGCACTCAATCTGAGAGGGAGGCAGACAAAGAGAGAGATAGAGACAGAGAGCGTGTCCCTGTTGTCTTGAGGGTTTTGGCGAGGATCCACAGAGAGCACTCATCCTCTGGAACTTTCTGCTTTTGCTCCAGTCGGTACTTCATTATAACCCCTGAAGACTCTGGCTTAAAGCCGGGTAATAGACGCAGAGCTTCTCCTACTCATTTGTCATGGGCCCGTGGGTTTGATGCAAAGCACTCAGCACTTGTTGCTCCGTGTTAATCCCACTGTAGACACCGACTCGCTCTTCTGTGCTTTTTCAACTCACCCGCCGTCATGGCTCGTAATTTCACTTTCATTTGATGTTTTAATGGAAATCCCAGCCCCTCGCCGCTGAATTGCACCATTGTCGCCAAATTACTTTATCAAATGAAAATTGGGATGTGAGAGAGGAAACATACTGTTGTGTTAGAAACCTCCGTTTGCATATGCGTTGTTTAAGGACACGCAGGAGGAGCACGCAGGAGAATCAGAGCTGTGCATTGGGCTTGGATTGTGTTTCCGTAAACGATGAAGAAAAGATAAACACGGCCTCGGAGAGCCTCCGCTGCGCAAACCTCTCTTTATTTCTGTCTGCCATAACGAGCATTATCACCATATCTCAGCAGAAATGACTGTAAGGCACTTATGTAACAACTGATGCCTCAGTGATTTCTTAAATGGAAAGTTGAAGTGTACTTAGTCCACGCTGAAGATATACGGAGTTGGACGGTTGCCGATTATTCCACTCCACGCTGTGAAATTTTCACCACTGCTACTATTTATTGTTCTTTAGTGCAAATATAAAGTACGAGGCTGCATATAAAGCACCCAGGAGTGTGGGCTGATAAAAAAAAAAGACCCTCAATATCATTAGTGAACTTGCCGTCCAGCCAGATCAGGGTCAGACCAAATTATAAATTAAATTAAAGACCTTAAGGAATCAAAATGTGGCTTTTAGTCCATGTTTGTTTGCTTTGAGGCCAATAACACTACTTTTTCAAAAGTACAAAAAAAAGTTTAGGGTGGGTGAGAATTTTTTTTTTTTTTTTTTTTTTTTAGTTTTTTAAAAGGCATTAGTCAAAATGAAAAACAGTAATATTGTGACATATTATTATTGTATGAAATAAATGTTTTCTGTTTAATGTATTTTGAAATGTAATTTATTCCTGTGATGGCAAAGCTGAATTTTCAGGAGCCATTACTCCAGTCTTCAGTGTCACATGATCATCATGATCCAGAAATCATTCTTAAAAAAAAAAAAAAAAAAGCCATGATACATTTCTTTTAGGATTCTTTGATAAATAGAAAGTTCAAAAGAATGTTAATTTTCATTTATTTTAAACAGGAATCTTACAATATTACAAATACTATAATATAATATTACTGTCATTGTTGATCAATTTAGTGCATCTTTGCTGAATACAAGCATTCATAAAAATATATTAAATAAATAAATAATAGTTAATAATAATAATTTTAAAATACTGACCTTAGTGTCATTCAAAAGTTTGGGATCAGTAAGATTTTTTTAAAAAAGAAAAACGAATTTTATGAATCTTCTGAGAATCTTAGATATTTTATTTAATTTTATTTTTTATTATTTATTATAGACACCATTAAGATTAAATCTAAAAAAGAATCTGAGTCTCATATATATATTTATTTATTTTTTATTTTTCATTTTATTATTTTATTTTATTTTTATTTTTTATTATTTTATTTTATTTTATTTTATTATTTATTATAGACAGCATTGAGCATTTTTTATGCTCATAAAGGCTCAAAAATACAGAAAAATTTCAATTTAAAATAATAGTTTAGTGATACATTCCTGTGATACTTTCTCAGAGTTTTTTTATCATTAAAAATTTAAAAAGAACAGTGTTTATTCAGTACATTTTTTTCTTTTTATATATATATATATATATATATATATATATATATATATATATATATATATATATATATATATATATATATATTGTGGATGTGTTAAATGGATAAAAAGTGATTGTAAAGTCTTATTAGAAAAGCTTTCTATTTTAATAAAAGCTATTCTTTTATTAACATTTTATTCATCAAAGAATCAAAGAGAAAAAGTATCACAGGTTCCAAAAAATATTAAGCAGCACAACAGTTTCAACACTGATAATAATTCAGCATATTAGAATGATTTCTAAAGGATAATGTGACACTGAAGACTGCAGTAATGGCTGATGAAAATTCAGTGCTGTGTCACAGAAATAAATTACATTTTAAAGTATATTAAAACAGGAGATCAATATTAAAAAACTGCAATAATATTTCACAATATTACATTTTTTTCTGTATTTTTGATTAAATAAATAGAGCCTTGATGAGCATAAGAGAACATTAAAAATTGTACTGATCCCAAACTTTTGAACGGCAGTGTATATAACAAAACACCAAAAATATTGATGGATATCGTTGCATTTGTTTATCCAACTAGGAAGTGGCAAATCATGCTTCATGGCTATGATGTAACTGAACCCTATTGGCTACTGGAAACAATAAAAAGAAAAAAAAAATGAGCCTTTGAAAATGTCTTGCTCAAACGTCCTATTTTAATATCAGATCACGTCAACAGCATTCTCATCAAGCGATTTCCTGGGGTCTTTAATGTCTAAACATTTTCACTTAATGCCTAACGACTTCCTTGAAAGAACAGCAAACAATTTTGGCCTACATCTCTATTAGATTTAGCCCTGTAGCATTTCCGTCCATCTCCCTGTCCGTTCATATATGTGAATTCAGACACGCCATTAGCCGGATATATCGACTGCATTCGCCTGTTATGAACCAATTAGCGGGTTCATTATGTAAATACAGCCTGCTAATTATCCTGCGCGTTCAAATTAATTATGATGTATAATGTCAGCGTTAGCAGGAAGTCCAGCCCAGGTGGGCACTCCGGAATCTCAGCGAATAGGTGAAATGAAGTGTACGGAGGAACAGTCGTGTCCTGATGTGGATCAGCAGATCTGGTAGCTGATAGCGGAGTACAGCGCGGTGACTTCTAATTAAAATGAATTTCTGACAGACTGGTGCACTAACAGTTACAAACTGCAATCTGATGTTAATCAACAGGGGTTTCTTCATTAATTGACAAAATTAGCCTCATCAATCACACAGAGGGGGGGCGGTGGGGTTGTTCAGAGCTGCTGTGTCTCGTCACCGCATGCTTCCACAGGACGAGCAGCACGATACCGCCTCTGGACGACAGACGGATGCGCGCACACACTGACACGCCGTCTCTGCCGAGCCCATTCCAGCAAATGCGTCCTGAAATCTCGGAGAAATGAGTCATGTTTGCTTTATGACGATGCCATGATATTGCAAAAGCAGTGTGTTCAGTGAAGACGAAAACAAAAAGCCTTTCTGTTCAACATTTGTGTTGTGTTCTTGAAATGCTTTTATCAGGTGTTTACACCCAAGAATGTGTGAGGCCTTTTTTGCCTCATTAAAAATAAGCCCAAACACAACAAATTGCCCTCAGTGAAAAGTGAGTGCATAATAAGAAATACACACAGCCCTCCCTGAGCGTTCAGCACAGTTGACTTCTTTGGATGTCTCAGGCGTCTTTCACACTGTTTAGCATACTATTTATAGTCCAGACCCTGTAGACGTACCCAGATGCAAACAGCATCCTCATGAGTGCTTTCTCGCACATTTCTCTGAATCTGAGGGAAATAATGAATGCTGTGGGTCTCAGTATTACACATCTGCAGTCTCCCTTTATGCTCGTCAAATGGTCTGTTGTGCTCTGCGCATTAACTTTGTGCTTAGAATGGTCAATCTAACCACAAGGTTCTCCGTTATGTCCCATAGGAAGAAGGTGAAATCTCTTTAACACATGAGTTTTAGGGTTTTTTTTTTTTTTTTACACAGCACTGAGATTTAAAAAAAAAAAAAAAAAAAAAAAAAAAAGAATTTTGCACATCTCAGATTTTTCATTTTATTTTATAATTCATTTTATTTTATTTTATTTTTTAGTTTATTATATATTATAGCATTGAGATTAAATCTAAAAAAAGAATTTTGTGAATCATCTGAGTCTTTGATGTTTTAGTTATTTTATTTTATTTTTTATTATTTATTATAGACAGCATTGAGATTTAATCTAAAAAAGAATTTTGTGAATCGTCTGAGTCTTTGATGTTTTTAGTTATTTTATTTTATTTTTTATTATTTATTATAGACAGCATTGAGATTTAATCTAAAAAAAGAATTTTGTGAATCGTCTGAGTCTTCGATATTTTTTGTTTTATTTTTTATTATTTTTATTTTATTATTTATTATAGACAGCATTGAGATTAAATCTAAAGAATAGAAGAGAGTATCATATATTTTATTTGAATTTATTTCTTATTATTTTATATTTAATTTTATTTATTTTATTTTTATTATGTATTATATACCGCATTATACTGCAAGATTAAATAAAAAAAAAATATTGCAAATCCGAGAGTCTCAGATATTTTTTAATTATATTAAATAATATATTTTTTATACATTTATATATAAATTTATATAATTTATATATTATTTTATTTTATATTTTATATAATTTTTATTTGATTTATTTTATATTTTTATATTTTATTTTAATTTAATGTAATTTATATTTGATTTGATTTGATTTGATTTGATTTTTTTATTATTTATTATAAACAGCACTGAGATTAAATCTAAAAAAGTATTTTGCAGATCTGAGCATCTCAGATATTTTATCTTATTTTTTATTTGATTTTTTTATTCATTATAGACGGCATTGAGATTAATGAAAAAAAAAAAAAAAATTCAGTAAATGTTCTGAGAGTCTCAGATATTTTATTGTATTTTTTTTAATTAATTTATTTTTTTACTTTAATTTTATAATTCCAGACCAGTAATTTTCTATGCTCCTGATCATATCAAACAAGCAAATAAATAAAAACTAACATTTAATTTTAACAAAAGCATTGCTAAGAAGGAAAGGAATTCATTCATTCATTCATTCATTCATTCATTCATTCATTCATTCATTCATTCATTCATTTATCTCTATATGTCTATCATGTCTTCCTGTTTAGCAGTTGTCTTATTTGTGTTTATTTTTTTGTTAAAAACATGTTTGATAATTAAATATAAATGAGAACTCCAAAATAATAACTGAACATTAGTATTTCCCTTTATTTAATTTAATTTAATTTAATTTAATTTAATTTAATTTAATTTAATTTAATTTGATTTAATTTGATTTTATTTGATTTTATTTTCATTACTTTTTTTTTTTTTTTTTTTCTACCTAATTATCAGATGCTTTAACAGAATGATGGACATCTCGGCTGTCTGTTCTCATCATTTTGAGTAAATTCCTAGTGCAGTGATTTACTGCTCTATTGATTGTTGTGATCAGTGACTGCCATTTCCGCCGCCACTTGTTCGACTTCGCCCAGTCGCGGCGCCCGCCTCGTCTCATTGTGTGTAGGTTTGATTCGGTAGCCTAATAGTTACACCGCCTGATCTGCAAGGCTCATTTACTTGTGCACATTAAAGATGCACACAATTGTATACCACTTAAACAGCAGAGTTATAATGGCATAACAATAATAGCATTCTGTAGCAACACTGCACATTTAATCTCACTCTCTCTCGGCATTGTAAGCACCCATGGTGGTGAGGATCTGTCAAAACAAGAGTGTAATCTCCTCACATATCTAACAACAGCAGATAATAAGACCTTAATTATAGCCATAAGAGTTGTATAATGTGCTTACTGTAGCTCTGGACCGCATATTTCGTGGAGGCTGATGATATTTCAGAGCACGGCAGAGTACACAGCAGGCCGTCTTGAATTGAAGCTGACATTCGCACAGGTACGGTAAGCCTCGTCATTTAAGCGGCGCTCGGGAGACAGACGCACTCCAGCTGTCTGAACCGAGCGCCGACCTTGGATTGACTCTTAGTGATGAAGACTTACAGTTGATCCCCTGGATTTTAGCTACCCTCCCTCGCTATTGGTTAGGACACAGGTAGGCCATCAGGAAGGATTGTTTTTTAGGGAGGGGATACTGAAAGACAGAAAGTGGAAAGCGTTTGACGTCTCAGGTGTGTTAGCAATGATCTTTGTTCTCTTGTACTCATCAGTGTGTGACAGCTATCACTCTACTGTGAACCAGAGTTCTCACAACGTGTCTACACAGGATGCACGCAACCTGACACAACTAAATTTCTCCCATTATTGGCATTAGAAGTGTCAACCATTGAGCCATGCTGTACTGTGCCACAACATTTTGAACATTTAGAACATTTTTTAGAATTTAAACAGCTGTTTCTGTCTTTTCCCGGTCTATTTTTCCTGTCCTTGTTTATTTAAAACATAATATCCGATATATATATTTTCTTTGAGTTTTATTCATTAGTATTTTATTATAATTTTATATAAATTTATGATTATAATATCCAATATACACATTTTCCATGAATTTTATTTATTCATTATTATTCTTTTATTATAATTTTATATTAATAATAAGTCATGATGATGATAATAAGAAACTTTAAACTAATGTTTGTTTGTTTGTTTTAAATGTAATCATAATAAATTACTTTAATAATATATTAAATAAGTATATATTAAATATATTTAATAATATGTATTATTTTAGTAATTATTTAATAATGATGATAGGAATAAGAATTAAAAAAAACTGTTTAAACTTTTTTTAATGATTTTTTAATTTATTTTATCTTTCTATTTATTATATTATATATATATATATATATATATATATATATATATATATATATATATATATATATATATACATATATATATACACACACACACACACACTTTATTTTAATAATATTTCACATAAGTATATATTAAATATATTCAATAATATATTATTATTATTTTGATAATTATTATTATTTCATAATAATAATGATGCTGATATGAATAAGAATAATAAACTGTTGAAACTATTTATTTATTTTTAATTTAATTATTTATTATCAATTTTAATCATAAATTATTTAATATGTTAAATATATATTTCATACTATTATCATAATAATTATTCATATTTATTAATAATGATAATAATAAGAATAAACTGTTATTTATTAACTATTATTTATTTTTATTTTATTTGTATTTATTGTTATTGTTGTTATTATTATTATTATTTTTATTATTATTTTATTATCAATTTTAATGATAATAAATTACTTTAATAATATGAATATGAATAAGAATAATAAACTGTTTAAACTATTAATTATTATTTAATAACTTATTATTTATGTGTATTAAATGTATGTATTTTTATCTATTTTAATCATAATAAATCATTTAAATTATAATAATTTATAATAATTTTAATAATATATATTATTATGTATTAATGATGATTTATTTGTATTTATTATTATTATTATTATTATTATTATTTTATTATCAATTTTAATAATATATTTAATATATATTTAAAAATATATATAATATTATTTAATAATGATGATGATAAGAATAAGAAAGACAGCATGTTTAAACTATTATTTAAACTAATAATTTTTTTTATCTAATTATTTAATTATTGTTATCTTTTTATTCATTATTATTTAATTATACATTTTAGTTAGTAAATTTTAGTTTCTAAATTGTACTTTGGTTAGTTTAATTGGAAATACAAAAATAAATTTTAGCTTATAAATTTTAGTATGGTTAGTTGAGTGATGTATAGGATTAATAATATGTAGATTTTAGGTTCTAAATTGTACTTTGGTTAGTTTAATTGGAATTATAAAAATATAGAAATTAAATTTAGCTTATCATTTTTTGTGCAGTTATTTTAATTAGATACATATAGGATTGATAATATGTATATTTTGACTTTGCATAGGAGAATATCGTCAATTCATAGAGTCAACATCACCCAACACTCAACATCATTCATCCAAACGGCGCTCAAATCTTTATGTGATAATGTGGAACAAAAGAATCTCTTTTGTGCCATATAAATGATTAATTTAATTGAGAGCGGTGCAGTCCTGGCGTCTCAGGTGGCTGTGCTGTTGGCCTGCGCTTGCATCATCGCGCTGGAGAGGCTGCTAGCGTTCAGCACATCGCCTCTGTGCTGCAGGAAGCAGATGCTGAACCTACATTCTCAAACTAGGCCCCCTCTAAAAGGGCAGAAGAGTCAAAATTAGGAATCTTCCCCCCAATCTTCCACCATCTGTTAGCTGCGACTCTTATATCTTGGCCACTCGCGTGTGTGCGTGCGTTTGCGAGAGTGAGTCCGTCACGCAGAGATGCGGGGGGGAGCAGCCAGAAGGCAGCCCAAAAATGATAACCGTGAACAAGGCATTTTCCAATGTAGTGATTAAAATGATTGAGGACAGTGGCGATCTCATTCATCTCAGAGCAAGGTGATGGGGGACGGTAGGGTGTGTATATGTGTGTGTGGTGCTGGGCAGATCTACAGAGGCCTGTGAAATGGGACTGGCATGTGGAGGGAGGGAGGGAGACGCAGGAGAGCGGTGCCCACAGGGGTGCTGCTCTTTTGACTGTTTGTGAAAAAGACAAGGAAAGTTTCAGGCTGTTTTTCCTGAGACGCCATCTGACCTTCCTGAATGCTGTGGAGACCCTGAGAAAGATACGTATTCCTTGGCTTGCTTTTCTTTGCTATTTACCATTTTTATACCCCTGTTGGTGACTAATAATCCATTATCATCTAGTTTGTGTGGGAAATCTGGCCTTTAATCATTTTAATTGTGTCCTGAGCTGAAAGCCTTTCCTATAATTACTTTTTTTGTACTCCGACACAAAGGTGGCTGAGGTAACTCTGCATGCTATCAATGTAGACAACATGTACTTGTTGTTACATCACCGTTCTCATTCATCTGCATATCAACCAATGACAGGACGTAACTTCTCCAACTCATAAACCCACTTATGGTTCTAACCAAAGTCCATGATGAGTTTTTTCTCTCAGTTTGAAACGGCACAGCAAGGGACACACTTAACCCAGTCTTTGTCTCCTATATCTGTCCTCGTGTGCCCCTAAAATGTCTCTCAAAGTGGCCCCAAAAGCATTTGGACACGTAGGTTACTTTAAAAAGTGACTGAATGTTATTGCGTGAGATAACAAAATGTCAAATCAAATGGCGTGTAGTTTAAAGAACTACAAGTACACTTTTAAAGCAAAACATTTAGCGAAAAGATGTTTGTTGGGTTTAAACGATAAAGCAACAGATGTGGTGTTCGAAATAAAACTTTAATGGTGACTTAAGTGTCTTTCACAGCCTTCCCGTGAAGTCTGCTTAATGACACAGACCATCAGTGAGCAACTTTGAGAGTAAGAATATACATAAAAGTAGGATGATAGTGCCAAATTCTGCCAATTTTGCCGAGCAGATGGCATAGCCTCTTAAGGCTGAGCATAGAGATAGGAAGCGTTTTAATAAATGACACCGCGTTCCTCTCCTCGGCCCACAGATCCGACCAACTAATCTTTAATTCCGGCCATGCACTTAAGCATCACACAGATCATCCCTCTGTCCTCTAGAGTGTCTGCATACATCCATTCCTGCCCCTGTTACCCTGCCACTGTGGCAATTAACCTACAGCCGTGACCTGTTATATTTTAAGCCCGACCCCGAGTTTCATCTGCTTAGTCTCGGTGTGACCCCACATACATCGTTTACAGCCTAGAAGCTGTTATCTATTAAATACTGTATCTGTGTTTTTAATGAGCTTCTCTGTCTGTGGTCATGTGATTGCACAGTTGTAGGTGAGCTGGGAATGAAATGTTTTAGTAATACAGAATCAAATTTTCTTTGATCTCTATTGCGCTCTTTATTATTATACACTGCTGTTTTTAAAGAAGGAAGTTAATTGATCAAAAATACAGAAAAAAACAGTAATATTGTGAAATATTACTGTGATTTAAAATAAAGCTTTTCTATTTTATTATACTTTAAAAAAGAAGTTATTTCTGTGATGCAATGCTGAATTTTTTTCAGTCATTACTCCAGTTATCAGTGGCACATGATCCTTCAGAAGATGCTGATTTATTATCAATTTTGAAAACAGTTGTGCTGATTATTATTTTTTTGGAACCTGTGATGCTTTTTTAGAATACTTTTATGAATAAAACGTTAAAAAGAACATAATTTATTTAAAATAATAGAACTTTTTTTTAACAATGTACAATACTTTTTTAAAAGTTTGGGGTCAGTACATGTTTTTTCTTTTTTCTTTTTCTTTTGTTCATCAAAGATGTGGTAAATTGATAAAAAGTGATAGTAAATGCGTATATTGTTAGAAAAGATGTCTATTTGAAATAAATGCTGCAATTTTAAGCTTTTTATTCATCAAAGAATCATGAAGAAAGTATCACAGGTTCCAAAAAATATTAAGCAGCACAGCTGTTTCCAACATTGATAATAAATCAGTAAATTAGAATGATCATGAAGGATCATATGACACTGAAGACTGGAGTAATGATACTGAAAATTCAGCTTTGCATCACAGAAATAAATGATATTTAAAAGTATTTAAAATGCAAAAACATTATTTTAAATTGTAGTGACAGTTGACGATATTACAGCTTTTTATTTCAAATAAATACAGCCGTGATGAGCAGAAGAGATTCCTTTAAAAACATTAAAAATCTTATCGATCTTACCAAAATGTTTGGTGAATTTCACAAAAACTTGGGAGAAAAAAAAAAATCAAGAAATGTCTGGATTATATTTCATCCCAAAATAAAACTAAATCAGGAAAAAAAAAAACATAAAAAAATAATAATAATAATAAATAAATAAATCGTTTTTTTTTTTTTTTTTTTTTTTTTTTTTTTTAAGTAAGGGTTTAACTACATTTGAAAAGTGCATTTCGCATAGTATTAATTGTTTTACTGCCTTTATTTCAAGAATATTTTAATAATTTAAACATGATTTTATTTTATTTTATTTTAGTCTAAATAATTAATTGCCATGAAAATAATGTCTTAAATTCAAAGCAGTCATAAATGTCCTTAAAACTCTCTCTCTCTCTTCTGCCTTTTAATAGTTGAGTACCCAGATTTCTTGTTTTGTTCCTAATAATAGAGAGGTAGATTGACTCGAGAGAGACAGTAATAACAGAAGACAGAGTACCCCAGCAGAGCCTCTAATGGCAACTTTGTGGAGGCCACAGTGCTGTTGGAAATCGCTCCATCCGGTCTCATCTACCACTGAGTTGTAATTGCCACACATGCTGCTCTGTCAGAGCCTATTTGCCTCTCACGCACTACAAAGTGTGTTTTTTTCTTCTTCTTCTTTTTTTTTTTTCATTCTCTGTTGTTCATTTTTATGTCACTTCTCCAATTATAAATTACATTAGTCCGTGTACAGGTTGAGCATCTGTTTCAGCCCTGTTTGGTTCGTCTCGTAGGGAAAAGGACTGACCTGCTCTGAGGTGCTTCAGAATTCAGATCACCAGCTGGTCTCCATATAGCGTCTAATAAGGGTGTTGCGTCGCCTGGCACAGCAATGTGTTGCTTGCATGAATTCTTAGCTCTTGCAGAAGCCGGGCGTGAGCGCGCGTGTGTGATATCTGCACGGTGGTAACAATGCTATCATTGTGTCTCTTTATCAATCTTGCATATTTGCCAGGAATCTCACTTATCAACCAGCTTGATCCTCTTTGATAAATTAATCCTTTCACAATATCTGCTTATCTTCAATCGGCGAAGAGGATCTTCACCGCTATCTCTTTCTTTCGTCTGTGAGAATATTCAAACGCTTTTGCTTTCCCATGTTGCCTTTTTTAGGTGGCATTTGATTAAAACATAAATAGATCCTTGAATGAACAAGATTTTTATTTGATATGAATTTTGCTGATATAATTGATTTAGCAGAATGACTTTCTCTGCATTGCAAACTGAAAATGTGTTACGCAAATCAACATATAAGAAAACGACGGCACTTATTCAGAGAAGAAAGGGCCATGCGGTTTCTGCTACGTACTTGCCACTCACAGCAGTTCAGGGAGATCACAGGAAGAAGCTTGTCAGTTCCAAGTTACAATTTGCGCTAAAAGTATATCTCAGAGATTTGCTCTAACACCATATCTGTCTAGTGCCTAGCTTTTCATCGAGACAGAGGGGATGTAAGGAGATAAGATTTTCTCTTCCTCTAATTCCCTTATTCACTTTGACTATGTCTTAAAGTGGATTGTTAACTCTTTCTTACGCTTCAGAGTAAAAGAGAAAGCCGAGACGGTGAGCATTCTCAGAGGGACGCTTTCAACTGCTGCGGTGCCACAGGTTCAGCTACAGCTCTCCTGGGAATGCAACAACACTTTCATTTTCCAAATTTACTTCATGAAACATTGCAGCAATTATAACACGGGCTCTGCTTTGCTAGCTAACGATAAAAGACACAATGGTAAGCGTCGCAATTTGCATACGAATAAGAAATGCAAAGTACTAAAACAGCAGCAAAGTTCCCGGTCAGTATTTTTTGATAACGCTCCCAATCATTGTCGGTACTAATTCCAAATGATTGTTCCAAATATAGGCCTCATATTGGGGCGTGTGATCGTTTGAGGCCCCCCGCACCTCCCCTCCCTTTTTTTAAATTGGATTTTGAAAATTGAAGAGCAGACATAAAACAGCAGTTATGGCTAATCTCGCGTGGCAGCGTGAGGCCTGGCTCGGGATCCTCCTGGTGAGGATATATATGAGCTAATCAAGCAGGCCTGTGCACGTGTGCACACACACCGGCTGATGAGGCATTATCAGTTCCTTGTGGGATCGTTTCTGTTCGATGGTTCTCTCGTGCTTCAGCTTACCTCGCCTGGAAATCTAATTAAAGGTAAAAATGAATGTGTATTTATAGGATTATCATGCTATTTAAGCTAATATAAAAAGTTTGAGTATATAAGGCTTTTTATTTTCAAAAACATCTAACTGCTACATATATATAATTATTTAAAAATATTATTACATTTATTTTTTACATTTATTATTGCACTTTTACAATATTTTTTTGCTACTTTAATGGTGATATACACATGCTCAAAAAAAAAAATGCCTTTAAGGGTACAGCAAAGGGACACCCCTATATTTCCCAACAACTGTGCCGCGGCACACTATTGTTTATCAAAAACTTCCTATCTCTTATAGATGTTGTTATTGTTATTTTAAATCAGTTGGTCATCGTTATGTCTGTTTGTGGCTTTTACGAATATTTAACCAATGAAAAGCGTTCAAAAGAGCTAAACCTAAATCTCGTAACACCATTGGATCCTCAAATTGTCAGTCAAACCTCATAACTCTACCCGCCTCCATTCAGAAAGAAGTGCCGTGGCACGCAGTTTAAAGACAGACGTCTACATCGCAGTGCAAGAGTAAATAAAGAACTAAAGTTTGAATAAGAATAGCGCTTTCTTTACTCAAGAAACCTTGTTAATTCCATTTGAGCAGGATTTTCAGAAAATATTAAGTGCCTGATCATATAAAGCCAAAATGCCAACTCTGATGACGCAATGTTTAATTATTGGAGAAAAAAACCTTTCCCCCTTGTGTGTGTGTGTTTGTGTGTGTGTATTTTTCTGCTTAGTGGTGTGCCGTGGGATTTTTTTTTTTTACTTTTCAAAACTGTGCCACACCAAAAAAAAGTTTGAGAAACACTGCCATAGAGTTCATATTACTACCTAAAGGTCACATACTATTACTCTAAGGTACTAATATGAACCCCTTAGGGGTAAAGATGTCTCTTTGAGGGTACTGCACCAATGACAAGCCATTGTACCCTAAAGGTATAATTTTTGCAAATTTTTTTCTAAAAGTTTGTCACTGGGGCAGTAATCATAAAGGGACAGCTTTGCATCTTATATACCCCTACATGGTGCATGTTAGTACATTAGAATAGTAATATATACAGTACACTAATAGTAATATATACTATTTTGACCTTTTTAGGGCTGGCTCCTAATAGTCAACTAACTGTTAGTCGACGAGAAGAGGCTTGGTCAGCCAAAATTTTATTAGTCACTTAGTTGCAGAAAAAAAAAATAAAAATGCAGTCCGTGACGGACAGATCTTTAATGGCTGGTCTATATGGTAATACATCAGACAGGACATTCAGCGACCTTAAATATGGCATTTTATCTGAAATACGTTGTAGTAGCAACTTACATGGCTGCTCAATTTAATGTCAACCTAGAAAAATGTGTGCTGTTGAAGTGTCTTAGTAGCGCGCTCTCTCGCACTTAAAATACTCCGTCATTTTTGGTCAGATAAAAGTAATAAATCTTTCGAATCTGTAAAAGCTCTGTTTATTTTCTGTGCACTCAGAATAACAACGAAACGTTGCACTTTTGTAAAATAATTAAAGCAAACAGGATGCGTTTTCTGCCGTCTCTGTCTCTGTGAACTTGAGCGCGAAACGTGTATACTTGCCTTACAGACATGAAAAAAGCATTTAATGTGGTTTCTTGAGTAAAGAAAGTGCTATTCTTATTCAAACATTAGTTCTTTAGTAAATGTTTGAATAAGAATAGGGCTTTTTTTTCTACTGCAGAGATGACAAGTCAGTCTCCTTGCTGTTTTTCCCTGACACATTCATAATTATTATATCTGCTGGTGTGCTGTGACAAGCTTTTTTTGCATGTGCTTCAGAGCTTATTAGGCTACGTAGGCAATTGAAGGTTCATTATTATGATTTATATGGTTTTTTTAATAATGTGCGACTAATAGTGGACTAACACTTAAACAGAATGACTACTAGTCGACCAGAAAAATCTTTAGTCGAGAGCAGCCGTAGACCTTGTAGAGGTAAATAAGGTGCAAAGAAGCCCCTTTAAGGATAGTATGACAAGTACGGCCGTGGCGACGAGTTACTGTACCCCAAAAAGGTAAAATTAAAAAAAAAAAATTCTTTATATGACTTTGTTACAATATATCATCATGACAAATAGTTAACTGGTTGTTTAGCCAAATGTTGGTGTAATTTTCCTGCTTTTTTCTACTTTTTGTAAGCTTTAATTAACACTAAAATTAATAAGGTCAGAGCTCATATCTGTTGTTTTTGCAATACCAAGATAGATGCGAAAATGAATGCAAATATGTTCTGGTTTATTTCTGGCGTTTTTCTTTTTCAGCGCGTATTGTTTTTTGATCAATGCATTGAGCAGAATGTTTTGTGTAATTACTGTCAGCAGAGAGACTGTTAAACTGCCGTCTCCTGCTCAGGCTGATTTATTCGTGGAAAGAAGACGTTTTCTTTGTGTGTTTACTAGTCGCAACCAAGAGAATGCATATGATGTAGACAATTAAGCACCTAATTACGATTAGCCAAAGAGCAAAGCTTTTTCCTCAGTTCATATCTTCTCTTATTTTGCCATAATAAATGACACAAGCAGAATGAACGAGTACTTTGGCATTCACACGGATTAATGCACTCTGCTAAAAGAAGTGAAGAAATGAACCTGTCTGGTTTGGGATTTTAGATGTTTCTACCACAGAGCTCCAGATTGCGGCATAAAACACTTATCTTTTATAACATAAAATACCTCTATATGTATAAATAGACAGCGTTAAAAAAGCAAATACCATTTATCTCTTCATTTTCTCCCCCCCAGTCTCTATTCATAACAGACTAGTTCCTGTCACGTATGAAATAAGCACCTAATTTGCCCTTAGATACAGGTCTGATTACGAATGCCTCTTTGTATTGAAGAAACTAAACCTGTAAGTGATTCATTACTGAGATGCGTCTTTGCTAAAAACATTGAAACGAATCCATTCAGCCCTTCAATCTTCTTTGGAAGAGTTTACTCATAAATAGATTTTTTACATTTTTCCGCGTCTTTCACAGAGCGTAGAGCATCCGTGTAATGAATGGCAGGCTCTCAAAGTAACCTCTCTCAGGTCGGACGGAAAGTAGATAATAAAAAGCAGAGGAAAGGTAATTAGGAAAGTAAGTGGGTTAATGCGCTTTGGCTCTGAATTGCAGCGGTTAATGTTAATGAGAGGAGCCGGAGAGACTCTAAGATCCCTCATTGCGCAAATGAATGTCACCGAGTGCACAAAATGGCTGCCTGCGAATGGAAATGGAGTTCGCTTGTTTTCTTCCTGCAGCTCGTTTCTGTCGCCAGCACCTGCGGAAGGTGCCGAGCTCCATTTAGATTAATGCGGCTCCCATGCTGGTGGCATCTGGAGTGGCTTTTCCTGTGTAAACAACCCGGAGTAGCTGCAGTCTGCGCGTCCAATCAATCTCACTTATTCCCAATGATCTCTGCGGACAAAACGTGTCGACTTTCATATCTCTTTGTGTCTCTTCTTTTGAAAGCTTCAGTATTCACGCGGCTCGCAGACCTCTTCTAGTTATATAAATAAATGCGGTGAAAGTCGGGGTGTTTGTGGACTACTGCTATCATTTTCAATCCTTTGAAAGCGTTTGAAGCGTCTCTCTGAGATGTGTGTTCGGAGAATAGACGTGAGTGTTCTTTTGTGCAGGTTGAAGACAGGACTTTTCAAATGTCTGTTTACTGGGCAGGCATCAGGCTTGCCGGCGTGCGCCATGGCTCTCCCCACAGAGGCTTGATGATATATTTATGGATTTTTCACTCTTTTCCCTGGCCTTAATCAAAGTGCAGGCATTGAACGTGTCAAGGTTGTGTCAAACCTTTTCACCGCTGAGACACTGCCTTGTCAGATAGAGGTTTTAGCTGATCCATAGCACTCTGGATGAGCATAATGAGAGACGATTCGTTAGCTGCAAGATGCTCGAGTAGCTGTTGAAGTTTTTATTTCAGGGTGAAAATGTCTAATGTAGCTGAAACTAGCGCTGTCAGTCGGCGCTGAAGAATACAGTTATGGTAAGTGGATGGATTTATCTGTTTGTGGGTGTTTTTCTCTGTTCGGTCGACGGGGGCTACAGTTAGGAGGGAAGCCACATTTAGCTGCGGCATCGATTTCATAAAAGGTTGCACTGTGGGAAGTAGGTAGCCTGTCAACCTACCTTCTCGCCATGCGCATCTCGAGAGCCAAAGTAATTGAGCTTCCCTAGACGTTTAGATATTGTAAAGGACACAATAGTCGAGTGTGTCCAGCCAGTTACATATCCATCACCCGAAGCGTTTTACCACCGAAAAGTTGCCCCCCCCCCCCCCCCCCCCCCCCCCTCTCCGTCTTGAAATAAAAAGGAGTTGCTATTTGTGTGTAAACTATGTGGCTTGTGAAAGGCTTGTTTTTTGATATTGAAAGCAGCTGTCAAACAGATGATGCCTGGGTGCAATCCACATTTCCATTTGTACTTGTGTCTCTCTGCAGCTCTCTGCCACTGAGAAGGTACAGTGTTTTGAAATTAGATATCAGCCTCCACAGAAACGGACTAGAAACAAGGAAGGAAAAAAAAAAAAAGTGACAGCGAGATAGACGGATTGACGGGTTGATATAGTTAGCTTGACAGATGGTTCTACATGAATATGCCAGTGGAACAATGTTTAAAGAGCTTCAGAAAGGGGGAAGAGGAGCGAGCGATGAATGAATGGAACGATGGATGGATGGATGGATGGATGGAAGAGGCAGAGGCAGGTAGAATATAGAGGGAATTATGGGGGACAGGTTGTAAGACACTTTGATATTCACACGTTGAAGCACAAACACATAGCTTTGGGCGATTCATCAGCTGTCAGTGCCCAGCCGGCTGGTGCGCAGTTATCTAGGGCATAAAGGCCCTCGCTATCCCTCTTTCTTTCTCTTCACTTAATGTGCACAAAGCCAGGAGGGGGGGAAAAAACACTAATTTTCCACCATGTTGCCACATCATCACAGTAGGCAATTTCCATTAATTGAAAAATGTATATTAGTAATGCATTAAAGCCACAAATGCCATGTTTTTTTTTCTCCCTCAGAATTATGCATTAAATGTCTCGCTAAAAAGGTGATTTTTTTTTTTGTAAATCTTAGGCTTAAATGAAATGAAATTACATTAAATTAAATAATAATTAGTATTGTTGTATAATTGCTGATTAAATCTGAAGTATAGTAATATTTTAAAAATGTTTTCATATTCTTGCATTACATATATATGAAGCTTATATATTATTTAGTCTGACATTCTGCATTTTTCTGAACACTCTTTCATTAACTTTTTTTCTGAATGACTTTGTTGACTTCATTCTGTGCATTTGTAGAACATGCCAATTCACATTGTCAAGAAGCTCTTGGATTTTTTTTATAAGCAGCTCTTCAGGGTTTTTTGCGTCTTTAGGTTAATAGAAATCCACAGCCTTGGATCAACCGTGTTATATCCTTGCATATCCTCAACTTTGTGTGAAGCCGTCACTGCATCATATAAAATGAGCAAAGGCCAGTGCCATGTGCAGGGCATGTGCTGTCACCAAAACTCAGTACTCGCAATGTCTTCCGTTACATTCAAAAATGTTTTGGCCTTGATAATCTGAGTTATTTGAGAATGCTTTTTCTGCTAGGTGTTGAATAGGAAAGGACAAATCAATGCATCGCTTTCATCACCGTCCAGCATACAGCAGCCGCCGGAAACATTTCCCGTAACTCTGTCCGCTGTAAAGCGCCTCTGTGCTGGAGGGATGTTCACACTCTCTCAAGGTGTTTGCGTGAAGGAGCGTCAGCTCTGCGACATGTTTCTGATCAACCCCGGCTGGAGCAGACAGCTTTTTCACATCCTCTCTGTTATGTCACAAACAAACATTGTGTGGGCGCCAGTTTCCTGTCACTCATTAGACATTAATGATTCGCAAATCCACTTGCCTTCAGGATACGCGTCTCATTCTCCTTGTCAGTTCAACATCCCTGTAAAGCTCCTCAGCTTTTGCTGGAGAAACTGTGAGAGATCATTTTATATCACACTTGATTGCCAGATAATTATCAGTTAATTATTCAGAGCCTTAAATTAATTTGCTAAAAATAGTGGCTGAGCCTTCTTGTCTCCACTAGAGACTGTTCCATTACTCCAGCGTGCTCTCCTCCCCCCAGACTTGACACGGGTCGGCGGTAGATGTATGACGGTGTACCGTAAATATGATTTTCATTTGTATCATGTCTGCACTTAATCTAATCAGAGAGAGCCCGCACGCAAGAAAAATGTCCCTTTTATAGCCAGCAGGGTGCATGCAGAACTCCATACTTAAATTTGCTGATTATTACTCATTGGACCAGCTGTGAACATGAGCCTTTATAGATTGCAACAGCCTTTATTCGCAACACACTGTACGCATTCAATGCAACATCTGTTCCTGAGCTATTTCGTTGACGTCATCATGTTTTGCTGTTAAAATTTACATGGAGAGATCAGGAGAACAGGATGATTGATGGCAAATAATAATCAAGATGTATGATATGTCATGAAATTGAATTATTTGTATTTACATCAACACAACTTTTGTTAGCTGTTACATGTACACTACCAGTCAAAAGTTTTTGAACAGTAAGATTTTTAATGTTTTTGTTAATGTTAAAAACAGCTAACTATTTTTTTTTCCCAGTTTCTTTGATGAAAAGAAAATAGAAATCTATTGTAACATTATACATTTCTTTATCATCACTTTTGATCAATTTAAAGCATCCTTGTTAAATAAAAGTATTCATTTCTACAACCCCCCACCCCCATTGATATTGATATTAATATTGATAATAATCATAATAAAACATTTATGATGCTGAACATTTAGCTTTGATCACAGGAATAAATTACATTTCGAAATCTATTCAAATAGAAAACAGTTATTTTAAATAGTGAAAAATATTTCAATTTTTTACTGTTTTTGCTGTACTTTAGATCAAATGAAGCAGGCTTTGTAAGCTGATAAGACTTATTTAAAACCATAAAAAATCTTATATGGTCTATATACATACATACATATATATATATATATATATATATATATATATATATATATATATATATATATATATATATATATATATATATATATATTTTTTTTTTTTTTTTTTAAATACACTTTAATACAGCAAGGACACATTAAATTAAAGTGACAGTGACAGTCAAAACATTTATAATGTCACAAAAAGATTCTGTTTCAAATAAATGTGATTCATATGAATCACATTTATTTGAAACAGAATCTTTATATATATATATATATATATATATATATATTAAGCATTACAGCTGTTTTCAACATTGATGGTAATAAGAAATGTTTCTTTAGCATCAAATCGAAATATTAGAATGATCTCTGTAGGATCATGTGACACTGAAAACTGGCTGCTGAAAATTCAGCTTTACCATCCATAATAAAATTAATTAAATTTTATTAAAACAGAAAACGGTTATTTAAAATTGTAATAAAACTTCACAATATTACAATTTTTACTATATTTTTGATCAAATAAGTGCAGGCCAAATATCAGCCATTTATTTGCCTGACTGATATATCATGACTATGTAAGTAGTTTAAGGTCCACCCAGCTCTACACAGGTACTTCACTAGATTTCTTTTTTTGTCTGGACACTTCATTAAGCTGAAGTTCCTATGAACAAAGAAATGTGTTAGTGGTCTTTTAATGGAATTCGTTGGCTTAAGGAATCGAAATGTTCCTTCAGCTCTTCAGCTCTGGTGTGACCTGCTGTTAGGCTGAAGACTGGGAGGATGATAAGGATATTGAATGGAGCTGTTGCCTGTCACAGCACCCTGCTGCTTCAACAGGAAGAGACTGATCAATACTTCACATACTCTCTCCCTCTCTCTCTCTCTCTCTCTCTCTCTCTCTTCTCTCTCTGGGTGTGTGCACATGTAACAGTCTCACAGAGGCTGGCAAACATCCTGAGGATGGGTTGCCCAGCCTATCCAAATAGTTGTTCATTTGAAAGTGTCGGAATTGATTTCCTTGGAATAAATAAATAGACTCTCATTAAAGTAATAACGACCACAAGATAAGGAATGAAATGAAATAAAATAGAAAACAAAAAGGAGAAAGGTTCGCTTTGCAGCAAAAGTGCTCACCATCGATCCAATTTGTGCAGAGCTAAAAGCATTTAAGTGCTTAGACCAGCTATTTGTACAGAAGTTTTATATGTCCAAAAAAAAAAAAAAAAAAAGACAACCTCCAATTCTATTGACATTTAAAACACTTAGTCGTCTGGAGGCGTACTTCAAAGTCAGCTCAGCAGGGACTCCATCAGAACAATCCTACTAGTCTTGATTACAGCCATGCTCAGGAAATATATTAACCACCCTCCTGAGAACCACTCTCACGCTCATTTGAACCACCATCACTGATGGAAAGGTAAAATGGGGGGTATACCTTATTAGACTATTGCTTTTAACCAGCTAGGCAAGCTTGTTCCACTATTAAGGTGCTTAAGCCCACACGTTTCCTCTTCTTCTGTCTTTTCCCCCTTCTGTCTCAGTGATTTACCTCACATTATTAGTATCTCTCTCTCTCTCCCAGAGCAGCCCGCTGTATGCCGACGTGGTTTTCAATTAAAATGAAGAAGCCTGCAATTGTTCTCATTTCAGCAGCTGTATGATAGCAATCGCTGAAACCAATTGTGTAATTCGTGTAATCACAGAGCAGTTTGTTAGGAGTGATAAACTTAATTACTAGCAGGTGAAGGCATGCTGAGAGATGCACTGAGACAAGGCACCTATAGCATAAGCAACATCTTGCCTGAGGGATACTATCGGGTACATGGCGTACGCGGCTATAGGAAAGATTTCACTCACACAGTTTGTAAAATCGCACCTATTACAGATCTAGATTAGTACACATTAGTTGCACCTTCGAAGGAAGGGTCGTTTCAAATGAAAGTAGTCAGTTGTATTGTTTCGTGAAGGTCGTTTTCAAATGGTTGTTGGTCAACTATACATACAGTTGATGAGGAGGTCATATATATTTATTAGGAGTGCAACGATACACATATACACATATTTGTATTGAACCGTGTGGTATGAGGCTTTCGGTTCGGTGCGCATTACAAACTGAACGATTCATTTGACTAATCCTATTACATTTGGGAAATAAAAGAGCTTAAAGTGTGTGAAATATAATGTTCTCAGTGCCACTGGGCTCAACAAGGCAGCCCAAATGACGTAACTGGCAACGTGATGTCTGCCCCTCTTACCCCTAAAGAAAAACACACTACTCCAGTAGGGTTGTGATGGTGAGGTAGTTTGTTAGTTTTCCCTCTTTTGCTTTTAAATAGCTTGTAAATGCCTGTGCGCATTTTACTTTCACTTTCGAATTGGATTGACAATCGAATTGACAACAATAAAACAGTATGACAAGCTCACGTATATTATAGAATGTATCAAATACAAATAGACCGTGCTATAGGGCTATTATAAAATAACAAATAACTTACACAAAGTTTAAATATAAAACACTAAAAATCAGCAAACACGCAAACATGTGGAAGCAAATAAATAAGAAACAAATGTTAAAAAAAAGCTTCTAAAATCATCTTAGATAAATGGCAAAAGTCAAAAGGCCTTCCAAAGTCTAACATATTTTTAAAGCAGGCGCTTTTGTATTTCGTTTTGAAACTAAATCTTTCGCCAAATTCTTGTCTTTCTCACGTCACTCGTCAGCTCGACATTATCTGAGATGCGACTGTGGTTCTCCACACTGCATTGTTCAAAATAAAAAAAAAAAATGTCATGCTTAAGATGTTAGTTTTAATAAATAAAATAGTTTGAAAAAAACAAGGAAATTTCCTTGGCATTTCTTTCTTCTTGCTGTATCGAAAATGTATCGAACCGTGATATTGTGTCGTATCGAACTGAACCGTGAATTTTGTGAAACATTACACCCCTAATATTTATGTACAGTGGCATTCAAAAGTTTGGGATCACTTTTTTTTTTATAATACTTTTCATTCAGCAAGGATGCAAGTTATTTAACGCAAGACATTTATAAATGTCTGCAACATACTTTGGTTAAAATTCCACAATTAACGGTGTAAAACAACACCATTTTTAGTTTGTCAAGAACACAGCACAACACTCCGTTCACAGCAACCTGTTTTGTTGCATGACTCTTTAAATTCTAATGAGCTCTGCTCACCCCACCCCCCTCTCTTCCCTGGAAGAGAAAAGGCGATTTGCAAATAATCAAAGTATAAAGTGTAAGAGTTACTTCTTATGGAGGTGAAACTGGATCATGAACAGTGGGGACTGATCCAGCTTTTTAGCAAAACCTGCTTTGAATTGTCCCTTGTTGAGAAAGGAGACTGGAGTAAAGTGATTTGCGCAGACGTAAACGAATTTAGGTGTATTCGGTGGCGCATTACCATCAAAAACAAAACTAATTCACTGCGTCCTCAGTGGTTCTGATGTCAGGAGAAAATGACTCTAATGTTCATTTTACAGTCAAAGTACAAAACACCAAAATGACATTGTTGTCGCTACAGCGGCTTGAGTGCAGAGAAAATGGCGGACAGCGTACAAATGGCTGAGGGCAGAAATATGCAAATATGCAAATCAGCGGTCGTGGGCGGGGCTTGAGCAGTATGACATCATAATGCTCAGAAAATCAAAACGGCTTGATAATTGAGACTGTTTAGTTGTTTTTTAGCATTGTAGAGTGGTTGTGTTCACTCACTGCTAACACATTTATATGCAAACATCATGCAAAATTCAATTTCTGAGTAAAATTTAAGCAAAATGATTAAAATGAGAATTTTTCAATACTAGTCCTTGGGTGTCATAGTTATCGCAGTATTTTTTGCTGTAGTACACCCAAGGACTATCCAAAGAAAATAGTCCTTACATATGCTCTTTTTTGTTCATTTTTACCACCTTCCAAATGGAGAACAGTAAGCAAGTAAAATACATTTTCAAATGGGCATTATTTGATTCAGAAATGTCATGTACCACAGCAGTTTTAACAGTTAAACATAAATTTGAATGCTGTAGTAAGTTATCAAGGTATAATATGAAGTGCTTTCTCTTTAAGTGCTTTCCTTTATATATATATATATATATATATATATATATATATATATTTCTTTTAATTTGCTCATCGTTCAAAAGCTTATGTGGAAGACTTGTTATAATGTGACAGGGCACCGATGTAAAAAACAGAGCTTGTTGAACCCATTGGAGAATGTGTGAGATGCAGCACATCTGTTGGTGTCAAGAACAGGTCAGCAGAGCCAACAGCATTGATATGAAAGATGACCTTCACTGAGAGACATTACATGTACATATATGATGTTCTGGAGCAGGTTTTAGTCAGGATCCCCTTCAAAATACAATCCCCCCACCTTCTAAATACTTCACACTTCCTCTGATGGCTTTGCTGTGTTGGTGTAGCTAATCAACACATAGCCTTAAGGTTTCTTTATGTGCCGAGCCACAGTCGTGCTGTTAGTTCACCTGTAGGACGGAATGCTGAAATCCATTTTTTTTATTTTATTTTTTAAATAAACCCTCTCTTTCCCTCTGTTTTTCACTTTGGCCTGCACCTCATACTCACTGTTTGCTCCGTCCTGCAGTTTTGATGATTGTTTGGACAGCTCTCCACAAGCTCCACTTCACATGCATCTGGATACTGGTGCGAGAAGCATCGGAGACCCATCTCCCAGATCCATAAATATTTCATTTGCAGAGATGCAGAATAAATTGACAGTGAAATTGACTCTGAATCCCGCTTTTAATTTTTCAAATGAAGAGGAAGAGAGGGCTTCTCCGTGCTGATGTGACAGGGAGCGTGATGTGACAAGAGGTCCCGACCTCAACGGCGAGGCTTATCCGCCGCCTCTCCGTTACCATCGACACATCACATCCCGATTATTGCTGGGGGCCGAGGCTTTAATTACTAGCCTGTGTGTGGAGGTGAAATTAGACCCCAAGCACTGTAGGTTAATGCGGGAGTGTCGAACACACAGCCTGCAGGAGGAGACTTGCGCTGATGCAACACATCTGATCTGCATGCAGAATTCACTCTCAGCTGTCAGCTCCACTCACTGATAAGAGAATTGAGAGAGTCTGAGTGCCAATGAAGGTGTGGATGTTAAAATATCTCATTTCCATTTGTTTCGTGTCTGTTTGTGTGTGACCACTGACGCATGTCTGCAGGCCTGTGCGAGCTCTCACTTGTAGGTGTGTACTACCACACAGAATACGTTAACATTCGTTTAGATTATAAACAAGTGTGATGACTGTATTCTATAATTTACAGTGTGAACGTAGGTTGTGTCAGGGGTTTTCGAACTGAGGCCGTGCAGTTGGCATCTGTAGAACATTTATAGAAAAGAAAGATTTTAAAATCTGTATTTTAAGGCCTCCTTGATTTTTAGATTAAAGTATTAAATGTTTTGCTTAATATTTTTAAGATATTCGCTGTCAGCTAGAAAGTAAATGTTTCCCAGAAAGGTTATGTCTTTAAAATATTTATAGGCCTACTGTATATTTAAATATTTGATTTTCAAATAAACATTGTGTATTTTTAATATTTCTTTTTATAAAGTAAAAAGTAGCTAAAAGAATTTCAGACATGATTCTAAATATATTTTATGATTTAGAGAATAAACAATGTCATACCATTTGGAATGGCATTAGAGTCAATGATGAAAGAATTTTTATTTTTAACCCTAACTAGCTTTTTAAGATTTTTGTCACACAGGATAACAGGAAATATAATAATAATGGTAGCACTTTACAACAAGGTTCATTAGTTAACATCAGTTAACTGCTTAAGTTAAAATGAACTAAGAAAGAACAGTATTTCTATAGCATTTATTAATCGTTATTAAAATCAAAAGTTGTGTTTGTTAACATTATCTAATGCACTGTGATTGAACATGAACTATCAATGAACAAATGTATTTTCATTAACTAACATTAACGAAGACTAATAAATACTAGAACAAACAATGAACAGTACATTTGTTAATGTTAGTTAATACATTAACTAACATTAACTAATGAAACCTTATTGTAAAGTGTTACCAATAATAACAATACTTTTGAAAAATACAAATGCGACCCTGGACCACAAAACCAGTCCAGGTTTTGTTTGTAGCAATAGCACAGGTATGTTTGTAGCAATAGCCAAAAATACACTTTATGGGTCAAAATTATTGATATTAAGTAAAGATCATGTTCCATGAAGATATAAATGAAAATATATCAAAATTTAGTTTTTGATTAGTAATATGCATTGCTAAGAACTTCATTTGGACAACTTTAAAGGCGATTTTCTCAGTATTTTTATTTTTTTGCACCCTCAAATTCCAGATTTACAGTTGTATCTTGCCATATATTGTTCTATCCTAATGGAAAGCTTATTTATTCAGCTTTCAGATGATGTATAAATCTCAATTTCAAAAAATTGACCCTTACGACTGGTTTTGTGGTCCAGGGTCACAAATGAATATGAATAGTTGTAGCCGCCTATATATTTTAGAAAGCATATTTGGGGGTCCTTTTTGAAATCCCCTTTTCAACGTAATATTGTTTGTGTCCGATCAATCTAAAAACCCACCCAGCACAACTCGAAATGCTTCTTAACACGTCTGGGCGCGAAGTGAATGCGACATTAGCTTAGACAAGCAGTCGTCTGTCTACAGCGTTGTGCAAAAGCCTCTATTTCATTTCAAGTTCAGAGAGAATAATCAATGTGCCTCCCTATCTTGTGTACAATTCAGAACGGGTGAATCAGCAGAAATGTGTCCCATTCTTTTCCTTTCTGCTCAAATATTCCACAGCCACACAAAATGAGTCATCAAAATCTCACCGCTCATCAGCTTCATTACTGCCTGAGCAATTACCTACTTTTCCCCTTTTAAAAAATTTGTTTCAGCCATGGCTGTTCTCATTACTGTTCGAATCACAGCATGCTAGGCTCGAGTTTCTGTCAATAATAGACCATTAATCAGTAGCGTGCTCTCCGAATTTTCCAGAGGTACCCTAACAGGGTCTGAGCGAAGTTTTTGATTGAGTTCAGACGCTTGATTGCTTGTACAGCTGCACAATACGGCATAATTACATGTGGAAGAGGCGGCAGAGATACTATCTGACAGTCGTGGCTGTGTTGGCAGCTTTTAGGAGCAGACAGGACTGCGATGGTAGCGTGCTGGAAAGGCGTGTGGCGGAAAGCCTGTCGGTGGCATTCTGTTGATCCCCATCCAAGGTGTTGTGTTAATTACTTTGGATGCTGTCCAGAAACCCTCAAAGAATTTAGAGAACTGTGACGTTCAATTTGGTACAATTCAAATTATTTTCATGGTTTACAGTGAACCCAACTTTTTTTTTTTTCTTCTTCTCCAGTATTTTCATGCTACAGATAAAACTCTTCTTTGGGTTCAGGAAGTATGGGCTTCTATTATTTTTATTCATGTTTGCCTGAAGGGAAGTGTCATTATTTGGCACTCAGATTGTTTCGTGGAGATGAATGTTAATGAGGCGGCCCTTTTTTACTGCATAATCTACTGAACACCTTGTCCTTCAGTCAGGGAGGCACTGTTCATTTTCATTGTCATGAATGATGCAAGTACACAGTAAGTGCCATTCAATGATTTAAAAGGGTAGTTCACTAAAAAAAATGTTTTTTTTTTTGTTTTTCTCTCTCACTGTTTATTTACTATCAAGTCCAAAATTTAGTCAAAACTATTGTATGGTTTAACAATTAACCCTTTAACTGTCACCGTCCACCCTGTGGGACGCCTAAGTTTACTTTACCACATTACAAATAAATCCTAATCTAATCATGACAAACTATACATCCTTGGAAAGGTCTAAGACTCCTAAATAGATATTTTACCATACTGTTGTGTTACAAATTATGTAGGAAAAGAAATAGATTAATATATGTCAAGAGTGCAACTTACAAATCTACATCATAACATGAGTTCTGACCTTTGTCACAAAAGACTTTCTTTGTTTCCTTTTTCCCTTTCACGGTTTAGATATCATAAGAAATGATATATTAGTTCAGAACTTAAAATCTCAAAATTCATCCTTTGAAAGGCATTTTAAAATTGCATTACCATGGAAAATGTACATCAAAATCATATTACAAAATTAAGTCATGAATTATAAAAATGTAAGTCTGGATAGTGCATTTTTATGTCTGTGTTCAAAAATGGGAGTGACAGTTAAATGGTTAATCGCGATTAATTGCATCCAAAATAAGTTTTTGTTTACATAATGTATGTAATGTGTACTGTGTATATTTATGTATATATAAATACACAGGCATACAGTATATATTTCAAAAAGATTTACTTGTATATACATTTATATTCTTAGATTTTATATTATTTATAAATATATTTAATATATAAACAACATATTTTTCTTAAATGTATACATGCATGTGTTTGTATTTATATATATACATAATAAATATGCACAGTATACACACATATATCATATAAACAAAAACTTTTATTTTGGATGTGATTAATCACGATTAATCGTTTGACAGCACTTATTTACATACATACTGCTGGTCAGTGTTTGGGATCAGTAAGATTTTTTTTATGTATTTTAAATAGGTTTCTAATGCTCATCAAGGCTGTGTTTATTTGATCAAAAATACAGAAAAAAAATATTATTATGATGTAAAACAATGTTTTAATATACATTAAAAATCTAATTTATTTCTGTGATCAAAGCTGAATTATTCAAAATTATTACTCCAGTCTTTAATGTCACATGATCCTTCAGAAACCATTTTAATATGCTGATTAATTATCATTAAATCATTGTTTATTATCGTTAAATTATCGTTTATTATCATTAATGTTGAAAACAGTTGTGCTGCTTAATTTTTTGTTCGAACCTGTGACACTTTTTTCAAGATTCTTTAATAAATGAAAGTTAAAAAGGAACAGCATGTATTTAAGACCTTTTGTAACCATATAAACTGCCGCTTAAAGCTTTGTGGTCAGTACATTTTTATTTTTATTTATTTTATTTTATTTTTTTAAGAAATTAATACTTTTCACCAAGGATGTGTTAAATTGATAAAAAGTGATAGCAAAGACTATTTTATATTGTTAGAAAAGAGTTTTATTTTGAATAAATGCTGTTCTTTCTAACTTTTTATTCATCTAATGTATAAAGAATCACAGTTTCCAACATTGATAATAAAAGATAATAAATCAGCATTGATAATAAATCAGCATATTAGAATGATTTCTGAAGGATCATGTGACACTGAAGACTGGAGTAATGGCTGATAAAAATTCAACTTTGTATCACGGGAATAAATTATATTTTAAATATACTAAAACAGAAAAACATTATTTTAAACTGTAAATATATTTTACAATATTAGAATTTTCTTTTCTGTGTTTTTGATCTAGTAAATGCAGCCTAGATGAACATAAAAGAGCAGCAGTGTGTATGCAGTTACTCAAAAATTCACTCATCTTCATGTCGTTTCAGACTTGTAAAACTTTCTTTTTTTGCCCATATGATGTGGAGGTCAAGTCAGTGTTTGAACCTCACTTCAAATGATTTGTGTGTGTTCCACAGAATAAAGGGTTGGGACAACATGTGGGTGAGTGAATAATGACAGAACATGTTTTTGGTAAACTGTTCCTTTAATATGTAGAGAACAGTGCATTCCACTTTCAATGGATCAATACATGTGGCAAACAGAGACCCTCTCGTACACTGCGGGGCCTTTCTCTGTCTGTGCTATTTCCAAAAACCAACAACTGCCACATCACTATGGGAAATATCTTTCCATTCCTCCATCTCCCGAAGGCAAGCCATTAGATGTCCATAAACCACCAAAAAAAATAAGCTTTTCCTCCCTATTCTGCCTGGGCGAGCGCTCTAAATCCACGAGTTGCCGGCCCGGCAAGAGTGCGGCCACCTTCCACTCGGAACTGAGGTGGGATGCGTGTAGTTTGGATGTGGGGCTTGAGGGGTAAAGTCAATCCACACTAAAAGCTTAGTTGCTGCCTTTCAGCATAGAGCCAGGAGGCACATAGAAAAGCATTAAATAAACATTAATGGAAGTGGGTTAGGAGAGATTTATTAAGGAGGCTTTTTGGCCTTGCCTAAGGGAGCCATGCACCATTTTATTCACTCATACAAGCACACAGGTAAACAAACAAGGTAATTTATGGCAGTCTTCAGAGGTGGCAGTGTTTGGAATTTACTTTCTGGCCATTTTTTTTTAGAGCAAGACAATTGGTTTTCACACTGTCTCACAGAATTTTAAACATTTATCATGGACTGAATGGATGATGTGCGGAATCTCTTCTCTTGTTGGAATTTCATTAAAGTAGTTTTGTAAAGTAATGACGTTAAAGGGAGTTTTACACTATTTTTCTAGCACTGTCATGTCAGAACATCTAGCAGAGACTATTTATTTGTGCGGAAAGCTAAAAAAAGGTACATATTTCTGTAAGAGAGGAACGCTATCTTTTCTGTATAGTGAAATACGGGATGTTGCTGGGGAAACTTGTGTTCGTTCTTTGCTTTGAGGACAGCTGGAGAGGGAGACAGAGAGAGAACCAACAGAAGGCGGTTGCTTTGGAGAAGGCAGCGAATAATGTTTTATCCAGGAACTTCTCTCCACCCCAGCATGTGAAGCAGAGGTGACACGGGTGACAAAGAAGCGTGAAGAGTGTACTTTGAAAGTTCTTACAGAGGTAACGGAAAAGAGAGAGAGATTGAGGCAAAGAAAAAGCGCGAGAAAGAGTTGAAGGAATTGCTTTTGGAGGAGAAGCCGGGACTGATATTGGACCGTGCGTGTCAGCCGTTGTCAATGTGACAAATCTTTGATGTGGAAATAATAGCCGGTGAGGGCTCGGCCCAGTCCGGTGGAACTACGTATGACTGTGATGAGCTGTTGTCAAACACACCCACATATATATACTCGAACACTTTCTCTCAGGCACAGGCAGTATTTTTGGCACTGTATCCAATCGAGACCAAACCTCAAAGCTCTATCGCTTTGATTTTGCAATATCCACATTCCTCGTCTTAAGCAGAGCCTGCTCAAATACAAGATATTAAAGTATGTGGGGCTGAAAACGTTGCGCAACCTGTTGAGGATTTTTGCTTCATTTTTCAGCTTAAAAGAAACAGGAAGTCATTTTGCACTTGTCAAAAGAGCTCATAAAACTCAGCCCCAAGGACAAAGACGTGCACACATTCAGACACTATTGCAGGTATTCAGACTCAAACAGTTTCCATTTGGGCTTTTAGGGCTCCCGCAGTGAATGACGGGGACTGTGAGAATACAGTATAGTTTGCGTAAGCTGTAGCAATATAATACGCCACCGCAGAGTATACACTAACCCTTGTATTTTTCTCATGCTCTAAATATTCTACTCTTTACTCACTTTAACACACTGTTCCATGGATAGATGGAATGAAATGCTAAAATCGGTTAATGAGGTTATAGAATTATAATTACCCCAGCAATCAATGTAATTAATATATATATATATATATATATATTTTTTTTTTTTTTTTTTTTTCCTAAAGGTGTTTTAATTTCATACATTGTGAAATTTGTGTTGAAATAAACTTTATCAAATCTTTTATGGTAAATATTAAGGAGCGTCACAGAAGATGGATGTATTTATTAGAGCTGTCAGTTTAACACTTTAATTAATTAGTTATGAAAAAATTACGCAATTAAAATATTTTAACGCACTGGCCCTGCCCTCAGACCTGTACTTCATCTTATATTTCGTGTAGTTGACTGTTGACAAATATGATGCAGGACAACAACTCCACAAATGCAGTTATATACTAAAATTCAAGATATTGGTGCAAAAAATGTGTTTTGTCTCATATTTTTTATATATATCACATATCACACGATATCACACAGGCAACAAGAGCACTATGACACAAGTGCTGATTTTGTCCCAATCTATCACGTGATTTTATACAACAGTTTGGTAAATAAGAAGTTGATATTGTGTTATTTTAAACACACCGTTATGTGTATTTGCTCAGTTTTGCAGAGAACACTTTGAAGCCATAGCAGAATTGTTGTGTCTCAGAGCAACAGAGTGGTGTTTAGTTTCTGAATGAATCTGCATTTTAAACAAAATGTGTGAATCAATGATTCAAAGACCCATTCATAAAGAGAGCTATTTACTTCATTCCAGAATGAATCAGCGGTTTGAACGAATCAAATGAATGAATGACTCAAAGATATTTACCACCAGCTGTTGGCAGATTTAGTTTCTTAGAGTATCATTTCATCAAAATAAATAAATAAATAAATAATAATAATCAAAACAAAAACATTAAAGGTATAGTTCACCCAAAAAATGTAAGTTCTGTCATCATTTTCTCACCCTCATGTCGTTTCAAACCTTTCTTTTGTGGAACATAAAAGACGGTATTTTGAAGTCTGTTGGTAACAAAGCTGTTTTGGTTACCAGTGACTTGCTTTGTATGAACAAATAATACTGAGATGTTTCTCAAAATATCTTCTTTTATGTTCTATAGTTTATGTTAGGCCGTTGCACCCTAAATGTTTGTGTAATAAATTGTATATTAAATTAAGTTAAATATTTCTTTCTAAAGCCACAATTTGTAATGTCTACTTGATACATTCTCAGTTGACACAAAAATATGGTATTTTCAGTCAAATTTATTTTGCGATTCATTTGATTAATCAATCGAAACATCAAGTAATTAATTTGATTAAGAATTTTATTCGACTGACAGCAATAGTATTTATATATAATTTAGGTTTTTACATTTCATTGTGCAATAACATTTTCAATTGTACAATTTCTGTTAAACATCTTAATATTTTGCATAAAAGTTTTAGTAATATTTATATGCATGTTGAAGAAGAAATCAACCTTTGTTTACTGTACATGACGAGACCTCCATAATTTAGCTCTTTTCAAGTTGAAGTGTTGTTTTTGTGACTCTAGTGTCACCAAATGGATTTGTATGATAAATAATGATAATTTTCATGCAGGGTTCCTGAACAATCTGCCCATCTGCTATTAGATGGACAAACAAATAGTCTGTCCCTAGATTAGTGTTTCTGTCTTGGCATTTGTCAAACTTGAAACAAACAGAACAATATTTTGATAGCATCACAGAGCCACAGTATTTACACTTTATGAGACAATTGAGCTACAAATGGCATTGTTAACTCTACATATTAAACTGGGATAAGAGAAAGTATTCTAACACTGACAAATGAGAAACTCCAGCTTTAAAGGGTTAGTTCACCCAAAAATGAAAATTCTGTCATTGATTACTCACCCTCATGTTGTTCCAAACCTGTAAGACCTTATATTTCTGATGAAATCCGAGAGCTTTCTGACCCTGCGTAGACAGCAATGCAACTACCACTTTTTAAGGCCCAGAAAGGTAGTAAGGACATCATTAAAATAGTCCATGTGACATGAGTGGTTCCTTACCTTAATTTTATGAAGCTACGAGAATGCTTTTTGTGCACAAGGAAAACAAAAATAACTTTATTAAACAATGTCTTCTCTTCTGTGTCAGTCTTCGACACACATTTCCTCTCAATTGGATATCTCATCAGAAGAATAGAGTTTGATAGTTCCATTCAACCTGTTGCAAAGAGATGTTTTTGGGACAGCACTCGCATCCTATAATGGCTGTTAAACAATCTGACTCACGTCTGAGCAGTTGATATGAATAGCTTGAATAAAATGCCAGACGTGGATTTGATATAGCCCCTTTGTTCCTTCAAAAGGGCAAACGCGGGTCATCCGCACCACTTTGAATCCAGGAAACACAATCGCCTGGAAATGGAGGCTGAATACGTACAGCTACGTACGGCATGCGGCTTTATTAGCATGCGGCAAAAAGAAAGCGAGGCTCCATTGACGCGTGCTACCTGTTTGTTTGCGAATGTGTGTGCGGTTTACAAGGCCGAGGATGGTCCACGTGTGCCTCGTGAGCTGCAAGATAGCACATCCCCGTCAGGAGCTGTCAATAGCCATTGAGTGAAAGAACCTGCCTTCATCTGCTCTTTAAATTACAGAGCGCATCTCTCACGAGGGTTCGGCGCACGCTGACCCTGCTCTTGTTGGGAGAAACAATGAAACAATGACTGCAATCAGCTATTCCCTCCAGCATCTGTGTTAGTCCCCCAGACTATGAAACGCTCCTCTATCACTCCTGCACCGGCGCTAATAGCTCAGTGCGCCAATGACTCCAAACTTAGACAGAGAGGTTATTGAATGCCTGTGTTTGTCTCACTTGACCTCCGCAGAGAAGCAGTGTTTTTTCTCAATTTTCTGTAGGTGACCTCTTTGTTGAAGAATTGTGAACAGGATTTGGAGGGCAGCTAGTTGCTTTGTTTGTCGATGTTTATCCATCACTGTAAGAGTTCATGTGTTTTAACATAGCTATGCCAGTGCGCCGCTTGTTTTTCCTTAACCGTGTCCTTCTCACGGCTTTTCCAAGCATTCGCGAGAGCAGTACGAGAAGCTCTCCACCATGCACAAGAATATGCAGAAGCTCTACGAGAGCCTAGGGAGCTACTTCGCCTTCGACCCCCACACCGTCAGCATCGAGGACTTCTTCGGCGAGCTGGCTAACTTCCGCAACCTCTTCATGGTGAGTACGGCAGCACCGTCACCTGTTCAGCCTGAGCAAAGTGCTGCTTTGCACTTCTCAAGGTTGAAGAGAGTGGAATATTTCCTGTTCTTTCTCTAATGTGTATAAATCTGGCTTTCCAAAAGAGTCTTCAAGACTCAGGTAATATTCTGATTAATACTTCCAATGCTTTCTCCACAGCTAGAGGGCACAGTTCAGGGTTACTGGATAGCAGTATGATTAAGTTTAGGATTGCTTTGACAGCTGGAATGTGAAAGAACAAGTCTCTTTCGAACTTCATCACTTTCTCTTCTGTGTACATATACACTGTTTTTATCAGTGCGTAGTTTTAAGTAAGAGCTGCTGGCCTTGTCTTCTGTGCATGTGGTGATTTAGCTTATTTTATCACTTTTGATAAAGTCATTTTCCTCACAGGGGTGAGAAGATGGAAGGACGGGCTTATTGGACAGATTAAGGCATACATAAACTGTGCTGAGAATGGAATGTATAATGTATTACCAAACGAGTGGCTCCTATGCAGATAAAAGAGTCGCAGAAGCTTCTTATCCTTTCAGAGTTTCGTTAGCTTCTGTATTTGGCGGATATCAAGACAACGCCTCCTCCCTGTCACAAAAAAAAAAAAAAAAAAAAAAAAAATCCCTGCTTGGGGTTTAGGCAGGTAGGACTAGGTTATTGCTGATAGGATGGGATTTATCCAGACGGAGTGTGAAACTAAGAGAGGCGTTTCAAGTACATCTCACTGTACAAAGAAGATATGAGATTCTCAGCTAATTGATTTTTTTTTTAGGTACTTAGAGCCTGACTTGTATTTGCTTATTATAATCTAAATGGGTCTTAGGGATTATACAAAAGAAACTTTATAAAAACTTTTATGGAAAATATTAATAACCTTTACAGAAAATGACTCTTGAATGCTGGGTGTACAATTATTTATTTTTTATTTTTTATTTTTTATTTGATTATTCGTATTTTTGCCTAAAGAGAGTATTTTGACATACAAGTTTTAAAACTTGTATGTAAAATATTAATTTTAAAATACATATTTTATAATACTTTAATATTGATCTTTTGTAATGATTCAAATTATACAGCTGATCTCAAAAGTTTACAGCTTGCAGAATCTGCAAAATGTTAATTATTTTACCAAAATAAGAGGGATCATACAAAATGCACATTATTTTTTATTTAGTACTGACCTGATTATGATATTTCGCATAAAAGATGTTTGAATATAGTCCACAAGAGAAAATAATAGTTGAATTCATAAAAATGAGCCCGTTCAAAAGTTTGCATGCACTTGATTCTTAATACTGTGTTGTTACCTGAATGATCCACAGCTGTGTGTTTTTTTGTTTGGTGATAGTTGTTCATGAGTCCCGCTGTTTTTTCAGCAAAGTCCCACAGATTCTTTGGTTTTTCAGCATTTTTGTGTAGTTGAGTTTCACTCATTGATGCTTCAGAAGGAAAAATGATGCATTATAAGAGCCAAGGGTGTAAACTTTTGAACGAAATGCGGATGTGTACATTTTTCTTATTTTGCCTAAATATCATATTTTTTCATTCAGTGCTGTCCTTCAGAAGCTACAGAAGATACTTACAGGTTCCCCAGAAGACAAAATAAGAAAAATTTACCCTTGATTTTCGAATTCAAAAAGTTTTCACCCCCTGGCCCTTAATGCATGGTTTTCCTTTCTGGAGCATCAGTGAGCATTTGAACCTTCTGTAATAGTTCCATATGAGTCCCTCAGTTGTCCTCAGTGTGAAAAGATGGATTTCAAAATCATACAGTCATTGTTGGAAAGGGTTCAAATACAAAAAAAATGCTGAAAAACCAAAGAATCTGTGGGACCTGAAGGACTTTACTGAAGAACGGCAGGCAGTTTAACTGTTGAGGACAAACAAGGGACTCATGAACAACTATCACTAAACAAAATAAATAAATAAATAAATAAAACAGCTGTAGATCATTCAGGTAATAACACCGTATTAAGAGCCAAGTGTTTGTAAATGTTTTATCTGGGTCATTTTATATAAATGTATCTATTATTTTCTCTTGTGGACAATATGTAAATGTGAAATATCTTATTCAGGTCAGTACTAATAACATGCATTTTGTATGATCCCTCTTATTTTGCAGATTCTGCAAGGTGTATGTAAACTTTTGACTTCAACTGTATATATATATATAAAATTTTCTGTAAAGTTGCTTAATATTTTGCATAAAGGTTTTGATAAAATGTCACAATTTCTATGCACTCTGCACAAAAAAGCACACAAAACTTTTGTTTACTGCACATGACGAAACCTCCATGCTGAGAAATTCTATTGAACAGAGAACATTGCATGAAAAATTCCATTTGCAGTCCAGTTCAAAGAACATTTACACAAATCTTTTTTTAGCTTCACTGCGGTAAGGGCACCCTGGGATAGGGGTAATTTTGATTTGTAAATGGAACCTTATTATGTTCTTAAGGAGGAGGGTTGAATGCGTCCGCACAAAGCAGTCTCTGGAGATTTTTTTTTACACATATATTTAAGTGTTTCTTCATTTCTCCTGCTTCTGCCTATATTTTATCTCCCCTCCAGCAGAAAAAAAAAAGGATAACACGCTGTCCAGAAGGTATGCTCAAAGTCTTCAAAACCCATTACAGTGAATGGCAAGGTCTCCTTGTCTGTGGCTTCTCTCTCACCCCTCTCTCACAAGCATATCTAAAAACCAACTTTCATTCACCCTGATCAAAGTCTAGCAACACATGACACGGCGCTCCCTCCAGGATGCAGCGTTGAACGGCTGTAAAAGGGGCATCTATGAAAATAAATTATTCTCTCAAGCGAATAGCTCTTTATGAATAAGTTATTACTGATTTAGCCTTCAATGGTGGGAAGAGCAAAGCTGGTGGAGAACACAAACATGGCTGGATGTCCAGTGGCACCATGAACATTCCCTTTGTGGTGTTTTACTCCTCCTGTTTTTTTTTTTCTTTCTTTCTTTTATGTAAAAGTTCCAGAAGGCCAACCGAGCTTATAATGCATTAGTAAGAGTCAACGGCTCTTGTGGTTTATTCTGGAAATTTTATTTTTTGTCATAACCAGGCATAATGTGATCGACTGACAAGCATTTTGTACAGTTGTTCGCTTGGTTTTGCTTTGAAGCCCCGCCCACTGTGCAATCCCATTGGTTTAAAATCCTTCTGCTCATAATTAATTGTCACATCACGTCCGATTATGACATGATGTTAGCCACATATTTGCAAATGTACTTTGTGACTCTTTGAGAAAGAGAAAGGTTATTAAAGAGATTTATATTCATGATAGAGTACTCCACATAATATGCATTCCACCATAGCATATTTATGGCACCTCATAGTTTTATCAACATTTATCCTCAGAAATGACCCACATTGCTGTATGTTAAATTGCCTGAGTGACACATCCATTTGGAAGGACAAAAAAAAGCCCCGCCTGCCAGTTCTCATGAAGCGCGCACACTCAGATAAGAGAATCCATTAGCTGTATTTCTTTTCAGGGTCAATAGAAATGAAATTTGATTTCAGCATGTGAATTTTGTTTTAGATCGCCCCATCAATTTATCCAGTGCGTTGCCAGATTTGAGCTAGGGAGAGAGAGAAACTCCCACTGCGTCTTCGTCTTGTATGTAATCCTGACTAGCGGCTGTGGATGAATATCAGTATATTAATGCCTTATCAAAGCGCAGCAGATGGTGATGAACTAACAGTCTCACTTGTTAATTGAGTGAGCCACTGATTACACCAATAAAGTCAGCAGAGGTTGAGCCACAGTGATGGTGCACGACAAGTGTGACTCAACTAATCAATAGAGTGCACGTGTGTGCGCGAATACGTGCCGCTTGCACAAAACAGCTATCGAGGGCCATTGGCTTTATCTATTATGTCAGCCCTGGGAATAATGATAATGATTGTGATGCAGTGTGATGTCATCACTGCTTCCACCGCAGTGATTGCAATTAAACCCAATGGAGTGTCCTGTCAGATTAGTCTAATATTTGAGTCAACACACAACGTCGGCCACTTTTCACTCTTGGCAGTTTTGTAGGCCTCTCACAGCCTGTTGAAAACTAATGGGGGATATGATCCAATAAATAAATAAATAACTCAAAAATCATCAAATGTGCTTCAGTTAGTGTAGATTTTGTGTTGGCCAAATAGGCCCATCTGTGGTGTGGATTTTTGTCCTGCGTTTCTCTCGCTCTCTTACTTTTCCCTTTCCGGAAGCCAAGTGTGTATGCACAGCATGTAGGGCAATACATATATTATGGTTCCAACCCCAAAATATTGAATATGAATTACAGAGACCCTGGCTGTGAAATGAGCCGCCCTTTTTTGTCAGCGAGCGTGCGACGAGGCTATTCAGATATTCTATTCTGAGGCTGGGCAAACAGGAGACACTACAAAGCCACCTCCACTGCGCAGGATTGCAGCAAGAGCGCGCTTCCTTAGTGTCACTCCGCTGCACATGTACCCAGCGAATATATTTACAAAGACATCTAGTCCTCAGTGGCTGCCTGGAAGGACACCATCCTATCCTGTGCTTGCCAGCATGCATAAACACACCCGGGGTAGATGGAGTCCATATTGGCAAATTCAATTCCGCAGCAATCCCTCTCCTAGAGTAGTGCAAACACTACTGTGGACAGCAGCCTGCCGAGCGTCGCCTTACCAATCTACAGACGGCGTTTTTCCATAAAATGCGCTTTTCCCCAGTGGTTACGTCGTGTTGATTGGTGTTAGAAGTAAATTGCTTGTTTATTATCATCTTTCATATTAGCAGATCTAGTTGGTGATTCATCCAACTGCAAATTTGATCAAATCCTTCCATGTTTTGTGTGTTTGGGTTTTAAAAAGACAATTCACCCCAAAATTAAATGAAACGTCATCCCAAACTTGTATGACTTTATTTCTTTGGCAGAACACAAGACAATTAAAGTCTGTGTTTTTTGTACAGGCTTGAAAAGACATGAATGTGAATAAATGATGTTTTTAAAAACATCGTCCTTTTAGAGACAGACAGATTGAGCACTATCTCTCTCATTTTTAAATAACCCATTCTGAGTACTCTAATTAACCAAAAGAGTTTTAAGGAAGACTTTTTCCCCTGTAATCAGCTTTCTTAATGACTTTGGATTATTTAGTGTGCAAACACAATTAGCCGGCCTAATTTGCCTTAACGTATTGATTGGTGGCCACCGCTGACAACCACAGGACTTCGTGTGGATTTCAATCCTTCCTGTTTACTTCTATCTTTTTTTCTTTTTTTTGAAACTAACCTTTACCTTTCGTTTGCATAGAGCGTATCTGCAGCCGTGAGATATCAGCTTTCCCTGCCAGGGAGGACCGATGGGGATGCGATTTGAATTTGCAACAGTCAGAGGCACTGTGACCACGAGAAACAAATTTCCGTGAGACCACGCGGCTCGGATGAATGCTCTTCAGGGCCATCCGCGAGCGAGAGCATGATCATGGTCTAAATTGCGCGTTTGATTCTCTTAAACAAACATACGTGCTGCATGCAAAGCGCACACATCCCACTTGCTTTATGCTAATGCGGTTCTGTCCTTTGTAGTCAATAGCGCCGACGTTTTGCGCTATGAGAGTGATATTCAAAAGCAGTCCCTCTGGGTGTTGTTTATCTCATGTAAAGCTTCCTAATACCTAAAACACAATTAAGAAAATTGATAAAATCATAAATACTGCCCCGGGCTAATTGGGATCAGGCAAAGGGGTTGAAAACATGTTTGTTGCTATGGTAATTAGGGTTTTTGCATGTTTGATGAGAGAAAGATAATTATGTTGTGTAATCGTGTTTGCAGTCAGAATTGTTTGTTTGTTTATAAAAACTTTTGCCAGCAGGAATTATTTTTGTCGCTATGAATAAATGATTTTTTCAATTAAGGATCTAACGTTTGACAATGAGTTTGATGCTATCTGCAATTACAAGACTGAGATTGAACTGTCAGTTTTGGAGCCCCGTAATCCAGTGGCTTCATAATACTCTATTTGAAAATGCGAAATCACAATAACAGGAAGAATTGTTTATGCTAATGTTTGTTGTCACTCTGTGTCATGAATAGATGAATATAGAATTCCTTTTCACACTCTTTGAAGGACAGCCATATGCATGCTGACTCAATTACTTTTTATTAGAACAAGTATTGTGTTTATTCATTGCTGACTTATATTTTTGCAGCAGAATGCAAATTTGGAACAGGTGCATCTCCCTCTCTCTCTTGCGCTCTCGTTCATCCTTGTCCTTGTCGTTTTAAGAAACGACAGTGAGCGTGTGATTTCCTGTTCTCGGATCCGCTATTGACCACCATGTTGAGCTGTACTTTTCTCCTCCCACACTGTACCCATGATCCTTGTGTCTCAGCACCGAACACGACATGCACGTCGAAACCCTAAGGAAGTCTGAAAGGGCCAGACTGTCGACACTCATTATATCGTACCAAGAAAGAACAAGACACGCACACATATACGCATACACAAAACACTCATTCCTGCCTTCAAGGCAAGGCTTGTCAGGTTAGTGGTGCAGGCCTGGGGTGAAGAGACCTTTGCTGTGCTGGAAAGGTTATGTAGAAGTGGCTTATTCTCTCTTCTCTGCTGTTTCTCCGTGCCCTCTGAGCGTCTCCATCCGGCTCTCTCGTCGTCTTCATACCGCCTGACACCTCCGTGGCATTTACAGAAGAAGAGAGGAGGAGGACGATATCTCTGCGTCTCTGTATACAGGCCTCTCTCCCACTCGCTGGTGCCCCGCCAGCATTGCCGCCGCCGCCACCGCCGCCACATCCTGGCATTCAGTTGCTGGAAATGTCCAGGATGGACGCTGTGTTATCTGCTTCCACATTAATGCGTATGGAGATTGTAACTCAGTGGGGACAACGGCAGTATCAGGAGCCATCTTGATGTTCAATTAGACAATCGCTGTCTGCTTCCTTTTCTCAACATTCATTGTTATTTTTCGCTGGAAGCATAAAAGCTGCAACTGTGTGCCTTTAGTTCAAGAGTAGATAAGCAAGCGCAGATGAAATCTGTAAACTTTCTTTACATTTTCAGTGTAGATTTTGGAATTTAGGAAGGGAATTATGTAGTCTATACAATAATGACAGTCATTTTTCCTTTTTTATTTTTAGAAATAATGTTTTATTTATTTATCATTTTTTATTTATTTATTTATTCAGTCAGTTAGTTAGTTAGTTAGTTATTCATTCATTCTGTGCTGAAGTAAATTAGCAAATGACAATGACTCTATGATTTTGAGATCCATCTTTTCACATTGAGGACATGAGAGGGACTAATACAGCAACTAATACAGAAGGTTTAAATGCTAACTGATGCTCCAGAAGGAAAAACGATGCATTAAGAGCTATGGGGTGATTTTTGAATTTGAAGATCAGGGTAAATGTAACTTATTTTGTCTTCTGGGGAACATGTAAGTATCTTTGGTAGCTTCTGGAGGACAGTATTAAATGAAAAATAAATATGATATTTAGGCAAAATAAGAAAAATTTGCACATCCTCATTCCGTTCAAAAGTTTACACCCCTGGCTCTTAATGCATAGTTTTTCATTATTTTTATCAGTGAGTGTTTGAACCTTCTGTAATAGTTGCATATGAGTCCCTCAGTTGTCCTCAGCGTGAAAAGATGGGTCATTGTCATTGTTGAAAAGGGTTCAAATACACAAAAATGCTGAAAAACCAAAGAGTCTGTGGGACCTGAAGGACTTTTCTGAAGAACAGCAGGCAGTTTAACAAGAGACTCGTGAACAACTATCACTAAACAAAAAAGCTGTGGATCATTCAGGTAACAACACAGTATGAAGAATCAAGTGTGTGTAAGCTTTTGAACAGGGTAATTTTTATAAATTCAACTACTATTTTCTTTCGTGGACTGTGTATAAAGATCTTTTATGTGAAATATCTTATTCAGGTCAGTTCTAAATAAAAAAAAAAATAACATGCATTTTGTATGATCCCTCTTATTTTGGTACAATAATTAACATTTTGCAAATTCTGCAAGGTGTATGTAAACTTTTGACTTCAACTGTACATGTTGAACTCTTATCTAAATATGTTAAAATGTCAGGTATTGTTCTCAGGCAAAATGAGTTGTTTGATGTCTGTGGAGTTCTGCAGATGTAGATTCAGTGTGGGCCCACAGATAACCATTATCCTCATTGTGTATGGACTTACTATTGTATCCCTCCACATTATAAAGTGCTGTCTATAGGGTTTCTTCAGTGATGGAACTGTGCTGGAATTTTTTTTCTTTTCCCCTCTATTCCACAGTCTTCTCATTTGCCCTCTAATTTCATTGTCTCTCTCTTTCTGACACTTCAGGATGCTGTGCGGGAGAATCACAAGAAGAGGGAGATGGAGGAGAAGATCAAGAGAGCCAAGCTGGCAAAGGAGAAAGCTGAGCGAGAGAAACTAGAGAGACAGCAGAAGAAGAAACAGCTGATTGACATGAACAAAGGTACGGCACCACTGCCCCGCCGGGGCCCGACTGCAGCCTGGATCACGATTTCACACGGTGCTAGGCACTGCAGGGGTGGTGATGGTGATGGAGGGACAGGGCCACACTTCATCTGTGAAAAATCACACTCTTTGCCGCCTGTTCGCTCGCACTAAATGTACGGGCAGATTAGATGTCGCTGAGAATGTTTTAATGAAAAGTCTTTATTTAGTAACTGTGACAGTTTAAGAAAACACTGACAGGAATATGAAGACATCTGTCAAGTAAATGTTGACAACAATGATGGTAATTACAATGCCAAACACACCAGTGTGAAATCCAGCCGGAACCGAAGGGATTTCAGCAGCGATAACCAATACAGCTGTTATGAGAAAGCATAAAATAAATCAATTATATGTATGCACAGCCTAAAACTAACATTTTGTCACACCTACATATGGCGGGTGATTTTAGGAAATTTACACGCTGTATATATTTTTTAACGGCCGTAAAACTGTATGTGCATTATTTATTTAAAAAACAGGCAGAATAAATTGTGTGATAAATTTTATTAGCTGGAGCATTTGTAGCATTGCTACATGAAGGTATAGAGCAACTCGGCAGCAGTATGAAGCTGCACTGACAGGCCCCTGCCAGAGAAGATGTAGGTCACATGTAAAGATAAGCATCTCAGGTTCACTGCTTTTGTAGAGCAGACAGATAATGGATTGGCAGATTGCCTTTGGCCTAGTAAATGGAGTTGAGAGTTAACTATTAAGTTTTTGCAAGCTTGCTCAGTTTATTTCTGAAATGAAAAGAGGCCATGTCGACAATAGCTTAATTCAGTTTGCATTACAACAAAACTGGTTCGATATGAAGAACAAATTGTTCTCTGTGCGTCATATATTACTATCTACATGCATATAAACCTCGTAAATTGTGTTTTTTGAAAAGAAATGTGCGGTTTAGTTTAGAAAGAAAAAATGTCAAGATGTCTGATGCAGCTTCCAAATTCAGGACAAATTCTTGCCATGAGAGATACGATGTACTCACTGCACTGCGCTATTCTGATCCTTACAATGAGACAGAAATTCCTGCCTCTGGCCAAAAGCTTTTTTCTCAAGCTCCAACTTAAAATGTCACACTGAGCCCAGTGCTTTACCGCGGCCTTAGATTTGAGAAAATGACATGTAGAACTTCAACTCTGCGTGCTTCCGCAGGATGACTGAAGCATGCTAGTTTCCTAAGAAGTGACCGCATTGAATGCTGAGCTCGTAATAATGCAGATGGAAAGACAATGGATAACAAACCCTCTAGTGCAGGAAGAATACCTTATCTTTAGTTAGCTCTTTCCCGGCGTCAGAGCCCATAAAAAGACTTTTATCATTGAACTGCTGTAGTCATCACTAGATTGAAAGAGAGAGAATGTCAGTGAGTTCCATTGTGCATTTGACACTGTAGACATTCAGATGCATTATATAATGATTCAGCACAGATCAGCCTTTCTTTTGCATTCAAATATGGATATGAAACTATACTACTGTTCTACCGTTCGGGGTTGCTTAAATGATCTTTAATGTTTTTGAAATAATGACAGTGCAACTGAACTGCTTTATGTGCATTTTGGCAGCCATTATTCCAGTCTTATGTTTCACATGATAATTCATTAATGATTGTAATATGCAGATTTTGTTCTTAAGGAACATATCTTATTATTAGGAGCCAAGCACCAAAGATGCGAAGGCACCTATTGTATCCGTTAGCGCTCTTATTATTCTTCCGTTCTTCTTCCACTCTGGAAGTCTATGGCCGCCCATAGAGCTGCTTGCGGGAAAGCTATAAAATTTGGCACACAGATAGAGGACAGTCTCAAAATTAACCATAGCAAATTTGGAGTCTCTAACTCTAACTCTCTAGCGCCATCATTTGTCCAAAATTTCAATTATTTTATGCTAATAACTTTTGAACTGTAAGGTCTAGAAAGAAAAAACTTTTTTTCCTCTGATTCCTTGGCTCATGAACACCAAAATGTAAAAATTGTAAGGTTTAGTTTTTTTGCTGTTTTTAATAGTTTCAAAAAACTACTTTTTCAAATTCATCCTAGACAGTTTGTCTGATTTTCACTAAAATTGGCTCAGATCATCTTCAGACCATGCTGACAAAAAGTTATGTAATTCAAGTTGATTAGTCAAACCGTTCTTGAATAACACGCATACTAATTTGACAAAAAGCTCGATTTGGAGCAGCATGCCAAGTTGAACCATATCCAATTTTCCTTGTCAACCATTTTGGGCGTCGGCCATTTTGAATTTTATCATAAAATGCTATATTTTACGAAACTTGTTATGTGTCTTCGGCACCATGCCCTGACAGTACTCAAAAAGTTTGGGGACAGCGCCACCTTGTGGACAAAATTGGATGAACCATAATTGGATGAACTTCCTGTCCGCCATCTTGATTTATGTTGAAAACCTACTTTTAGACCGTTAGTCCCATTTTCACCAAATTTAACCCGCATCATCTTCAGAACATGATTATGGATCAAGTTATGGATTTCATGTCAATATACGAAATGGTTTTTGTTTAATGCGTCAACGAATTTGCTGGAAAGATGCCAGACTGCGTCTGAGGCTGTATCTCTGCAAAGCTTTGACATATTTACACCAAATTTTGTATGTCATTGTCACCTCACACTGTCCACGCCACATCAATTTGGTAACAGCTCCACCTGTTGGTCGAGAATGATAAACCATTCATTTACCGTTAAATATGAAATTTCCAAAAATGCTAATAACTTTCGATTGCATTAGCCTATTGTAATGAAACTGGTCTCAAAATATTCCTTAGGTCATGCCAAAAACATATATACCAATTATACCATAGTTGGACAAAATTGCTGTCCGCCATTTTGATTTGAACCTACTTTTTCGAACTACTCCGCAACCGTTCATCCGATTTTCACCAAAATCGAGTCAGATCATCTTCAGACTGACTTCATCTTAAAATGGCTTCAGTTAATCATTGCTTCAGTTGCTTTGATGCTAGCTGCCTTGCTCGCCTAGTGCCTGGCCCCGTAATTGCTGCTTGCAGCTATATTTATTATTTTTTTAATTATTAACGTTGGAAACAGTTGTGCCGCCTAATAGTTTAATTAAAACCATGATACTTTTTTTTCATGATTCTTTGATGAATAGAAAATTGAAAACAACAGCATTTTTAAACTTTTCTTCACTGTCACTTTTGTTCAATTCAATGCATTCTTGATGAATAAAAGTACTAACTTTTTGTATATTTTTACTGACCAGAAACTTCTGGAAGGTAGAGTATGACTATATAACATTCATACATCATGATGTCTGTTAAGAATTATATAATGCATAATTATGTTTTAAGGCAAGCTGTTACAAATTACTTCTGGCACTTGAATTTTTCTTGTTTGGCTATATTCTGTAAGTGCTCCATCTTGCCAGAATCTGTCTGTTATTCCCTTAAACTTGAATACAGATCTCACCTGCTGTTTTCGATCACCTACAGAAGGATATTAGAATAGTGCAGTTCTTTGAAATTATTTCTTTATATATTTAATTAAAACAAGTAAAGCTTATAGTGATCATTTGGGTGTGAGAGGTTAAAAAAAATACATATATTCTTTATTAGACATAGAAAACCTTAATTAACTTAATAACACTGTAATCAAACTCCATTCAGCAGCTTGGTTGGGTGTCTGAACAGAAAATAAAATCGTTTTGGTTTTCTTTGGAATGAGTGCGCTTAGCCAAAGTGCATATGTATGTTTTTAAGATTCGGACAGCACTATTGTGTTGCTCGTTTTCTTCATATATATCCTTTTTTTTGGCACACAGCGCTCTTTCATTAGAACCCATGTCTAACCTTTTGATTAATGATCGTTTTTAAGGCCTTTTCAAAGGACTATTTCTATAAAGAGATTTTTGAAGTCATTTTGCAAATTGATATCTAATGCCCTTCACATGCACATGATTAACAATGAGATGCATTTTTAATGAGGGTTTAATTCATTTAGGGTTAAGAGGATGTGTATGACGGGACTGCGGAGCTGGGCAAATGAATATCTGTACCATTTCCATTTTTTAAAAGTATTTTTAAAGTCACGCAGACGGTGTCTGGAAACGTGTCCTTGCAAGGTTCCACGAGCAATTTTGAGTGCCATGTGATTGATGTGTATGGCAAGTGGGGCAAAATCTGTTTTTCTTGTAAAGTATTAGAAATCCTAATATGGGAAATTGCTCATGAAATCATTACCCAGCCCCCCATTTGTTTTAATTTCCTCTAAGTGGATTTCCATATTCTCTTAGACTGACCAGATGTTCAGCATTCACCAAATTGCTTAACCCGCTGAAAGTAAATGGGGAATGATGTAAAATAGGCCTAAATCCACCTAATCCTTCTGTCTTTATTAGGAAAATATGTTTTGTCCTAGCAGGGCAGCCATTTTGCCGAAGGATTTGAAACTGTGTACAAGGTTTACAGGGTGTCTCACTCATTGTGAAACATCAGCAAAAGATGATATGACTTCCTGTGTGCCTGTCTATACTGTCTCTCAGCCTGCTGGCTGTTTCAGGGTCACGGTTGCGGGTCGCTACAAGTGTTTGTGGCCGCATGTGGAGTTTGAGCTGAATGAGGCGTGGCGTAAGGGCCTCCATAAAACACAGGGAATCATTCTTGCCATATTTTTAGTGGTACAGCTTCCGTGTAGCCAGAAACCCTTTATGATTTTGTCTCTTCTTACTCACCATTTACCCAGCTGTTGTTGTCTTTTTATACAGATATAATGTTACAGATTTGGCTCAGTCGAGACATGTTTTGACTGAAGACAAAAAGAGACATGACCCTGTCCAATAATTCTGTTCATCCGAGCCAGTTCAATAACAAACATGACACAGACGAAGGAGAAAATCTGTCCACTCATTCTGTTCAATTCCTGGCGTCTAAAAATCTTTTCGACATTTTTGTGCTAGTTCTACTCGTTCTTGTTGTGCTGTCATTTTTCCCCATTGCTGGTGTTTCAAATCTCTAGGTCAGTTAGAAAACGGAGAATGTTGTTGTTGTTTGCGGTCACTTGCTGAGTCATTGTGAATAACATCTTTCATGCGGCATATAAAAACCAGACGGTACAATAAATTATGTTGTTAAATAAGACTGGCACACATCTGCTAGAGTCGGGAAGAAAGTAGCTTCACTCTACAGTCTGACAGTACAAATGATCCCTTTAAAGGTTTAGAAAAAATAGTGTAGGATTAAAGGGCTAAAAGGAAGATTAGTGTATTCTTTTGAATATTTTTTTATGTGATGATAGCTGTCATTATCTGTGTGGTTGAGCTCAGTTTTGTAAGGTCTGTCTGCCAGTAGGTTTCAGAATGAATACTGTTCTTTATGTCTGAATATTTTCTATAACCCATTACTATTCATTCAGCGCCCTCAGTCGCAGACAGACAGTCAGTCAGTCGATATGTTCAGTTTAATTCTTTGTGTGTGCAGAGCAATTTGTGTGCTCTTATATTTTTAGGCATCTTTATATAGTCCTTAAATGTGAAGTGTAATTTCTCCACCAACAATCGCGGCAAACAGAATTTTGTAAGTAGATGTTTTCAAACATATTTGAAACACTTCGTTACAACCAGTCAGACAAAATAGCCCTGTTCCAATCTATTGAGCACTGTTAAGTCGTTTGGGTCCTCTTCATAAGAGACTTTGAATCATTCACTCAAACAAGATTTTATAAGAAACATTTTAAATTTTAAACCTATTTCAAATAAATGTTGTTTTTTTTGAGTTTTATTTTCAGTGCAAATTATTAAGCACCACAACTGTTCCTTGAGCACTAAATAAGCATATTACAGTGCCTTACAGCCTTCATTTTTTTCATATTATGTTGCTGCCTTAGGTTAAACTGATTTGAATTACTTTTTTTCCCACATCAATCCACACTCCATACACTATAATGGCAAAGCAAAAAAATGTTTTTTAACATCTTTGCAGATTTATTAAAAAAACCAAAAAAAACTTAAATTGTTCCATTGCATAAGTATTCATACCCTTATTTGGGACCGTTGAAATTTAGTTCAGGAGCATTCATATTGCCTGTGGCAAATTCAACTGAATGGTCATGATTTGGAAAGGCACACACCTCTCAATAAAAGGTCTGGTGACCAAGAACCTGATAGTCACTCTAGTTGAGCTCCATTATCATATGCAGAGATAGGAGAGACCAGAAGAACAAACATCACTTGCAGCACTCCATCAATCTGGGCTTTATGGCGGTGTGGCAATACTCAATCCTCTCCTCAGTGAAAACACATGAAAACACATTTAGAATTTGCAAAAAAAAAAACAAAAAAAAAACACCTAAAGGACCCTCAGACTGTGAGAAACAAAATTCTCTGGTCTGATGAACCTCAATTCCGAGCATCATGTTTGAAGGAAACCAGACACTGCTCATCTCCTTAAGAGTACCATCTCACAAGCACACAAAGTGTGGTGGTAGCAGCCTCATGATGTGGGGATATTTTTCAGTTCACTTTATTTCTCAGAGGGACTCGTCAGAGTAAAAGAAAAGCTCAGTGCACCAAAATATAGAAATAGCTTTAATGAAAACCCAGTCCAGAGCATTCAGAACCTCACACTGGGCAGAAGGTTCACCTTCCAACAGGACAATGAGCCAAAGCACACAGCAAGATAGCTTTATAGACAACTCTGTGAATGTCCTTGAGTGGCCCAGCCAGAGCCTGGGCTTGAACCCAATCAAACATTTCTGGAGAAAACTGAAAATGTGCATCTACCCCCAACCAACCTCACCTTGAGAGGTGAAGAGGTGAGGAGAAGAATGTTAGATAATTGCCAAATGCTGATGAGCAAAGCTTGTCGGATCATAACCAAAAAGACTTGAGGCTGTAAATGTGCTTCAGCTAAGTTCCAGGTTAAGGGTATGAATACTTATGCAATGTACTTATTTCATTTTTTCATTTTTTCACAATTTGTTTTTGCTTTGTCATTATGGTGTATGGAGTGTAGATTGATTTGGAAAAAAGCAATTTAAAGCAGTTTAACATAAAACAGCAACATGACAAAAAGTGGAAACTTAGCAAGACACTGTAAGGGAAACAGGTCAATTTAGCTCAAAGGGAATCATTTAAGATTTTATAGGGAATTTGAACAGAATCTCCGTTCTACGGCGGATCAATGAATCGGCTAGCGATGGATATTACTATCCAAAATATAGTGAAAACTATTTATTAGCACGGTAACAAGGTCAGCAGTTTAAGAAATTAATTTGTAAGCACAAAACACAAGATACTTCTCTTTTCAACATGAATAAGAATTTATTGGATAAACCTAAGACACTTAAACTAATCTAACACATAGACACGCATTCACACATTCATTCATGTTGCAGAAAGAAAGAAAATGAGGGAAGAATGAGTTTAGAAGAGGGAAAATATGAATATGCAATTACCCATAAATATGCATACGTATATGCAGTTGCAGTAGACCTGAACAACCATCAGTCATTTAATTAACCCTCGCATTGAGTTTTATAAACTTTATATTAAATGCACCAGTTCAGCTAGAATCTGGAGGTTGTACTTGCATTGCCTTTGTGTTAAGGGATTCCCTTTGACATTGTTGCAGAAAGGGGGATCAACACATTATCTTATCAGTCACATGGTCCGAATTTTCCCGCTCTTGGAGAGTATAATTTGGCCATGATTTCTATAACATGAACAGAACACATTTTACAAAGGATTGATCGATGGAAACGTTCAAGGCATGAATTTTCAAACTCATACATACCAAACAAATATAAACCCTTAAGCTATTCAATAGTTATTAAAAAGACATACACAACGAGAGATTAGAACATAATAGACAAATGTGTGGGCAACATACATGGTAGGGTGTTGAAACTGCAATGGACTGATATTCATTTATACGTCCTTTTAAGCATCATTTTGGTGCAAATTTATCTAAAAAGACAGTCTTTGTGTTATTCTATGAACTAAGGGCATGTTCTGAGGAACAAAAGAATTTTGAAGGAATTTCAGTCTGGTTCTTGTCTTGGGTGGGGGAGCACAACCCAACACAGTGTCCTCATGTGATGGTCCTGATGTGCTGTATCTTTGACCATTAATCTTGGGTTTCTTGCCCCAAAATGGACAATCTTCTTCCTGAGTTGGAATTATCAATAATTGTGTTCTTTTGTGTTAATGTTACAAGTTGTTCAAAGCTGTGAAAGAGCTGGTTGGTTAAGCTTACTTCAGGCTGGCTGGCGCCAGGGTATCATGGACAGCTTTATGACGTGGTCTGGTTAGCCTGGGCCTCTTTGTGGAATTTGGCTCTTTGGTTTTAACAGTGTTCTGATCGAATCTTCAATTTGTCTAATTCACTCTGATACCCTACAGCACTGTAGACTGATTTTTGAGTGATCAGTGTGGCTGCTGAAAATGCCACTTTGCCCTAAAAAGAGGTAGTGTATGCTGAAAAAAATAGCCCTCAAATGAAGATAATTCAAAAAGTACACACATATATGTATATATGACAACACAAATATGTCAGTCAGCAGGTGTCTATGTGCAGGACTCCTAGCAAAAAGGTCATTCTGATAAAGGTCGTGACTTTAGAATATGTTAATCTGTGTGATGCAAACAGAAAGCCACGATAAGCCGCACACCCCACTGTCTCTCTAATTATCATTCCGATTTTTAATTAGTCATTGAGATATGCCATCTACCACGTTGGTCATTATGAATAAGTGGACCAGATAAGTAGCGTTGCATAATGCTGAGCCGACTATGGCATGTCATTATCTGTATTTTAACTATCATATTAAATCTGGGCTGTCTGCAGGCTTCAGTGTCGGTGCCGAGAAATGAGCGTCTGTCCTATATGCATATCAGTGCTCCCCATCAGTTCTTCAGTGTTATTTACACCCACTGTCAGGGAGCTCAATCCTCTTTTGAAGAATGCCACGTTACATCCCAGAGCCCGCTGGTTCCCAAGCATAAGCAAATTCCACTCAGGAAATCTTGGAGCGCGCGACTGCTGGCATTGTGAATTTTTTTGTCATTACCTTGAAAGAAGCCAACAAGGGCGCCAAGCTTATCTGCTGTAGTGCATCAATTCTAATAAATAACCGCATATTAGCTTGTGCCGTATCAGCAGCCAGATGCCCGTGTGCCTTAAGGCGATGATAGCATGGCGAATTTTGCCATCAGTCTGGCCAGAGACGCGTTAGCCGCCTCTAAATATCTAACGTGCGAGGAGCGAAGTCATTGATTTATGGAGATAAGCATCTGTGTAAGTCATGGTGACATCCAGGAAACCCGCCATATTCCCATTAATGTGTTCCCGTCTGACTCCACGTTCTGAAATGAAGAGATAGAGAGGTTGTGATTATTCCACGATAATATGTTCATTTTCATCTCCTTTGGAGAATATTTCCATCTTCAAATATATGTCATTTTTTCCCCCTTAAATAAATTTCTCCTTTTTGTAATGCTGTTTTGTGTAGCCATCCCTAATTAGGGTAGCACTAAATGTCCTAATCACTTTAAGCCTCTTTAACTTAATTTAGCCCACTCTCCCTCAGGTCATAGCAGAAATGAGCGGATACATCTGAGGATCCCTCCACCGCCAGCACCCTCCCCGCTCTCCGAGCGCACATTTGCGCTGTTGCATGTCATTAATTTACAGCCATGGGTGGTCTACATTCTGATAATTCCTCGTCGAGAGTTCGGACCAGGAGAGCCACTCCGCAGTCACTCAAAAATAATTAAGCTCACCATGCAGAGCCCGGACACCACGTTTTCAAAGCTCAAATCCTCAGAGAAGAAAATTAATGATGGGTTTTGAAAAGGACAACAACGGTGCTTGAAACACAGGTGTTTTGTTTGTCATACATAGGGATTACAGTAAGACAGTGATCTCTTTGTCTCGTCCTTTACATGATACAGTAAGTGCCGGACTCGCCGGATGATTTATGAAGTGTATTCTCCGATAAGCCTGGCTCATGTGGTCTGTGATCTCAGCAAGCAGATGGCAAGGAGAGCAGGGAACAATCACTAAGCATCACCAACCTGATAAACCACTGTGGAGATTCATTAGCATAGGGAAAGATGGCAAGAAAAATGTGGAGCACGTACGACAGATCTCAGCTATCTTTTATTTCTCCTTGTGAGCTGAATATGCAAATAGCTCGGCCTCTCAAAAGCCAGGCCCTGCTGTATGATAGTCTATTCCTGGAGTTTACACTTTAGCCTTTCTCTCTGCTCTGTCATTTTCCTCCTCCCGAACCAAGCATGTCTGACATCCTCTAATGCAGAGCCATACAGCATCCATCCACTTTATTTTTGTTTTCGTTTCTTTATTTATTCATGCAAGCAGCTGTCCGGGGCACCGAGCCTGGAGTTTTCTGTCTCTGCGACGCTTGCAAAATAGCCACCGCATCTGATCCGCTTTCATCTACTCCAATCAACCGCCACGAACGAGGGACGGACGTAACCTGGGTGGAGTAGTTATCTTCTCTGGCCACCTCTAAACGCCAGTCTCATTGGTCCCCTTTTCCGCTCCTCATTGTCTAAGGCCCAGACCCCTCGGCGCCTATGTGAACTCGAAGAGGGAGCGCCCCGCTCAAGGAGGGGATGTGTGAGCATCCCTAATTAAATTACACACAGACATAAGTGGGTTTTCACATCAAGCTGTTCCAGCAAAACGCTCCAAAATGCCTGTCTGGTGCCACATCCATCTTCTTCATTACTCCCGAGTCCGGGCTCATTCTCTCGGAGTGCTTTGGAGCTCTCACTCCAGCAGGCCAGCTGACAGGTCACGGTGTCATATCTCGTGTCAGATCCTCCAGAGAGACAGCACCTCATAACAGGTGCGAGGCTGGAAGCGGCAGGACTGTTGACTCCGCTGCTAATGCACTCTCGGTGGCTGCGGTGAAAGGGAATCTCTCTGACAAAGAGTGGCGGGAGGGAAACAAGTCCAAGATGCACCTGGCTCCTCGACGCAGGGCTTTGTTCGCGACGTATGCGCAAGGTTAATTGCACAGGTGCCTTTCTCCAGGGTGATAGATAGATTAACATCTTTTCCAAAAACACTGAAGGACGAGGAGGGACAGAGATGGTGAAGGCTACTCATAATTTTCAAGCAGGGAGCTTTAAGATGCTTTTCAGCTTCTATTAATGTGGAAATGAGAGCTGGGGGTCTATGGCTGTAGGCCGGTCACTGGGAGGACACAGTAATAGATATAATGTCCTCTGGATGGATTTTTGTTGTTTAGATTTAAGAGGCAAAAGTTTTGTGCATTTTAGCCTCCCTGGAGCAAGCGTCTTTATGAGAACCAACAGAAAATGAGTTCCCAATCGATCTTTCTTGTTTTCGTTCAACGCCATAGACAGAAAGCAGGTTGAATTTATGAACAGGGATTGTTCACACTGCTGCATAATTGTTATTCACTAAAAAATGAACAAAAGAGCAATTTTCACTCACAAATTACTAGTAAATTTCACAGATAGTTGGCAAATAACATTAAATGTGACCCTGGACCACAAAACCAGTTATAAGGGTCAATTTTTTGAAAATTACATTTATACATCATCTGAAAGCTTTGGTTTGTTAGGATAGGACAATATTTGGCCGAGATGCAACTGTTTGAAAATCTGGAATCTGAGGGTGCAAAAAAAAATCTAAATGCTGAGAAAATCGCCTTTAAAATGGTTCTTAGCAATGCATATTACTAATCAAAAATTAAGTTTTGATACATTTACGGTAGGAAATTTACTAAATATTTTTATGAAACATGATCTTCAATATCCTAATGATTTTTGGCATGAAAGAAAAATTGATCATTTTGACCCATACAATGAATTTTTGGCTATTGCTACAAATATACCCATGCTACTTAAGACTGGTTTTGTGGTCCAGGGTCACAAATGTGAACATTTGCAGTAGAAGTATTTTCTTCATACTTTTAATAATCGTATTTCATTTAAAGAACTATTTAAAGAATATATATTTATTGTCTCATTGGCTGGGTTTTCACCCACATATATTATAAAAATGTTGGAAGATGAAATTAGATACGTGCACTAAAAATGTATAAACTCTTTTTAAACCAGAAGAAAGCATTAACTATGATCAAAACTTTACAGAAGTTTTACAGTTCTTCAGTGACACATAATAAAAAAGCCACAGTGGCTACAGTTTCCATTTAAAATTATTTACTCAGATTTTAATTGTTTTCTTGTAACATAAATGAACCGCTTAGCTAAAACATAGCTCAGTTTTTCAATAGTCATACTGCTTCATTTTGCTTGTTTCTAGGAATTTATGTGCTTCAATGCTAGTTTTGGTATTTGACAGGCAGTTTAGTGACATGAAAGACTTTTTTAAGTGCCTCTGTTCTGTAACTTGCGTTAATGTATAATGAATATATCATCGTAACCTTTTATCCTCAACCCGCCTCAGTCTTAAACAGACTGAACTCTGGTTATGCAGCAGATGAAAACAGTTTCTGCTTCTGTTAAAGAAAACAGTTTCTGCTTCTGTTAACACTTTGGTGTATGAGGCGATTTCACATACGCCATAATCTCCTAATCCTGATGATTTACTGCAAAGTCAGTGTTCTAGCAAAGCTCAGTTACATATACAGAGGCACACAAGCATTACTAGATGCGTGGCGTCGATACCGGCTACGAGAAAGGAAGAGAGCGAGAGTGCGAGGCTAGGCGTGCACGTGCATACGTTGTAGAAATAATTAAATGTCAGCCAGTCCGCTCCGTCGAGTGTCTCACTGGGAGTTTTACGACCTGCGCAGTCTCGCTTCGGCAGCCCTTCTCCATGACTCAGTCCTCCAGATGTTGTGATGCCACACTTGCACACACACTATGAGAATACACAAGTTTGTGTTTTAACACACTAACCCTTCTCCCCCACTGCTTTTTCTTACTCGTTGTGACACTTGACTTTGTTTCTCTCCTCCCCCGTTTCTCTCCCCCTGTGCTGTGGAAGATAAGCTCCTACCCTCTGCCAGGGTGCTTGTTGGGGAAGCTAATCTGATGTGTGAAGTTCACAAATCCGGCAGAGGGCTGTGCTTGTTATCCCCTAATTAAAAATGTGATAGTGCACCCATAAATATATTGGAGAGACTGAACAGGGCCCCAGGGCATTCTGGTACATTTGGCAGAAGCCTGAGGGGCAGAGAACCACCTGATACCCAGACAGTAAAGAGAAAGGTAGCAGTAAAGGGACAGACAACAGAGGGGATACAGATACCGAGTTCACTTTATGTTCCTGAAGTTAGTTGTCTGAAACACTTTTCTGCAAATAAGCCTAGGTGGTATGACTAAACATTTTTATCATTTTGACTAAACATTTTTATCATTTTATCTCATGTAAACAGTGTGTATATATATAACTTGTATCTCAATAATTATGTATTTTTTCTGATATGGCCTAAACTTTATCCAGAAACACAATTTAGTTCATCAAAACATGTTTCCAAAGTGTTTTTTACGCAAGGAAAATTGTTTAATATTTTATATGCATCAACACAGTGATAAATATTAATAATAATAAGCAGTATTATTTATAATATAAGAGTTTATTTTTAGTGCTGCACCTGCAGATGGTGTCTTTTTGAAGTAAATAGAATCAGTCACTTAAACACCAGTTCATTTAAACACACTGATTCAGGAATGAAAACGTGACTTATTGAATCATTCACTGAACCAATTCATTTGAACAACCTGATTCTTTCATGCATGAAACATTTGACTGTCTTTATGAGTTCAGGTAACCGATTCATTTAAAAACATTGATTCATTCAAGGATGAAACTAGAGATTGTTTTTATGAGTGAGTTGCTGAATCATTTCAGTTTCATTCAGAAACTAAAGAACAACACAGAGAAGCTCAACAGAATTTCTTTGTCATTGTTTGGAATTATTTTTATTGTCCAATCAAAAACTGCGCAAAAATACTGTGTGTAAAAATGTAAGGTACTCATTGTTAAACTTATGTTGTAAAAGCAAGATATATATATATAAAAAGCCACAGTGTTGTTGGCTAATCTTGGAGTTCGTTTTAAATGTGCTCCTTGAATAATATTGCATCAAAAACCTGACTTATGAGTGAGTCATTGAATCATTCACTGAACTGATTCATTTGAACAACCTGATTCTTTCAGACATGAAACATCTTTGAGTTTAGTAAACCAATTCATTTAAAAACACTGATTCATTCAAGGACGAAACTACGGACTGTTTTATGAGTAAGCTGCTGATTCATTCTGCTATCCTGATTCATTAAGAAACTAAACAACACAAACACATTGTGTATAAAATGTAAGATACCTATTGTTGACCTTGCTTATTAAACTGCTGTTTAAAAAACTTGAGTTAGCTTTAAATGTGTTCCTTGAATATTATTGCATCAAAAGCCTGACTTATGAGTGAGTCATGGAATCATTCACTGAACTGATTCATTTGAACAACCTGATTCTTTCAGACATGAAACATATGACTGTCTTTGAGTTTAGTCAACTGATTCAAGGACAAAACTAGAGACTGTTTTTATGAGTGAGCTGCTGAATCATTCTACTATCCTGATTCATTAAGAAACTAAACACCACCACAGAGAAGCACGGAGCGGAACTTTCTGTGGTGGTGTTTGGAATTATTTTCATTGACAGAGCAAAAAATACACAAAAACATTGTGTAAAAAATGTAAGATGCTCATTGTTAACCTCATGTTTATTGAACTGCTGTTTAAAAAGCAATGTTTTTGTCCAAATGACACAAAACAAAAACCACAGTGTTGTTGGTTAATCTTAGAGTTAGCTTTAAATGCCTTCCTTGAATAATATTGCATCAGACTGTTTTCCAGTTGTTTGGTTCTTTTAATAGATTTCCTGCTTTTAATGCATCTCACACTGATGAGACCGAGAAATAATGTAGACCACATGCTCTGGCAGTTCCTCTCAGATCCATGTGGAGAGATCAAGAGTCCAGCTGGTTCTTGTGGAAGCATGGCCCAACAGGACATTGTTAATGGAGCAGTCATGGGTCGCCTGGGAGCATGTTTCCCGTTTTAGTAATTTTGCTTTCTCGTGTCTGAGATCCTCTGAACCCAGCCTTCCCAGCTCTCCTGTCCTGGCCATTGCAGATGATGAATTGTGTTACAGTTAAGCAAGCAAGAAGTAGGACAAATTGATCAAAGTGTCAGGTGCCCCTTGTGATGTCTAAGTCTCCAAAACGAAGGAAATGAGGGAGCTGTCGAGAAGTTTCCGGAATCGCAGTGCCGCTAATAAATGTTTACCTGCCCCCTGAACACCCAGCTTGGGCACCAGATGGATGTGGACGTGTTTTGGGGACGCAAACTTTGGGATGCAGCTACTTTAGGAACTGTCATTGCTTTCAGAAGGACGATGGCACACTGGGTGGAAGGAGCCTGTGAGATGCACGTCCTGGTTTAAACCAATGAGCAAAGCTATCAGCCAAGGTGTTGAAGAGCAATTAGAGATAAGCCATGCTTGTTCTGCTCTGGTTTGTTCTGGAACAGCTAGTTTAATTAGCTTGATTTAATCTGGGTGGCTATTAAACACAGCACACTCCGTGAACTGCTTCTTTGATTTTTCAGTAAGGGTCTCGAGTATAAACCGATACAGTAGAAGCCGGGCTTGAAAAGAACATGAAATATTTTCGTTTTATCTCACTGCTACTGTTTGTTTATTCTTTTTAATTGCAATATTTTGCCTTTGTTTAATGTGTACATTTGTATTTCTGTTGGTACTTCCAGCTGAAAATGCACTTGTGCAGTTCTGCCACAGTGTAGCGAGTGTGTGGCATTTTCTGAAATTAATTATGTAGCCGTGTCAACTTTCTTCCTCTTTATAAATTCAATTTGCTGACTGTCATCTACTTTGAATGCGCGAGGAAACAAAAGATTGATTAACACGCCTGAAACTGCTGCCTAAAGCTACCGGCGTCTCCGCCACAGACGTTTTCTCTCTGCCAAGGCAGACGTCGAAATCCCAACCCATTCGCTAAATATTTCCACAGAACGGCTCGATCATGTACACAAAAGAATTGATGAAACGATCCCACACGCAACAATAAGTCACCGTAATGATTCTAGTTTAAAATAATGCCTCTGCTGGACCACTGTGATATAGTGGGGACCCTCAGTCTCATTAATGCTAGGTAAAGATAGATGACCCAGATAAAAGACCAAAAGATTATTTCTGAACCCCATCGTTGACCGATGCTTTAGATGTTCTGCGCCATATGCCCACGCAAGAAAAAATTAATAATGGAAGTCAGGGTAATACACAACATTGAGCTGTGGAAGAATGTGACTGCATATTAAGGAAGGGGGGAACCAATTAAATTTGATTTAAAATATATACTGATTTATCATTTATTATGTATTAATAACATTTTTAAATGTAATATTTAAAATATTTTTTTAATAATATCTTAATATTACTATATTTAAATATTATATAATATCAGTAAAATTTTTACAAAACATTGTTTAATTTTGTGTTTATTTAACTGATGGAGTATCATAATGACCTGTTGACTTTATAACATCACACTGCAAAGTGGCATCAAATTTTTGGAATGACAATTAAAGGGTCTCTTATTCATCCATATTTTGTTCAGAGAAATTAATAAATTCAAAAATGTATTGTTTCTCCCTTGGATTTGTCCTTGCACCGAGTGAGCCGCACGTCTCATTGTCTTTTAGAAGTCAAACCCAGTTTGCCGTGGAGACACGTTGCACTTCGGTGGCATGACCATTTTTGAGGCACATCCCACTGTCATCGAACAATGATAAAAAGCCCCCGTATTGACCGGCTCCACACTAAATCTTGGTAAAGAGCACTTAGCTCCCCTGTGCAAGCCGCAGAGCGAATACCTGTCAATGGCCATCAGTGAACACTTTCATCCTCTGGCTCCTCTCCATATGTTAGCCGCCGCCTGGAAGCGTTCGTGCATTTAGGCAGCCGCGCTGTTCTCTTTACCCTCTGCCCCATTTGCCTTGCCTTATTGCCGTTCTGTTCTGTTTTGGTTTTTCCTTTTACTCCCACACTTGCTTTTTTATAGCCTGACCACATGTGTGGATTTGTTTTATGTGAGTTGGAGTTTATTTGAAGGTGTCGTACATGAAACTGAACTCTGACAGGCAACTTTGTCCTCTTTACAGAAGGTGACGAGACGGGCGTGATGGACAGTCTGATGGAGGCCTTGCAGTCTGGAGCAGCCTTCCGTGACCGCAGGAAACGAACCCCACGCAACGGTAAAACTGCTTACTTTTGCTTTACATTGCACAATGCCTTTAAATGAATAGTTCACCCACAAATTACATTTTTTTTCTTTATGTACTCATGAAACTGCATGACCTTTCTTGCATGGAACACGAATGGAGATGTTTTGAAATATGTACCTTTTGTTGGTGGTGTTGTTTTCAGTGCAATTAGAATGTTCACTACAGATTTTTTTGCTTTAAAAAGGACACAAAAGCACCATAAAAGTATCTTCAGTTTCAGTCAGTCTTTCAAATAAACCTGTTGTGTGGCTTCAGGAGACTTATATAATGCAACATTCATATGAACCACTTTTATGGTATTTTAATGGTGCTGTTGCATACTTTTCAAAATATGAAAGCATTTCATATGCTTAGTAATTGCTTTGGGGAAAAAAAAAAGCAAGTGTACAGTGTTCAGTGGTTTGGGGTTGGTATTTTTTATTTAGATATTTTTTATTTATTTATTTATTTTTTATTTGCATGTGTATAGTGCCTTGTGAAAGTATTCATAGCCCTTCTTTTTCTTCACGTTTTGTTATGTTGCAGCCTTGTGTTGAACTGCTTTAAATTACTTTTTTCCCCACAACAATCTACACTCCATACAAAGCACAAAAGGTTTGTAACAACTCTACAGATTTATTAGAAATAGAAAAACGGAAATGATTCCACTGCATAAGTATTCATACCCTTATCTGGGACAGTTTAAATTTAGCTCAGGCGCTTTCATATCGCTTGTAGATGTTACCACACTTTGAGTGGAGTTAACCTGTAGCAAATTCATTGGAATGAGTATGATTTGGAAAGGCGCGCACCTATCAATAAAAATCAGATATTTCGGGGGAAACCTGAAAATATCTGCCAGCCCCCATCCAAGCTGACAGAGCTTAAGAGGTAAAGAGGTGAGGAGAAGAATAGCAATTGCCAAATGTTGATGTACAAAACTTGTTGCATGATACCCAAAAAAACTGGAGGCTGTAAATGTGCTTTTACTAAGTACTGAGTTAAGGGTGTGAATACTTATGAAATGTACTTATTTCAGTGTTTTATTTTTAATACATTTGCACATTTGTCACAAATCTGTTTTGTGATTTGTCATTATGATATATGGAGTGTAGATTGATGTGAAAAAAAAAAAAGTAATTTAAAGCAGTTTAACATAAGGCTGCAATGTAAAATGTGAAAAAAAAATTAAGGGGTATGAATACTTTTGCAAGGCACTGTATGCTATGATCACAAAGGCTTTAAAAATACAGTAATATTGAGAAAAATTATAACAATTTTAAAATAACTATTTTCTATAATATTATAATTTAAAACATTTTTTTCTTGTTAAGGCAATGCTGTATTTTGGCAGCCACACTGCAGTCTTCAATGTCACATGATACTTCAAAAATATAATTCTAATATCTGTTTGGTGCTCAGCATTGTTCCAAACAGTTGTGCTGATTAATATTTTAAATAATATAATGCATGAAAAAAATGTATTAAATTAAAAAAACTTTTAAAAAAGCCACACTAACCCCAAACTTTTGAATGGTAGTGTACATTCTTTAAAAATGATCTTTCTGCGTTCCACAGAACAAAAAGTCATGCATTGTTTGGTGTTAGTTAAAATTCCTTTAACAACGTAAAACCCAATGTAACACTTGTAAAATTTGGCTCAGTTTATTGCCCTTTCTGTAGGTCTCCGAAACTGTTTTCATACTGGATTCATTGCCACATTACCATTCATAAGTCACTGATTACAGAAATTGATTGTAGACTCTGGGTCCTTGGAGAATGGTTTAACATAATCTTAATGTTAACGTATTCCATCCTGCCATGATGAATCGCTCTGACCCAAGGGAGAAGAAGCGGACCACCTGCTGTAGGTGCTACGTTGAATTGAAATGCCAAGGACGGGCAGACAAGTGTCTATAACTGCTGTAGCTTTCCAGAACAGCCTCGTACAATGGCCCCAATAAGTCAGTCTTTTCCCAAAGTCTTTGTCCATGCATGCTTACAGTGCATAAACCCGCTTGTGTCATTAGAAATTCTCCTGGGATGCAGTAAGATATATGTTGTGTACAGACTGACAAAAAAAAAAAACCTCAGCATCATTAGAAAAGCCAGATAAGAAAAACATGCCAAAAGACATCAGGAGGAAATGCATGGGGCCACATCAGTGTACCTAATCTCCATATACCAGCATGCTCAGCAGCACTGATTTGTCCCTGCACTGTTTTTCTGGCTCGTCTTACAAAAAAAAAGTTCTTCCCATGATCCCCTGTGTCAGCGCGGAGGTCTAATAAGAGGGCATGAATAAGTAAGGTGTCATGCTGTATCAAACCTGTCTCCCACTCAGTGGGGCTGCGAGGCCCCCAAGCGCTGCCCCCTGACAGAGCTTGCCAACCAGCCGGCGCCAGGAAGAGAGAGCCGCATGCTCAGAGCTCACCTACTCCATCCAGCTCTGTGGCCCAGTCTCCCTGACATCTGTTTGAATAAGACTGACATTTAGGAGAGAAGAGAGTGTGTAGATTAAACCTCACCAGTGCTCTTTCTCTCCCTCTCTTCTGTCTCATGCTCTGTCTCTCTCTCGCCGCTCGCTTTCTAGTGCCGAGTGTCGCTCGTCCTCTCTCTCTCTCTTTCTCTTTCAGCCTCTCTCTTTCTTTTTCTGATGAGTGTGTGGGCTGAGGTTTGACAACACTGAGAGTTTCAGAGTGGATAATTGGTTACGAACTCCTGAAATACCTCTTGTTTGACGTCTCTCCCTCTTTCTCTCTCTCTCTCTCTTTTTCTGTCTGTCAATTTCCACTTCGTCATTGTTGCAGGTGATCAAAGCCCTTCCTGTTCCGCACCTCGGTGGCCGGGTGCTAACCATGGTAACAAAATGAACCTATGTTTACCCCACTCGCCCTGCTGTTCTCCCTATAACACTTGCTTATTGCCCGGACTTGAAAAATGTTTTGGTTGAACTCTAAACAAACTATACTGAGCTCCACAACTGGATGTGGAAGTTAGAAGATAGCTTTCCCTTTTAGGCTTTGTTCAGACTGGCTGCCTGAAATCAGATTTTTTCTCATTTTCAGCTCACATACATTTGAATTGTTTGTAGTTTGAGTATCAGAATCTGATTGTTACAAACTGAAAACATATTAATATGCAAATTTTGAAAATCTTTTAGCCTGATCAGATACATAACAATGCAAAATGCATGAATTAGTTTAGATCCATCTTTGTCACTGAATCTCAACAGAGCCAATAAAACAGTTAACCAAAATTGTTATGCAGATGAACCACTCAAGGACAAGTGAAAATAGCAAGTAATATGTGACCCTGGACCACAAAACCAGTCATAAGTAGCACGGTTATATTTGTAGCAATAGCCAACAATACATTGTATAGGTCAAAATTCGATTATGCCAGAAATCATTAAGATATTAAGTAAAGATCATGTCCCATGAAGATATTTTGTAAATTTCCTACCATAAATATATCAAAACTTAAGTTTAACCACAATTTAACCACTTTAAAGGCAATTTTTCCCAATATTTTGATTTTTTTTTTTTTTATCTCGACCAAAAATTACTGTCCTAACAAAATGATTGGTTATGATTGGTTTTGTGGTCCAGGGTCACATATCACAGGTTCCATGACTTTTACAGTTGTTTGTGATTTACTTGATAAGGATTTAAAAAAAAAAGTTTTTTTTCAAATTTCAAAGAAATTTAAGAGTTAAATAAAAAATAAAATAAAAAAAAAAACCTTGGAGTTATAAGATTGTATTAATTTACATTACTTTTCCATGTCTAGAGAAAATAAAATAAAAAATAAAATAAAATAAAATAAAATATTTTAATGCTTATTTTGTCTTATTTAAAAAAAATGGTGTCATCTTGAGGCCCTCTAATGGGCCCTAGTCCTCTAATTGAGAACCCCTGGTATAGTCAGTTTTATGTTAACGTGTGCAAAAATATGACGTATAATGGGTAAAAAGCTAAAATGAGTGAACTTGGACATATCTATAGAAGATAATTCATGATGGGCATGAGCAGCGGGAACAGTTGTCTGAACTGCCTGATTTAATTTCTTTACTTGCAACATGTCGGTGTGTTTAAAGAGTAAATTAGAAAAATAAATCTGATTTGAGTGCAGAGTAAACAAATCCAGCAAGACTTCCATCAGTGCATTGATTTGAGCATTATCTAAAAGAGAGTGATGGGTTGTTTTGTTCACATATATTAGGTAAGATTCATTTAGAGGAAATCAACTTTTCATCCAGCAGTTGGAGCTCAGGCTAGTTTCTTCTGTTTCCAGCCATCCTCCAGTAGATGACCTAACTAGCACACCCTTGCAGTGATAAAGCATGGCAGCACGTCCACGCCTGTGAAAGGCGAATAGAAATGATCTGTCTCAAGGGTCATTGCTTTCCTTAATTCCCATTCAAGGATTTTTTTTTCTCTCTCTTTACTCTTCCTGTAAAGCTTGCCATTCTGTTTAAGTGTCATCCCATGCACAGAGCACCAAAAATGCTCACTTTTTAATAGATTCTAGCCTTTCTTTGCCCTGGCCTACTTTAGAACCGCTATGACAGAGCTTTATTGCACACACAGTGTGTGGGTCTTTAAAGCGTGTGTATGCCAGTTTCTTATATTCTATATGCCTGAAATGACTTGTTAATGTGTGCACGACTCAGAATCCCCTCACCATTATGCTTTGCACGCCTGTGCATGGCACTGCTACAGAAATGCCTGCGAAAAGCATATTCAGTACCACACTGAGCCCTTTGGTGAATATGTACATTATTTATGATGTCAGTGAATGTGTTTTATCTTGTATCTTTCTGCTGTTTTGCTGATATGCTACATGAACCATTTGGAATATATCAGTATGAATTCAACGTCTGGATCAGTGGGGTTTGTACATGACATAATGCTCTCGGGCTCTACATTCAGTGACCTGATCCTGAATGTAGCTTGAATGACTTTTGTAAGAATCAGCAATTGTCTCCGTTTTTAAGAGGACTAACTTCAACTCTCTACCCGAACGTAGGCAGCAGAATAGATCATCAATATCATCAGCATTTTTTATGATAGAACTTTAGTAATTAGTGTGCATTTGTACGTTGTACACCTACAGAGTTACGCTACACTGCAAATCCATTGATATCAATGGGAATAATGCACTGTAAAGACAAAGAGGAAAACGCAGCTGTCTGTGGTCCAATTCACTGTATTCCCACTCTATTTAAATACTGAATAGCTCGTTCCACGCCCTCATGAATAAGCTAAGCCATTTTTTCTTGTCAGACACTGTCCGAGTGTTCTAGTATAAAGTGGTAGTAAGAGACAACACGCGATGAAAATGTCTCAATGTTGAACTTATTCTTAGCTTCTAACTTAATCACTGGCGAGTGAAATCTAACAATTTATTAACTTATAGCTGAAGACAACAATAATTAGACATGCAATGGATTTTCTCACAATGTAAGTATCCTTGCATGAATTGATTTAATGATCTAAGACACTTTACTTTAGAACTTTTAGATTTTCGTATGTGAAAAAGGATATTTGAGAACAAGCATCTGCTTTAAAGGGATAGTTCACCAAAAAATATTAATTCTGTCATTAATTCCTCACCCTCTTGTCATTCCAAACCTGTAAGACCTTCGTTCGTCTTTGAAACACAAATTAAGATATTTTTGATCCTGCATAAACAGCAACACAACTACGTTTAAGGCCCAGAAAGGTAGTAAGGACATTGTTAAAATAGTCCACGTGACATCAGTGGTTCAACCGTAATGTCATGAAGTTATGAGAAAACTAAAATAACGACTTTATTCAACAGTTTCTTTTCTTCTGTGACAGTCTTTGTCAGAAGGGTCAGAAAGCTCTCGGATTTCATCAAAAATAGCTTAATTTGTGTTCAGAAGATGAACAAAGGTCTTACGGGTTTGGAGTAATTAATGACAGAATTTTCATTTTTGGCTGACACTTCAACACTTTGTGGAACCCTGTGTTGGAGAAGATACTTTAAAACTGTTGCTTACCAATTTAGAAGTTACTTTTTTGTAGTTAAAGGGATAGTTCACTCAAAAGTATGTTGTTTGGACCCCAGTGACCTCAGAATATTTTCTTTTGTGTTCCGCAGAAGAAGAAAAAAGGTTTGGAATGACGTGATGATTAGTAAATTATGACAGAATTGTCATTTTTGGCTGAGCTACTCATTTAAAATACAGCTTTAGATGAGCAGAATCCTTAAACACAATAGCATCTCCAGCCAAATGATTTAGTGATTGTCATTTAGCATTTGCAGTATAGTTGCATTAATCATGCATGTAACAATAAAGAAACCAGCCAAACATGACAAAACGCTAGGCTTACAAGTTCTACTAATTAGGCTCTGAAGCATTGGTGCATTGATGTAGGTCAGCGTGCTACAGCCTTAGGGCGGCAGACTGCCTTTTTACTTGGGTAACATGGTAACAGGACCATGAGCATGCAGCCATTTCAGCTCCAAATCAGACCCAAGCACTGTGCCAGTAGAGATACGATAAATAGGTAATCCATTTTAAATAGTGTCACCAATTTAAAACTCAGGGGATGAAAAAGAGGTCTGAAAGACCGATTTAATGCAGGGTCCCTGGTCAGATTTGACCTATATTTTGCTATTAGGTTTTCTAAATGCTGTCAGCTTTGCTCACAAAAAAGTATAACAAAGATGCAGTGGCTTACACAATAGCATGAATTGACTCATAGCACATTGTGTGACTTTTCCGCAGTTGAATGGCCTTCAGTTGTTGCTTTGATGTGGAGTGTACAGTCTTCGAGTGCATGTATTCTTGTTTGGACACTCAAGTTGGTTTTTCTCATTTGTTTGTTCCGCTGAAAGACTTGAGATGTTATTCTTTGTATTGATATGGCAAATACGGTTTTCCTAGTTGTTATAGCCAGTGCATTTACAAACTTTTGTCGGTGGATTTATATATATAAATATTTTTTTTTTTTGCTTGTGTTATGGTTCTGTACTGATCTCAGAGGTAGTAACCTTGAAAGTGGTATTTTGTGATGAAGGCTTCCGCTGGTCCACTCAACACTAAAAATCTTCTGTTTGAATGCCAAGGGTACTCTAAGAGATTGTTGGATAGAGACAGGTAGCTGCTCATACATCCTTGGCATCGATTTCTCTGGTCGCAGATGAAAGCCACAGGCTGAGTAGCTCTTTCATATGGGGCATCCCAAAAGGCACATCAATCAGATTTCTGGGGGAGACAATTTTATTTATTTACTGCCTTTCCAAGTCATTAAAATCTCTAACCTTCCCTTCCTGGGCTTTCACCTTCATTCTTTCGTCCATCAAAAGTTTCCCTGGGTTCAGGGATCCCTGTTTGACTTTGATTCCTGGAGAAATGGCTTATTAAAAACAGATGCTGTGATATAACGCGTGCCAGGGTTATGGGATTTGAACCCCAGTGTCTATTCTGCCCCTGGTCTACTAGTTAATTCGCTCAGGCAGAGGAGAAAGTGAGCCTTGTATGTTTAATGAAGATTAAATTACCTATTTTCAGTCATGAAATTTTAAAAGCAGAAAAGGGATGAATCTGTGAAGTAGCAAATGAGAAAGACAGGAGGAAGACGGTAGAGAATACGAAAGCCGGACAAAGATTAAGTTTTTTTTTTTCCGTTCTCCTTCCTTTCCCTTCCCCTGTCACATAGTAAATGATCTCTCCATAATTTGTTCCTTACCTCTGCCTCTTAATGAAGCAAGACCATTTTTTGTGCTTCCTCCTTGCCTTTTCCCCCATTGTTTTTGCTGTCACTGCTGCTTCCTCTCAGTATTGACAGAAACACATCCTTTGTTACCGCAATAATTAATCGGTGTTATCATATTACAAACCCGAAACTGTGATTGTAAATCCCTGAGCAATTAATCCCTGATCCTTCCACTTCCTCTTTACAAGCACCGAACCAACCACCTACACATTTTATCTTCACTCTTACACCCACAGCCGTTAGATAGTAGTGTTGCCTGTAACACTTTTCGCCTGACAGCTAAGATCCCCACTTCCCCAAACCTCAAGCGCTCCTCTTCAGGGTGTTGATAGATGTTATTCATGTAGCTCACCCCAGGGCGCTCCTGCAGGAAGAAGGGCTAACGTGATTTGCTCAGGGCTGAAGGGACCAGAGGGTAGTGTACTCGGCGATGGCGTGGATGACTTAGTAGATCCCAGATATCAATAAGGAGAAGTGCTGCACAGTGATGCTTTCTCCAGACTTATCACCTGCTCGTGACAGATAAGGATATTTTTCTTCAGAAGAAAGGGTGGAGCCGTGCGGAACGGGGATGAGGGGCTGAGAGCCCGTGGAAGAATGGTGGGGAAAAGTTTAAATCCAAAAGTGAAGATGCGTTCTGTCAAAGTTTAGATGGATGGAGAGGATCACACGACCCTGTGAGGGTCATCTGTCGGTGCAGGTGAGGAACCACGATAGAGATAAAGATGAGGATTTTATGTATCGTTTGAACAACCACAGAGCGTATATCTGATGGGAGGTTTTATCGAGGCACTTAAACAAGCTGACCGTGTGACACACATCCATTCTTAAAGAATAAATCAGATCTTGGTAAAATGCTGCAGTCCTGCGTGGCTCCTTTCTCCCTCCGTCAATGCGTGTCGGCCTGAGCCATTTGATTTCCAACAAGAGCCTTTCGACCTCTAAAGTCTGCTAAAAAGAAACTGGCGACTCCTTGTTACCCTCACACTGAGCGCACAGCGTTGGCCGCGGATTCGAGGAGCTCGCGCTCTGTGTGTGTGCGAAGAAGGCCAGGTCGGCTCCCGGCGACAGCCCTTTCAGGAGGAAGTCAATTGCACAGCACCATAAAGGACCTCGGGCTCGGCCGCTTTTGTCCACTGCCTTCTCCCCCAGCATGAGGGGAGCTCCAATTGATGCGAGTAGAGACCAAGACTAAAACGTAGGCCAAAAAAAGCCTTCTGGTGTCACCTTTACTTGGCTACTCTAAAGGCTTTTAGTCTTTAAGGGTTTGCGTTTTGTTTTTGCTTACTTCTTTTACTCGCTTGCATGAAGTGGAAACAAATGGCCCTTATGAAAGGTCACCTTAAGTGCTAATTGTCAATACTGGATCAATTTGCCAGAGCAAATATCCCTCAGCAGCGCATAATTGAGAGTTTGATCTGATTTTAGCCCTGCATATTTTCACTACGGAATTGATTTCACTCCCGGCTTGAGATGTTCTTAATATAGTCATAACTCACTTCGGGGAAAAAGTGAAAGCTGTATCTCTCAAATCAGACCCAATGAGCTTTTTAAACACAGCCCTCACTTCTCCCATCCTTAAAATATTGGTTTGATAATACTCTGAAGGGACGTCCACAGTCGAAAACCTCGGCAGAGTGAATTAAGCCGTAGTCATGATGAATTGGAGAGGGAGCGCTCCAATAACGATCAGCGTAGGCCTAAATAAAGCAGCGTTCAGCAGGAATTCGCCTCTGCTAGATGAGAATAAAGGACAACGCTAGCTTTTAATGCCATTTTTGGTGGCACACCCCACAATTTAACAGTGTGAGGTGTCTATTAACGCAGACAAATAGCGGCGGAAGAGCGTCTGCGTTTGTGTGTCCTTACTATCTGGGATCTGTCAGGCGCTGCAATGGGAATGAATATTTTACCTTTCCATTTGCAGAGGTGGATGCGTGTAATAAGTAGGTATGGAGAATTATGGGAGTGGGTAGGAAGCTAGTGCTCTTTTCACAGGGTTTGACTCGTGTGCAGCACACTACCGGAACACACATGTCTGTGTTTGATGAATCAGTAGCAGTATGTACATGCCATAGGCTGTGAATCAGTGGCAATTTGACTGAATTACCGTCAAAGTACTGTACACTGTTTTATACTTCAGTATAGAAGCTTTTCTGTTATGCTTTGTGTGAGGAATGTATTTATTCAAAATGATGTAGCCTAAGGGAGAGGGAAAAATATACTTTCTGAAGCTCAAATGTAGAGTTGGGCAGTCAAGCTCAGTAATGTGGAGAGAAGTCATTAACTAATAAACAGCTCAGCGCTCTGAAACACTATATATGAAGATACTCCAGAGACGCACTCTCGTCTGCTCAAATGTGACCTGTCACAGCTGAATGTAGAGTAAGTCTCTGCTAACTGTCCTGCTGGAAAGGCCTTGCGCATGTACACTGCAATGTGAGTGGGGTGGGGGTGGGGGGTGTCTTGCAGAGCTGAAGCACAGGCTGTGCTCCACACTGCCCCTGGTGTATTCTGCTGTGCATTGCACTATTATTTTGAGTGGTGGATTTAAAGAGAATCTGCATCTTATACACCCGTAGTTTCATTACAGTAACTTTTTGATTAAAACTACTTTTTATATGTTTGCTTGATTATTTTAAAATAAAAAAAGAGGGGTGTTGCTTCAATGCTATGAAATAACAATGAACAACAATTTTTAACAGTGTTGGTAACACTTTACAATACGGTGTTATTTGTTAACATTAGTTAATGTATTAACTAACACGAATGAACAATGAAAAATGCATTTATTACACTAGTTATTAATCTTCGTTAATGTTAATGTCAATAAAAATGCTTCGTTCATTGTTCATGTTCACAGTGCATTGACTAATGTTAACAAACACAACTTGTGATTTTAATAATGCATTAGTAAATGCTGAAGTTAACATTAACTAAGATTAAGAAATGCAGTAGAAATATTGTTCATTTTTAGTTCATGTTAACTAATGAACCTTATTGTAAAATGTTACTGCAGCGTTTTTATTCATTTAGGTTAATGGTAATTTATAAAATGCATTAATGATTATTGGAAATTCATGTTTGTTCATAATAACATTAACTAATTTTAATATATGCAATTGAAATGTTAAAAGTGCATTAGTAGATGTAGATGTAAATTCTTTAATAGCATTATTCCTGTGTTATTTTATTGGTTTTAGTTTAATTGTTAGTTCATTTTTAGTTTTAGTTAATTTTAATAATTTTAGTAAGTTAAAATTATTTCATTTAGTTGCCAAAGCAACATTTATACTTTTTTTTTAGATTAGTATTATTAGCTTTTATTATCATTTAGTTTTTCATCTAATATTTATATTTTGTTTTATTGCTGCTTTATTTTCAGGTTCATTTTCTTCTTAATTTTTCGGAAAATAATAGTTTAATTAACAATAACAGCAGTTTATTTTTGATTATTTAGTGTTACCTATTACATTAATGTTAGCCTTATTATAAAGTGTGTGACTGGTTTTTGAATTCTCAAACCAGAGCACACAGGGTTAAAGAGGGATGTTTGTGAAGTTTTCATGTGAGATTACCACCCACCTTGTCTAAAACAAAAAGAATAACAGATCTATATATCATCTGATAGGACAATATTTGGCCAAGATATGACTATTAGAAAATCTGGAATCTGAGGGTGCAAAAAAATCTAAATATTGAGAAAATCGGCTTGTCCAGATGAAGTTCTTAGCAATGCATATTACTAATCAAAATTTTTTGATATATTCACAGTAGGAAATTTACAAAATATCTTCATGGAACATGATCTTTACTTAATATCCTAATGATTTTTGGCATAAAAGAAAAATCATTTTGACCCATACATTGTTATACGTGCTACTTATGACTGGTTTTGTGGTCCGGGGTCACATTTATGTGTATATATACATAAAATTTAGGTGGAATTTTTCACCAAAGAGCGTAAGACATATCTCTTTGCTAATAGTGATAAAAGGTAATGCTAGTGTAAGCTTTAGTTGTTTTTGCTTGTGTTGCCTGAGGGAGCAGAAGCTTCAGAGATGTGCTGAATGGGGCAGAAGCTGATGATGGCACATAACTGTGGGGACACACCAGAAATTCCATCAGACCGGTGGCTTTCAAAGCACTGACACAGCACAAAGACACACAGCTCCACTAACACCACCACTGCCTCTCAGTGCAGTCCTGTTGAAAGAAACAGAAGGGGGGTAGGGGGGTGGAGAGAGTTTGTAAAAGAAAGACAAAAAATAATGTAAGGAAAGAGGCAGAACACAGCCGAGAGCACAGAGAGGGCAAAATCTGGAAGCCTGGCGAGAAGGAGGAGACAGGGAAAAAATAAAAGGAGGGAGAGTGAAACAGACAGAGCTTGAATAAAGCAGAAGAGGCTTGTATGTCTGGTCAAAAGCTGATCTCAGGGGGAATTGTGCGTGCGTATGCGTGTGTGTATGCAATCAGCAGGAATCTTCCCTCGCACAGGCACTTCCCCTCAAGTCAAGCGTGATCCCGGCTGACATCGCTCCATCACTAATGCTGACGGATGCCCATTTGCGACTCGTCTCATATTTATTTATTTATCTGTTTATTTGCGTCTGCTTTATTTATTGATGGAGCTCGAAGATGTGACGGCAAATTTCCATTTGCTAAAAAAGAAGGTTGAACAGTGTGCAACATTTACACTTGAATGAACATCCACACTAAAGCTGTGCTCCACCTTTTCATTTAGATTTCAGCCATCCAAATAGCTATTCCTCTCTGGTAATGGAAAAGTGATATGGCCCATTTAGTTACTTAGCACTAATCCCACTGGTTTCGTTGCTCCAGTGCCCTTCTCTTTCCTCCTGTTCTGGCTCAGAGGAAGTTGCGATATGTGACTGTACACTGTGTTCTTTTCTTCTTTACCTGAAAAGCAAGAAAAGTATGTCATCAAACGCTCCCACTGTCTGTCATTGGTCAATCAACCACGTTATTGGTCGAGTCAGTATTGCGCAAACAAACAGAGCGAAGTTTCAGTAGTGTGCCTTCAAGGGAATCAACCTACGAATGGCTCACTTACACTCTTTGCATACTAATTCAAAATAGCAGGGTATTTTAAGATCATACGCATCACCTTTAAAAGTTTAATACGCGCTTAAAAGTACATCAAACCGGAGTCAATAATCATGGAGATATCTTATGCTCTCTATTACCTCCCTAGAGCTAATCATATCTAGGTTTTCTCATCTCTGCAGTGATGCAATGTGTGTGCAACATGTGTCATTGTAATTGTTTTTCATTTTCACAACATCCGCAACATTTACTCTCCTTAGAAGGAAGGCTCACCCACACGATATTAGTCTTCACGCAATCGTATTGGAGCGCTTAAAGAGCAAATAAAATGACACCTCCACGCTTTTACCAAGCACCCAAGAGCCTGTGAAATGTATCTTGTGCTTTTTCTAGACACATTAGACGCATTTATACTTGATGTTCTGCGGAAATTAACCTGAAGTCACTTAGTGAGAATGTTAGTTGAGTGTAAGTTCATAGTAGAGCTAAAAGGGAATGTTTTTCTGTGCATCAAGTCTGGCCTAAGATGTCACATTTAATATGTTAACACTTGAAACGGTCTAAACAGGCTGACTTTTACAAGTCAAAGCGTAGACTCTGTGTATTTCTTAAGCTTTCTTAATTTAATCTGTTCTAGCAGTAGTGTGCGTTTTGTTGTGTTTTCCTTGCTTGAATCTATAGTGCTATGCTAAGGGTAATATTGTGATGCGTTTCCCGACCCAAGCGGTGTTGACATTAACAATGTTTACAGCGGTTCGGCTCTAAAGTGAAAGTCATGCATAAACACTGTGCGAAATTATAATGCAGAAATGCTTCAGCTACATTTGCCCCTAGTTGAGAGCAAAGAAAACAGAGTCAGATGACTCCCCAGCAAGGGATAAATGCACATGTACCGTTTATCTGCCATTTTCTGTTTGTGAGTAAATGTTTAAGAGCATAAGTGTCAGTGAACTGCAGACACGGTAATTGATCAAGAGAAGTTCCACTCCAACGGGGGCGTCCAAGTGCTCTCTGGAATTGCAAATGAGCTTTTATTTTATTCAAATTCAATTTCATTAATGTTCTTGCAGACCATGACGTTTTCAAGTAGGTCAAGAGGTTCCCACTAAGTAGTCTGAATTTGTTTAACAGGCCACGGAGGTTAGTAAGAGGATACAAGCTGGCATCGTTTCAACCCCCCCGTAAGTGATCTCAGAGCCCGGAGCTGGACTTATGTTAAATACGTAGCTATGGTTGAATATCCTCAGTAATCAAAGGTTATGGGTTTCAGCCAGTGCTGATCTTTGTGCCTCAGTTTTGGCTCGGTGAACTCGGTGGACCACTAGTTGAATGTTTGCCCTGCTGAAAAAAAACAGGTAAAACCAGCCTAAGCTGCTTGGCTGGTTTTAGCTGGTCATAGGCTGGTTTTAGAGGGGTTTTGGCCACTTCCTTAGGCTACAACCGCACGTTCTGATTTTGCCGAGTTAGATGTGTTCCTGGGTCAACATATTTTGTTGACCCTGGAACAACATTTTAATCCAAAAATTTAAACTTGACCACATCCCTACACCTAAACCTAACCTTACCCATGAGTAATCCCTAAAATCAGAGGAAATGATAGATGAATGACACTGATGTGCAAGCACTGAACACTGATTATAAGCCTAAACTTCACAAAAACTATAAACTGTTTTTTCAAATCTGATTGGTTAATCACAATGTTGTTCCAGGGTCAACAAAGATGTTGATCCAGGAACATGTCGTACTTGGTAAAATCAGGTTCTGCGGCCACAACCAGCCTGACCAGCCTAGCCAGGCTGGCAGACCAGCTAAAACCAGCTAAGACCAGCCAACCAGCCTAGGCTGGTTTTAGCTTGTTTTTTTTGTTTTTTTTTTTTCATGAGGATGGACTACTAAGCCACTGTTAGTTTGTATTAAAGTCCACTTCCAGAACAAAGATTTACAGATAATGTACTCATTCCCTTGTCATTCAAGATGTTCATGTCTTACTTTCTTCAGTCGTAAAGAAATTGTTTTTTGAGAAAAACATTTCAGCATTTTTCTCCATATAGTGGACTTCTATGGTGCCCAGATTTTGAACTTCAAAAATGCTGTTTAAATGTGGCTTCAAACAATCCCAAATGCGGTTGTAAATGACCCCAGTCAAGGAAGAAGGGTCTTATCTAGCAAAACGATCAGTTATTTTCATAAAAATAATAAGATTTATATACTTTTTAATGTCAAATGCTCATCTTGTCTTACTCTGCCTGAACTTCCATCTCACGTTCTCCCTCAACTTCAGAATCACCCTATATCGCCGTTTTACCTTTTTTGTTAAGGGTATTTGTTCTTCTTTGCATGTTCTCTTTGCAAAGACTGGGTTGGTACTTCTACAGCGATGTAGGATGATTTTGAAATGATTTTTGAAGTTGAGGGAGAAAATACGATTGGAGTTTTTCAACATACCTTAACTGTCTTGAGCCAGAATACACAGAGTTCAGAAAGACCAAGACAAGACAAGCATTTGAGATTAAAAAGTATTTAAATAGTTGTTTTTATTGTTAAATTGTTGAAGCTGCATTTAAACTGCATTTTGGAAGTTCAAGCTCGGGGCACCATAGCAGTCCATTATATGAAGAAAAATCCTGAAATGTTTCCTCAAAAAACACAATTTCTTTACGATTGAAGAAAGAAAGACATGAACATCTTGAATGACAAGGGGGTGAGTACATTATCTGTAAATTTTTCTTCTGGAAGTGGACTTAGCCTTTAAGTAGAATATATTTGATATCCATGCTTTTGAACAGAGCAGAACAGAACGCCGTTTCGTTTCTTCTAAAATTCAAAGGGGCATAAACAAGAAAAATAACAACTGCGACAACCTCCACGAGACACCTTTGGTATTCATGAATTCCATAAATTACTATGTTGTGTGGCTCCCCTGTAAGAGATGACTAATGTGTTTAAAAATAGACGATAGGCTTGAACAAACCAAGTCTCCAGAAACGAGGGATTAAGAATAGGTGGATGCGAACGTGAGGCCATTGTGCAACAGGAACTCAAGGCAGGGGGTTCGCGGACAGTGAATCAGCCAGAATCGGTGTGGCTAAGTAACCTCTCTGCCCCGGAGGGAAAAATAACTGCAGGATGAAGCGATGCACTACATTACCTCAACTACACAGCTCTTTTCCCAGCAGATGCGCTTTCTTCATTGGGTCAGGTCACCTTTTTCCCCATAGTCCTGCACAATGGCTGAGGAATGAGGAGGTTGTGCCCGCTGAGGCATGCGTGCGTGCTGCTTAGTAGGGCAAAACCGTCTCTGTATGCGACGTGGTAACCTGGAGGCGGCTGCACTTAGGAAAAACACTGTTAATCGAACTCATGCCCTTCGTCACAGTGTGACAGGTATAAACGCGTGCACAAACACTCACAGTAATGCTCATTTGCACTTCGCATACGTTTTGATTAGCTTAAAAGCGTGTAAAAAGCTTTGGAGCTGCATGTTGTAAACTTGTGTATCTTATTCCGTCTCCGATATTTTCATTAATATGTTTACAGTGGTGCTAACCGGCTGTCTGAAGGATGGATTTTTCTTATGCCTATTGTAAAACTTTTATGACTGTCGATAAGGCTGATGGGGTGGTTATTCATTTTTTACGGGATTTTTTAGTAACAGAATAGATGGTTTGTGCTTATAAATCCTAAATAATTGAAGAAAAGAAACAGTCGTTGGAAGGGGCCTTTTATTGAAGGCGATGCCGTGAGAGTTATTAGCTTCATGCTACGTCTTTTTTTTTCGTTCGTTTAAATTCGTTCGTCATTCCTTAGGGTGGACGCTGACTTTGTCACATTAAAGAGAGTATATTTTTTGGTGCCCCAGTGGTTCGCTCTATCAATCGCTATGCTTTCTGGCTGTGCAGTGGAGCAGATCCTTACTAAAGAAGAGTCCCTGCTCTCATGTGTGTTACATTAATTATATCAAGATCTGACATCTGACCCAAACGTTCACTTAGCATGTCTGCCGTGCCCTGACCTATTTAAATGGCCGATCAGTCACCCGGACCACGGCGAACGAGGCGCTGACAATGACTGATATTGTAATTGAAAAGCGGCGATGTTTTACAGCGCGCATTTTGTTTATGTATCACTATTTGCAGAGCTGCCAATGAGGAACGAGCTTTCAGATCTAATAAATTGGAGCCAAGTGCCCTCCACCCTCAACCGTCCCGCTGTTGTCAGTCATCTCCCCTCATAATAGGAAAGCAGGCCTCTACAATAATTGCTTTGATGGTCCAGCCTGAACAAATCACTTCTGGGCATAGAAAGAGGCCTTGGAGATGGCAGCCAGAGAGAAAAGGTGGGAATAAATTAAAGCACTTTGCGTTCCTTAGGGGCATGTGTCCCAGATTTCTTCAAAGAATAAAAAAAAAAATATAGAGTAGGGGGGGAAATATGCTTCTTTCTTTGCTTTAGGAATAAATGTAGCAATAAATGCAGCAATACACATCCACCGGCCATCATAGTGAAATGGGTTATTCACAAAGAGACAAAAGACACTACATAGTTAACTGACATGTGAAGAAAGGGGGATTTGAGTGGAAATAATCTGATTCTGAACAGGGCTCGCTTTATAGAAGTACCTCTGGTTGGCTCTTTGTGCGCCAACAAAAGTTGCTCTCTCTAAAAAGAAGGCTTTGAATGTTTTAAGGCTTGTGAAAGGGGGACTAGTGGATGTTCCAGGCTAAAGTTTGCCAAGGGCCCCGCTGCTAGGCCTTAGTCCAGGATTAGGCCTGGGCCATTAAGATACCCTTGGGATGGGACTAAGATGGATAGACGCTGATGTCCATTTTGTGTCTTCAGTGCCCGATCTCAGTGGCAGATCTGAAAGGGGTCGTCTCAAAGGACACTGCGTAAGAACAATAAAAAAAAAATAAAAAAAATAAATATATATAGTAACGTTTAATAATAACCCTTTTTTCTCGTGAGTTTATTGGCCACAACAGTGGTTTTTGTAGTATATACACGTTTCATTTTTTTAACTACTGCTTCTTTCTATTTAAATATATTATAAAATGTAATTTATTCCTGTGCTGGCAAAGCTGAATTTTCTGCAGCCATTACTTTAGTCTTCTGTGTCAGTTATTTCTTCAGAAATCATGCTAATATGCTGTTTTGGTGCTTATTTATTATCATTCTCAGTTATTATTGGTGCTCAATTATTAATAATGGTTCTTACTGTTATCAGTGTTGAAAACGTTATTCATTTTGTGGAAATCATGAATCATGGTTTCTCAGGATTCTTTGATGAATAAAAACTTCAAAAGAACAGCTTTTATTAGATTTATGTATTTTATATTTTTTATATATGTGACCCTGGACCACAAAACCAGTCTCAAGTAGCATGGGTATATTTGTAGTAATAGCCAAAAATACATTGTATGGGTCAAAATGATCAATTTTCTTTTATGCCAAAAATCGTTAGGAGATTGAAGATATTTTGTACATTTCCTACCATAAATATATGAAAACTTAATTTTTGATTAGTATTATGCATGGCTAAGAACTTCATTTGGACCACTTTAAAGGTGATTTTCTCAATATTTGGATTTTTTTTTTGTTTTTTGTTTTTTTTTTTTGCAGATTTTCAAATAGTTGTATCTCGACCAAATATTGTCCTATCCAAACAAACTATACAACGGAAGGCTTATTAATGTGTGAAACTTAATTTAAAAAAATTACCCTTGTGACTGGTTTTGTGGTCTAGGGTCACATATATATTTCTTACTAAAACAGAACTTTTGAATGGTATCACAGTTTCCAAAAAAAACCATTAACAATAATATAAAATGAGCGCCAAATCAGCACATATTCTTTTATTATTTTTGGCCTTTTTGCCTTTATTATGATAGGACAGATCATAGCTGATAGGAAGCAAAGTGGGATAGAGAGAAGGGGGTGGGATCGGTAAAGTTCCTCGAGCCGGGATTCGAACTCAGGACGCCCGTAGCGTAACGTATGTCGGTACGCTGCCCACAAGGCTATCGCCGCCGACATTCTTTTATATTTTTGTTCATATTTTATATTCTATATACTACAACCTAACATTGTGTCACTGAGTGTTGCATGGTCGTGGATAACTTATATTTTCTTCAGGAAATGTGAAACTATCACATAGACCCGTAATCAAATAGTGTGGTTGAGAATTACATCTAAGAATAGCATTAGAGTGGAGATTAAGGGAACTGAGGGGCATTGTTCAAAATGGGCGGAGGAGTTTTCACATTGCGGCGAGATGCCGGTGCATAGGGCAAACTCTATAAAAGTTTCACACATGACCTCTTAATTACAGCTGCTGGGTTCAGTGTGCATGGCATCATCAATCCACAGCACCACACAATGCCGCCTCCCTCTGCCTCTGGCCCAGCGTGCGAATGTCATCCAGAATGACTTGACTTCCCAGGGGCAGAATTGTTTCCCAAGCTCTGGAGGCACGCCCCTCTTTAGTTCCAGCAGTGCTCCCACCATCCCCCACCCCAACACTGACTGTTTGCTTTTGCTTTTTTACCCTTATTTTTTCCACCCCAGTCCCACTGACAGTCCATTACAATTCTTTGGAAGTGCAGGTGCTGCCTATGTCCTGCCTTTTTAAAAGCAACTGGAATCAACAGGTCAAACAAATGTAAAAAAAAAAAAAAGTCATTTAATTGAGGTGAAATTGTTGACATATGTAACTGATAATTGTAGGGAAGGTAATAATAGTGCTGGAAAGTTACTTTTAAAAGTAGTGCGTTTCAGTATTGTGTTACTCAATATATAATAAAATAAATAAACAAATAAAAAACGTAACTACTGACATTTTCAATAGAATTAATTATATTTTGGACTACGGGGTGCCATTACTTTGATGACATCAGATGGTTGCACTCGGTGAGCTATTGGCGCTAGCTGTTGCTATTTTCACCACTGCACAACTCTGAAAATATAATACTGATTTGATGCCACCTTATTGCGGCTTTTAGTTGTAATTTTCAGTCGAAGGGCAACAAGAGATATGATTTTTAATCTTCACTGCTTTCCTAGTGAGAGGAGAAAAAATCGGGTAGATGCCTGTGGACGAATAAAACTTCCTGAAGACCTGTATCTTTGTTCTCTCCACTTTAGCACTGATGTCTTTGAGGCTTTTAGTAGACCACAGCTATTGAAAGAGCTTACAAATGGCAGAAAAGAAAGAAACGCTAAAAGACAAGAAACGCTGGATGCCTTCCTGGCAGGATGTAAACATGCAGACGCTTGTATTTTATTTTCCGAGTTGCGGTTGCGGTTAAAAATATCAACAGCTAGCACCAGTAGCTCACAGAGTGCAGCCATTTCATGTCATTGAAATAATGGTGCCCATAGTCCAAAATATGTATAAAAGGATGTGGATTTTTAAATAACGTAAATCTTTCATTGGTTTTCTACTACATATTTCAGTAAGATAATTTATGTTATACAAATTCATACAAGCCTTAAAGGGGTCATCGGATGCAAAGTTCAAAAATTTTGACAAGGTAAAAAGGCTGCTGTTTTACACTACCATTGAGAATTTTTAACCAAAGTATATTATAGACTTTTCATTAAGACCCTAAATAATCATATCAACTTGTAGAAAATGGGCATCCGATGACCCCTTTAATACCTTAATACCTAAATTTTAATGTTGTTTAACAGTTTTAGTTTAGTCGTTCTGACATGACTTAAATTATACTGTTTATTTATCACAGCATAGGAGAATGGAAAGAGTTTTAGCTGTGTTTTTCAGTTGATAAATTTAAATAAATAAGAAAGTAACTTTTAACAAGTAAGTGTTTGTCATAACAACTTGATTATAGAGTGCAACAGTGCCTGCCAACTTTTTCAGCGGCCTTGGTTCTGTAAGTATTGTACTTATTCATTTTCAAAGTCTTCATTTAAGAGCTATTAGCCATGAACCAGATCACCTTAACAACTTTGATTTGAAGCAAAATGAATTTAACAAAAATATAAAGGTGCAAGACTTTGTACAGCTTAAGTGAGGAAAATTTGCTTGTCACGATTCTCTGATTTGTGGTGATTTCCCTGCAGAATAGTGGGTAATGTAGATTTTCACCAGGAATTCCACTGTTAAACAGAAAAAAGTTTAAATAATGCACCTCAGGTTTTAAAAAGAAAGCTAATACTATTGATTAAAGGAGAAGTTCACTTCCAGAACAAAAATTTAGAAATAATTTACTCATCCCGTTGTCATCCAAGTTGTTCATGTCTATCTTTCTTCAGTTGATAAGAAATGATGTTTCTTGAGGAAAACATTTCGGGAATTGTCTCCATATAGTGGACTTCAATGGTGCCTTCAAGTTTGAACTTCCAAAATGCAGTTTAAATGCAGCTACAAAGGGCTCTAAATGATCCCAGCCGAGGAAGAAGGGTCTTATCAAGCGAAACAATCGGTCATTTTCAAAACAAATTGACAATTTATGTATTACTTAACCTCAAATGCTCGTCTTGTCTAGGTCTGTGTGAACTGTGTTTTTTCTGGTTCAAGACAGTTAGGGTGTGTTGAAAAACTCCCATCTCATTTTCTTCCCCGACTCCAAAATCGTCCTACATCGTTGCAGAAGTACCAACATGCAAAGAAAATCAAACACCCTTTACAAAAAAAGGTAAAACAGCGATGTAGGATGATTTTGAAGTTGAAGAAGAAAACGAGATAAGAGTTGTTCGACATACCCTAACTGTATTGACCTGGATTACACAGACTACACATGTGCATCACAGAGACAAGAAAAGAGGAGCATTTGAGGTTAAAAAGTATATAAATTGCCAGTAAGTTTCGAAAATGACAGATGGTTTCGTTAGATAAGACCCTCTTCCCTCGGCTGGGATCGTGTAGAGCCATTTGAAGGTGCATTTAAACTGCATTTTGGAAGTTCAAACTTGGGGGCACCATTGAAGTCCACTATATGGAGATAATTCCTGAAATGTTTTCCTCGAGAAACATAATTTCTTTATGACTGAAGGAAGAAAGACATGAACATCTTGGATGACAAATCGGTGAGAAAATCATCTGTAAATTTTTGTTCTGGAAGTGAACTTTTCCTTAAATTAACCTCGTAGCTCACCGTACATCTGTTGCGCTCTATTATCGTGTAAATGTAACAAGTGTTGCACTATTTTTTTTTGGAATGTATAGAGTCCATAACGGTGAAATGGGTTATGAAAACCCAGTCCACATATTTGTCGATTGTCACCAAAGAAATGTTAAAAACGTAATGAAGAGCCGCATCACTCTCAGAGCCCCTCTTCATCAGTACGCAAGTCTCATTTCCTCTTTTGACTAATCATTGCAGCATCTGTCTCGGCTGTCAATTACAGATATGCCCTTAAGGGTGAGGTGTGATCATATCTTTTTGCATCATAATTCTGTCTCATCCTGGTTTCAGACTTACTTTCCACTGTCATTCTTTGTTAAGAAAACAGCTAATAAGTGTAGCCACGTCGCAGCGTTTCTTGTGAAATAGAAAAATCTGATTTAGCATGCAGATGCTCAATTAAGGCAGCACCGCATCTCGCAGCAAAGGACAAGCTGTGTCTCCAGACGCTGAAGCAGCCATGTGTCTCAGGTAAGCGTCGAAGCCTTTGCCTCTCCCCATCCATAATTAACTCTCTCCTCTATAATTCAGCTCTTTTCTCCTCTATCCTGTGATACGACATCACTCCATGCTAGTTAGCTGAGCAGACGCGTGTGCCCGATCCCCATGATATCCCGCTGACACACTTCTCCGGGACTGACTGTTCCAAACCCGTGACCGGCGTGATTGTGAGGAGTGTTATGGGGTTAAAACCCAACCACATCTGTTGTCGTCTCACATGGTCTATTTTGTCTGCTGCTGTGCAGCATTGTGGTCATCTCATAACTGGATTCTCAAAGGAGAATTGTGTTACTTGGCCTTCACTGAGTTGCATCAAGGAATTCCAGTTTTGTGTGTTTTTATGTCACAGGATGAAGAAAGGTCAAAGCATCCTGATGTGCCTGGCCTAGGAGATGAGTTTTAATTCTCCCGCTTCTGTTGAGCAGCAAATTGAATAAATTGAAATTAGTGCAGACTTAACCTGGCCTTGCTAATGTAGGATGTTGTCCGTGATTCAGAGGGAGAGAGAGAGCGAGCGAGCTGAATGGCTGTAGAGTACTTGAGACCATTCATCATTGTCATCGCACCTTCTCTCTTCACTGCCAGCTTATTTACTGCCCATGGCTGAGGTTTAGAGAGACAGAAGAGAGATGGACCTCCCTTTCCACAGCTTGTGCTGCTGCTGTGCTGCATCTCCTGTATTTATTTATTTATGTCTTTTTTCTTTATTTTTTTGTTGTAACACCTCAAATGGATGATTTCACACATGCGTGCCCCGTGTTCGCTGATTAATCTCGAGCATGCGGATTGTGCCACTTCCAACCAGAGGGGGGGACTAACTTCCGCATTTGCCTATAGTATCTGCTTTACTGCGAATCTTTCTTTGTCTGTGTGCTAAATATCACACATTGTCGGTTATAGCGAGACGTTTTCAAACACAGCTGACAAACACAGGATCCTCCAGTGTTATGTTTGTAAGATGGCATTTATACTGTCTTTCAGACTGTCATCGTGATTCCAAAAAAATCGCTGTGGTATCTAGTTTTTCTTCACGTTCACCTTGAAGCCCATGTTGCACAAATTGAGCATACCAGCCAACCCATGTGTCAGCCCTGGAGAGAACAAACTGTTGATACTAGGATTTTTTTTCCGTGGCTGACAACCTGTTGTTTTTGGCAAAATCTGATAAGGTGAAGGCAATGGCTCAGCGTGACACTGTTGCTACACTGTTGCACCTTTGGTGCTTCAGAAAATGTGCGAAACTTTGCCTCGTATTGAAGATGCTTGTCCTTTTCTGGGTCATGTCATTTGCATAGCCACTGTTTAGGACAGGTTATGAAGCATTCTTGATTCACATGCAAATTCAGTGGTTATCTGCTGCAGGAGCTGATGAACAATAGAGTGTTCAAAACATACGGCCCACAAGAGGAAATGAAAGTCCGCCTTTTTCAGCTCTGCTGATTCCATTATAGACACTATTATTGGCTTAGAATGGCAACATCTATTATCTGAAGCCATTTTATTGGACAGGGATAGTCTTTTATTAATGCCAGCATTAATCAAAGAAACCCCAGTGCAACTTGATGATGCCCTGACCCTCTCTCAAGTAGATAGTGTGACAATACAAGGTCACTCCTTCCTGTCATGTGGTTGTCACTTCCTCCAACCTCAACCTGGAGAGCTCACAATTATTAGGTACAGTTGTCATTCAGGAGTAAACAGGAAGTGAACTCTTTCTTCAGAATGGCATCGCCTTGGTTGCTTTTATCCACTCGTGCATCTTTTTGTAGGGACATTTGTGAGGCTTTTAGCCAAGCAAGGTTGAGAATGCTTAGCCTCTATTTTAGTCGCCCCCTCATCTGAGTTGACATACAGTTCACTAATTGCGTTGGCAGTTACCCTGAAGGAGCCTGGAATACAGTACCTTTTCTCAAGCGCACAGGCTTGTGATGTCAAACCACTTGAAATTGAACCTGCAACCTTTGTGTTAACAGCCCAGATCTTCAAACACTATGCTTGCATCAAGGCTGAATTGGAATTACTGGAAGTCAAAGAAATACAGCACAGCTAATGCATTCTGGGAAAGGGTTTATATATAAAACACAATCTTGATTCAGTTCTGAATGTGCCTAAATAAATAAATATCATTATTGCTTGAATGCTAAATAACATACGGCCTTGGGCGAAATTATGGTTGGATGCCCTCAACCCTGGTGTGTTGGGTAGGGTGTCCCTTTTTTATAAGATACCTGGGTTAAAAAATGAATACTCTTGAGCCTAATCACGAGTCGACGAGTTGCTCTGACAGCCATCCTAGTATCTTCACTGATTCTGTTTTCCATCTTTCCTTTAAATGTCACAACATTTGTGATGATCAGTATTCATCGTGTGAATGTAAGGAATTTATAGTGTGTATAAATGAGAAAGTGGAACAGTTTTTCGCAGGGAGCTAAGAATAGAGCAGAGCCTGTGGCAGAGGGCAGGAAGGGGAGGAGGAGGAGAGCAACTGGAGTGTTTGAATAAGAAGCCTTGTCAATTAAATGCTAATAGAAAGCTCTGGGGAGATGCTGTTGTGCTCTCGCAGGTAATGTCTGTTTTCTCTCTCTCTAGTCCCTCATGGTTTCTGATTTCATCTCGACAGGAATTTATAATGCCCTGTAAAGTTTACAACGTGCTGTTGTCCACAGTCTCACCTCCTTATTCAGTCGAGTAGCTGCACACCCAGATACAGAGGAGTCAGGAATCGTATAAATGATGATATATTCTACGATGCCATAATGTTTATTCTTTCTCTCCTGGCTCTGGTTACGGTGGACAGTTTTAGCGTATATTCATTTTTGGATGAAGCCGGTTAGAAAAATCACTTTCCCGTGCCCCCCCTTCATGTCTAACAGACCCTAAATAATGACATGAATAAATATATCTGTGCAATCTGCTGACTAAATATGCCATTTTCACTGCTTAAGGGAGGAACATCCTTTCTTCATGGGTAAGATGGCATCTAAAAATAAATATATACGATATTGCTGTGCTTTAATCTTAAGTTGTTTGTACACACATACCCAAATTGTATATCAGGATACCTATGACAGCATAACGGGGCGGACGAGTGTTCATAAAAAATGTTTTTACTTGCCCATCGTTTGAATGACAGCTCTGTTTGATTAGAAAGATTTAGTCCTGAAGTGCTAATTTACTTGATGTTGACGAGTTGATGGCTCGAGCAGAGATCAAAGGAGGAAGCAGAAATTCCAAGTTACATGAAAACTAACAACTCCTTCCTGCGCCAGCAGTCAAGAGCCTAGCTTTTTAAGAATGCGTGTTGCCAAAATAAAGCTAATTGGTTCTGCTCAGGGCCAAGTGGATAGCTCAAAAAGAGTTTACAGTGCCTCATGGTCGACAAGTTGACACAATTCCGTTCTCATGGAAAATATGGCTTTGTGAGATTATGTCTATTTCCGTGCAATGTTCCATTTGCAGGGGCTCAATTCGCCAGGCCCTTCACCTCTGCAGCTTAGCCTTAATCTTCATTTAACCAGAGCCCAGCAGAGAGGCTGATCACCATTTTTAGATTTTCAAGCCTTTATTTAATTCTTTATTTTAATGTTTTTCCGAGTGGCAGCTGGAGAATAGACAAAGATATCCTGTTATTAGAGAGTGAAATGTTTTAATTGTTCAATAATTTCAGGCTTAAGTTAAATGCTTAAAGGTGCACTCAGTATTTTATTTCCATGGCTTATCTGTGAATACATTTTTACATTTAAAAAATATTTCATCATGTTGCTTTCATGTACTCTAAATGAAGCAGGTTGCCTTATTGAAGGTGCAATGTTGAGGTGACATCAACAGTCAAATAATTCTCACCTTATCATGGTAACCCCCCTCATATTTCACTTCTGGAATAAATAAATGTCTTTTTAGTTGTGATAAGTGCCTCAGATCTTATCACATTCACACTGGTGGGACAACACAGTCTAAGTAATTAATTATTTACTGTGTGTGTAAATGTTAGTAGTTACTAGATAAGAGTTTTAACTTAAAAACACCTGCGTTTGACGCATTACGCTACATCTAGGACCAGTTTATTTGAGAATAAATATTTAGAAATGTAAAGTTGCAGAACAAGTGCATGAGTTGAAACGAACTATGAAATAGAGACAAACTGTATGCAATGATTTCAATTCCTAGTACTACTATATTGACAAATCTATTGAAAATTAATCTAATAGAGCCTGATTGCTAAGAAATACAGTTGAGGTCAAAAGTTTACATTCCCCTTTCAGAAACATTAAAAATGTAAATTATTTTACCAAAATAAGAGGGATCATACAAAATGCATGCTAATGTTTTAGTACTGACCTGAATAAGATATTTCACATAAAAGATGTTTACATATGGTCCACAAGAGAAAATAATAGTTGAATTTATAAAAAGTTTACATAGACTTGATTTTTAATACTGTGTTCTTGTCTGAATTATCCACAGATGTTTGTTTTTTGTTTACTGATAGTTGTTAATGAGTCCCTTGTTTGTCCTGAACAGTTAAACTGCCTGCTGTTCTTCAGAAAAGTCCTTCAGGTTTTGGTTTTCCAGCATTTTTGTGTATTTAAACCCTTTCCAACAGTGACTGTGCAAATTTGAGATCCATCTTTTCACACTGAGGACGCTGAGGGACTCACATGCAACTATTGCAGGAGGTCGAAATGCTCACTGATGCTCCAGAAGGAAAAAACCATCCATTAAGAGCCAGGGGTGAAAACTTTTGAACAGAATGGAGATGTGTAGGGTACGACGGGGCGCCTTTAGCCGTTAGGTAAAAGGCGCCTTTGATATTATTTCCCTCTAAACCACTAGTTGGCAGAAAAACGTGGCGTAGCATGTTCCAAAACATCCGCTTTTCAACATGCACGTGCGATATTGGTTGATCTTTGACGCTATCACGATTAACGTGATAATTAATAGAAGGCTGACTTTTCCTTTTGTTGACATGACATTGTTAGATTCAGAGGGTTAATATCATATATTATGTTGGGTTTCCATCTTAGAAATGATCACCATGTTTAGAATGAAACCATCATATTTAAAAACATGCTACTAATCATATCATATAATAAAATATCATGTCCTTGGTGAAAAAAACAGCATATGCTGGTAGGTATGTTTTGATGCTGGGATGCTGGTTAGGTATGTTTTGATGCTGGTTTGAGCTGGTTCATGCTGGTCCTTTGCTGGTTTATGCTGGTCCTTGACCAGCATAAACCAGCAAAGGACCAGCTTAAACCAGCATCAAAACATACCTATCCAGCATCCCAGCATCAAAACATTCAGCTGTGAATCATTCAGGTAACAACACAGTATTAAGAATCAAGGGGATGCAAACTTTTGAACAGGTCATTTTTCTCTTGTGGACTACATGTAAATATATTTTATGTGCAATGTCTTATTCGGGGCAGTACTAAATAAACAATAACATGCATTTTGTATGATCCCTCTTATTTTGGTAAAATAACATTTTTAGTGATTCTGTAAGGGGGTTGTAAACATTTAACCTCAACTATAGGTTCTTGCACTAAGTGTAGCAAATGGTACAGTTCAGCTCTTTATATATATGTACAGATTTTCTGCTCTTCTGAGTTTCCCTGCTAAAATGTTTTACATTTGTGGCCTACTCAGCCCTTTTGCTTTGCTCTTTAGAGGCAAGCTCATTTCCGGCCCTGTCTCTGCACGGTTCATTCCTTCCGCTGTCATTTCTAGTGACACGAGTAAACCTCAGGAGTCCAGTCTCCCTCCAGCCCATATGTAGGCCTGTGATTGTATGAATAATCTCCAGGTCCCATATGGCTGAATGTCCTGGTGTATTTGATCAGAGCAGTGATGAAGGGGTGCAGGCGTCACAGTGTGTTTGTTCTGCCATGTTTGTCGCACGCTCCCGTGGCATGCCTTCACCGGGCAGACGCTCGCAATTTACCTCGTCAAGAGCGTGTGGGTGCCCGCCGCACGGACCGCTGGCACGTCGACGTGTAAACAGATGAGAGCGCGGCCCGCGAAGCAGTCTTCCTCTGCCATGCTCCCCTGACTCACCCCTTCCTCAGCAATCACGAGCAACACTACTGTCATTTATAAACTTTTAATATCTGCTCCTGTGGGTAATGGCTAATTTCTCCCAGCACATGGCTCTTCATTAAAAGTTGATTTCTGTCAGAGAGGATCCCTATCACATTAGCTCCAGTCACTTGGATGGGTATAGGTTTTATTCATTTATTTATTTTTATTTAATCTGCTGTGCAATTTCTATTTTTAATCACACCGCGGCCGTTGACTGGCTGGAAGATCCGTTTCTCTCTCTCTCTCTCTCTGTCTCTCCTGCTCAGCTCTGTTTACTTTCCTCCCCCTTTTTGTCTCGTGTGTGTTGCTCTATGCTAATAACACTGTTCGGGGGCCTATAGCAAGAAGGAAATTATTGATAAAGTAAGGATAAAGTGTGAAACAGCATCATGAAATTTATCAATTTGGATTGGAGTGCAGCTGGTGTGCTCAGAGAGCGGCTCACTTCGCTGGCACTTAGCTGCTAGTTTAGCGCTTCAAGATGAGAAAAATCAATGCGTTTCCAGCAGTTTTTTCTCTCCCTTTTCAGCCTGTTCTTTCAGGAACATGAAAGGCTTTCCATGTTCACCTGCTCCTCTCATTGTATTCCTTGAGACAACCACCCTTATTGGTGTTTTTTTCATTTTTATCCTCTGATAAAGAAGATCAATGTTTTCTTTTCTTCTCCTGCTACGAGAGCGCCTTCTGAAACTTACTGAAATGTTCTGTTGCCGGCCGAAGCTGGCGGCAGTGACATCATTGGCGGGTCTGGTGCAGATCCCCTGCAATTAGTCCGACTCGGCCCAGGCTGCGCCTGCAGCAGCAGCAGCGATCATTAGCTCTATCATTACAGATGCTGAGGGAGGATGAGCCTTGCTTAACACAACCACGGCCTGGCTCTCACCCTGGCTCGCAAGGTCAGCCCAGGTCGACAGCATGCGATGAGTGAGTTTGTGTGTGTTTGTGCTGCTGGTGCTGGGCAGCGGGCTTGTTGTACTGACCCTTCCACCTTCGCACAGCCTGTGTCTTGGTTTTCTCTCTCCCTCTCGCTTGCATGCCTTTCGTTGGCAAGAAATCAACATTAATGAAGCTCTTGCATCTCAGGGTTCACTCAGGGTTCCTACACAGCTATATCAGACCATGTGTTTGTTTGTGTCTTTAGCTCTGAGCCGAGAGACCCGTCGCTAGTGTTTTATCAGGCGAACATGCAGGTTGTTAAGGATCAGCCTTGCTACAGCAGTAAATTACTTTCGTGTTGACAGGGCGAACATGGCTCACGTTCTCAACTTATTCATTAGGGCCGTGAGGAGGATTCAGATCTACTTTCTCCATCTCGGCAGCCAATGGTGGGAAAGGTATGGGAATTATACCGCATGAAAGAGCAGCCGAGAAAGTAGAGGAGCAGCAATCTCTGCCAGCGGTGACATTTTCCGCTGTCTGTATATAGAGCATCTGTTTCACCTTGAATGAGGTTGCACTTTCGGTTCTTATTTTAAACCACATTGAGGACTGTTGTATGGCAGTGTTGTGTGTAACACAATTATTTTGAGTCAAATCTGGAGCCTTGACAGCAGCGGTGCAGTGGCACGAAGAGCTTTCTGTAATACATAGAAATCCTAGTTGCGTTTTTTGTGTGTGTGCGTAGGCCGCTTGGGGTAGTGTGTTAACCAGAGGAGCAGCCGGTCCACCAGATGTTCCCTCCCTCAGTGGACTTGTCACAGAGGGACCTTTAGTCTCTTACCTGCTCTCTGCTCCAGACCTTCTGCACTGGAGGTTTGCCCTGCCCTCTTTTCAGTGCTGAACTTCTCAGGTCTGACTGATCACTGTCCAGCTATTGTTTTACTGACCGATGGGTCACATATCTTTGTCTTTATTCTTTAAGACACTCTATGCAGTATTTATGACATGTAGAATCTGCAAAATGTTGACTATTTTACCAAAACAAGAGGGATTGTGTTATTATTTTTTTTTAATTTAGTACTGTTCTGAATAGAGATATTTCACATATTGTCCACAAGAGAAAATAAGTTGAATTTATGAAAAAAAAGTTTACATACACTTTATTCTAAATACTGTGTTGTTACCTGAACGATCCACAGCTGTGTTGTTTTTTGTTGTTGTTGTTGTTGTTTTGTGATAGTGGTTCATTAGCAGTTAAACTGCACTCTGTTCTTCAGAAAAATCCTTCAGGTCCATTATCCATTATTTAGTTTTTCAGCATTTTTGTGTATTTGAACCCTTTTAAAATGACTGTATGATTTTCAGATCCATCAAGAGGCATTTGAACCTGCATAGGTGTCCTCAGTTGTCCTCGGTGTGAAAAAATGTCATTGTTGTAAAAGGCACAAATACACAAAAATGCTGAAAAACCAAAGAATTTGTGTTACCTGAAGGATTTTTCTGAAGAACAGCAGGCAGTTTAACTGTTCAGGGCAAACAAGTGACTCATGAACAACAATTACAAAACAGAAAAACCAGCTGTGGATCATTTAGGTAACAGCACAGTATTATTTTAAACATACAAGTTACAACTAATTTAAAGTTTTAACTTGTTTTAAAATTCATAAAACATAAAAAAGAGTATGCCTTAGATGGAATATTAGTAATGTTAATATGTAATGTGTGAAGAAAAAACAGGAATAATATTGACAAACACCTAAGATTTTGTGAAAATGTGTTGATGCCCTATCTAGCATGTATCTGAAGCTGAGCTTCACTGCTTCCCGAATGATTTATGAGGCAAGCATGAGAACAGACTGAGTTTTAGATGAAAAGGTCAAATCTCATGCAAGTCACTGAGAAATCTTATGATTAACATGGAAATCACTGTGCGACACTATTGCTATGAGGTTGCAAAGCTTTAACCCTTATAATTCCGCATATTGTAGTGATTGCGGTGAGTGGAAAAAGCAATTCATTGTTGTTCTTGTATAGATAATTTGAAAGATAACGTCCATCTTATAAAGCTACCAGATTCTGGTGCCACTTTTATTTTCTTATTCCTGTTCCTAATAAATATTCCAAATTACAGTTTGTTCACTGGATGACCATGCTGAGGAAAATTTCTTTGCTTTTGTAAATATTTTTATTTACAACACACAGTTACTCCGTTTTATTCAGAACAAAAAAGTTCTCTCTACGGGCCATCAATCGTTCAGCCATTTGTAAACATAAACTTGTGCCAATTTACACTTATTTTGAATGATGATCTTTCTTTTTGTACAACATAGTATGAAAAAGAATCAGAAATGTTTGAACAGACAAAGAGGACGAGAGGAGGGAAAAAAGGTGTCGATTATCAAACCAGTTCAGGGCATTTTGACACGTTCGTATGACTTTTAAAATGTATGTGAAGAGCCCTCTCCCCAGTCTTTTTGGAACACAAATAGCTCCCCTCCACAAAAGAAACCGAAATGAGGTACGAATTGCCGGTAAATTATTTCCTGTTCTTGTGGATAATAGGCTACCTTGTGTGGCCTTTGATTTTCTCTCTTTTTGTCTCCTTCCCTCTGTGTTTATTCAGCCATCTCTCTGCAGCTCTGCTGGAATCCATATTGATAGCTGTCAGGCGGTGTTGCCGGGCAGCAGGGAATGGGGGCTGTGAAAGTAGGGGAAGGGGAGATGTTGTATGGAGGGCACATCTGTCAGATCTCATGACTCGACCCATGCTGTGATGCGAAGGGTACTGTCAGGAGATGGGAGAGAGCCAGCACAGGTATGCCCAGTACATGCACTGTCCTCAGGCTGGAACTGGCTGTGACACCCTGGTGGAATGGTGGGATGGGAAAAGAAAGCACCCTCGTGGACTGAGCTGACAGGAAAGATCTGTTCACTGCGGAGTCCTCACATGAAGGCCAATTCTAATTTGATCAACTCTCAGATGTGTTTTCTAGTTGGCAGTAATTGTTCTTGAGGACCTTACGGACTTTGAATATTGTGATTCCAGTTGGCTGCGTTGTATAATGTCTGTTTTTTATTATGGGCAAAGATGAAGGATCCCAGGAAAGGTTTATGGACTCAGGTGTGTAGCTGCAAGGCAGGGCTTTCCAGGGGTAACCAGTAGGATCAGGAGACCTGTTTTTGCAGTGCATTTTACTTCACAGCACTACTGGTTTTGACCATTGATGGCCAACAGTGTCTAAATACATGTTTTTCGGTCAAACTTCTGTAATTTTGCTTTGAAGTCAAACGGTATGAGAAAAAAAAACCCTGGACATTGCAGGTCTGTGGGAGGTTTATAATGTGTGCAGCAGATTTTTTTCTCTGTAGGTACACGTGTTTTGAGCTGACGGGACTGTGCGCTTATTGCCGGCAGGTGTGAGTCTCACATTTTATCTCACCCGCTCCCCTGCAGCACATTTCATGTAACGACGTTATTACCGGGAGACTTAATCAAACTCACTAACAATAGCTCACTCTGACAGACGTCCAGGCAGCTGGTGCATAATGCTCTGCGAATATTCACAGTGCCCCAGCAACCCCGTCTGCCCGCTTAATCAAGTTCTCTCGGTCACCCGGGGAACAGGAAAGCGAAAAGGTGGAGTGGGATGGCACTGCTCGTTGAAACTACAGCCATTCATTGAGGAAGAATAGGGACAGGAAGACACGGGGGAACTCTATAGAATCTATTTTAGTGCTTAAAGAAATACGAAGGAAAATTCTGTCATTATTTACTCACCCACATGCCGTTCCATACCTGTATGAATACTCTGACCACTCTTTTCAGGATTATGAAATTGAATTAGGACATTAAGTATTGTTCACTGTCCAATGTCCTTGGCAACAGATCTGGTTCTTTTTTGGCCTGGACTCAAAAGATCTGATTGCAGCAAAAAACAACTTAAAGGATTAGTTGACTTCCAGAATAAAAAATTCTTGATTAATTTACTCACCTTCATGTCATCCAAGATGTTTATGTCTTACTTTCTTTACTCGAAAAGAAATTAAGGTTTTTGAGGAAAACGTTCCAGGATTTTTCTCCATATAGTGGACTTCAATGGTGGCCAACTGGTTGAAGGTATAAAATGCAATTTTAATGCAGCTTCAAAGGGCTCTAAATGATCCCAGCTGAGGAATAAGGGTCTTACAGTGGCATGCGGATGTTTGGGAACCCCTATAGGAATCTGCGAAAATGTAATGAATTTTAACAAAATAAGAGAGATCATAAGAGAGTTATTTTTTGTTTAGTACTGTCCTGAGTAAGATATTTTACATAAAAGATGTTTACATATAGTCCACTAGACAAAAAAATACCTGAAATTATTAAAATAACCCCATGCAAAAGTTTGGGAACCCTTGGTTCTTAATACTGTGTGTGGTTGCCTTGATGATCTACGACTGTTTTTGTTTTGTGATGGTTGTTCATTAGTCCCTTGTTTGTTCTAAACAGTTAAACTGAGGACTGTTCTTCAGAAAAATCCTCCAGGTCCTGCAGATTATTTAGTTTTCCAGCAGTGACTGTATGATTTTAAGATCCATCTTTTCACACTGAGGACAAAAAAGGGACTCAAACACAACTATTAAAAAGGTTCAAACATTCACTGATGCTCCAGGAGGAAACACGATGCATTAGGAGCCGGGGGGTGAAAACTTTTGAACAGGATGAAGATGTCCAATTTTTTCTTATTTTGTTGAAATATCATTTTTTTTCCCTTTAGTACTGCCCTTCGGAAGCAACAGAACATACTTGCATGTTTCCTGGAAGACAAATTAAGTACAATTTACCTTGATCTTTAAATTCAAAAAGTTTTCACCCCCCAGCGTCATGTTTCCTCTCCATCTCATTTTCTCCTCTAACTTAAAAATCGTCCATCATCGTTGTTTTAACTTTTTTGTAAAGGGTGTTTGACTTTCTTTTTTTTTTTATTATTAATTTTTTTTATTTTATTTTTTAGAAAATGACTTATTGTTTTACTAGATAAGACCATTTTTCCTCGGCTGGGATCGTGTAGAGCACTTTGAAGCTGCTTTGAAACTGGAATTTGGGCCTTCAACTTGTTAGCTCCTATTGAAGTCCGCTATATGAAGAAAAATCCTGAAATGTTTTGCTCAAAAACCTTAATTTCCTTTCGGCTGAAGAAAGAAAGACATGAACATGTCAAAGACATGAACGTTCTTATTGTGCTTTTGCATACTTTTTTGTAATATAAAAACTACAGTTCACTGTAATTGCTTGGAAAATCAACCGAATGCATTATACAGAATGTCTCATTTTGTGTTTCATGGCAAAAGGAAATTTTTATTAGTTTGGACGGACACAAGGGTGAACAAATGATGACTGAGTTTTCATTTTTTAATGAACTATCCCTTTATGATGCCACATATGTACAGAATAGCCACAGCATAGAGCTGTGTTGCGTCTTTCATAGCATCAAGGCCATATTCATGCTAGCGCAGTTGTTGTCCTGTTATTATCGTCCTGTTCAGGCATGCTCGTGCCCATGCAGCTCTATAAAAGAGTGATGTAGAGCCTTGGAGAGACCCTGTGTACTGCACTTTATTCAGGAATGCTGACTTATTTATAGGTGTTGGAATCGTGTTGTTTGCTTGTTTTATTGAAAAGCTTGCGGGTAAAGTGGCGACAGGCTGGCATGTGAGTGTGATCTCTTGAGGGCCCCCCTGCAGAAATCTTCTTCTCGATAAATAAGTCAGCGTTGATGAATATTTCATTCACATGAAATCCATTGTCGCCCGCAGGTCTACGGGGACGTGTCGTCGCTCCACGCACACAGCAAAACAACCTCCCCCCCAGGTCAACCAATCCCTCGTCGTTGGCATTCTGAATGAGATGCTGTTGCAATCCCAATAATTAGCTCAGCTCATGCATTTATGGTTCTGAAGGATAATCTGACAAAAACTGTGTAAGACCTGTAGTCATGTGACATCTGACTGTGTTGCATTTCACCTTCACAACTGCATCTGAGCAGCAGTCGAACTGATTTAGTGGCACACTTGTCACTTTTCATATGCTGTAACCTATGGTTAGGAAACGAACACACAAGAAAAGTTCAACCCCCCACCCCCCGGTTAGTGAGAAAAGAGCTTCTACTTTTATGTCTTGTGGAGGAGGAAGCAATAAATAGCAAGAAATGCAGCAAGAAACAGCAATCGAAACTTAAAAATGGAAGTGACCAGATTAGAAGTCAAACAGTAATTGTGGGTGTTCAAGGTATGCACAGCCTTTAGATAAGAATAGAAGAGGAAGATGACGAACATGGACCATCAGTGGTTGAATTTGCTCAAAACAAGCAAGTTCTCTCAAATCAATATTTCAAGATGTAAGCTCACTCTATTCCTAAGACATATCACTCAGTCCAGACCGTTCACCAAATGGGTCAGAGGTTCTTTGTGAAAATGGTCTTCCATGATCTTAATGCTCTTTTGGTGAGAGAAGAAGTCCACAACAAGATAAGTAAATAAATAAAGACAGTGCGAGCAGAATGTTTTATTTAAGTGAAGGTCTGCATTGTGTATTCTCAGACGGAGTGAGGCATAAGCAATCCCAGGCACAGGTTTAAGAGACGGCGACTTTTGTTTGGTAGCTTGGAAAGATGTTACTCTAATGGATTCGCTGTAACTGTTTTTACTTGGATAGATGGGTCACCTGTTAGAGTTTGATTTAAAATTCTGAATGTTTGCTTTCACATGCTTCCTTTTTTATCTCAGCGCGAGGATGGGATTAGTAAACAGACCGCAGCTGCAGTAATGGTCCATTTTTGCCCCTTTGTATATTTCATTAAAGAAAAGAGTCTGTTGGACACGATTCCCTTGGCATCTTTAAAAGTCTCAGTGTGACCTTCTGAGCTGCTTCAGGTGGTGCGCTTTCTTACCTCAGCCACTGGAAAAATTCTGTCATTAATGCAAATTAATATTCTGTCATTATACTCACTCTCATGTTGTTCCAAACTGGTATGACTGTACCAAATTGTACTGTACTGAATGCACTTTCCTATGCATTTAGTCCCCAGACATAGTTCCAGAAATAACATATAAGCATCATGAAGTATCATACAGTTAGTACAGATGACTTTTACCATGCAAAAGTAAGTTGTTACCCACTAGTCTAATAATTTTAACAAAATAAGAGAGAGCATACGAAATGCATGTTCGTTTTTATTTAGTACTGTCCTGAGTAAGATATTTTACATAAAAGATGTTTACATAAAGTCCACAAGACCAAAATATAGACCAAAATAATTGTTAAAATAACCCCCTTCAAAAGTTTGGGAACCCTTGGTTCTTAATACTGTATGTGGTTACCTGGATGATCCACAACTGTTTTTCTTGTTTGTTCTGAACAGTTAAACTGAGCACTGTTCTTCAGAAAAATCTTCCAGGTCCTACAGATTCTTCAGTTTTCAGTTTTAAGAAAAACATCTTGGACATCTTCATCCTGTTCAAATGTTTTCACCCCCTGACTCTTAATGCATCGTGTTTCCTTCTGGAGCATCAGTGAATGTTTGAAACCTTTAATAGTTGTGTTTGAGTCCCTCAATTGTCCTCAGTATGAAAAGGTGGCTCTCAAAATCATACAGTCACTGCTGAAAAGGGTTCAAATATGCAAAAAATGCTGGAAAACCTGAAGAATTTGCCAGACTTGGAGGATTTTTCTGAAGAACAGTGCTCAGTTTAACTGTTCAGAAAAAACAAGGGACTCATGAATAACCATCACAAAACAAAAAACAGTCGTAGGTCATCCAGGTAACCACACACAGTATTAAGAACAGAGGATTGAATCTTAATTATGGATTACTTTTATGATATTTTTATGCCTTCATGGAGCAAGATTTCTACTTGTGTGTTCCCCAGAAGAAAACAAATAGGTTTGCAACAACTTAAGGGTGAACAAATGAGGACAGAATTTTCATTTTTGAATGAAATAACCCTTAAAAGTCATTTTCATTTGGATTTTATAGTTTTTTTCTCTGATTTGCTGTGACTCGTATTCCAGCACGTCACTCCACCAAGAGTAATTAAGATGTACAAATGGCATCCTGAGACCTTGTTAGCAGAAAGCAGCTTTATCACTTCCTTCCCTCCATTTTTCTCCATTCCCCATTCTTCTGCCCCACCACACATCACAACTCCATCACTCTCATTTCACATTCAATGACAATCTGACCCACTGATTTACTGCACAGCTTCCATCTTATGTTTGCGTATGTATCTGTGTGTGTGTTTGCTCAACGTATATTCGATGTAATGTTTATCATGTGAATTTATAGAGCCCTCCCCCCTCAGTGCTTATACGACATCAAATTTAATGGACGAGAAGGCATGTCTGTCCTGGTCAACATGCTGCTTCTCACCCATTCTTGATTCATTTAAAATACAATCACATTTGAAAGAAGAAATATGATTGAAGAATCTATCGATCTATGTCATATCAACACTATCCATCTGTGTTTATCTTTCTATCTTGTTTCCCCATCACAGAAGTTTTTTTAGCAACCACACCAGACATTTTCTTCCTCTATTTGTTTAGTTATCCATCAGTCTATTTACCTTATCATGCTGCCAAACCATCCATTTACGCTTCCATCTGTCTGTCAAACAATATCTTGGTATCCATTTGTCTAACTATCTTCTCTGTCTACTCACCCCACTGTCAATCAAAGCCTCTCCCTAACTGTGCAGTTTTCTTTAGCTTCTGATTCATGTGCTCACCTCCAAGTACAGCTGATAGTTCATTCAGACTTGTGTGTTATGGATAAATTACTTTTTTTTTGTGCTTATAATGTTGTATGTGGAAACATGGGTCGTGGTTCAGGAAACTCAGCCCTGCCTGGCCTTTAGTAGAAGCCCATCCAAATGCTCATTCCACTGGCAAGCCAGATCTCTGCTGGGTCACTATCAGTTTTGAAGGATCAGTATGGTTCTTTGGGGCCTAGCGCACATGATCCTAATGGATTAGCCACTCACCTTTCCTGAGTTGAACTTGGGGGGCAATGTTCCCGCCAGAGGCCCCATCTGCCCCCCATGTTTTAGCCATGTTGCTAACACGATGCACCAAGAACGACAGTTTTTGCATCTCAGCTTATCAGTGCTTTACATGCCCTTTGTTTTTTGAGGTTATATGTTTTTTTTTTGTTTTTTTTTTTGGCATGGATAACAGTGATCTGTCAGTTTATGTTATGCCTGTTGTTAATAGTGGCTTATGGTGGACACTAGGGCTGCAACGGTTCCTCGATTCTGTTTAAGTATTCGATTTTAAAAATACTTGATTGCGTTTTGCTCATGTTGAGTAATCGGCAAAATTACATGTGTGGACAAACTCCATCTCTGCATGTTGTTGTGAGTTTGGGTTTATTACAATGTTCATCTGGGAACACAACATGCACCATTTCATTGGATTTGTAAGGTAAAACGTTTATAAACCTACGCAAACACAGGAGAAAACAACATTATCTTTCTCAATATGCTAACTGTTCATCGCAATTTCAAAACAAAAGTTTAAACCCTAACTACCCTCACGTTTACACATATTCAAGAAATTACAGTGCCTGTAGCTTTTCTATCATAAAGAAATTAGTCAATATTAAACAAGGATTAGATTGCACAGTAAAGGCCCTTGACGCCTTCTGCAGTCATTTGTTATAATGCATAATGTAATCATTAGAGACAGTTCTGGTGGACACAGTAATTCATTAAGGTGTTCCAATTAGATGGACTCACAATAGGTCCCAGTGGAATGTTGCTGCTGTTGTTTTATCATTTAATGCAATAATTAATATAATTTATGGAGTTTTTGAATAATTCCATGAATTAGAATTCAAATAATTGGAATTGTTTTTAGAATGTAGTCTGGTTCGACTTGGTTTCAATGGCTTATTTTAGGGATAATTCACACAATAACTTAACAAAAACACATTAAAGGTGACATGTCATGAAAATCTGGCTTTTTCCATGTTTAAGTGCTATAATCGCATCCTTGGTGCATCTACCAACCCATAAAATGTGAAAAAAGAACAACCCAGTAAATTTTTTTTGGTAAGCCTTTCTCTACAAGCTTGTGAAAAAACATGCTGCTCAGATTTTGTGTTTGTGTGATTTGTGTTTTTAACATAAACTTGTGTGTATTTGACAGTTTAAGTTCAATAAGACATGAAAGATAACTTAGTTTAGCACTCACATTCTCTGTGACAGGCGCTTTCTGTGCACGTGCTCTTAGAAAACTGTATATCGGAAGTATAAACTAATTTGATTTAAAACGCATGATTTCAGCACGATAGACATGATAGTCAAAACCAAACAGATGTTTTTTAGCAGAATATCTGAGCTATGAGCTATAAAGGCACAGCCCTGTTTTGGAAAAGGGGGCGGGGGCAGCAGCTCATTTGCATTTAAAGATGCATGCGAAAAAAAAAATGAGATTCCGCTTCCACTCAAAATGGGCATTGGAAGGTGAGTGTTTGACAGCACAAGCTGTATTTCTGTTACTGCATAAGCATATTCCTGTTTCACTGCTGAAGTTTGCCTCCCTACAGTGCTGCAGAGGTGATGATTAGCACTGTAGATTAGCCCTGGGCTGCGATCTATTGGAAAGATTTTTTCATCTGATGGTTTGATGCATGTGTGTTCCTTTGCTTCCCTGCTCCCTTCTTTTAAGTTACTTTTTGTTTTAGATCTTAAATTCTGCCATCTCTTTTGAAAACCAAGCTGGTCCACCACTCAGAGACTTTCTTGTCCGTCTTGAGGATCCCAATGAGAAATCTTGGCAACTGTGGCCGTCAGCCGTTTGATATCCCATCAAACGTGGTCCTACTGCTGTGCCTGCAAAAGGGAAAGATACTGGGCCTGCCGGCACTGGACACCAGCCGCAGTTTCTCGTCCTTTCCCTTGTTTGTCCCGGGAACAGATCTGTCAGGGCCTTCCTGCCGCAGAGATAAACTAGTGCATCGTGCTCTCCTCTAAAAATAAGCATTTGTTTATCGACATGTGTAGTGATTTCCAGCTCTCCTGTGCCGTATTGTGTGCCGAGCTGTCAAGAAACATTACTCTAAGGCCTGGCTCTCCTTTCAGCTCTGACCAGCCGAGAGAGTGCAGTCGAGCAGGACAATGCAGAGTGCTGGGGGGCAACAGGCTAGCAAGCTTTCGCAGAAATCTGCTAAGACGTCGCCTTTTAACCAAGGCTGTGGATCTCGCTCTTTATCGAAAGCTTGAGACTTTAATGCACTCTTTAAGATAGAAACTGTGGAAAGTGAAGGGCGATGCTGGTATCGAATATCTGGGTCACACGTCCAAGGTAGCTAGCGTCTAAATGAAGCCTGGCTTTGATTGAAAGGCGTATTAGATGAAAGGGGGGAAAAACTCAAATCCGGCCTGACCAGTTTTGGCATATTTTAATTGCTGCCTTACTTCATTATTTTCATTAGTCTGAGTCTTAACAAACTGTCAGATTAGACGCTACACATCTCCCATCTTTGTTTAGAAATGGCTCCAAGAGAGATTTAGGGAGAATGCGGACCAGACCTCCAGCTTATCTGAGCTCTCATCCATCTTAGTTTGATGAGGAAAGCTCATGTTTGCACGCTCTGCTAGTGGATCTGCAGTGGCTGAGTTTGACAAATGCCCCCCACTTGCTCTAAACATCCGTAATTTCTGCAGAGCGTGGTTACTTAAAGCAGGATTTTGGAGTCTTGTCTCACTTGTGTTTCTGGTGTCTCTCTTGCTTTAGTTAGGGCAGAGAATGCACTTAAGAGCTCACATCTCAATGTGGAAAACGAACCAGGATATCAGCCAGTACTTAAAGGATTAGTTCACCCCAAAATGAAAATTCTGACAGCATTTACTCCCTCATGTCATTCCAAATCCGTATGACTTTCTTTCACAATAGGAGAAATATTAAATAATGCAGTTGGTTGTTTCATATAGCTGCAATGAATGGGGACTGGAGCATTCAAGCTCTGAAAATGATGCAAAAGTGCCATTAAAGGTGTCAGAAAAGTGGTTCAAATGACTGCTGTGCTGTTCCACATCTTCTGAAATCCTACAATAGCTTTGTGTGAGTTTGCGCCACATCTACGCTCTTAAAAATAAAGGTTATTTATTGGCATTAGTGGTTCCACAAAGAACCTTTACCATCCTTGGAACCTTTTCATTCCACAAAAGGTTCTTTACATTATCAAAATGTTCTTTGCACTAATAAAAATGGTTCTTTTAAGAAATGTTCACTGAAAGGTTCTTTGGAGAACCAAAACTGGTTCTCCCATGGCATCCTTGGAACCTTTATTTTTAAGAGTGTAGTGTATGACAGAATCAGTTGAATTGGAAAACATGATCAGTCTAATTTATGAATAACCCGTTCAGACGGTTAATTGAATCTCCCAGTTTATTGAAAAGATAAGACTCGAAAGAACGATTCATTTGCAAATCAGCCATCACTGCTTGTCTCATGAACATGCCAAGGATGTCAAGATTATTAGTGAGCATTGACTTTTCAGTGTTTTCCTTGCATAGAGCTACTATATGAGTTTAGTAGAAGAAATGAGCGCACAAATCATATGAACAATTTTTTATGGTCTTTTTAGCCCCAGTCCTCATTTACTTTTATTATGTAGTAAATAAATACTTTTTCAAATGGAAGAAGTTCATAAGGGTATGGTCTTTCTGAGACATGTTTATCAGTGTTACTAAGTGGTTGGACATCTGTATTTTTTATTTTATTTTTTCCAAACTGTTTTTTCTGTAATGCAACATTGATCAGATGTTAAAGTGATCTTATGCTCCAAAGTATAAAGCAGGATTATTTTTATTTTTTATTTATTTATTTTACACAGCATTTTTCAGTGTCAAATAATTATTATTTACTTTTTTCTAGCAAGGAACAACATTTTTTTTTTTTTTAAATGACTCATGCCCAGGGTTCTGCATTTGATTAAGATACAGCTGCTTTTTTAAACACACTAATTTAACACATCTTGGTGTGACAAACAACTTCAAATTAGACCTTGTTATTCATGTATATGACTTTTGTGTGCATGTGTGTCTGTATATATATATATATATATATATATATATAAAATATAGGTTGGTTCTATCCACCTTATTTTTCCCATAAGAGTGGGTGCAGCCATTTGTACAATTTTTGTGTCGAGCTTCCGGTCTCATCCACTTCCAGCTATAATTAGCTGCACAAAAAGCTCGTTTTATTGCTTGATGATGTAAACTGGGGTGTCTTACCATATTGTTTTAATGTATTATCTTAATTATGAACACACTGGTTTGTAGTTCAAACTGTTTTACCGTTTACTGCGCTTCGATATTCTTCTCGTTATTTACCTATGGCGGATTATGAACCGGACGTCTAACACATTACCAGAAAACAGCTTACTTCCGCATTGAAAAATAAGGTGGATAGAGTTTTGTACACAAAGTTTCATCAAGATGATTTGTAGCTAATTCAGCTTCCATGTGCTCAATATCACAGATTTTTTTTCTTCCTTAAACAAACAAGCCAACAAGCAAAAATACGTTTTGCTGTAACACATATGCCCACTTATGTTTTAGCTTTTACCTTCTTGCCACAACAGATCAAGGTTTCAAGGCTTTAAAGCACCCTTTTCGGCTGTCTCAGGGTCAGGCACATCTTTGACCTTCCATTCTCCATTTCTGCAGCTGAAGTAACCTTCCCAACTTACTCCGCTGCTGCCTCAAAACAATTACTCTCAGCTTTGTAGGGAACCTTGGTTTGTGGAACTGTTGTGGAGGTTTTCCTCTCCTAGCCCCATAACTTACAAATAAAGAAATAACCCTCCCCACCATCACATCCTCTTTATATTTCCTGTTTCTGGTGCTGGTGCTCCATTACCCATGGAGCTTGAGTCTCGCAAAGGCATGCTGAAGATGAGAAGAGTAGATAGCTGCTAGTGCTGCAGTGTGTGCTCTCTCTTTCTCTCTCGTTTTCTCTCTCTGCCTTACCTCCCTCTATGGCCCACAAGCGGTAAACATTGTGTGTTGACATATGGCCCTCACAGATTTAATCACCTTTATTACATTTTGTCGCTGGAAAAATATGAAGTGATACAAGTTTGCACATTACGGTACGTGTATGTGTGCGTGTGTTTTGTCTTGGCACAAAGGTCTATCCAAAACAACAGATGCATAACCAAAAGTGTTTATTTGAAAATATTTGCCTCTGCACATTTAATATTTATTGCATACATATTGAATATTTGAATTGCATCAAACATGTAAATTATTCACTGTCATAATTACCTGTGTTTATTCGCATAGTTACTACTCGAGTGTTGATTGAAGCTTATTTGTAATTCATGGAGCAAACCTTGTGCCAAAGGACTCTCCTGATGATGTAACTTCATGTAATTACAGGCAGATGACAGTAATGCAAAATCCATTATGTCGTTTAATCTCTTTAGAAGAATGCACAGGGGGCCATCTGGGGCCTATCACTCAATCATACAGTCAAAGTGTCAGATAGGCGTACAAGCCTACAACAACTCCTCAGTCCTTTGTGAGTGCCTGTGTGCTTTTTAGTAATGTGTTGTTTGCCAATCTGCGCTAATCCCATGATCCCCCTCCTCAACGTATTATGACGTTTTGATCACGTTTCACTCCCCCTCCTCCATCAACACCCACTAAACACTGAGAGACAATAGCATCGTTTAATTAAGTCCTGGAATACAGACATTTCTCTAGTGTAAAACCGAATGTTCTTATTTTTTCATCAGTCTTTTTCACTCCCATTCTTTTTCTTTGTGCATCCAACCTAAAGACGGTGCCTCCGGGAAAAGCAGGTAAAAAAGCCATCAAACCCAAAAGCACTTGACAGATTTGTGATCAGTGGCACAGTTCTCCTGAAATTGTCTAGTGGTGTATTTTTATTGTGGAAGTGAATGCTCACCCTTTAGAGAATAGCTTCATTATGTGTCCCCCAATAGAAATCGCCGCTGGTTGGTGTGATTGTTGCTGTAGATTGGGTATTTTAAACTGAAGTGCCTGAGATCAGAAACTTAGAGAGCATTTCAGCCCAAATTAAGAGACGGAGGAAGGTCTGTTTTGGTGGTTGGTTTGTCTTTTCTGCCCATTTGGTTCAAGCATAGACTTTTCCCACACCTAAATCTCATCTTCAATCTGTTGAGCTCCAGCAATTATCTCAAGTATTGCTCTATAGATGTTATTTTCCCTGTCTGGCCAAATGCTCCAAGCCTCCCTGTGTTCCACTCTCAAACAAGTCGTGATACTTTCATCCATTTTCAATTTGGACCGCAAACTTGAGGAACTGCCACTATCCCTCCCAGATCACAACAAGACTGTAGTCTGTGTGGCACCATCCAATATACCTACAAAATAGGCATCTTGGAAGACAATGGCAGTGTTTGGACTTGGCCTTTGTTTACCATTACATCTGTCACCCACTCCCTCTCTCTCAGAGTGGGTACTTCCTCTGTTTAAAATTGTTTTTTCCCCTTCTTCATCCTACATGGTGTCACACTGAGCATGTAGCCATGACACGAGGAACCATATTACCCAAGCAATCTTTTTGAATGGTGGATTTTCTTTCTGTTGACACAGGCTATTAGTTTGGGTATTTGGATTTTAGTAGTAGTAGTAGTAGGGTGACCATAAGTCCCCTTTTTCCCAGACACATCCTGGTCAGGATTTCTATATTGCCTGAAATATCCAGGTTTTGGCTTCGTTTTCCTAGTAGTTTGATCTATAACATGCAGGCATTGTACATAATCGACCAATTGTGGCATGTTAGAAGGTGGGATCTACAGAGAACAGTCAAAGTGATGCAAATACATATTAGTTGTGTTTGACACTGCGCAGACTGATCACTGCATGACGTCAAAGTATTGTAAGAGCAACTTGAAAGCATAAGGAGCCATCTGCTTTCTATAGACCAATATGAAGTAGACGTCACAGTTACGTCACTTGCAAAAAACACTGGTAACAAGTGGAAGGAAAAGGGTAAAATCCATTGAATAAGAGAAAAAACTATTTTTGTGCCTTTAGATGCCAGAATCAAAATGCAAATAATTTTTATAGAATACTGTCATCAAAGATGCCATTTGAAGTTAAATGCGGATGTTTAAACGGACAGACTATGGATGAAATCCGTTATGATTACTCTACTTTTTAAGCATAAATTTGATGTAAAGAATATGTCTACAAAATATTCACATATGCTGTTCATAGAGGATGCATTGTATTAGCTAGCTAGTTACAGCATGACATAATATTTACACCTATTACTATTAACATTTTACATAACATTTATTTATTTTATCTCACAATTCTGACTTTTTTCTTGCAAATGCAAGTTTATATCTCGTGGTTCGGATGTTATAACTCTATTTAAATCAACAATAGCTAGTTTGTTGAATAGTGAGTTGAATTCTCAGGGGAAAAAAAGCCAGAGCTGAGGGGAAAAGAGAGAATTAGTTGTTTTTCTTAGCAGAATTGTGAAATTTAATCTCAGAATTGCAAAAATAAAGTCAGAATTTTGAAATATAAACTCAAATGTACCTTTTTTATTCTTTTATTTAATGGCTCCATAGACTGCTACTTGAAAACAGTCATACTCTGCAACCAGACAATCTAGGCCCACAAAAAAAACCCATCATCACTGTTTGCAAACACTGAATTGATCTATAGCTCTCACTGTACTTTTCAATCATTACAATCAAAGCAAAGCCAAAACCTGGATATTTTAGGCCTTATAGAAATCCCGATCAAGATGTCTCATATGAAAATTAACCATGGTCATATTGTATTAAAAGTGTAGTAACAATGTTTTTTGGTGTATTGATTACCATTTGTATAACCACAGTTTTACTACAAATAGCAATGTTAAAGGAGTGATCGGATGCCCATTTTCCACAAGTTGATATGATTCTTGAGGGTCTTAATGAAAAGTCTATAACCTACTTTGGTTAAAATTTCTTAGTGGTAGTGTAAAACAACACCCTTTTATCCTTGTCAAAAACAGCTCTGGGTGCATGTCCCTTTAAATGCTAATGAGCTCTGCTCACCCCACCCCTCTCTTCTGTGGAGTGAAAAGCCGTTCTCTAAGAGACTGTAAATGTTAGCCACAATTAGCCACTTGCTAAACTTGCTAACTACCACATTATTGGAAAAGGCGATTTGCAAAGATTCATAAAAAACCCTTGTACTCACTACTTATGTAGGTGAAGCTGGATCACAAATGATTTGCGCATAGATGAACATGATGCATGATGAACATAGAGGCATTTAGGCAGATCAGGGGGTGCATTTCCTTTAAAAAGGATGTTCATTATTACATCCAACAGCAGAAAAACCCTTAATCACTTAGGAAACATTCTGGTCTACCCCTACAATACAGTGTCTACATTGTCTACAATGACAGACTGTTTACAGCTCACTCAGGGCGGGTCTAAGGTAAAACGGACATGTCAATCAATAGTCGTGGGAGGGGCCTGTGCAGAACTACATCAGTCTGAGAATGGCTTGATCTGAGAAAGTGATTATTATTATTGCAGTTTTTAAAAAAGCACTGTGTGGATTTTTATCATTATAGATTGGCATATAGACTGCCAACACACATATATGTTCAAACAGCACGTAAAAGTGAATTTTGCATCCGATGACCTCTTTAAACTATAGTTAGTGTATCAAAGCCATGGTTAAATTATGGTTTAACAATAGTAGTTTGTTTGTTTTTTTGTTTTATTTGTAGTAAAACCATGGTTAATTTTCATAAGAGTTGTCCAGGAAAAGGGGAACGTATGGTCACCCTACGTAGTAGTAGTAGTAGTATAGTTGTTATATTAGTACTATATATAGATAGCAGCAGATGCATTCAAGCTATACTGTACATTTATAATACATAGTATGCCACCATGCTTTACGTTGAGCCCTACTAAAGAGACCCCTTTGTAGAAATTGTAAATAAAATCTGAAATAACAGCCTGTGCTCTGACAAGTTCCAGAAAGTTCTTTGTTTTTATCACTGCTGTCAATGTGCAATGCCCATTCAGTTCAGAGAGAAAGAGACTGGAGGCCTTCAGGCGCTTGGCTTTTTGAAGTGGAAGTAGATGAAAGACTCAGCCGTCATTTCAACTCATATTGTGTTTTCCATGCAGAGTTCAAAGTTCAACGTCCTCAACTTTCGCCAATGCCAGAGGACGTTGTCCTGCAGAGAAATGTGGATTTCCTCTTTCCGTTTGAGCTCTGTTTTTCATTTATCCGTTCCTCCCTCTACCTTAACCACATCTCTTCCATCTCTTTGTATTACCCTCTTGTTATTAGCATTGTCCCTCCCCTGTGGTGAGTATCCTTGTTAGGACAGATTTATACGTCTACTGAAGCTTGAATTAAAAGGCTCTAGGCAAACTCAAAAAGCGGATTTGTTAACACAGAGCACTTGCTCTTATAATCAACCAACACTGAGCTTCCGCCTGCACTGTAACAATATTAATAAAAAAAATAAAACAACAACAACTTGGCCACAGTGACTGTGTTTTATTTCACCTTTGTCTTGTTACAAAAATTTCTTTGCCCAGACAAAGCCATAAAACAACCTTTTCAAAATGATTTCTAGCTTGTTTTCTCATTGGCCCCCACGACTGACCTTGGCAAACGAGCTGGGCTTCAATTTCGTTTGAAGTATGAATCCACCTTTACTGTGGTGCCCACTTGCTCCTAACTCATTACCTGACATGATGAATGGGGCCTGTTCCATTAAACTATGCCCAGCCCATGGTGGCATAGGCACCTGGCACTGAGTAATGGCAGTTGCACGGGTAGACCTGCCAGGGTTGGTAGGAAAGGTGTGGCGGCTTAAGCATGGAGTTGGCTCTCCAATCTGCGGGGGAAAGAGGAAGGTTGTCCACTCCACCTGCCACATGGCCCCCACCCAGCCTCTCGCTACACCATGTTTGGAGTGGAAAGGGCCTTTTGTGTGATCCCATAATGGGCTGGCCTCTGTTGCCAAGTTCAGCTAGCACATTTAGTACTTGCCTCCATCATATTCCTACTGGCCTAGTTTCAAAAAAGAATCCGCTTAAAACAGAGAATTCCATAGATTAAACATTAAAGGGATAGTTCACCCAAAAATTACAATTCTGTCATCATGTACTGTCATCAAAATGGACACCGTTTGGAACAACACGATGACAGAATTTCATTTTTGGATGAGTTGTCTCTTTCAATGCTACCCGGACCTCCTACGGACGTTAAGATAAGTACGTGCAGCTGTGTACGCACTGCTTTGTCCTTGTGTATGGAAGCGTCCCATTAAGTGTCTCTTCTCCAGGCTGTGTTGTTATAGGTGGAGGATCTCTCGAGCACAAGATTGGAGCAGGAGCTCAGTGGTGTTACTATGACACCAGACAAGAAGCAGCTGACTGCAGACCATCTTATGTTGCTCTCTTTTTAATCAGTTGCCTTTGTTGTGTCTGATGTTGTTCCCCGTCTTCTTTCTAACTATTAATTAAAGGAGAACTCCACTTCCAGAACAACAATTTACAAATAATTTACTCACCCCCTTGTCATACAAGATTTTCATGTCTTTCCGTCTTCAGTCGTGAAGAAATTATGGTTTTTGAGGAAAGCATTTCAGGATCCCAGAGCCTGTGCTACACGAGCTTTTGTGCTTAAAAAGTAAACAAATTTTTATTTTTTCAAAAAAAAAAATAAGATAAGACTCTTCTTCCACAGCTGGGATTGTTTAGAGCCATTGGAAGCTGCTTTTAAACTACATTTTGGAAGTTCAAAATCGTGGCACCAATGAAAGTCCTGAAACGCTTTCCTCAAAAACCACAATTTCTTCACGACTGAAGACAGAAAAACATGAACATCTTGGATGATAAGGGGACTCTCCTGTCTGTTGTGAATGTGAACACAGCTAACTGTTCTTCTTCCTTCTCTTTGAACAGACAACCGTCGCACTGGTTTGGAAAGATCCCGTTCGCGCCACAATGCAAACCCTATGGTCCGATGATCGCTTGCCGGCTAAGGACGTTCGCCAAGTGCCAAAGACCCAAGAGTGGGGACAACACTGAGGGCTGAAGAGGAATGGAGAGACAGCCCTTCAGCATTCACATACAAACACACCCACATGTACATGCATACAGAACGCAGACCGAACCTCAAGATGTGCGTCAAAGCTCCAGACACTTCATCACAGGATCACTTGACCCTCTGATGCCTTATATACTACATGCTGTTTGTGCGTTGGGCCTATTCAATTTGGCGGTTTGTTTGTTTGTTTGTTATTTTTATGATTACGGCAGTTCTGTTTATATCTCAGCGCATCTCACGAAGCTAACTCCCCTGATCTGGCTCACGTCCACCTCGCTATCTGCAAACAATCAATGATTGGCTGCGGTTTGATCTCTCGCTGTTGGATTTTTCAACACACTCTTGTTGACAAAAGGCCAAAAGCACCATAAAGGACTGCGTGATTCTGTATGCATATCAGCAAAGGGACATTATTTGGAGTGTTGATTGAACAAAACCTTGACTGATTCTGCCTGCCCCTTTAGTAAAATAATTCCCACCATCAGCCATTTAATCTCTGATCCCCACCTCCCAATACATCACAAATCTTATATATGTAGCGACATGAAAAAGCTGCTGATGTTAGCTTCAGTGCTACTGTGTGTACACATTTGTGCTGCCGGTGTCACAAGGTACCTGAGGTGGTTGAAAGATATTGCTCTTTATCTACGGTAAATACTTCAAGCATTCGTAGACATTTCTCTTGCAGAGTCAAAGGTTTAATTAAGTGAATCTGCAGGTATGTGAAACAAAGGGATGCCGTTCATTTTGCTTTTCAAACATGTCACAGGTTTTCTTCGTGATTTCTTTGTAAGTCACTGTGCTTTTAGCTTTTAGCTTTTAGCCCTCTCGTAGAAGAGTATTTTAGTGAACTGTAGCTTAGTGTTTTTTCGAGATCGACTGGTCATCTCTAAGAGCTCTCTCTTGCTGACCTACCGCATTTACCTCGCCATCTCAGCGCTGTCTGATGTTTGAAAACTGTCCAAAACATTACATAAAGAAGAGGATTTATCACATCTAGTCTCAAAGTTCATCTTTCACAATTTGCAAAATATGTATTTATTCACAGTTTTGGCCCAAAGCCTTTTATGTGTAAACATCAACCCGATTTTACTGAGGAGTCCTGTACAGCCTTAGACAGTGACAGTGTGGCGATGTTCACAACATGGTGGATGTTTCATGTGAAAACCATTAGTGGAATCTTTCCGTCACCTCCCCTCACTCCTGCTTGTGGCGTGAGTAGTCATTTTCCATAATGTTTTCTGCCCCCCATGTCCATAACACCGCAGGCAACAGAATGTAAAACAGTGACTGGAGTCATGCTGACTCACATACTGGTACGTGCCACACAGAAACTTCAGCATTTGAGGAAAAATGAGGGGAAACTGTTAAGTTTGAACACCCAATGCAAGCGCAGTACTGTTAAACAAACCACTGTTAGTCAGGCTTTCTCCTCACACTGTGTGTTTGTCATACACTCTCTCAGGAGAGAGAGAAAAGGTCGAGATGCAGCGAATCGCAATCCATTGATTTGCTTTTCTAATTAAAACTGCCCTTTGAATGGTTTCCAACACCACACAACAGAAGCTGCGCTCGGCTCTCATGGCTCTCACTATCGGTTATTTTAAACTCATGTTAATGGTAATTACAGCATCCACACACTGTCAGTGCAGACACCTCCGACATGCATTGTTATTTCCCAGTCAGCCTCCAGTTACATATTTTGTGTGACTGGCAGAGTCGCTGGCAACAGATAATTCGTAATCTTTCTGGGTAGAATTATGTTTTAGCAATCGGTTTTGATAAATGTGCCAAACTTTCATGAGGGAAAAAAAGTTGCTATACTGAGATTTCATCTGATGATTATGAGAATTAATGAAACACGGAGGATTTTCGTTTAAATCACACTAATATGTGATGAATCACATACACAAGACTGAAACTAGCAGCAGTGCAGCCATTCAGACTCTGTTATAGGTCTTAGGGATGTTGTCGTTTTTACAACTCTAATGTCAAATGTTTATGAAATATTCTTCAAAATTGTGTAATTTATAGATTTCTTTTTCCTCTTTCCTAAGAAAACATTGTTTTATACCAGTGATCTTCCCCTCCATCTGTGATAATGGTGTTGAACTTGTGTATCGCTATAGCCTACTATATATGTGTCGTGTATTTGATAGAGAATATGTCCTAATGCAGGTTAGAGTCTCCAGATGACTGACTGTGTAACATTTTAAGTCAGATCCAATATTTTAATTGGATGTTAGGCAGAGACCAGAGGCAGGCAAGAAAATATGAAGTTACTAGTGCCAATTTGGGTCCTCTGCTGTCTCATTTATTCACATTTGTTCGATATTCTCAGTTCAGATTGTATGATGGTGCACTTTAACTTGTTAAGTATAGACCTGGAGCGATCTTTTAATTTGTGATTTCTTTGCATATCATTGCCAAAATAGACTGCTTGCATGTAGGGTAACCGTTCCTGACAAGTGATTCAATCTCCATTCTCTCCGAAGTCTCCTCTAGTTCTCTCTTATTCCCTCACATTGTAATTGGCGCTTGGAACAAGATCAAAGTTAAATGAGTGAGAACGACTTCAACTGTCTCAGGACATTGTTTTATTTTTTAGGTAATGTAAGACTCCATAGCCCTGCCTTTTTTTTTGTTTTTCTTTTTCCTTGACATTGTGTTTATTGTCTTATAAGCAATTTATATTTGTAACATCTTTTAAGTTTATTTTTATCTGTGACTAAAAAAAAAAAAAAAAAAAAAGTGAAAATGGTTATGCACACTGTACTCGAGTATGTAACAGAATATCATACTAAATAATAACCACTTTCTCAAAAAAAAAGGAAAAAAAAAAATCAAGTGTCTCTTTTTTGAGTGTTATTTCCATAATGAGTTATGAATTATGCTTTCTCTTGATGCAGGCTCACGCTGTGTCCTAACCAGCCCCTAAAGCACTAAACGCTTTCTCTGTCTAAAAAAAAATCTGAATGGTTTTGTCCTAACTAACTCAACACGGCAGGCACCAAGACATTCGGTCAGTCAGATGACTTCGATAGACTTCGATAGACAAGAGCAGATGACTGCCGTCAGGTGAACAGTCAATAAAGAACCAGTCTGTCAATTTTCAATTCTTGTGGTGGAATAGAAAATACAAGCAGAGGATAAATATGAAATACAGATACTTTAACATGAAGAACTGAAACTGCAGTACAATGTACTATTTTATTCTACCAACATCCTTTCCTGTCCATTTTTAGTTGAATAATTGATTTCAAAGATAAGATTAAAATTGTATATTCTATACAAAGATCGAACTGCCAGAGTGTGGGCCATTCACACATTATTCATATACATAAAAAAATGACATTAGAGTTACTAGACTAAAATTTTAGTCTATTAACTTTGGTGCCTGACTCTAAAAACTGTAGCCACCGTCACACTTTTGACATTTCATCAATAATTGATTCTGTGCAGAACGTATTGATTGTGCTAGGTAGATCCACCCACAGTAAAATCTCACTAGTGTAAATGTATACTGTATATTAAAAATTTAATATGTTCTGACTGTACTCACACTGCGCTGAATATTCATTTTCAATACACTCTTGAAAAATCTTTAAGGTTAAAAAAAAAAATTATGACACACACACACAAAACTATTACTATCAGATTGATTATGGTGCATGCACACCAAAATCAAAACAAATATTCTCATCGCTTTATCACTCTAGATTACTCGCAGAATGTTTTGTGTGTGTGTGTGTGTGTGTGTGTGTGTGTGTGTCATGTGCGAATAAAATCATCACATAATAGACTTTTTTAATAGATTCTGTGTTTGCAAACAGTGATGACGTTTTTGTGGGCGGAGCTTATCTGGTGGCAGAAAATGACAGTTTTCAAATAGCGGTCTATGGAAGCCATGAAATAAAAGAATAAAAAAGGTAATTTGAGTTTAGATTTCAAAATTCTGACTTTATTCTCATTGTTCCGAGATTATATCTCATAATTTTGATAAGAAACATCAACTCGTCATTGTCTGCCCCTCGGCTCAGAATCATGAGTTTATATCCCACGCTTGTTTTTTTTTTTTTTTTTTTTCCTCAGAATTGACAAACTCGTTAAATTGAGTTATAAAGTTCAAACTAGGACATATACACTTGCATTTGCAAGAAAAAAGTCAGAATTGGCAGATACAGTTAAATGTTATAGGTTTAAATATTATTTCATGCTGTAACTGTAGGGCTAATACAATATGTACCCTATGAACTGCATATTATTTTATGCTTAGCTTTTATGCTTTAAAAGTAATCATAACAGTTTCATCTATTAGTCTGTCCATTTAAACATCTGTGTTTAGCTTCACATGGTGTCTTTGACGACAGTATTTTTTAAAAAATGATTTGCTTTCCGATTCTGACATCCAAAGTCAACAACGATATATATTTTTTTCTCTTATTCTGTGGATTTTACCGGTTTCCTTACACTTGTTAGCCTACCATTGTTTTTCTGCCACCACAATGTGCGCAGCTGCAAGTGACGTAACTGTGATATCTACTCCAAATTGGTCTATGCTTTCCTCCATTTTCGGATACAAACCAAAATGTCAATAAGCTCTTTGCTGATTAAATTGTGCGACAAGGAGTCATGCAAATTTTCTGCTCTAGTTGAAATGTTTATGCTGCATTCTGGACAACTCGAAGTTTGGATTTTTCCCACCTGCTACTTGGAAATAACGTCTAGCACGGCACTTTTAAATTGGACCTCCGAACTCAGGGCAGATCGATCAACCCTGAATCCAGCGAGACGCATCATTGACGTCACTGCCTCAAACGAGCATACTGTGGAGCTACCTAGTGTCAAATTTAAAACCATTACACATTAGCCTGGTCTGGAACGTATAGCATTAACCTGCGTGAGAGGAATTATCAACAGCTATCAAGAGTATATATTCTTAATTTAAAAGGAGAAATCAAAACAAGTATATACGAGCTATACGCAGATATACAAAACATAAACAAAGCAGCGCTTGATTACTATTTTGAATAACAGTTACGTTAAGGTGACCAGATTTTTAAAATGAAAATCAGGGACATTTTCTAGTTCAGTGGTCAAAATATCACTAAAATCTCAATTGTGAATATCTACGAATTAAAAAACGGGGACAAAATGTTTTTTTTTTTTTTAATTGTTATGGGTTCCTATCATTATCATCTAACATTATTGATAAATGTTATTTACAAGCTGTATTTAACATTTTCACAACTATGAGTACAATAATTACAACTTTTCACATTTTATGTTTATGCTTTTGGAAATGGATCTTTTGTAATCAGGCTTATTATTTTGCATTTTAGGCTCATTTTGAACACAAAGTATGTGCTTTCTGCAAATGTAATTGTGTGAGTGTAACAGTCCTCACTACACGCAAAGCGCCATTTCTATTTCAGAACAACAACATACAAACTATGACAGTTAAATCTCAGGTACTGATTATGTGCTTTCTTCAATGGTAAACGTGTCTAATGTGAGTTTGAATATCATTTGCGTGACATTTAGCCATATTATAAGCAACAGATAATTTACCTCTGATCCTGAAAATAAATGTAAGCAAACATATAGTCTGCTTTAAAACTGCGAACTCAGTACAAACCAAGGTGTTTTCCATGACAAAGATGGTATCAGACACTCAGTATGTAGTTTTAATAATGGTTTAATATTTATGAATTAGATTATAAACTTGTCTGTGTAGTTGGGAGTGCAACACACTTCTGTGTTTCTTAAAGGAGAAGTCCACTTCCAAAACAAAGATTCACATACAATGTACTCACCCCCTTGTCATCCAAGATGTTTATGTCTTTCTTTCTTCAGTCGTAAAGAAATTATGTTTTTTGAGGAAAACATTTCTGCATTTTTCTCCATATAATGGACTGGTATGGTGTCCTGATTTTGAAATTCCAAAAGTCAGTTTAAATGCGGCTTCAAACGATCCCAAATGCGGTTGTAAATGATCCCAGCTGAGGAAAAAGGGTCTTATCTAGCGAAACGATCGGTTATTTTCATTTAAAAAAAAAAACAATTTAAATACTTTTTAATCTCAAACGCTAGTCTTGGCTTTCTCTCCCTGAACTGTGTATTCTGACTCAAGACAGGGTATGTCGAAAAACTCTGATCGTATTTTCTCCCTCGACTTCAAAAATCATTTCAAAATCATCCTACATTACTGCAGAAGTTCCGACCCAGTCTTTGCAAAGTGAACATGCAAAGAAGATCAAACACCCTTAACAAACACATTTAACACATTAACACATTTAAACTGCATTTTGGAAGTTCAAAATCGGGGTACCGTATCAGTCCATTATATGGAGAAAAATGCTGAAATGTTTTCCTCAAAAACCATAATTTCTTTATGACTGAAGAAAGAAAGACATGAACATTGTGGATGACAAGGGGGTGAGTGAATTATTTGAAAATTGTTGTTCTGGAAGTGGAGTTCTCCTTTAATGGCTGTGATATTTGAGTGATTCTGTCAGGTCGTGCTGTCAGTGTATCTGCGGGTTGTTTTGAATGTGCTGTAAAACAGGGACATTTCCGGGGACAGCTCCAGTGGAGGACAGAACTTTTTTAGACACCCTAAGTTATGTTTATAACTTAGCTTTCTTTATTTTAAGCGGCTCATGTTATTATTAAAATATTTGCACTTTGGAATGCATGGAGATCACTTAACATGAGAACAGCCTTCCATCGGTGCCCCTTTATTTACTTAGCTACTCGTTTTCTCACTTTCGCTTTAACTCTCCGGCACTGACTCGTTCGCTAAACCGAGCATCCAAAAATCCAAATTCGGACGTGTGGAACACACCATAGATATATATAGAATGACTAGATGTCTCGTCTGCGTTGCTGGCCAACGGAGTCGAACGTCCGCATATGGCGGACATCTTACCACAGGCTGCTCGCTCACCCAAAATATTGTGTTGATAGCCATAACGTGCTCAATTGTTAACCGATTTTCAAACGGTTTGATTTATTATAAACGTCAAATATGTAGTTATGACACTGAATACTTTTGAATAATTATCTTATGTTCTAAAAAATAGAATAATGTTCTAGAATAGGTAGACTAAGCCTACAAGATTTCCCTTAACAAATATACATCAAGAAACGCTGCATGTTGAAATCCCCACCCTGTACAGTGATGACAATAACACAGCACAAAGAACTAAAGTCCATATTTCCAAATTGGTAATAAAAATAGTTTTACACATAAAATGGTAGTAAACCAGTTTGTTTAGACATTATAAAGGCACTTTTCAAAGATTTTTGAAGATTTATTAAAATAAATGTTTGGACAGAGGTGTTAGAGACATTTGATGGATTTTTTTTTTTTTTTACATTTTCATTAAAAATTTAGCGAAGTAACGAAGGTGTCCCAGTGGTGCTGGTTCTGGTCCTCATCCGAAAAAGTCTGGCATCTTGTCAGCAATTTCCTGTAGAAATCATAATGTAAGATGTTTTAACAAACCGACCAGACAGGAAATCATGTGTAAATTCAGTTAAATCATGTTTATAATGTGTGTATTATATTGAAAAGAAAGCGTAATTCTGCCTCGCCCCAAATTACTGGGTAGCTAGTAGCCTAGCTAGCCGTGATACACAACTAAACTGCACGATTAAGTCAGTTTTTTTTTTTTTTTTCGAGGAGAAAAGCTGCAATTTCAACATAAACTTACATTTCAACTTACATGTTCAAGCATCCAGAAGTATAACCACGTTAATAACGTTTGTAAGAAAACAAACAGTTTGTAAATCTGTCAAGATTTCAGAGAGTTAAGAGTATTAACGTTTGTTCAGGTCACTTACCTTACCTCAGGTTACCTCCGTTTACCTCAGGTTCGACTGATCCCGCCAGAAAGCCAGCCTGTGGTAAGATGGCCGACCTGTGCGGACGCTCTAGACCTCGACGTAACACATCTAGTCATTCTATATATATCTATGGAACACACCAAACAAACTAGCCCGAAAGCGCGACGGCCGACCGTCGGCTTGGTGTGTCCCGGTTTTTAACTTAAACGGAAGACGCAAATGAGGCGTATATCGCGCGTTCGCGGCAATCGCGTCGCCCGGCACGAATTGTCGACTATTCGCGTCTTTTGTTTGTAATCTACTTGAGATTAGCCTAATTAAATTCGCGTTTGATGTGCCCACACCATTACAGTTGCTGGAAATGGTGCGTCACTTCTAGTTTAAGCTTCAGACTGATCTCCAGTGCGTTTGGAAAATACTTGGCATTAGAAATACTTAGAAAACCAGCAGCTCTGTTTTATCGCAATTTTTGAGTAATAATTTAGTGTTATGTTGATGCTACTTACACTCATTACACAAACAGGAACCGGTTTTATTTGCTTTTTGTCATAAGAATAGCATTTATTCAGTTACTGAATTGATGGGTTTGCAAAGTAAAACTACTGTCAGAAGGAGATAACAGCACTCTGTCGTTTGTTTGAAGTGCTCTTTTGTATTGTTTGCTCTCTGTCTTTCCTTCACTTCACAGTAAGCGCGCACATGTTATTTTGCTGCTTGAATCCCACTGAATTATGCTGGAAATCATCGTTTACAAAGCTAAATATAAACTGCTGTACAATATAAGGCATTACTTTCATTGTTCTTTTGACGGCTGACATTTGGTTTCACTGTGGTTAGAGATGGAGAAGGCAATGATGCCCCTTTGTTATTTTTCCATCTCCCTGTCACCATCTTCACTGTCTCTCTGTCAGTCTGTCTCTAAGAGAATAGAAAGACACTTTCTTTTTTCAAATTCTGAACTGTGAGTGTCTCTAGCTCTGTTCAGAGTGTACTGCTGCCACTGGGGAGCCGTCCGCTGGGTACCACTGAAATGGAATGGTTGAAATGTTCCTGTCCCTGCCTCTCTTCCGAGTATGCGCACGTGTACAGGCGTGCATGCATGCATCTGTCCGCTCGTCTTTGCATCTGTGCATTTCGAGGGAGATTTGTTAGGATACGGTCCTGCTTTTACTAGCAGACCAGGCCATGTGCATTTTGTTTGTTAGAGTAAGTTTTCATGTCTGCTTCTGCTCTGCGTCTGCTCGCTAAATCACTGACACAGATGGAGGATTTAAAAAAAAAAAAGACAAGATGCAATGGCCAACAAGTGGTCTGGCATGGTAGTTTTTTTGTTTTGAGCACTGATGCATTTGTAGTGAGCCGGTCATTAAAGGCAGGCTAATTTTACAAGACGCTCTGTTTTGTGCAGACGTCAGGCTCATTTCTCCGTCTCCTCGGCTTTGAAAGCTCATTAGATGCCAGGGCACTGTTGAAGTTGAATTATCAGTTGCCCTGTTTCGTTTTCTGGCACAAATGCAGATTTGCTAATTTCTCTAACTTCGAGGTGAAGGATGGAGGCCTGGCCTCATGGAAGGCTTTGTGTTTTGTGTAGATTAGAATCATGGGAGATAATGAGAGCAGCGCCTTTTTTTTTTTTTTTCGGTAATATATTATCCTTGTTATTTTCTGCTCCCATAAGTAGCCCTGTCGGAGATCTGAAAGATGAACTAAGACCACACACACACTTCATCTGTTTTGGCTCTGAAGCCGTGCTCCATTTCTCTATAAACCCAGGGCGTGTGTACAGCCACCCACACCAATTTACACTCTGATGGATCGGCCTTCAACGGGAATACAACATAATAATGATGTATTTTGCATCCTGAAGTATGGAAACTAAGATGAAATACAGAGTTGGGTGTCTGTGCCCATTCTGTCTGCCACTGCTCTCAACTCAACTTTTTTTTTGGTGTGCGTGTGTGCGTGTTCATCTTTATGAATCGTTGCAGTGCACCATGTTGGCTTGAAGCGCAAGTGTTCCAGATCGAAATCGTTTCATAATCAGACTGCTGACACATCCGTCTCCCCAGATCTGTACAAGCGTCTGTCTGTCTGTCATGTGTGTATCTGAGAGCACAGTCTTAAGTTTTCTAGCCTCTTTTTGAGCTTTGCAATGTAAAAAATTGATTGAATTGTTGGAAAAGGGGGAAAGAAGTCTCTAGTAATACTGCTTTGTTTTTGATTGTTCATTAGAGGTTCATACAAAATGTCTTGTTCAGACAATAAATTCTTGTCTGTCTTAGCAAGATCATGAATGTCTGTAAATATAAAGTACTTTTTTTTGTTTTAATCCTCCAATAGATACTGTGTCTGTTTGGATTTTGGTTTTTATGTATTCACTCAGTCCCTACATTCAAGCTCTGTCAGTCAGCTCATTCACTTTCTGGACATACTGTACTGACATCTGCCATACAGTATCTATAAATCATGCCGTTGTGTGCTTATGTAGTGCCCCCCCCCCTTTCAGATTCTCGATGGTTATAGGGTTGATTTCTTAAAATCTGATGTATATGTGGATTGATGGGCAGTTTAAACAATTTTTACAGTTTATAAGTTTATGTTCTGTAAAATATTTATTCATTTATTTATTTAATGAAATTACTACTTTTATTCAGCAAGAACACATTAAATTGATCAAAATTGACAGTAATGATTTTAATGTTGTTAAGAATTCTATTTCAAATTAATGCTGTTCTTTTGAACTTTTTATTCATCAAAGAATCATGAAACATATTCCACAAAGATATTAAGCAGTACAAATGGCTGCTGAAAATTTAGCTTTGCCATCACAGGAATAAAGCACATTTTAAAATATATTAAAATTAGGGCTGTCAGTTGATTTTTAGTCTAATTAATTACATGATGTTTCGATTAATCTAATTAATCGCAAAATAAATTTGTGAAACTACCCCAAAAAATTATTAAAAGCTATTGAGAATGTATCAAGTGGGCATTACAAATTGTAGCTTTGGAAATAAATATTTTATTTAATTAAATATAAAATTTATTACATAAACTAACACGTGTAGGCTGCAACGGCCTAACGTAAACTATAGAACATAAAATAATAATAATAATAATTTGAGAAACATCTTTGTTACCAACAGTCTTCAAAATACATTATTTTTTGTTCCAGAAAAGAAAGATTTGAAATGACATGAGGGTAAGTAAATGATGACAGAAAAACCTTTTTTTTTTTTTTTTAATGAAATTATACTCTAAATAAGAAACTAAATCTGCCCCAGGTGGTGGTAAATGACTTTATGAGTCATTCATTCATTTGGTTTGTTCCTACAGTTGATTCATTCAGGAAAGAAGTAAATGGCTCTCTTTATGAATGGGCCTTTAAATCATTGGTTCACATGATTCGTTTAAAATGCGGATTCATTCAGAAACTAAACACCGCTGTTTTGCTCTGCGATGCAACAATTCTGCTATGGCTTCAAAGGAAATATGTTCTCTGCAAAATTGAGCAAATACATATTATGGTGTGTTAAAAATAATACAATTTCAACGTTTTTACTGAACTGTTGTATAAAATCACATGTGTGATATTCATACAATCAACGATATGAAATATAAGATTAAGTATAGGTCTGAGGGCGGGGCCAGCATGTTAACTGTGTTAAAATGTTTAATTGCGTTATTTTTTCATAAAAAAATTTCGTATACAGCTCAGACTCAATACAGAATTAATTAACACGTTAAACTGACAGCCCTAATTAAAATGGAAAACCGCTATTTTAAATTATAATAATATTTTGGAATATTACTGCTTTTACTGTATTTTTGATCAAAACAATGCAACCTTAGTGAGCATAAGAGTCTGCTATCACAACATTTGAATGAGGTTTGTGTGTGTGTGTGTGTAATAATATCCACTAATCTGAAAGCGCTGATGCCTCCTGTCCATTCTGTCCTCTCCAGTAACTCTTTTCCTTTCTGAGCCATCATTCTCATTCAATCTGATTCAGAGCACTGTGACATCCTGCCTGTGTTCTGAGGCTTTCCCAGAGGCAGGTGGTCATCCAGAGAGCATTTTGCGGCCGTAGGGCTCATCCTCTGTGTGGACAGGTCTCTATAAAGAAGATCTGTCTGTCACTACCATCACTGCTTTCTGTTTTAGACCCCCCGCATTGGTTTCAGCTAGGCCACAGCACCACTGACCTGAAGGAAGGAGAGAGTCTAAAAAGGAAAAAAGCTTGATTTGACTTTGTTGCATATAGAGCTCAGACTCAATACAGATCTCTCTAAAACTTTAAGTTTTCAAAAAGTTATACAACACAAGAGCTGTGCGGACAAAAACAGCGTGTCCTCATAAAGCAAAATGAAACCTTTGTAGTGCTGCTTGAAGAGATTATAATTATTTTTCTTTTACACAAATTGTATTTGTCTAAAAAAAGTCATATGTGGCCCTGGACCACAAAACCGGTCTTAAAGGAGAAGTCCACTTCCAAAATAAAGATTCATATATAATGTACTCACCCCTTTGTCATCCAAGATGTTCATGTCTTAAAGAAATTCTGTTTTTTATGTGGACTGCTATGGTTCTCTGATTTTGAACTTCCAAAATGCAGTTTAAATGCAGATTCAAACTATCCCAAATGCAGTTGTAAACGATCCCAGCTGAGAAAGAAGGGTCTTATCTAGCATAACAATTGGTTATTTTCATAAAAATAATACAATTTATATACTTTTTAATGCCAAACGCTCGTCTTGTCTTACTCTGCCTGGACTGTTTTTGTTCTGGTTCATGACAGTTAGCGTATGTCGAAAAACTCCCATCTCATGTTCTCCCTCAACTTCAAAATCGTCCTATAACGCTGTTTTACCTTTTTTGTTAAGGGTGTTTGATCTTCTTTGCATGTTCACTTTGCAAAGACTGGGTCGGTACTTCTGCAGCGATGTAGGATGATTTTGAAATGATTTTTGAAGTTGAGGGAGAAAATATGATTGGAGTTTTTCGACATACCCTAACTGTTTTGAGTCGGAATTCACAGGCAGATCAAGACAAGACGAGCATTTGAGATTAAAAAGTATTTAAATTGTATTTTTGAAATGAAAATAACCAATCGTTTCGCTAGATAAGACCCTTCTTCCTCAGCTGGGATCGTTTACAACCACATTTGGAATCGTTTGAAGCCACATTTAAAATGCATTTGGGACGTTCAAAATCAGGACACCATACCTGTCCATTATATGGAGAAAAATGCTGAAATGTTTCCCTCAAAAAACAATTTCTTTACGACTGAAGAAAGAAAGACATGAACATCTTCAATGATAAGGGGGTGAGTACATTATATGTGAATCTTTGTTTTGGAAGTGGACTTCTCCTTTAAGTAGCATGGGTTTATTTGTACCAATAGCCAAAAATACACTGTAATGGGACAAAATGATCGATTTTTCTTTTATGCCAAAAATCATTAGGATATTAAGTAAAGATCATGTTCCATGAAGAAATTTTGTAAATTACCTACTGTAAATATATCAAAGCTTAATTTTTGATTAGTAATATGCATTGCTAAGAACTTCATTTGGACAACTTTAAGGGCAATTTTCTCAATATTTTTTTTTTCCAGTTTCCAGATTTTCAAACAGTTGTATTTCTGCCAAATATTTTCCTTTCCTAATAGACCATACATCAATAAAAAGCTTATTTATGACGTATAAATCTCATTTTAAGAAAATGGACCCTCATGACTGGTTTTGTGGTCTTAGGTCACATATACATCTAGGATGGCTTAAGGGTAAATCATGGGGTCATTTTCATTTTTGGGTGAACTATTCCTTTAACTTTTCTTGAAACATTCCTTTAAGATAACCTTATGTGAAAAGTTCAGCTCATCTTAACTTATCTCCGACAACAGCTAAAGGGTTAAACCCCACTAATATAGGCACCGACGAAAAAGAGGAAGGACTCTTATAATTGAGTAAGTGCCCCCCCCCCCCCTGGAAGTGGATGCCAGAATAAAATGAGTTTTCATAAAAGCTTTTCTGTGGATCGTTTCACTCAAAAGTACATAAAAGCCTCCTCAAAGTTTCTTGCTTCTCTTGCCCTCAGCTGAAGTACTCCCAGTGGATCGCAAACACAGACACACACACAGCGCTAACCCACTAGAATAAAAGTGTTGACCACTCGAGCAGGGACGCACACTCCGCCTGTACTCTTTTTGCACCCTAAAAACACAAACACACACGCATTCATGAAAAAATAACGCAGGTGTTCCATTCAGGCCTGCATGCTATCACTCTAAAACCCTTCACCTCAACCCTGGGTCATTAATAATGCTTCAGCTGTGAGGAAACAAGACTTAGTTTGCACTTACGAGATCAGAGCGTGCAAGCGTGCAACAAACAGCCAGGTCAAAGATGCTTTTTATCTTGTAGTCCTTTAGCAAAACCTGACCTGTAAAGCAGTTGGCTAGATTTTTTTTTTCATTCCAAAGGCATAAAAGTCTAGGCACATCACATTTTGCATGGCTCCTTTTTTTTGAAACCTTGTTGATATTGCTGTCATCCTCTCATGTAATAGCCAAATAACCATTTGTATTTCATCAGATCAGAGAAGGACGCTACATCAGCATGACATAAATGTATTAATGCATGTGGGCTGATGTCTGTACATCCAGACACTGAATGTCTTTGGGCGGGACTGATTGATGGATGGATTGACAAGGATATTATGAATGTGAGGATTGCAAATGGCCTAAAATCTGTGGAGGATCAGCCAGAGTCAGCCATGGACGTGAGGAGCAGATGAGTCACAGACTGTCTGATTGACTCACCACAAGACTGCCTCTGCTTTAGCAAACACACGTTCAAGCATGTCAACATTACTGGTGCAAATGCCAGGACTGATCCCCCAGCATACAGCCAATATGTGGTGACAAGACTCTGACCACTGCTCGCTGCTGTCCTGTAGAGGCATTGTGGGGTTTTGAAAACCAGACATTATGATTTAACAGCATGCAGTGGGCCTGAAAATTATTTGGAAGTGAATGTCATTGCATTACATAACAAAGTCATTTTTATATTCAATAATTTTATTTTAAATTTTAATGCATTTGTAACTGTAATACATTTATTTTAATAAAGGTAGTGCAAGCATATTAACGTTATTATTATTTTGTAACACTAACACATTATAATAATGAAATATACCGCAATTTGGCTCATTTATAGTGTGTAAGTCCACTTCCAGAACAACAATTTGCAAATAATTTACTCATCCCCTTGTCATCCAAGATGTTCATGTCTTTCTGTCTTCAGTCGTAAAGAAATATTGTTTTTTGAGAAAAGCATTTCAGGATTTTCTTCCATATAATGGACTTCATTGGTGCCCCGATTTTGAACTAACAAAATTTAGTTTTAATGCCGCTTCAAAGGGCTCTAAACGATCCCAGCCGAGGAAGAAGGGTCTTATCTAGTAAAACAATCGGTCATTTTTTTCGGAAAAAAAAAAAATTGCATACTAGTGGTGTGTATGCGCATCCCAGAGCTAGTGCTACACGGGCTTTTGTGCTTAAAAAGTATACGAATTTTTATTTTTCAAAAAAAAAAAGACCAATCGTTTCGCTAGATAAAACCCTTCTTCCTTGGCTGGGATGGTTTAGAGCCCGTTGAAGCCTGTTAAACTGCATTTTGGAAGTTCAAAATCGGTGCACCAATGAACTCCATTATATGGAGAAAAATCCTGAAATGCTTTCCTCAAAAAACATAATTTCTTTACGAATGAAGACAAAAAGACATTAACATCTTGGATGACAAGGGGGTGAGTATATTATTTGTAAATTGTTGTTCTGGAAGTGGACTTCTCCTTTAATATTGGCACCCTTGGTATATATGAGGAAAGGTGGCTGTGAAAATAAATCTGCATTGTTTATCCTTTTGATCTTTCATTCAGAAAATTTATTGACACAATTATTGGCACCCAATTATTGCAACGTCCTTTTCTCAAGATAACAGCTCTAAGTTTTCTCCTATAATGCCTGTTGAGTTTGCAGAACACCTGACAAAAGGTCAGAGCCCATTTCTTCATACAGAATCTCTCCAGATCCATCAGATTCCCTGCTTTGTGTTGGTGCTTCTTCTCTTCAGTTCACCCCTCTCATTTTCTATATGTGACCCTGGACCACAAAACCAATCCTAAATAGTACAGGTATGTTTGTAGCAATAGCCAAAAATACATTGTATGGGTCAAAATTATTGATTTTTCATTTATGCCAAAAATCATTAGGATAATAAGTAACGATCATGTTCCGTGTAGATATGTTGTACACTTCCTACTCTAAATATACCCAAACTTTATTTCTGATTAGTAATATGCATTAATAAGAACTTCATTTCAACAACTTTAAAGGCAGTTTTCTCAATATTTTGATTTTTTTGCATCCTCAGATTCCACATTTTTAAATAGTTGTATATCGAACAAATATTGTCATATCCTAACAAGCCATACATCATTGGAAAGCAAATTTATTGGGCTTTATTGTGCATTTATTATTATTACAGCTTTTAGATGATGTATAAATCTCAATTTCGAAAAACCTACCCTTATGACTGGTTTTGTGGTCCAGGGCCACATATTGTTAAGGGTATGGAACTGGGACGGCCATGGCAGAAGCTTCATTTTGTGGTCAGAGACATATTTTTGTGTTGATTTTGATGTTTGTTTTGGATCATTGTCCTGATGGAAGATCCGACCATGGCCCATTATAAGATTTCTAACAGAGGCAGTCAGGTCTGGATTTTTTATCTGTTGGTATTTGATAGAATCCATGAAGCCAAGATGTCCAGGACCGCCGGCAGAAAAACAGGCCCACAACATTAAAGATCCAGCAGTATATTTAACTGAGGGCATGTTATTTTTTATCACTGTTTGCACCAAACCTATCTGGTGGGTTTGCTGCCAAAAAGCTTTTCTTTCTTTTTTTTTTTTTTTAGTTTTATCTGAGCATAGAAGCCAGTCCTGTTTGAAGTTCCAGTTGTGTCTGACAACTGAATATGCTGGAGTTTGTTTTTGGATGAGCGAGGAGGATTTTTTTTAAAACCCTTTAGTACAACATGTGATGATGTAGGGGCTGTTTGATATTGTTTTAGGCTTTCTGACCCCAAGACTCAACTAATCTTCTCCAGCAGTTCTCCAGCTGTGATCCTCGAAAGTCTTTGGCCACTCAAACTCTCCTCCTCACTGTGCATTAAGACAATATAGACAATATAAGTCCTCTTCAAGGCATATTTGTAACATCTTTAGTTGATTGGAACTTCCTAATTATTGCCCTGATGGTGGAAATGGAATTTTTAAAAAATGTTTTAGCTATTTTCTGCTATTTTCTTTCAGTTTCTATTTTGTGAAGCTCAACAGTTTTGTTTTGCACATCAGAACTCTATTCTTTAGTTTTACTCCTTGTGATTGATGGTTAAGGGAATATGGCATTTGTGTTCATCATATTTATAATCCTGTGGAACACGAAGTCAAGGCTGGACAATTTCATGCTTTTAAATATGAATGGGAATATACTTCAGAGATTTACTCATAATCATTTCTAGGGGTGCCAATAATTGTGAAAAGTGCAGAGAAAAACTTTTCACAAAACTGCCTTTTAAAGGAGAAGTCCACTTCCAGAACAAAAATTTACAGATAATGTACTTATCCCCTTGTCGTCCAAGATGTTCATGTCTTTCTTCCTTCAGCCGTAAAGAAATTGTTTTTTGAGGTAAACATTTCGGGATTTTTCTACATATAATGGACTGGTATGGTGCCCCCGTTTTGAACTTCCAAAATGCAGTTTAAATGCAGCTTCAAACGATCCCAAATGCGGTTGTAAACGATCCCAGCCGAGGAAGAAGGGTCTTATCTAGTGAAACAATCAGTTATTTTCATTTAAAAAATACAATTTAAATACTTCAATCTCAAATGCTCATCTTGTCTTGCTCTCCTTGAACTCTGTGTATTATGGTTCAAGAAAGTTAGAGCATGTTGAAAAACTCCAATCGTATTTTCTCCCTCAACTTCAAAAATCATTTCAAAATCATCCTACATCACTGCAGAAACACCAACCCAGTCTTTGCAAAGTGAACATGTAAAGAAGATCAAACAAAAAAGGTAAAACAGCGATATAGGATGATTTTGAAGTTGAGGGAGAACATGAGATGGGAGTTTTTTTTTTTTCTTTTTTGGCCACTGTATCTGGCTTTCACTCTTTCTCTGTCCTTCTCTCATAGTTTGAAGCATCGCAAGGTGACTGCTGATATTAAGCGCTGTTCTGCTGCAGCAGGCCGGCATCCTGATGGCTGTTTCATGTAGAGCTGTAGACTGCTTTTGCCACGTTCCATAAACTCGCTTATTATTCAGCCGCCCAGTGTGATTGTGTCTTGTTGTTTCCAGTGGAGAGGCAAACAGAGCTAAACTCTCTCCCCATAAACACCATCCATGCTGCTAAAACACGCAGTCACACACATCTATCGATCAGAAGCAGGAATGTCTGGGGACACACACAGCTCCACATCCTCACGCACGCTTTCACATGCATGGCAGCCTCAGCCAATCTGGACAGGTGATGTGGCGTGACTGTTAGAACGCAGCTGGTGGTATGTGTGTGTAAGTGTGGTAAACGACTGGCATCCTGGAGGTTAGGCAAACAAAGATGTCAAGGGATGACACGGGCCCATTATAGGAGGAAGTGAGGGGGAAAGACAGCGAGATGGAGGGAGATCCATCAGTGGCTACGTAAACCAAGCAGCTTAGCTTCCCGCTGCTTTGTCACCGCAAAAACCAGAGATCGGTTTGAGGTAGATGAATGTCCTCTGAGAGCAATGTGAGAAGATTTTGTGTGTTTGTGGGCTTGCTGTATATACCAGCCTCAGTAAGTCTTAACAGTATGAAAACCGGCGTGTAAGGCAACCAGTCAACGCACGTTTGCAAAGGCCAGATGGCCAAGATGCTCTGGCCAAAGGAATGAAAAAAAAGTCTCTCCAGCTTTCCCACCAGCTGTGTTGTAATAAAACACATTTATATCATGATGGCTGCACCATCCCAGAAGTGTGTTTCCAGCATGCTCCATTCATGTGGCAAGATGGTACGCTGGGTAGAATAAAACATAGAAAGCCGATGCCTGCTGGCACTGCAGTCTGTCAAATCCCTATTCACCATTTTGTGTCCATTTCTAACTGTAAAGATGATGAGGATTCTTCCTATTCCCCTTGGTATTATTATTATATTATTATATAAAATATGTGTGTAGATTATTATGCTACTTTTATGTCATCACTCTCTATTTGTATATTAACTTTTAGAATAGTTAAGTAAGCAATAAGGTATGAGAGTCTATGCTGTATTATGAATAAGTCACGGCTGAAGGACATTGTTATGCACGCAGCAAAGCGGAATAAATTCATTAAATGCTGTCCTTCAAACTAAAAATTAGTTCCTGACAGTGACAGTAAATGGCAAGAGAAAATTTTAGGTGTAACATGCTTCATCTTATGGAGCCTAAATAAAAACAGATAATAGAGGGTTTGCACTTACATCACGGTTTGGTCAGATACCCGGATGTGCGGCCACATTGGTGATACTCGGATGTAAACAACAGCATTGATTGCATGGTTAATGTACTGCTGAATACAGTGTTCTGCTAATTTATGCTGTCTAAACCACGGAAAAACATGTGGACGCTGTTAAATTATATAGCGGACTTAGTAAGCAGGAAATGGTGCGGTATTTTGACAAACTAAAGTTAATAGGTGGTAAAGATATGAACGAGCAGGATTAATTGAGATATTAGCCTAATATTTCACCTACCTGACCGGAAATTATATGAACAAACACAAAAAAGAACAAAACCACAAAATTCCTTTTGTTCCTCAGACTGTTTTTTGCACTCTTCTCTTTGATACGTTCTAACCTAGTACTCCAAATGTTTTTCCCTTTCCGACCAATTAGTGATAATAATTGATCATTTTCAGCAGCAATAATCAACAAAATTTGTGAGTGGGACTGTTAACATTCAGTGCCAATATGGTCGCTTGATGACGCATCAAGAAAACACTCTATAGAAGATTCATTACAGTGTCAACTGATGGACATGAAGTACCATACCTGAAATATGAAAATGAATAAATGCAGTAATATTCCCCCTCCACACTTTGGATACTGTGGGCTTCCACACAGACGTGCACACATCAACATATCTCCCATATGAGAAGAGTTTCTTTGACGGCGGAAAAGCTGTGGCCTTAAAATTAAAGGTGAAAATATTGCCAGCAGGGGTCACTCATAATTCATTACATATATAACAAATGTGCCGCGATACACAGAAACGTTGGGTGAAACCGTAGGCGTAAATCACGTCGGGAACGGGTTGGACAGGAGGCCCCCATCTGAGGGTTGTCCCCCCTAAAAATATCATTACAAGCCACTCTGTGTATTGCAAATAATATGATGGACATATTTTAAAAATAATTGTGTAGGTAGTAAAAAGTAAGTATAAACGGAAAAAAGCATTTTAAGTTAAAAAATGTTTTAAGTCCCCCTTCCTTGCCTCACAGTGGTTTGGTCCACTGCCTGCTTTCCCCTTTTAACAGGACACACACAAGTCCGGTGGGAGAGAGCAAAGTTCTTCAGTAGTTATGTGTAAGTAACTAAACATCATGTGAAGTGATTCTTTCTCTTTAATACAGATGATGCTGGACCATCAATAAATTAGTCATGATAAAAAATGATGATATCCGATGTATTTTTCTATGAGCGATTATGAGGTTACCAAGCTTAGTTTGTTTAATACCGTAGCTTGTCACCCACTACAACTAACACGGCGAAAAGCATGTGTGTGAACTGATATTAGGCTAATATTGTAAACCTACTGACGTGTTGGGTTTTACTCAATATGATGTTAAGTGGGCTTGCTGCGGTTGAATAAGAGACGTTCTCAATCCTAGACGAATCCTAAAATACTATATGGAGGACGCAAAATAATTCAATAATTATAATATGACCGCGTGGTGAACTTATGAACCGAATTCATATTTAAACATGGTCTCCATGCTATGTACCCATACTTATCCTTACAAGTATAATTTTAGTATTATTTGTGCCCCCTTCAAAAATTGCTCTTGAGAAATTTTATGTTTATTGTCCCCAAACCTGCCCAAATTCCACTGATGTATGGTTTGTTATTATGGGACAATATTTGGCCAAGATACAACTATTTGAAAACCTAGAATCTGAAGGTGAAAAAAAAAAAAAAAAAAAAAAAAAAATCAAAATATTGAGAAAATCACCTTTAAAGTTATCCAAGCGGTGATCCAAGTGGTGATTTTGCCTTTTGCTACAAATATTCCTGTGCTTCTTCAGACTGGGTTGTGGTCAAGGGTCACATTTAATAAAAATGGTGATAAAGACATTTACACCAAGTATGATAATTATAGACTAAAGTTATAATAATCGTGCTATTTTTGTGAGACTAAGGAACACTGTTGCCAAGTTGGTGATGAATGATAAAAACACTGAAAGCCAATATGAATCTACCTGACCTCTTCAAAATATATCCTAGTGTTTCACTAAGGAGGGAAAGTCATACAGGTTTGGAATAATGTGAGGGTGAGTAAAGTTTTGTGCAAACTATCCCTATCATACATTAACTAATGTTAACTAATGGGACCCTTCTGAAAAAACAAAACAAAACAACAACAACAACAACAACAAAACAGCTAAAACCAGCCTAAACTGAATGGCTGGTTGTAGCTGGTCATCCAGTCTGGTTTAAACTGGGAGTAGCTGGTTTTAGCTGGTCTCCCAGCCTGGTTAGGCTGGTCAAACTTGTTTTAGCTGGTTGTTCCACTTGGTCTCCCAGCCTGACCAACTAAGGAAGTGGCCAAACCCCCTCTAAAACCAGCCTGCTGACCATCAATGACCAGCTACAACAAGCCAGTGAGCTTAGGTTGTTTTTAGCAGGGGTTTTTTTTCAGCAGGTACCTTTTTGTAAAGGGTTAACAAAATGGCCTCATGTCGGGCTATATAACATGTGCTAATGAACAGCTGAGTGTACATTATCACAAATTTTATAGGTAAAGCATGGAGTTTTTTTCTTCCACTCTTTGCTCTTTTTTTGAAGTTCAAGCTTGTTTTCGCTCTTCAAATCCTTTCGCTTTCTCTGTTTATGGGTATTTGTATAGAATGAGATATGACCCTCACTCAGCCTCCCCCGTAGTCACTAGGGCACGACGCACATCAGTATGCGGATATGACCTGTGCGGTTGTGCGGTCAGTGGCGAGGTGAGCTCACCACCTTCGTAAATCCTGTCCCGCTGTCCCCAGCTTTCTCCTCTGCCGTCAACCTGCAGCCCACGGGAGCCGTTAATGGAATGTCAAATCAGAAGCGGGCTGAACGGGTGACAGAGTAGTCAATAAGGCTGGGATGTTCCGTCTGGTTGAGGTCGCGGCCGCCCTGTCTGTGCCCTTGTTGCTTCTAACAACAAACATGGAATAATTTAGCTTTTCTGGGTTGGAGACGGGTTGAATTATAAAGTCACAATACTGACAAAAAGCAGTCTTTTCTGTGAAACACAAGGTTTGTTTTCTTGCACAAAGTTTCGTCAGTCACAATGAACCCAAAACGATTATTTTGAAATTTCTGTTTATATGAACACTACATGTTGCAATACGATTTACATATTAGTTTCTAGTTTCTACATTTTGCGACAATTTCTCACCACAACGCATGCATGTGATGCTGACACTCGTGAGTGCGCATCGAAAACTGACACGGAAGAGAAGAAATTGTTGAAAAAAGCTGTTATTTTGTTTTCTTAGTGCACAAAAAGTATTCTTATAGCTTCATAAAATTACAGTTGAACCAGTGATGTCACATGGACTATTTTAACAATGTCCTTACTACCTTTCTGGGCCTTGAACGTGGTAATTGCATTGCTGTCTATGGAGATTTCATTAAAAATATCATTATTTATGTTCCGAAGATGAACAAAGGTTTTACGGGTTTGCAACGACATGAGGGTGAGTAATTAATGACAGATTCTTTTTAATCATGGATTGAATATATCATACTATTTTATTTATTTATTTACTTTTCACTTCGAAATTATCCTAGAATCTAAATTCAACTCAGTTCTTGGCCCATGTGTTTGCCACCCCTGTTCTAATGCCATTTAACAGAAGCAGGCTTTGGGACAAGCGTTCCCCCAGTCATCAAAGCCTCCTGGGGATTTAAGAATTGTTGAAAATCACACAGATAAAAGGCAGCTTTTGCAGACTTTGTGCTGTGCTATGTGATCTTCAGATACTCCCAGGCTTTCATTCGTTTGGCACCCCTCGTTTGTTTCACCGTCAGATCTGTCATTCGGTTTGATTCTGTATTCACATTTAACTCTGCTCCATCACCAGGCACTATTGGAGTTATGGCACTTTTTTACACTGAATTGTAGATGATGACTTATAAGATGCTCAACGAAACTGTGCAAATGTTTACGAAATGCTGAGGTGATTTATCGTCAGCCTGTTTTATTGTTTTCACGTTCTCAGTCTGCGATGCTCAAGGTTAAAAGAGGACTGAGCTGAATGTGTGCTTACGCACGTCTGAGGATGACCATCACTCAAAGTCACCTGCCTCTGTTTATTCTCAGTGCTGGAGTGTCTGGGGTCAGTGCCATCAGTGTTATGTATTAGTTCCCGTGTCCATGTTAAGGAAACTCAATAGAATATGTTTAAATAATGCATCTGAAAGGCCAGAAGTTTGCATGTATTGTCAGAATGAGGACATGATCCCTGTCTCCAAGTGTCAGAAAGTGCTGTAGATCCTGAATGATAATATTCCTGCTTAGTTTTGATGAATTATTTAAGCAAAAATTGTTTATATTTGTAAATGACAGCTAGAATGATAAGCTTATCAACACAGCATACCTCTTTGGGAGATTCTAATGCATAATTAATAAAAAGAAAAGACAATAACAAAATTGTGTAATATGTGTGTAACCTTTAAGCCGTTATGCTTTCAAAAGAACCATTTTGTCAAAAACGATACTTCTTGTTTGCAACATCCATGAATTGTTTGGCTCAATGAGTGTCAAAAATAATGAGCAGTTCGCTTTACAAATCACCTCACGCAGTGAATAAAGCTCAGCTTCATGGAAGACAGCCTTGTCTAAGTCAGAAAACCATGAGAGGACCTCTGTTCTGCTCAGCGATTCATGTGAATGTTGTGATCTGAGGTTTTTGTTTACTGATGGCTGCATATGGCATAATTAAATGTGTTTTTGAGGTCATCAAGGTAAGTTATTACAACATAAAAGAAGAATATGAATGCACATGCTCATTACAGACAGAATCTATGCTTTGTAATATGCACGAAAGACTTAGTGAAAGATAGTGAAACTATATTTTTTGTGTAAGTGTCATCATATGAACTAAAAAAGTTATGAAGTACTTTCTTAAAAATGTACTGTGTTCCACAGAAAAAGGTAAGTTATACAGGTTTGGAAGAGTGTTTGAAAACATCATTTTAATTTTGTGTGTACTATCCCTTTAAGAAGAGGAGTTAAAGGGAAACGGGGGTGTGTTAAACACCCTGTTATGATGACACTAGAGTTGCAACTGTGGTAGCTGAGAAGGCCATTCTTTGTGCTCTATTGTTACCATAAAACTGACAAACATGTCTTCTAATATCTTCAGTTGTTGCGTATACCAAGTTGCAACGGACACATTTGTAAATTACTTTACTTGGACCCACTGTGCGAGCTGTCTCTTTAATACTGCGTGGTTTATATACACGTTGCTGCTGACTGGGCTGACATTTTTGACACACCCACCAAACAAAAGAAAACGTATCTCAAACCCCAATGCACATCCTTTCCAGGAAACATGTCGTTCAACCCGGAAACTGTAGCAAAATGTTGCGCACCGGTTTCATGACCCTTTAAAGGAGAAGTTCATTCCAGAACAAAAATTTAAATATAATTTACTGACTTCCTTGTCATCCAAGATGTTCATGTATTTCTTTCTTCAGTCGTGAAGAAATTATGTTTTCTGAGGCAAGCATTTCAGGATTTTTCTCCATATAGGGGACTTCAGCAAGGACCAAAGGGTTGAAGGTCCAAATTGCTGTTTCAATGCAGCTTCAAAAAGGGCTCGAAACGTTCCTAGTCGAGGAAGAAGGGTCTTATCTAGTGAAACAATTTTCTAAAAAAAAGTAACATTTATATACTTTTTAACCTCAAATGCTCATCTTGTCTAGCTCTGCGTGAACTCTGTGTATTCTGGTTCAAGACAGCTAGGGTATGTCGAAAAACTCCCATCTCATTCTCTCCTCTAACTTCAAAATCATCCTACATCGCTGCAAAAGCACCAACCTCGTGTTTACAGTGAATACGCAAGGAGGGTCAAACATTCTTTACAAAAAAAGGCAAAACAGCGATGTTGAACGATTTTGAAGTTGGAGGAGAAAATGAGATGGGAGTTTTTCGACATACCCTAATAGTCATGAAACGGAATACACAGAGTTCATGCAGAGCTAGACAAGATGAGCGTTTGAGATTAAAATGTATATAAATTGTACTTTTTTTTTTTTTAGAAATTAAACGATAGTTTCACTAGAAGAGACCCCTTTTCCCCGGCTGGAATCGTTTAGAGCCCTTTGAAGTTGGATTTAAACTGCATTTTAAGTTCAAACTCGCGGGCACCATAGAAGTCCACTATATGGAGAGAAATCCTGAAATGTTTTCCTCAAAAAACATTTCTTTACGACTGAAGAAAGACAGACATGAACATCTTGGATGACAAGGGGGTGAGTAAAGTGAACTTCTCCTTTAAACTCTCACTGAAAGGTGTTGTCTCCTCTGGCTGCTGTGGAACATCAAGCAGAGTTGTGGAGGTTGTCGTGTGCCACATTCGCACCCAACAGTGGGAGATCTTTAGAACCATCTCCTCTTCCCCACTGCGTGGCCTGTCACTCAACTCTTACTCGCTCAATTCATCTCTGTCAGGACACTGCTGACGGCGCTGTTTGATGACTTCTGTTGGCTCCTCAGGTGTCACGTCATAAAGCCCACAGGGTCTGTATGTGGTCCCATTATTCTTATTTCTCCAGAGAATCATCACCACAATGGAGACCCGCCAGTACCATATTCGTGTGGCATGCCGTGGTCGATAAATGAGCGTATGTAAGGGTGAACGCAAGGACGTTTTTTGTGCAATTCGTATCGAGGTTTGTTTAAATGCCATGAAATGGGATCGTTTGAGTGATTACACATGATGTGTTTAGCAGTAAAGGTCAAAAGCTATTTGTCATTAAGAGCTCTGCTTAATTGATGGTTTTGAAAAGGCTGTTTGGCACATTCATAAAGGTAGCAAACATACATTACCAAGGACACTGTGAACTTGTCGAGTTTTCACTGGTCTATGCCTATTTAAGGTAAGCCATGAAGCTGTTATTATACTATTGCTGTTGCCATGAGGATGCGGGTAGTGTGGCGCATCTTTAGTAGAGCTCCATACAGGACAAAAAGGAGGGGAAAGAGAGAGCGAGGTGCAAGGAGGCAGCCACTGAAGCAGAACAACATCTGCACACAGCGCGCAGGCCTTCTGCATTAACACACGGCTCCTGCCGCGCAGCGCTTTGCGGCCTAGCAGGCTGTGACCTCCCACAGGCTCAAGAGGAGCTCTTCCTCTTAAAAGCCAGCTGTGCCCTTCTCTCTGCCAGCCAAACACTCCACAGTCCAGCTGTTCAACTGAGCTCGACAAGGGATGCCCGGCTAGCTGTTTTATTCCTACAGTTCTGGTCTAAAGGTACACGGTGAAAAGTGGAGGGCAGGTGACTATTTGAATAAATGATTATCTTGATAAGTGTTTACTTTCTGCTGAAGTACACTACCAGTCAAAGTTTTTAATGTTTTTTAAAGAAGTCTCTTCTGCTTACTAAGCCTGCATTTATTTGATCCAGAGTACAGCAAAAACCGTAAAATTGTAAAATACTTGTAAAATACTTGTAAAATAACTGTTTTCTATTTGAATATAGTTTAAAATGTAATTTATTCCTGTGATTTCAAAGCTGAATTTTTAGCATAATTTCTCCAGTCACATGATCCTTCAGCAAATCAACTTTTCAAGTTTCTTTGATAAATAGAAAGTTCAGAAGAACAGCATTTTTCTGAAATAGAAATCTTTTGTAACACTATAAATGTCTTCATCATCAGGTGTGATCAATGTAGAGCATCCTTGCTAAATAAAAGTATTATTTTTTTTTTTAATTTCACCCCCCTCCACATCGAAGAATCCTGAAAAAATGTACTCAACTGTCTTAAATATGATTATGTTTCTTGAACAGAAAATCAACATATTATAATGATTTCTGAAGGATCATGTGACTAGAAGACTGGAGTAATGATGCTGAAAATTTAGCTTTGATCACAGGAATATATTTTAAAATATATTCAAATAGAAAGCAGTTATTTTAAATAGTAAAAATATTTCACAGTATTACTGTGTTTACTGTATTTGGCATCAAATAAATGCAGGATTGGTGAGCAGAAGATAATTATTTTAAAAACATTAAAAATCTTACTGTTAAAAAACTTTTGACTGGTAGTGTATATGATTTTTTTTAAAGTCACAGACCTGCTATGAGAAAATGTCCAGTGACTGTATGAAAGTTTTATTTATTATTTTTTATTTATTTGAACAAACATTCCATCTTCTAAAAAACAGACTAAAATAGATTGTTTAAAAGGTTTTATTATTTTTTTTATTATTAATTTGTTGACGAAATAATTCAATAATTTAATAATTAAAAACGTTTAATTAGCACAATAGATAGCAATCAAAGGTAGGATGACTTTATGTAGTCCCGCCCTTTTTTAGCGCTGCATTTGCATTTGCTGTCATCTATTTTCTGGTTGTATTTCCGTATTGATCTGATGGAATGAACCGTACGTTTTAAAATCTTTCTGGTATACTGGCATTTGTTAAGACATTTGCTTTAAACATTACAATGCTCACGATAACTTTCGTTAACTTTACAAAATATAAATCCACTTTACCAGCTAAATTACTTTTAGACATTGATGCCATAGAAATATGCAGAGCTAAGTTACCACACAAACAGAAGTTCAAAGACAATATTCTAAAAATGGTGACGCGCTTGTTTCTCTGGAGAATAGGGTCAACTAAACTAAACTTGCTTTGAAAGCAACGTCCACCCGTGGAGGCGCACATGCAGACCTGATGCGAACCAGCCACATGGTGGAAGATGGCGTTGGACAAGGGTCGAATGCAACGCTGTCAGATAACCGCATATCTCATTCACGGGTGAGAAAACATTACAGTGCAAAGCGCATAATATTACAATAATAAGCGCTTTTATACTCGCTCGGTCTGCAATAGCGTAACAGCAGTGTTGCCAAGTCTGTGGGTATCCCGCGGAATTGGGCTGTATTAAAACTGTTGCCGCGGGTTGTTTTTCATGTCCGCGGGTTAAAGGGACCCCAACAACGTGATATTTAGCCCCTGGAATGCGAATTTTACCAGGGAAACCTCGGCAAAAACATGTATTTTACCCTCCAGAGCTTGATTTTTATGGGGTTTGTTGTGGAAACCTGGCAACCCTGGCTGACAGGCAGGTAGGGCGATTGGGCGAACAGTTTATGGTCCTACGCCTTCCACATACGCTATAAATGTAATATAAATATAGTTAGACCACTTAACTTAGTGACTGGTATCGGGATGTGAAGAGACTTTCAACCAGTATAACGAAAATACAAAACCACTTATCCTGTCTTTAATAAACAAAAAGGCAGTACTGTACATTGCGTTTGTTACATGTCACATGTGCTTACTATAGTAATAATAACAGTAAATTACGTTCGTGCAGCTGTCCCTAAACCAAACCCTAATTCTAACCCTAACACTATGGTAGGTACATGCTGTTAATTAATATTACTCGGTACTTCATTGTATAATTACTCAATAAAAACACTCAAAGACAATTACTGGACAGTTTCTGGCTGTGGGCCTGTGGTTTATAAATGTTATAATTAAATTAGAATTACAAATTATAATTCAGACAGCCTATTATAAAAAATTACTTAAATAAAAGAACTTTAGAGCATTTAAGACAACTGTACTCAAATATTTTTGCTTTAAGTTGAAAAAATTCATTAAACATTTGTATTTTCTGTTACAGGTATGTGTTACAGGTCATTTTATGTTTAATTTGTTAAAACTCTAGATCAGAATGAGTATAATCAAAACATGTTGAAATGAATGTAATACCAGTTTGCCCTGGCATGCACATTGATTTATAGTTAAATTTCTCCTGAGTTATATTTTTAGTCTATTCATGGAGGCATGAGAGTGGCTGTTTGCTTAACTGCTTTAATTTAGTCAGACTTAGCTTATAGTATCTTTCTCTTATTAAAAAATCAATGCAAATATTGCTGCAAATCTGAAGAATGTGCTGAAGGGAAAATGTTTAATAGGTGCTTTTCTGTACTAGAAAATTGTTGTGATGAACCGAATAAACATATCACTTTTCTCCAGCAGAAATAAAAGAATAATGAATGGGAACTCCTACACGTAATGCTCCAATCAAACAAAACCTTGAGCTGAAGAAGACACAGTGATCCAGAGAAAAGGACACATGCTCTGGTATGTATCTCTCAGTAACACATACAAAATACCCTTACCGAACACAGATGCCGACCAAACAGGGAAATATAAACACCATGCAGTGAGTTGGACCAGGGACAACCACAACACCTACTCGCAAAGCCACTGACACGCACACAGTCTATCTCTTGCCGACAAACATGCATACACAAACAGCAACACCTACGCAAACATTTACCACTAAGGAGTGAATATACTCACACATGGTAATCAGAAGCATCAAGGAGCTTGAGTCAATGGAACGTCCATGATAGATCATTTTAGGCATTATTGTATCCTTTCACACTAAATAAGAATTATACCACCAAACGATCCTGTTTTACACCTATATAAACTGTTTTTTATTCATGTGTTCATGTTTTATCCTCTCTGGGAGACCAGGCGAGCCAGGGCCGCCACTTGAAACATGGTTGCATGATGCCCTTGATGATACTCCAGATGATCTGAAGATGTTGGAGCTGTTTTATCATCAGACTCTTTGAGGGCCCAGAGGCAGGTATGTGGAGTTGTCTTGTCCTCGTCTCTCTCGTGAGACAAGAACGAGCACACGACTGAACATGAAAGACAGGCCACTGTTCCTCAGGTTCCGTTCAGGGTGCAGGAGCTGATTGATGATTAATGTGGCACTGATTTATGACCTCACTCCTCATAATTGATGAGTGAGCTCATTGAAGCTGTCTGTAGGCCAGCTCAGCATGCTCTGTATGAATCACGTAGGATAAGTGATGAGATCTGGCAATAGTCTGAATGGACTGAACATGTCCTTTGGCTCTGACACCCTCGCTGTCATCTGGCCCAGCTACATAAGCAGACAATTAAGCCAATAAGTGAAAATGGCACCATTTCAATCTAGTTTTAATGAGCAGCATGGAGAGAACAGCTCTCCTTCACCTCACAGATGATGATGACTGAATCTAGAGCCGACGTAAGGTGTGAATGTTTAATGAAGATTTTGAGCCTGTTAAACACCATCAGTGGTGTTTGGTGGAGTCTCTTCTTTTGTCACATCAAAGTCTGCTCAGTATATATACTTTGCTTGAAACATAATAACTACAATTATGCCGTGCAAAGGATAGCACATGCAGGTTAATTTGCAGGCTAAATTATCTTGGGTAATCAGCAAATCACAGAAATGTAGACACATGACTTTTAACCTGTTTTGCTTCTAACTCCAATGCATTCACTTATCAGGCATTGTCATATATTTAATGTTTGCTTTATTTTTGTACTGTTGATTATTTGCTGATCCTTTTATTTATTTATTTTTTTGCCCCCTCTTGCCAACGACCTTGATCCCTACACTAGACTAATGGTGCTGAATAAAAAGCAACAGCGATACACGTGTTGTTGTTCAAATGGAAGAAACAGAAAACATTTGCATGAAATTGTGCCAGAGCGGTTTACACAATTAGACAAAGAATCAACATGGAAACTGTATACAGAAATGAAATCAGCTCATCTGCAAGAAGAAAATAATTTTTTTTAAATAGACTTTCCTCTTTCTCAAACCTACTTTCTTCTTGTCTGACAAGCATTCATTTATTTTCAGTAGCTGAATTTTTTTTTTTTTTTAATAGTAGAGGACCCCCTCCTTAAATACTCTCAGTTTGAGTTGCACTGAATTTACATTGCACCATTTAGAGATGTTTTGCATCATTTTAATATTTCTTTTGAGTTTTTTAAGGCTGAGTTAGGGTAAACCTAATTTTTATTGTTTTTTTAGACACTTATTTATTTATTTTTAGTGCTCACTACTTTAAGAAAAGCGATATCCAGACATCAGACTTGCATGCGGGATGCTTCTCATTACTGATCCCCTAGTAACACTAAGCCTGGGCTTTACTGCATCTTCTACCTCACGGTCCCACTGTCCTCTATTGTATGTAAAGACTCCCTAATAGACCCCAATGGGGCATCATTTCTATTCTGCTCATGATGAAGTCATCGCTCCCTCTTCTCTCTCTTCTTTCCTCTCTTTCATTCTCTGACTCTATGGAGAGAATAGTTCTCCCGGAGGATGCCATTACAGAACCTTTATGAATACATGCTGAAAGGCCTCTTTTTGGACAGATAACACACTGTGCTCTCTCCTGTGCACACAGCTGCCGAACTCAGGCCAGTATGGTGGAGTTCTGCGTGTGGTCCCGGCCGCTATCAGTTGTCGTTATGTGTTTTGAGGGGCAGTGGAGGGATGGCTGATAGATTGTTCAATGGGTGAATATACAGTATAAAAAAAGTTTGATTTGCAAAAAAGTTTGATTTACTATGTTTGTTAGGGCTGTTTGGAGTGCTAAATACCAGAATGTTCATTTGTTACAAGCATAAAAAAAGCAAATAAATGATGCAGTCAAAAGATTAAAAATGGAAATAACCTGAAGTAAAACTGAAATGGACAGTTTTTGACCACATTTCTAAGGATAAAAATGTTGGAATAAACACTCCCATCCTATTTTCCAACACTGACTATAGCATCCACATGTATGTATTTAACCTTTTATTTATTTATTTTTATTTTTTTTACAGCTTTTTTGTCTTTCTTTTTTTAATGATATTCTGGAATCAGAAAAACAAACAAACAAAAAAAAAACACTGGCTGTTAAAAGTTCATCAAGGCTGTGTTTATATGATTAAAAATACAGAAAAAGCAGTAATAGTGTGAAATATTATTACAATTTAAAATATTGGTTTTCTATTTTAATATACTTTAAAATAGAATTTATTCCTGTGATGCAAAGCTGAATTTTCAGCATCATTACTCCACGCTGTTTTGTTGAATAAAATGTTAACAAAAAGAACAGCATTTATTTAAAATAAAAATCTTTTGGAATGGAAATATACACTACCATTCAAAGTTTGGTGTCAGTTTTCTTTCTTTCTTTCTTTGAAAGAAATGAATACTTATATTCAACAAGGATGTATTAAATTAATAAAAAGTGATATGAAATACTTATATAGATTTCTATTTTCAATAAATGCTGTTTTTTTTAACTTCTTATTTATTAAAGAATCCTGAAAAATGCATCAGAGGTTCCAAAAAAATATTAAGCAGCATAACTGTTTCCAAAATTGATAATAAATTAGCATTTTAGAATGATTTCTGAAGGATCATGTGATACTGAAGACTGGAGTAATGGCAGATGAAAATTCAGCTTTGCATCACAGAAATAAATATTTTAAAGTATGTTAAAATAGAAAATGGGTATTTTAAATTGCAGTAATACTTCATAATATTACTTTTTTTCTGTAACGTAATGGAACTTTGATGGGCATAAGAGACCTCTTTAAAAAAGCATAACAAAAAAACAAACTTTTGAATGGCAGTGAATAAAAAAAATAGCATACTGTATCTTCTTTTTAAAATACATTATCTTTTTTATTGGGTGAATAGACATGAATAAACTAAACTGGAAATATATTTACAGAATGAATTCCTTAATGTGCAACAAAAAGTGTCATGTCTGAATCTTTTGCATAAATAAAATTACCATCGTGGAAGGAAACAGTTTGTGTGAATGTGTTATATCGCTCTTTATTATCCATAATACCATGTTTTACATGTCTCTAACACCAGTTGTTCTCAAGACTGCCTCCTCATTCTGCAGTCTTCGTTCTGTTGTCATCCCATTTAGCCTTCAAGAAAAGTAAAGGTGGATGGCACAGCTGCAGGGGCACGCAGCTCAAACTTGTTGTGTTCTTAAGTGCCGCTTAGCCAAAGTGCAGTACAGAAATGGTTGGAATGCAACAGGGCTGCTTGTAGGGGTTTTAAGGCATTCTGTCCCCATGAAATAAAGATCACACATTTAAAACCCTGCACGCAATCTGAGCTTCACTGAAATATTTAGCACGCTCTGAGAGCTGTGGCAGTTGAGGAGCAAGGAGCCTGGAGATCGTCTCCACTCAGCGAGAGCGTCGAGGCTAAATCCTGTTTGGTTAGCATGTAGGCTCTCCATGTATGCCTGCAGGGATTTGTGTCCAGACATGAATGGCAAGCGTTTAGGTAAATCAACACCAACACATTTTTTTTCCCCGCTCTCCTCCACCTCCTCTTTTTTGTCTCTTTCTTGTTGATCAGTGTCTCGCTGCATAAAGCTATGACCCTGATGAGCTTGTGTGGGTTGCATGGTTGGCCTCTCTCACTTAAAGATGAAAGCGGCTTTGAAGAGAGAGGGAGGGAGTGTGTTTGTATGTGATAGCGGAGGAGAGAGAGCGAGAGCACCACATCTCCGCCCTGTACTGGGTTCGCTCATTAATCTTGAAGGGTGCAACTGTTTTGAGTTGTACCTGATGGTTTGTGCTGCAGGGCTGCCAGGGTCAGGAGAAAAGCAACAGTCTCATGAATCATACTGCTGGGGACAAAGCCGAGCTCTCGGGGAGAGAGAGAGAGAGAGAGAGGACTCAGGTATGCAAAAAAAAAAAGTGCCTGGCACGTCCCGTGGGCTTTCGCCATCAATCTGCAATTACTAAGCACTAAGCCGCACCATCTTTGGTCATCCTTTCTCTCGCTCCACCCTTCCGCCGAGCGTCTTCTAGTGCCGTTTACCCTCCATTTTGACTTCCTGCTCTCACCTTCTCCGCTCCCTCGCGCTCGCCCGTTCGTTCCCCTGCTGCCGCGTTGAACGAGGGACTGCGGGGTGAGCTCTGTGTGGATAAAGTAATGATTTCTCCTTCACACCTCCCCTGCTAATTAGTGCTGCCTGCCTGCCGACTTGCAGGGGGTGGTGTCTGGGGAGCCATGCTATTTGTCTTGAAGAATTACTGACAAGGACTCTGCGCCAGTCTAATCCCAGAGATGCTGGATGGAATTCAGTGCCTGCCTCTCTCTGTGGCCGCCTGTCAATTCACTTTAATGATTGTAATGATCATTTTTAGCTTTCTGCTGAAGACCGGGAGAGCCGCCGCCTCTCCCTCTGGAGTCTTTAATACGGGCTATTTATGTGCCCCGCTCTGCACGGTCACCCAGTCACAGATGTGTCTGCCACATCACCCCCCACCTCTCGCGCACACACTGCGTTTTGAACGCTGTCAGCACAGCGGCGACGCGACCGTTTAGACCTTTGTTGAGCGCTGGGCAAACAGCTGTAGCCTGTAAATATGATATTCTTTTCATTTTGGTAAATCCACAATCTATTAACCTTAGCTGTATCTGCGGCCGCCAGTCTGAGCTCCTCCGTGCTGGAGTCGACCGCTCGCTGTCCTTTGATGCCTTTCTCTTTTCTTTAAAAATGGTGGGGGGAAAAACAGACCAAAGACTTGCGAAGAAAGACACAGAGCTATTTGTCACGGTATGAATAATGTGCCCTTGTGTATGTGTGTGTGTGTAATGTGAAAGTTTGTGTTGGTGAGTGGAACTTTCATTATTCACTGGTGGAATTACCACATAGTTCTTGGTTTATCAGAGCTAATCTCTTCATCAGACATTTAGATTAAGATTGGAAGTTTGTTTTGAATTTGGGGAAAACAAGTTTTCTTCTGTTTTGCATACTGATTTGATCTTAGAGATGAATTTCTTTACAAATGGCGTCAGGTAGGATTTAGCTCTCCCTGTTTTGATGTGGAAGAAAACTTTTTGGCCCTCTCTATATACATTTCACCCTCTGATGTGTGAGGATTTATGTATTTAAGTATGTATTTATTTGAAAAGCTAAAAAGGCAGTATGCATCAAAATGTTTATCTTTACGTACATTCCTGCACTGTAAAAATATTACGGTAAAAACCTATTATTTGGTTAACGATAAGTTCTTCTACTATATGGAGTGAAAAACTGTATTGGACATTACATCTAATTTCACTGTAGTATACCATTTTTGGAGGTGAAAATGAATGTATAATTTACAGTTAATAACCGTAAATTGACATTTCCAAAATTCCCTGCAATAAATTTTATGTTTTGTTGAAATAACTATGTTTCTTCTTAGTTTTTTCTGTACATTAGGGTTGTATGTTACATCTAATGTTGTTAAACTAATGTTTATTGCATTATTTTAGTTTTATGTGTTTTAACATGATGGAGTTTAGTGTTTGTGTGAATGACACTGTGCACCTTCTGTCTATAGTATTTAGTAGCTTGTGAGCTTTGGTTCATCGTGACTTTCTCATTACCACCTGCTTTTGGTGGTTATAAGTGTATTACAAAGGTACAAACAGATTTCAGTACTTCCATAGGTTGGTATATTAATATTATGTCATGCATCATAAAATTACAGTATATAAATGTAAATTTAAGTTAAATTCGTAAAATCTAAAATGTTACCACCGTGTTTTACAGTAAAATGTCTGGCAACCACAGTGGCTAGTTTTTTACTGTAAATTTTACTTTTTTTTCAGTATGGTCTTATTGTTGTGCAAAGTGAAAAACATTTGCCTCAAGCTTATGTGAAAGCAGTTTACAAATTGAGACTTGAGCGTTGATAAGGAAACTATATTGCAGATTTTTAATAGAGTAACTTTCTTTTTTTTCACTTGACTTTAATTTATTTTCAGTAGCTGACTTTTTAATAGTTGAAAGATTTCCTCCGTCTGCATACTGATTTGTTGTGGCCTTCTTGAATTTTTTTTTTTTTTTTTTTTTCTCCCTCTGATCCCCAGGAGATGTGAGGATGTTTTTTGAAGACCTTAAATCTAGCATGAAATCAAAATGGACCCTGTTTACTTTCTTAATACATACTTCTGGTCTTATTGTGAACAATTCATTAGTGCCCATTATCCAAGATGAAAACATTTGAATCATCTAAGTCTTTTTAATCTTTCATTAAAATCTAATAACTTTCTCCCCTCCTTATTTTCCTCTTTGGATCATGTCACACAGCTGTTCAAAGTAATGCAAAGCAATAGGCAAACGGCTATTTAGACATTGTGTTAGGCAACTGAATGTAATAGTAATAGTCAAACCTTCAAAAACTCTTCCTAATCTAAACCCAGAAATTGAATACCATTTAATGCTAAATAATACTGCAACACTGGGTGAACGTAACCGATCATAACTACGTCGTACTACAGAAGCCAAAATGGCTGTGTGTGACGTCTTATTGATGTGTTTACACTTGACAGGTTTGGTTTTGTTTTGTGTCTTTAGGTTCAGTGTTAAAGAGGACATTGGATGCCCATTTTCCAGCGACCCGTTTTTGGTGCATGTCTCTTTAAATGATAATGAGCTACTGTGTCAGCGTTTGTGGGCGGGGCCTGAGCAGTATGATGTCACACTTCTCAGAAAATAAAAACGGCTTGGTAATTGAGACTGATTAGGTTTTTTGGGGACTAAACTAAAAGGAGTGAATGGATTTTTATTATTGTAGGGTGGTTGTGTCCATACTCTGATAAGATACATTTATATGCAAACACCATGTAAATGTGAATTTTGCATCGAGTGACCCCTTTATAAAATGACAGTGTGAGCGTTAAACGAACTAGGGCTAAATATAACGTTTTCTTTTTTTTTGGTCTGGAACGGCAGAACCAAGAAAACAGAACTACAACTGTACACGCACCCTAATATATAAAGCATAATTTGTGTTTTCTTTGTTCCAGGCAGCAGTAGTGTGGCAATGAGATAATTACCCGCTTTCTCTACCAAACTAACACTTAGCAGGCTGTAATGACCTAGCCTGGCTGAAGGCCTGCCTCACCTTGGCTGGGTCGGTTTGCAGCAGTTTTTGGTTAGGGGTGAGCCCCTCTGTTATGCAGATGCACTGGAAATACTCTGGAAGCTAAACACACGCTTTGCTAAGAGGCTTTAGTAAAGCCGCAGCCTACCAGGTGTTAATGTCTGTCCTGTCTGTTTGCTTGCTGACTGCGCTGGAGGATATCAGCTCTGGCCTCCACTCTCCCATCCCCATCTCTCTTCGATTATCCTTCTTTTCCACCTGCACATCAGTCCCATTTCTCATTCAATCTTTCCTTCCCCGGTTTCTCTTGTCCTGCTGCATTTTCTGTCTGTTACCGTGTTGTCCTGTTTCTATATCTCCGTCTCTTCTTTATTTGTATTCTGGTTGTTCCTGACACATTTAGCTTCTCTCTGAGGGAGATGTAAAGAGTAAGAAAATAGAGACGGACAGAGAGAGAAAGCCTGAGGGCTGCTGGGTTTTTGAGAAGGACTGAGTTGGCCTGTTGCTGGGCTGCAGTGAGGCTGAGATGTGATGCTAAGATACAGATGGGTGTGGCTGTTGACCTCTGCTGGATAACAGGGCAGTGCTGGACTCGGTGTGAAAACAGCTATATAGAGATGTGCTCAGACAGAGGAAACTGCTGGAAATCAGTATTGGGATAAAGCTAATAACCTAATTACATTTTTCATTCGTTTTAAAAATAGTGTAGCTTTTCCCATAACAACCTATTATTTTTGTTAGAAAATGCTGCTTAATCACTTTACTTTTTCACATTTTATTGCACCCGCAGCTTTAGAGCAAAGCAAGCTGAAGCAATAATCAAATTCGCTCTAGACAGTCCATTTTCTCATATGTAGCTTTGGATTCATTTTAGTGAACCCGTTCATCCGCATAGTTCTTGTGAGCTAAGGAACAATCCATTAATTCATTTAAAGTCCATATTATGCTCATTTACAAGTTCTTAGTTTTATTTTTGGGGTCTGCTAGAATACTTTTGCATTCCAAAACAAAGATTCACATATAATGTACTCATCCCCTTGTCATCCAAGATGTTAATTTCTTTCTTTCTTCAGTCGTAAAGAAATTGTTTTTTGAGGAAAACATTTCTGCATTTTTCTCCATATAATGGACTGGTATGGTGCCCCGATTTTGAACTTCCAAAATGCAGTTTAAATGCGGCTTCAAATGATCCTAAATGCGGTTGTAAACGATCCCAGCCTAGGAAGAAGGGTCTTATCTAGTGAAGTGATCGGTTATTTTCATTAAAAAAATACAATTTAAATACTTTTTAATCTCAAACGCTCGTCTTGCCTTTCTGTCCCTGAACTCTGTGTATTCTGACTCAAGACAGTTAGGGTATGTCAGAAAACTCCAATCGTATTTTCTCCCTCAATTTAAAAATCATTTCAAAATCATCCTACATCACTGCAGAAGTACAGACAGTCTTTGCAAAGTGAACATGCAAAGATCAAACACCCTTAACAAAAAAGGTAAAACAGCAATATAGGACGATTTTGAAGTTGAGGGAGAACATGAGATGGGAGTTTTTCGACATACCCTAACTGTCATGAACCGGAACAAAAACAGTCCAGGCAGAGTAAGACAAGACGAGTGTTTGACATTAAAAAGTATATAAATTGTATTATTTTTATTAAAATAACCGATCGTTTCGCTAGATAAGACCCTTCGTTCTCGACTGGGATTGTTTACAACCGCATATGGGATTGTTTGAAGCCGCATTTAAACAGCATTCTGAAAGTTCAAAATCGGGGCACCATATTAGTCCATTATATGGAGAAAAATGCTGAAATGTTTTCCTCAAAAAACATAATTTCTTTACGACTGAGGAAAGAAAGACATGAACATCTTGGATGACAAGGGGGTGAGTACATTATATGTGAATCTTTGTTTTGGAAATGGACTTCTCCTTTAAAGTAAAAAAAAAACAAAACACATTGCTGCATCACCTCTTTTCACTTTTGGGCCTTAAATGCTTTCTTCCAGTCTTTTTAAGAGGCCGCCTTTTTTGAAAAGCCCCGATGTGTGTGTTGGAAATGTAACACCCATAATTGGGTTTCAGCTCTCTAGGCTTGAGTAGCTGGTATCAGTATTAAATCTGTAGTAACTATAAAGTCAGTATTGGAAGTACTTTTTTTTTACATAATGAAATCTTTTACGCAACTGTTCTTTGAGGGTGGGCCCAAACAACTAACCAGTAGACGGACATTATGCAAATATGTAAGATGGTGACATAGCCAAGTCACAGATATTTTGTCAAAACTACAAATGATTGTCGGCGCCAATAGCCTTGTGGTTAGTGCACATTTAGCGAACATGCTCGCGGTGACCCGAGTTTGATTCCATCTTGAGGTCCTTGCCAATCCCGCTCCCCTCTGTCTCTCTGCCGAGTACTATCCTGTTACCCTCTACTGTCCTGTCTATTAAAGGCACAATCTTGATAATTGACTCACCCCCATGTCATCCAAGATATTCATGTCTTTCTTTTTTCAGTTGCAAAGAAATTAAGTTTTTTTGTAGGAAAACGTTCCAGGATGTTTCTCCATATGGTGGACTTCAGTGGTGCTTAACAGATTAAAGGTTAAAAAAGCAGCTTCAGTGAAGCTTTAAAGGGCTCCAGCCGAGGAACAAGGGTCTTATCTAGCAAAAAAAAATGTGTTATTTTCATAAAAAAAAAGAAAAACATTTTATATACTTTTTAACGTCAAATGCTCGTCTTGTCTAGCTGTGGGATGTGCATACGTACTCTGTGCACTCCAGTTTAAGACAGTTAGGGTATGTCGAAAAACTCCCAACTTATTTTCTTCTCCAACTTCAAAATAGTCCTACATCACTGCAGAAGTACCGACCCAGTGTTTACAAAGTCAATGTGCAAAGAAGGTCAAACGCCCTTTACAAAAAAAGGAAAAACAGCAATGTCGGAAGATTTGGAAGTTGGAGGAGAAAATGGGATGGGAGTTTTTCGACCAACCCTAACTGTCTTAAACCGAAGTGTAGTATGCATGCGTATCACAGAATTATACATAACGAGCATTTGTGGTTAAAAGTGTATAAATATATATATATTTTTTAAGAAAATTACCAATCGTTTCAATAGATAAGACCCTTATTCCTCGGCTGTGATCGTTTAGAGCCCCATTGACGCTGCACTGAAACTGCATTTTTAACCTTCAATCCGTTGAGCACCACTGAAGTCCACTATATGGAGAAAAATGTTTTCTGAAACATTTTCTGAAATGTTTTCCTCCAAAAGCTATTTCTTTGCAACTGAAGAAAGAAAGACATGAATATCTTGGATGACATGGGGGTGAGTGAATTATCTGGAATTTTTTTTTATTCTGGAAGTAAAGTAATCCTTTAAATAGCATAAGAATATTTATCTGTTACTTATTAATACCTTGTATTGTAGCTAACTACTCTAAAAGGTAGCTTGGCGAGCTACAGTTTCAATGTAGCTTCATCAACACTAGTGGGAAACCACAATATGCTTCACACTAGGCTGTTGGGGAAAGTTTTGATGTTGCCCTTAAATCTTGTAGTTTCCTCTTCTACCATCATTCACATGTCCTATTTAGTGTGACACATACAGTTCTGTCACACATTCCCACGCACTGGCTATTTTTCCTGAACTCCGTATCCCTCACTGCCTGTTTTCGCACTTTCTCTCTCAGTATTTTCACAGCTCCGTCTTTTGCTCTCTGATCCGCTGCCTATAGCTTGTGGGTTTTCTCTTCTCGCAGGATGTAAACACCTCTCAAAAGATCCATCCTCTTATGCAGCCCAAGTTCTCCTTCGAGTGTGATACATTATTTTGTAGAAATGGTGAGCTGGGAATCATTCATGAGGAAAACAAGGAGGAGAGGGATTTTCTGCTCTAGGATGATGCACAGGCTTACACACAGGATGTTTCTCTCTTTTGGTTTCCTTTTTATTTTGATTCTTCTGCCCTTTATGGACTCCGATTTTTTTTTTATTTAGTTTTCATAGTTGAAAATAGGGACAAGGGAGTTGCAGCAGACTTACAGCATACACCAAAGACACTTTTTGTGGGTGTCCACGGCTGTGTTTACTTCCATTTCATGCTGGTGCACATGCAACACTGCACCGCTTTTTGTAAGACAAAAAACTGTGGTTCAAGCATTAAGCACGTATTTGGATAGCATTTTGTTCACACATTGGTTGTGAATAATCATTCAAGAAGTGACCTTTACCTCAGTAAGGATATGTGCCATTTTTGGTTTTAGAGTTTGCTTACAAAATCAATACTGCCATGAAAGTGTAAAACTGAAATTGGGATTGTTAGACAAAATGTGATTATATGGAGTAAAATTTTGTTACTTTTATTAAATGATGTAATTATATATATTAGGTACAACTGAGGTCAAAAGTTTACATAGACCTTGCAGAATCTGCAAAATGTTAATTATTTTACCAAAATAAAAGGGATCATACAAAATGCATGCTATTTTTTTATTTAGCACTGACATGAATAAGATATTTCACATAAAGGACGTTTACATATAGTCAACATGAGATAATAATAGTTGAATTTTTAAAAAATGACCCTGTCAAAAAGTTTACATATGGTTGATTCTTAATACTGTGCTGTTACCTGAATGATCCACAACATTTTTTTTTTTTTTTTTTTTTTGTTTAGTGATAGTTGTTCATGAGCCCCTTATTTTCCTGAACAGTTAAACTGCCCACTGTTCTTCAGAAAAATCCTTCAGGTCCCACAAATTATTTTGTTTTTTCAGCATTTTTTGTGTATTTGAACCCTTTCCAACAATGACTGTATGATTTTGAGATCCATCTTTTCACGCTGAGGACAACTGTTACATATGCAAGTATTACAGAAGGTTCTAATGCTCACTGATGCTTTAGAAAGAAAACATTAATGCATTAATGCATTTTACACCCCTGGCTCTTATGCATTAAGAGCCAGGGGTGTAAAACCTTTGAACAGAATGAAACATATTTTGCCTAAATATCATATTTTTTCATTTAGTACTGACTTCTGAAGCTATTTACATGTTTCCCAGAAGACAAAATAAGTAAAATGTACCCTAATCTTCAAATTCCAAAAGTTGGCTCTTAATGCATTGTGTTTTACATCTGAAGCATCAGTGAGCATATAAAATAATTGAAATAATTAACATGTGCAAGATTCTGCAAGGTGTATGTAAACTTTTGACCTCAACTGTATATAACAATTCACATAACACACGATACGATTCACGATACTGATTTCACAATACAATCTTCTCACAATTTTTTATTTTTTTTTAACAAAATGGCATTCAAGACAAATGAAAAGGTCTCCTTTTATTTTCAAACAAAATGCTGCACATTTGTTAAATTAAAATGTCAAATAACAAAATGAAATTGAAATTTTAGAACACATCCCAAATCAAATGAATATTGAATTAAATATTGGCAGTATTGATTTAGTAATACTTGTTAGATTGCTGTCTCCATGCCTAGACAATTAAGATCCAGCCCCGGACGCCAGATCCCATCAGAAAATATCAGTTTTTCCGTTAACAGAACAACTCGTCAGCAGAGTGGTCTAAAACCCAAACCCTGTTAACAGGAGGTCTTGTCTGGTACCCAAAAATACCCAAAACACTATTAACATTCTTCTATCAGCCAAGAAGTTGACTGAGGAAAAAGCTAGTAAAAGTGAAGAGCAGAAGCAGGAGAAGAAGTAAGGATGGTAAAAAGGAACAGAGTTTATTGAATAGTCTTAGTTGCATATGTCTCAATGCTCAGACTTCGTCTGAAGAACACAAATCCAACAAGTATTATTATACCAAACTGATTCACAGCAACATCCCATAAACCTTGAGTTTCTATAAACATTCCCTTGTATCTCTTATTCATGAAGATGAACAGCCCTTGAAAACCACAGTCATAAGACTAAACAATGGAAAAAAATATATATATAAAAAACAACTATAATATAATATAAATGACTAATCAATTAATGAATCAATAAAATGAATATATAAATGACTATAATGATTATTATAAATGATATAAATTATATATATATATATATATATATATATATATAAAAATATATTTAATGACAAAAAATACAAAAATCAATTTCACATTGCTTTGGAAAAAGGTATACTGAAAACTGAATACTGATATTTACGTGTATTTTTAAAATGAAGATACTTTAAATTTGAAATCAAAACCGTCAGTAGGTGTCAGCAAGTCACTGTTAAGTAAGTGAGTCATTGCGATTGAACTGAATCATTTAACGGGTGATTCATTCAAGAACGAAACACCGTCATGTTGCTCAAAGACACAAAACAATGCTGTGGCTGTTTGGAATGGTTATTTGTTGGCAAAATAGAGCAAAAACAGGCAATATGCTGTCTAAAGTGTAAGTCTCTTAATATTAACTTCTTGTTTATTGATGAACTGTTGCATAAAATCAGTATCACATTTGTGATAATGCTGAGGCACTCTTCGTTTGATATTGACTAACTTTCTATCTTCCTGTGTGTCACAGCGAGCGAATGAGACAACATAAATGGCACATAGTCTTTCACAAAACATAGCTAACTTAGGGACATCATAACTAACCACCATTAATTTACGGTCTTAAATATGTCCAGCATTTATCGGTTTGTGCGTCAGTAATAATGGTCCGTGGGGAGAAACAGTGTTCCGTGTGTAGTTACAGTAAATGGGCTAAACGAAGCCTCGAGGCAAATAATTTGCCTCGATGATTTTTTGTATTCGAGTTACTCGAGGAATCGTTTCAGCCCTAGTGTAAAGTGGACAGGTGAAATATTTGCAAAAATCTGTCAAACAGCTTAAATTGATAAAAAAGTCATTTACTCACTCTCATGTTGTTCCAAACCTCTGTGAAGAAGATACATTAAAAATGTTGGTAACCAAACCATTGCTGGTAGACATTGACTTCCATAGTGATTTGAAAAAAATATTTCTTCAAAATATTTTTTTTCCCCCGTATCCAACAGAATAATATTAATACTTATTTTTAAATTCAATTCTTAATATTAATACTTTTTTTTGTTTAAAAACATTAGCATACAGATTCTGTTAGAGAAACTACTGAGCTGAATTATACTCAGTTGTGTGTGCATTTTGTTATGTATAGGAAGGTTGTGATGAACCTGCGGTTAAGGCAATCATTCATTCTTCTTGTTGTTAATGAATATAAATGAACACCGTATAGTGTATGCCGCAAATTGTATATTGCAGCTGCTAATTGTATAGCATTATAATAGCACACCTGCTATCCCATCGGCTTTGCATAATTTCCAAAGAGTTACGTACTGTTGTATATGAGTGCAATGGATCACCGTCTCCATTTTGTCACCGCTTTATTCTTAGAACAGTAGTCCATATGTTGTTGCACCTTTGTCTCTCCTCTTGGCTCTGAAGGTGAACGAGAATATCACAGCATCCAGGCGGCATTGCCTGTGCCCAGCGCGCCTGTAGAGAGGCAACACAGGGAAGCTGGAGTGCAATGTCACTCCTACGTCTGTGTGGTGATGGCAGGGTTGTGCCGAACTCGACTCAATAGAAGCAGTAATTAGTTGTAATTTACGGGCGACTCCTCCCTGGTGACCCCACTACTCAGAATTCCCTGGCCACTTAGAGAGATCATGTTTTCCTCTCACAGTACGCGCCACTCAAATGAACCACAACATTGCCATAATGGCCCACTCCCCACTGGTTTGCCCACCTTCTGCAAGGTAGCTGAAAGTCACTTGGTGGAAGCTCAGTGGAGCGTACACACTCCTATTTCCATCTATTAAGATGTTAGGAGAAGGGCACACAAAGTCCAATAAACACCGTAATGACAGCAATTCACGGCAATGTCAAGAGTTCAACTGGAAATGGGCGAGACTAGGAGGTGAATTTGACAGACAGTTGTTTTCACGATATCACGGCCCGCACCATTATATATAATTTTAATCTGACATTAGCACTCTTTGTGTACTGGTATATCAGTGTAAATGGAATGTAGGTAATTTTGCATTTCAGACAGGGTATTACGTTGGCCTTGTGTTCCATTGGCCACTAATGGGCCAAAAAGCAAAATGGAAATAGCTTCCTAATGACCTGAGTGAGGCCTATCAGTGAAGCTAAATAAATTATCTAGCTACAGCAAGAGCAATGTGCAATTTGCGCCATATGAAAAGTGCTAGCGTGTCGTTTCGCCGCTGTAACTAGTGTAATAATGTAGACTGCTTTATAAAATGTTCATCCTCTTTTCTTGTGTGTAGTAAACAACCAGGATCAATTTACACTTTCACTAGCTGCAGAGGAGTGAATTACACCCTCAACCTGGGAGGAATAGAAAGAAAAGAGAGAAACCTCTAACATTGATAAATGAGGAAGTTTCTATGGCTAACATCTCTCTACAGGTCATACGCCTGCAGCTGTGTTGTCTGCTGGGTGTTTGCAGTGTGGGACTATAAAATGCTTCTGGTGCTACTAAATATCCAGACCCTACTTTATGTCCTCAAACAAAGTGTGTAAATAACATCGCTGATAAAAAATGTGTATTGCTTTATTTTATTTAAAAAAAAACACACAAGATCCTGTAACTTTTGTTATTAATGTTGTTATTGTTAGTATTATTTTGATTTTTTATTATTTTTTTTTTTTCATTTTGTTTTTGGATATCTTTCTGTGTCCCTACCTCTTCCCCTTTTTGCATTGGCATTCTGCATTTTATTTATTTAATTTTTAAAAGGATAGTTCACCCATCATTCATCAATTCTGTCATTAATTAATGCACTGAGGAATGCACACACATGCATCCTGGTACTCTTGTGAATGCGCAGCAGAGAAACACGGAAGAGAAGAAATTGCAGGGTCAGAAAGCTCTGGGATTTTATCAAAAATATCTTAATTTGTATTCTGAAGACGAAGGAAGGTTTTATGGGTTTGGAACGACATGAGGTGAGTAATTAATGACAGAATTTAATTTTTTTGGTGACCTAACCCTTAGATGAAAGCAAAATGTATCGATTTTTTTTTTTTTTTCATAATGTATTTTTAGAATTTAGTAGGGCCCTATGAAATCTGTTGTGTTTTACACAAATTCAGTTTTATTTATTTTTTCCAAATTCCATTTTTTCCGTTTGAATTTTTTTGGATTCCTTTTGGGGTTATTTGTTTTTTCTTCTCCCCATACAGATCCATATCGCGATTTAATTTAGGTGTAATGACCTACTTTTGATTAATTCTTTCAAAGTTTGACAAATTCTGTGACATCCCACGTTATACAGTAAATTCCATTTTTATGACTGGAAAAATCACAGAAAATCATAGGGCCCTAATTTAGTTAGACAATGTACTATTAAAAATGTGTCTGTTTCTCTGATAGAATGTTTAAAGAGTCATTCAAAAATGCACTTTATAAATCAAAAAGGTGGCTGGCTCATATGACCCTAAAGTGGGCACAGTATTTTGCATTAGATTCTTAACGGTACATATAGATTTGTCACAACCAGGCACTGCAGAAATTGCTCTTTTTTTTCTAAAAGCAGAGAAATGACCTATGTTTGTCTTATTTATATACATTGATTAAATGTAGGAAGCATAACATTGATTTTCATGGGCACTGACTTTAATGTGACTTTTAGAGATTTTTTTTTTTTTTCTTTCTTGCAGAGTTTTTTTTTCCGTTTCGTTCACTAATACACCCCCCATCCCCCAAACTCTCATATGTCTCTCTCAGGTGAGTTTGATGCGTAATGACCCTCACGGCAGTCCTGCGGGGGAGAGGGGAGAGGGTCGAGTGGGCGGACACGCTGAGGTTAGCAGTACTTTAGCGTGACGACTGGAACTGTGAGTGATCTCTCTCTTTCACCGGCCTCTGTTTCTCCCTCCTTTCCTCCCTCGGCCCACCCTTGGCAGCGTTCACCTCAGTGAGGATGAATAATTAATGTGAATAGACGCAGGGGTCATGGGTGACATGTCTGTGAGGGAGCGAATTCCTCCTTGATTAGTACATAAAAAGCAGGCCCCATCTGCCACTGTGTGGGGATGTGACAGGCGCGCCAGTATAACGGGAGGGGGGGCACCAGTGAAGGAAGTTCTAACGCAGACACAAGGAGAGCCACGGCAGGTGTGTTCACTTCATCACCGTCACATATGCACACTTCTCAGTTTAACACTAATTTTGTTACTATGTCACCTACTACCTGCCACTTTTAAAAATGCTTTGTTTGACTTTCTGTTGTGCGATCACAAAGGTGAACCTAAGTGACCCAGAAAGTTTTAATGTGTTTCAAACATCTAAACAAGACCAGGAACATCAGTGTTGGGGAATTATTACTTTAAAGTAGCAACACTAATAACCTAACTATGTTTTTAATAGCGCTTTTTTGTTTGTTTGTTTGTTTTTGAACACTCAACCAAGTACATTCAGTTTAAATCAAATATTGTCTTTGTAACAGTTTATGGTGAATTAGTTAATTGATTAATTCAGTTAGTTTCAGTGAACCAGTTGAAATAATGAACCACTGATTTATTTAAGTCCTTGCACAACAGTCTGGTATTTTAAGCCTTATTTGGATTGAATTATTTTAGTAACACTTTACAATAAGGTGTCATTTGTTAACATTAGTTAATTTATTAACTAACCTGAATGAACAATGAACAATACAATTATTACACTATTAATCTTTGTTAATGTTAGTTAAAAAAAAAACAGTCATTGTTTTTTTTTTCCATGTTCACAGAACTTGTGATTTTAATAATGCATCAGTAAATGCTGAAATTAACATTAAGATTAATAAATGCTGTAGAAGTACTATTCATTCTTAGTTCATGTTAACTAATGTAGTTAATTAATGAACCTTTTTGTAAAGTGTTACCATTATTTTTTGGTTTATCACTGTTTCTGGCTTAGTTGTGTAAGTTAGTGTATTCTTGCTTTTGTTTTGTTTTTATTAGCTGTATTTACTGTAAATTCAAATCAGTACATATTGTTTTAAAGCAGCTCACAAAAGAAGAAAAAAGGTATGTTACAGTAAGGAAGTATAGTGTTGTCAATCAGTGATTTCAAAGTGTTTTATAGTAATGTCCATATGGCATTAATGTACAGCCTTAAGATAATAAAGGTTATGTGGTTAGTAAATACCATGTATTTAATTAAGCAGACTTAATGAACAACAATTAAAGCTCATGATCATAAAAAAAAGGTTAATGCTTGATTATGTTTTTAATGCTGCTCTCTTTGCAAACACTGAAAAAAACCAACATTGTTAATATTACAAAGATGATTGGATTAATTTTTACAAGAACATACTATTTCAGTCTTTCTACTTCAAAATTTTTTTTTTTTTTTCAGTGTACAGCATTTTATTGGAAAGGAGATACACTAATGTCATTAAGTCATTGAATATTTAAAAAATAAAATTAATAATAACAGTTTTCATTATTTTTATAAAGTTATTTTTTATTATTATTTAAAAAAAAAACAATAAACAAAATGAAGTTGTCACGGCATGGTTTGCGGGGAATGATGAGGAGGAGCGAGGAGATCCAGAACATGTAACTTTATTAAATAATCCAAAACATGAACAGGAACGGACAGGAAACAGCAGGGAACCAAACGCAAACACAACGTATAAGACTTTAAGAACCGACAAACCACCATGGAACACAACCAAACTTAAATACAAAGACTAACCAATGGGGAGACAGGTGTGAACAATGAAACAGTGACAACCAATGGGGAGACAGGTGTGAACAATGAAACAGTGACATCATGATTGAAAACGGAACAGGAAGACCAAATAAGGGCATACACGGGGGAAAAAGGCGCGACTCGCGCCGTAACAAATACACCGGGGTGGGAGGGTGGGCGCCCAGGAGGCTCGTGCAGGGCAGACACAGGAGGGATAGGAGGTACGCCTCCAGGATCAGGGAGCTCAGGGAGCCATGGCGGAGCATACAGTATTTCTGTCTTGAGTCGTAACGAAGGCTCTGGGATGCGCGTCCACGATGCTACGAATTAGTGATGGGTCATTTGAAAGAATGTTTAATGTGACTCAGGAAGAACGAGTCATCTCAGGGAGTGATTCGTTCAGTCGCGCCTGTGCAACATCCTATTAGGTTCTGTACTGGAATTAGTTCACCTGTTTCGATTCTTCGGGTTTTTTGAGTTGTTCGTTCATCTTATGGGGCTGTCACGTGATGAACAAACGTCTCGAACCCGAAGACTCGAGAGATGAACTAATCAATTATTTTTCCAGCTCACACTGCATTGGTTAAGCTTATAGGGCTGTCAGGTGATGAACGAATGACTCAAACTCGAAAACTTGTCAGATAAGAGGTGAGGTGAGCTAATCATAGACTAAAGACTAAACGTAAGCAATGAATTAATCTTTTCTGTTTCTTATAGCATTATAGTTTTGTCTTGTTTGTAGTGTGATCAACGTTTGTGTAAGCAGTAGATGTGTTAGGGAAGTAACATGTAACATTTTAATTATATTTTGCTAAAATGAATGAAATGACTCGAAAAAAGATTTGTTTATTTTGCTGAACGAGACTCAAAGGTCCGAGTCGGTAAAATGATCCGAACTTCCCATCACTACTACGAATCACGTCTAAGTTCATCGTCTGTGTACTCTGGCTCAAAAATATAGAGAATGGCAAAAAACTCCATCTTATTTTCTCCTACAACTTCAGAATCGTCTGCCATCGTTGTACCTTTTTGTGTGTAAACAGCGTTTGACTTGCTTGCGCATTCTTGGTCTTTGCACGTTCGCTTTGTAAACACTGGGTCTGTAGGCTACGTTCCGTGTGACCTTTCGACGTGATTCAATAGTACGTAGTGTCATGAACACGAATCCCAGAGCCGGTGCTTCACAAGCTTTTGTGCTTAAAAAGTATCCAAATTTTTATTTTCCGAAAATAAATGACGCATCGTTTCACTAGACAAGACCCTTCTTCCTCGTCTGGGATTGTTTAGAGCCCTTTGAAGCTGCATTTAAACTACATTTTGGAAGTTCAAAATCGGGGCACCAATGAAGTTCATTATATGGAGAAAAATCCTGTAATGCTTTCCTCAAAAACCATAATTTCTTTACGACTGAAGACAGAAAGACATGAACATCTTGTGAGTGAATTATTTGTGAATTGTTGTTCTGAAAGTGGAGTTCTCCTTTAATAAAATTTATTTTAAGAGGTATAAGCCTGGCATATAACTGTGTGCGGATCTTAATTGTTTGCTTGCTACTTATTCTTAGCTGCATCTTAGCTTTTTCAGATAAGAAGTTCTTACTTTGGGAAGTTGCTGTTAACTTCTCAAAATAAGCAGCTTCCCCAACACCGCAAGTAATACTTCAAGAACTTCACATTTTTCACCTAGCCCTGCTTCACATCACTGATCTTATCATCCCTTTTTGGAGGATAATTTAGGATATATTCCCGCTACGGTGGCCACTCATTTACACTAAGGTCCTGGGGCAACATGATGCAAATTACAGTTACTGTTGAGATAACTTCATCCCAGAGTACAATACAATGTAAACACGTGCTAAAGAGGTACCAGATAAGCAAACATATATTAGGGGAAAAAAAGGCTCATCAGGTTTAGTCTAGCTAAAAGAGAACATACCCTTTGGCACTGGCTATAATTAATATGCTAAATTGAATTGCAATAATCAACGAGGGGACTAGCCTTGTGCACTGGAGGTGCACTGATTAAAATGTTAGGCTTAGGCACAGGACTGACTGAGGCTCTCTTGAATAGAGGAGAGGATACTTGGATTTACAACGCACTCTTCATTTTATCTCTAATTAGTACCAGGTCCGTAATAACCGTAAATGACTTCATTTGTATGACCACACATAAGCCCGACGGCCATTTATTTCTAATGCTCATCTGCGTTGGTCTCCTCCTACGTCGGTTAATTACATGCAAGTTGTGTTGAGCCAAAGTTGCATTTGTTAATTTGTGAGTTTGTGTAGTTGAATGTGGTCTTCCTTAAGGCCTTCATTAATCTGCTGGGGACAGATAAGAGGATAATCTTTACGGAAAGTGCGACAGCCTCGCATAAGTGGGCAAAAGTGTAGCCAAACGCTTTTTGTTTTGACATTCAAATTTGATGTGCCAAGAAAATAAGGAGTCCTTGTACCAACCGTGTGCTTCAGCACTTCCCGTTGCTGCTATTAAGCGATACAGAGATTCTTGTTCAGATACTTGTGTTCTTCAAAAGGCTTTTTTCTTTCTGTGTGTGTGGTGGTATGTTTTTTATGAGTGAATATGGTCACGGAGGAGGTACCGGTGCACTTTAAACACTCAATAATGTTACACGCACAAACAACCACACAAACCCCAAACAACAACATGTGATATGCATTCAGCTTGTTGAATTGACAACCTGAGCTCAGTTCACTGGGCACCAAACTGATTTTCATTGCATGCTTATTAACAATGGTGCTCTATTGATTTGTAGCAGGAGTAAACACCACAGGAAAATGCCACATGCCAGTCTGACATATTTCTACTGACATGCCAGATTACACGGACGCCATGGAAAGGTGTTCTCTGACAAAGCAGGCACACTCCCCTGATTTGCTTTTGTATCATCAAGCCACTGAGCAGCGAGCGATTCTCTCACATATGTCAGTATGCAGGTTAGACGGGTGGTAAATGTTATGGGAAGAGATGCAAAATTACTTCATTTGGTTGCTTACCATTCATGCGTCTATGCGAATATTCATGCTTACCAACATCTGTCACTTCCAATATCACTTGTACGCTGAGATGCTGCTCGGACTTTATGTGAGATACGGCGCACATAATAGAGCGATTCATTTCCTGCTGCTCCTTTTGACACCTGAGTATGTGTCAAGAGTTTACATACAAATACACATCTATAACATCACAGCTTTCTTTTGAATGTCCTCCCATGAGCCATTCTGGGAAATGATGTTTTTTTTTTTCCACATACATTTTTCAAAGGAGCGTTTTAGCAACTCTGGAATGTCACCAATCAGGTCAATGCTGCAGGGCCCGTAATTCTTTTGAAACGACACGCTTTTAATTCCTGTCTACAGGCCACAGGAGAAGAGCAGGCTGACATCCTTTAGTCATGTTGTGGATGGAGGTGCTCTTGGGATGTAGAGGGTGCACGCAATAACACATCTAGGACACAGAAGAGAGCGTGACTCAATCCCTTGCTGTTGCTTTCTGCCTGCTCTCATTGCACATCCTCTTAACACTTTGCTAACATTATATAACTGATTCCAAATTACATGACAGAAATTGCAGTCAGTAACATAATCCATTACATTGCACATTTCAGGTAATACAATCAGACTACTTTTAGATAACTTTTAAATGACTTTTGACTTTTATCACATTGACTCGTTTATCACATTGAATTAAACAGGATGAGTTTGGACCATAATGATGTAAAAATGCAAAGAGTGAGAAAATATATGAAGAGTTCAGATGCGAAACCAGCTAAAAGCCATCTCGGTCAAAAATGAGATAATGATACTGAGCGAATGCTAGTATACATCCATCAGATAATTTTATTTCAAACTCGCTAAATTCCAGCCTCACCCCAATCAGAAATACCAGTACTTACATAGAAACCTATACAAAGTAGCCAGAAAGAAATGCTAATTTTAAAGAAATTCGTCAGTTGAATTTAGAGGCTTTTGCATCTGAACTCTTCATATATTCCTTTCTAACATTATATTACATTAAGGTTTCCCAAACTGGGGTTTCTGAGTTTAAAGAAGAAGTCCACTTCCAGAAATTTACAGATAATGTACTCTCCCCCTTGTCATTCAATATGTTCATGTCTTTCTTTTTTCAGTTGTAAAGAAATTGTTTTTTAAGAAAAACGTTTCAGGATTTTTCCTCCATATAATGGACTGATATGGTGCCCTGAGTTTGAACTTCCAAAATGCAGTTTAAATGCGGCTTCAAACGATCCCAAATGCATTTGTAAATGATCCCAGCCGAGGAAGAAGGGTCTGATCTAGCGAAATGATCGGTTATTTTCATAAAAAAAAAAATACAATTTAAATACTTTTTAATCTCAAACGCTCATCTTGTCTTACTCTGTCTGAACTCTGTGTATTCTGGTTCAAGACAGTTAGGGTATGTTGGAAAACTCAAATCGTATTTTCTATAAAGTAAATGTATTAGGTGAAAGAGGTTCAGATGACAAAAAGTTTGAGAATGTACAATATACAAGTAAGAAATAACACGAATGAGTGCGTTTTAAAGGGTTTGAAAGACAAAAGCCTTTCAATAATACATAATAATACATGGTTAAATAACCTACTGATAATAGTGATAATTCAAATAAAATGACTGTGTTCATCAGTAGTTTATGCAATGTTAAACCTGAAATGATTTGTGTAAATCCATTGATCAAATGCTGTCAAAAACTGCAACTTTATGAGTGTATGTAAGTGATAGACTTTTAAATTTAAATTTTAAAAAGGAAAATTTAAAAGAAAAAAAAGGGGAATAATTTATTGTTATCAATAAAAAGTAACTGTAGTCTGCTAAGGAATATTTTAAGATGTAATTTACTCTAATTACAAGTACTTAATTTTTGAAATCTGATTACATAATCCAGATTACATGTAATCAGTTACTACCCAGCTCTGTTAAGAAAATGACAGTTTGCTTCACCTAGACTGAAACCCTGTTCATCACGTCTTATGCGTTCTAGCAGTCAGTTTATTAAATTATTCAGCTGACGTTTCGTCTCATGCGTTCTGCAGCACTTCAGATAGGTGTTATTTATCACTTCTCACGAACAAAATGTGCCTACAACAGCTCGGCACCTCAAACTTTAGATTCATACTTCTGCAATTCTTTTTTGTAATTGTTTACAATCAACTTTTTATTTTATAACAGTGCTAATAAGAAAAGTTTCTCAAGTACAAGTTCAGCACAGTGAAAGTATTTCTTAAAGGGATAGTTCACGCAAAAATGAAAATTCTGTCATTAATTACTCACCCTCATGTTGTTCAAAACCCGTAACCCTTTGTTCATCTTTGGAACACAAGATTTTTTTAATGAGATCTGAGAGCTTTCTGACCATGCATAGACAGCAACGCAAATACCATGTTCAATAAAGTCATAACGAATATGTCTCACAAATATATTTGTATATTCATTGATACCCAACTCCTTTGCTTCCCAAATAGGACTGATGCTGTTCCGTCTGAATCTGGGATATGGATGTCAAGATTATCACTCTGCAATACAGGAATATCATAACGGAGGGGCATTTGAAGCAGTGAATGCACCTGCTCTTGTAAAATGGCCTCATATTCGTTGGCCGTTATACAACTGTGCAGTGCAATCGCTGGACCTAATAGCTCCCATGAGGTGGCAACCCATACCATTACAGATACCCACTATGTTTAACAGTTGGCCGTTTGGTCCAGGTTTTGTCCAAGTGGTTTACCAATGGCATTACTGCCAACAATTTTAGCTTTGTGTAGCTGTTGACATGCAGATTTTGTTGTAACAGGGTCACAGAGGTGCTGATGTAATTCTGTGGTAATTTATGAGGCCGTACATTTGTGCCATTTAACACCTATTTTGTTAAGTGGTCGTCTGTTCCTGTTAGTGAGCTTAGACTTACAGTGATTATTTTTGCCAATGCAGTATGTTCATGTTTGGCATATGCTCACATTGCTGTTGAGATTGTTCCAAACATTAAATAACTTTGCTGTTTTTCAACACTGTTTGGCCTGGAGTTCAGCTAGTACTTGCCTGTGGCTTAAAACCCAACACATGAAACTGGCAGTTGTCAGACCTCTTTTATATCTGATCTAAATGCTAATTGCCAATCAAGCAAGGGTGTCTCACCTCTGCAGCTGGGTTTTTAGTAGTGATTAAACTCGGTTAAACTTGTCTACCCCCTCTTTGACACTTCGGTGTTTCTAGTGTTTCTCATTCCCCTCCATTAATGTAAAGCATAATATACAATCAGTCAGTCATTAATGCAAAAGGTAACACTTCATTTTAAGAACCAATTTTCACTATTAAAAAAATAGTTCAATGAAAAATGAAAATTCTGCCATTGATTACTCACATTCATGTCATTCCAAACCTGCGTTCATCTTTTTAATGACATCCGAAAGCTTTCTGACCCTGCATAGACAGCAACGCAACCACCACATTCAAGGCTTAGAAAGTTAGTAAGGACATCTTTAAAATAGCCCATGTGACATCAGTGGTTCAACCTTAATGTATGAAACTACAAGAATAATTTTTGTGCGCAGAAAAAACAAAAATAACGCAAAAATGGCTCCTGCGTCAGCAGCACCACACAAATGCGCAGTACTGTCGTGAACGTTATTTTTGTTTCTTTGCACATAAAAAGTATTCTCGTAGCTTCATAATATTACGGTTGAACCACTGATGTCACATGGACTGTTTTATCAGTGTCCTCACTACCTTTCTGGGCCTTGAAAGGACTTAAAAAAATATCTTGCTTTGTGCTCCAAAGATCAACGAAGGTATTACCGGTTTGAAACGACAACAGGGTGAGTAATTAATGACACAGTTTTTTATTTTTTGGTAAACTATACCTTTAACTAGTTGCTTATTAGCATGCATATTGGATTTTACAGTATGTATAAAGCACATATTAATGCCTTATTCTACATGACCATATTTTAGATCCCTTAAAGTAGAAGTTTCAGGTGAAAAAGTATATAAATTGTCAATTTGTTTTGAAAATAGCCAATCGTTTCACTCGGTAAGACCCTTCTTCCTTACCTGGGATCGTTTAGAGCTATTTGAAGCTGCATTTAAACTGCATTTTGGAAGTTCAAACTTAGGGGGACCATTGAAGTCCACTATATGGTGATAATTCCTGAAATGTTTTCCTCAAGAAACATTATTTCTTATCAACTGAAGAAATAAAGACATGAACATCTTGGATAACAAGGGGGTGAGTAAATTATCTGTAAATTTTTGTTCTGGAAGTGGAATGAAATTATGAGTTTATTGAGGCAAAAGTCATAGTTAATAGTTAATATGTGTTCCCTAAAACTCAGACATTTTTAAGAATATTTATATTTGTTTTATTATTCTTTGTGTGTTTTTATATGTATCTATGTATGTATGTCTATTCACACAGACTGTATTATTGTATAAATGGACTATCCTGACATGGAGTATGAACATCAGGCAGCAAGGGAGCTCAGTTTTCAATCGTCAGCCCTCCCTCTGCCACCTGCACCCCTTTTAAATGAATTTGTCATAGCTCTCTGTTTGCAACTATCCAGACTGGGGGCTTCAGCTGGGGAACTTCCATCATTTTAATGATATCAAAAATAGTGTCAGGCTGAAGTCAATTTTTTCAGCAACTTACCAAAATGTTTGGAAAGAAAAAACATCCTGGAATGGTATTGTTATGGCATTCATTATTTGCTGTCATTGTTGTATCGAGCTCTGAAAAACGCAATCTATTTTGCTGTCCCGGTTTCCTAGCGGTGATCCTCCCAGGCATGATGTAGCAAAGCATTCTTGTGACACTCAGGCTGAGGGGGCCACTGACAATCACCTGTGCGCTTGTGTCCTTACTCTGTTTCAACAGCCGATAAGTAACCCAAAAATGAATTCCATTAGGAAACAAATCTCAGGCCAATTCCCCTCTATCACACCGCGGGTCAAACGGCATAATACTTGAGGTCAGGGGAGAAATGGGTTACAGCGTATTAGGGCTGAAATCCTTTCACTGCCTGGTGACACAGGTGGTGACTAACACTCTCACCATAATGGGATTTCCCAAGAGATCTGCCATTTTGGTTCAGAACTCTCTGGCCCTTCACAGATTAATAACTCAATGGATTACCTGCTGCACTTTCCAAGGGCATTAAACTAAGTTCTCACCCTAATCAATCGGTTGAAGCTATTCCGCCATCAACACAGTTCAATACTGTACACTTCATTTCCCTCACAGAAGGGGGGACTGCACTTAATTATTCTCCATTGTGAAGCATTTTTCAGCATCAGTCCACCCTCACAGGTTAGACAAAGGCATGAAGGGAGGATTAAATTTCTCTGCACGCTTTAATGAGAGTGATGTAAATGGCTAGTCGAATAACTTCCATAGCCGTGTAGTGGAACCAGAGTGACCAGTGAGTCAGATCACAGCACAGAAGAAATCAATAAGCTGGCAGTTTTAAATGAGTTTAGCGCTGCTCGCTGAGTAAAAGAAAAGAGAAAAAGAAAACATAAACATCACCTCCTCTCCAGCCTCCTCTCGGGGAGGGTTTTATTGCTGTAAATTAGATAGAAAGACGCTGTTTACAAAGATATATGAGTCCTGAGTATCATTGCAGTATATTTCTTTGACACTTAGCCTCCATTTACAGTACAAGGGAGGACGTTTATGAAGGACATTTGCTATCTAGATGAGGTGTTATCAGGGTTTCTTGGTGACCATACGCTTTGGCAAGGTCACGAAAGGCCTCTGTCAGCAGTGACAGTCAGTGTAGGCCTGTTTACCTGGATCAGAGTTTTATTTATCACAAGGTTCCATGCCATGAATTTCCTAATGTCTTTAGGACTGTAAATTTCCCTAATGCAGTTCCGCAGCCCTTGTCTGCTATCATAAAACCTGTGAAGTTACCCACTGTACTTTTAATGTCATTTCAAGTTGAGCAAACTAAGTTGCAACATGTTGGCTAAGCAGACTTGAATATGATCTTGATGCAAACAAGCACTATTTCTCACAAAATATTTTATAAGTGAGATGTTTTAAAGATTATTGCAGCGCTCTGCAGATATGTTTACCCACTACCCTAAACACAAGAAATCAAATAATTACGAACAGGAGCGTATGGAGGCACATGTTTAATTCAGTGTGTTCCCATATATTTACATAACTAAATGTTTAAACAAATTAAATGTATATATAATATTTAAATATTATATATGTAAGGAATAAGTGATGACGGGCTGTTGAATTATTTAACAAAATAATGCACATCTGAGGTGGTAATGTGGTTCAAAGGACCGGAGTCAATTATTCCACTTATACTACTGTTACCACACCTCAAGACATTGTTCAGATGTTGTATTTCAAGTAATTTGTCCTTTTTTTGTTCTTAAAACACTCTTGTGAGTAAGATTAATTTCTTATGCATCTCATCCAACGCCAATTCCAAAACGTCGTTTTTGACCTTGCCAGTCAAAAGTTTTTGAACAGTAAGATTTTTACTTTTTTTTAATTCTCTTCTGCTCACCAAGCCTGCATTTATTTGATCCAAAATACAGTAAAAGCAGTAATATTGTGAAATATTTTTACCATTTAAAATAACTGCTTTCTATTTGAATATATTTTAAAATGTAATTTATACCTGTGATCAAAGCTACATTTTCATTATTACTCCAGTCTTAAGTGTCATGTGATCCTTAAGAAATCATTCTAATATGCTGATTTGTTGTTCAAGAAACATTATTATTATTATTATTATTATCATTTTTTAAAACAACTCAGTACATTTTCTTTTCAGGATTCTTTGATGAATAGAAAGATCCAAAGATCAGCATTTATTTGAAATAAAAAGCTTTTGTAACAGTAAACACTATATCATTCAAAAGCAGTATCAGTATTTTTATTTGTTTGTTTTATTTTTGAGAAAATAATTATAAAAATTAATACTTTTACTTGCAAAGGATGCTTTAAATTAATCAAAAGATGATAAAGACATTTATAATGTTAAAAAAGATTTCTATTTCAGATAAATGCTGTTCTTCTGAATTTTCTATTCATCAGAAAGACCTGGAAAAATCGTCTGTTTTCAACATAATAATAGTAATAATAATAATAATAATAATAATATAATATAATGTTTTTGAGCATATTTTGAGAATATTAGAATGATTTCTGAAGGATCATGTGACTAGAGTAATGATGCTAAAATTCTGCTTTGAAATCACAGGAATAAATTACATTTTAAAATATATTTAAATAAAAAACAGTTATTTTGAAAAGTAAAAATAAACAAACATTTTGCTGTTTTTGCTGTGCTTTGAATCAATTAAATGCAGGCTTGGTGAGCAGAAGAGACTTATTTAAAAAACATTAAAAATCTTGCTGTTCAAAAAGCTTCGACTGGTAGTGTAGTAAAGGAGATTTGAACTGTTAATAGCAGACTAATGTTACTAATGAAATTATGAGTGAGAGAGAGATTTAGCATGTGAATTACCTGAGCTTGTGTATCTCTCAACGGTGTTCAGCCGCAATGTCCCTATTAATAGTAAAACAACAACACTGTTATTACCTCGCTAGTGAGAAATGTCATATTCTTTTTAAGTTGCTAAACAATTTTACTGATCAAATCATCAGAGTAGTGCTAACAACACATTTCTGTGCGTGCTTTGTGTGTGCGAGAGTGCGTCGTATGCATTTGAGCGTGAGAAATAGTGTATGCTTTCCATACATAATAAAACAAAATTTTGTGGCAAAAACATGGACTTTTTTTTTTGTCAGATTGTTTACTGTATTTATTTGCTTGTGAGTTTTGGTTATTTTGCTGTTGTAAGGACTTTTGAAATAACAGAAATCATTTGGTGAAGTGATATGATCATGTAATGCGGTCAAGACCTGCCTGGATTTACTTTAGCCGTGCGATTCTCTCTTTCTCTTTCTTTCTCAAAATAATTGCACACCTTAGAAAGCTACATCATAAGCTCAGGCAGTGAAAAATACATTGAATACAACTGACAACATGCTGAAAGACAAGACAGAGTAGGTTACTTCTGGTATGAAACAAGGTCTCAGCTTTAAAATTTGGTAATTTTTTTAAGAAATTCAAACAATAAATACCATTTTACTGGCTTTTTAGTGTGTCGTGATAGATCACTGTTGCCTTATTAGATCAATCGACATGTGAACCGATCTTTTTTTTTTTTTTGTCATAAAGCACGTTTTATGAATGAACATCAGAATGTATTTTATTTCATCCGCAGAAAGATGTCAATACACACTAGTCCACCTAAGTTAATCTGCTTTCCTGATTGATTTGATTGTCGGACAGAATGGCGTTTTCAGCTTTATGATTGGTCAAGCTTTTTGCGAAGGGTCAATTAGATTCAAGCATTCAACAGCCCCATAGTATGAAATATTTTAATATACCATTAAGCATCAGAATATATACTGCGTTTTCTATGCATACTGGTGTTTAAAAATCTTGCTTGTATGAAATTGCTTAAAAAATAGCTTAGTTCACTCAACAAAAAGAAAGAAAGAAAGAACTATTATAATTTTTTATTTTCGTTTGAACTGCCCCTTTAAGTGTCCTTCTCTGTGTACACTCCTTTTAAGCTTCTTGAAATAATATCTTGATCAAAGTTTATTTTTATCATGTTTATAAAAGACAGAACACTCAAATTGGATTGGGACAATCGTGGTTTATTACATTAATAAGTAATTAAAATGATATTAGAGTAAACATGTACATCTATTTTCATTTGAAGCCAGATAATTATTTGCGTTTGAAGTAAAGGAAACAACAAATGCTTCAATTTCAAAACTCTGGCAGCCTCCCACAATGAAACAATTTAATTATCCGACAAAATAAATCTGTGTTATTGTAGTACTGGCACTTACAAGCACTTTTGTATCTTCGGAGGTGTTAAAGCAGAACAAAGAGAGACATTTTACAGGACCATCTTCTACATGCTGCGCTCCCCCCCACCCTCTCGCTCTTCACTCCCGCTGAGATGAAGAGCGTTGCGAAGCCCACCTATTAGACAGCACGCTAGCCTCCCTGGGCTCCTTCCCAGGAAACAGGTCCGGGGGCGTTCTGTCAGCAAGTTCCTCTGGGAGTAGTCACACTTTTTAAAAGACGGAAATTAAGTGGAAAAATGTCTGTTCCCTCACTGATGTAATTATCTGTCCTGGATTAACATCTGTTCACTGGCACAAGTGCCAAGTCCACTTCAACATGTTCCAACTCCTTGTGCCCAGGCTGGATGTATACCTGTATCTGTTCCTAATGCCGTGTACCTTGGCACGCGTTGCCGCTGTTTCTCCCTCTGACATTAGCAAACTATTCAACATCTGCCCCCCTCATCAGTCCAGCATCTATTTGCACGCCACTTTTTCACTCTAACCTTGTAAAAGTTTGTTCCCATTTATTCCGAGAAAGCTATTAAATCGGGTAGCTGAAAGTGGAGAAAAGTTCTGTACACTACACATCTATACAGCCATTCATCCATCTATCTAGATGCTGTTTTTGGATAAATTACATAAATCTTTGTTTTCTATTGCTCAGATAGCAGATGGTATCACGGTTCATTTGACAGTCAGAAGAGCCTTGAATACAATGATGTCACACTCTGTCTGTTTCCACATATTTACATCCACACGAGCATCTAATTCATCCCAATGGCAGTACAGGAAAGTCTACTGTCATTGGATAATCACGCACTTCCTGCGTTGGGCCTCTAGATAACGCATTATCATGCATCATTTATCTTCATTATGTGTGTCAGTGCTTGTGTCATAGTGGGCGTACTTCATGAATTCCAGCTGCTGGCATAATCGCATGCACGCACTATTCATAAAATTCAGGCGAATCTTGAAGATACCTGATTTAATTTCTTGCACAGCACCTGTAAAAAAAAGACAGTGTGCCAAATGCATATTTCGCCAAGGAGAGTGGACATTGACAGGATGGTAAATGAATTTGGTGGTTGAAAATGTCACCTCGCTTCCTCCTGTTGCGCCATTAGAGTTAGGCAGGACTGGTGTGGTGAGATGACCTGAAGGACTAGCCTGTCACACTTCATACTAATGTTATGCCCAGAGGGAGCAAATTAAACCTGAACTGTGCGGTGGAAAAGTGGATCTACATCTCTCTTTTGCTTGCTGCTAATTATCGTTATTCTTTAGTTATAAGAGCAGGGCAGACAAACTGGCATGTCCTTTCTATTAAGCTAAATGTCTCGGGAGTTTTTAGGGATAGGTTAATGAACTGCAGAATATCTTGGAAAGTGCAATCAAAGCCTAGTGATTATGGAAGAGTATGTAACATTTCTGTTTCAGTCTCAGGCCTGGGCCTCAAGCACTCTTGGGTATACCGCCGGTGTTGTTTCAGAAAACCGTAATTAGGCACAACACTGAAGGTTTTCCATGCTGCAATCCCAGTATCCTCTGACCATCCTCCTCAGAGCCGTACATGTAAATGGGCTCTGCTGGGCAATGATTTCAGCTGCGCTAATTGCGATGCAGAGCGCATCTTGAGCCGAGTCTGGCTAAGATTTGCTTAGCCTCTGGCTCGTCAAATGATTATAAAATTGATTGAATTAATAATGATCGGTATTAACATGGAGCATAGGTTTGTGTGAGGGAAATTAGTGAGAGCACAGACACAATGAATACATTATGAGTCTTTATAATGAATCAAACTTGATTGAGGTTGTAGAATAGTGCATACACTCAATGCCATTTGACAAATAGTCACATTTTATACATGCATTAAACCTGGAAGTTAAAGATTTATAAACATAAAACGGCCAAAAGTTCGTTTTGGGAATGTCCTCTTTGGTAAAATAAATAATATATATATATATATATATATATATATATATATATATATTATTGTAAAAATGCATGAATAAAAGTAATAAATCCACTATAATTTTAGAAATAATGCTGTTTTTGTGTGAAGGAATTTAATAATTTAAAGGGGGTCCAATGCCATGAGTTGCACATTTGAAAACAAAGCCCACTAGACAGTGATCATGTGCTGATTCTGAACGCATCTCTCACTGACAAAGGAGTATAACGTTACTTTAAAGGCGAAATGTTTGCAAAATGGAGCTTTGTGCTCGTGTATCTTACCTATCTCATTTGGCACAAATCCAAATATTCCATAATGTTTCCATATTTGCGATGGATCCAAATGCTAAACTATTATTTAGTAGGTAAATTATAGGTTTTGTACTTCCAACTGCGCTGTAAAGTTAGCAATGCTGGAAGCCTAGAACTTATGTTTTGTGTGTGTGTGCACAGACGCGATTACTTAAACTGTTTCCTTATACCAGCAAAATCAACTGAAAACTCTGTCATTTATTGTCTTCTTAATAATGCATCACTGTAAAAGGTCTTTTGTAAATTAAAGAAAACAAATAGGATGCCACTTTCTGAGTTTCCTTTCTGTCAAAAAATGAACTGAAACTCAGCATATATAGGCTACGTTACGTGACACACTTTTTTTTCCGCTTGTTTATCTGTTAACTAAATCAAATATATTTCAAGTATTTATTCCCTGTATGTATATATGTACTGCAGATTATATTTTTATAACATTATAATTTGATATAGTATTTAGTATTTTCAAATCTAGGTGAAAAAAAAAAATGTGTACTACTGTGTGTAATGTGTAATTTGTACTACTGTCTGTTCAAAATAAATGAACAAGCATGGTAGATTTGTTGTTTTTTTTCCTGTTATACCAAAATCGTATCTAACCGTGACCCCCGAACCGAGGTATGTACTAAACCATGACATCTGTATACTATAGTTATAAACTATAAATATTATTATTCAATAAATATAAATAAATATTTAATATAAATAGTAGTATGTAATAATAGTATTTAGTATGAGAAACGCTGTGTTTGTGGGGAGTTTAGTTACATTATTTCACCATTAGTTGGTGACAAGAGACTGTTTTTATGAGTGAGTCAGTAGTAAAGACTTTTATTTAGAAAGAAACTGAAACAGGGTTGTTAACAAGGAAGTTATTTTACTTTCAACTTTCACTTTGTAATACACAGAAAACAAATACACTGAGCCTTAACAGATGAAAGAATAGTACCACAAAGATATCGCTTTCCTCAGCGGACATTTAAACTAATGCTTTGTTGTGAATATGAGATTATTATGATTATATGAAGAATGAATTCTGTATCAGATGCAGGTAATCACACTCGCTCAGTCCATCTCTCTCTCATAATACACTACATAATACAATAAGCTTTCAACGAAGCAACTCTATATTCCTTTGTTACTATTTCTAAAGTGACATTTTCAAGTTAGTAACAGAGGCTTGGGCTCAGCTGTTAAACAGTCAGCTTGAGATTTGAATCCATGGTGGAAGAAAGTCGTTTGCACAAAAGAGGGTTTTTAAAGACCCGCCATTGTTGTTTCTTATGTATTTACACACTCGTGTCATCAAACCGTTGTATTCATATGGCTGTATATCGGAAAGCTGTGATTACTTATGACACTTGGATATATTCAAGCAAGACATTTTATTAATGCATTTAAAAAGTGTATTCATAAAAGCAGTAACACTGTTGGATACAATTTTTCACCAATATACAGAAAAACTACTTCAGGTCTCTACGACAGAGTGAAACTATGCCTGTCAGATTTGTTTTTAAGCAAGCAACACTATTAAAATACTCTTTGGAGTATGGCTTTGATTATCCAGCCATGTCCTTGGTTTAGAATGGATAGATGTCTATAATGGACGTCTCTCAAAGTGGAAACCATTAAAATTCCTTTGAACAGTAGCTGACTCGATTGGGATTAAAGAGGTGACATTGCTTAGAAAAGGCTTATTCCATTTCTGAAGCTGTTTTGAGTTTGATAAATCTACCTGCAGCCTCTCGCTATGTAAATACACAAATGTGATGCTGTGGCGTTTCAGGTGTTGTGGATGTCAGCAAACTGCCAATCTAGGTTTTGCATGCGCATCTTCACATTTCAGATTTTAAGGGCCTCAAGTGTGAAAGCGATTTGCTTAGATTTCTCCCAAGAGTCAGCTTCTGATTTTGTACAAACCAGATTTTTTTTTTTTCTCTCCAGGACGCCGTGTAATTTATGGTGGCACTTCATTAGTGAGTTTTAGAGAAACTTGTCAATGTGCGATGAACAGCTCTGTATTATCTTAAGTTAATATGCGGTTTGGGTGATTCAGGCAATTCAGTTTGAGAAAGCTAAGCATTATGATTTTTTAAAACCCAGCACATCCAGCTGTGTTTGTAGTGCAAGCTGTTTTGCCTAATAATCTGTGTGTTTGTAGCTCATTTGATTAGCATAAGCTTTCTAGCATGTCCAGTTTTGTTTTCATTATTTCTTTTGCCTGTCTGTTTTGTTTAGTGATGATGGTCAGCTAGTAAACTGCAGGTGGTGTTCAGCATGTTTCAGCGATTCGCACAACCGGGTGTCTCTGTGGGTTCAGCCTCTCATCAATGTTGTTTTTTGGCATATTGTCGCCTGTTGACAAACTCCACTCTATTGTGTATTTGTATAGTCAAATACTAGACTAAAATGGTTCTTTCTTTTCCACTTTTTTGTGGTATGGATAAAGCTGGCAGTGGTTGAAGATCTGGGCACAGTTAAGAAAACACTTAATAATAATATTCTTACAGTTTGTACTGAGTGTTTTTTTTTATTATTATGAATAGGTTACATGCAATCTGCATCTAGCTTTGTAACTGAAAGGTTATGGGTTTGAATCCAACAGCTTTACCCCCATTATTAATCACTTTAATAATTGCTGTGAATATAAACATTCACTAAAATAACTTCTTGTTTACTTTTTCCATTGCTAGCATTCACAAACAATAATGATGCCTGACGGAAACTTCTCTTTATTGATTTTTGTTTCCTGCGGAGTACCACAGGATTCTGTCTCCAACCCATTTTTACCACTCTTTGTATGCGCTCCCTTTGAGTTCTGTTTTTCAAACACATAGCATTTTTCGACACATAACATCTATTATACTGATGACACACAGTTGTGCTAATCATTGCTATAAATCTTTGTGATTGCCTTGTGAGCAGTAAATGGCTAAAAGCTTTTTTCCATATAAATGAGAGTGACAGAAGGTATTATATTCCTCAAGCTCCTAGTTTAGCCAATAATTAAGGGTCCTTGTCACTCATGCCAAAAACCTGGGTGTTGTCTTCAGTAAGGTTTTGGCATGGATTCAGCACTGAAATCTGACAAATAAGTGCTACTATGAAAGCAGCTTTTTCAGTTCAGGGTCATTGCTAAATTAAAGCTTTGAATTATATAGAGGTACGATCTTGTTTTTAACTGCTGTGAAGCTCTGAACATAATTTTTGTGAAAATATTTTTTTTTAAATAATTTAAATAAAATGCATATTTTTGTTTTAGATTTTATGTTTCCTTAAGCTGTTGTTTACTATGTTATAAAATATTATACTATACTATTCAGGGCTTTTTTTGTTTTGTTTTGTTTAAATAATTTTGTATTATACAAAAGAAATTGAAAAAATATTACATTAGGGTAATTTTTTAGGCTTCTTTACCTAACCAAAGTCTCATGTCCAATCGTCATGCTTTAACTTAGCAATTTCGGTAACAATTTATTATAGGGAACAATTCTCACTATTAACTAGTTACTTACTAGCATGCCTATTATTAACATATTGGCTTTTTATTAGTACTTATAAAGCACCTATTCTGTATGACCATATTCTACATCCCTGATCCTATACTTATACTATTATAAAGCAGCAAATTAGGAGTTTATTGAGGCAATTATTGTTAATAGCAAGAACTGGACCTTAAAATAAAGTGTGACCACAATTTCTGTGTTGCATTAGTTTTGAATATTTCTCCTGGGCATTTAATAATTTTTCAGTCTGAGTTAAATCTCTTTCTTTGGCTCATTTTATCTGTAAAAGAAAACCTGCTTAATAATTATGCACACCTGAACACAAGGAGTTTTTTCACTTCTAGCTGAAAAAAAATTACTTGTAGGATTTACTTAAAAAAATACATTTTAAGTAAGTTTTACTGCTACTGCTCTGTACAATTTACTTACTATTGAACTTAAAACTCATAAGAGAAATTAAGTAAATATTACATAATGATATATAATTTCAATTATAGAATTAAGGAAAATCTACTTACCCAAGTTAAGTAAATTTAACAAAGAAAATTAGTAACTTTAGCTTCACTGGTAAGCGTTTGAGTAATTTTTTTACTTGGCAATACTTTGATTTTACTTAATATGGAACTCAATTAAACCATGCGTTTAAAGTGTATGTTACTTAGAAACATATAAGTAAATTATATAATAGATTTCATGTAGACACCATATCTACATAATCAGTAAAGCGGTGCTCATCCAAACATGGAGACTTCAATACTTGGTACACAATACACGATGACGGCAACATTCCGTGGTTCGTTTTTGAGCATAAATGTGTCATTTTGAGTAGAAATTGAAGTCCAGATGTAACAAAAATGTAAAAAAGTTACTAAATCTATCAACAAAAACAATGATAAAACTGTAAATACTGGAAAACAGAAAAAAAAAAAAACAACCTGATTAATTATTCATGCCCAGTGCATGATGGGAACACCAGTATCAATTAAATTTCTAACACTTGTATTTACACTTTAACTTCTACAAGCTTAAATTAAGTACCAATATAGAATTTACTTTGTTTCTTTAAAATTATTGCCTGAACTAGCTTTTTCATGTAGAAATTACATTTGATTTTCTGTAGTATTTACTATACCACAGAATTATTTTTATGAGTATATATCACTTAAATGATTAAATACAAAATTATTAGTAGTTATTAAGATTAATGTGGTGTGGAATTGGTAAAATGTGCTTGGGGAAAAAAAAAATATGATCAGAATATCAATATGCATCATAATTATGCACGCTCTGTATGTTTTGTATTATATGTAGGCATTTGATTTAAACATGATAGATTGATTACCTTAAGGTTTGCTGTTGAGATATATATTGTTTTGTTTTTTTTTTTTTGTTCTTTTTTTCTGGCCAAATGAGTTATTTGGTTGTTTATGCCTTGCTTACAGTCATCTAGACTAATTGCTTGTAGAATCCAGGACTTGTTATTGTCTCTAGTCTAAAGGTCTTCAAAGACCAAATTTCTGCCATGGCCTCTGTTTTCAAACCATTAGCTTTTGTCCACCCCGTGATTACGCATTGTAAGGTAACCATTTTCATTTGCTCCATTTAAATCCACAAGTTTTAGAGCTAAAATGTGAATTTGCTTTTTTTAGTTCTTTAGTTTGTATAGTGTATGTGTAATGCTGCTTACCTTATTTTTAGCATATTTGCTAAACAGCGCTGAGCTCTATAAATACGTGTGACTTGACTCTCTAAATATATGAGAGAATGGAAGAGAGGCTGAAATAATAGGTAGTTGGCTGGCATTTGCAAGTTTTGCTAAACCCTGCTCCTGCTGGCTAAGCCAGCCTGCCTCTCTCTGAGTGAGATGAGATGCTTCCAGCTCCCCACCTGTGCTCTCTCCCTGTCCCACCAGCCCTGCATCTTTGTGGGGAAGGGATCAGCTACAGCATGGGGCTGACAGGCTCACCATTCATTCCACACCAATGGCCAGAGGATTATTCAGGTTTAGGGACAAGTCATGGATACTAGCTTTTGTGGAGAATGTTCTGCTGCTTGAATATAAATAATATCGAGAACATATTTGAGTGCTTTCAGACCTTGTCAACAACTCATCTTTAAGATCTGAAATGATAACCTGTGTGTGTTTATTATTTTTGCTTTTATGTTATATCTTTCATTTTTGGCATTCTTTAAAGATGCCCCTGAAGATCTTAACAGTTGTACAGTAGTTTTTATACAAGTTAAAAGGCTTTTCATAAGGCTTGCTCTTTAAGCCCATGCGTTTGATGCATTTCTCTTTGAGATTTTCCCCTCAAAAGGATCTGAGTTGTGTTGATTTTTTATATGATACTAAAATGTCATTTAAAAATGTCTTTGTAGTGACTCAGCTCGTCGCACAAAAAAAGTAAATTCGCATTTTCAGTGTCAATAGGCCAATTCAGCTCTACACAGAAGAGCGTCGCCGCGTATCAGCCGAGATGCGTGTCGACAACTTTACAGACATGGTTGACATTTTCTCTTCGGCGAGAGAAAACAGTAACCTATATTATACCACATGCCTCTGCCTGCTCCGTTCTAATCTGATAATGTTGCCACGCTTGCAGTTCCAATCTGCGCCTGTCCTTGGCAGCAGATGCACTTCCTTGTGTCTGTCTTTCTGGAGAGATTTTCTATGAAAACAGATCCGCTGACAGATTTGAAGAGGCTTGATTGTGGAGTTCATCATATGGAGATCTCCTAAGTAAGACTGAAATGAATTTCCACCTCACAAATAAAAAAAAAAACAATGTCAAGGCTGTAGCTTGCACCCCAAATGCACAGATTTCCTCAGGATAAAATACTATGTGTGACCCTGGACCACAAAACCAGTCATAAGTAGCATGGGTATATTTGTAGCAATAGCCAACAATACATTTTATGGGTTAAAATGATCAATTTTTCTTTTATGCCAAAAATCATTAGGATATTAAGTAAAGATCAGTGTTCCATGAAGATATTTAGTTAAATTTCCTACCGTAAATATATCAAAACTTAATTTTTGATTAGTAATATGCATTGCCAAGACTAAGTTTAAAGGTGATTTTTCTCAATATTTAGATTTTTTTGCACCCTTAGATTCCAGATTTTCAGATAGTAGAGATGTATTTCTATGTGTCTGTGTTAGTGAGTGGCGCAGACGCACAGTTTTGTTTACTACACACATACGCTTGATGCTCGCTGTGTTTTCAGCCTCTGCCGCCTCAATATATGAGTATATGAACACATGAACATAATCTCTAGAACTGCTCTGAGAGTCACTTCTTGAGCATTTTACCTTTTCTTTTGCGGAAAACTAGTGTCATATAATGAAGACCCTAAAGGTCTTCACAGCAACCCGTCAAAATAAAAGTTCGGTTTAACTTGACAGTCAGAAATATATTAATATATTACTTAATGTAAAGATAGTTCTACTACTAATAATAAAATATTATTAACAATAATATTTACCAGAAAAATTATATACCCCCATTAAATAAATAAATAGCCTATAATAAATTAATTCTTTATCAAATCTAATTATCCTTTATAAATTCATTAGACATGCTTTTGATTATTAAAATGTAATAAAACTATTAAAATAGAATCCAGAAAATTAATGAAAAACAGAGACTCACAAACAAAACTGAATTTGAGAAAAATAATAAAACTTCTTTCATAGGGCCTTAAAAGCATGTAATTTTTGTTAAACTTGTAATAAATTGCTGTTAAAAAAAGCGTAGACATGGTTTTTGATAAATATATATATTTTTTTAATGTAACCATTAAAATAGAATCTAGAAAAATTTTATTGAATTTAGGAAAAAATAAAATAGATTTCATAGGGCCCTCTTTATTTCATTTGTGTCTTTGTTTTATTGTAGTTGTCCTTTAGTTTGTTGCTTGCATCTAGGTTTTTATTATTAATAGCAAAGATAAAATAACAAAAAAAATGACTGTGTCATGATATAATTTGTTGTTGTGAAATAAAATGACTATATCATGAAATAAGATTTGGCTTTATCCTTTAAGTGAACTTACCAATAAAGCAAGGATCTCTACATACCTGTAGGCTTTACCATAATCCTCTGTAGTGGCACTTGCATGTGATTATTATTTTATTTTTTATTTTTTTAAAGAGGGGATGAAATGCTTTGTTTTAATAGATAAAATAACTATGATCTCCATTTGGATCATCTATTATTCATTTACTATTCCTGTTGTTCTATGTTTTTTCGTAGTGTCAGTTCAGTAGTAGTATTGTGATATTTTAGTCAGGTATCATATTGAAGTCAAAATTTTGGTATTGTGACAACACTAATCTCAGCCAAATATTGTCCTGTCCTAAACCATACATTAATGGAAAGCTTATTTATTCAGCTTTCAGATAATGTATAAATCTCAATTTCAAAATGATCCAGGGTCACATACGATGATTAGGCTAGTATGATGTAATATTCATGATACTGTATAATTATTTCTCCATAAATGTATGCTTGTTTTTCCCCTTACCTTTATGCACGACCAAGCCATAGTGTCCCAGTTTCTTTAAAATTGTGAATAAATAACTCGTTGTAAAATCAGCATCTTATTAAATGTCTGTAATTATCATTAGTATTATGCTAGCTTTGATGTTGTTTTTAGTGCTGTAAATATTATTTTAAAACGCTGCAAATATTATGATGCCTTTATTTTTGGGTCCTACTGGCTTCCCAGATTTTGACAGTGAAGGCTATTTAAAAATAGATAATATTGGCGAAGCAAGTATGCTCAAACCTTCTTCACTTCCTCTCACAAACTACTAAAGTCAACGAAATCATTTCACAGCACAAATACTCCTTCGGAAGCTTTGAATAAACTGCAGTTCCATACAGACTCAAATAGTCTTTTTCTTACACTGATGATTGTGCTTTTTGTGGACAATATATATGTATTTTTACCTTACCCAGACTCGTCAGTTCATGTTTGTCAAATCTAAAATGAATATGTTTTTGAACTCTCCACCCCTTGCCATGTTGCTGGACTGACAGGTACAGTGTGTGCCACAGGGGACAAGCTTGCGTGCCATAAATCGGTCACGGGTGACTTAGCAGGCCAGTTTAGAATAACAATAGCATAAAAGCTGAGGCAGCCAAATGCACAGGGAACTTCATACTCCCTGTGGACAATGAGATTATAAGCAAATTGTGAAATTCAATCTAAGTAGCTCCCCCATGGTCCACAAAGACCAGACTGTTTCTGTTTATGACAACTGAAGCTTTCTGTTTGACCACAGTGTTGTCTGCATTTTAAAAACAGAGGCTTGTGCTAGTTGAGATTTATGAGTCGTGTGTGATGTTTGTGCGCATACATATTGTACGCGTATGAGTGTGTGTCTGTGGTGACAGCTGTGATGGATCCATCAGTTACATTTGTTCTTGAACCCTCCTGCACTTAATGTCCAGAAGCAACATTTCTCAGGGCTTAAATTTCACCACTAACAGCTGAAGAAAGTGATTCACTGATTTAGTATAATCTGCCCAACTCCTGCATCTGTCAGCTACCCAGAAGCTCATTAGCAGATCATGATGCTTTTGTGTGAGATTTGCTTCATTATCATGCACAATGCCGAGTACAAAACCACTAATGATTTCTACCACTTTGTGGTAAACTATAATTTCTCTGATTCATTGATTTAAAGCTCAGATGAACTATTAGTTAGTTGAAGAAAGTCATTTTGAATTTATTCCATTGTGGAGTTATTTTAAGGGTTTGAACTAAAAGACAAATAATAGGGTGTTTATTCAGCAGTGGGTTTATATGTTGGTTATCCTAAATATTAATCAATATCGTCATCTTTTTGCAATAGCTTTTGATAGGGTTCACACAAGGTGCTTGAAGTGGTTTAAGCACTTGAATTTGACTTCTTGAAATTCAAGGTCTGGAAAACACTTGAAAAGTGCTTGAATTATTAAAAAACAATGCGTGTATGAAATAAGCGTTTAATATTTTATGTAACTTCATCTTTTTGTGCAAAATTCAGGCAATTTAAAAAACAATATTATTATTTTTTTAGCTTTTTTCAGTTAATACAAAAAACAAACAAAAACATAAAAAAACGAATAAAACATAAAACTAGCGAGCAAGCCAGTAGTAGTATTGACAGTGTCGTGTAAACATGGCCGAAGATGCGAAATTAAAACTTAACTTCGATCATACATTTCAAGAGATTCAAAAGAGCCAATCATTTTTTAATTTCGACATTGCTTGTAACGATTTTGAAAAGCACGAAGTGATGGGTGAAACTGAGTTTTTTGAAACCATTAAACCATTGGATCGCAAAATGATTCACCGTTTTGAAGTGCTCCAATTGGATCGCGAATCATTTGATTCAAACTGGGACTTCGGAGCGGGTTCACAAATCATTTGATTTAGATTGTAACTTTGCATATCGCAAATCATTTGATTCAGATCAGGAATTCAGAGAACGTATTGCGACTCATTTGGTTTAGATTGGAACTTCAGAGCAGGCTTCACATCGGAACTTTGGAGTGCAGATCATGAATCATTTGATTCAGATCGAGACTTTGGTAACGATTCGTGAATCATTTGATTCAGATTGGAACTTCTGAGCAGTTACGCGAATCAGTTGATTCAGATCGAAACTTCGGTGCAGGTTCGCAAATCATTTGATTCAGTGCGGGACATCAGAGCGCAAAATCGGAAATCATTTGTTTCAGATAAGGATTTCGGGGTGGTTTTGCAAATATTTTTTCTGTGTTTTTTCTGTGACTATTAAGGCAGTACAGTTACAAATCCCTTACGAAAATTAACCGTGGTTTTAATTTGAAAGAGACAACATTGTTTGATAAGTGAGATCTCTGACTGAAGTCATTGAAAATCAAAAAGTTGTGCTTGAAAGTTTTGAGTAAACAAGTGAACACAAAACCACATTCGGGCAATGTCAATTTTTTTGTTTTGTTTTTTTTTTTTTAAGTAGGTGAAAATAGCTGGAGTTACGTGCCTAATTAAACCTAACAAATATTTACTTGATTAGAAAGTGCATACAGCTAGCTCTGATTTCCCATGTCGTGTATTAAAAAGAGAGTATTTATGTACGTTGTTTTGTGCTATTTTCTTTGTAAGCAGCTGAGCTGCAATGCTTTGGCACAGGAATGTACAATTATTCGGCATGCCAATAAAGCCCATTAAAACTGCAAGGGAGAAAGAGAGTACAATGACATATTAAAAGGGATACAGATGCAAAAAGCACTCAATTGTATCTGTGTGTGAAACCTGGTTTAATTTTCCTCAGAATAGCCAATGAAAATGCAGGTGGACTATGAAGGTCAATGTCAATGAGACATCAGGGGCTCACGCTCACAGTCGTTTTACACAGATCACCAACATTTTCTAAAGACCTCTTTCTCTCCATTTTCTGCTTGGCCAGCCGTTGTGAGCAGCATGAATAGCCCTCTGTTGTCCTGTGCTATGATCGTCACATACAGACATTGAATGTGATGGATGAGCTTGTACAGCACTCCACCTCATTACCCGATACTGAGGAGCGCAGAACAGTGCTTTAATTCTCGATGGTGTAACAAAGAAGTACATTTATTCATTTAACATAAGGAAATGTCATTTAATGAATAGAATTCTCTTCTTGCCCACTTTAAGATGAGATAATGTTTGATTCTCATCTGCTTGGGATGAAAACACAAGTACTCTTAATTGCACCTGGTTCTTATGCCCTCCTGACACATTCTCTGAAACGCTACAGCTGGAGGACAAGCCAACCACATCAGCCACTGTCAGCGTCAGTGGCAGTTATAAATTTAAGCATTCTGTGCAGGTTGTCCGATGCAATTCTCCTCTCTCCGTTTATCTACACGTCTGCACTTGATTTTATAACAACACCCATGAGGAACACCATGGATAGTCGTTTCAGATATCTTCAATGCTTTTTTTTTTACCCATATCTAATCTCAAATCATTTTTTGGAGAATCATGAGAAGACTATTGTAAGAAATTACTGTGGTGCAAAATAACAGCACATTTAAAAATACTTCCATCCCCAATTTAGTATCTATTTTTTGGCATCTTTAAAACGTTTTGGTGAAACTTTACTTCCTTTCCAAAGCATAATATTTTACCTTTTATAAAAAAACATATTGTTCCTGCTGTTTCAAACTAACAAATACTTGATCTGTGAGACAATAAAGGTTTGTGGTTTGTGAATGAATGATACATGACTGTTTGCAGTGTGGGGGAGTAACAGAATTAGGTAATTTATTTTACATGTAACTGCTACAATTACAGTTAAAGCATGAGACACCAATGTTTCAGGAGTTTAGGACACAGAACAGGACACATGCTTAACTGATAACTGTTTTATTTACTATTTAGGTTTGTGTATTATTTTTTTAAGATTAGCTGTTTTTTTTTTTTTTTTCCAAGGAATTGTTAGATGACAGTGTTCCCTGTCACAGCTATGCAAAGATTTGATTTCAAAAGCAGTATCATAGCTATTAAACTATATCCTATGATTTTAAATCCTCATTTAACCTTAGAATGATCGCAAAGTAAAAAGAGGTGATAAAGTCTGATTTTGTGGTGGCTGTGCTTTAAAATTAAATTTTGATAATCTTAAGTCAAGTAATGGAGGATTTTGAGAAGTCTGACAGTAATCAGTATTGAGTGCTACAGTAAGGTTATCCCTGCCTGCTTTAAATGTTTTAAAATGATTAACAGTTGAAAACATTTAGTAGTTTAGTAGTTACACTACTTATTACATTTTAAATAGGGTCATTTGTAATCTGTATCCTATTTCCAATGATGGAAATAACAGCGTTATAAATAAACAGTTTTACTAACGGCATTACTTTTTTACTACAATAAAATGCACGTTACTATAATTTATGAATTGCGTTCTTCTCGGGTAAATTCTGGCTTTTTCCTCTCAACACGTCTTCGTCCAGAAACGAAAAGTTGCGGAGATGAACTTGATGAATGTTCACGTTTCTTTACGGAGGTGATGTGGGCACTTACCTACATGTACACGTGTCTCACGTGGATGTTTGAAATTTGAAAAGCGGAGCTGCTGGTGACCTGATTACATTAGAGGTGAGTTTAGATGGGAAAAACTGGAGCTTGCATTGGTATCGTACGGATTATTTTATCAGAGAATATTTGTTTTCGACGTGAATTCATTTAAAAGTAGACATTTCAAGCTTTCTATACATATATTCTCATGTCTGTGAGGCACGTATTCGTGGACATTCAGGTTGTTTTATTTACTTATCTGTGAAGAGAGATGACAGAGACAGAGACAGCAGAGAGCGCACCCTGTTTATTTTTTTTATTTGACAAAAACACATTGTTTTTTTGTTAATATGGCTATACACATAAAAGTAGTCCCTTTGCAGATTCAAAATGACAGAGTATTTTTTTAGTCCTTTTCACGGTAATCAAGAAAAAATGAGACAGGCCGCACCCAGAGGGTTAACAGTGTTGCCGTGGGATGTTTTTCATGTCCGAATGTTGAAGCAACCCCAATAATGTGATATTAAGCCAGTGTCACTCACATTGTCCCACAGCAACATTAAAATAGTGTAGATTAGTGTACAATGTTTTATTCATTTACCATATTTAATATTGGAGGCATCCAAGCTATTTGACATATTTGAACATTTTTTTTAAAAAGTAACACAGTAGTTACTTTCTCTGGTAATTAGCTCCTTTTATAATGATGTAACTTAGTTACTACTAACTTGTGAGAAGTAACTAGTAACTAATTACTTTTTTTAAAGTAACATGCCCAACACTGCCTATTACAATTCCTGCAAGTGAACTGCAAGTTGTTTTGAACTAAGTATGCTGTAAAAGAGCAAGCTGTTTACGCTCACTGTATTAAAAATGGTTGAAAAGCTCTTGAAAAGTACTTTATGATTTATATCAATAGTAATGCCAGACTGAGTTTAAAGCTATGTATGTACTGTCCATCCTGTCTTTGTTTCTATGTCATTAGACCAATTACTATTTAAAAAGGTACTTTTAGCAGTTGGATGCAGCATTTTTAAAAAATACTTTTGTACTTTTACTCAAGGAAACATAAAAATGAGTTCTGGAGTAAGATTTTATTAGAGTATGTGCATGGTTTGTGTACTTGATCAACCTCCTTTTACAATTTCATTACTGTAATTTAATTTTTAATTTACTTTTTAGTTACTAATCAGTATTCACATATTGCATTTGTATGAAATATACTACTGACTGTCACAGGGAATCACACTCACCATGTCTAAGTCCTTGAAACATGCCACCTTGGCAACAGCGGGCTATGATTTTTACACATTTTACACATCTGTGCATCTGTGTGAGCACTTCAGCCTCATGAAAGCACATCGCCTGCTTTTACGCTGTGAAATGGCTGTACCAAATGAAAGCCATGTTAGAAGCAGCACATCTCTAGCAGCTGTTTTGGAGGTGAAGTGCGCAGTGTGAGGACGCAGAGGTCAGAACCGCTATGTCTGGGTGTCAGACTGTGGCGGTGGCACGTTTTACAACTCCCCGCTGAATCTCATCCTGTCTAGCTCATCCCGTTCTCCTCCTCCTTCTACCTACATGCCACATTACATTTTGAAGGTGAATCCCATAAATACGAAAATTATGAAGCAGGTTGAATTACCCAGGAGGCTGCCTCTCTGCGAGCCTGCCAGATATTTTTGCATGACGGCTTCCGTTTGGGAAGATGCCGTACGGCCGGCAGCAGGAGCCCTGCAGCTGGCTGCACTAGTCTTTTGCTGGAAATGGCCCTTAAATCATTGCTTTCTTCTTCCTAAAAGAAATGATGCCTGATGACACAAGGAGAAATGAGAGGTAGAGAGATATGATTGAGGTAATCCCTGAGAGGCCCTATCATTCCAGGTTTGTTCCTTATGTCTATAGCTTCGTCTTCCCTCTCCATCTTTTTTGATCTGTACAAATGGGATGAGAAAATTAGCCTAATCTCTATGAGGATTCAGATGGGTTCATGCGCAGGCATGCGTATACTCAGCAGGAGCACTGACCTTCTCTTTGGTTGCCTACTTTACTTTTCTTTTTGCTTCTTTTTCATTTTTCTTTCCGTGTGTGAAAGCCATTTACAGAAATCTTTCTTTCTTTTTCTTTCTCTTTCTTTAATTTATTTATTTCTTCCTTCCTTTCAACCTTCTCTATATCCTCCATTCCCTTTTCCCCACGTGTTAGTTTGCTTATAATTCAAGACAGAGAACATCAGGAAATTTATGTGATATTTATTTTTTGATTTAATTTTTTTTCCACAGCAATTGAATAAGAGGTCAAACTTGCTGGCAGCAAATTAAGAACGTGAATTTTATTTCAATAAGGATGTTGGCCAATAGGAGCAGCATGCATAAAAGGCTTAATGTAACACCACGAAGCATTTCTTTTTTGGCTATCAATTTATTTGGCTGAAATGTAAGAGCAAGGACAGGGGACAGTGGCAAGGCTTTAAAACATCCTGCTCGAAGATTCATGGATCACCAGCTTATAAACTCCTGAAAGGCACAGAACAAATATAGTCAGCTGGTACTGGATGTTAAAATCATTTGCTTAGAAATATTGCCTTCACATAAACAAACCATTTTATGCATTAAATTCAAGCGTAACAGTATTTACAGCTAGCAGTACAGACCTTTTACCAGTTGAAAATCTTTATTTACTTATTTCTTTCTTTAGCTTTTTCTTTTTTCTCATCCTGCATTCATCCTGTACAGTTTTATTTTATAGCTTCTTATATCGACGTGTTACATTTGTAGATCATCATGTAACATTCCATTCCATCAATCAATGATGAACGATCGGGTTTGTTCCGAAGGGATTTGTCTTACATTGAAACCATAACTAGAGAAGTGTAATTTCTAAGAGAAAATGCACTGGCACTGACTTTGGTCTGAATTGTACATGTCTTTTGGATAGCTTCCCTCTGCTCCCATGTCAGTCAGAGGAGAGGGAGTGGGTGCAGAAGGGAGAAGAGAGCCAGGAACGACCACAGCTGCTGGATGATGGGACTTGGCCAAGGCCCCCTGCTTCCGCTCTCATTTGCCAGCGCTGAGGAGCGGAGCGTGCTCAATAAGAGCAGAGTGGACTAGGCCACAGGGGCAGTGGGGGCACAACCTGTCAGAAGCGGCAGTGCCAACCCACTGAGCCATTTGGAGGTACTGATGACTCAAAGTGACTTTCATAAGTTCCACTCTGAGAGTTGTCATTGACCAAAGCTCCAGCCAGCAGTAAACATGCACGTCATTTTACTATAGTGCGCTATCAACTTTGTAAATTTCCAGAGGGAGCCGACGTGACGTGATGGTGCAAAAGATAATATAAGATTGTCAGTCTGTCAGGGTCAAAGTAAATGCATTCCTGTAGTTGTAGAGGCTCTTGTAATGCCAAGGTCAAGGGTTTCATTCCCCGGCAGTGGATAAACTGATAAAATGTGCACCTTGAATACAGTGCAAGCTGCTTTGGATAAAGATGGCTGCTAGGGCTGCCCCCTAATAGTCGACTAACTGTTAGTCGACGAGAAGAGGCAATATTTTATTGGTCGCTTAGTCACAAAAAAAAAATAAAAAATCCACGAAAAGTGGCAAAGTCATTCAGTCTGTGAAAAACAGATTGTTAACAGCTGGTCTATGTGGTAATATAGTACATCAGGCAGGACATCCAAACTCTCACCTATCATTCATCAACCTCAAATATGGCTTTTCATCTGAAATATGCAAGTACTAGTAACTTTACATGGCTGCTAATGTTAGCCTAGAAAAATGTGCACTGTGGAAGTGTCTGTGCAAAGTGTGGAAGCTGAATAGTAGCTCTTAAAATACTCTGTCATTTGTTGTCATAAAGATGCAAGTAATACATCTTTCAAATCGACATTTATTTGTGTGCACTCAGAATAACAATAGGACGTTATAAAACGAAATGAAAGCAAACAGGATGCGCTTTCTGTTGTCTCGGCCTGTGTGAACTTGAGCACAAAACTTTGAAACTCTGTGTATACTTGTCTTACAAATATTAAAAATATAGTGAATGAAATGAACCAATTCAAAAAGAAAACAAATATTCTCAGATTATATAATTCGTATGAAACCTAGGCACATTCACTACTGCGGGGATCACGAGTCAGTGTCGCCAACTTCATCTCTTAAGCTGAAAACAAAGAAAGTGTTAGTTTATCAATAAATTATTAAAACATTAATGCAGTCTCCTTGCTGTTTTTCCCTGAAACATTCATAATTATTATATCTGCCAGCGCACTTTGGCAAGCTTTTTTTGAGTGTGTTTGAGCCCTTATTAGGCTATGTAGCCAATTAAAGGCTCATTATTATGATTTATATGGTTTAATAAACATGCAATAATATGCAAATAATATTCGACTAATGCTTAAAATTAACGACTACTGGTCGACCAAAATAATTTTTAGTCGGGCAACCCTAATGGCTGCAAAATGTAAATAAATGCATTCACTTTACCATATTGGTAAGCTTTACCTTTTATAAATAATGCTACCTGATCTCATGACAAAAATGTACCTGTGGGAACTTTTTCGCAAGACCAATAAGTAGTACCAGTAAGTACATATCACTACAGTTTTCAACAGAAACGAATACTAGAGACGGTAAAACAGCACATGTAATCGTTTTCGAAAACTGTTATTATCACAGCTCCATATGTTTCGAACTGGGTATGAATCCTGTGAAAAAACATGACTCGAGATGAAAGAGCTAAAAGATCGAAAAACAAGCTAAATCGGCATGCTTGCAATTGCGTTTTTTACGTCACATTCGCTTTTGTTGATACTATCGGTAGGTTTAGGTGTAATGCAGATGGTACCTTATTTTAAAACGTCATGGAGCATTAGAGTTGTAGCACCGCTCGACGAACATTTCAAGTCAGATCTGTGGTGACACATACTAAACCAGCGTCACATAAAACATACCATTTGTACGTTCATCTGTTTCGAGGAAAGAATCCGAACACTCTTTTAGCGCCACTCATTGGAAAATTCACATCGAATACGTCACGGAACGTACATGGTGTCTTCTCATCTTGTGAAAAAGTTCCCACAGCTACATTTTCGTCATGAGATCAGGTTGAAATAATAGTGATTGATAACACAGACTTGACCTTTTTCAGGACTGGCCATCTGTCCGGGGTGCTTCGGCCCAAGACACTGGGATAGACTCCAGCACCCCTGTGACCCTACGGAGGGCAAGCGGTTTGCAGAATAGATAGATGGATGGATTAATGACCTTTTTATTATGAAGCTTTAGAGTAAATTGTAAATGTACATAAGTTAAGGGTACATTTTAATAGCCTTTGAAAAGGTACCTTTTTTCTGAGTATGTTGGTAAGGAAAAGTATATATTTCAAGAGCATGTGACTCCACTTCACACCATTTTAATCATCTTTTAGGTTTTTACATTTACTGAAATAGTTGTGCCATGTCAGATTTGTTTATAAATATTCCATGTAGTCTCTAAAATGATATGAGGGCTGCATGTGTAATGATTCCACAATAATTAGAAAAATGTTGTTTAAAATAGTTTTAGATTAATTAAAGCATGTCACACTGCTGATACTGCTTGACATTGAATAAGCAGATTTGAAATGCCTCCGATTTTTGTATTTAGCAGCAATTTGGTATGCATCTGAAGGAGGTTGTGGAGGAAATGGTGTTACATTCAACTAACTGAAGCTCTAAGCTAGATTAAAGTCAACAAAGTCACCCATGGATGTCACAGACCCTTGAGGATTGACAGGCTGTCGACAGTTTTTAAAATAAGTGAAGAAAGATGACAGAGTTACAAAAGGGCTGCGGGGACCTAAGTGTTCAACGGAGACTGTGAGACAGGTAATTCACTGGTAGGAACCCTGGGGAAAGCATGGCTTCTTATCATTCCCCAGTCCCCTCTTTGTTCTGCCAGAGCATTCAGCGCTGTGATTCACCAGACGCGCTGCAATAAATGTGGGTTTTTTTGTGCTGCTTTATTATTTTTGCGAAAGTGACTAGAGATGAATATTGTTGTTGATAACAGCTCTTCCATCTGCAGCACCGCAGATGCCGAGTTCATCTACTACATCTAATTTGAGATCAAATTCCTGCTGTTGTGTCTCGGCTGTGACATCTCTGTCTAAACCTTCCCTAGAAGGCTAGAGGGGGGCTTTGCCTATCTGATTGCGATTGTAATTGCATGCGGCAGAAAACCACCACAAAGTCATCAATCAGCTGGTATCCATGGGAGGTTTAACCGAATTTCATTTTCCCATTTCGCAAGACTTATAGCTAGTGTGAGCGCCAGTCCATGGCGGGGAAAATTAGTTTAATGGGGAATGTCATATGCACCGCGTGACGTGGTAGCATCCATCAGGACGCTGGCCGCATGTAGTCTTTTGTCAAAAGTTTGCCGCCTATATACACTAAAATAACCACCAGTTTACATGCAGAAATATGTGTGCGTAAGAAGTTTTAAATGTAAAAATAACACATTTTTAGTGCTGTTTTGGGAGGGAAAAAACTTTTTTAATCTTGCTTTACCTAACCTTGCATTGTGACCTCAGAAAATCTTTCTTATTTTTTTGTAAAGCTGCCCACTCACATGCCTTGCTTTGACACCTGAGCGCATATATAAGTAGCAAGATAAGATCCACCAACTATGCTTTTTTGGACTCCTACTTTCTTACTTTTTAATCTAGTGAAAAACTTGTATCAACGAGCAATATAAATCACATCACTGTCGTAATTAGCTGTCAGAATACAGCTCAGAGGGATTTTGCAAGTAATGGTTTCATTGTCACAATATAGGAATTAGGTTTGTATGTGAGGCTGTCTGGAAGCCGCTGTAAGGTGTCTCCCGCGGTTTGCCGAGCTTTCGCCTCCTGGGGTCCACTTCATCATATCAGGGAAATAAAAGCATGCTAGAAGAGAAGTTGATAAGAGATACATTGGAGGCATCAAACAACCTGTCAGGAAGGATGTTTCTCACAGGCACTTTTTATGCACCTTTACAAGAGACCAAATATTTCCTGTAGACGCCTTCAAATGCAGTAATAATGTAGATTTGCACAAGGAGCGTTAGTCGTAGTAATTTTTATGACATGCCTGCAGTAGAAATCACTTTTTTGTAGTTTTTTGGTGTAGATTCATAGTACTTGCAAGATAAAATATAGAAAGTATAGAAATTCTGATTGTTTATTTATTCATTTATTTTTTTCTTCTCCTCCTCCTTAGTTAGAAACTTAGGTATGATATTGTTTATGTGTGTATGTATTTCTATTTCCATTTCTACTGTATTTAAATATATTTTTAAAATGTCATTTATTCCTGTGATGGCAAAGCTGTGTCAGTACGCCATAACTTCAGTCTTCAGTATCGCATGATCCTTCAGAAATCATTCTAAAATGCTGATATTTGGTGCTTAAGTAATATTTTGTATTTTTATCAATATTAAAAACAGTTGTGCTGATTCAAATTTTTGTTGAATCTTTTTGTTTTTCTCCACAAAAACAGCATTTATTTGAAATAGATTTTTGTAACAGTGTAAAAGTTTTTATTTGCACTTTTAATTAATTTAATTTAATTAGTCGGCTCTTTCACTCTTTTCTGAATAAAAGTGAGAAATTAAGAAAGAAAAAAACTTACTGGCCCCAAACTTAAGTGATAGTGTATATATATACTTTTGCGAGATCAAAAGTTTACGTTTAAGTTTAAAAGTCAAAAGTTTACGTACACCTTGCAGAATCTGCAAAAAAAGTTCATTATTTGACCAAAATAAGAGGGATCATATAAAATGCATGTTATTTTTACATAAAATATATTTACATATAGTCCACAAGAGAAAGTAATAGTTGAATTTATAAAAATTCCCCCGCTCAAAGGTTTACATACACTCGATTCTTAAAACTGCGTTGTTACCTGAATGATCCACAGCTGGTTTTTCTGTTTTGTGATAGTTGTTCATGAGTCCCTTGTTTGTCCTGAACAGTTAAACTACCCACTATTCTTTAGAAAAATCCTTCAGGTCCCACAAATTCTTTGGTTTTTCTGCATTTTTGTGTATTTTAATCCTTTCCAACAGTGACTGAATGATTTTGAGATCTATCTTTTCACACTGAGGACAACTGAGAGATTAATGTGCTACTATCACATGCTAAAAAAAAAAAAAAATATGCATTAAGAGCTGGGGGGTGTAAACTTTTTGAATTTAAAGATCAGGGTAAATTTAACTTTTGCCTTCTGGGAAACATGTAAGTATCTTCTGTAGCTTCTAAAGGGCAGTACTAAATGAAAAAAAATGAAAAAAAAAAAAAGATGTTTAGACAAAATAAGAGAAATGTACAGAGAAATCTTCATTTTGTTCAAAAGTTTACACCTCTGGCTCTTAATGCATCGTTCTTCCTTCCTTGAGCCCTCTGTAATAGTTGCAAATGAGTCAAGTGTATGTAAACTTTTGAACAGGGGCATTTTGATAAATGCAACTATTATTTTCTCTTGTGGACTATATAAACGTCTTTTCTGTGAAATCTCTTATTCAGGTCAGTACTAAATAAAAATAGTGTGCATTTTGTATGATCCCTCTTATTTTGGTAGAACAATTAACATTTTGTAGATTCTGCAAGGTGTATGTAAACTTTTGACCTCAGCTGTATTTGTGGTGTGAGGTTTGCATATAAATTCTGATCAGTGTTCCTTCTTATATCTGTTTGTCTGTTTGCATTTTTAATTGCATTTGATCCTCATTTTTTGCATCTGCTTTACACTCCAAAGATGTTGTATTATTGATTCTCATAAACGGTTGTTAGACAACATGTTCTAAGTATGATAACATCTGCAAAGATCCTTTTTTTTCTTAATGCGGTACTTCCTTTACACGTAAACAAAGCTTAAAAGCATACTTGAAACACTGTTCTGTTGCTGCCATACAAGCACTGATGTTTTCTTCCAAGAAAATGCACATCTAGTTAAAATGTTGCTATTTCATTTTTGCCTTTGTTTTGATTAAAATTGCAGACTGTTTTTTGTTGTTGTTCTCGGGGGAAGGTGAATCAGTATTTCCTGTAGCGCCGAGGGTCTTTGTGGTCCCTTTTTGTTGGTCTCCTTCCATTACAGAAATCAGCCTCATTTCTTCTGCCTCATTTACAGGCTGATTGGAGCTGGGCAGGAGGATAAAGGCCAAAGCACTGCAGCCTGATTCACTCAGATAATGAACGAGATCCATAATTAGTAAGAAGAAAGCTTCTGTCTTTCATATGGCATGAATAGATTTGGAGAGAGGGAGCGAGCGTGTGTGCGCATCCAGTGATTTGTGGGTGAGACCTTTGTGTCATCGCTAATTGCCGCTAATGAGTTGTCTGTTCAGGCCGTGTGTCAGTGGAATGAGAGCGTAACTTCCATATATCAATGTTCTTGTTGCATCCTCATGTCCTTTCATCAGTTTTTTTTCTTCTTTTCCTCTCATCATACCTCCATTGTCATCAGGTACATCATTCTGACTGTAGCATCTGGGCTCTTAGAGGTTAATCGTTAACATCCTTCTCTAGTGCATGAGGATTTTTGCCCCAGGCGAGGACATCATCGCACATGTGTGTGGTTTCTTATCGTGATCTACAGAAGAACCAGTGCCTTACTGCTCCCAAGGAAGCCGAAGTTGCCTTTTTGCTATGTGAGGCAGTGGAGTGAGTCTTATGTGAAGTTTATTACTCATTAGTGCTGGCTCTAAAGAGGAGATATTTCCCTCTCACAGTAATTGCTAATTGGGTAAGAGGTAAAAAGCTAACTGTGGCTGTGATTGACTGAAATTCATGGCCCCTTTGCACTGAGGCTCAATTACAAATACTTGATCTCTAACATTGTGGTGGGGGGTATTGACTCTTAAAAGAGCATAATCAGAAATGATGGCAAAGCTTTGTGTGAATGCACCCTCTGGATGACACTTAAGCTCAGGTTCACTCAAGTTCCTCTCCTTTTTTGCTATAATCCTCAGCTGGAAATACTTTATAACACCTTTAAAATCACAGTTGCTGTGTAAAATGAAAGTACATGGTGAACATTTTACTACCATCTACCGTCAAATATATTTTTATGGATAATTGTGCTTTTCTTCATAGAGTTTTTCATTTCTATTTACGATGCCCAGAAACATCTGAAAGCAATTACTGTATAAAAGCACTTGAGGCATTAAGTGACCTCAACTTCTTGCTTTTGTAGATTTAAGGTTGGTGTCATAGGCATTAGGTTAAGAGAGCTGGCTACGTTGTGTATATGCATATGTGAAGCTCTCCTAACACAGAGATAAAGGTTTTGAACCACAAAAGCCACTATGATGTCAAGGCTGGGCCTGTGGGTGGCGAAGAGAGAGAGTTCACCGCAGAACGAGAAGTCTGATCTGTCTCTTCCGTGGCTGAGTGGAGACGATTACGCTGCAGTCATTTAGACGTGTGATGGAATGGAGATGTGACAGATTTCTAATAGATGTGTAAATTAGTAATAGGCGTATGCTTGGCATATTTGAATCTGGCACTGACGTGCAATTGTATTTCCAAAAATTGATGCGTGTGGTTGAAATTGACTGTCATTTCTTACCATTAACTTTTGTATTGGAACATCTCATTATTCCCAGTAGCAGAATACATGCTTTCCGGAAAAAAGGTCCCGTGACTGTGGTTTTAAAATCGTTATGGCTTACTAAAACGCTATTTGCATAACTAGTTAGGCAATTCAAATCATGTGGGATTTCTAAAACACTGGTATTAAAAAATAATGAATATGTATTATAGCCAGTGATTTTGAATAAATGCTTTGTTTTAAAACAGATAACTTATTGGTCAAAACCAATGTTGTGCAAAATGTAGAATTTAAAAATTTCTATCTGTCCATCCAAACTTTAAACAAATTTTTTTTTCAACACTTTTGAACAAACATTGTTTCTAGTTACAAGTGCGTTTGAATTCAGTGGAACTAAATGGAGTAAACTTCATTAACTCCAAATTGCAATTCTATATCCTGTGTGTTTCCTAAATTCAAATTTAAGCATTCTTGAGTCATTTTTGAATGGAACACATACAGTGCAGTGGCGGCTAAAATTATTAGAACACTAGTATTTTCACAAGCAAAAAAATGGTTTTAAGTCCGTTATTTCTATCTTTTGCTGTAGTGTGTCAGAAAATGTCAGTTTACATTTGCAAACATTCGTTTTGCCATTAATTGTAATAATCCAGTGAGATTTTTGTTTGCACAAGGAGTCTGACGACAGCCACTGCCAGTCTGTCTGGAATGACATGAAGAAACAGAACAAACTGAGACAGACTAAATCCAGAAAAACTGTGGCGACGTCTCCAAGATGCTTCAAGAGACCTACCTGAAAAACTATGCGCAAGTGCAGCTAGGGGCAAAAGTTGCTTTAAACGCAAGAATGCTCACACCAAATGTTGATTTAATTTAGCTAATAGAAGTTAATTAATAAAGAAATCTATTTGTGACATTATTTAGACAGCATCCTCATTTTACAGCATTTTTACTTACAAGTACCTAAAACTTTAAAAGGGGTCATCGGATGCCCACTTTCCACAAGTTGATATGATTCTTTAGGGACTTAATGAAAAGTCTATACCATGCTTTGTTTAAAATTTCTCAATGGTAGTGTAAAAAACACCCTTTTTACCTTGTCAAAATCAGTTCTGCAAAAATCAACCTGTTCTGATCGATGTTGCTTTAAATGTTAATGAGCTCTACTCGCCCCGCCCTGCCCCTCTCTTCTCTCTGTGGAGTGATGAGCCTGTTAGCACGTTATTAGGAAAGGTGATTGCAAAGATTTAAAAAAAAAAACCTTATACTCGCATCTGCTGTAAGTGAAGCTGCCGCTCATCAGGGCAGATCTAAGGTAAGACGGCCGTGTCAGTCAATCTATTGTGGGAGCAACCTCTGTTGGTGTGACGTCACACAGACAAGATGCTGCGAATGGCTTGATTTGAAAAAGGGGAAATTATTTTTACAGATTAAATAAAAACGGGTGGATTTTTATCATTATGGGGTGGTTGTGTACACACTGCCAACACACATTTATGTTTAAACAACATATAAAAGTCAGCTTTACATCCGATTACCCCTTTAACAGTACTCTAGTTTTGCAGGTAGGTTTCTTGAAACATCTTGGAGATGTTGCCACAGTTCTTCTGGATTTAGTCTGTCCCAGTTTGTTCTGTTTCTTCATGTCATTCCGAACAGACTGGATGATGGTCAGATCAGATCTCTGTTTGGAGCACTAGTTGTTGACAGACTCCTTATGCAAACAAAAATCTCTGGATTATTACAATTAATGGCAAAATGAATGTTTGGAAATGTAAACTGATATTTCCTACTGACACACTACAGCAAACGATAGAAATAACTCCAGTGATGTCATATTTGACAACTTAATAATAGCTAAAATACAAGATTTAAATAGTAAAATAGTGTTTTACCTTTATAACTGTTAAAACAGAGTTTAAAAGGGGGCAGGAGTTTTGTTTTTGATAGAAATAACTGACTTAAAACCATTTTAAACTAATGAAAATACGAGTGATCTAATAATTTTAGCCACCGCTGTACATTAAAGTAAATGACTCACTAAAATCAATATTCTTTTATAGTATATCATCTAAACTATGTCAGTCTCAGCTTATTTGTGTAATTCTGTGTAATTATGTACTTCAACAGAATAGACAACATTATATACTGCATTCCTTTTTATAGTGATTGACAGTTTTTGCTAGTTTCCCTTGACTGAGACTTGAACTGAGACTTCATCAATATACCAGAAAGCAGGTTAGAGGAAAAAAAAAAACCTGTACTTTTTTCCCTGCTTATTTTCGTGTGTGATTAATCACCATTTCTTGTTTCTTCAGGGAATCAGTAATGAAGTTTAAGATAATGTTCTCTTTCTGAGCCCTGCTGTATGCATATATTCAGCTTTAATTGCCTCCTTCCTAGCATGCATTCATCTCAGGGAAAAATTGACCTTTAGTGTATAATTGGTGAGTAAAATATATTGACCCTTGTGAGAAAAAAGATGGCTAGAGTGGGTGGTATGACAAAGATTTTCCAGTGTTTTTACATCCAAAGAGTGGCAATGAATCTTGTTAATGATGAATTTCTCCCCCGTTATAAAATCTGTGTGTGTATATATTAAACAGACTGATAATATACTGATGAGCTGATATTATTGAAACATGTCTTATCTGGCCACTGAATTCTTAAAATACAAGATTAAAATAGTAAAATAGTGTTTAACCTTTATAACTGTTAAAACAGAGTTCAAAAGGGGGCAAAATTGTTTATTTTTTTAATCTCTCCATAACCTTGTCATTTCATATCACAGCAAGCTGTATGATGGGCCAGATTCTGGACAATGGGCAGTGATGCTCATCATAGCAGCTGCTGTACAGCCTCTGGCATGCTGGACACCCCCACAACCCTGGAGTGCAGCATGGCATTATGGTTAAATTTATCTATCAAGAGTGCTTTCAACCCACATACAAGCTACATCAAAAAAGCAAATATATTTACACATTGTTTAAAGCCACAAACAGAGAGCCTTTATTCAGTTTTTAAGTTATACTGTTGGTAATACACTCTCATTAAAAGTTTGGGTTTGACAAGTTGTTTTAATATTTTTGAAGAAGCCTTTTTTTTGCTCTCAGTAGTCATTACTCCAATCTTCAGTCTTGTGCTGCTTAATATTTTTTTATAGATTTCAGAATTCTTTGAGAAATAGAAGGTCCAAAAGAGGATTTGTTTGAAATAGATTTCTGTTTTGCAACAATGTAAAAGTTTTTACTGTCACTTACAGCTGCTACTTGTCAACTTAATGCCTCCTTGCTGAATAAAAGTAACAATTTCTTTCAAACAGTCCAACAAAACAAATCTCACTGACCCCAAACTTTTGAACAGTGATGCATACGTTGCTTTGCAAGAAGAGAAAGAAAAAATATTGTAAGCTATTTTTGAACGGCGTGTTAATCAGTTAAACACAATCATGTGCCACATCTTTCATGTCTTTTTTAAGAAGTGTGCCATAAAAGCTAGGTCAGGAAACTAGCTTAGAAAACTTCTTAAGGATCTGAAGTAAAGGGAAAGTGGAGAAAAAAAAAAAATCTTTTCTTGGCCTTTTGTTCCAAATGGACAATTCACTAAGGAACATGAAGACTTGAAAGCTGCCATTGTTCTGTCAGAATTTCAAAAGTACTCGCATTATAGTTGAGCCGTTGGTTTGTTTTGGTGAAGGAAATACTTAAGATTATTTCTAAGGGACTGAGTTCAGGTAAGGGGCGGTCATAGTGCTTCAATGATTTTTTTTCAGTCCTTGTTTTACTAAAATTACATTGAGAGTCTCAGCACTCCAAAGACTACCCAGAGTGCTGTGCGGTGTTCTCCACATGGAGGTCATATATGTGTTTCTCTTTGCCTCTAATTTAAACCCATGAGCCCAGGACTCTGCAGAGACATGGAAAAGTATCATATGAAAAGCAGGTTTTATAGAATGTGTGTTTTTTAGTAATAATTTATCAGACAAATAGGATGACAGTCGATGAGGCTCCAGAGCTTTGTAACTTCAGACTAAGAGTGTACAAAACACCATCATCTTGGCTTGTATTTCATTGGTTACGGGTTTCACTTGTGCAAGTGAAAGGAGCGCATCATGTTTCCCTTTGACTATATGAGTAGCTCAAGCAAGTGTTGTCATTTATCAGACATTTCAGATTCATTCTAGCATCAATAAACAGTTTTCAATAAACATGAGTTGAGTATCAATAGATAATGAACTTAACATTTAAACTTTGGCATTGGAGAACACAAGCTGTTGTACTATCAAGCAATCCTACTTATTAGTCTAAGACATCTTCGAGAGAGATCATTGGAACCAAGTTTCAAAAGAAAGCTTGTCTCGCCTGTTTTTGAAAAGAAAGCCTTTCATGGATAATTGCAGTGCTCTCTGCATGTAAAAAAAAACAGCTCACATTATTTCACAGCGAGATCCTGCAGCCCAATCAAAAGTTTTAGTGGAGGTCTTTACTTTGTGTTTGAAAGTTTGCTTGTGCTACTGTGAAAGTCCAACAGAAATAAGAGATCTGATAAGTGGGAGTTTAACAACAGCCTCTCTGTGCAATGAAACATTGACTCAAATTAAAAAAGATCTCAGAGCCATGCAACCTTGAAATACAAGGGTGAAACTACTGTACATTCAAAAAAAGATCACAAAGCAGTGCGACTCGGTGCCATATTTTTTAAACTCTCAAACGCTAGTTTAGACACGTTGCAGGCTAGTAATTAGCACTCCTGCCCAGTCAAATACTGCCCAGTGTCAAGGCGAAAGAATTCAAGATAATTGTTTAACTTTCATTTACCTTTGTGTGTGTTTCAGTTGAGCCTTGCAGAGTATGAATTGGCTCTCGCATTCTTCTGCCTGACCTTTTATTAATTTCAGATTGAATTTCAGATATTTTCTGCATTTCAGATGCAAGAATGTACATACCTGTTTCACAATATCATTTAAATTAATTCATTTGCATTGGTACAGAAGGAGAACAAGAGAGGTTTCATATAGTCATCCAGTATCTCTCACCTGAAGTGGCAAGGTCAAGTGTATGATTACTAGGTTTTGTAGAGCTGCTGCACTTACTGTTCAGAGTCCTCAACTGTATGTTTTAGCATCTATACATGATCTCATGATTATATCATAAAAGAACTGAAGACCCACTCAACAGATATGTTACTTCATCAGTATTAAATACCCTGCCAATTGTCCCTCTCTCCATGCTGAAGATTATTTTTAAAAGCCTTTTCCTCTGTGCTTCGGTATATATCCTTGTTGGCACAACATTGAAGACCCATTACAAAGGGGGCATTCATTCTTTACTAATCATGTAGAATTGCTTCCTTGATTCACCCACTAATTTTCATCACAGAGGTCAAAGTGTCTTCTCTTCCGCTCTTCACAAATCCCCCGTTCAATCTCCGAGCATTATTAATCTTTCAGGAATGCACCACTGCATTATGGGAAGAGGGGGGAGAGTAGTTTGATAATTGCAGACATTTTGAGTACTTTTTCTTCCTTTTTCAGAATGTTTGCTTTGTGTGTTTGAGCAAATAATATTAAAGAAGAAGTTCACTTCCAAAACAAATATGTGCAGATCATTTATTTACCCCCTTGTCATACGAGATGTTCTGTGTCTTTCTTAAGTCGATATGAATTTACATTTCTTGAGGAAAAAAAATCAGGAATTATCTATATATAATGGACTCCAATGGTGCCCCCCAAGTTTGAACTTCCAAAATGGAGTTTAAATGCAGCTTTAAATAGCTCTAAACAATCCCAGCTGAGGATGAAGGGTCTTATCTAGAAAAACGATCAGTCATTTACTAAACAAATTGACAGTTTTATATACTTTTTAATCTGAAACATCTGCGTGAGCTCACGCCGTTCATATGGTTCAATACAGTTAGGGTATGCCGAAAAACTCCCATCTCGTTTTCTGTATCGCTGCAGAAGTACCGACCCAGTGTTTACAAAGTGAACATGCAAAGAAAATTAAATGCTTTTTACAAAAAAAAAGGTAAAACAGTGATGTAGGATGATTTTGACACTGAAGAAGAAACAAGATGGGAGTTTTTCGACCTACCCTAACTGTTTTGTCCCAGATTACACAGACCACGCATGCGCATCGCAGGGACGAGACAAGATGAGCAGGTTGACAAGTATATAAATTGTTGATTTGTTTAGAAAATGACTGATTGTTTTGCTAGATAAGACCCTTCTTCTTTGGCTGGGATCATTTAGAGCCATTTGAAGCTGCATTTAAACTGCATTTTGGAAGTTCAAATGAAGTCCTGAAATGTTTTCTTCAAGAAACATAGTTTCTTATCAACTGAAGAAAGAAAGACATGAACATCTTGGATGACAAGGGGGTGAGTAAATTATCTGTAAGTTTTTGTCCTGGTGAACTTCTCCCTTAATATACAATAGGGGTGCACAATATAACATTTTTGTCTGATAAGTGGTTTATTATTTTCATGTGTGCCAGTAAATAGCCAGTATTTAACTGCTATACTGTTTTGTCTAAATAAATTAAAAAGAATAGTATTCATTTGCAGATTAATGTTATTTACTAGTATTTTAAAATAACTTTGAGTGGTATATGACAGCAAACTTAATCTGTATGTTTACAGTTAATAATAAATAAATTAGAGACAATAAGTATGTACAATTAAATACTCCCATCTCTAATATGAGCCAATATGACAATTTTATACTCTCTAAAAATGCTAGGTTAAAGCATTTTTAAGAGTGGTTGACCCATGTGGTTGAGTCAGATGTGACCCTGGACCACAAAACCAGTCTTAAGTAGCATGTGTATATTTGTAGCAATAGCCAAAAATACATTGTATGGGTGAAAATGATCTGTTTTTCTATTATGACAAAAACCATTAGAATATTAAGTAAAGATCATGTTCCATGAAGATATTTTGTAAATTTCCTACCGTAAATATATAAAAACTTAATTTTTGATTAGTAATATTCATTGCTAAGAACTTCATTTGGACAACTTTAAAGGTGATTTTCGCAATATTTAGATTTTTTTGCACCCTCAGATTTTAGATATTCAAATTGTTGGATCTCGGCCAAATATTGTCATATCCTAACAAATCATACATCAATGGAAAGCTTTTTTATTCAGCTTTTTATTTATAAATTTTAAAAAGGTGACCCTTATGACTGGTTATACGACAGGTCCAGGGTCACAAATGTTTAACCCAACCTTCTGGGTTGTTTTATTTAACTCAAATATTGCTTAAAAAAAATACTATATTTCTTGCTTAAACCCAAAATGAACCCAAAATAGGTTGGCAATTAACATTTATTAATATGTAAAAAAAAAAAATTACATTTATTAATAAGTTAAATAAATAATAATTAAATACTTTCAAAACAAAACTGGGTCAAAACAACCCAGTCGCTGGGTTTGTCCATATTTCACCCAGTGCTGCATTTCTGTGTGTATATGTATGTGATTGTGCACTTTTTAGAGTGTAGGGATGCACAATAAATGTTGTTTTTTTTTTATTGTACATCCCTAAATATACATTGTGTTATTTTTATATGGCCCTCATTCAAAGTATTTTTCCATGTCCAGCTGACCTTCTGCTCCACAAAGAAGGGCACAGTTCCATTCGCCTTGGAATAAAACAGGTAAATTAAATGCTTTCTCGTGATGCTCTTCCTAACAATGTTAGCAAGCAGCACAGGTGTGGCACATCTTGCCCATTTTATCAGTAAAATCCAATGTGAAAGTGGAAAATTCCCTGTGAATAAAAAAAATTAGATGATTTATAGTGTGGCGGAAGCTAAAAATAAAACAAATTTCATTTGTTCTATATGCTCATTTTCACTTCTTTTTTTCTCACTTTCTTCCTTTCATTCTCACTTTGACTTGTAACACTTGTATATATATTGCTCATCCATAACCTCAGCAGATGTGTATTAATTAATTACCTGGGCTTAAGTGAACTGCAATTTAAAGGTAAAGTATTGTGATTTGCATGTGATAACTTGGCTAGTCTGTTTGAGTCAGCACTGTTTTACAGAAATACTACTTTTACTTTCTCAGCCTGCTTTAACAGACTCTTGTAGTTATTATTTCATACAGTTTCAGTCCTCAGTTGCCTCTACTTACCATTATGTTCAGTGCCATGGGAGGGCTTCAAAAGACTCACTCATATTGTCAGCTCTTTGAAAAGGCCGTTTCTGTGCAAGACTTGCCACTCACTTTGAATACAAAGGAAAATTTGCCATCATTCAAATAGAAGAAAGTAAAAACAATAGCAAGAACTCCCAAAGCTGAGCTACAGCTTGTATATGAGGTTTGTTTTCTGTAAGGAAGTAAAAATAATAATAGTAATCAAATAGAATACATCTTTATAAACAAATCAGTCTACCATATACTTTCTGTGGATGGTAATAGTTGCAACAGTCAATAGCTTTAAGTGAAATATTAAAACAACAACAACAAACAACAACAACAAAATTATATATATATATATATATATATATATATATATATATATATATATATATAATACTAATTTCTTGAATTTTAATTCAATTCAAATCATTTTAATTTGTTACTTTATGATATAAAGTAAACTTTTTTTAAATAGTTGTTTTTATAAGTTCTGCTTGTCTTTAATTTATTCTTCACTTTGTCTTTTAATAATTAATTTCATACAATTGGAATCATTTGTCCAGCGAAACAGAACAGAAAAAAATATGACAAGCACAAGGCATCATAAAGAAAAGGAACAAAAAGCATCAATAAATAGTTAGATAAAAAAAGCTAATTTCTTTTGTCTAATTAGATGCATTAATTAACAGTTGCTTTATTAATTCTGACAAGTTCTAACAGATACATTCATACATGCACACGTTGCTAAATTCAGTTCATACGTATACATCATCTATTATTGATTTATGAAAAATTGTACATGTGCACAACATGCTCCACCAGTCTATAAATAATCTCTGCACTGACACTGATATAATTCATCTGATATCCCTGTAGATGAGAGGAGATCAAATTGTTCAGTCGAGTAAGGGGTTAAGCGTAATTTATTTTCTGTTTCATGACATCCATACCTCCGAGAACCCAAGAGTGTTTCCCAAGGTGGATTGCTTACTAGAGTTTGAGCCTCAGCAGCTGAGCTGTGTTCATAAAATTACACAGAATATCCAATTATCCATCTTTGGCTCTGTTGAAAGCCATCTCAACAGCCCAGAGAGAGGCTGTTGTCCTTATACTCACAGGGAAGAAACAACCCCAGTCATTGCTTCTAAATATCGACCCAAAATTTATAGACAGATAGAGTTAGATGTTAAAAAGAAAACTTATTTAACAATTATCAATACATGTAATACGACAACGTTTTAGTGCCACATTGAAAAAAAAAAAGAGATTAAACTCTGAATATAATGAGAATAAAGTTGTAATATTACGAGAATAAAGTCGAAATATTACGAGAATAAAATTGAAATATTACAAGAATGAAGTCGAAATATTTTGAGAATAAAGTCAAAATATTTTGAGAATAAAGTCAATATTTCATGTCTTCAATTGCATTCGTTATTTGTAATATAAAACAAAGTCTCAGATTTCAAATTCAGTTTTATAGCGGAAGACAAACACCTTACTATAATGTGTTTTTCAAGCTCTTTAATGTGGCATGACAGATCGCTGTATTCATGTGAATCAATTCATTAAATTATACTGTTTTCTCTGTGGTGTCCGACCTTTAATTCTTCACATGTATTTAATTAAAAGCAACAATAAAACGTTCTGAAGGTCGAAGTGGGCATAGGTTATACATAGGTTATATTGTTGTCTTTTCTGAGGAATATAAGTGACTATTCACAAGCTGTTTTATTCTTGGTGTAAAACAGTAAATGATTGGAAATAATATTTAACATCATCCATTCATTATTTGTAGTGCGCCAGCCGCCCAGTAATTTTTTGATTTGTTGCTTTTTACATAACACAATTAAGCTTTCAAATTCTGTCAATTTTATTGCAAAATACAAATTCTAGAAGTGTTTTTCCTCTTTATGTCAAGTTTATAGCAAGATATAAAAATGAAGAAACATCAGAAGGTATGGAAAAAAAACAGTACAGCCTAATTTAATGAAATGAATGTCTCATTGTAATTGGAGGGATGATTGACTTACATGCCGCTTAAACTGAAGCAAATACAGCGATCTGTCACGCCACATTAAAGAGTGTAAAAAATACATTATTGTAAGACACGGCCTATTGTTTGGATTTTGCTATAAAACTGTCAGTATTTGAAAGCTGAGACTTTGGAATATCTTGCGGTGCTCTCAATCTGGGCCATCTGCATGCGCAGTAGGCTAATATACTCTCAAAATATGATAACTTAAGCTCTTAATTGCTACTAATTAATTATCGTAATTTCGGCTTTATTCTCAACATTTTTGACTTTATTCTCTTAGTATTTAGACTTTATTTTCATAATATGTAGACTTTGTTCTCATCATTTTGACTTTATTTAGACATTATTTAGACTTTATGTTTGAAATATTTTGACTTTATTCTTGTATTATTTCGACTTTATTCTCGTAATTTCGACTTTATTCTCATAATATTTCGACTTTGTTCTCATAATTTCAACTTTATTTTCAAAACATTTTGACTTTATTCTTGAAATTTCAACTTTATTTTTGAAATTTCTAGATTTTATTGTAATATTTCGACTTTATTCTCGTAATTTCGACTTTTTCAAAACATTTTGACTTTATTCCCATAATATTTTGACTTTATTCTCATAATTTTGACTTCATTCTCATAATTTCAGCTTTATTCTCAAAATTTTCGACTTTATTCTCGTAGTATTTTGACTTTATTCTCGTAATATTTCTACTTTATTCTCGTAATTTTTACTTTATTCTCAAAACATTTTGACTTTATTCTCGTAATTTCTACTTATTTTTTTTTTTTAATATTTCAACTTTATTCTTGTATTATTTTATCTTTATTCTCGTAATTTTGACTTTATTTGTAAAATATTTAGACCTTTATTCTTGTAATATTTCGACTTTTCTTCTCACAATTTCGACTTTTATTCTTGCTATATTTCAACTTTATTCTCGTAATTTTGGCTTTATTCTCGTAATATTTCAATTTAATTCTTGTAATTTCAACTTCCTTTTTGAAATATTTTGACTTTCTTCTTGAAATATTTCGACTTTGTTCTCATAGTATTTTGACTTTATTCTAATAGCATTTCGGCCTTATTCTCATAATTTTGACTTTATTCTTGTACTATTTTAACTTTATTCTCATAATTTAGACTTTATTTTAAAGGATTAGTTCACCCAAAAATGAAAATTCTGTCATTTATTACTCACCCTCATGTCGTTCCAAACCTGTATGACCTTTGTTCTTCAGAACACAATTTTTTTTATGAAATCCAAGAGCTTTCTGACCCTGCCTAGACAACAATGCAAATAACACATTCAAGGCCCAGAAAAGTAGTAAGGACATTGTTAAAACAGTCCATGTGACATTTTTGTTTTCTTTAAGCACAAAAAGTATTCTTGTAGCATCATAAAATTTGGGTTGAACCACTGATGCACATGGACTATTTTAATGATGTCGTTACTACCTTTCTGAGCCTTGAACATGTTAGTTGTGTTGCTGTCTATGCAGGGTCGGAAAGCCATTGGATGTCATTAAAAAAAATCTTAATTTAAGTTCTAAAGAAGAACGAAGCTCCTACGGGTTTGGAACGACATGAGGCAGAGTAATTAAGGACAGAATTTACATTTTTGGTGAACTATCCCTGTCAACCTGACTTCTGAAAATAGAACATGAAGGAAAATGTATAAATCATTCAGTCCAACTGATGGATAATGATTATTTGTAGCACAGCCTTATGATTTGACATGATTTGTTTCAGTGTTTTTAAATAAAACTTCTCCAAACCAGAAGTGCCTCCTATAATTTAGAACCCAGTAGGCTTGTTTGGAAAGAGGTCTTACATAGAAAAGGATACAGTCTCAGTTTATTATTTCACCCAAACTTTTGATTGATACTCAATGGCATATGCAAGATATAATCCATATCCATTGACAGATACCTCCATGTGGTGACAGGTCAGGCACAGAGAGCATTGATTAAACAGCAAATGAGCGTAAGGAAGCCAGCTCCGGTGGAGAGTGTCTGTCTTAGTGTGAGTTGATGGAGTACCTCCGAGCAGCAGCGGGAACCACACCTGCCTGTCTGGGTGAAGAGGAGTAGAAGAGACGGGGGAGCTGACAGGTTGCCATGGGTCATGAGGGGAAACCTCTCCACTCGCATTCAGCTCAGTGCTCACACTCCCCCAACAAGCAATCTATTTTTGCACACTTTCTTCTAGTAGCGAGCCAAGGGCTTTCTAAAGTGCCGGCTTTCTAAATGAATAAATGAAAGTATACATGTGTATTTAACCAGGGGCAAATGTTGCACAGTCATATCTTTGCAAGCATGTGTTTGGAATGTTTTTTTTTAGGCTTAATGTACAAACTTTTGAATTTGTTCACTATTAAAACACGCTCTACCTCCACAGGAGTCTAATATTACAACTACCTCTGACAGTAATGAGGTCAATTAATACAGAGAGAATTGTGGCTACATTACTATAATGAAAAAACCAAAACAAAACCGAAATGGCTATGTAATTATACCAAACACACGCTGTGGATAACCCCAGCGTCTTATCCCGAGGGGCGGACGGTTGTTTCCAGCGTCGTGTGCTGTATCAGGAATATTGTCTCATTTGTTTTGAGCTGAAGATGCAATGCCTTACAGCTGTTGTTGCAAATCGGTTGCTGAACAACTGAACTGAGCGAGAAATAAAAAGCTTTCATATTTTAGAATTCAGCGCCGAATCAATGAAATTCAGCGCACAAGTTTTTCCCTCTCGGTACCCGAGGTGGCTTAACAGCTATCAATCTTAATATTGAATTGCGAGTGGAGATCGCCTCGAGAGAGAGCGCGAGAGCGCACACAGGGAATTATACGAAACACAGATATACAGCGCAGAGGAATAACTCTGGAATTGTGAGAAGAAGCTGAAATTGGCACCGGTTTGAAGAATTCCACTGGGCTACCTTTTAATTAGGTCTCTTAGCCCCAGGCTGTGCATTGCCACTGCCCTGACAGTATGCAAAGTTCCTGGAAGCCCTTAATAGGATGATTGACCGCTATAGCAAAGAAACTGATGATAGCCTTCATAAGCATTGCGCTTGTTTAATTACCCTGGGGTTTACAACACATGATGAATTACTGCCTCATAACCACATGCATAAAGATCGATAATTGGCATAGCCTGTTTAGAATATTAACGATAACGCTTTTTTTTCCCGTCGTTGCTTGCTCATGACTCACTCTTGCAAATAGTCATCTGGCATATTTCTCAGCCGATTGTTAATTGCAGCGGGACGGATCAATGCGCTGTTTCGGTCTTCTCTTTTCCTTTGTAAATTGCGATTGGTCCCTGTCAGTGCGCTGTAGGAGCCGTGGCCGGAGAAAGCATGTCTGTGAAAGGATGAGCTCAAATTGTCCAAGGCACTTCTTTATGAGGCGTATAAATCACACTGTAGGTGTTCACCTTGGCAGTTTGGTCTGCAGTGATTTTCATTTTGTTTTTGGAGGAAGAGAGGACCGAGGCCATTACTATAGTCTTTTGTGCCCTACCTAATTGGCCGGCAGGGGAAATCAGCTGTTGAAATGGCGTCACGAGGGACATGTGCTGTAAAGATGAGCTATTGTTTTGGAGGACCTGTCATGGGCCAACATTAACAACATGCATAAGAAGTACCTCCAGCTCTCTCCTGTAGGACCGGCCGTTTCAACGGGGTAAAAAGGCCTGACAGGTTTTCACCACACTTAGAGACGAGCCCAATGGCTGTTTTCTAAATATTTCGTATGTATACATATAGGTGACATCTCCATAATTAGGTATTTCCTGAATGTAAATTTGTGGATTACCTAGCAGTATGAGATATAGTCAGTCCACATGCATTTTAATAAATCTAATTGGTCTTGAATGTGAAAATAAGTTGTTTAATTATCAAATGGGTGGGAATTTTCACCAGTCAGATCAAAGATGGCCACATCTATGATGTGACCTCATTTATTCAGGTTGGATTTACACCTTTAGCTTTTCTCTTCTCCAACCTCTCTGTCTTTGCCTTTAAAAAAAAATGCATCACTGATTTCACTCTTTCTTTCAACTCCTGCTTTAATGCTAATAACCTGTTCATTAGCAAATGTGTCTTTTCAAATAATTATTCTATTTCCCCTTTCTGACTTCTGAATTATAGCCTGCTTTAGAAAGATGGCCAAGAATGTCAAACACAACTTAAGCCAAATGGTAATCAAAGCTCTGCACAATTATACTGATATACAGTGTGTGCATTAGCTACAAATTGCAATGAAATTCAGTGGGCTTTTTCGGGATGTGTTATTGATTGTCTTTAAACCATAATTTTTCAGGGTTCTTTTCTGTTTGGTTTTATTGCATTGTATTTATAGCTCTGTTAAAGCATAAAATATCGTTGATTTAGACAAAAATATTAAGGAGCACAAATGTTTTCAAATTGACAATCATAAAGAAATGTTTCTTGAGCAACAAATCAGCATATTAGAATGATTTCTGAAGGCGCTTTCTGTAATAGCTTCTGAAAATTCATCTTTGCTATCACAGGAATAAATTACATTTTAATCAAGTAAAACAGAAAACAGTTATTTTAAAATGTAGAAATGTTTAACAATAAGACTGTTTTTATTGTCGTTCTGACAAAATAAATGCAGACTTGGTGAGCATAAAAGACTTTGTTTAATAATAAACAATAATAATAAAAAAATTACAGACCCCAACCCTTTTAAATTATAGTGTGTGTAGATATATAAAATCACTTCCAGAAAGACAACTAAATTTACAGTGCAATATCTAATACTCTAAGCTTGTAAGTGACCAAAGGGTTGGTATTATCTAATGAAGAGTTAAAGGAAGCCTGTCAACATGATAAATGTAGAAAGAAGCAGAAATGTCATTATAATCTCTCCTTTTACATGCTGTAGCAGATATTGTCTTTTTATGCAAATGATAGAATCTGAATACATATTATACTTGGTTAATTTACTGAACAGTGAAATTTGAATGGACTTTTTTTTGTAGTTTGTTGGTGTGAATACCCCCTCTTTTCTACCAAGTCTTTCATTAACACATTTTCTTTTTTTATTATTATTTTCATAAATGATATTCAGAGAGCAAGATCAGCGGAGGAGCTGTTTTTTATTAAATATGAGCCTTTATTAGGCCTATATAATCTGGCGGTAACGACATTCATTCTCTTCTGTTGTCACCTTTCACCACAGACAGATTCACTATTTATTATTTGAAGTTTGATTAAAGCAGCCGAACCCAGAGAAGCTCCAGCTCATTGAATTTCAGGCTGTGGTCTGTGAAAGACAGAAACCTGATACTCACCGGAGAGTGTTTGTCACGTATAAGCCGTTCGTTGGCCACTTTTAAAATCAGGTGTTAAAGGAGATGGGAAAATCATTAGACTTCTAACTATTATGCTTAACTGTCTTACAATTAACCAATCACAAAGAGATCTGTACATGCTGTTAGTATTTTTATTGTGTCTCCAATGTTAGGGCCATGTAGACTACCTTAATATTCAGAGAAAATTGGCTCTCTTATTGGTTGCCTGAAGCTTATGTGTGAGTTAGTAAATCCACTTGCTTAGGGTGGAATGAGAACAGTTACTGCGGTAACAAGTTCATTCAGCTCCATATCCTGTATCAACCGTTTAGCTCATTACAGAATGGAAAAGACATTTGGGAAGCAATTCACCTCAATGAGAGAGCGCTGAGAACTTTCTATGAAAATGACATGGGCTCCTCATTACACCTTTTTATGACTTCTCGCAATTTTCAAGGTTAAATCCTTTAGCCACAACCTCATTACAGTCTAATGGAAGAGACTAAGGTGTCATTTTAGGTACAGTTGGTCTGAAAGTGGCAAGCACGCTCACAGCATGTCTTCTCCATGTTCTTGAGGGGCTTTTGGTTGCACACTCCTGATGTTTCTAAGCTTCATTTTTAGCCAGGATCTCTAATCCCCAGGCTCACGTAATGAGGGAGGTAATGAAAAGTTAATCCACATAGCTCTACTTTATGTTGCCTTTGGCTAATGCTGCTTTTAACTCAGCTCTCATTAACTTTTAAATCACAGGCCATTAACAACAGGTTGGGAGGCTACCCTGCAGCTCGCCTCCCAAGCACTTTGTTACCACTAGTGGGGGACGTCAAAGCACAATTAGGCAGAGAAATTCTCACTGCATGTTGACCACTAATTAGGATACAGTCTGGACTTTCTGGAGTTCAGCTGTCAGCCTATTGATTTAACTTCAGCACGCCACTCCTCCCGGGGACACTCGGTTGGGTGGCATTTTTGCCTTCAGAGGAAATGTAAGAGATTGAAAGGGGATGCTCTGTTTCACTAGATGCAGGAAGAACTTGTTGGTCCTTTGCTTCTCTATGCGGCCTTTTACAGTCATGTATCCTTTTATTTAGAACCATTCTATGCCCGTGAATCAAACACATTTAAGTAATAGTTCACCCGAAAATTAAAATTCTGTCATTGATTATGTCTTCCAAACCCGTAAAGCCTTCGTTCATCTTCAGAACATAAATTAAGATATTTTTAATGAAATCCGAGAGCTTTCTGACCCTGCATAGACAGCAACGCAACTACTACATTCAAGGCTCAGAAAGGTAATAAGGACACTGATAAAATCAGGAGTTGAACTGCAGTTTTATGAAGCTACGAGAATACTTTTTGTGCACAAAGAAAACAAAAATAAAGACTATTCAGCAGTTTTGTCCGCATCTGGGTACTGTGTCCAATATGCATGCGTGTGGTATTTTTGTGAACTCGTTTCGAGGATTGACACAGAAGAGAAGAAATTGCTGAATAAAACCATTGTTTTCTTTGCGCACAAAAAGTATTCTCGTAGCTTCATAAAATTAAGGCTGAATCACTGATGTCACATGGACTTTTTTAACGATGTCCTTACTGTTTAGTGTTGCACAGTATACCGGTACTAAAAAGGTATCGCGATACCCTGCTTTTAAAAACGGTATGATTTTGTGTTTTACTAGTACCGGTACTTTAAGAATGCTTTTTAATAAGAGTCATAGTAACACTGTTTATTTAAGGCCCTGTGATTAAAGCGGAGTGGGAAACATGGACACAATCAGGGGATCCAGTCATAAAAACGAAAGTTACTGTATGACGCAGAATATCATGGAATTGGGCTATTTAAATATGAATCCTGCATGTTCTGTGCACCTCTGTATGAATGAATGGCTCACACATGTGGTTTTGTTTACTATTCGTCCATTTATTTATTTATTAATTTATTTTTCTTAACTTTTTACAGGCAACTTTTTATTTTATTTTATTATTTTTTCATTATTTAATTTAATTTGACTTTATTTGACTTTGTTTATTTTGTTTTAATTTGTTTTACTTTATTTTTATTTTATTTTATTTTACTTTACTTTTTTATTAGATTTTATTGTAGTTTATTTTACTTTTATTTTTATTTTCGTTTACTACACACATACTGAAGTGCGCGTTACTCTCGTGGTGTTTTCAGCCTCTGCCGCCTCAACATATGAGTGCATGCACACACAATCTCTAGATCTGCTCTAAGTGTCACTTCATGAACATTTTCCAGTTACTTTTGAGAAAAACAATTGTCGTATCATATACAAACAGAAACATAAAGGCAGCAACCCATCAAAATAAAAGTTTGGTTTAACTTGACAGAAATATTACTCGATGTAATGATAGTGCTACTACTACTAATAAAAATATTATTAAAACAATATTTAAGGAGTATTTACCAGAAAGAAAAAAATATGTGTGTGTGTATTACCAGAATTTATTTACAAGGAAATTGTAAAGACACAAGACGGTGTTTCTAATAAAAAAATTTTTAAATTAAAATAATAATAATAATAATAATAATAATACTAATAATATAATAAATTAATTCTAATTTAAAATGTAATAATATAATAAATTTAATCTTTATAAATTAATTATACATGCTTTAGATTATTAAAATTTAATGAAACTATTAAAATGGAACAGAAAATTAATGGAAAACAGATTCACAGAATTTGATCAAAATAAAACTGAATTTGAGAGAAATAATAAAACATATTTCATAGTGCCTTAAAAATGTAACTTTTGTTAAACTTTTAAGAAGCTGCTGTTAAATTGTGTAAGTTTCATGATTTAAATGAATCAGACATACTTTTTGATTCACATTTTTTTTTAATGTAAGCATTAAAATAGAATCTAGAAAAAATTTAAAAAAATGTCCTTTAGTTTGTTACTTGCATGTTCTTATTATTAATAAAAAAGAAAAAAAAAGTGCTATATCATTATATAAATAGCTATTGTGAAATATAATTACTATATTTGACTTTATCCTTTTAGCAAACTTACCAAAGTTGCAAAGATCTCTACATACCTGTAGGCTTGGTATTGCTCACCATGCTCCTGTGTAGTGGCACTGGCATGTGATTTATATTATTTTATAATTTTTTTAACCCTTTAACTGTCACTGTCCACTATGTAGGACGCCTAAGTTTACTTCACTATATTACAAATAAATCCTAATTTATCCTAATAAATACATTGTTTGAAAGGTCTAAGACTCCTGAATAGATATTTTACCATATTTTTTGTGTTACAAATTATGTAGGAAAAGTAATAGATTTTAGATCTACATAGAAAATCTACATCATAACATGAGTTCTGACCTTTGTTGCAAAAGAAATTATATATCAGTTCAAAACTTAAAATCTTAAAATTCATCCTTCGAAAGGCATTTTAAAATCAGACATTGAATTACCGCAGAAAATGTACATCAAAATCATATTACAAAATGTTTTCATTCATGAATTATAAAAATTTAAGTCTGGATAGTGCATTTTTATGTCAGTGTTCAAAAATGGGAGTGACAGTTAAAGGGTTAAAGGGGGTTGAAATGCTTTTTTTTTTTTTAAATAGATAAAATAACTATAACCTCCATTTGGATCATGTTATTCAGTTACTTTACCTGTTGTTTTTGTCATAGTATCGGTTCAGTAGTAGTATTGAGATCCTACGAGATTAGTCCCTACTATCTTTCTGGGCCTTGAACTTGGTATTTGCATTGCTGTCTATGCAGGGTCAAAAAGCTCTTGGATTTCATCAGAAATATCTTAATTTGTGTTCCAAAGATGAATGAAGGTCTTACGGGAGGTTGAAGGTGAACGACATGAAGGTGAGTAATTAATTACAGTAATTTCCTGAACAAGCTCCTTCTTAGTGAATCAAAACATACATACATTTAGTAAAACAAACTCAGCTTAAAACATAAACTGAGAGACTTAATTAAATGTCATTTCTGACTGGTTGTTCATATGGCAATGTGTAGTTAAGGATACACATTATGAGTTTTATCAGTGGCATTTTATAAAAATAAGTTAATGACTTAAAATGTTAACACTTTTTTTTTTTAGAATTGTTAAGGTTTATTGCTATATTAAGGGCAATTATCAAATTATATTTATGCAGCATCTAAAAGCAGTGAAAAGTCATGAAGAAATGTGGTGTTTTATAAAAATAAATGAAAACCACCTTTATTCAATTTTAGTTTTATTTAATATGTATTTAAGGCCAGTTATTGTATTACATTTATGCTGCCTCTAAAGAAACTGTCAAAGGTCACTGCAAGGTCTGTGTAAGCACATGTTTTACAAGAATTGTTTTAAATTTATTTACTGTCAAATTCATCTCATTATTTGACACTGGATTTGCATTTCTGTTCACATATAATGTACTCACCCCCTTGTCATCCAAGATGTTCATGTCTTTCTTTCTTCAGTCGTAAATATATTGTGTTTTTTGAGGAAAACATTTCAGCATTTTTCTCCATATAATGGACTGATATGGTGCCCCGATTTTGAACTTTCAAACTGCAGTTTAAATGCAGCTTCAAACGATCCCAAATGCGGTTGTAAACGATCCCAGCTGAGGAAGAAGGGTCTTATCTAGCGAAACGATCGGTTATTTTCATAAAAATAATACAATTTATATACTTTTTAATGTCAAACACTCATCTTGTCTTACTCTGCCTGGACTGTTTTTGTTCCAGTTCATGACAGTTAGGGTATGTTGAAAAATTCCCATCTCATGTTCAGCTTTAACCAGCCTCATGTTCTGTCTTGAGTCAGAATACACAGAGTTCAGGCAGAGTAAGGCAAGACGAGTGTTTGAGATTAAAAAGTATTTAAATTGTATTTTTTTTATGAATATAACCGATCATTTCCCGAGATAAGACCCTTCTTTCTCAGCTGGGATCGTTTACAACCGCATTTTTAATCGTTTGAAGTCGCATTTAAACTGCATTTTGGAAGTTCAAAATCAGGGCACCATATCAGTCCATTATATGGAGAAAAATGCAGAAATGTTTTCCTCAAAAAACTGTAATTTCTTTACGACTGAAGAAAGAAAGACATTAACATCTTGGATGACAAGGGGGTAAGTACATTATATGTGAATCTCTGTTTTGGAAGTGGACTTCTCCTTTAAGGAACCAGGACCATTAACAGAAATCGGAACCGGAAATGGGCTCATTAAATTCCTTATGATTCCCATCCCCAATGATAAAGATTTTACCACTGTAATGAGTTGGAAACGACACAAAGGTGAGTAATTAATTACAGTAATTTCCTGAACAAGCTGTTTTTTAGTGAATCAAAAACATACATATGTTTAGTAAAACAAACTCAGCTTAAAACAAAAGCTGAGAGACTTAATTAAATGTCATTTCTGACTGGTTGTTCATATGGCAATGTGTAGTTAAGGATACACATGAATTTTCTCAGTGGCATTTTATAAAAATAAGGTAATGACTTCAAATGTTATCACTTTTTTTTTTTTTTTAGCATTGTTAAGGTTTAGTGTTATATTAAGGACAATTATTGAATTATATTTATGCAGCATCTAAAAGCAGTAAAAAGTCATGATGAAATGTGGTGTTTTATAAAAATAAATGAAAAACACTTTTTTTTTTTTCAATTTTACTTTTATTTAATATGTAGTTGAGGCCAGTTATTGTATTCCATTTATGCTGCCTCTAAAGAAACTGTGAAAGGTCACTGCAAGGTCTGTGTAAACACGTTTTACAAAAATTGTTTTAAATTTGTTTACTGTCAAATTCATCTCATTATTTAACACTGGATTTGCATTTCTGTTTAGATTTCCTTCAAAAACAGCCTACTAAACGAATTGTTAATGAAACCATTATTAAGGAACCAGGACTTTTAACAGAAATCGGAACCGGAAATGGGCTCATTAAATTCCTTATGATTCCCATCCCCAGTGATAAAGATTTTACCACTGTAATGAGTTGGAAACAACATGAAGGTGAGTAATTAATTACAGTAATTTCCTGAACAAGCTGTTTCTAGTGAATCAAAAACATACATAGTTTAGTAAAACAAACTCAGCTTAAAACATAAGCTGAGAGACTTAATTAAATGTCATTTCTGACTGGTTGTTCATATTGCAGTGTGTAGTTAAGGATACAGATGATGAATTTTCTCAGTGGCATTTTCTAAAAATAAGTTTATGACTTAAAATGTCATCACTTTTTTTTTTTGCATTGTTAAGGTTTATTGTTATATTAAGGACAATTATTGAATTATATTTATGCAGCATCTAAAAGCAGTGAAAAGTCATTAAAAACTGGTGTTTTCAAATAAACAAAAAACTTTTTTTTTTTTCAATTTTAGTTTTATTTAATATGTAGTTGAGGCCAGTTATTGTACATTTATGCTGCCTCTAAAGAAGCTGTAAAAGGTCACTGCAAGGTCTGGGTAAACACACGTTTTACAAGAATTTATTTACAGTCAAATTCATCTCATTATTTGACACTGGATTTGCATTTCTGTTCAGATTTTCTTCAAAAACAGCCTACTAAGCGAATTGTTAATGAAAGCATTATTAAGAAACCAGGACCATTAACAGAAATCGGAACCGGAAATGGGCTCATTAAATTCTTTATGATTCCCAACCCTAATGATAAAGATTTTACCACTGTAATGAGTTGGAAATTGCATTATCATTATTATTTTACAGAGGTGATTAAAACAAATGGCTTCATTTCAAACATTCTGACATACAGTATATACACAATATGATGCTTTGGCTGCTCACCTAACATCTCTCTGCAGGAAATAAGAAACACTCCTTTCCTCTTGACGACTTGCAGACGTGACAACACGAACTCATAAAGCACGTCTGACCGAGCCAACAATAAATAGTGATTTGATTACAAATGGTTAATGCAGGAGCAAACAAGTGTGTAAATCGTACATTCCTGGGGCTTTCTTGACAGCTCTCAGCTGATTAGCAATTCATCATCTCCCAGGCATGGTGACACACAGCTCTACAGCTCTGTTGCTCTGTAGAATGTGAATGAGGTTAATGAATGTGAATGAGGCTAATTCTGCCGTCCTTGCCAGACCACCAGCCACATTAAACCTCACTTGGAGATATTTTATTGCAAATGTAAATTCTGATCTCAATGTAGAGCAGAATGAATGTTCCTTGTGTGAAGGGTACTCTAGATGTCAGATGCTAGTTGTTGTTATGTTGTTACGTCCTTCGCTTTCCCTAAGTATGAAAGTACAAGAATTCGCATGGAGCCCGAGTTTGTGATCGTGTATAATCATAAATATGAAGAAATTCATTGATAGTTAAATAGCAAAGGAGATGTCAGACGCGTACCGAGTTATTGCTGTTCATTTGGAGCAGGCGCGCTGTTGTGTCCGTGTTTAAAGTTTAATCAAATGCAGATCAGACAGGCAGCAAGTGGCTAGGTCTCTGTCAGGGCCTTTATCTAGTCTTCAGGGATTCCCTGCGTCTCCGTTTGGGCACCACCTGTGTCTCGGTCTGTCTTATTGCGCCAATCAAAATAGCCTTTTCCCCTCTGGGGACTCAGTTGAACTTATCCGTCCTGAGACGGGTGTCTTATCTCTTTATCAGCCTTGTTTACATCTCCGGAGAAAAATTAAAATAAGACAGCTGCTGAGTTATTACCATGAAGCACATCTGAATCTCTCGTAATGTGTGATCAGTTCGTTGTGATTGCATTCTGCTCTGTTATTTCAAACAGAGATAGAAAGGCAATAAATGTAACGCCACCAGTTCAAATTGGACTGACAGGTATGCCATTAGGAGAGAGAGAGAGAGACGTAAACTGCACGCCGGATTGTGTTTTGTGGACCTATGTAACGGTTTATCCGATGGACGCGTGAGAGGGGTTTGTATTATGATTATTATCTATATTATCTGCAGCAGGGATTGAAGCAGATGAAGCATGAAGGTACATTTGCATTCATTGAGTACTGATGTTTGTAGTAGATCTCAGATGGCATAGGATAAGGAAAATATGAAAAATGGCTGATCTAAAGTTAAAAAGGTATACAGAGAGAAAATGTCTGGATAACAACCAAGATATTGATACATACAAATAGCCTTTATTTCCCACAGTCCATGTCAACAGGTTGTTTGCAAAGAATAGGAAAAAATGCTATCTTTTTTCTTTCTTTTTCTTTTTTCTTTTTTAACACTTTTTGCAGGCAAGTTTTTAAATTTAATTTTGCTTTATTTTATTTTTTATTTCATTTTACCTTATTTTACTTTATTCTATTTTATTTTTACTTTACTTTGCTTTATTTTTTATTTTATTTTACTTTATTTAGTTTTACTTAATTTAATTTAGTTTTATTTGACTTAATTTAATTTAATTTTAATTTATTTTGTTTTACTTTATTTTATTTTTATTTTATTTTAGTTCATGTAACTATACGTTATTTTATTGTATTTTTTATATTATTTTACTTTATATTTTATTTTATTTTACTTATTTTTTTATTTTACTTATTTTTTTATTTATTTTTTATTTTATTTTACTGTATTTTACAATTTATTTTACTTTATTTTACAATTTATTTTACTTTATTTTATTTTGTTTTTACTTTATTTTAATTAATTTAATTTTACTGTATTTTACTTTATTTTCTATTTTATTTTATTTTAGTTAATTTTTTATTTTACTGGATTTTGTTTTATTTGATTTTTTATTTCATTTTATTTTACTTGATTTTATTTTATTTCATTTTTTATTTTATTTAGTTTTTACTTTATTTTAATTAAAGTTTACTGTATTTTACTTTATTTTTATTTTATTTTATTTTAGTTGATTTTTTATTTTACTTGATTTTATTTTATTTTATTTTATTTTCTATTTTATTTTATTTTACTTGATTTTATTTTATTTCATTTTTTATTTTATTTTATTTTACTTGATTTTATTTTATTTTATTATTTTATTTAATTTTATTTAATTTTATTTAATTTATTTATTATTTATTTTTTATTTTATTCCCATTATACACAAAACTGTCCAGTTTTCTAAAAGTTTAAATGTAAGTCGTCTTTATGTCTTCTAAACCAGAATTAATCTTTTTTTTCTCTCTTACTCATTTTCTCCTCCCACATTTTCTTCTTCTCCAAGGTTGTTTGATACAGCTTTGACATTCTCCTGAGATTTAATATGGACAGACATTAATTTACACATTTGCAAAGTAATTTACTTGTTCTTTGCAAACATTTCTGTTGAGATTTATGATTGGGGATCTGCACAGTACATCAAAATCCGACAGATGTTAATTTCTTACAGGTACCAACAGATTATTTACTACATGTATGCCAGCCGTATGCTAATGAGCTCTTTTGTGTAAAGACCCAGATTGCTGTATACCTAACGTCTTGTGCAATTCACACTCCTCCTCTTGATGATTTAGATTTCAAAGTCACATTGTGCATATGTGACACCGCTGAAGAACTACATACTACTTACATACTACTAAATACTTGATAAAATGACTTATTTCATTCAAAGTCATAGTTGATTGAGAGAGAAAGACTAGGCCTCATTCATGACACGCTCATATTTAACAGAAGATTATTAAAAAGGAAGTGCTGTGACTGTGTTTACAGTCCTTCCAGCTTGTGTGGGCCTTGGCCAGGGCCATTGGCAGCTTTTGAGTCATGTCCCTACGGACATCCCAGGTGGAGTCCATAACCAAGGGGTTGATCTGGAAGAGCATGCGCTGCACTCCATGATTAATTAATTATAATTTTCTGCTCAATAGGCCTCTGAGGAATGTAGTGCACTGTCAGCAGTTTCCGCTCTATTAGGAAGTATGCAACGCAAGTCACACAGCAGACTGCGTCATTTTACAAATTAGTACTGGCAATTTGATAGCAAAGCTTTAACTGGCGGATTCATTACGCTTGATATTAAACCAATATTAAAAGAAATTAATAAACAAAAACCCATAAGCTATTAGAGTAATATTGGACATGCTATCTTGAACTCACTGCTTAATTACAATTTAAGAATCAACTGAGAATTCATCATTTTTAGATGAGGGTAATTTATTCACATTGTTAATATATTTGGAAATGGATTTAAAGGCTCTGGGCGCTGATTGCTATTGCTGCTTTTTAATCATATTGGTCAAAGGGAAGGTTTCTGTTTTATGAGTCAAACATAGAAAGTCTATTGGTTGCGGTTAAATCAATCTAAATGACTAAGTTTTCTAATATGGTGCAACGTTTCTGCCATGCCACTTTTTCTGTAGTGAAACATGTTCACATGAAACAAGCTGAGCGGTTTCTTGTTTTCATAATTTCATTATGAATAAGGCATTTAAATTATTATAAATAATTGAAATGCTAAATTCATAATGAAATTATGATATAAAAAGTTTTGTGGGAATTAACTGTTTTTTTTATTATTATTAATAAAATTATAATTTTTTTAAATAATAATAATAATAATAATAATTTTTATTTATTTAGTTTATTTATTATTATTATTATTATTATTATTATTATTATTTATTTATTTATTTATTTATTTATTTTTTAGCACTGATATCGTTTTCTTTCTCAAATGTTTTACTGTCCTGTGTCTCACTGTTCAGTAGAATATCATTATATTCAGTATTATTCAATTCAATTCAGGTTTATTTGTATAACGCTTTTCACGATCGTTGCAAAGTAGCTTTACAGAAAATTAAAGTTTCTACAATATATTAAGTAGTGGCTTACTAGTGACTGTCAAGTTGAGGTACATATGGCAGAGATGAATGGTAAAAATCAGTTAATGACGTAATCAACCAGACAATGAGCACTATTACCAGTAATTAATTATATGTTGCAATCAAACTTATAGCAAAATCCGGTAGTGCTGTATGTTGTTTCTGGGTTGGCATCTTGTAAGGACAAGAAGGACAGGACAGAAAGAAGATAATTTCTATAAGAAATACTGTTGCTGGGAAGATTTGAGTGCTTTTGTTTTTTTGCAAATGTGTGCTGATCATTAATTTTGACAGCAAATTTTGATTTAGTCATAGTCTTTTGACTGAAATGGCATTTAGTTTTAGTTATATTTTAGTCATCTGAGTTGTTTTTAGTTTTAGTCTAGTTTTAGTCGACTAAATGTCATACAGGTTTAGTCTACTGTAGACGGCTAAAATCTGATGGATTTAGTTACAGTGTAATGCATTTACTAAGCATTTCTCTAAAATGACCAAACTCACTGAATAAGTTTGATATAAAGATTTTATCATAATAGACACAGATTTAACTGCAACATGCCTTTATATGACAATTAAATTAAACCACTTCTCATAAAGAAATAAGACCATGGTTTTCTTTTCAATTAAATACCAGTGGTTATATAGGCTAATTATGCATTCTTTATAACAACTTGTTTACCACATTCTTCATTCTTTCAAGCAGACATATTTATTTATGTAAATACATTTAGATTCATCTTTATTAGGGCTACTAAAGTGATACAGTCAAGAGCAGTGAGTGATTTTCTGTCTTTCTTTTGTTGCTTGAGTAACATCAATGCAACAGACAATAGCAACTAAATTAGGCTGCTGTCCCTTTAAAACCGAATGCACGGATGCAATGTACTGACACACATCTGATATTCTCCCAACTGTTTACGTTCGCCCAAGACGTAACCGAGTGTGTTTACGTCAATACTCGTCAAAACAGACAATTCAACATCATTTTTTTTGCATTTCTCCATTCTTGTGACACGAAAGAGTACTCATGTACTGTGTAAGAGGCACTGCTTCGGTGTCTGTTCTCAGAAAATCGGACGGAGTTGAGTTTTCTTTTGCGTCGTTAAATTTATCCATGTGTCTGCTCTTCTCTTACTGCCAGATATTGACATTTTTGAACGTTTTATGAGATGTGCAGCAAATGTGTGCTAGCTAATGTCCTGCCGGATATATCAGTAGGCTGTGATACAGTTCATACGTACGAATCTAACCTCCTAACCACGCAGCGGATTTGTTCTGAATTAATCTCTTCCCAAATCGTCAATAGATTTTCGTCATAGTCATAGAGTTTTTGTTTCAGTACCGTCTCGTTTTTAACTGTCAAAAAATGTTGACAAAAATTATTAGTCAACGAAATTAACACTGGTGCTGATAGAAACCGATGTAGAAACCTAAAGCATAAACGTTTAGGTACAGGTCTGGTTTAAAGGTTTGAAGGTTTAAAGACATCACACCACCAGTGCTGTAAATAGAGACATGGTTTGAAGATTTTGTAAATCACATTTTTTCCCACATCGTTCCAATACCATCAGATTTTCTGACATATTTAAAGTTGATGTCATAACATGAAGTGTACTACCATGCCTAATCCTATAATCCCTCTTTTCCAATAACAAATTGTAAATGGTGGCTCATTTGGTTGAATCACGCTAGGTTTGTTTATAGCTTTATGTTGTGTTAGCATGTCACGTCTCTATGCTACATTGCCATATGCAGTGTTGTCTTGGCATTTGAATTACTGGCCAGCTGAAATATTGGAGTTTTTGCTAAGCCTCGGCTTGAAAGCTGTGCCTGTTTTCATCAATTCGTCCCTGTTGGAAGCACTTTGGCACGGATAAGACATTCTTCTCGCCGCCTAATTCAGTCCATTTCACCCAAACAGCCATCTAAACAATCTAAAATGCCCCCAGTGGAAGTGCTAGACCAGAGTCTGCTAACTAGAGGAGAGAGAATGTGTGCCTAACTGGACATCTGTGGCATCCCAGTCTGTTTTCTCTGACGTTGATGGTATTCCTGAATGCAGCACGTATGGAGGAACATTTATATATTAACAAAGTTTATTGCCGCACAAGAGATAAAAAGGAAAATAAACACGCAATCAAAAAAGAATTAGCATAATTATAGTGGGAAAGCTGCTGGTGCTCAACAGGCGAAGGACAAAGAAGACAAGTGTCATATCGGTCTCAGCAGTTGGACTGATAGTAGTAGATGACGCCCGTTCATTCCAAGTTGAAATGAAAAACTGCTGTGGTGCAATATGTCCAAAAGCCAGAGCCTGTATCCTGAGGTATGCTTCATTTTTTTGTTTTTTTGTTTTTTGTTTTAGCCATTTGAAGTATTAGACTGACCATGAATGCGTGCAGACAAATACGCACTTTAATTGCTTTAATTGCTCTAATTACTTTAACTCCACCTTGGCTGCGTTTTCCAAAATCATTGTATGCCTAAGTAGATTGTACAGACCATTGGTGGTTTCTGTGATGCTTTTGGGAAACATCTGCACGAATATGTAGACCAGTGGTTTCCAACTCTTCTTGTGCTGGATTTGGTTTCTCCCTAATCTAACACACCTGTTTCAACTGATTGGCTTGTTAGTAGAGACTCCAAAACCTGAAATGGTTGTGTCATATAAATAAAAACAAAATAAATTTCTACTGTAGAGAGAGCACTCCTGGTCCAGGGTTGAGAAACAATACTGTAGAGCAAAGCTCAGAGTTGTTGTGTTTGCCTTGTACTCTTTTAAAACTAAAGTGAAAGTGCAAGTACCATCTAACCCCCTCGCATATCTATTTTTGATGTTTCCACCTTTGTCTTCTACTGTTTTTATTAATATTTTCCATATTTAACTGGTTTAAAAGCAAATGCTCAACTGTGAGTACTGCCACCCAGTGGATCCACCAATTAGTGCATGATGTTGCCTTAAAGTGGTAGTTCACCCAAAAATTAAAATTCTGTCATTAATTACTTGCCCTCATGTTGTTCCAAACCCTTAAGACCTTTGTTCATCTTCAGAACATAAATTAAGATACTGTATTTTTTATTAAATCGGGAAGCTTTCTGACCCTGCATAGACAGCAATGCCAACACGTTCTCACTCCCAACATATTCACGCTTGCTCAGGACCCCTTGGCGTTACTTTTTGACACTCAGGGTACCCCTTTAGCGTCACTTTAGGATGTGCAGGGTCCTGCATTTCTTTTAGTTGTTTGCATTATGTGTCACATTTAATGGTTTGCATGTATTTGCAAAAATAGAAATCATTTTATATAAATGTATGCTTTCATAGATATTTTGGAGCACCTAACCCCACCCCTACCCTAAACCTACCAACTTCTGAACAATATAAAACATGCAACAGGCAAATAAAAGTACAGTGACAGGTATTTATTGCAAAAACTGACCATAAAAAGCAGTATAAAAGTATTACAAACAAGTTGCATTGCATTTGAAGTCCTCCGATATCTTTTAATGCGAAGAACAGAGTAAATCAGGTTTTAATTGCTAAAAATGATCTCTCTCTCGCACATATCCCATTTAATAAGGTACTCCCGAACGAAATGACATAACGCTTCTTCTGGCGGCAGTTTTTTGATTTGTGTACAGACTGCACAATGGATGAGCTTTGCGGCGGATAGAGATAGAGGTGGTCGCATCTATTCCTCTCAGAAATCAGTTGCTTTGACTTGGTATATTAATAGTTTTTAAAGAAATTGTGACTGTATCTGCCTGTTATAGATTGTGTTTTATATTGACAAATGGTTAGGTTTAGGGGCAGGGGTTGGGCTGTGTGTTCATAAATGTCTAAATAGTGTAATGTAAAAAATCATTTTGACTATTTACATTGAAAAAAAAAAAAAAAAAAAAAAAAAACACACCCCAACATATATGCAATAATGTTAAAATTATTACCCAATATGTAATTTAATCATGATGATAAAATTTCCAATGCCTTTCATGTCAGCATATTGACGCCAAAGTTTTCTTATTTAAAGCAATGGAGGACCCTGCACTTTGGAAAATGACGCTAAAGGGGTACCCTGTGCGTCAAAAAGAGATCCTGACCAAACGTCAAAATGTGGCAACGCAACTACCACATTTAAGGCCCAGAAAGGTAGTAAGGACAGCATTAAAACAGTCTATGTGACATCAGTGGTTCAACCTTAATTTTATGAAGCTACGAGAATACTTTATTTGCGCAAAGAAAACAAAAATAAATATAGCTACAAGCAGCGATTCCCTGGGTTCAAACACTTTAGGTTTTTAAGCACATAAGGAAAAAGACATTACCTATTATTTAGCAAGCTTGTAACCACCTAAATCAATTATTAAAATCATCAAATTATCAAATCCAGGTGATTTACCATAGAAATATGATGTTTTTTATAACATTTATGACTATTATAGCGCCAGCTGTGGAATGATCTCCCTGAGATTGAGAGTTTAGAATCACCTGTCGCATGTGCTCAGCGAGAGTCCAGAGAATTGCACTGCAGTGTTTTTTTAATGTGGAAATCACTCGTCCGTGACCATTCTAACAATTACAATAGGGTTTCATCACTACGCGCTTGAACCCCTAATGACAATTTCTTAAAAAGTAACTTACAATATGAGTTTATGAATATACAATACAGCAATACGCCACCAAAAAAATTAAATTTGTCTCTCAAAATGTACTCTCTCTCATGCCATCATGAGGGAGAATAAATGGGTTTTGAAGTGTCAACTTCATGGGGCCTATCCACTTGCATTATAGTGACTCACAGTCACTACAGTTATACATCTGGGGGGGGGGACATGAGGGTGAGTACCAAATCATGGTTTATGGCTGACACAACTAACACATATGAAATAAAAGAAAGAAGGAAAGAAAAGAAAGAAAGGTGAAAACAGTGATACCTTATTTGCTGTACAAAGAAAATAGCGCAACGGCTCGTCATGGCCATGCTGAACTCGATATTCAAGGAGAATGTGTCTCTCCAGTGCTCTCATTGCAGAATACATTACATTGTGAAATTGGCTAAGCAGGGCTTCAAAATACAGGAGATAGAATTCCGCCCCACTAGCCAGATACCATAATATCAGTAAATGATAGTAAGATATGCAGTGTGTTTCTCTTTCCTCCCCTCCTCTTGACATCAATATGGAGCCCACTGGTGTAAGGCTCACCTCTTTATCGACCTTAGAGCAGTGCAAAGAATAGAAGTGCATTACCTCTACCTTTCACTGCAGAGACTTATCCCAGATAAGTGATTTTAATCACACCGACCAGCGCTATTGATCAGGAAGGTGTTGTGTTCAATATAAAACTAATTTTAGAGCCAATTACTCATTAATAAGAATGTCCTGCCCCTCTCTGCACACGTCTGATTTGCCTCAGCGGCTAATGGGTATAAACGTACAGTGCAGAGGGGAGTTCGATACAATTTTCAGTGGAAAATAAGTAGAAGGTTGAACATTTTGCTATTCTCTTTGTAGTCCAAAAAGTGGAAGCATGCTGTCTTAAAGAATTGTACATTCCTTCAGATTACTATGTGTATAAAAAATAGAAACAAAACTTCCACATCCGCAAGCAGGCTGTCAGCAGCCTCCGTTTTGCCGTGCCACAGGGTGTGGTATTGAAAACGTACTAAACATTACAGGACAGGTGGCAGCTGTGGCCATAAAATCTGCACAATGGAGGATGACAATGAAGAGATGCAAGCACTGAGCATTGCAAAGGGTCATGAAAGCACTACGGGGCCTTTGTGAGAAGCCACCGCATATTTGAGCTTTATGGCACCAAACAGAGTTATCAACCGTACACATTTGCTCCGCTGGAACAAAAAAACAAACAAACAACAAAGCATGAATATGCAATCAAGCGATTATATCCCACTTAGTGTCAAGGAAACAAACCTGTTGTGTTTTTGTAAAGTTTTGTTTTTCATTTGGAGCAACCATAGGCATTAAGTAGAAAAACACTAGCCTGAGGGGGTTCAGCTGTCCGCACAGATTTGGAATTTGGTGTATTTTTAAAATATGCAGTAAAACTGTCACAGTCCAGCTATACCTAATTGGTGCTGCCAAAATAGTGGTGAAAACTGAAAACACTGAAAAAAAGAGTCCAAATGCTAAGAAGGGTCAAATTAGCAAAACACTGCATGTCCTAAACTTGACCTATTGTCTCCTAAGAGGCCAAATTGCTGGACTATCCAGAAACGGAGAGAGAGATTGATTGGAAAGTTAAGCGAGAGGTGTTTGGGCATGGCACTGAGAGAATGAGAGAGAGCTCTGACTGCTAGCCAGCCGTTAGCGCTGCAGACCTCATCTGTCCTCATTACTGCCTCTTGTTTCCCCACCAAGCCTGCGAGTGAACGACAGACTTCAGGAAAGAAGTGCTGTTCTGCACCCATGCATCAATGGCACCAAATTGCATGTTGGATTGGTCTCTTCCTCCAGGCTGGCTCCTCTGAGAACAGACCAAAGCATATTGTGTGTGGCTAGGAAGAGAGTCCAGGCTACAAATTATTTCTGTTTTTCAGTATGCAGTCTATTACTGTTCTTTTTTGCAGATAGAGCCAGTAAATGGTCTAACACTGGATAGATATCACCTCGGATTATGGATGCAGTGATACTGTGAAAAAGTCCGTGTGCATCATATTTCTTTCTTTTTTCTTTTTTTCTTCGCTGCGGTGTACCTGAGCTACATGAAAGACGTTTGGTCTTTAAAATAAAAAGCCTGCGCTTTAATGTGTTTCAGGGCAAATACAATATTTATCACTGTATAGACTATCTCTTTGCAGTTCACAACAGAAGAAAGCGTTACTTCTGCTCCTACAGTTGACATCCTTTGTTTAATGAATCCAAATCATGCTCTCTCTGTGCTTTAGTCAAGTTGTATGTGAACAAAATGAAACGTATCCTGCCTATGGTTTCATATTCCTCTCAGGTTAGGCTGTAATTGCATTCTCTTGAGTAATTTGTATTTGACACTCCACTTCAACAATGACAGTATTGTAATTGCTCAGAACAGTCATGGTTCTGTATTGTGTGATATCAGCAAAGCACGGAGAGCAGAGTCTCTGCTTGCATTTATGCTTTTCCAATGAGACGCAGTTGCAAAGTGTACTGCCACTTTGCATACACAAATGATCCACCAGGCGTCTACTTAACACATTCTGGTTTATACGAGCTGTGTTAACTGGGAAATGTGATAGAGGTGCATATTAGGTTGCATTATTTGTTCATGCTTTTATTTGATCTATCATTTCCCCTGTTGATTATGTTTTTATGTTCTTAAGTAAGTGGGGAAATTAGATTTGTAGTGTAGTCGAAACACTTACAAACAACTTGATGGACTATCAGCTTTGTCTGAATACACTACAAAACACTGTATTATACATAATAGGTCATTATGTTGGGATATTTTTGAAACCCTGTTAGCTTTTTGAGCACAGCTTTATTGACATTTTTATTCAAACTGAAAATGTGGACAGGACATATCCAGTGGGATGTAATTACGTCATAGCCATGAACTAGGGGTGGGAGCTATATCTGTATGAACATGGCTATCGGTATTATGTTGTGCCATGATTTGCTATACCGTGGATACTGTTACATATTCATGAATTATAATTTTCAGGGTGGCTGCAAGTCCTTAAAAAAAAACGTCTTGAAATGTCTTAAAGTTTTCTAATGAAAGCCTTAAAAAGTATAAAATTCAGATTCGGTGGATTTTTAAATATTGTTGGTTAAATTTAGTCCAAAAAGTTCTCCATCCTGACAGAACCAGTGACTGTTTACAATCATTGGATGGACAGACAATTTTTTTTTGTCCCCGCGGTCATTACTGCGTCATTAGAGAGAGAGATGCACTGCTTGAGTGTCCATAAAACGTAACCGTGTGGTTTTTGGCTTTTAATTTTATTTTGGCTGACAAACTATATTGTAATATATAATGTAATTTTGTTCCATAAGCGCCATCTGCTGTTATAGAGTTATTTACATTTTCTTTCAGTCCATTTGCTTTTGTTTTGCACAGGTGTCTTATGTAGCATAATTTCACACATCTAAAGTCAGACCATTCTGTTTTTGCCTTAGATCTTGAAATCATACAATCTAAGGGTACGTTCACACTGTTAGTTTTTTTGGATTGACATATAAAACTTTAAAATGACACACAGGTTATTTCTTCATCACTTTAAGTTGTCGAAACCACACATGAAAGCACGCAAAACACGGTAGACGCGTTTCTGCGGCAGAGCGTCTCTCTCTCACACTGAATGACATGACGGACAACTAGTTGTCCAGTCCTGTTCCGTTCACACAGCGCTTGTGTTCTGATAATGCGGTTGTGAGTCCTGAAAATGAATGGGTGTCAGTTTGGTTACAGAATGCGGTTGTCACACCTGTAAATAATCGTACTGTGTGTGAATGTAACCCTGTTAAGGGCTCAAATACAGGACTGACAACCGTATTCTGCTGCTGTGTGATTGTGGCCTAATTCATGTATGCGTAGCATCTTCGTTTGGATCATGATTAAAATACATGGTGATTAGTATCAGAATCGACCAGTTTGCTTGTAAAAATCAGAATCAGCCATGAAAAATCATGACTGGTGCATCTCTAAAAAAAGGTCTTAAAAAGTCTTAAATCTAACTTGTTTATATCTGTAGACACCCTGATTTTGCATTTATGTTGTTTTGTTTAATTTGGCATTCTTTACAACTTTTAACACTGCTAATGACGTAATGACGATATCTCACTAAAATGTGACTTTTTTCCTCATATCGCATTATAATATCGATATCATCTGGACAGTGGAAAATATCACAAAATGAATTTTAGCTCATATTTCCCACCCCTACCATGAACCACTGCTCACTTCAAAATCATTTACTTTATATATATATATAGTGATAATAGATGATGATGATGAATTATTGTATCTGTATGTGCCAGGTTTGTGTTGTCATGGACGGTTTGGTTATAAATCTTTGTTCTGTCATTTGTTTGTTTAATTTATTTGTTCATAATGATTATAAATAAATACTGCCAACAAGAATCAACACATATGGACAAGCTTACATCATTTTATTTATTTATTATTAAAATTTTGTGTCTTCCAGGCTGATTGGCATTTCTGTGTTTAGAGAAGAAATACAGAAATGATCAGATCGACTTTCAAGACACATAGTGTCCTTATCTGATCACAGAGCAGAAATAAAATCATCTGTAAAGCTGACTGATTAGATGTATATTTTACCTACAGATATTTGAATCATTCACAAAATCATCGTTTCATCTGTTAAGATCTTCAATAGTTAACAATAATTCATAACCTCAGTAAAGTTGTTAAGACAGATAAAATGTTTGGACTTAAGTTAACAGAGAAATAAATAAATAAATTATACATAAATTATTCTATTCCAAATAAATGGTTGGCAAATATTATGGTGTGTGTGTGTGTGTGTGTGTGTGTATATATATATAACATATATATGTATGTGTGTGTGTGTGTGTGTGTGTGTGTGTGTGTGTGTATTTATATTGTTTTGTTTTTGGAGCAACACAACCAGTTTGGTTACATCTAACAAATGAAACTAACAGCAGAGTCAGAGGACAGAAATAACTTGATCAGCAAATTTTTATCTTAACTGCTACTCTGCCATGACCCTATTTGACTCTTAAAGAGAACACTGACCATAACATATTTATGCTAATTCCCACCACTTACGGCAACATTGAGAATGCAGTGCATGCTGGTGTTGGGTTATGAAATGCTTCAGAGCGTACATTCTGAAGCAAACACATTTCAGAATGTAACAACATAGTGTATGTTTCTGGCCTTATCTGCAACTTGATATTGTTTTAAAATAACTCCTTATTTTTAGCATTAGGCAGAGGTTGTGAAATACAGATGAGGGACGTGAGGGATGAGAGGAGATGTAATTAAACATAGAGGATCTCTCCAGGTGTTTAACGCTATTTGCAAGGTCGATGCATGAAACGCTGCTGATGAGCTGTGAACGTCCATGGGCCTCCGCATCGCTCGCTAGGCCCAACAGTGGTGCGTGGTTGAAGTAAAATGAGACAAATTCGCTGAAAGGCGTTGTAACGCCGTGCTCCAAATCGATGAAGCGCACCGTCGCCCATCACATAATGATATATGACTGTACCTACGGGATTACTGAGGCAACAACAGCCCTGGGAGGGTCCAATGGACCGATGAAAGCAACAAGAGAACCGAGCCATAGTCATCACACAAGCATGACAAACACGAATGAAATTGTTGTGCCTGAACCAGAACGCGAGCAATTTTGCTCACAAGGTACTGAAGCGATTTTCTCTTCTGAATGATTCATTCTTTGCATTTATCCGAGTCACACATTTAATCTGAGAGATATATAATGAACTGGAGCACAGAGCGCTATAACAGTGACCCTAATACTACCTATAATCCCCAGACTAAAATAAACCACCCATCATTAGGAACGTTAGAAATAATGTAAACAAGGACAGGCAGCCATAGTATACAGCAAAGAACGTTTTGGTTCTGATTCTGGAGATTAGCCATCCATCCTGTTGTTGTTGGCCTGTTCAGGTTTATCTCTTTGAGTATGGCGTTTCATTGGCTGCTCGCTCTGCTGCTAGAGAGGTACAGCTGGAAAGGTTTCTTTTATGCTGCAAAATCTCATTTTTGACCATGGTGTTTGAAATGTATAGTGACACATTGTTTGATTTATTCAAACCTAATGCTGATTGTTTTTTTTATGTCATAATATGAGTGATTTTGATTGAATTGATTGACTTAATATAATGACCGTGTAGCGTCATCAGTCAGGTTTGAATGAACAGGCTACGATTTCTAGAAATATCTTGGGTCCCTTGTTTGTCCTGAACAGTTAAACTGCCTGCTGTTCTTCAAAAAAATCCTTCAGGTCACACAAATTCTTTGGTTTTTCAGCATTTTGATCCCAAGCACACCAGCAATTCTACAACAGAACATTCAAAAAGAAAATAATCAAGATGTTGCAATAGCCCAGTCAAAGTCCAGACCTCATCCTGCCTCAAATGCTGTGGCGAGAGCTGTGCGTAAACAAATGCCCACAAACCTCAATAAACTGGAACAACACTGCAAAGAAGAGTGGGCCAAAATTCCTCAAGAAAGATATGAGAGACTGATAAAGTCATACAGGAAGTGATCACTTCACTTTATTGCTGCTGAAAGTGGATCTACAGGCAATTGAGTCATAGGATGTCCTAACTTTATCACACATGACTTTTCCATCATCGCTATATTTTTGTTAAATAAATTATGACATGGTGTGATATGTCATGTGATGTGATTCATGATGGTTTTATTTTCCAAATTATGAGGCCTGCCATGGACTAGGTAATATTTTTTTATGTCCTGATACAGAAAAGCATGGAATTCAATAGGGTGTCCTAACTTTTTCACATGACTGTATATATATATATATATATATATTGAGTTTGGAGTAAAAGTATTTGATGGATGTATACTATGTGTCAGGAGCATTTACTCAGTATCATTATCTCATTTTTGACCGAGATGGCTTTTAGCTGGTTTTGCATCTGAATATATAATTTAGTACTGCTTAGAAGCTACGGAAGATACTTGCATGTTTCCAGAAAACAGAATAACTTAAATTAACCCTGATTTTCAAATTCAAAACGTTTTTACCCCTGGAATGTTAAAACTTCTCTAGGACCGCAAAACACCCTCAGAACCCAGAGGGTTAGTAGCTTGTGTTTTCTTCTGAAGCATCAGTGAGCATTTAAACCTTTTGTAATAGTTGCATATGAGTCCTTCACTTGTCCTCAGTGTGAAAAGATGGATCTCAAATTATACAGTCATTGTTGAAACGGGCAGTTTAACTGTTCAGGACAAACAAGGGACTAATGAACAACAATCACTAAATAAAAACATTTTTATAAATTCAGCTATTTTCAAATGTGGACTATATGTAAACATCTTTAATGTGAAATATCTTATTCAGGTCAATACTAAATAAAAAAATAACATGCATTTTGTATGATTCCTCTTATTTTGGTAAAATAATTAACATTTTGCAAATTCTGTAAGGTGTATGAAAACTTTTGACCACAACTGTATATGCTAGTGCCGACTGTACAGTATTTGACATTCTCTTATCCTCTACTACAGACTATATCAGATGAGATCTGAAGATCTGAAGCTGCAAATTCTTTTTCATAAACCCATACTTATGAAAGCTTAAAAAGTGTGTTTATTTGTTACTGAAAATCAAGGGGACTGAGATTTTATTTTTGTTTTGATCAGAGGGAGATATGTGTAGCTTGCTTGCTTTTGCACTTTTGTACACAGTGCTTACAGTTGCCATTTGGCAATCCCATTATAAATCTAATGGTAGAACTGCTCGTTTGTAGAGCTGCCATTTGATTAAAACATTTAATTGAATTAATTGCATGATACACTAATTAAATAATTGCACATTTCTGTATATGCTGAAATAAACATAATTCAGAGTCTGACAAATAAAGCACTGATAAATGTTACAAAAAGTGCCTTTAGAAGTCAATATATTGTTTTAGATCACATATTTCATATATTTATGTTATTTATAGTTTTACAAGCCTGTTTTATTCTCTCTTTCTCTGTCTACCTCTTTTTTTTAACGCAAGTATGATCTTAGAAGCATTCGTTAACTTCTTTAGTTAACATGAACTAAGAATGAACAATACTTTTACAGAATTTATTAATCTAAGTTAATGTTAATTTCAACAATTACTAATGTATTATTAAAATTAAAAGTTGTGTTTGTTAACATTAGTTAATGCGTTGTGAATTAACATGAACTAACAATGAACGGCTGTATTTTCATTAACAAAGATGAATAAATACTGTAATAAATGTATTGCTCATTGTTCATTTGTGTTAATACATTAACTAACATTAACTATTAAAACCTTATTGTAAAGTGTTACCATGATCTCTGTGTTAAATTTCCTAATGAGTCATTTTACATACTGTACAGGTCAGAGGACATGAATAAATGTGTATTTTTTATTGCATTGTTTGTTTCATAATTAATTGCATTCATTTGATTAAGATGACAGCCCTCCTTTTTGGCAGACTTTCAATCTACTTATCAGCTTTGTTAAAAATAATTAGGTTATTAACAAATATTTGAAATCTGAAATCTGGTTTAGCTATCTTTGACATTCGTGTTGCAGTCTAAAATTTCACAGCATGTGCATGCACTTGTCATTCGCAATGCAATGAATGTGAATGAATAAAATGAAGTGTGGCTTCAGACACAACATATGCATGAATGTGTGTAAATACAGTAAAGCCTTTGACACTTATGCCATCTCATGCACTTACATAAATTAGCACCGCAGTGAGCTGCCATAAGACATAAGAATCATGATCAAATTGTAGTTTTCCATTCTTTTTTTCCACAACGACAGCTACTCTTGTATGTCTTGGCATTATGCTGACAAATAAATCATTGCTATACCAATATACTCTAGCTGTATCGGTTATTGACTAACGGTATGTATCTGGTTTCATCACTTACATAATGACAGTCTGTCCTAGATGTTAAATTTGCAAGCCAAATTTGAATTTGTGTGCAACCTTTTTCCACAGTGTTTTTTTTTTTCAAGGTTCAGCATGAAATTTAACAGACAGTTTTAAATGATCCAAGCATATGGGTCTAAAAGGTTATGCAAGACTGCCTGAAGAAAGGGCGTGAAAATTGCTATTTAGGTCATAAGGCGCTAATAATGATTTCTGTAGGCAGGCCACCGAAAGCGTGTTAATCAGTGGTCAAATAAAATATGCTTTTAAAAATGTGCTAAACTGTGCAAAATACTTGAAGTTCTTTCAAGTAAATTTAAATGACCGGCTTTGTCTAGATTCGTTGCTCACAATGGCAGTATCAGTTTGATAGAATTATTCCCGAGAGTTTCCACAGCAACAAGGTAGTAAAAATCTCACAGAGTCAGCAAAGTCAAGGATATTAAATAAAGTGTGTAAAATTGAAATGCAACCATTTATCTGAACTTGATTATCAAATTCCATGCGTGATTTGCTTCAGCAGTCAGTCGAAGAAAGCTTTTTAGAAAACCTCTCGTGGCACAGTGATGTCCAGTGATTTTTTTTTTTTTTTTTCAAACAGAAGGGTTTTTATTTTTTCTAAGTCATTCAGTGGGCAGGTAATAAACACAGCATTAGTGCTAAATACAGGTGAATGTCAGTGCAGGATTGTCTTTAAAGCCAGCTTTAATCAGTTAGAAGTCCCTCCAGTGGGATCTGCAGCTTGTGAAGATATTAACTTACCCTGCCACTGTGCAGCAGGCTTGATCCACATGTATGAGGGTGTAAGCCTTTTATGAAGAGATTGAAATTAATTATGAGACATGCATACATGTGGAGAGGGTAGACGGAGGTGCTACGGTGTGCATTAGAGAGAGAGATCGAATTTGGTGACCCCAGAAATGGTCAACAACTGGATTAGTTTTATTTCGAGACAATACAGCCATACGAAATGGACGAGTGCCAGTGAAATATGGCAACAGGTTTGTTTCTGTGTAATCTCCTGTCTCAAATGCTTATCATCCAACATGAGGGATGTGCAGAATCATAGAGGAAGTATGAGAGACACGTGTGGGCTGGGATTTAGGAGGTAATTGCACAAGTAAATCTGGCTGAAGTATACAGTTGTCAGACTTCCCAGAAACGCCTGACTATGCTTATTTGAGTGTTTGTGTTTGATAGTGTGGGTCCGCGACTGTGCGCGTATGAGTTTAGCAGTTCGCCACTTTGGCTCTGACACAGCTGTGCAGATGTGGTTATTTTGCTATCCAGATTTTGGAGAGAAAACAGGATGTGGGCTTAGTTGAATGAAGAATATGTGAATACGTCTGCAAGTATATTTCCTCTCATTTAATTTAGAACATTATCTTTTGAAACCATAATTTTGCATGAGTTATGGTGTTGCTAGTCAAGCCAAACTGTTGTTTTTGTATGTTGTTTCATTGATAGATGCTTTGATTAGATGCAGGTGTAGCCTCATTTCTCGGTTCGCTGCAAAACAAACCTCTGAGAGCTTATAGTCCTTGTTTATAGCCGTAGCTACGATGATTAATAAAGCACCAGAATCAGTGAGCAACGTCGTAGCGATGTTAGCACACTGTCACAAACGCCTAACCTTTGACACAAACCAGGTGCAAGTACTCGTGTTATTGAGCGCGTTTACAGTCTTACTGTATCTGAAGAGCTCAGTGAGGCAGCACTGACTCAAAGCCAGCTCTTCCCCTCGAGGGATGGATGTGTTTTGCGTGGGTCGCACATACGGCTCTGGATGTACGAACATCGCATGTCATTCACTGCATGTTGTCCACGTTTGAATTTGATGCCTTCGCAAAAGAAGATTAGCAGCTCTGCTGGGGCTAATTTGAAGTATGATCTCGTGTCACTTGCCAAGTCCTTGGATCGCTTCCTTCTACTTTGCACTTATCCTATATGAGCCATATTTTAGAAATGAGTAAATACGTTTATGTGGGATTTGCCCCATTGCTTAACGAGGTTCACCCAGGCTAATTTGAGTAATTTACAGCTCTGTTTTTCCTAATCTTGTTTTCTTAATGGAAGGTTATCTTAGACCATGGTTGCATCAACATTTCATTCCCGTTATCTCTTCCTCCGGAGCGTTTCTCCCAATCCTCAACCCGTATTGATAATAAACTCTCATCCATAGATCTTGGGTAGCATGACTTAATGTGAACATTGATCAGATTAGCAGTAAACTATCTCCCCGAAACCATATGGGACCTGAACATCTTGAGGAAAAAAAGCTATAAAAAGTAAGATTGAATTTGAAACTCACTGAGACCATGGATTAGTGCCCCGCCAATGACCTCTTTACTCCATAGACACCATTTGGATTTGTGTGTGTGTGTGTGTGGAAGGGATTATGTTGACCTACATTCTGTGAAACGGGTGGTTGGTAGGGGTCTTATTGTCTCTAGGTGACGTGTTCATTGATGTCTTGTATAGGTAAGCCCATTAGTACAGGCACAGAAATTGATTTATGTTCATAATTTGTGGTTTAAGTGGAATGTGTGTGATCAAAATCTTATATTATGCTATCAGCAGTTTTATTTTATTAATACAAGCATGTATATCTTTTTAAAGATATTTTTGCTGCGAATTAAAGCAGGGGAAACCCATTCAGAAGTTTGGCATTGGTCTGATTTTTTAAAATGCTTTTTATGCTCTTCAAGGCAATGCTTATTTGATCAAAAATTCAGTAAAATCAATACTGTTACAATTTAATACAGCTGTTTACTATTGTAAATGGGTCATTAACTGCCTTTTTTATTGTTTTGTACTGATCTCTGAGGTCCCTTTACAATGTTATCAAGATTTTTACATCAAAAAAACATCATAATTTAGTAGTAAAAGGTTATTTTCTGTTTGAATAGGCATGGCGAATTGGAAATTTGGAAGTAAACGCTGCTATGATTGCCTAATTGGCTAATAGTTGCTGTATCTTTGACAGCCTACATCCTTCATAGATGGATGCTGCTGTGGTTAAAAACAATACTCAGTGCATATCCAGCCTGGTCTCATTGTGTATACATAGGTATTAGAACATAATGTTCACAACCACAAATGTATATTTTTGTATGTTTTTATTGATGCTGAAACGTACAATTTGGACGTATTTTAACGTTTAAAATGTAAAAATGGCTACATATTTTTTGCTTAAAAATGTACAGATCTTTTTTATCATTAAGATATTTGTATCGATGCATTTCTTTAATTTAAGCGATACGCGATTTAGATTTTTAGACCCCTTAACCTACCCCCAAACCTAAACCTTTTATAGCAATTAGAATAGTGATATAGTGAATAGCTATATTTTATAGCGAATAGAAAAAGATATAAGACGTAATAAACCGAAATATGCAGGGAAATGGTACTTTTAGTCTGTAATCCCTCTCCTACCTCAAAAGCTAACCGTAACTATTTCTTAAAATACAGTTTAAAGAAACGGATGACAAAAAGATAAGTTCAGTCACAATTTATTGCAAAAATACCAAAAGCAGTACCAAAAGCAGTCCAAATGACGACGCGTTGCAGCTGCAGTCCTCTCTGGAGGAATACGGTCGGTTTGTGTGAGGTGCAGAGCAGAATTTGAGTTGTTAATCACTGAAAATATTATCCAGATTATTATCCTGATCCACTCCATGAAAGCGTGCATTTCGCATTCAAACACACCTTACCAGAAGCATGTTTGCATGTTGCAATTTGTGATGACATAGGCAAGAGCAAATTAATGTTTGATTTTTCTGCCATAAACATGTCGTAAAACTTCTTGAAGCGCCAGTATTTGAATTTGTAACAAGCACGTCAGCGCGGGTATTGCTGCTTGCAGTCGCTGTTCAGGATAGAGATGAAGATCGCTGGCTAAATAAAGGCTTGAGTTTGGTTCTGTTCCTCACAGTCGTATGGATTCTGAAGATTTGGACTACAGCGCACAAAAAACATTGATTCCTTTTGTAATTATGTTGTGTTTTTGGTGTATTTTATGGTTCTATTGTCAGTCACAGCATGTCAGAGAAAATGCCTTTTGTGTCTCTCGGCAAACAAAGTAAATATTACATGAGAAGTAATGGTTAAACGATTGCAAAATTTTAAAGGGTAGTCTTGTAATACATTATGTATTTTTTTTAACGAGTTGGCATCAGAAATCACAGAATGAAATTTTATCATTTATTAAGTAAATGAGTAAGCTTAATTTAATAATGCAATTGAAAACATAATAGCATTGATATGACAACTGAATATAATAAAAAGGTAATGCCGTGATTTCAGTATACAGTATACAAGAATTTATTTGTAAGTTTGTAAAATGTCAGTATTGAACATTATAGTGCCTGTGAAAATGTAAGTAAATGTACGTTTTGTAGAACCATATTTTACATAAAATACATACAAGTTCTCATTAGATCATGTTGACATATCAAACGATCTTCACTGTTTTCTAATATTGTGATAAGGAAGGCAATGCAAAGACTGTTTTTCCACAACTTGGCACTATATAGTGTCTTGTCTTTCGGAGCCATCTTTATTGTTTGGTTTCTGTGTAGACCTGCATTTGTCTCTCTCATTATTTACACTACATGCACAAATCGGTGGGCGGGGCTAAATAGGCAGCGATGTAGAAGCAGGCGTTGATCATCTTCTGTGGAGGCGGTGTTACACTGTTACGTCATAAAGTGGCACATTTCACAACCGTCGCTTCAGCTCGGTATGCCGCACTGTCTGAAACACGTCTCTATGCTTCGGGTGTGTGCAAGAACAGAGCGCAAGTAACGAATTGAGTTCTGTTTAGTTTCTTGTGTTAGTTTCTTGTGGTTTTAAATGGCTTGAGCGTGTAAATTGGCAAATTAATCTGCAAATCACAAGCCGAACGGTGGGGTCTGGACCTAGTTCGTACTATCACGGATCAACTGCGATCCGTTTAAGTCCTAATAAGATTATATGACAGATCAGAGCAATCCTTTATTTACTAATTTAACATGAAATCATCAAATTGTTACTCCATATCAATCACATACAACGAAAGTACAGAATAATTAGAACAATAATTTACGCACAATAAAAAACAGAGCATCATATCTATACAAATTTTCCCCAGAACGTTCTCACGACCCGGTAGAAATTCTTCCATGGCCCGGTAGTGGGTCATGACCTGGTGGTTGGGGACCTCTGCTTTAATGTAGTTATACATAGTTATACATAATTTTTTAGCTGCTCCTCAACTCGTCAGTATCACATGATCCTTCAGAAATCATTCTGATGTGCTCATTTGATACCCCAGAAACATTTCTTATCATTATCAGTGTTGGAAACAATTGTGCCGCTTAGTATTTTGATGCTTGTATTTTGTGGAAAATGTGAACTTTCAAATGAAAGGTTGTTTACTTCATCTCAATAGACCTGTCAGGGTAACCTCATTTTTATTTTGTGACAGGAATAAAAGAAGGACATTGTGTTCATGGATTGTTCATTGGACTTCATGTTCCGTAATTCTTAAGTTCACTTCAAAACAAAGATTCAAATCTTTGTTTGAATGACCAGCACTATATAACAAATAGTTCAGACTCTCAGTTCTGATTGGATGAGTCATTCTGTACTCTCAAAACCAATTCGTATTTCTTAGTTGTCAGTGGCCATTTTGTGAACCTCTTACAGTTAAGAAGGTAAACATTTAATGCCACAACTACTGTTGATATTGTCAGAGACAGATGTCTTTGTTTGTTCGTAGAGTAAACAGACCTCGTATTAATGGACGGAGGCGCTCTCACAAACCCGTTAAGAGCCCTCATGTCTTGTTGCAAGCCACTTTTCTCAGCCCAGTTTGGGTGCCTGTCATCTCGATAAGGATCTGAGCAGTCCAATCACACAGACTTCAAGAAGTCGTGAGAGAAAAAGCTTCGCCAAAATAGGGCAAATAACAGTCATTTGCATGGATAATAGACTTTTCTGAACCCCCCACCTCCCCCCTCACACACACACACTCTTTTCATTTTATTCAATAAATAACCAAGTGGCTTGTGTTGCTAGGCAACCGCGACACAAGTACCCATTGCGTTGTTTTAACACAATGTCAATGCCAGGCACAGGGCCCACTCTATCTTGTGGGTATTGGAGGCTTGCTAAAGAATTTGCATGCAGCACATCTCACCTGGTATATCGCTTGGTTAAATTTGAGACCTTGAAGATGTCAGTCACTTTCATAATGTAACAAAAACTGTGATCGGCATACACCGTTTCTCTTCCATACATCTCTTTAAAGTAGATGAGCTGAAATTGGTGTGCGAAATGATTTGTGTACAAAAAAGCCAATAATATGACACTACAATATAAGGTACCACAGAGACATTTATGTAGCATACAAAAGATGATGTATCAATAATCTGATGTCAAATTGAGGGTGTTGGTATTAATACAAAGCTTTTGATTACCTCTCTGTCTTTTGTGTTTTACTCCACAGTGGCTGGAGTGACTGGCGCTTTCTCAAACCTGCGTCCTTGAAGCGCAAGAATGGCCAGTTCACGCGCCGTTCCGCCTCCTAAAGCAAACCTGACGTCTAATCAACACCTGCAACCTCCACACCCAGCCATGTGTCCAAGTGAGACTTCTAAAGTCGTGCCAAGCTCACACTCGCAGCGAGAGTTGAGGGAAAGGAGGGACTTTAATCAAAGCTCCACAAACATGAAATTATTTTTTCCTCCCCGAGCATTTTATAACCTGGGCAGCGCTGTCCGGCCCTCGTGTCTCTTTGTATTGTAAGATAGCTTTTTTCTCCAGTCGGCCGGAGAGCAATTGTGCCCCTCAACACTAGCTTACAATGTGTATCTGGAGAGCCTTCACCTTATATTAGATTTGCCTTCACATTCTACAAAGATGTGGGAGTACTGCAGTGGCCGTTTCAGCTTTAGACAATAAATGCCCCATGAAATACATACAGATCCGCAGTAATGACTGCCATCCATCTTGGCCCGCATTTCAATGGCTTGTGCATTTACTGGGGCCTTTGTGTCTTCTTATTGTTACCCCGGCTGATTCAGTCAGAACGATTTGAGCACTTGATGCTCGGTCCGTCTGCCTTTAGAATCTGCCTTAGAATACAGAGACTTTCGATCTCATTTTCAATAGCGTACCTCTAATATCTTTGTGCACACAAGATGCCACGATAACCTCAAAGTCATTATTCATGCGGAAAAAAGCGTTTGGATTGCAGTTGCGCGAGTGGTGTGAGAGCACAGCCAAAGGCTGTCTGATTTCATGCCATGCACACTGTTCAACAGTGGTTTTATTTCTGATATTACCAAGAATTTTCATTAACAAATTAGCCCTAAATATCAACAGCCTCTTTTCCAGACAGGTCCCTGAGCTCAGCTCTGCTGCCCTCCTGCATTCTCATTATAATGCTGGGCCATACTAATTACAATCAATCTGAGGTGACTACGTATGACCTTCGGAGTGGTGAGGAATTCATGACTGTGAGATTTACGGATGTTGCGACCCACGGCGCGGGTTCAGGTAAAACACCGCGGCCGTATTATAGAGTTTGTGCCACTATTATTTAGATTCAGTACAGTGTGAAATACTCTAGCTTTTCCTGCCTTATCTCAGCTTTATGCCAGCTTTATTAAGCATTAGGATGAACATGTGCGCCTGGCAATCCGTTTAGCCCTTGCCGATTAGTTTGCTTAATTTTTTCTTCTCTTTTACTAAGGTGAGTGTGTGGGAGGCCATTCGGGAAGCGGGTCCCTAATCAGGTTTTCCCTTTATCTTCCCAGTGAACTCTGATATTAGATGTGTTCAGGCTGGCAGATAGCGTCGGGCAACATAGTATGGAATTGGTTGGAGATTTGTGACGTGACCGTACGGAGAAATTTTTTCTACATCCTCCAGCATCCTGTATTCATGGTGAGAGGAATTACAGGAATTATTCAGTTGCATTCAAATGAGCAATTCAGTTCAGTCGTGGCTTACTTGGAAAAGAGGTTGTGTTAAATTTTCCCTTTTAGAAAGATTTTGTGAAAATGATTAATAATGAGAATCATTTAGTGGAGTGACAGTGTTATGTGTGATGATAGATTAATTTTTTCATATGTGTAGGGGGGAAGAAACAAAACATATTAACTGAGCGTTGCCAGAGTGGCTGAATGAGTAAGCAAGGTGGTTTGACTTATTTGACTTATTGAATTTTTTGTATGCACAAATAGTCATTTTAAAGCGATTATGAAAATGTATGCCTTGAAGGACGCTTTTTGACACAAATATTTCCATCCCCCGCCACAAAGCGAAAGGCAAGAAATTATTCATCGCTTCAAAAAGTAAACAAGGGCTACATCTTGATGTTGCTCATGCTTGAGGAATTTATCCAGTGTTCTGTGGCTTCCTGCATTACGTAAATAACATACTAAAACCAAGGCATTCAATAATGCAGGTGGTAGACCCTTCCTCTCAATTATTCATTTCAATTGTTCCTCTCTGTACGAGGTGTGGGTGAAGCCTTTAAAGATTTATTTTCTCAGAACTCTGGAAAAAATAATATAATTTGTACGTGTTTTGATAGACCCAACATAATAACTTTTTTATTTGTTTACGCGCTATCGCTGGAAATCAAAGGAAATATGTAGATTCGCTACCAGGAAAATTGTTTATTATTTTTGAACCCAAGTCTCACAGGTATGAGGTACAGAACAGATAAACAGATTCCTTTATTGATATATTCATTGCTTCTGTATTTTTCCCCACCGTAGAGCACGAGGCAGTGGCATTAGTTTTGTTAGACAAGATTTAAAGTGAAGTAACTATATTTAGAAGAAACTTGGTCAGATTGCTTTGCCTTGGTGAATGCAGTAATGTATCTGTGGAATTGATGTTGTGCTGTAGGTTATACTGATTAAATAGGCTGTGACGCCATTCAGCCACAGTTTTATTCTCGTTCTTTTGAATTTCATGGCTTTAAGATTCAAAGCATTTCAATCTACCGTGTGTTTCCCAAAGTCAAAGAGCATAGCATCACACATTTAGGCAAAAACTTGCTCTTGGAATGTAGTGCCTTCATTTACATTCTAACGATTTATTTAACAAACAGCACAAAACAATTAGCATTCCTGCGTGTTTACTCAACATATGGTTTAAACAGTCAGTCGTTAATGGAAATAGTCTAAATATAACCTTTTAATAAGAGTCACATGTTCCAGTCAAGAGTGTGTTTTGATCTGTCATACGGAGAAAAACAAGTTTTGCTTACCTGTTGTGCACAGAATTGTGTTCAAGTGCAATATGGCCCCATCAACAGAGATTTCAAAGGTCTTCAGAATAAGAATAGTAGAGGCTCATAAGATGAGAATGGATTACAAAAGGATTCTAAAGACTTGAGCCTCCATCTGGCCACATAGTCAGAAAAATAGAATGCAGGACTACTGCTACTTTCCCTAAGAGTGGGTGTCTGGAAATGATCAGTTCAAGGGCATGACATAGAATCAGACAAGACACAAAGAACGCTACGTAAAAACTGCCGCTGGCTGCTCTAGTGCTTAATAACATCGGTGTTCACCTATGATTTATCGTTCTACTAATGGAAGTTCACTACAGTGTTGTTTGGATGGGTTGCCATGGAGGAAACTACTACTCTCCAAAAAAATTACTGTTGACTCATGCTGGCCAAAGATCACCGACAGCATTGTTGGAGCAATGTTCTTTAGGAAAGAAATAAGAGGCAGCTTTCTAGTGAATGTTTGAAGAAAAGCATGACAGGCGTTCAAAACCAGTTAAGGTTCACTGAGATTTGCCATCAGTAACATTCATTTTAATTTGTTCATTAAACTTTCAGTTGTCTAAAAAGTTATCTAAAATTGAAAAAATATGCTTTAGTGGTTTAATTGTAGGGGTCATATTAAGGGTTTTGTACAATAAAAACATGATGTTTTATCAGCACTTGCTTTATAATCTAACAATAGTATATAATTGTTAAGAAGCAGTCACAGAATGTTGTTTAATACAAAAAATGTTCTAATGTTTAGGAATAACAATAGTATGCAGTTCCTGACTTTGTGTAGCACCTGCTGCTCTGCAAAAGCAATTGTCCCGTTTTTTACCAAATTTGTTTACATCTTTGTTTAGCCAGAAAAAGAACAAATAGAATACTGTGAGATGGGGCTGGGCAATATGGGCAAAAAAAGTATCATGATCATTTTTTTTCATATCCGTCGATATCAATAATTATCACCATAAATGTCAAATCTTTATTTCTTTCAAGTTTAAAGTCAGATTTTTGCTCCAAAGTTAAAGTTGTAGAAACCAGACCATTAATTTTCCTTAACAAAATAAATATCTAAATAGAAAAATTAATTTCTCCATGTTCTCTCATGTTGTCTCTTAGAAATGCACATTTGATAGTAGCTTGAGGATGCAGAGGTACATTTTTGTTCATTATCAATCAGTAACATCTGTAAAAATTGTAGCAACCTCAGTTTTATATGGTTACATTTATTATGACCCAGTCATAATAAATGTTTTTTTTTTTTTTTTTTTTTTAATTAAGCATTGGTCTCCCATAGTAGCAAGCATACATTTTAAATCATGATAAACAGTTTAAAACCACACATAATGGTACCTCAAAACCATGGTAAAAATATAACTACATGGTTTTATAGGTAGCCTATTTGTATGAAAAACGGTAGTCTAAAAATATTCAGTATAAATGGACAAATGCTATAGCTTAATCACAAATACATGCATACAGTAATTAATTCAAAAATTCAATGCGAATATCCCACATTGCTGCCACAATACTATGGTGCAGTGAGTGTTACTACAGTAAATCCATGGTAAATGATGGCGATGTGTAGATTGAAAAGCCTTCTGACTGTCTCGTTGCACACAGCTTTAAACTAGTTTGAATCACAGAGTAATTTGTGTTCATCGCTGAATTCAAGTGTTTCACACTGGATCTCACAGCACTGTTTAGTGCTCGTGTGACTGAGTAAATGCATCTTCTCTAGTGAGTTTGAACTTTGGTCCGAGCAGATAAACAGTCCGTGTGGCGCGATTCAAATGAGTCACGCTGTTTCGTTCCGCTTTTGGCACATAAGGATTATATCGAACGTTTATCTAACTCTTCATATCGTTTTATCGAGGAAAATTATATTGTGATAATTATCGTTATCGAATTACTGCCCAGCCCTACTGTGAGAACATTTGTAATGTGTAGCATTCCAGTGTATGATCTAATCAGTTTCCCTGTGAATTCTGCTTGTGCAATTTCAGTGATGTTTCTCATTCAAAACAGAAACATATTGACTGTATATTCATATGAGTGACGTGAGACAAATGTTTCTCCCTCAGTTAGTTTTGTGATTTAAGTTTCATAGCCTATTAAGACAGATTTGTGAGACAAGTACTAGATACAGTGCAATCAAGAAAAACAATCAAATCATTTATATAGAGAAAATCAGCAAAGCAAAATGTGAAGACGTAAAAAAGATGCTATCATTTCTGATCTACAATATATTAGCGTTTTATACGTAAAGACATGTATGAATGTAAGAACACTGAAAAAAAAAAAAGTTTTTGTACTGTACAGTAAATTTGATAGAAATAAATGAAAGCGTCTAAAGATTTGGTACATACTTAGGTCTCATTTTTTACTTTAATTGTTAGTGTTAAGCCAAAAAAAGCATCATAATTTTCTGATGATTTGAAATAATTGTGTCTATCCTACTTCCTCCTCATTACTCCTCCACTACTGGGTGGTGTAAATGTGGTCAGTCATATATTAATGTATTCAGCTGCTCCGTTTTTGCAACTTAGCTGAGCTGGGAAAGTCTTTTTCATTTCTAAAACTTTGATGATGTGTATGGTACATTGAGAGTTTTTTAGCTCCAAAAGATCAAGGAGAATTCAATTTTTCATTACAGGACCCCTTTTATTTCTTGAACAGCTGAACGCATCAAAATGTTTCAGATATTTCACCCTTCCTGCATTTAGTCAGCAACACAGTCCAGTCTTTCTAGTACTGCTTTTGGTTTCTGACTTGTTGTTGTCCTCTCCCTGTGGTATCATGACCTTTGGTGCTTTCCTTCTTCCTGTTGTGATGCACCCAGCAGAGCATTACACTGAGACTGTTCACAGCTAAAGCACTGTCTGGCTGCGCCCCTTAACCTCCCCTCTCACACACACTTTGCTCCTCAGATGTCATTGTGCATAAAAGGATCCAGGCCAGATGCATGAGTTGCATTGGAAGCTCCAGTTTTAGGCTGTCAGACTCCACCCCTCCATCAGTAGCAGCAGTCGTCCCACATGAGGGCAGTGAGGGAAAGCGTCATTAATAGGGTAGAAAAAGACAGGATCAATAGGCTTCCTCAAAGGAATTAATTTTGAGACTGGATAGAGTCCATCTGTAGATTTTTTTTTTCACCCACAAATTAGCTGAATAAAGTGCCTGTAGCTTGTATGAGGGACTGTTGCCTCGACCGCCTGCTAGCTGAGCAGCATGAGATAGGCCTGCTGAATGGCATTATCAAATGGAAAATTATTGCTTGGAATAATCAGCTGCCGCTTTGATGACTGTGCATGCATTAAGGCAGACTGTTTTGAGCAAAGTGAGGTCCTCGTAGCATATCATAGTCAGTGGCACCGTGGAGATTCACCCGGCGGAGCCTCAGCTATGATTGATTGCTTTCAGACCACTTCACACTTTACCCTCTGACCCTTGAATGGTATTCTATTATTTTTCTTATTTCTCCTCTTGCCCTTTGTAGTGAACTCCAGGGATCTGCTCACATTGTTGCTCTGAGTCTGGTGCCTCAGCGTGTAATGAGTTTGATGTCTAAGAAAAGATATTCAAGTCGAGCACAATCGTTCTTGTAGCGATGAGACAATGTTTGCTCTCGACGATTTACATCCGTCTGTCTTTGCCCAGAGACACAAGCATCCTCCTACTTAGATAACAGATTCCTTTATCAACTGAACCCAATTAAAAAACTGAAATAACGAGGAATTCATTTGATATCGCCGATTCTTATCGTCGCCATGTGCGCACAAGCGATTAAAGATGAATGGCATCTCTATCGTCATCTTTCTCTTTCTAAATCTACATTTTTTTAGTTGATAGACAGGAAGCCATATGTAGGTGTGTATGGAAGTCACATTGTGACTTCTTTCAAAACTGTTATACAAGCGATTGTTCATATGAACTGTTAATCCAGAATGACAGAAAAGTGCTAGTGTGTATTTGTTTTCCCTTTAGGGTCAGTAAATAATTAGAAATTAAATCCTGGGACTTAAAGGGATAAATCACCCAAAAATAAAAACATCATCATTTACTCTTTCTTTCTTCTACAGAAGATATGAAGATATGTTGAAGAATGTTAGTAAATTACCATAATGCTGGTAATATGGTAAGAATGTTGGTGTTCCACAGAGAAAAGGTGGGGGAGGAGGGTAAAGAGAGTAAAAAATGCCAAATTTTTTTGGATGAATTATACTCATATAAGATATAGTTCACCCAAAAATGAAATGTAGCCCATTATTTACTCACCCTCCAGGCATCCTAGGTGTATATGACTTCCTTCTTTCAGACGAATCCAGTCGGAGTTATATTAAAAATTACCCTGGCACTTCCAAGATTACGAATGGCATAGACGGGCGTTTCTCTTTATCAGTCCAAAAAAAGTCCAATAAAGTGCATTCATCCAAAATAAAAAGTGCCTCAAGCAGCTCCGGGGGGTAAATAATATAAATAAATAATACAATTTTGTAAGAAAAATATCCATATTTAAAACGTACAAATCACTTTAATCTACTGTAGCTTGCGCCGACTGGTCGTACACAGAAGATGGCGGCATTGCTAAGCACAGCACTGGTCTCGAAGTTCAAAACGAGAATTTGTAAAGAAAAATTTCAGAGGATTTCGATATAAACCAAGAGGAGACTGGTTTTCCTTTGATAAAGTAAGGAAACTTTGCTTCCCTTGCTCCTGTAAACAAACGTTGGTTTGTGTCAGACTCTTTGGCGCATACTCAACGCCAACATCCTATGTCATCCGATTAAAGTGATTCTTATGTTTTAAATATTGATATTTTTCTCACAAAAATACATGGATTCGCTAGGAGGTATTTTTATTCATCACCCAGAGCCATGTGAGGCATTTTTACTATTTTTTATTATGGATGGATGCACTTTATTGGACTTGTTTTGGATTGATGAAGAGAAACACCCATCTATGTCATTCTAAAGCTTGGAATTGCCAGGATAATTTTTAATATAATGCCAATTGGATTTGTCTGAAAGAAGGAAGTCATATACACCTTAGATGCCTAGAGGGTGAGGAAATAATGGGCTAATTAAAATTTTTGTGTGAACTAACCCTTTAAATTAGAATTAGTTTACTCTATAATTAAAATTTCCTGATAATTTATTCACCCCATGTCATCCAAGATATTCATGTCTTTCTGTCCTAAGTTAAAAAGAAATTAAAGTTTTTGAGGAAAACATTCCAGGATTTTTCTCCATATAGTGGACTTCAGTGGGGATCAGGAGGTTGAAAGGGCTCTACATGATCCCAGCCAAGGAATAAGGATCCTTTTTACAAATATACAAATGTATATACGTTTTAACCACAAATGCTTGCCTTGCATCAGCCCAACTTCACATATTATGTAGTCACTTTGGAAAGGTCACACGTGGCGTACTGTTGGCGGAAGTACCAACCCAGTGTTTACAAAGCAAACATGCAAAAGCTAAGTCAAGCGCCCTTTAGAAAAAAAGGTGAAACAATGTTGGATGATTTTAAAGTTGGAGTAGAAAATAAAATGGAGTTTTTTGCCCTACACTACCTCTTTGAACCAGAGTACACAAAGGAAGAACTAACCACATCTGACCTTTTCAGCATGCATCGCAGTGCTAGTGCAAAATGAGCATTTGTGGTTAAAAAGCATATACATTTTTATGATGACAGATTATTTTGTTAGGTAAGACCCTTATTACTTGGCTGGGATCGTGTAGAGCCCTTTGAAGCAGCATAGAAACTGCAGTATGGACCTTCAACCCGCTGGTCCCCATTGAAGTCCACTATATGGAGAAAAGTCCTGAATGTTTTTCTCAAAAACATTAATTTATTTTCAACTGAAGAAAGAAAGACGTGAATATCTTGGAGGAATTTTAATTTAGCAGTGAACTAATTCTTTAAAGGTGAAGACTACGACTTCTTTTATAATCTACAGTGAAACAATCAGCAGTGGTGAGTGTTCCCTTATGCTGGTTCAAAAACAAGGTAAGTAAGAAGTTGTTTACGGGGCGTTACTTGTAAAAGCAAAAATAAGCAGCTGTTGTGGCATGTAATTTATTTTATTCATGTGTTTTCGTAGATTTTAGATTTCAGCTTGAAACTTCAAAGCAATCTAATGTGTTTTTCAAGGTTATTTTTTACTGCTGAGTTATATTTTCAAATCGCCGAACACCAAGTAAATTAGCGTAGAGCTTCGAAAAATTTCCGAACCTCATCTATAGCTGACCATCGGCGAAATAGCAAATGAATTTCTGTGAATGAAAAAATAGAAACATGTGAAAGTATAAACCTCATGAGATGTTAGGAAAGCAGATGTATTAAAAAAGGAAAATGAGCTCTGCTCTTTCTACTTGTGAAGTAAAAAGAGGGATTCCAAGTACTGAAGTCAGAGCCAAGGTCGGCGGCTATGTCGGAACTCCAACTGTGAGAGTTGAAAGACTGAAATGCTTCAAGTTAAGTAAGTAGAAGCCATTAAAAGTCATGTCACTGTGCTGCTCCCTTCTTTATGAGTAACTGATATAATCACTGGTGATGTGCACCGGCTCACGTGCAGCTCATCGCCATGCACACTACATGCTAACAGTTCACCAACTATCTAACACCCCTGCGTCTTGCCTCTTGCTACTCGAGACATGTGTGCCCTGCATATGAAACAGGCCTGTGTAATCCAATCGTGGAAACGTATGCCCTAAAGAGCCACATTGCCTGCCTATGCATGTTGATAATCCTGTTTATATAATCCATGCAATGTTGGTTGGAATAAACCTTCCGAGTGACATTTAACTGCTTTTGATGCAAACATATTCTCCAGCAATCAATCATTTTAGGCCTTACATGTAACATCCTGTGAATTTATCTCAATACACTAATGAATGATTACGTCTCCATCCCTGCTTTCACACAGATCTCACCACAGATTCCCAACACTCTCGCATCACGATTGAACTCTGGAGGCTCTGGCCGGCTCTGATGAATGGATAGTGTAAAGAGGAGGCGCATGGCTGCAGCGCAGTGAGGTAAACCCAGCACAGACGGGGGGAGAACGCTCCACGCAGGCATGAGGGATCTGATAATGGCTGAGGAAGAAGTCGTCTCAGCGGGAGCCTGTCCGGAATTACTAGCTCCTTTTATGAAGTGCTATGGCTAGGGAATGCTAATGAGACATTTGATAAGGCATAGAGGGCTAAGTCAAGTGTTAGGTGCCATGCCAGGAGGTGTGAATGCGCGAGCTATGGTCGGCCGTTGGTTTCTTTGACTGGATGGAGATAAGAGGAGAGGCCCTCAACAAGGCCTTTGTAAAGCATTGGCACCTGTGCTGGGGAGCCAGGTAGACCTGAAGACATTTGTTGAGTTGTACGTTGAAACGACCTGCTTTACGGAGGCTTAACTGATTTAAAAGAGGTTTTGGAAGGGAATATATTACTTAGGTCCCTGTATTACAGCAGAACACTAGGGGCCCAATTCAATTATGTCTTTATCATACGTTCTCATATCCAATCAGTCCTCATGAGACACGACCACATCATAATGGAACTGTTAACATTTACGCATAGTGGAATAGATTTTTCTGTCGCTTTAACTGTGACAGACTGCAGTTTAGCATTAAACCGGTGACTTTTAATATATATTTATATACACACACTGCCATTCAAAAGTGTGGCATCAGTAAGATTTTTAAATAAGTCGTTTCTGCTCATCAAGGCTCAGTTTATTTGATTAAAAGTACAGAAAAAACAATAATATTGTGAAATATTATAGTATATAATATATATATATATAGTGGCTTTCTATTTTAATATATTTTAAAATATATTTTATTCCTGTGATGCAGTGCTGAATTTCAGCATCATTACTCCAGTCTTCGGTGTCACATAATCTTCAGAAATCTGAAGAAATGCTGATTTATTATTTATGTTTAAAAAAAAAAAAAAAGTTGTGCTTAATATTTTTTTGGAACCTAGAATATTCTTTGATGAATAAAACATTAAAAAGAACAGCATTTAATTAAAATAGAATTTTTTTGTAACAATATACGCTACCGTTCAAAGTTTGGGTTCAGTCATTTTTTTCTTTCCTTCTTTGTTTGAAGGAAATCAATACTTTTATTTTTATTCAGCAATAAAATGTATTATCATTCATAATTTTTCAGCAATAATGTGTTAAATTAATAAAATATGATATTGTTAGATAAGACTTTGAATAAATGCTGTTCTTTTAAACTTTTTAATCATCAGCAAATCCTGGAAAATGTGTCACAGGTTCCAAAAAATTCCAACATTGATTATAAATTAGCATATTTGAATGTTTTCTGAAGGATCATGTGACACTGAAGTAATGGCTGATGAAAATTCAGCTTTGCATCACAGAAATAAATTAGATTTTAAAGTATATTAAAATAGAAAACTCTAATATATAATGTAAAATAATTTAGCTTTTTTCTGTATTTTTGATCAGATAAATGGAACTTTGATGAGCATAAGAGACTTTATTAAAAACATTAAAAATCCTACTGATCCCAAACTTTTGAATAGCAGTTAGAATCTTTATTTACTGATTCCACACTTTTGAATAGGAAGTGTTAATTTCTTTTTTTTTTTTTTTTTTTTTTTTTTCAAAAATGAAATTTTATTTCTAGTGTTTTTAATTTTCTTTGGCAGTATAGTGTGGAATTTTAATGTTTATTAAAAAAGGAAATACATATTGAAATGCCTCTATTATACTGTCTAAAAATATAATAGAATTTTTTTAATTCTGGCTCATAAAGATGAAACAAATGTAATATATCAATGCATTCCTACTTTATCTGTGTATTATTTGACTATAAGGATGTGATATTTTCAAGGAGCCATTTTAAAAGAATTCAGATTTCCTATCCAAGATGTTCTTTTGCAACCAAAGGTTGTGGCCTTCATGTCAGTGACGTTTGCTCATTAAGTGCCAATCAGAAATTACCGCAGGCCATGATTTGCCTGTCTAGTGACGGAGCACCTGTCAGCAAGTGGCAATCTCTCACCCTACATCTGCATGCTGCGCAGTGCCACTGCCTGTCCAGTTTCTCATTATCTCCGTGCCCTTTTACTGCCCACATGGCTCTGTAAGTGGGTCAGAGCTGCTTACATTTGCAGTCTCCAAAGTCCCAAATTTCTATCCACGCTCATTGATCAGCTAGGCTGTGACCCAGAAAGCACTGCTGTGGCTGTCCACTCTCTCACCGAAGTTCAGAGAGGAAATTTGGTGAGTTATGCACCATGTGCGTTGTAAATCATCTCAGTGTTACTGTTCTGGAATAACGACGTTAGTACCAATGATTGCTTCTTTACTTGCATGAGTATAAGGACATCTGTTAGACATATTATAAGAGTAGCTTTTTTTTTAAGTGATAGGTAGCTAAATTGGAGCTTCTTGAAGGGTTGTACAGATACAAAGACCGACACGATCAGAACAAAAGGCCTATTTTTAGCAATGGTTTCAAGCAGACCATGCGTTTTTGAAAGGCGTGTTGCGAAGTGCAGCTCGACACGTCCACTTCATTTCGCACCTAATTTTCAGGAGAAAGGTATATTGAGACAGTCAGCTCGTTTCCCTCCGCATCTGCATATTACACGTCCTGAGAGATTTGAATCGGATAAATTAGGGCATCTTTGATCCGACGGACACATCTGTCATTCATTAATGCTGTCACAGAGTCTCGAGAATACTGCCAGCTGAGGCTCTCCCAGGAGAAGATGTCTCTCTCTGTCTTTTTTATGATGCTCAAGATAAAAACACAATTAAAACATTAGCTGCGATGTTCTGCTTAAAACATTTTATTTTTCCCTCAAATGAGCAGTGCAATTAAGAACGTGAAAACTCCGCCGTCCTGGCAGGGGCTGTAATGGAATCTGGCAGCTCCGTGACAGGGGTGATTACGAGAACTTTAATTGACAACCTGTCATTCTTCCAACATTTCCGACAGACGGCGCGTATTGTTTCATCATTTACAAACACTTACGAATTCTTCTAAAACGCGTCGTAGAGCGAACGAACCCGCCGTAACCCCACAGCGTGTGTTTTAATCACGCTCCCCCGTGCAGCCTCGATGACCCGCAGAAATGCAGAGATGACAGCGGGATGTAGGCAATAAAGACTCACCATGCCCTCTTCAGCAGTTCTTAAATAGTGATGAGGTGCTCATAAGCAGCACTGCTCGAAGAATAATATCCCCTCTGAAAGGGTCCATACCTGCGAAGCCATGTCTAAGTGGACGTCTGCAGCCTGATGTGAAATTAAAAAATTCACCTCTTACTGTGACTCTAATTAAAAACACTCGAATCAACAATTTCGCATGCAAGGCAGCACTTCCAGAAGAGATGCCTGGTGGGTTTGCCGTTTGCCGAGCGTTATTATCATATTCTTATTGTCTGTTCCTCTGTTTAGCCCTGGTGCATGAACTTTATCACCTCCGATGGTATGCAACGCTGCTCGCTTTCTCTCCTCAAAAGATTCCCTCAACACTTTCATCTAAATGCATAATACTTACAGCTGTGGAGTACTGTGAAAATGGCTATGCGCATGCATCCCTTTTCTGTTATTTTAAGATGGTGCACTACAGACCTTTGAACCCGCTGAAAATATGATGTATTCAGAATGAACAAAACGCCTCTCGCTGGGATCGTTGGTGGACTCCTTCAAGGTTGGCTAAACAAAAAAGAGAAGAAAATCAATGGCTCTACAAAGAAATTTCTTCCAATAGTTTGAATACAGTACTCTTTATTCAAAAGCGAGACTGGTTCATGCTCGCGTTTGTATATTAGCTGTTCGTGAGCCCGCTATGAGCCTTAAACATTGATTTGCCCGAATCTTTCTTTGATTGTTCTTCATATGTGTTTATCAGTCAAATTGTGTGTGTTTGTAGAGGATGGATAAAAAGGCTCTGATAAAAAGTTGAATAAAGCGCTGGCATCCTCTTGCTTTTTCAATTGTTCTGCACCTGATTCTTTAAAAAAAAAAAAAAAAAAAAAAGTGTGGTGCTTTCTTTACATTTCCTCTCCATTTGAGAACAGGTTGTTGTTTAGGAAGCAAACCAGGGCAGCCAAAACTTGTCAGAGTTCCTCTCCAGAGGAAGCGCATTAAAATGCAAAATCGACCCCATCTGGGTTTTGATTTGCAATGTAAATCCACTTTGTTGCAACACAAAAACATGACTGTGATCCCAGTATGTGAAACTCTTTGTTGAAGTGCAGTCATGATCGCTTTCTTGTCTTTTTTTTTTTTTTTTCCAAGAATTTTTTTTTTTCATCCAGATAAAATTTAATTGAATTGGATCCTAATCTCGTTCGAGATGTGTCAAGAGGAAAATAAATAAATAAAAAATATTAGCGCGGGGTACAGAAATCCACTATCTCTCTCAAAAAAAAAAATTTTTTTTGCCCTCTGGGATCGGGAGCAATCTTAAGGCTGTTTTTGCCGATTAGGTCTTTGGTGTTCTCAACTGAATGCCTCTTTTATCACGAATGCCGTGGTCTTTTTCTGTGGCTGCCTGTGGAGAGGAGAGTGAGATGCGGCCTGAGATGTCAGTGATCAGCCACCCTGCTCAGCTCTGCCTGAGTCTCCTCTCTTCTCCTGGAGGGGCTGACATTGAGCTAGACTCAACAGATGACCCACACAATCACTGCAGCACCTGAAAATAAAATAGCCTCCCTTGGGCTCCCACCATCACAGCATTTCCTTGTGTGTGTGTGTGTGTGTGTTTGAGAGAGAGAGAGTGAGTACCTATGTTTGTGTGTATGTGAGAGAGAGGCATTTTAAAAGGGCAAGAAGAAAGTCTTGTATTTCAATAGCATGTTAATTCTGTGTATGGAGTCTGTAAATAGATAGATGTGGGATTTTTTCCAAGAACATCCATGGGATTTCTTTTGAATTTGTGATTTGGTATATTTAAGGCAGCGTATAATGCATGTGATGCACTTGCTCAAAGAATAATTGATTTTATATTTTATTGTTGGATTATTTTGTAGGTAATATGGTAAGGTCAGGAAAAAAAAGTATGGGAATGTGTTGCTTGGCTGTCAGTGCACCAATATAGTGTTGAATTATTGATCAGCTTGGGCCTACCAGCAGAGACTATTGTAGTGAGGGAGCATTCACATTAATGAATATTGAATAAGATTCTAGAGTTCAGTGAGATTTTTAAATAGCTATGCTGTTAACATCAGAATACTAAGAATATTCTCTGACACAACTTGTTGAAGAGCAATTAAGAATTAAAATACACACATCTACTGTTCAAAATTATGGAGTCAGTGAGATATCTAATAATATATATTTTTTTAAAGAAGTTAATGCTTTTAATTCCACAAGGATACATTAAATTGCTCAGAAGTGATGATGAATGCTTTTGTAATGACACAAAGATTTCTTTTTACTTTCTATTCATCAGAGATTCCTGTGAAAACATAGAGGTGTTAAGTACTCCTATAAGAGAACAATGGGAAACATTAAGGGCCAACCCAAGATGCCAAGGTGCCTTAAAGGAGAAGTGCACTTCCAGAACAACAATTTACAGATAATGTACTCTCCCCCTTATCATCCAAGATGTTCATGTCTTTCTTTCTTCAGTCGTAAATATATTGTGTTTTTTGAGGAAAACATTTCAGGATTTTTCTCCATATAATGGACTGATATGGTGCCACGGGTTTGAACTTCCGAAATGCAGTTTAAATGCAGTTTCAAACGATCCCAAATGCGGTTGTAAACAATCCCAGCTGAGGAAGAAGGGTCTTATCTAGCGATACAATTAGTTATTTTCATTTAAAAATATGATTTAAATACTTTTTAATCTCAAACGCTCGTCTTGTCTTTCTCTCCCTGAACTTTGTGTATTCTGGCTCAAGACAGTTAGGGTATGTCGAAAAACTCTGACCGCATTTTCTCCCTCAACTTCAAAAATCATTTCAAAATCATCCTACATCCCTGCAGAAGTTCCAACCCAGTCTTAGCAAAGTGAACATGCAAAGAAGATCAAACATCCTTAACAAAAAAAGTAAAACGGCGATATAGGACGATTTTGAAGTTGAGGGAGAAAATACGGTCTGAGTTTTTCGACATACCCTAACTGTCTTGAGCTGGAATACACAAAGTTCAGGGAGAGCAAGACAAGACAAGCATTTGACATTAAAAAGTATATAAATTGTATTATTTTAATGAAAATAAACGATCGTTTCGCTAGATAAGACCCTTCTTCCTCGGCTGGGATTGTTTACAACCGCATTTGGGATCGTTTGAAGCCGCATTTAAACTCTTTTTTCTAAGTTCAAACTCAGGGCACCATATCAGTCCAATATATGGAGAAAAATCCTGATTTTTTTTTTCTCAAAAAACATAATTTCTTTACAACTGAAGAAAGAAAGACAAATTTATTTAGAACTGAAGAAAGAAAGACATGAACATCTTGAATGACAAGGGAGTGAGTACATTCTCTGTAAATTTTTGTTCTGGAAGTGGACTTCTCCTTCAAATCAGAAGTTCATTTCCAGAACAAAAATTTACAGATAATTTACTCACTCCCTTGTCATTCAAGATGTTCATGTCTTTCTTTCTTCAGTTCTAAATAAATTGTTTTTTGAGGAAAACATATTAAGATATCTCTCCATACACTGGACTTCTATGGTGCCCGTGAGTTTGAACTTTCAAAATGCAGTTTAAATGCAGCTTCAAAGGGCTTTACACAACCCCAGCCGAGGAAGAAGGGTCTTATCTAGCGAAACAATTGGTCGTTTTCTACCAAAAATTGACAATTTACATACTTTTTAATCTCAAATGCTTGTCTTCTCTATCTCTGCGTAAACTCTGTGTATTCCAGTTCAAGACAGTTAGGGTAGGTCTAAAAACTCACATCTCATTTTTCCCCTCCAACTTCTAAATTATCCTACATCGCTGCAGAAGTACCGACCCAGTGTTTACAAAGTGAACGTGCAAAAAAGATCTCTGTCTTGAACCGGAATACACAGAGTACACACAGAACTAGACAAGATGAGCATTTGAGGTTAAAAAGTATATAATTTTTTTACGTTTCTTTAGAAAACACCTGATCGTTTTACTAGATAAGACCCTTATTCGTTGGCTGGTACTGTTTAAAGCCCTTTTAAGCTGCATTTAAGCGGCATTTTGGAAGTTCAAACTCGCGGGCACCACAGAAGTCCACTATGTTTTCCTCAAAAAAACATAATTTCTTCACGACTGGAGAAAGAAAGACATGAACATCTTGTATGACAAGGGGGTGAGTAAATTGTCTGTCAATTTTTGTTCTGGAAGTGAACTTCTCTTTTAAGGATGACCTATTAAAGCTTAAAATGAAAACCTGTATAACTTTATTACTTAAAAGAAAAAAGGTGAATTTTTGAAGAACATTCCGCCCACTTCTTATCTATATAATGATAATGCACCGCAGTTGGAACACATTGGAATAATTAATCTGTCACATGACCTCAAGGTTATTCTCTGAACTGTAACAATGATATTCCCCCTTAACTCGTATTTCTTCGCCTTTTGTTCGGATGAGCTGTTCAGTCTGATAGATCTCTGTCTTCTCCAGCTGAGAGTGATTTCAGAAGACCACAGGACTGGATGTGAGAAGGGCAGAAAAATTAAAGGGCAGTCGCTTCTCTGCCAGAAACCATATTAAAATTGGAGTTACTTTTTCAATCTGGGATATCCGGGGGGAAGTAGGGGGGAAATCATGAAACTCTGAAGCTTTCGCTCTAATGAAAATGCATGAGGCTGAGCTGTGTTTTGAGAAATTGAATTATTAAAAGCAAACATTGTACCAAAATAGCTTTAAATCCATGAAACCTTTTCTGCCTATGTAACTGGTACATTATCAGAAGTAGAACAAAAGAACGTCATCTCTTCAATGTCTCGTTCAACCTGACTTTCTCTCCTTTCTTCATCCAGCTGAGCTTATTACAGTAAATCAAACTTTACGTCAACGTCTGCAGCCCATGTAGAACGTACAACATAATTTACGCAGTTATTAATTTCTTAATGATCAGGACTGATGGCCAGCCAAATTTGATGTATTGTTGCAGCGCGAGATACTTTTAGGCACTGGATTTATGAACCTCTCTACTGGGAGATAAATGTCTTCCATATTTTACGCTGTCATTTTTTATTCACGCCAGTAGCAGTGTATTTGTGCACATTTCTACAGACAGAATGCTAAAATAATGTCGGAGCTACCTGTCATTTACAGACCTTGACTGCAATGGGGAAGGCGGTTATTCACATGCTCAGTCTTTACCCACCTGACCAATTAGATGTAAGAGAACCACACAAGATGGAGTCTGCCTTAAGGAGCAGGTACAAGCCATGCCTGCCTCACAGCAGTTGCTAAGCAACAGCATCTATCTGTTATTGAGAAAACTTGTTGCCAGTGAGCAACTATATATCTATATATTTATATAGAGAGCGGGTGTGTATGCGTGTTGAGCAATAGTGTGAAGAAAAAAGAAATCTGTTTTTTTTTTTACTTAAGGCAATTCGTTCCCTCTAAGAACATAATCAGTATAATGGAAGAATCTGTTATTGGTCTGAACTGTGTACTCCCTTTTTAATTTGGCTTTAACAGTATTTGGCTTTTTGCTAGTTTTATTGACGAAAATGGTAGAAAAAGGTTCACTTGTAGAATAGGGAAATGACGCAAGATGGAGTCAGACTTGTGGTTCATATTGTGCTATGCTTAAAGGTGTTTGAGTATTTAATTTTTTCCTATAGTTCTGTGTTTAGAGCTGGGTAATATGTTGAATTCTCTCAAAATATTCTTAATGAGAACGGCGCTATGTAAGTGAGCAACATTGTGAATATCGGAATGGTTTTAATGCACTTTTTGCTTCAAATATTGAAGTTTCTGAAGTCCTTGTCTTTGTATTAGTTTCATGACCATTCCATGTCTCTCAACTCAGTATAAGAACATTAAAAAAAAAAACAGTTCATCAGCTACCTTTGTTCATTTCCATGAATAAGTTCAAATTTCAATTAATTAATTCAGAATAGATTTAATTGTTTGCTTCATCTCTCAAAAATATTCATGAATGTCCTTCTGTGATATTTTTCATGTCAAGTTATATTAAATCTAACATAGATTATGTATATTACATTTTTATATTGATTTTATATTGATAGATGAAAATAAATATCTTCCATTTATTTAGTGAAAATCAACAGAAAATTTGTATATATATATATATATATATATATATATATATATACAGGGCCTAAAACTAACTTTTTGCCACACCTGCCAATGGCCGGTGACATGATAAAATTTACTGGCCAAATTTTTTTTTACCAGCCTGATTTTTTTTTTTCAACCTGGTCATGAATAATTTTTCTGTAATTAATCATGACTAATCACATTTTTATATTGTAATAATTTCACATTGAACCTCCAAATTAATGTAGAAACATCATAAAGATAGTATATTTGAAATATGTTGTTAATGGCATCTTTTTACTAAGTATCCTATTATTAAGTATTGATACCAATACTGCTACTGGTGTCTCTTTTAGACTAAATGCATTTTAATAGGCTTTGAAATATATAACATCTTTTAATTTATGTGATCTGACACACATCCGATTTTCACCAAACTCTTTACGGTCATTTAAGATTTTTTAACTCATTCAAGACTATGTGTACCGTGCATTTTGATATAATTGTGTGTGTTTTCATCCATTGAAGTGCTACTAGAGAGCTGTCTGAAGCGGCTCAGCATATGCGCACTGCTGAATGTGCAACCTTTCACTATTTTGCCACATTCTCAGGTTATGAAGAGTAAAGAAAGGAAAAGTTAATCTTCCGAAATGAAGCAGCAATATCTTCTCAGGTAAAAGTTGTTAGAACTGTGTGTAGAGACAAGCTGGCCATCACACTGCTTATCAGCCCGTTTGTATCCTATTATTAGATTTTCTCACTTGTCGCATCAACGAGGATCTTGTCTTCGAAAAAGATCATTTTATTCGCTTACGTCAGAAACAGTGAATCTCTTTAAAAAGTGGCTGTTGTTCTCACTACGTTTCATTGTTATATTTCATAAATGTTTTACCCACCAACTGGCGACTGACACTGTTACATATACTCACCAACACTGATTTTTACTCGCATTTGGCGCTTGGCGAGTGTTAATTTTAGGCCCTGTATATATATATACAGTAGTCAACATTTGAAGTGGATCAAAAAAAGTTCATCAAAGTTGTGCTAAGACAAGAACAGGTTTGGTTTTGGGACAACTTTGATGAAAGGTTTTGATCCACTTCACACTACTGTGTGTGTATATATATATATATATACACAGCGGGTAAAATAAGTATTGAACACGTCACCATTTTTCTTAGTAAATATGTTTTGATTTGAAATTTTCACCAGATGACAGTAACAAACGAAGTAATCCATATATACGAGGAGAACAAAGCACATAAGTTCATAAATTAAGTTATGTGTAATAAAATGGAATGACAAAGGGGGAAAAGTACTGAACGCATGAAGAAAAAAAAGGCATGGAAAGCCAAGACACCAGCTGAAATCTTTCAGTAATTAGAAAGCAATCCTGCCCCTTGTCAGTGGAAATTTTGGTTCAGCCCAACACCTACAGTACCAGGATGATGAAGATGAAACAAGGGTGGACATTTCAGCAAGTCAGTGGATGTTTCTTAATTCTAAGAACGCAAAGAACGTACTTGTGTTCTCGTGGAGACCGGTCTTGCCAGGCTTCCTTGAAAGAACAAACTCGGAAGGACGCTTTGTGAGAATTGAGATACGCTGTGTTCTTGCTGCTCAACTGACAGTCCCAGCAGATTATAAGGAGCGAGATAGCACGCAATGCACAATAACATCACAAACAAACGCCATAACCCTTTAAAATCATTTATTTAATTTTATTATAGACAACATTTTCCTATTATTTTAGCTTTTTACCGCATGTATTTGTGAAAGTGATTAGGCTAAGTATAGTGTTACATTTTCTTTTTAATATGCCAATAAAAAGCATGACAGGGTTTCTCGCTTCATTAAAATAATGAAAAACCAAACGACAAATGTTCACATTTATGAGCCGTCACTTATTTGCACACTTGCAGCGGTAATGTCTTAAGCAAGAACGAGAAGTTTAAAGCTTACGGGCTTCCGTACGTCGTCTGCCCGCAGCGTCTTCTGGGATTTCTAACGGTTCGATTCTCTCAAGTCTGCATTTGATGCATTCTCGATTTCAAGAACACATCTGGGCACTTTCATGTATCCTCTGTACTTAAGTTCTTAAGTATTGGAATTGAACTTCGATGGTTAATGATGATGTAAAGCGAGAACACGAGGACGCAAGATTGCGTATTGCGAAACGCCCAATGGTCCCAAACACAGCCAAAGAAACTCCCAATTGGTTTCAGAAAAGGAAAATAAAGCTACTAGAATGGCCCAGCCAATCACCTGACTTGAATCCAATAGAAAATAAGAACTAAAGATCGGAGTTCATATAGAAGAGGTTCACAGAACCTTCAAGATTTGAAGATTCTGTGGAAGAATGAACCAAAATCACACCTGAGCAATGTATGTGACTAGTTTCTCCATACAGGAGGTGTCTTGAAGCTTTTGTACAAAGTATTAAATAAGTTTCAGTAGTTCAATAATTTTTCCCTGTGTCATTTTATTACACATAACTTAATTTCTGAAATTATTTGTTTTGTTTTATTTGTATGTATGGATTGCTTGGGATCAACATCTGGTGAAAATGGTGATGCGTTTTCAATACTTAGAACTTATCTATCTTAGATAGATAGACAGAGAGAGAGAGAGATTTTACATCTGGAAAGCAAATATGCTACAGACTATTTGGTTATATGATGGATCCTCTGATTTTAAAAATTAAATTAAATTAAATTTAAAATGTTATATCCCCAAAAGTCTGAAAATTTAGACAAATTCTATATATTGCTTAGTCCTAGATACAATCACTGTATTTATGCTGCAAGTTAAGGACATTAGGAGCAGGTTGAAGCATTATGTTTCCATCGTCCTGTTTTTGGGTGCATTTTGAAGTATTGCATCAGAAAGAAGTGATGGAAATGCCTAATTTCAAGGAAAAAAAATCCCTTAACTAGCAAAAAAAATTTTACGCTAGCTTGAGGTGGTTTTTGACTTGTGCGAAAAAGGGAATAGTGGGAGAGGGAAATGCGGTAACTGAATAAATTCCTCCTTGCGCATCAAAAAAGTCATGTGACTTCTCACTATGGGACGGCAAAACTGGACTAACCAGTGGACCGAGCAAGTTGCACAGCATCTGAAATGTTATTATGGTCATTTTTAAATGCTCAAGCAAAGTATGTCGTGAAAGTATTTCTGTATAATTGCCTTCTAGAACAGAGTCTTAAACGACTGTTCAAACAGCAGGCATCCGCCTTCGGAAGCAATGACTGCATTTATTGTCTTTCGTCTGCTCGCTCTGAGATGCAAGTAATTTATTACATTTAAAAATTATTATATTCAGTGACTTCTTGTTTTAGTGCTAATTTATCAAGGAGTGACGATTTTGTTCTCGATTATGTTGGACTCGTTGAATGGAAACAGTGATTATTCACTGATGTTTTATGCGATGGTCCAATTTTGCGCAGAAGTTAAATTCACAACTTTGGATGAAAACCCAGCTACTTATGTTGGCCTGTGTATGTGTTGACGCACCTGACCCTGTGGAGCGAGTGAATGTTCTGTGTTTGTACGAGACAGGTAATATGTACGAATGGAATTTGATGTATGTCTGTTGGCAGGAACTGCAACATGAGAAAAACAAATGAGTGCAGTGGCACCAAGGACATATATCACGTTATAGAGGGAGCTGGAGTCTGGACTTGTTTGAAAGGACACATGCTATTCGTGGAGATTTATCAAGCGTTTACTGAATCTGTTGTGTAAGCTATGAGCGGACATGTATATATGTCCATATCGTTGTTTAATTTTGATCTGTCCTTGAAGAAGCAAAAAGTACTTCCTGTCAGGAAGCAGTGTGATGGCCTATCGTTCTCTCAGGGATGTTGGACAGGAAATGCAAACTAATGAGTGTAACAGGCAGAGATGAAGGATGAATAGGCACTCATAAATTAAAGTTACACGCCTGGCTCATCTGCTTGCATGAAAGACAGGCTGTCTAACTATGGCCCTTTTTTCTGTGTATGTAATTAATACATTAAATATTATATCAATCCTGCTGCCCACAGCTGTTTGGTTCAAAGGAAGTTTTGTATCATGGCATAGTGCCCAGGGCCCAGCGCAGGAGAAAGCCGTGCCAGTTTTGCCAAGGGCTGACTGATCACAGGAAGGAACTGCACTTTGTAATTCAGCAGAGGATAACACTGAAAGTCCTACGCTTGTGGACCACGCTTTCTTTTCTCGCCTCATGTTTTTTGCACCCAACCCATCAAATCTTCAAATGGAATTTCAATGGATTCTTTTCACATAAGCACACTATTGTCCTGTTTTTGTTGTTGTTTGTCACTGGTTTTGTCTTCTGACCTGATAGTTGCTTTTGTTTATTGTCACCACCATGTTTGGTTCGCTGCTGTCTCATTGGCGCTCTCCTCTGAAAGGATTACCTCCACAGAGAAAGATAGAGAAGGCAAAGAAAAACAATCAGCTTGTCAGAAAGACAACAACTGCGAGTGGTTACCTCAGCCCCTTGATGAAAGGAATCTGCTAAGATCATTTAGAGCGTAGCTTTCTTATTTACTTAGGGTTTTTAGTAAATGTAAGACATAGCCCTGCTCTACTGTATCATTGTGACCCTTGACCTGGACGTTCATTGTGCAGCGTACATACAAAATGTATGTATTTTATTATTTTCTTGGCTGTCAAAGTAAATTCCTGATAATTTACTCACCCCATGTCATACAAGATGTTCATGTCTTTCTTTCTTCAGTCGAAAACAAATTAAGGTTTTTTCTCCATATAGTGGACTTCAGTGGGGATCAACAGGTTGAAGGTCCAAACTGCAGTTTCACTGCAGCTTCAAAGGGATCTACACGATCCCAGCTGAGGAATAAGGGTCTTATCTAGTGAAAAAATCTTTCTAAAAAAAAATTTATATATGTATACTTTTAACCACAAATGCTCATCTTGCACTAGCTCTGTGATGCACGTCTATGACTTCATGCTCTTCGGTTTAAAAATGTAGGGAAGGGTGAAAATCTCATTTTCCCCTCCATCTTCAAAATTGTCCAACATTGTTGTTTTACGTTTTTTGTAAAGGGTGTTTGACTTTCTTTGCACGTTCGCTTTGTAAACACTGGGTTGGAACTTCCACCTACGTCATTTGTGACCTTTACACCGTGTCTATGTAATGCGTGAGGTCCAGCTAGTGCGAGACGAGCATTTGTGGTTAAAAAGTATATAAATTTATATATTTTTTTAGAAAATAGCCAAACATTTCACTAGACAAGACCCTTAGTCCTCAGCTGGGATCATGCAGAGCCCTTTGAAGCTGCATTGAATCTGCAATTTGGACCTTCAACCCGCTGGCTCCCATTGAAGTCCACTATATGGAGAAAAATTCTAGAATGTTTTCCTCAAAAGCCTTCATTTCTTTTTGACTTTTTTTGGAGGGGTTATGATGGCAATTCATGTGTTCAAAAATTTATGCTGTCTTTAACCACACATCTTGGTCTCCAAACCACCACACACTCTGATATCAGCAAATCTGAATGTTCAAAATGATTGACAGACAGAAAGTGTTTCAGCCTTTCTGATTAAAAATAGCACAGTCCGCTCCCCTGACTCTTTTGATTTTTTTTTTAGGGCTGTCACAGAGATGTGATTTTTTTATTTATTTTTTTTCTTCCCTTCCTTTCCAAGGACACCTGTTTCAGTGAGTAGTAGAGACATTTTGTGTGGTGTTACAAAAATTACAGCACATTTAATTATCAAACATCTGATGTTTGAAGTACATAGAAGTGATACATACAAAACTACAAACCACAAAAAATATGAGATTTATTTAAAACATTTGAATCGACTGACAGCCATCTTTAGTAAAAACTGAAAGCTTTGTTCCCATCAGCCTCAGGGATCTTTAGATTGAGTTATTTTAAGTGAATTGTCGAAAGAGGCACAGATTGGAAAAACACTCTTTGGTATGAGCACAAACGAAAACACTCCAGCAAATGTCTTTTTAGAATATATTCTTTTTTCCTGCTTTTTTCTTTTTTGCCCTTAAGTAAAAATATGGTCTGATGTATTGGCAGCAACAGAAAACAGCTACTTGATTGTGATGCACACAAGAACTTCCCATCTGCACTTTAAAACTGATTGTGTTCTGCAGATGTTTGCACGTTCACACAGTTTGCAGCATTACTACATTCTGCAGTGCTTTGAATAGCAGCCCGCCTGTTGATGTTCAACTTAAACGCCTCTGTCATCAAAACTCTCTCTGTTTATTGCACTGTGGTGAAACGAGGCCACGCCAGGCAGATGCACAGGCCATCCCTACACCGGCTCATTAGCAAAATGAATGTGAATGAGCACAATGCCAGCTAGTGGGCTTAAAGAGTCATACACAATGATTCTTATCAACTATTGTCATTCAGATCTCAAGGCGAGATTCACAGATTGATATCAGACAATGCTGTTTTGGTAGACGGGGACTTGAGAGACATTCACTTTTGTTGTTTTCGACAGAGGAGGCTCCCAGAAACCCCCACACGTCTCACATGCGCGCATCCCCGGCAGGACTCTGAATTAGCCCTCTTAATTAACATTTACCAAACATCTAGAAGCCGTGTTAAGGTAATGGGACACCCTTTAATCATTAATGGAAACAAATTAACCTTTGAATATCAGCAAGAGGAAGGTTGTTAGTCGTACCCTCATCAACCATGTGCTGTCAGCCTGATTGCAGATGCACGGAACTGCTTTGGCGCTCAGTGCCCCGTTGCAGGACCAGAGATGGGGAGGGAAGTCGCATGTATGTGGGGCATTAAGACGCTCATTATAGTCCTGCGCAATCAAATCAGGTCAGCGCGATGCATCGCAGCCCGCAGGAAGCGTGTGATAGCCAGTCCAGAAATGCCTTGCATTGAGTTAATTAGACATTCAGTTACTGAACTAAGAGCTGTCACTTGATCGCTTTTTGATGGGGTTTCGAGTAGGAGTGGATTTGTAAATTAGCGAAAGCTTGTCATAACGGTCTGGAGAAGCAATAAGAGTACTTTTCTTTAAGAAAAAGAAGAAGCATGGTGTGATTTTTTTTAGAAAGCATAATGAAACTGCTTTTGGAAGGAGTCGTGTTGTTCCCCATCCAAGCCTGTGGTGATCAGCGGCATGGTAATTAATGCAATTGCAGCGAGTCTGACCGCATATCCCTGCGACTCTTACAATATGTGACCTTTAAATATCACACTTGGAGCTGGAGTTTGGCAGTGTGCGATGCTGGGCTGTGTGTGTGAAAGTGGACATGTGGTGATGAGGCTGGGGAATGTTTGACACAGCTGTGAGGTGACAGCTGCCATGAAGCTATCTGCTGGAGAGAAATAAACACATCAAGCCTGTGTCTATATATTTACACTGCATACGTTATGTATAAATAAATATAGGGCTCTATGATTTTCGAAGAATCTGGTCATAAAAGTGGAATTTTGAGTATAACTTGAAACGTCATAAAATTTAGATGAATAAATCAAAAGAAGGGCTGTATGTGAATACAGTGGTTGTGAATATTGAAGTGCCAAAAGACTGCTATTTGAATGTGAAACCTTCATGTTCTGAGTGTTCCTGAGTGGCACAATTATTCTGCTACACATACTATACATACTTTAGCATGCACAATGCTCACTGTGTTTTCAGCATCTGCCGTCTAACTATTTGAGGACGCTCCACATTGACTTTATCTCAAGAGTTTCTTTGAGAGTCACTTCACCAGCACTTCATCTTTTCATTTGAGAAAACTGTTGTTTCATATACACAGAGAAACTAAAGGAGGTCTTCACGACAACTTGTCTAAATAAAAGTTTTAAGTTTTGAAGAAATTGTGATATAAATCAGAGTTTTCATTCTCTTTCATTAAATTGTACGGCCATAAAAAGTCTTAAATAGGTCAAGAAAGTCTTATGATTTCAAGAAGTCTTAAATTTGGGGACAGAAAGACTGGAATTGTTATATGTCTTGTGAACATTAAACTTCAAGGGCTAGTTTTACTAACAGTTTGCGGCAGTGCAAACAGTCTTTGACGTTTACTGTCAGGTTTTACTAAAAATGCGCAGTGAAAAATTAGCACTGAAAAGCCATGGACACAATTATTTTTGCGCCTGACCTTATTGAATATGCATTTGTAGTAGTTACTCTTCAGACACAAAATTTATGGGAGAGTATTCAAATGAATCATGCAATGTGTTTTACTAACGTTTGCGCTCGTCAAATTACTGGCATTTGCGCCATTTTTTCCATATGTATTAATTCATTTGGAATGCCAGAAAAACACATTATTCGAACATATCATTTGCCAAGCCATATTATTTTTAATTTGCTTCAGTAAATAAAAGATGACTTGGAACTTTCAACTAGGAGTCACGCAATACCAGGTCTATCAAAACTTCTAGCAAACCTTGATATTTAAAAAAAAAAATTCCCTTCCCATCTGCGCATTTTGGAATTGCGCTCTCATGCTAATTTGCCCTGTTTAGTAAAACTGTCCCCAAAAGGCTCTGATTTCATAGAATAAATGAAAATGCACTGCACGTTTCAAAGTCAGGTGTTGCATAGTCTCGCTTAGCCAGACCTTCAGACTGACGGCAGAAGGTCTGGGAACCTTGGCCGCTTTGAATGGCCAAGGCCCGCCTAAGAGGGCATATGACTGACCGGTAAAGCAACCAATCACGTTTCGTGAAATGCTGTGAACTTTACATTTTTCACATACTTTTGAAAATCCACTGTTTAGTTGATCCTGATAAGCATTCGTCATCACAGTTGTAAACACGACGGCTTTCTTCTTTCGTGAGGGGGTTTGGCACCACAGCATTTTTGCTGTCCGTGGGTGTGATCTGAGGCTGAGATTAGGCGTTCCACTGCTTTGTGTGCAGTTGTTACTGAGGAAAAAGCATTATTTCTGCCGTTCCGAAAGCGCCACCTGCTGGCAGAGAAAGAATGTGCATTTTTCAATAAGCTCATCTGCTGTTTTTGTTTAGACCAATGTGAAAAGCCGGTGAATCAACAATAAGCTAATGCTAATGTATTTAAAAAAAAACATCTAAGACACTATAATATATTTGTTATTAAATTAATATAATAATTGATAATAATCGCTTAAATTATTGTAATTGATACTTTTGACTTGTCCCTTTTCCTAAAATTAGTTTATCATTTTATACAACTGTACAACCTGTATTTGAACTGTAAATCATGCTTTTTACAGTCATTTTACAGTTTAGTATGTTATCATAGACATTGCCCTACCCCGCTTATATGGTATTAATTTTATTTGTGCAGATCTTAAAAATGTCTGAGTCTTAAAGTCTTAAATTTGCTTTTAAAAATCCTACAGATACCCTGTAAATACATTACTATTGTGCAGTAGAATGTACTTCTTGAAGTAGTAGTAATAATGAATTAGTAAAAACTTTATTTTTATTTTCCATGTTTTAATTGTGACTGTAAAACTCTTGTGCAGCACTTTGGCAAAAAATAATATTTGTAATTTGTTTATTTGATTAGATTTTAAAGGAATTCAAAGTAAATTGTAAAATATTGAATGGTGAAACATTTAAAAGTAAATTGTTAAATGTTTAATGCATTAATTTGATTACCACCAAAAAGAAATATGTATTAAATCCAGAAAATAAATTAATAACAAATAAATAATGATGATGATAATAATACTGGTAATAAATACATTATTATTATTATTATTATTATTATTATTATTATTAATAGTAATAAAACAGACTTTTTTCAGAAATAAAAAAATCCAGTAAGATATCAAATATGGTCATGTTATTAAAAGTAGTAATAATAAATTATTAAATTGATAAAGTTTTATTAATTAATTGATTAGACATGCTTTTTAATTATTCAAATTTAATTAATCCATTTACACAACATTTGAAAAAAAAAAAAGAATACACAGAATTTGGGAAAAATAAACAGTGGAATTTCTATATGCAGTGTAAATATCTAGGCTTGATGTGTTTATATTTATTTATTTGTTTACTTACCTGCTTATTTACGTACTTTCACACACATTTCAGCGGTTAATTGTTACATTCAAACTTCTTGAAAGGCTAAATTCTGAAATGCGACATGGCTCAATTTTGACTTTCAAATGAGATAACGTAAACCTGATATATCTGATATATCCATTATTCAGATTCCCTCCGCACCACGTGTCCGTATGCCTGTGAGCCCTTGTGAGCGAAAGAGAGGAGCTATTTTGCGGATGATAGTTTAATGCAAATCAAATAGAGCTCAGCCATAATTCAGTCATTCTTTATTCATGAGCGTACTCCATGACTGGCCGCCGCTCTGGCTGTTGTGTTGTGTGGAAGGGAAGGTCAGGGTAAGGTGAAGTATTGGCATGCCTGCGTCTGTGGCGCGCTGGAGCGGACCATGACAGAAAGACAAATGGCCGTACGTGTCCGTTCAGGGCTAGTGGCTATGATTGCCTCTTTAGAGATTTGTGGGTGTCAATGAGCGGGTGGGTGTACAGGTGGGGGGGCGAGGTGGGCCGCTTTCTCGTTTAGGGACTGTTTCCCTATTACGCCGTCTCTGTCTCTGGGGCTCAGACTCCAATAACGAAACCTCGCCCAGCCACTCTAAGCGCGAGCGGGGCGAAAGCTGCTGGCTCTGTCTTCGCAATAATAATTATAAAAATTAATAAAACGTGTCAAAGCGTGAGAGCCAGCGGTGCTTACTAAATCATTTATGTGGCATTGACTCATAGACTAAATTTTATCACAACAAATCAGCAACGCAGCAGAACTTTTCTCCCGCGCTCATTCTCTCACCCGTTTTTTCATTATTTTAAGGGCCGCTGATCAGATTAAAGATTGTAGCTTCTGTGCAAGAAATAGCGCAGCATTCCCACAGGCATTCTCTTTAAACTATTTACTTTCATCAACAATGTTTATTTGCAAGGTGCCATTAGTTAACAGCAATAAACATAGTAGATTGTCTTTTGATCATCCATATTTAGATATTTAATTTTAGCAGTCTATAGAATGCTATAGAAAAACAATACTTTTTACTCGCTAGCAATCAGGCGGTGTAAATTGGAAGCTCATTAAGAATGACAGCGTAATTACTTTGTGGCCTTATAGTCAGATTTACGCTCATCAATAAATACAGTGCAATCAGCAGGCTTTGATTATGGTGTGCTCCTTTTCACCAGCTAAGTAAGAAGCTTGATAATAAAAGAGACTATATAATTTACTTGAAGCATGAATATCACAACAAATGACAGTCATCCCTCCCTCAGTGCAGACGCGTGGTGAATCCCCTAATTACTCTACCTGCTTCAGTCTGCCGTGCTACCATGTACTATGTCTGAATGCTCAATTTAATTCTGTATGTTTTTAAAAAGCCATAAGACATCAGATTATTACAAAGTTTCATGTTCTTGGCAACAAGAGTAGCCATCGTAGACTCATTACATTAAATGTGATCAAATTACATGCTTGCTGTAAATGAACACCGTTGCCAGTCTCATGTTTTCTCTGTTTCCACTAACAGTGTTAGCAGTTTGACAAAATAAGACTTTATTTGCCAGGAATTTGTCTTAGTGAATTGCTCCCAAGATGTTGATGATATATACAATGGAACAGGAAACATTATACAATAAAATACAATACAATGCATTTTTCAGTGGAGTGCAGTACAAAATAGCAATACAATACAGCACAGTATATCAAGGAAAAAAAAAAAAGTGTTATGCATAAAGCAGACTGGCTATTTTTTTTTTTTCTTTCCCAGAGGCAACAGTATTATGGCTAAACTAAAGACGCCAATGTTCAGTAAGCATTTTGATTTGTCACTGATTCTTAGAATGATTAAAAAAAGAAAAAGAAAAGTATAATAAATAAGTATTCTTTCACATTTAGCTGCAATCTCCTACTATTTTTTTTTTCCTCACCAAAGGGTAGCATTTCATTTTAGTTAATAATAATAGAACTTGTTATTATGTTATTTTTTTTTTTTTCAGGACACAGTAGTATTTCTTTAAAGGATACGTATTTTTGTATACATGTATTTTAATAAGTTTTTTTTTTTTTTTTTTCTATGAAGTTTGAGGGTATGAGGTTTTATGGGGAATGAGTGTGAATAATTTTAATAAAATACTGAGAAAATCAGATGAAAATCAGGTCCTTTTGTGTTAAGAATATTCTAGTAGTAATTTCTGATTTTTTTTTTGTAATAATTTCATTTCAGAATGGAATTGACCTTTCACAATTTATTAAAAATTGCACCAAAATTACATTTTAAGGCCCTATGAAATGTTTAATTTTTTTCTCAAATTCAGTTTTATTTTTACCAAATTCTGTGTTTTCCATTAATTTTGTAGATTCCAATTTATAAAGTTTGAGGTAGCAAGGTTTTATGGGTAATGAGTGTGAATGATTTTGAAAAAATACTGAGAAAATCGGATGAAAATCAGGTTCTTTTGTGTTAAGAATATTCTAGTAGTAATTTCTGAATATTTTCGTAATAATTTTTTATTTCAGAATGGAATTGACCTTTCACAATTTATTAAAAATTGAACAAAACGTACATTTTAAGGCCCTATGAAATGTTTGATTTTTTTTTTTTTTTTTTCTTAAATTCGGTTTTATTTTTACCTGGTTTCATTAAATTATAATAATCAAAAGTATGTCTAATTAATTGATTTTATAAAGAATTAATTTATTACTATTTTATTTATTTCTTTTATTCTATATAATACCGTGTTGTGTATTTAATTTTTTTTGGTGAATAAATTCTGGTAAATGCTTTTCTGGTAAATATTTCTTAGAATATAATGTTTTAATAAACATTTTATTAGTAGTACAGTAAATGCTCATGAAATGACTCTCAGAGTAGTTCTAGTGATTATGTTTATGTTTTCATGCACACGTATCCACCTAATTTTTCCTGCAACAGTGGACCATCTGTAAAATGAATGTGTCTGGCTTCTGGTGTCATTCGCTTCCAGCTAGGTTTAGCTGTACAAAATCGCTCATTTTGATGCTTGATGTTGCAAATTGATGTGTCTTACCATATTATTTTAATGTATTATCTTAATTTTTAACACACTGGTTTGTAGTGCCAACAGTTTTACCTTTTACTGCACTTTGTTGTTCTTGTCATTATTTCCCTACAGCGGCTAATAAACAGGAAGTTCATTAGTGTACAATTCAGATGATGTGCAGTGACGTGTGCATATATTAGTTATTTTTGCATTTGCTTTATCCAGTTAGATGAGTCTTTGCTTGTTTTATAAAGAAGTAAAGTGCTTCACACTATTTATAGTTTGTCATTATGGATGTTGTGTTAAAAGAAGTGACTAAAGCGCTGTATAGAACAAAACACATTCGCTGAAGATTAAACGCAGTTTAGCAATTTATGCCCTTTGCTTGATACAAAGCGAATAGTAAAGCCTGACAGACACTTGCCTCATTCTGTTTAAGGATTCACCTCTTCAGCTGAGAGTTTGAAGGTGCTTGCCTCATAATTGGCTGCGTGAGCCCCCGGCCTTTCAGCTGTCAAACACTCATTAGATAAAGATGTGCATATTAAGCTGTTATTGATGGCTTTGTCTGATTTATTTGCATTATGTTTTGATTCGGAGGCACACAGAGGAAGATGGAGTTATAATGAGAATCATCATCAGGGCAATGAGGTTGAAAAGCAATGGAGCCATACAAATGTCATTACCAACTGTGCAGCAGGTACTCAATGAAAAAATAATGGTGGCGGGATGCACTGATAGGCACAGTGTTTTAATGCCCCCTAAAGAGGAAAGGTAACAAGGCAGATAGCAGTGTATGTAAAGAGTCAGTCTCAATGATACCACAGGGTAGAGCTTGCTCTGTTTTAGTAGAAATAGCATTTATACGTGGTTAGACTTTAGAGTTACCATTTGACTTGTGCAAGTGAACTGCAAAGGCCATTGAAATATGTAAAAAAGTTGTTCCAGTAGCTATCATGACTAAATTTAGTGGTTTTTCTGTACTTTGACTGTCAAGGCCTTTTCAGGATAGTTGGACTCTATTAGTAGAATACAGTTGAGATAATTTCAGATTTATCAAAAAGTACTTACATAGTGGCACTAGAAACAGTCGTATATGGGCCTTTCTACACAATTGGTCCAGAGTCAGAGTTGGAAATGTCTTAAAAAAATATATATGTATGTATGAAAATTGTATAATATCCAAGGTACACATTTCTAGTAACTGTGCAGTTAATTCTCATATTATATTTTCAGAAAGTTTTTGAATATTTGTCCTCTCCCCAAATTTGTCACTACAGAAACACAGTAGTAATAATTTTAGAATTAGAAGGGTTATATTGACCTATTAAGATTTTGCTTACGTCTAGATTGTAAAAATCTTTTTTTGCTATTTTATTATTAAAAAAAAAAAAAAAAATCTGAGGTAAATCCATAATAATTTTTACCAATATTTCAAGTGTAATTTGTATTTTGAATCCATCTTTTTTTGTAAAAGGCAAAATATAATAATATTGATTTTTAAAGTTGAGAATTCATTAGTTCGAGTATACACTAAACCAAAAACTATCACAACGTTTTAGTTGATAATTCAGTATACTTTATTTTTGACAAAACATCCCATGTTTCGGCAGTGACAGCACATTTTCGGTAGTGACTGTAATACTTTGGTAGCAACTGTCACGCCTAAGGACTGTTATGTGTGTTTTGTTTTGGATTCCTCTTGTGCCATGTGCTCCTTGTCCTTGTTTTCCCTCCCACTTCTTTATGCCCAAATATGGTCCTTCCTGTCCTGTTAAGTTCTATGTAAATTACCTGTGTTTCCCTGCGTCTAGCGTCCAGTCTAACGTCTACATTCTGTGTTGCTGGTTTTGTTCTGAGTTGTATCTCCTGCATTTTTTGGTCTAATAAAGACTCTTGTGAAGTTTATACTCCTGCGTTCTCCAGTGGTTCACGCAATGTGACAGCAACCACATTGCAAAATTTTAACTTACATACTGCACCACTACTAAAACATACTAAAAGTGACAATTCTATGGGATAACACCCAAAAAAGAAAGATATCACTACTGAAACTCCACCAAATGTTTCGGTAGTGACAATTTTAGATACTTTTGAACCTAGCTCAAAGATGCTAATCAGCACATGGTTAGCTAGCACAGCTGGTGAAACTAAATGTTATGGAATAACTCCTAAAAAAATATGCTTAATTGCAGGAAAAAAAGGTGTGTACAGTAGTGATGTTCCTGATTATAAATGTATGGGTTTAGTTAAAATCAGTCTTGACCAGTGGACTAAAACATACATTGTTTTGGTAGTGACATGAAAAATGTGGGACACCTTTTTAACATGAAGTTTCATAATTTTCAAAGAAAAAATTTTTTTTTTTTTTTTTTTTTTTTTTTTGAACTTCACTTTTTAAAAGAATCAAAAAGATACTTTTAAAAACAACAATGATACAAAATATATATATATATATATATATATATATATATATATATATATATATTTAAATATAATTTTCAGTTGTCAGGGGATTCATAAAGATGTTAAATTTATCTGTTTTATGTGTTGTCGGTATGTTGATTATTGATCGTTTCCAGCGCCTTTTTAAAAATTGTACTTGGTAATATTTCACAAGAATTCCAATGAATACTGATGAGATTAGACCAACTGTACACTAACTATGTAGAGAGATAAACTTACTCTGGTTTTAGTTAACTTGAAATCCTGATGTTCTGCAGTACCTGCTGCTTATGCACGCCACCTCATCATCCAGATGAGGAAGAATACATTTGTACATGCACACTGTATGAGTAATGACTCTCTGAACGCATTAGACTTACATGAGGGGAAGTATCACCAAGCACCGTGCATGTACACACTCAATACAACGCCTTCATCTCAAAACAAGAGATAACATATCAAATGAGGATGTCAGGGGGGAGGTGAGGAGCTGCAAGTGTATGAATTTGCTACAATCAAACAAAGAAGCGCTTTGTATAAGAAAGAGGCAGCGAATTCTATGATCAAAGGTCTTTTTTTGTTACGGAGTACAATTTCATTTCCTCCAATCTGTCTGCAAGATTAAGTGCCAGCCCTGCAAATGACTGTTATTCGTTTTGATGTCAGTGAAGGCAGACACTTTGGAACAATGCAATATTGAGCCTACAGACAGGCAGATTGTAATCGAGGGGTATACAGTGGAGACATGGGTCTAGCAGCAATCAGACTTGGAGGTATTATCTCTCTTGCATGTTTATTTAATGGGAACAGACACAAGCGTATGCAACGCGATGCAGGAGGATGCGTTTTGCATGCTGGGCCGATGAATCAAATGTGCATTCGGTGGATACAGCTGTCCTTCAGGACCGCTGCCAGCTCGTGATGACACAATTCAGTGTTCTGAAAATGTTACAAATTGGACATTAGACAAGTTGCAAATGTGAATCTGACTCGAGAGTTTTAAAGTTCAACCATCTTCTGCTTATTTTTGAAGAAAAATAGAAGCCGGCCACTGTAATCACCCAGAGTATTGGAACTGGCTGCGGTGTAATGGCATATAACAGCCACTGGCTGAAAAAGGGGCACACATTAATAACCAGGCGGCTCCACTCCTTCTCTATTAATCATTAAAGCATATTGATTCATAAGAGCCTTGCTTTCCTCCTCAGTTTAAATGAGAATGAGCTCCAAATTGATCCATCAATCCATCATTGGTTGCACAGTAAGCATCAAAATGGCTTGTGCTTGGGCCTCTTGTAGCCTGAAATTACTGAACACCAGCAAACAATGTGTTTGATGAAGCCCGTAGGCCAGTGTAAGTTAGCACCACACAGAGTCACTTAAAGGTCAGTTGGAGCTGTTAAGTGCTGCTATTGATAGGACTCTTTTTCAGCTTGATAACAAGTACATGAAATGACAACGGTATGGACAAATGTCAAGCATCAGAATACTAAGACATGTAACGGAAAAATCAGCAAATCATAGCAATCGATCGTAGCAATCTTAGTAACTCAGGTGAATCGTTTTAAAACAGGGACGATAAGGCAAGTGATGATAGCAGTGAACAGGCTTCCTATACTTAAGCATATCGAGTATAAATAATTATGGGGACAATTCTCACTATTAATTAGTTGCTTATTAGAAAGCCTATTATTAGTACTTATAAAGCACATGTTCTGCATGACCATATTCTACATCCCTAATCCTATGTAATGCAATTTAACAGCTACCTTACTAGCTATTAGTAAGCAGCAAAGGAGTTTATTGAGGCAAAAGTCATAGTTAATGGTTTATTAACAGCGAGAATTGGACCTTAAAGTGTGACCAATACTTTATTTATAAGCTGCATTATTAGTTTTTGTTTTTTTAATATATAAATTAATTTATACATCTTTTGTAATGATTTTATTTATGAAAGATACCATTGTGGGTGAAGTCCAGTGTTGGGAATGTTGCTTTAAAAAAGTAATTAGTTACAGTTACTAGTTACTTCTCACAAATAGTAACTGAGTTACATCATTATAAAAGTAACTAATTACCAAGAAAAGTAACTGTGTGACTTTAAAAAAAAAAAGTTCAAATATGTCAAATAACTTGGATGCCCCCAATATTAAATGAGTGAAACTTAAATTAAATTAATTACATTTTTAGTGTACTTACCAGACCAATATTAAATAACTGATACACTATATATATAGTATCTTATAGCACAGTTTTTTACATTTCTGAAAGTACGTCAGTCAGTCATACATTATAATATGACATTATGATCATTTAGCATTCAATTTTAGCAATTACAACTTTAGTAATTAGAATAACCATGTATGAATGCATATTTGTCATGTTGACTGAACTTAGGACTTAGGTGCTTAAGATATTGTTTGTAATTGTTTCTATAAAAAGGGGGCGGGGGGAGAACTAAAAATGATACTGATAAGATAACAAAACTAGTATGAATTCTACCACTAATAACAATATAAAACGCACTAAGAATTAATGAGCTGCTGGGTTTATGAATATTAATGATGTTGTCTGCGTTCACTTGAACTGATTTGCTGAAATCAGAACAGGAATGATAATAGGTGAGTGCCAGCCAATGAGATTGCCGTTTGCACATTAGTTGCGCTTACTACTGGAGAAACCGGCAGTTCTTAAAAGCTGAAGAATTCCAAAGGAACTCTGTTATTTTGAGAGGAGAATACTACGAAGAATATCGTTTACATGTAGCGTGTCAGTTGTGCATGGAATATAAGACTCTCTTGCTCTGTATTTGCGTGTGTGTGAGACAAAGCGACGGCTAGTCGTGTGCCATCCATTCAGATAAACTGAAAAATAAAATGATAACAATATTATGAGAAATTATAGTAACGCCGCATTTTATTGTCAGTAACGTTAACGACGTTGTAACGGGAAACAGTAAATAGTTTGATTACTCGTTACTGAAAAAAAAACACAGTTTATTTATAACGCCATTATTCCCATCACTAGTGAAGTCGCAGTGCATTTTGCTATAGATTTCTTTTCAAAGGATACATTTGATGCTGTTTTAAAAATTTGGCCAAAATAAGGTTTCTTCAGAGGCAACAAAATTAAGTTGTCTACTTTTTTGGAACAGTCTTCACTTGAGGGCACATATGAGGCCTTAAAATGCTGTCTCCATAAGACTCTCACAAGGTTTTGGAGAATGTGTTGCAATTTTCTCCTCAGATGAACAGACTGTTTTCTCTACTCTCACATTTTTTTCCATTAAGGACATAACCAAAGTGTCGAAGGTTAATTTGCAAAACATGTTGAATGTTAGACTATTACAGAGAGCATATATATTATCCCCAAATGCGGTTCTTCCTGCATATCAAGGTTAACATAAATGAAGGGGAATGAGAGATTCAGACGAGACATTAAAGAGAGAATTACTCTCAACTGAATTAATGCATTGACTCAAGAGTTTCAAGAGTTATGCTTAATTTAAGCTTGCATGATTCTCTAATTGTGAAATAAATGCTCTGCACTGTTTAGTTGGTTTTGGTCTAACAGGAATTGAAAATAACTGATCATGGAAATTGTATTCATTTATATACTATTAAAAAGTTTGAGAGAAACGCATTGTGTGTCATGCTATTAAATATTCATTAGGCTTCCGAATACCCTTAAATCAAGGTCTCTGGCATTATCTGTCTCCTCACGGATGTCATTAAGCTCAGCTACATGCCCTCTTGCTCCACACACACTCTCCGGCACAGAGCGGGCCACAGATGGACACGCACGGGGAGGTGTGTGATGGGAGCACGGCCTCAGACGCAGAGCTGTCCCTCACAGCCATGTAATAAAATAAACATTGTCACACACAGACACAAAGCATGCTACTCAAAAGTAAACTCCGTGTGTGCGCGGAAGAGGCAGAGAGGACGCGAGGCTGGGTGAGAGGAAGAGGTGGTCCTGGGGAGAGGGTGTGATTAGCGTATCAAGCATGCATCAGAAGCCCTCCAAGCTGTCAACGTGTTCGTGGGGCGTCAAGATAAGTAGCTTTAATATTCCGAGTCGTCGCGGCATAGCAACAGTTGCCTTTTCCCCCCACCTCGGAACGGGGCGGGGCCTTTCCGAGCAGCCAGGCTTTAGAAAGTTGCCTGACCTTTCCCTTGACCCTGCTGCCCCTGTCTTCTTTAGCCCTGACACCCCGCAAGCCTAGGGACAATGAGCACAGATTCTCAAAGGCGGGAGGCTCTTGGGAGACTACAGCACAAAGCAGTGCTAATGCTTTCTGTTTATCCATTTTAATCCTCTGTGGAACTAGTCTGACCTTCTGGCCTCTGCTCTGACCCCACAAACACACCCTCAACTCCCCCTGCTGACAAAGGTTACCTCACCAACCAGTTACCAAAGCTTGTGAACAAACCCCAGCCACCCCCTCATCAGCATATTCTTTTATTATATCTTGCGGCATCTCTTAAGAGCCCAGAATCATCCTTTGGAATGAACTGATGGTATTCTGGAAATAATAGATGACCTTGAGCGACCTAGAAAATCCATGCAACAGTGTAGTCAGCATTGTCAGTGTTAGCTCATATTGTTCTGTAAGCATTTTAAACAATGATGCTACCGTATTTTGTTACAAAAAAGTTAGTTATACAAAAAATATATGAATCTACTTTTAACTCATATTTTTTTTTTTTTTTAAGAGGTGAAAGTTTCCATAATCTAGTGAGTCGGCTTTTGATTGATATAGTTGATATAAAATTGCAATTGTGATTTATAAAGTCAGAATTACGAGATACAGACTTTCAGTTCTGACCTTTTTTTCTCACAATTGCGAGTTCATATCTCCCAATTCTGACTTTTACCAATTCTGAGGGAAAAAATACTATTTTCTCATGATTGCAAGGTTATATCTCACAATTCTGACGTAATAACTCGCAATTGTGTGTTATGAAGTCAGAACTGCAAGATATAAACTGGTAATTCTGAGAAAATATTCTTTTTTGTGAGTTTATATCTCACAATTAAATTTTTTTCTTGCAATTGTGAGTTTATATCTTTGAATTCTAACTTTGTCCAATTCTGAGGGGGGAAAAAAGACAATTTTCTCAGAATTGCAAGTTTATATCTCCCAATTCTGACTTAACAACTCAAAATCTTGTTATAAAGTCAGAACAGCAAGATATAAACTCACATTTCTGAGTTTTTTTTTTTTTTTTTTTTAATTGCAAGTTTGTATTTTGCATTTCTGACTTTTATTTCCTCACAATTGAGAGTTTATATCCTTGAATTCTGACTTCGTCCAATTCTGAGGGGACAAAAAGACTTTTTTCTCAGAATTGCAAGTTTATATCTCCCAATTTTGATTTAACTCAAAATTACATGTTATAAAGTCAGAATTGCTAAAGATATAAACTCATAATTCTAAGAATAGTATTTTTTTGCAAGTTTATATCGCAGTTCTTGTGTTTTTCCTCAGAGCTGCGTGATACAAATTCACTTTTTTTTGGGAATTGGGAGATATAAACTTGCAATTGTGAGAAATTAAGTCAAAATTGCGAGATATAAACTCACAATTCTGACTTCTTTTCTCAGAATAGTATTGTTTGTATCGCATAATTCTGACTTTGTCCAATTCTGAGGTAAAAAAAAAAAGACTATTTTCTCAGAATTGCAAGTTTATATGTCATATTTCTGACTCAGTAACTCGCAATTGCATGTTATAAAGTCAGAATTGCGAACTTGTAATTCTGATAAAATGTTGTGACTTTTTTCCTCAAAACTGCATGATACAAGCAATTCTGACTTTTAATTTTTTATTCAATGGTGGCAATGGTCTTCCATCGAAAACAGTTACAAAAGTATACTATAATGATTGATCATGAAGCTCTATGGCAATATTGTATTCACAGTATCCATGATGGATAATGCAGTCCCAAAGTGCTCAAAATGGTGGACAAGTCAACAAATGTCAGTTTGTCAATTGAGTACTAAAAACTTCATAAAAGAAAGTAAAACTTTAAAAAGCATAAAAAGCAGTCAATGCTTCTATTTCTATTTCTCTTCTATTTTTGCTTTGTGTTTTTATACTTACCTGTTAGTTTTACAACATTAAACTGCACCTTCTCAGCTCATGCATGCTTCTTTTTTTTTAATAAAAATTTTTATAAAAAAATTATGTAATTAACATATTTTAATTTAGCACATATGCAAATATACTGTAAATAGCGGTGTTTAATAATGTTTTCACACATATCCTCTTTAGGACTTATTACTTATAATCGCACATTTATCTGTGCTTAATTTCATGCCTACAGTGCTTTTTATAAATATGAGTAGAAATAAATAGAAACACTTTAGGGATGACTCTTTTTAAACCAAATCTTACTCCTCATTGGCAGTTCAGTAGTATAAGATTTAGGAATGTTGTAGAAAAATTACAGTTAACCAGTTTTGGAGTTTTGGAGATGTTTGTCTCATTAGTCCAGATTTGTATTTTATTGGTAATAGTGTTGTTATAGTGACACTTCTTTGCTGAAAAGCTGTAATTCTGATTTGTCAGACAGTTTTTTCTGTTCATTAGTACATGCATAGTGGATTAGGGTTGGTTTAAGTTATAATTGTGAGCAATCTTCAGTCGCATTACAGTCTTGAAAGTGCATGATTTTTTTGTGTAAGCTATTTAATTGAATAAAGACATACCACAGACAGAGGAAAAAATTAAACTTTCTGAGCAGTTAGGATTCAGGTGCTGCCTATGAAGTGCAATCCGTTTATTAGAATGAGTTATTGTCTTTACATAAATTAATTGTTTTACATTTGGTTATGATTAATTACCACATTTGGCTTAAATTTAGTCTTGTTTTAACGTATTAATTCTCTGTAGTGCAGTGGTTGGGAAAAGGTTCCTTTTATACTGAACTGGAATTAAAAGTAGAAAACTGTGAATATGGATTTGATAAGCACTGTCCTTTTGTTCTGCTGACCAACTTTAGTAAAAATAACTACGTTCTGAAGCTGTCTTTCCATTCCAGCTGGATATCTGCCATGTTGTCGGATCCATCAAATGATTAATGGACAAATCTCCTGGGATGGGTCTGATCAATTAAAAATAGATACGGAGACAGTCTGCAAGAGCGATTGAAAAACAAAACGCATCAATTACAGAAGGATGTCGGTTCTTGTTTGGTGAACCACATTGATGACTGGACCAAATTTGCTGTGAAGCCATTTTCATTTAGTTTCTAAGCTCATGCCTTGACAACTGACAAAAGAGTCATCGCTTTGCTAGAAGACTGTATGCTTGGAAGGTCCTCGCTAAACATGTAAAAGGTAATAATTGCAAAATGCTAAGGACAATTAGCACCAATAACGGAAGATCACGAATGACTGGAGCACAGATGGCGCATGCAAAAACACACTAGCATTTGTCCAGGATGTCTTGCCAGTTTCTTCGATTAATTCTGGTAAAGATTTGATTGTCCCTGCAAGGAGAAGGTTTCATTAGAGCTTCTTCTGGAGCAATCACCACTCGGCATTTATTGAGAAATTGCCACTTTCAAAGACTGCATCACGCAATCTATAGTCATCATGAGGCCTCTTTTCTTACCTCTGTCGTTTTTTTTTTTTTTTTCTCTTATGAAAGGCAGGTTTGAGTTGTTTGAGCTGGAGCCTGACTGATGGATATTTGGGAGATGAATTATTTGCAGTAAGTTTGCCCTTGAAAATGAATTCACGGGAGCATAGAGGGCAAAGCCACCACGGCATTGGGAGCTCAAATGAGATTTTAGTCAACTGTACTGACCACTCACCACTTTTTGCTTTGCTTATGAGTGCCCTTAAGTCTTTAACTCACCCTTTTGGCGCTGTATATATGTACTTTATTGACTCAGGGAAAGAGAGCGTATTTTTCAGGGTAGCTGTAATGGCTTGAAATCTAATGACTCATGACAAAGAATTGCTTTTTGTTTGTGTGATCATTTAAGTGTTGTGCCTTTTGATGGATGAAGAAATTCAAGTTATGGACTGCAAGAATATTGGCCTTGAAATGTGAAATAACCGAACTTTAATCCTAAAGTAAAAAGAGAAATTGTACTATTACCACTTTGCTTTACTTTTTTTTTGTGTGTGGTGGCTCAATTTTCTCAGATGTTGAGGGCACATTATCCACATAATTTCTGTAGTGAATTTGCAGCTAAAGCAAATTAGACAGCATGTGGCGATACATGAGTCATTTTTAGTGATTTGGAGTTTGTAATTCAAACGAAAGGAAAACCTAACATTTCTAAAAAACTGATAAATGTCTTTTTGTCTCTGAGTGTCAAACTTTTACTTGATGTTGTCCAGCCTGACCTTTTAATGACATTTGAGGAAGTTTCAGACCTAAGTGTAGCCTGACCTTGAAGGTCTGGTGGCCCTGCATTGCTCACCATGATGATTCTTCAATTACAGGCAGGGCATTCTCTGACAGGAGATGACATCATGTTTCATCCGTAGTGGACAGTCTCTTTGCTTCAATTGCGTTAGTGTGACTTGAGGCGAACCTTTGGCTTTGATGAAACCATTTTGTCCAAAGTTCGTCTTTCTTCCCTATAGAGGTTATATTGGATCAGTGTCAGCAGATAAATTGTTGGTGTATGACTGAAGTCAAGTAAGGTGAAATAGGAACATAAAAAGGAAACTGAGCAAAAGAATGGCCTTGTCCCTCTGACTCTCATTAGAAAAGTCACATGTGGTTGAGTGCACCAACAAAAGGTCAACAATGGCCAGTGTAAAGGCAACCAAGAGTGAAATAATCTAATGCGGGGCAGTGCAGCATATTTTCAGGCATTTTATTTTTTCAGTCGTCATCCTTCAAAGTCTGTGTGCAAAGGTTTGATTGCAATGACAATGCCAAATCAATGTATTTTACAAGCATCTCTCAGAATACTAATGTATGGATGACTTTTGCTTGATGGTTCTTTCTGCTGACAGGCCTTGATTGATTGGGGTACCAAAGCATTTCAAGCTTAATTTTGATCATTGCTATTAAATTATGAATGGTAGCAGGAATCATCAAGGGTGCATTTAAATAATACTAAAATTCTCTTGTATGTAAGGATTGAATTATTGGTGCCATTTCAGCTGATATTAGAGATTTTGGTAACACTTTATAATGAAGTTCCATTAGTTAACATTTGTTAATGCATTAACTAACAATGAACGTGTTAACTTAATTCATTAGTTATGAAAAAATAACGCGATTAAAATATTTTAACGCCGTTAACGCGCTGACCCCGCCCCCAGACCTGTACGTCATCTTATATTTCATATAGTTGACTTGACAAATATGATGCAGGGGAACAACTCCATAGATCCAGGTATGCTCTAAAATTCAAGATATCGGGGCAAGAAATGCCCCTGTATGTGTCTTGTCTCATAGTCATATTTATATATATCACATATCACACGATATCACACGAGTGCTGATTTTGTTGAAGTTTAAATGTGATTTAATGCAACAGTTCAGTAAATAAGAAGCTGATATGTTTTTGCTCAGTTTTGCAGAGAACATATTACCTTTGAAACCATAGCAGAATTGTTGTGCGTCTTTGAGCAACACAGCGGTGTTTAGTTTCTGAATGAATCCACGTTTTGAACGAATCGGGTGAATCAGTGATTCAAAGGCAATTCATAAAGTGAGCCGTTTACTTCATTTCTGAATGAATCAGCCGTTTGATCAAATGGAATGATGAATGACACATAAAGACATTTATGGCCACCTGCTGGCAGATTTTGTTTCTTATTTAGAGTATCATTTCATTGATCATTTAAAGGCAGAGTTCACCGAAAAAATTAAAATTCTGTCATCATTTACTTACCCTCATGTCATTTCAAATCTTTCTTTTTTGGAACATAAAGCTGTTTTGGTTACCTTTAGATACTTTTTAACACAAAAATAGCTTTAAATAATATTTTGTGGGTATTTAATTGACTGACAGCCCTAATAAAAATTGGAATAATCCATTGTTAGCATGCTAATAAGCAATTAGTTAAGAAACTGTAAAATAAAGTGTCAGCATGTTTGTTTAACATACTACTTTTGATTGCATTAGTAAATGTTTAAATTAACATTTACTGAGATTAATTCATTTACTGAGATTAATTAAGTGCTTTACAGTATTTTCCGTTGTTTGTTCATATTAACTAATGTTAACAAGTGAAATCTTATTTGAAAGTGTTACTAAGATGTTTAAATTTGGGATATATGACCGCCAATATGCATTGTGACTTAATATTTAAAAATGACAACAAGTTTTTTTTTTTTTTTTTTGCTTGTTTGTTTGTTTTGTTTGTTTGTGGTTTATCTTCCATAACATACAGTAGAAATCAAAATTAGAGAACAACCTACAATTTCCTAAATTTAAAGATCACTGCTTAGTCCTTTTTGAAGTTATCCTAACAGGAGCAGAAGGGCAGTTTTTTTAGCATATTTCATAAATTAATTGTATTCTGAACCACAGTATAAAAAACTTAAATGAGATATTCGATCCTAGACCACAAAACCATAAGTAGCATGGGTATGTTTTTAGCAATAGCCAAAAATACATTGTATAGATCAAAATGTAACTTTTCTTTTATGCCAAAAATCATTAGGATATTAAGTAAAGATAATGTTCCATGTAGATATTTTGTAAATTTCCTAGCATAAATATATCAAAACCTAACTTTTGATTAGTAATATGCATTGCTAAGAACTTCATTTGGACAACCTTTAAAGGCGATTTTCTCAATATTTAGATTTTTCTGCACCCTCTGATTCCAGATTTTCAGATAGTTGTATTTCAGACAAATAAAAAATTCAGACCCTTATGTACCCTCATTTGTGGACCATGGTCACATATTTGAAAAAGAACTCTGATCAAAATTAGAGAACACTTACAGATACCTACAAGTTATTGGTGTTAATCTGGCAACTGGTGCAAATTTCCTTAATTATATATTAACAAACCCTATTTAACTGGCAGCATTCCTTTAATTTTCACTGAGATTGCATGAAGGCGGGCCGCTCTAAGGTGACTGAAGCCCTGTGACAGCAGGTTGTCCAAATAAAAGCCAAAGCGATGACCCTTTCAGCCACTGCAAGAGAAGTTGGTCATTCCAAATCTGTGATTTCTCAAATATTGCAGGTTTACAATGACACTAATTGATTTAAGTCCCCCAAAAAGGCTGGTCATCCACATAACTCAAATGAAAGAGAAGACAGGATAATGCATAGACTCTCAATGGGGAATCGGTTCAACACTGCAGCTGGAATTGGAACGTGTTGTGTGGAAAGTGGTGGAACTGGTTCAAAGTTCACTTTAGTGATGAAAGCAAATTTAATTTATTGGGTTCTGATGGGAAACACTATAGTAACCAAACTATGCAAGAGAGTGGAACAAGAGTTCTCTCTTTTTGACCACTTTGTTTTCCACAAAATGAAAGTTTTTGTTAATTCTCTGGATAATATTCCTTCAAAATTTGACTGATGAAGATTAACATTTTAGAAAAAAAATAAAGTATTTATAGATTGTTCTCCAATTCTGATCTCCACTGTATATTTATCTGCTTATCACTATCATCTAGAATTTTTTACATTTTGATCCGTGATATTGTACTTCTGTGCCATATTTATGCCAAAATGACAATGTACTATAGATGCTACTATTACTATGGCTAATAATAGAAATGAATATTTTAGGTTTAAGCACGGAAATGCATTTTGTTTCACCATATCATGGCTAAAAACAGTATATTTTGTACAGGACAGCCTGGCCAGCAGGGATTTTGCTTTATTTAATGTGACTCATAACCCAGAGTTGAGGGAGAAAACAAAAGTCAGCATGTGTTTTCTTATGAACAACAGCTGGTGTGGAGATATAGCCAGTGATTTCAGTCACTGCTCTCCAGACCTAGAATATGTAATTATCTACTGCAGGCCTTTACTTCATCCCCCTGATTCACTCTTTTGTTTATATTGAAGTGCATACATACCCTTTTAAGGTGGTATGTTTTTATATTAAAGGATAAGTCCACTTCCAGAACAACAATTTACAAATAATTTGCTCACCCCCTTGTCATCCAAGATGTTCATGTCTTTTTGTCTTCAGACGTAAAGAAATTATGGTTTTTGAGGAAATCATTTCAGGATTTTTCTCCATATAATAGACTTCATTGGTGTCCCGATTTTGAACTTCCAAAATACAGTTTAAATGCAGCTTCAAAGGGCTCTAAACCATCTCAACCGAGGAAGAAGGGTCTTATCTAGCGAAACGATCTGGAATTAGTTCACATGTTTTAAGTCGTTGGGTGTTCATCTTATGGGGCTGTCACGTAATGCTGATTTTGCTAAAATGAATGAAATGACTCGAAAAAAGATTTGTTCGTTTTGCTGAACGAGACTCAAAGGTCCAAGTCGGTAAAATGATCCGAACTTCCCATCGCTACTACGAATCACGTCTAAGTTCATTGTCTGTGTACTCCGGCTTAAAAAGGTAGAGTATGGCAAAAAACTCCATCTTATTTTCTCCTACAACTTCAGAATCGTCCGACATCGTTGTACCTTTTTGTTTGTAAACAGCGTTTGACTTACTTGTACTTTCTTAGTCTTTGCGCGTTCGCTTTGTAAACACTGGGTCTGTAGTTCCGCCTACGTTCTGCATGACCTTTCGACGTGATTCAATAAACGCGCATCCCAGAGCCTGTGCTACACAAGCTTTTGTGCTTAAAAAGTATACAAACTTTTATTTTCCAAAAAAAAAAAAAGACAGATCATTTTGCTAGATAAGACCTTTCTTCCTCGGCTGGGATCGTTTTGAAAGTTCAAAATCGGGGCACCAATGAAGTCCATTATATGGAGAAAAATCCTGAAATGCTTTCCTCAAAAACCATAATTTCTTTATGACTGAAGACAGAAAGACATGAACATCTTGGATGACAAGGGGGTGAGTACATTATTTGTGAATTGTTGTTCTGGAAGTGGAGTTCTCCTTTGAAATACTTCTATTCCATATTGACAGGCAACTAATAGTAAGGTAGTAATTTTCAAGTAAAATAAAAAAAAAACTGTCTGTGTAAGTCTTTCAGATATTGCTATGTTTGAGTTTTTTTTTGTTTTTTTTTTTGCAGTTCTGTGTTCCCCAGAAACTGCAGTTCACCTTTATTCAAACGGAATCTTTGCACTGTCAGACTTTTCTCCTTAATGACTTCAACCATGACAGCATGAAGACTGATCTACCCAAGTTTACGGACATCAGATCCATGGCTCATCCAGAGAGGGGAACTTGTTCAAGCACTTTTAGACCTTCATTAAAGGGCCATTTTGAGGGCCTTACAGGTAATTGAGATTGTGCTGATCACAACCTGAAGGAAGAAGCTGAAGCTCTCCAAGTCTACTAGAGTTGAAGCCTGGCATTGGAGACAGTTGGAGGCAGTACAAGGTATGTTGGACTTGTTTCACTTACTAACTGGGAAAGCGTAAGCGTGGTATGTGCTGCAGTATGGATGGATGTACTGATACTGTCACCTCGTCTGCCTCATTCTGTGAGAAAATCTGTCTGCCCAAGAAAGCAGTCATCAACAATAATAAGTCCTCTCTCCGGAGATTTGACAGGGCTCAGGAAAAGCAAGGAAGTGGTCTACAAATCAGGAAGCAGAATGGAGGACAAGGAAACTAAATTGAACAAGGATGTAATGTCTGCAAAGAGGGATTGCATGGAGCGGCTGGACCATGACTATACAAACAACAGCAGTGCGAACATCTCAACAGAGAGTCAGCAGGTACAAGATCAGAGGTGAAATGATTTCTAAAAAAAAAAAAGGAAACTGCAAACAGATAAATGAATTAAATGACAAAGAAAGACGCAAATATAAATCAAATACACTGCCGTTCAAAAGTTTGGGATCAGTAAAATTTTTAATGTTTTTTTAAAGAATTTCTTATGCTCATTAAGGCTTCTTTTTTTTAATATTTGATATTGTGAAATATTATTTTAATGTAAAATAACTGTTTTCTATGTGAATATATTTTAAAATTAAATTTATTCCTGTGATGCGTAGCTGAATTTTCAGCATCATTACTCCAGTCTTCAGTGTCATATGATCCTTCAGAAATCATTCTAATATGCTGATTTGTTATCAAAGTTGTACTGCTTAATATTTTTTTTTGGAATCTGTGATTATTTTTTTAAGGATTCTTTAATAGATAAAAAGTTAAAAAGAACAGCATTTATTTAAAATAGAAATCTTTTTTAACAAAACTACCATTTAATTTTTTTTAAAAGAAATGAATACATTTATTCACCAAATATGTGATTAAATTGATATAAAAAAAGAGATAGAAAAGACTTAGAAAATATTTCTATTTTGAATAAACGCTGTTCTTTTTTTACTTTTTATTCACCAAAGAATCCTGAAAAATATCACAGTTTCCAAAAAAAATTTAAGCAGCACAACTGTTTCCAACATTGATAACAAAAGTAATAAATCAGCATATTAAAATTATTTCTGATGGATCATGTGACACTGAAGTCTGGAGTAATAGCTGATGAAAATTAAGCTTTGCTTCACAGGAATAAATTCTATTTTAAAATATATTAAAAAAGAAAACCATTATTTTAAATTGTAAAAATATTTCACAATATTACTTTTTTCTTATATTTTTGATCAAGTAAATGCAACGTTACTTTAAAAAACATAAAAAATCGTACTGATCCCAAACTTTTTGTCGGCAGTGTATACCAGTGTACCATGATGGTAGTCAGACTGCATGTGCATCAGTTTTAGCAAAAGGTAAATAAACAATAGATAATAATGAAAGAGTAAATAATAGATAATAAGGAGAGGGTGAATAAACAATAGATAGCAGTTACTCATTCTAGTGCTTCAATTTTGTAGCTAGCACACATCTGTCTTTTTTAAATTTATTTCTCTTGTGTTTAATGCGGAAAATTTTCAGTTTGTCACAATGATCTTTGACCGTGACGACAAAAATGATCTTTATTCTATATAAAGCAATAAATGTTGATATCTACCTTAATAGTGTTTATTTTCACTTGCCGGAAATTTTATTTTATTTCTTTATAAACCTAATTAACTTTTATTGAAGTTGCAGCATCGTGTTACCATGGTAATGGCAGTATTTCTCTAATGACAGTAAAACTTCAGTTCCACACTTGATGACGTTGTGCTATAGTATTAAGCACCTTGAAGACATGACTTGTTTTCTTATAAGTAAAAAATAGCATCAGTTTAGTGTTACAAGCTTGTTGCAACTTTTTTCACTTTAATTTTGTTAATTTGGGAATCAGTTAAACAGTTAAGATTTGCGAAAAGAAGGAAATCTCTGTCATTAATTTTGAGAGTTTTTGAGAAACAATTCAAAGGAAAATAGTATGAATTTCTTTCTTTTCTCAGTGGATGTTAACCAAAGCTTGGCTGGGTTTTGGATGGGCAGCTAGTAGCCAGTTGAACTGTGTACAATCTCTTGACATCCAATTGCTGACCACTGACATGAATAATAGGTTGGTATGATCAATACCATCTGTCCCTACAACTTGCAACATTTTATACACTTGAGTTGCCCTGGAGTTCTTACAATAGCAGAATACTTTGCAGTAATTGGTATAGTTTGAAAACCTACCTTTTAAGGACCTAGTGGTACACAAGGGTGACGATAGTCTTGTCAGGCTGATGCGCTCTATTCTTGAAAAGTGCTTGACCTGGCCCACTCTGGAGTGTCACTGTGCCTTGAAGGATACAGCCGGAGGTTAGAGTGCCCAGGACTCAGGCGTCAAGCCTTGTGGCAAAATTGAGGCTTTTGAGCAAATCACATCCACCAGCAGACAGTCAGAGACAGCAGAGTTTGACCTATGACACCACACTGAGGAACAGCTATAAATGTGTGCTATTTCATTTAAGAAGTTTTCACTCTGTCAGCGACAGAGTCCAGACACTACATTTTTAAATTGTTGTTGTTGTTAAATTATAAGTACAATTAGCACAGTTTTCTCAAATAAGCTGTCAAAACTGCACTAACAGAAGGTGATTACAATGCTACATGTCTAATACTCTCAATGAGCTTTCCAAATAATTCATAACTTGGCTGTCTCTTGCAATTACAGAAGAGTGATGTTGATTTCTTTATGTAATGTGATTTTTTTCTTCTTATTTTTTATAAATAAATAAATAAAAACTGTATTAAACAAATTAAATGTATTTCATAGGGCCTTAAAAATGTATTTGTTGTTAATTGTTTAATTAAATTGTTAATTGTTTAATTGTTGTTAAATTGTAGTTAATAAGTTTAATTAGAAATGCTTTTTGATTAATATATTTTTTTTTATTTAACCATTAAAACAGAGTCTAGGGGAAAAAAATTATTTTAATGGACGCTATTTACCTCCACAGGTTTAAAATATGATTGGATATGTTATAAAATATTTCCAAAATATGGGGTCTTTAAGATTTAATTTAATTATTATAATTATTTATTTATTTATTTTTTTTTTTTTAAGAAAGACATTTTTGAAAGAAGCCTCTCATGCTCACTAGGGCTGCATTTATTTGATGTAATGTGCAATAAAAGAGTAATATTGTAAAATAATATTGCAATTTAAAATAAATGTTTTATATATATATATATATATACATATATATTAAAATGAAATTTCTTTCTGTGATAGCAAAGCTGAATTTTCATCTTTCTTATATGATAATTTGATGCTCAAGAAACATATTTTTGTGGAACCCATGATCTATTTTTTTATTTTTGGAATTTTATTGTTTGCAGGATTCTTTAATGGAATAAAGAATTTTTTTGTTTTGTTTTTTATTTATGCATTTATTTGGAAGAGTTTTTTTTTTTTTTTTTTTTTTTTCTGTTTTATGCATCCTTGGTGTATAAAAGTATCAACCTTACTGACCTCAGACTTAAATGTTAGTGTAAATGCTTTGTGATTGTCATTTCTGTTTTCCCCTTCTCCATCATATTACCTGTTGAGCTGCTAACAGTCTAAAGTATACAAGTGTCATTGAGGCTGATTTGTCAGCTTGATGTTGAAGTGCTAAGATTACAAGTGTGCCATTTAATCATGCCAAATGTCTTGTTGCCACTTTATATCGATTAGGCTTGCATGTTAAGAAACTGTTAACTCGGTCTTTCAAAAGACCAATGATTGGTGCCATCTCTGGCGTTGAGCTTAAATTATATCATACACATCTGTAAAGTGCAAAGCCTTATCCTAGCTGTTAGCTAATCCACCTCTAGCCCCGCTATCCATCATTTCACGTGGCGCACATGCAAATTGTGGGACAGATATATAGGTAAATCAGGGCCGGCGGCACATAACATCCCAATCAGACTCACAACCTCACACACCATTTATCTCTCATCAAACAAACTGAATGTGCCCTAAATATGGAATAAAATGAGGGGAAAAGTGGTTGCTTATCGAGGAACTCCCAGGTGGCAGTGCTTAATGTATAATTATGGCGTGTGGCATGCGGCTTTCATTTTGAAGAGAGCACCGGTTTAATTACAGAGCTACCTCTGTTGATAGGAGTGTCTCGGCGTCTGCTGCCGTTGTCAGCTAAAAAACTCTGTGTGATCCCATGTTCAGATACTCCACATGTCTCATTAACCTGCCGGCGCTGCTTGTGTTTTTCCTCGCAGAACTGCAAGACGTTAGTCTTCTAAAAGGTAGAAGAAGAGTGCCTTCAGCATCCTCGGCGTTGAAATCGAACGTTTGAAGTCGCAGCTCGATATCTGATGACAGTCAACCGCAGGACGAGATACAGATGGTAGACGTGCAGTCGTGTGTAGAGGTATTCAGTGATGAATCATCCATATCCATCTCATTATTGTCAAAATGGTAAAACGAGGCTGGCAAAAACATTGTAAGGATAGGATGTGCATCATATTAAAACATATATGAATATGCTATCTATAGAGCTAGCAGCTGCCATATGTCCTCTGAGATGTTGAAGCGGACACTGAATGTTGTGCACGTATTAGCACTCACTCGTTGCAGAGACGGATTTGTAGTAGTAAGTCAATTGTCCATAAGCTAAAGTCCCTGACAAACAGTCTGTGTGCTGTCTGTGAGCACCTGAAAGTTCCCTCCAGAGATCTAACTTGTTGTATTCCCATTCACAGAGCGAACAAATGAGACCTGATCATTCAGTTTGTGATCCTTTTTGCTTTAAAGAAGGCATCAATGTTTCCACCATCCTTTTCCTACAATCTTTTCAACCTGATGGCAAGCTTCAGTTGGATGAAAATCATAGTAGGGGAGAGTGGGGTAAGGTTAGCCACTTTTTACTTATGTGATCTTCAAGATAAGGGAAAATGATGCAGAAGTACAATGAAAGTTTCTAATTTCAGGGAGTTCCCTATTTTTTTTTTTAAATTATCTGAATGTATCTATGACAAAGGGTTCTAAAAAAATGGCTTTTTATAAAAAAGTGTTCCTATAGGTCAATTTGCCCCAGGGTGGGGGTAAGTTGATCCGAGTCAGTGGGTAAGATGCGCCATCTGGGTAAACTTACCATCAGACTGAATCTGAATCTGATTCAAACCCATGTGAAATTTTAAAGATAATTTTCCTCTTTTAAAAACTAATTTAATAATCAGATTTACTTTTTTCAAACAGTCATGCTTCTTTTTTCAAAGCTAACTTAACATAAAATCAACCTAATTAAGTTTAAATTTCAATCTTTAATTGTTTGCATTTCTGAAACAATATGCTGAACACCAGTGTTTTAAAGGGGTCATCGGATGCCCATTTTCCACAAGTTGATATGATTTTTTTAGGGTCTTAATGAAAAGTCTATAATATACTTTGGTTAAAAATTCTCAATGGTAGTGTAAAACAACACCCTTTTTACCTTGCCAAAATCAGCTCTGCAAAAATTATCCTGTTCTGGTCGAGGTTGCTTTAAATGTTAATGAGCTCTGCTCGCCCCGCCCCTCTCTTCTCTCTGTGGAGTGACAAGCCTGTTTACTTTAGCCGCATTTAGCCGCTAAACTTGCTAACTAGCACGTTATTAGGAAAGGCGATCGCAAAGATTCATTAAAAAACCCTTATACTCTCTTCTGCTGTAGGTGAAGCTGGATCACGAATGATTTGCGCGAACATAGACGCATTTATGTAGATCGAGAGGCGCATTCTATTCACAAACAAACGTAATCCACTGCATCTTCAGCGGCTCAGATGTCGGGAGTAAATGACGACCACTATGTTATTACATCCAGCAACACAACACCTCAATCGCTCAATCGCAGATATTTTTGTCTAACTTACATCCCTGCTCCGGCATTGAAACAGTAGAGGTTGGACTGTTACAGCTGATTTAAGGCGGGTCTGAGGTAAGACGCTCATGTCAATCAACTATCGTGGGAGCGTCACACCGACAGGCATCTGAGAATAGCTCGATTTGAAAAAGGGGATATTATTTTTACAGATTAATTAAAAACCACTGCATGGATTTTTATCATTATAGGGTAGATGTGTACACACACTGCCAACACACATTAATGTTCAAACAACATGTAAAAGTGAACTTTGCATCCCTTTAAATGAAAAATGAATTAGAATGAAGGAATAAATGTCACTTTAAACTAATAAACATTTTAGTCAAAAGATTCATGGCATGGTGGCTTCTCATAATAAGCCTTTTGCGTGAATAAAGTCATTGCATTACGGCATTGTGTGTTAAAATATTCTGAGAATAGAGTTGTAAGCAAGCAACTTCAAAGGGGCATTCTTTCAAGATGCTTTATATGAAAACATGAAAACATGGCTATTTTCAAAACAATTACAGGTGAAAGACAGTACTTTTGTATTTCAAGCATTTTGTCCCCCATTGAAAACAGTAACAAAGAAATGCTGATGTGATGCGATGACTTTAATCTTATCATACTAGGACTTCATTTTCCTAGTATTGACTTTATTCTCATAAAAAGCCTATTCTCAAAATATTAACATCATACTTGCAATGCTACACCTTAAAAATTGTTCTAATAATTAATTTGACTTTTACATTAAAGGGATGGTTCACATAAACTTGAAAATCTGTCATGAATTACTCACCCTCATGTCATTCCAAACCTGTAACACCTTCATCTTCAGAACACAAATTAAGATATTATACAATGAAGACAGAAATAACGTTATTTAACAATTTCTTCTCTCGCGTGTCAGTCTTCGACGCTTGTTAATGAGAGTATCACGACACATACGTGTGGTGCTGCTGAAGCAGGAGTCGGCATTCAGATGTAGAACGTCCATTTTTTTTTAGTTCATCGCCTCTATGTTCTGGTTCAAATAAGTAAGGCTGGGCAAAAAATTGAAAGTCATCTTTTCTGTTGAAACCTTCAGACAGACGGTTTACGAAGACGTTTATCTTCCTCTACTTGCAAAAAATGTATTCTCGTAGCTTCATAAATTTAAGGTTTTATCTGTATTTTATCTATGTCCTTACTACATTTTTGGGCCTTGAACTTGTCAGTTGCATTGCTGTCTATGCAGGGTCAGAAAGCCATTGCATTTCATAAAAAATATTTTAATTTGTGTTCTGAAGATGAGCAAAGGTCCGAAGTGTTTGGAACAACATGAAGGTGAGTAATTAATGACAGAATTTTCATTTTTGGGTGAACTATCCCTTTAAATCATGACTTTTATTTTATTCTCAGTGTTACCTTTTTTTTTTTCTTTTTTTTTTTCAAATATTACTACTTTAATCATGTAATGTTAGAATTTTATTCTGAAACCTTTGACTTCATTCTCATATAAAGCATAGTGTGATTATTCTCAAAGCATTAAAATGACTTAAAGTAGTAATATTGAAAATAAAGTAAAAAACCCAACATTAAAAACAATAAAGTAAACATTTCAAGACTAAAAATATAACATTAATTAACGGAAATGATAATTTGGAGGATGACTTCAAAATTAGCATCAAAAATAAGCATCAAGTTCACTCAACTAACAACTAAATTCTTGAAATTTTCTTACCTAACTTATTTCCATTATGTTCAGTCCACTTTGTAAAAATGAATTGAGCATAATCATTTTGTGTTGGGACATTTTTGTTGACACAACTAACTGAAATGTGGATGTGTAGTTGCCAGCAAGCTTTGCATGCAACAAGATTAAATCAAGTTCAATTAAACAAACAATGTTTTGTTGAGCCAATTAAACATTATTTGTTTACTTAAACTTGTTTTAGTATTGTTGTATGAACCTGAACTAAATGTGTGGAAAAGTTTACTTTAATTGAATTAAGTTCACTGAACAAGTAATTTTTTGAGTGCTGTAACATTAAATTACCACTTGAATGTTACATTTTATCGTCACAACATCTTGGCTTTATTCTTGTAAAATAGCTATTATGAACATATTCTTTAACATTGCGACTTTATCTTAAATCTTTTTTGATGTTTATTTTGTGGCAGTAACACTCAAAGTCATACGTTTTGTGTTTTACAGAAGACGGGGAAAAAAACAAAGTTGGAACCACTCAGGGGTGAGAAAATGATGACAAACATTTTGGGTGAACCATTCCTTTAAGCCTTTGTTATCATTTAGCAATGTCAATATAAAAAAGTAATGCAAAGATCAAAGCAGAAAGACAAGATGAACTATTTGAAATGCATTATTCAGTAGTGGTGGATACTGTTGAGACCACCTAGAGCAGATTTTTGAATAATTGCCCCCATAATGGCATTGGCTGTGCTTTTTGATGTGAAAGAAGGATAAATATTTCACATGCTGGTTCAGAACGGCGTCATTAATATCACCATGGCATCAGGAGTGACCTGTGGGAATGTGTTCTGAACAAAGCACTTCCTGTGGCATTCCGCTATTTGATTTCCTGCAGTAACCTTGGCGATCGGCTCTTAGGGCCAATTAATTCAGGTCACAGTTTCATCTTATTGGTCCATGCAGCAGAGTACCCAGCGCTGATGCAGCCTGAATACCAGCCAGGAAGAAATGATTCTCCGATCCCCTGGCTTCTATTGGCGCCTGCCTGACACCACTCCCAAACTGGGCAAGTCCTTGGTCTGAACCCAATCTCAGCTGTCAGACCAGGGAGCTTTCAGCTTGCCTTTTAATTTACCCGGCGTGTCTTTTCCTTAGCAAAAAGGCTTTTTATTCACAAGTCAGTCTTTCGGAAGCTGTCTGTACGGCTGTTCGTTTCTATTTGCGTATCATGGCGGCAGGGCGTAAGGCGACGTCGGCATGTGTGTTTGTATGTGTTTGCATGAAAATGGGCAGGCTTGTGCTTCTGTGAGCAGCTTGCAGATTACAAATTAGGCCCACATCCTTTGCAGAGCTCGTGGGCCTTAGTCTGAGAACCTCATTACCTATTCAGGTCACTACGGGACAACAAAGCTGGTCTGCTCAGAATAAGCTGAATATAGCCAATGCACTGAGGGACGCTCGGCTTATTCAGGCCCTTGATTTCAGCTCCTCCAATAAAGTGGCAGCTTTGATGTCAGGTAGGTAGGCCTAATGGACAACTAATGAGCCATCACATGGTGGCCAGGCATTTTGAATACATGTCTGATCTTAGGATTAAAAGGCCTGCACGTCTCCATATTGAGATGTATGCGGCTTGAGACGCTGTGAGATGAAAGATGAAAATGGCTGATTATTTAAATGATTTTCAAGGCTACATCAGCCATACATGTTTTAGCTGTGCGGCGTTCTTGCTGTTTTTCTGCATTTCCACAATAGATTACTTTGGCGAGATATGAAATGATTCTGGAGTACAAGCTTTTATTTCTTTTTTCATATGTGTTGCGTAATCCACAAGGTCATATACACTCTTAAAAACAATAGTGCTTCACGATGCCATAGAAGAACCTTTTTTGCTTAAATGGTTCTGTAATGAACCTTTAAAGGAGAACTCCACTTGCAGAACAACAATTCACAAATAATTTACTCACCCCCTTGTCCTCCAAGATGTTCATGTCTTTCTGTCTTCAGTCGTGAAGAAATTATGGTTTTTGAGGAAAGCTTTTCAGGATTTTTCTCCATATAATGGACTTCATTGGTGCCCTGATTTTGAACTTCCAAAATGTAGTTTCAAAAGGACTCTAAACGATCCCAGCCGAGGTCTTATCTAGCAAAACGATCTGTCATTTTTTTTTTGGAAAATAAAAATTTGTATACTTTTTAAGCACAATAGCTTGTGTAGCACAGGCTCTGGGATGCGCATTTACTGAATCACATTGAAAGGTCACGCGGAATGTAGTCAGAACTACAGACCCAGTGTTTACAAAGCGAACGCGCAAAGACTAAGAAAGTGCAAGTAAGCCAAACGCTGTTTACAAACAAAAAGGTACAACGATGTTGGACGATTCTGAAGTTGTAGTAGAAAATAAGATGGAGTTTTTCAACATACTCTACCTTTTTGAGCCGGAGTACACAGATGATGAACTTAGACGTGATTCGTAATAGTGATGGGAAGTTTGGATCATTTTACCGACTCGGACCTTTGAGTCTCATTCAGCAAAATGAACGTATCTTTTTTGAGTCATTTCGTTCATTTCATTCATTTTAGCAAAATATAATTAAAATGTTACATGTTACTTCCCTAACATATTTACTTTATACACAGATGTTGATCACATTACAAACGAGACAAAACTATAATACTATAAGAAACAGAAAAGATTAATTCATTGTTTATTTGGGTCTTTAGTCTATGATTAGCTCACCTCACCTCTTATCTGACAAGTTTTCGGGTTTGAGTCGATTGTTCATCACGTGACAGCCCCAGCTTAACCAATGCAGTGTTAGCCGGAAAAAAGAATTGATTAGTTCATCTCTCGAGTCTTCGGGTTCGAGACATTCGTTCATCACGTGACAGCCCCATAAGATGAATGAACAACTCGAAAAACCCGAAGACTCAAAACAGGTGAACTAATTCCAGTACAGAATCTAATAGGATGTTGCGCAGGCGCAACTGAACGATTCACTCCCCGAGACGACTCGTTCTTCCCGAGTCAAAATGAACGAATCGTTCAAGAACGACCCATCACTAATTCATAGCATCGTGGACGCGCATCCCAGAGTCTGTGCTACACAAGCTTTTGTGCTTAAAAAGTATACAAACTTTTATTTTTCAAAAAAAAATGACTGATCGTTTTGCTAGTTAGAGCCCTTTGAAGCTGCATTTAAACTGCATTTTGGAAGTTCAAAATCGGGACACCAATAAAGTCCATTATATGGAGAAAAATCCTGAAATGCTTTCCTCAAAAATCATAATTTCTTTATGACTGAAGATAGAAAGACATGAATATCTTGGATGACAAGGGGGTGAGTAAATTATTTGTAAATTGTTGTTCTGGAAGTTGACTTCTCCTTTAACATCTGAAGAACCTTTCTGTTTTACAAAATGTTCTTTGTGGCAAAACAAGGTTCTTCAGATTATAAAAAGGTAAGAAAGAGATGGTTCTTTAAAGAACCTTGACTGAATGGTTCTTTGTAGAACCATATGGCATCGCTGTGAAGAACCTTTTCAAGCACCTTTATTTTTAAGAGTATATAAAGAGTGGCTTAGCAATGCCTCTCAGTTCATCATAAACACTGTAATTTTCCAACCGTTTACATGCCAGTCTACCCGAAGCACTATATATTGGTGGTTGATGAATTCTTTTCATATATATATATATAGCTGTGGACAGCATCTGAATAGTTCGTCCAGAGTGGCATGATTGCTTTCACTCTAACTGTTAATGTACCAGAGCCCATTCACCCCGAAGACCATCATTTGTAGGCGAGTGCGAGTTGAAAGTAGAGCATATTATAATGCAATACAAATTTGTGAATTAGAGGCGATTTGAAGCCGCTCGCCTGTCGCCGCTCTCTGTTGTGTTATTTTGAAAGGTTATAGGGTTTATAGCACGGACCGGGCGTGTTTTGTAACCTTTAGTCATGATGTGCCAAGCCCCTCTAGGCTGATTGCTGATGCATTAGTGCTCTCACTTTGACTTCATCACGCAGTGTTTAGAGCAGGACACACTCACAGTTCCCTTTAAAAGCAGTTGTGACCCCTGCTTGCTATGTGCTGCTGGCTTTTCAGCTCAGTCCAACACAATAAATGAGTTTCTATTGTTACAAATCAAAAGAGCTGATATCAAAGGGTTGTGTAAAATTTTATCAGTGTTAGGATAAGTAATAAACGTCCTTGCCACAAGCCTGCTTTCTTAATTTACTGTATATATGCACAAGGGCTGCATTTATTTGATAGAAAAGACAGTAGATAACTTAGCTACTTTAATATAATTTAAAACGAGAATTTATTCCTGTGTTCAGCGTCACATGATACTTCAGAAATCATTCTGGTATGCTGATTTGATGTTCAAAATACATTTCTTATTATTATTAACAATGTGGAAACAGTCGTACTGCTTAATATTTTTGTGGAAGCATTTTTTGATCAGTAAGTTCAAAATAACAAGTCTTTTGTAACATTATGAATGTATTTAATGTCTCTTATGGACAATTTAAAGGAAAAGTTCACTTCCAGAACAAATTTTTTTTTAACATTTAAAAACAACAACAACAACAACAACAACAAAAAACAATCATTTCACTAGATAAGACCCTTCTTCCTTGGCTGGGATCGTTTAGAGCCCATTGAAGCTGAATTTAAACCATAGAAGTCCACTATATGGAGAACATTCCTGAAATGTTTTCCTCAAGAAACAATTTCTTTATGACTGAAGAAAGAAAGACATGAACATCTTGGATGACAAGGGGCTGAGTAAATTATCTCAAAATTTTTGTTCTGGAAGTGGACTTCTCTAATGCATTCTTGCTAAATAAAGGTATTCATTAAAAAAAATACAAAATAAATAAATAAATGACTGATCCCAAGCATTTGATTTAAAATATATTCTAAAGCTCCACACATGATATGCAGAAAAAAATATATTTACAAATTAAGCCACAAAATCTTTTCCCTCATTTTTGTTAAATCATGGCCATAATCTACGATTTTCTTCACTTTCTTCGCTTTTCTTCACGTAGATTGTGGCAATGAATTAAAGGGATAGTTCACCCAAAATTGAACATTTTGACATTAATTACTAACCTTTATGTTCCAAACCCGTGAGACCTTCATTTGTCTTCTGAACACAAATTAAGATATTTTTGATTAAATCCGACAGCAACACAACTGACATGTTCAAGACCCAGAAAGGCAGTTAAAATAGTCCATGCATTTGACTTGCAAGTTTGTTCTCATGACTTTTTCTCACCATTAATTTGTTCCCTTGTTTTAGTAAACCATGGCCACATTAAATTAGTTCCCTCGTTTTAAATGCATCAAAATTAGGGGGTGAATTAGTACAACATGGCCATAACACAAGGGAATGATTTCTTAATCCATGGGAATGAAATCTTTTTATATATTTTTTTGCATGTCATTTGAGGGGCTTTGTAATATATGTATATTTATTTGGCTTTATGCAGTGCCAATCCATGACAATGACAATCACTGATGTGTGGAGTCCTATTGGGGTGAAAAGCATCTGTCTGAGGCTCATTGTAATTGGCATTGGTGTGCCATCGTCTCATTATTATGGAGCCCATGAGAAGAAAACAGTCAACTTCTTCCCCAGTGTTTGACTGTTTGACTTAGTCTTCACTGATCCTAAATGCATCTCACATAGGGCACCGCATGCTTGTTGCCTGCTTTGTTAAAATAACAAAAATTAATATTAATGTCACAGCGAATATATTCTGTCCTAACAGAGGGGGGAGCCAAGAAAAATGCAGAAAGTGGTAATGCATCACATTTATAGTAGTAAACTGTGTCAAGGGTTAAGTTGGAATTCAAATACATGTATGAACGTGTGTTTTTTTTTTTACACACACACAAAAGATTTAATAATGCACCCCATTCCAGTGTCTCATTTTGCAGCACAGTATTCACATTTTTATTAAAGATATCCATAAATGTAGCCAGGAAAATGTTTCATATGCTAAATATTGCTCTCTGTTGTTTTTATATTTAGAAACATAAAAATCCTAAAAGCTCACACTTTTTTAAGTTTTGATTGATTATAGCTGTTCTAAATTACAAATGTGCATCACTGTTCTTGTGTGCATCTCTAGACCAGACATTTGTATATGATGTGTGGTTTTTAACTATATTATGAGAAAAATTGTGCAGTTTTATTTATTTTTTACCTCATTCCCCAAACAATTTTCTCACCTTCCACTAGTGCTTTACAGACTCCGTAAGCATCAGTTGCAGGCATGAGATGATCCTTATTGCCATTATATGATCAAGATGGTGATTCTGAAGCAATCAGTTAATACAACTTGTGTATTAACTGATCCATTTATGAGGCGCAGATCTGTGAAAATGCTTTGACGCTTTGCCTTTGTGAATCTGGCAACAGTGCGCTGGTGTTAGAGCTGTACTGTGTGAATATAGATGAGTCTCTGATCCCATTATCTAACCAGTTTAACTTGGAAATCCCCTTGGCTAAGTAATCGCTTTTGAAAAGCCTTTAAATATGAATGAGCTGTTTGTCTTGCTGTAGGGGTTACGGGGGGGGCTGATGAAATGATAATCAATGTTTTAATGGCGAAAGGCAATGCTGAAATTAGTCATGATGAAGAATTGATGAGTAGAATTGTTACAACAAGGAAAATGTATGATTGTGTTATTGTAAAATAGGAAAATCGAATTGATCAAAGGGTGGGTTGGCTTTGTGTTTGCCTACTGCAAATCAAGAATGTGTGTGTGTGTGTGTGTGTGTGTGTGTGTATGTATATATATATATATATATATATATATACATATATAAAAACACGCATATAATTTACCTGCCTGTCCTGTCAGCCGTTATACTGTGCTCATTATAAATGTGGTGGTACGTGCTGTAGTCTGTATTATTTCATATTAAAGCGCGAATGAAACTACGAGCATGCATGTCAAATCCACGCCAAGTTCAGCAGCAGCAGCCCTTAAAATAATAGCAGCCAAATAGCCCAGCTGCTGTGATGTCTATTAATCAAAGAACAAAAGAAAAAAGTAGAAATCAATAACTTTTGTAGCTTTAAGCATTCATCTGTATTTAATTTACTATTTAGTGTTTGATAACTTTACAGTTAATACAGTTTAATAGATGTTAAAATTGCTAGCTCTCAATTATACTGTAATGTTGTATGGCTATAGTCAATGGTTAAATATTAGAGGAAAAAAAAACAGTTTTCTAGAGACATCAGTAATATTGGTATCAGTGACACTCACCTTCAGTCATAAAAATAAATATTTAGCAAATATTAAAAATAGATTGTCTTTATGTTGTTTCTGCATTAATTTATTTGAAGATTGAATGTGCAATTATTGCAATATAAAAGTATATTTAAAAACTTTAATGTAAGGTGGGGTTAATCGTGATTAATTTCAGAAAAAAAAAATTGTGATTAATTTTTTTTTTTTTAATATTGGACATCTGTCTGAGAACTGAATCTTAGGAGAAAGCTGGTCATGCAGCAAGACAACGACCACTAGCACACAAGTCATTATACCAAAAAATGGTAAAAGAAGAACAAGGTAAATGATTTGGAATGCCTGAGTCAAAGTCCGGACCCTAATCCAACTGAAATGTTGTGGAAGGACCTGAAGCAAGCAGTTCAAAGGAGGAAACCCACCAATATCACAGGGTTCAAGTGTTTCTATACTGAAGAATGGGCTAAAATTCCTACAAGCTGTTGTTCAGGACTGATCAACAGTTACAAAATAAGTTACCTGCAGTTATTGCTTCAAAAAGGGGTCACACCAGATACTGAAAGCAAACACATACTTTTGCAACTTGTAAATATTTAACACTGGATCATGTTTCTCAGTAAATAAATGACAAAGTATATTTTTTTGTCTCATTTGTTTGATTGGGTTCTCTTTGTCAACTTTCAGGACTTGTGTGAAAATCAAAAAACATTACAAGTCCTACTGATCCCAAACTTTTGAGCAGCAGTGTATATATATATAAACTTTGAAACTTCAACATCACACATGACGCGAATGTGTGTGTTTATGTATATTACCTGAAGAATTTGAATTAAATGTTCATTCAAATCAATTTCATTCCATTTTTATGTATTTTTGCTCTATTTATGAGTCAACTGTTACATTTATTAGTATTGATTATTTAGATATTGCAAATGCCACATTTGTGGACAGGTGTCAATCTGGCTCAAGATTACCTCAGACCTCTTATCAATTCACCATGAGCTATTTAAGAAAAAAAAAAAAAACACTTACTACTCTCACAGGAGCTGATTCGCAGAGGAAATTGGAGGTCAAATTAAAATGGTTTCCTCATAGACTATTTAAAGACAGAGAAGAATAGATTTATCAAATTTTAAGGGACCTTTATATTCCCCGTGGAAAAACATTCCTCCACTATCTTTGAACAAAGTTCATAAAGCTTCAATTAACAGTAAGGTTTCAAGTTGTGCCTCATCCCATTTCCTTCCAGTTTTCAAGGAGGTTTGAAATCCTCTGAGGTTTTTTTCCTTGCTAATAAAGCATATTATTTTACAATATGCTTTATTAACAAAGCCAAGGCTTCCATTCTACCGCATGTTTGATGTTTGATTGAGTCGTCTTTTTTTATTTGAACTCGACTGTTTATTTTTTGTATTGTGGTGTTTTTTAGGATTGACCTGAATGAGATGCAGTAAAATTCTCCACAGTTTACAATGTGTGTGCTATTTTACAGCACGGATACTTTCCTCCACTAAATCCCCTCCTCTCTGCTCATCCAACCGGCTGGAAATCTTCTAAACACCAGCACAATGGGGCTGCGGTGATGGCAGCCTGTTTAATAGGAGCTGATCCCCAGCTGTTTAAATATGCAGTCTGTTTTACAGCAGAAACTTTGCAAGCTCCTTAATTGATACTTAGACTTTTTGAAAGCAGTATGGCTGCCTGGTGCTGCAACGTGAGATTGGCAGGAATGCCATTGTTCTCTTTACAAATTGGTGGTCTTTAATGGGGACCACCATGTTTTAAAACAATGTCTTTAGGACAATCAGCAACACACCCTAAAGACGGTTCAAGGAAACAGACCGTAATGCGTTTAAAGCCCCTTGGTCAACAGTGTTCTCAAACATAAGGTTTTATTTGCTTTGTCCGTTTTATTGCCTTTGGATCCAGGTTGCCCCATTCATTCTTTCTTTTGTTGTTTGTTTTTTTGGTGCTTTGTCTCCCTCCCCCCAGGGCCACCCTCCTTTCTTTCTCTCTCTCTTCTCTCTCTGTCCCTAAGCCCTGATCTCTAATTTTTACTTTCCGTAAAGCTCACTGTCCTGTCTTCTTTCTTGGTTATTGCTTACTTTGTTTCATTGTAGTTGGTGCTGTCAAGTTTCTCCATGAGAAGTTTATTGCTGCCATAGAGAATGTATTTGTCTCACTAGGAGGGTCAATATGAGTAGATGATGGAAGGGCTGTTGATAATGAAATGTGAGTGGGTAGCGTTGCAAGGACAGTAGACACATTCCCCTGCTCAGCCAGCTGTATGCACCTGCATTGTGAAAAGGAATGAGAGCAAATGAGGATGGAGGGAGTCAGAGGAGATGGGGCGGGCGGTGAGATTTGTGGGAAAGAGACACAGGCAAAATGTTTGAAAAATCATCTTTGACAAATGTTCCATAGGGAGGCCAGATAAGCTCAGCATTTTGCCTGTGTTTCAAAGTGCTGTTTAACCACACTGACCAAATTGGCATGACTCAAATGAAGAATGAATGGTGTGGGTTAGGAAGGTTTTAACAAGGTTCAGAATGCTAAAAGTGTACTCAATATTTTTTTTCTTTACTTTTAGAGAGAAAAAAAATGTAAAAGAGAATTATAAAAGACCATTTCTACCTAGAATACAAAGGTTGCAACTTTATATCTTTGATTTTTACTTTATTTTCCACATTATTACTTTAAATCTCATAAATTGTGATTGTTTCTTTCATTGCAATTTACAATGTAAATATATCCACCTTTTTTTAACACGGAAGTAAGCTTGTGGGCGAGACTTCTGGTTCATTAGCTGCTATAGGGAAATAACGAGAAGAATAACAATGTGCAGTAAACAGTAAAACTGCTTGCACTACAAACCAGTGTGTTTATAATTAAGATAATACATTAAAATAATATGGTAAGACAAACAATTTGCAATATCAATCACCAAAACAAGCTGTTTTGTACAGCTAAAAATAGCTGGACGTGGATGAGACCGGAAGCCAAACCCATAAAATTTACAAATGACTGTGCCCACTCTTACGGCAAAAAAAAGCTGGATAAATTTGACTTTAAATCACATAGTTGTGACTTTTTTATCTCCCAATTGTGGTTTTAAGCCTCCATTGTGACTAAATGTTCTGTCTTGCAATGTTACTTAATCTCACAAAATGTAATTTTGTATTTCGTAATTGTGACTTCATCTTGCAGTTTACTTTGATTCTCACAAATTGTCATTTTGATTCTTTTAATTGCAACTTACAGTGTAACTATATCTATAAATTTCAGTGATGCACCGAAATGAAAATTCTGGGCTGAAACTGAAATCAAAAATTCTGGATACACTTGGCCGAAAACCGAAAATGCTTTGTAATAATTATTTATCATTTTATTAAGTAATATGAAGTCAGTTTATATTATGAGTTTTTAACTCAATCTTTTTAATGATACTGAATTAAAAAAAAACACAAGCCAATAAAATAACCAGACTTTTATTGAAAGTAACACCATAAAATTGGACAGAAAATATATTGAAGGGGTCATGACATGCGAAATCAAATTTGCCTTGATCTTTTAGCATATAAGAGCTCTTTGTACTATTAAAACATCCTGCAAGTTTTATAGCTTAAAACGTCTTCCTCATTATAAACGAAGTGTTTATTTAATCAAGCCAAAAACGTCTCGTTTTGATATGAGGTGCAAAATGACATCACCTGGGCACAAACATTTGCATAAACACTGCCTCCAGAGCAACACATCGACAAATAGTCATTGTCTCACCATAGACCCCGCCCACTGGCTTTCAGTAGCTTAACAGCTGACACGCTAAATGCGAGTGTCTCGTCACGTCAAAAGCAAATAGAAATTACAATCACTATCTTGTCTGCACTGGATAGAGTATACAGATGCGCGTTCGCTTTCTGACACAGTCCACAAGCTTGAGTCTCTCGTCAATAGGACCAATCTAGTGAAAGAACGTTTGCTTTGACACGTTTGGTTTAAACAGCTTCTTCGTGTCTTTGTACAGATACCAGAAGGATCCCAGAGTAAAGAACGAGTGGATAGTTTATTTTTAATGCCATTCTGGACCGTGTCTGAAGATTGATCGGAGCTTTTTGTTTTAAAAACGAGGCACAGTGTCATGGAGAGTTCACAAAGAAACGTTTGTTGAAAGATGAAGCAGTACTACACTTTTAGGGAAAAAAGGAACAGTTCTGTCACTGGGGTGGTACCCTAAAGTACAAAAGTGAAAAGGTACAAATATGTACTTTTAAAGTACTAAAATGTACCTTTAAGGTACTAATATGTACCGTTTAGGGGTAGGTAGAGTACAAAGATGTACCTTTTCACTTTTGTACCTTAGGATACCACCCCAGCGACAGAACTGTACTTTTGTTTCTGAGAGTGTAGATCTGACTGCAGCTGCATCACAAACTGTAAGTAAATGATTTCATAATACTTTGTCTGGAAATGACAAAGGCATGTTTTTTTTTATCATGTTGTCAAAACACTGACATGCAATAGCGAGGCGGCGTCGATACTGTTTCCTATGCAATGACATTAGCCAATCATAACAGTGGCTGATTCCTGACAAGCATTAAAGGACCTGTCCCTTAAAACAGGTCGTTTTAGAGGGTTGAAAATATACATGTTGGCTGAAATTTCAGTGTATCCATAAAAAAATTGACTTTGAATCACACAATTGTAACTTTTTCTCCCAACCATGGTTTTATATCTCTAATGTGACTTTATTTTTTTTCTCACAATTGCAACTTTTATATCTCACCAGTGAGACTATTTGAAATGTTATATCGCATGAAAAACAAGTTTTTTTTACAAATAAACTGTCGTATTCTGCATCCAAGGCACTTGTGTCAGTAAAAGTCCAAGGCAACAGCCTTATCTACATCATAAATGCTGGGAGAATCAATTTATTGCACTACAGTTTAGCACAAAGAAACCGAAACCGAAATACTAAAAAGCTTCTCGCATACATTGAAGGTGCTGATTGGCTAGATAACTCTTACCGTTTATCTGAGGCTGTGATCTGCCATGGTCTCTGCTCCAAACCTCTCTAATGAAACCACAGCTCTGAATGGCATCATTAATGTCCCTCACCATGTCCACTTTGTGGAAAATGGACATTGCAATTGGTGGTTCAGCCTTGCTTGTAAATTTGAAGGCAATCAGAAAAAGGAGCATGCGTTTACGCGTCCCCCCAACCTTGATCAGGTCAATAAAGCTCCTGCAGTGGATGATATAAGCTCTATGATGGCCACAGAGGTAATGAGAGAGCTTTAGATGCAGAGTTGAAAGAAAATTAATCTGACCTGATAGAATGGAAAGGGAAATGAAACAGCTAAATATCAGCCGATACAAAGACCAAGATTATATCTCTCACAAATGAAATGTCACTGACAGTACTTCATTCAGACGTCCTCACCTGATGATCCATCAAACCATCACTCGCCAAGGGTACGCGTTTTTTCCCCACTTTCTCTTATCCTCATGTACTCCCAAGTTCGTACTTCAACTATCTCAAACTCTGTGCGGGGGAAATGGGCATTCGGGTGACCTATAAATCCTTCATCGCTCACAGAAGTCCAATCAATTGCCTGATGTCTCCTAGCCACTCCAGAGAGTTAAGGTCACAAAGTTACATGTCCCCGAAGCTCCCCTCTTCGTCTCACTCTGATTCTCTTGGCACTTTTCCCCAAAATTTGGCACGCTGCCTCACTGCTTCGGACCCTCCTTCTCTGACTCTGACTATCAAAACAACAGTCATTAGGCAAATTTGCTTTGGTGCAAGATTATGTTAATTATCGCCAAATTATCACTTCATTAAAGCGGGCAGAGATAAATTATCTTTTTGATGAAATGGTTGCGGAATGGGAAAATAATGATCCGACGAAAATAAATAAATAAATGCAGTCTTGCGCAAACGAAATAAATAACTAATCAGAGGGAGCAGGCGGCAAGCCGTTCTCTCGCAGCACAATGGGATGTGACAGAATGAGTTTTGTCGGGAGAGGCGAGACCACCCATTCCTTCCAGCAGCACTGCGTGTACAGCTTTCTATAGTGGGACCCATACACTTTCCTAATTGAGGTATACATTAATCATTCCAAATACCAATTATAATGAAGGCCTTCATCAGCCTCGCACAGCACCCTTTGTTTCCAAAACAAAGTGTGCTGCTCCAAGGAAAGACTGTGGTATAATTTCGTAGATTGATGTCTCCATAATAATCATTATTATTGTAGGTATTATCCTCATGACAAATTTTGCTCTGCTTCTTTCGGGGCGAACGCAATTATGTTTGAATGCCACCGCTGCTGAAAACACGGCAGCGGAGGCATTCAGACTTGTTCTGAGATGCCGGAGCCGACCACATTATACCTGAATGTGTGTCAGAGGAGATTATAACGCTGGAGCCAGTGCCCAAGTACAGTATGTTCTAACTCTGGTCTGAGAACGGTGGAAAGATTGGATTGCCATGGCAACGTCAGCAGGACACCTCATTCCCTGTTGCTGGCCTGTGGTTGGTGGCACATAAAAACAGATGGAATGGGTTTGGCTTCAGAGAGCATACGCTCGGATTGGTGAAGTCTCTATGCTCGTGTTAGGCTTTTGTCCTTAATCCAAGGAGGCGTGAACAGTTCATTGTCACCCGGGTGCAATTAGTAGTCTTACTGTGTTTACTGTATGCACTTTTTTTTAAATACCTACTAGTCATAAAGTTTTGTTTTAGTGATTTCTTGCATCACCTCTCTATTTTGGTTTCGGTAGGGATATAGAAAATATACATTAGTAAAATATGTATATGTCAAACGCAGATAGACTACACAAAAATCTGCAGTAGCTACATTGTAATAACTGTGTAATGTACTCAATGTTGCTAATATAATAATGTTTTTTAAAAAAGCTGAATTTTTCAATTTTTTGAATTACTCTAATCTTCAGTGTCACGATCCTTCAGAAATCATTCTAATATGCTGATTTGGAAACATTTCTTATTATCAATATTGAAACAGTTTTGCTGTTTAACATTGTTGTAGTTTCCATGATTCAAGATACTTTGCTGAATAGGAAATTACAAAAGATTTTTTTGTAACAATGTAAAAGTCTGTCTCTTTTGTTCTGTATAAAGGGATAGTTCACCCAAAAATTAAAACTCACTCTCATGTCATTCCAAATCAATAAGATCTTTGTTCATTTTCAGAACACAATATAAGATATTTTTGATGAAATCTGAGAGCTTTCTGACCCTGCATAGACAGCAATGCACGAGTATGTGGCACTTGCATGAACAGACTCGCACTGAAGAGAAGAAATTGTTGAATAAAGCTGTTATTTATTTATTTATTTTTGCACACAAAAAGTATTCTCATAGCTTTTTAAAATTACAACTGAACCACTAATTTCACATGGACTATTTTAGCAATGTCCTTACTACCTTTCTACACCTTGAACATGTCAGTTGCATCGCTGTCTACACTTTAAAAAATTCTGGGTTAAATACATCCTAGCACTGGGTGAAATAGGGACAAAATGGATAAATATGTTTAAAACTTACTATATGGCTGGCTTAAAATAAACCCAAAATAGAATGTAAATTACAGACACATAGTTACTACACTCTAAAAAAAATGCTGGGTTATTTTTTTTGACCCAAATCCTGGGTTCAGCCTTTTGGGTCATTTTATTAGGTTGTTTTTAATATTTTTACCCAGGTGCTGGGTTTTTTTTTTTTTTAACCCAAATGCTGGGTTTAACTTGTTGGGTCATTTTATTGGGTTATTTTTAACCCAGGTGATGGGTGTTTTGATGGGTGTTTTTTCTGTAACTAAGTTGCTGGGTTATTCTTAACGCTGGGTTATTTTTTTCTACCCAACCGCTGGGTTAAGCCTGTCTGGCGAAACAATCCAGCTACTGAGTTACTGTCAGCGCAGGCTTTCTGATTCCTCTACAGGAGAGAGCAGTGCACTTCTTCAGCAAAATTAATGTTTGTATACATTTTATTTCATATATACCGTCTTTACTGTGCTGTAAATTGTATTATTTTACGCAACACAACAAAAGGACGAGATGTCAGTCAGCTGCGCCAGATGGAAACGCCTTTTGCCTTGCATAAAATAAACGTATTTTATTCGTTATAGTCAGGGTTAAATTGGGGGGCTGAGCTCCGGCACATAGACTACAGGGCTCGACATTAACACTTCATTAACACTACACAAGTAACCAGATTAAAACATCAATAACCAAAAATAATTAGGCAATCACTAAAACCTAAGTATTAATCTGTTAATCTGTTAATTAATATATATATATATATATATATATATATATATATATATATATATATATATACACACACACACATTTGGAGCAGTAGTGTAGTGCAGTAGTCTTTATCAGTCGGCTTTGCATATACCCACTTAAATCTTAAATCCCCTCTGATGCGCATTATTCAATAGTGTCCTGCATTAGCCAAAATCACAACAGTCCACCACATGAATAGCTAATTCAATCGCATGTGAATAAATGCAAATATTCCCTAAGAACACCCAGTAAAGACACAGTGATGCAATCTGGACCATTGCGCCGGCTTTCTTTTAAATATGCTTAATGATTGCGCCCGCGCCCGCTCCCGCTCCGTCCCTCCGCCCCAAATGCTGCCTGTTCATATGCGCGCGAATATGTCAGGGGAGCTGCGCAGACTGGTAAAATAATAATTAATTATTGATTACCAGTTTGAATCAGTACATTATAAAGAAAACAATGCCTTAAAATTGTATCTTTAAACCGGTGAACCCCTGTAAACTTTTAAGTCCAAGGATTCAGGTAACGAATGCGTTCATAGTAAGTTCAAAACGGCTCTACAGAGAAAACCCGACCGATTTCATCAGAGATTGCGGAGAATCACGTCCAGATGTAAGTAAGTTATTCTTTTCAGCTTGTATTTGGGCGTATACCCACTTCTCCAGGCACCAATACGCCACTGATTTAGAGTAAGTGGCGAATAGTGGATATAGCTACTCTATATAAAGCATGCACCGACGGTATAAGGATGCGCTGCTGAGGCGAGGCTCACGTAGCCTCTCCAGGAGAAATTAAAATGCACAACACAAAGAAACTCAGCATGATGAGTTAAAAAAATTATATTATAATTATAAAAAATTATATTTAAATTACAGTTAGTTAAGCAACATCACACGTTTTCACCATGATGACTGTTCAATAATATTAGGTCACTTACATTTTAGGCGCAGTATTGCAGACTGCTTTTGTTCTATTTCAGCAGCAAAAATAATTTCAAAGAAAGACAGCAAAACCACAGCGCATCTCGATTCACTGCTGAAAAAAATGATTGTTTTGAACAAATCGGTGGAGTCAAAGTTTCATTATCCCATGCACAAACATCTGATGAATCAGTCGTTTGAACGAATCGTTGAACCACTCACTTATTAGACACTTGCCACCACCTACTGGCGTTTTAATTTAGTTTAAAAGTACAATTCCCCCCATAATTTATTGTGTTTATTCAAAATAAATACTTAAAACAATCTCATAACATTATTTAATTAATTTGTATTTCTTTCAGTGTAAATTATTTTATTTGCTAATGTATAGATAACAATATTCATATTATTGCAATAGAATTTATAGATGAAATGTAAGAATTTGAAATGAAAGATGAAGTATTAATGATGTTAGGGGGAAAATGCCCTCTATAAAGGTAAAAAAAAAAAAAAAGCCCTTGAATTAAATATAAAAGACATGCAGATTTATGTCACAGCTGATAGAAAACTGATGAGAATATTGCTTCAGAATAAATCATATTTGCAAAAAAAGGAAAAATCATTATTGCTGTTCACTCTAGTAATTTTGTGTATGTTTCTAGTCCATTTTAAGCCAGCAATATAATATTTTTTAAACAATAGTTGACTTAAATAAAATAACCCAGCATGTTTGGTAAAAACATTTAACCTAACCAGCTGGGTCAAAATAAGCCAGCATGTGTTCTGTCCAATGTTTACCCAGCGCTGGGTTGCCAAATAACCCAAGTTGGGTTGTTTTTAACCCAGCATTTGTAAAGGCATCAGCAATAATCAAAAGGTAAACATTTATTAATAAACAATTTAAACATATTTAGTTAACTTAATAAAGGTTCATTTATTGAACATATTAATAATTGTTCATTTCCAACCTATTTGGGTTGTTTTTAAGCAAGAAATATAGTCAATTTTAAGCAATAGTTAAATAAAACTGAAATAAACATTTAACTCAATCGCTGGGTTTGTCCAAATTTCACTTAGCACTGGGTTTGTTTTTAACCCAGCATTTTTTTAGAGAGGGTCAGAAAGCTCTCAGAATTCATCAAAAATATCTTAATTTGAGTTACAAAAAAGAACAAAGGTCTTAGGTTTGGGAACGACATGAGGGTGAGTAATTAATGACAGAATTTTCATTTTAGGAACACTAACCCTTTAATGCATCAATTCTGAATATCAGTATTAATTTCTTACTGACTCTTTTAAACACCAGTTTAAATATAACCATTAATGGCATAAATGAAAACGTTTGACCTCATTATAAGAAAGCAGAGAAATAAAGTAGCCCATTTCAAAGAGAACAGCTACGTTTGCCTGTCCTATAATATATATATTTTTTCCTGTTGATATGACCATCTTATAATTATGTTTGCTTTGTTTATTGTGCAAGACATTTGATGGTGATTTTACAACATGAAGTTTGATTTAGCTCACCTTCTGTCTGTTAAATCATAATTATGTTTGCAAGCGCCGTGTACACGTTCGCTAACGCAAAGCCTCTACTTCTCAGGCCAGTGTTCCGTTTTCTTTGACATGACAGCATCTTAAATCTAGATTTCAGAGTGCAGGAAGATGAAATAAACTGTTGCCTTTGGCTGAGCTGAATCCAATGCTTTTGCATTTAGATCCCTGTGACTTCATGCCTTTTTGCTTTTCCTTTCCCTCCACTTATCTTTTCTCTTTCAGCCAAGCAAGGAAATTGCTCCTCTCAATCGGTTGCTGTAGTGGCCCAGTGAAATGTATTTTCCTGATGCTCCTGTGTCTGAGCAAACTGAAACCCAGTGGCCGTAGATCACATAATCCCCTCAGGGTCCACTGTAATGGCACGAAACGCACTCGCTCGCCACTTGCGTCATCCGAATGTAGGTATGTCTTCCTGTACATTTTAAACAAGTTGAATAAGGAGGTTCAGCAGACGCACGCTTCTCCACTGCAGTTATTTGCCATCGTCATGAAAGCAATTGTAGGGACCTTATATAACTCCAAGTTAAGTGATGCGAATACAGGCGCGATAGCAGTCGAGCATTATTGTGATTTCAGTAGCTCTACAGTTCCCGCTTCCCACAAACTGTAGAATGAACCTGCGACCTTTGTGTTGGCGGTTGAGATGCTTTGAATTTAGCATATGATTTGGCCACCGTGATTAAATAAACATCACAGAGTGGGCTCTCAGTCACTGTGAACTGATGGCAGACTCCATACCCTACAAGGTTATGGAAATGTCCCGGTGGCAAAGTTGTTTATGGATTATAGACCTTTGTGGTTCTTCTGCAAGACAGCCACTGCTGAAATATTAGACATAGCACAAATAAACATCAGTCTAATGGGAGACTGTATTTTCTGTGTACTAGTCGACAACAATACAGCTATAAATGTAATCTGCTGTATAATTTGCAACTATCTCCTCTCTTTTTAATACAGCCCTACCTCTGATGATCTTCCCAAGTCAGGCTCAGGAGACACAAAATCCAATTTAGTCCTCCCGCTGTACTCCGTACACCTGTCCTCTGAGCTCTGGGCTCATTTTCAGCTTTTTGTTTCCACCTTTAATTAACAACTGAGAAAACAAAGGTAACATGCACCACTAAATAGTGCGATGTCACACAGTTCAGCAGAGACTTCCATCGACCACAATATTACTCTCAAATGGAATTAATCCCATTCTGGCACACTCGCTTGCGAAGTACACTAATGCGCTGTGTTATATTATTCATTTATTCATGCGGGTTACCATGGAAATATATTCCTTTTGTTAATTGTCAGTGATTTTGTGTTTACAGTTGCTTTAAATGCATTTGATTTAAAAGGCATCTCAGATTTTGTGCCAGCAAAAGGCATATTACATTTGTAGTACAATTTATTATGTTATTAACGCAATTCAAACTATGCACAAACAAACCTATTATATACACGCACAGTTTAGATTATATTTCTTTAGACCCATGTCGTGCTTGTTTATATTAAATAAGGGATACGATTTTGCAATACTTTAATTGTTAACATTATTTAATGCATCTGGTATTATCAACTTACAGTACATTTACAGCATTTGTTAAACCTGGTTAATATTGATTTATACATGTATGAATACATTTTTATATATATTATGATTTTTTAGTTATAGATTTATAAATATTTATTACATTAACCTTAATAATAAATAATAATAAAAGGGGATAAGAAAAAAAGAGAAGAAATTAAGTTAGTTACAAATAGTTAAACAACCAAAAACTACAAAGGGAACCATTAAGTGCTTGTTAACAGGTGCATGTTGTTGTCTCGTGCACTCTGGCATCCACAATTCTTGTCCTTTAATTGCACACTTGGTTTTTGCACTTGAGAAACAAGGATTGCTAATGTCTGATTGGGAGTTGATTAGTGAATGAGATCTCCATGAATGGTGTTTAGATGCCACAGAGAGTGGAAAGTTTCCTACCTGGTCTCATGGCAAAAATGTACCTGGGGGCACTTTTTTGCGAGATGCGAAATACTTACTAATAAGTACATATATATAATAAGTACACTAGCGGCAGTAAAACTCCGGCACCTCTTATGCCTGTTCACACAAAGTATGATTTAAAGAGTTTCGATTAATAAAGCGTCATTTTCGCACAGTTACTTAAAAAATATTTTGTTATGACTTCAAAACTATTTTAATATGCTGGGAGATTTGAAAACTGATGCTTTTGAACGTCAGCATCACATATCCAGCTTCATATCTATGGGTTTTCATAGTCGGTAGGTTTGTTCGGTAGCTCACGCAGTAGGGAGATGTACTTGAACGGTGAAGATCTCTGGTACAAATCCCGTGTAGCCGGTTCAACAAATTTGCACACACGGAAGATTCAAATGGCACGCTTGCATCATCAAATGCGTTTTTATATTAGTTTTGCATTTGTCAACACTATCCGGTAGGTTTAGGGTTGAGTTTGGTGTAGGGCATATTTCCAACACCATAGAGCATTAACTTTAAGCGACAGTCCTCGAATATTTGAACTCTGAACCGACGCAATACGTACCTGAAACAACGTAACGAAAACACAGCAATACGTATCTATATCAACGTAATAACGTATTGAACCTGTGTTTCAGCGCCACTCAGTGGACTTTTCTCTTTGAAACTGCCGTGAAATGTGCAGTAAGATATGTAAAAATGGTTCTGCAGAAAGGTACGTATTTTTATGAGACTGGGTTGAAAGTTTCAGTTTGTGATGAAAAGCTTGTGATTCAGGGACCTTTTCATTGAAATGCGTGATCTGTAGGAGTCGGAGACGTTGGTTTAATCTTGCTATAGATTTTGCACTCATGTATGATGTTGTTCTGGCTATTCTATGACAGTGAGACATGGCAATTGTGAAGGAGGGGGAAAAACATGCATCTAAGATGAGATGGCAAATTTCCTTTCGTTCTAGTTTTCAGTTGTTTTGCTCAGTAACACGAATGAGTTTGGCGATCTGTCTTGTAGGTAAAGATTAGACGTCAAACGCCGGCTTCCCAAATAATCTATATAAATTGGCCAAAAGTTTCCCACTGTGTAGCTTTACTTGCTTTTTTTGCTGTGCCATGATCAGGCTATGTCACATCGCATTACTTAGCAACATAATCTGCATTTTTTTTTAGTTCGTCCAAAACCAACGTGAGCTGAGCATCAAAGCAAACCGCTTCCTATTGATACTGAACGTTTTCTTTGGATGTGAAACAAAGCTAAAAGACAGCTGAAAGCAAAAAATGCTGCATTTGAGGCTGGAACCAGAAAATTAATTAGAAAACAAACTGGACAGAACATATGAATCTTAGCGGGCAAGCCAGCGTTTCATTTGTTTACTGTTTAAATCTGAGAAGCTGTTTGTTTGGCATTGTCAAAATATTCCCTATCCCTGTTGCTTCATTCAGCTCTCTTACAGATGGGTTTCTGTCTTTGAGCTTCCTGGCTTATCGGCAGCAGTTCAACATTGCGATAGAAACTTTGGCTGCAGAGAGCAGAATGCTTTTCCCACTGGTGCGAGACTTCAAGATGTTGAGGAAGAACACAGTGAGTTTACACTTCTCAGGGCAACGGGGTCACCATAGGGAGATATTTACTGCCTCCGGAAGTTTATAACAAAATGCTGAAATATTTGCTCAGTATGCTCCGTGTATTCACTTTGCCCTCCACAAAATGAATGCCCTGGGAGAAAATCATTATTTCATTATATCATGCATAACCATTGTAATTTTTATCAAAATGACCAGATGAGTGCTTTGAGCTCTAGCACCATGAGGTCTTTAAAAGTCACTGTAGTGTGGAGAGCGCATTCACAGCATTGTCTGTTTTAATGAACGATAAAATATGGCGTTACTATAACTTATTAAAATATATTTACATTTTTCAATTCATCTTAATGAATGGATGCGCAGTGTAACGTTACCTGTATTTGACAAACTGTAAACTCTAGTGTGAAGGCACATGACTAGCTTTGTCTCACACACGCAAAGAAAGATACAGAGCGAGAGAGTCTTATACCATGCAGAATTGACACGCTACATGTAAACGATATTCTTTGTTGTATTTTCCTGTCAAAACAACGGAGTTCCTTAGAATGCTTCAGCTTTTCAGAACTGCCGGTTTCTCTGGTAGTAGGCGGAACTAATATGCAAACGACAATCTCATTGGCTGGCGCTCACCTATTATCGTCCCTGTTTTGATTTCACCAAATCAGTTCGATCGAACGCAGACAACGTGATTAATATTCATGAATCTAGCAGCTTATTTATCTTTAGTGCGGTTTATATTGTTATTAGTAGTAGAATTCGTAGTAGTTTTGTTATCTTATCCGTTTTATTTTTCGTTATTTTTTCTTTTTATATAAAAACACTGAATTACAAACAATATCTTGAGGTGCCTGTAGAGGGTTGATAATATTTACAATAATTGATTGAATTTGATAGGTGTTTCTCACATTGTCCCGCAGCAACATTAAAATGTATTCTATTTAGTGTCCATTTCATTCATTTAGCATATTTAATATTGGGGACATCCAAGTTATTTGACATATTTGAACTTTTTTTTTTTTTTAAGTAACACAATAGTTACTTTCCCTGGTAATTAGTTACTTTTACAATGATGTAACTCAGTTACTACCTCAGTTACTATTTGCAAAAAGTAACTATTAACTATAACTAATTACTTTTTTAAAGTAACATGCCCATCACTGTTCCTGACACAAAGCCTGTTCCAAAAGGTAGCAGCAGTACAAGATATCTTGTTTCGGAAAAAAAAGGCATTTAGCATTTGTGAATTATGCAATTCCAGAGTGCATTGCAATGAGCTTCATTAAAAATACATTTAAGATTGTGGATGAGTTGAGAAACGTTAATTATAAATATCTTATATTTCATTCCGTAATGAGAAGTATTGATAAGATACCTCGTTTTGTTTAGGCAGAATTAGACTTGCCATGAGTTCCATTGAAATTTTCATGTGGATGGGTTGAGAAAAAATATCCTCTGTTAAACTAAAATTGACTCCCCAGTATTTGTGTTTATGCTTATTAGAGAATCACTTTGTTAGCATAGCAACAGGCTAACATCAAACTTGATTTGGTTAAGATTAGTACTGTATGAAAAAAAAGCATGCAGATATTGCTTTGAGGGTGCCAAGTCAGTCATGTGTTCGCATTTGAAATGGCAAGGTTTTATATGACACCATAATTTAGGAATGTAAAAATGAGTGTAATCTGTTATGCATATTATTCACACAAATGTTGCTATGCAAAATAAGTGTAGTTTTTTAGGTGCAGATGTGATAATAATTTGATCTAGTCTCAGGATGAGTGAATACTAATCATTCCTTACATAAGCTATCCCTGGTGTTCAGCCATTAACACATGCTCCAACACCCTGCCAAAAAACCCTGCGTGCCATCCAAATCTACCCAACCCAGTGCTGTTCACCTCCGCATTGTATCACGTACACCCTGGGCTCGTCCTAACCTTGGGCCAACTCTACACCCCAGTCCCCTTGTAATGAACAGTGTAATTAATGAGAAGTATAACCAAGCGGTGTGAATTATGTTGGCTTTGTTACCAGTACTATGGCACACAGATGTGTAATAAACCTCGTCTAAAATAAGACCTCTCGCTCGAACATAGAGAGAAAAGCTATTAATACAAGTCATCATGGCTGTAATGACTCATTTGCACAAAGGAGGAGGAAAGAATGGCAATCTGAACACATTTACACAGAATTAGAAGCTGTCAACTAACTTGCTCCAGGCAAGTGTGAACTTATAGCAGTATTTCAGGTCATCAAATTGGAGTGTTTTTGTTGTTTTTTGAGGTGAATGCTCATAATAAATCTGTTAATATACACTGTAAAATGTAATTAGTTGACTTTACTTAGAAAAAGTGTAGAAACCGATTGCCTTAAAAAAACTTTTTACTTACACAAGAGTTGTAGTAACTAACAAAGAACTGTTGGGGGTACTTGATTCTTTACTTTAGGTTTACTCTTGACTTAGTATAGCTACTCACTGAGTCCCAGAGTTCATTGCGACATGAATAAATTTTGCAATTGCTTTGCTTTACTGTTGTTGTTTGAATTTGCCAATTTCATTTGCTGTCTTGTGTCAGTAGTAGCACAACAAAAAACAAACTAATAAAATGATTATTAATAAAGTTAATAAAAATAAATAAAATTGAGTTGTTACCATTGTTGTGATTCACATGCTGAATGTTGAAGTCTGTGTATATGCATTTTACCCCAAATATTAAAAGATTGTATTAACCCTGTTAAAAGCTTCTTATGGTGTTTCTAAAAAAAAAAAAAAAAAAAAAAAAAACAGAGAAATTGTGAAAAATCATTAATCAACATGAAAAATACATGAACTAATGATTTAATTAGGTCACCTTCTAAAAGCAATCTATTTATTGCTTTTCTTTCCTTGAAATCAAATAACTCTGATTTCATGTTGCATTGTTGCATCAATAGAAAGAAAGTTATAGTAATATAAACAAAGTTCCAAGTGACCAACCAAAAGTAACACTATTCACTATAATGGTGAGTATTTAAAAAAAAAAACTCTTCAGGAAAATCAACATTAATTTATGAAGTCAGCTTATGGGATGTTCTCTCAAATATTTCAGTTATATTGAAAATTCAACATTCACGATAACACTGGGAAATGAGTGAATGCAAGTAGTGAAAGAAAGATGTGAGTGGAAAGTCTGCTAAAAATTGCCCCATCTCAAAAAATTTTCTTTTCTTCTTCTGTTGTCATGTTGCACATTAGCAACATATTAGTACACTGCTGCCTCTCACTGGTTTCTTTATGATTACTTGAATATTTTAAGTAAACATCACACAAAGCAGTAAGTAAATTGTTGTATTTGCCTTGAAGGTAGCTGTAACTTAATAAAACCTAGTAAGCATAGTAACTAAGTAAAGATAACTAATTATATCTAAATAAAGTAAACTATTTGGTTTTATATATAAGCTAAATTCATCCAAAATAACAAGTATATGTTTATATATATACACACAAATTTTAAGATGTATGAAATTAATAGCCTTGAAACAAAGTTTTTAAAACTAACCTGAAATATATACAGTGCCTTGCGAAAGTATTCATACCCCTTCATTTTCTTTCATGTTTTATGTTGCAGCCTTAAATTAAACTGCTTTAAATTACTTTTTTTCCCCACATCAGTCTACACTCCATACAACATTATGATAAAGCACAATATAGGTTTGTAACAACTTTGCAAATTTATTAGAAATAAAAAGCTTAAATGATTCCTTTCATTTCCTTTCATACCCTTTTCTGAGACACTTGAAATTTAGCTCAGAAGCATTCATATCGCTTGCAGATGTTACTACACTTTGAGTGGAGTTAACCTGTAGCAAATTTATTGATTGGAAAAGCACACACCTCTAAATAAAAGGTCTAACAGCTGAAAAAGCATTTCAGAGCAAAAGTCAAGTCCTGAGGTCAAAAGAACTGCCTGTAGAGCTGTAGACAGTATTGTGTCACAGATCTGGGGAAGAATTCAGAAAAAAATTTTGCTGCATTGAAGGTTCACAGAAGCATGTAGCCTCCACTGTCCATAATGGAAGAAGTTTGGAACAACTAGGACTCTTCCTAGAGTTGGCCTCCTGGCCAAACTGAGCAACTGAAGGAGAAGAGCCTTGGTTGGACTGGTGACCAAGAAGCAGATGGTCAGTCTAGTTGAGCTCTGTGATCATATATGCAGATGTATGAAACTTACAGATCACTTCACTGATCTGGACTTTATGGCAGTGTGGCTAAACTCAATCCTCTCCTTAGTGAAAATACATGAAACCCCACTTGGAATTTGCAACAAAGCATCTAAAGAACTCTCAGATTTTCTGGTCTGATGAACCTCAATTCCAAGCATCATGTTTGAAGGAAACCAAGCACTGCTCATCACCTGCATAGCGCCATCCCAAAAGTAAAGAATGCTGCTAGCAGCCTCGTGCTGTGGGGCTGTTTTTCAGCGTAAGGGACTGAAGGACTCATCAGAGTAGATAGAAGGCCCAACACAGTTAAATATAGAGATAGCCTTAATGAAAACCCAGTCCAGAGCATTCAGAACCTCAGACTGGGCAGAAAGTTCACCTTCCAACAGGACAATAAGCCAAAGCACACAGCCAGAGTGGCTTATAGACAACTCTGTGAATGTAGTTGAGTGGTCCAGCCAGAGCCTGAGCATGAACCCAATCAAACATTTCTGGAGAAACCTGAAAATGTGCATCTGTCCCCATCCAACCTGAGGTGAAAAAGTAAGGAGAAGAATGGCAGATGTGCAAAACTTGTCGCATCATACCCAAAAAGACTTGAGGCTTTAAACTTCAACTAAGTACTGTGCTTAGGGTGTGAATATTTATGCAATGTACCTTTTAAGTATTTTATTTTTAATAAATTTGCAAAGTTGTTAAAAACCTGTTTTTTTTTTTTTTTTTTTTTTTTTTTTTTGTCATTATGGTGGATGGAGTGTAGATTGATATGGATAAAAAGTCATTTAAAGCAGTTTAACATAAGTCTGCTACCAGTTGCGGATTAAGACTCTTTGGTGCCCCTGGGCAACAACACCTAGAGTGCCCCCCACCCCCAAATATAAGATTTCATATTAATGAACTTAGTAAAAGCCCTTGCAAAATAAGGTTACCGCCTTTTCCAGTGTATTCTGATAAACTATTTTTTAATTTGTGAACCCGACTCATAAAGGTGTAATCTGTTCTAAGATGAGATATAAATCTGCAAAGTATGCAGCAAATTTAAACATTTTATGACTAGTGAATCCAACTGTCACAGGTATAATAATAATTCTATCTGTTAATCACTTCAGACTTAATGGTCAACAAAGAAAGTGTGGATAGTCTTTTTAGAGTCATTGTTGTCCTTAGCTCATTTTTCATTCACTTATATCTAATTTACAAAATAATTTTTGAATGTTTTTCTGCCTTCAAAGAAAGGTGTAAAAAGTGCATGGTCTTGTTTGCAATTACATATACTGTGCTCAACGAATTTATTAGACCACCACCCAAACTAAGTACTGGTAATAACCAATGTTATGTTTGTTTCTGTAATGATTAATCCACCAGTATATGTAATATCTTTAGTCACAGTAGTTTTTACAATGCTAAAATACAATTATTGTTGGGACTGAATGGATTCAAAGATGGATTCAAAGATAGATTGCACAAAAGTTTAATCAAAAGTCTTAAATCAAAGTCTTTGGGAACAACTAAAAACCATTTGGAAGTCAGTAACAATAGAGACTGTGGAAAAGTGCGTAAACATTATGCTAGCAAGAATGCATGCTTTTATCAAGGACATACAAAATAAAAATCAAATATTTATTTATTTCTATTTTTATTTATTTCTATATTGATTTTGTTTGTTTGTTTTAGGGGTGTAAAGGTTTGGTTCAATACAATGGTTTCGTTGTTATCAATTCAATCAATTGACGCCGAATTGCAGCTAATTTTAAAGTGAAAGTACTGGTCATTTGCACATTTTCAATGCACAGGCATTTACAAGCTATTTAAAAGCGAACAAAAGCAATGAAAAGAGGAAAAACTCTAACAAAGTCCCTCACCGTCACAACCCTACTGGAAAAGTGTGGTTTTTCTTTGAGAGTGGGAGAGGCAGACATCACGTTGCCAGTTACGTCGTTTGGGCTGCCTTGTTGAGCACAGTGGCACTGAGAACATTATATTTCACACACTGTAAGCTCTATTATTATTTTCTTTTAAATGTAATAGGATTTGTCCAACGAATCGTTCGGTTTGCAAGGCATACGGAACTGAAAGCCTCGTACCAAACGGTTCGATACGAATACGTGCATCCTTGTTTATTAGTTTTTTTGTTATTATGTGTGAATAAAGACTTTTTCGTTGTTTCAGTTTGTTACTTGCCTAATAAATGAAAATACAATTTTTTGTTTAAAAAAAAAAGGTTGGCAGGTAACAGGTGGTATAATAACTTTAACTTTATGAACTGTATATAGCTACATAGTTTTGTGAGGATTTGAACTGAAAATAAAGACTTAAACTTAAAATTAAACTCACTCGTTAACACCCTTTTTTGATTGCCAGCGGCTGCAATCTACAATGTGAAAGCGCAAGGCCGACATTCTGTAGCAGATTCAGATTCACACATCTATGAGTGAGGTAGTTTAATTTCAGTCGCAGAGACTGGAATTGCACGACACCGCACAACGTGCTTCTAGAATCTGTTTGAGTAATATATGGGCGTTGAAACGAAAGCGCACAGGTTCACCCAGTATGTATACATTAGGCGATAGAATGCGCATCCACTGATTCAGGCAGAAGGAAACAAAACAAAAAAAAAAATGTTTAACAAAACAAAGGGCTGAAAGGGTATAGTTGGCTTGATAGACATTTGAGAATACACTGCATGTCTTACCGGAGAAAATTTATTTACGTGGTGCCCCTGGGCACTTGCCCAATTGCCCATATGGTTAATCCACTTGTGGCTGCAACATAACAAAACATGAAAAAAACAAAGAGGTATGAATACTTTCGCAAGGCACTGTAGAACAAACTCTGAGCGACAAATGTTTTGGAAATACCAATGAAAAGCAATAAAAGGAAATGCAATGATATTCTTATTGAATCTATATCCTCTCTGTAAGCATACAGCAGCCATGAATGTAGAGAGACGGCTACATGACAAGCCGCTGTGATTTTAGCCAACCTTTGCACATTTCTGATCTTGCTTGAGAGTGCAATCCATCTTGTCGAATTACCGTAATGTTGAAAGAATAGTCCCAATCAATTTTCAGCCCTCTCCATTGTCACTTTTGGGTTTGTATAAAAGGCTGTTGGCCGTGGAAAAAAATGAGCATAATAGCTTTGATTCAAATGGAGAAGACGGAAAAAGATCTCACAGGATCATTCGGTCCCTGTCAATACAAAAGCCTCAGGTGCTCTTGTTCTTTTAGCGTGTGATTCTTCTTCTCTGTATAAGGCAGACTGTCGTATCTGCCATCTATTCTTTTGCTGCCGGGAGAATGTAGTCACCTCTTATTCAATTTTTTCTTCTTCTCTCCTCTTTTCAGATTATACCAAGCGTGTGACATATGTTGGCGTAGTATTTCACTGAGATGCAGAAAGTTAGGTCAACTAATCAACCCCATCCGTACTGTACGTCTGCCGGACTAGCGGGAGAGATCCTTCACCCCGATTGGCGCAGAGGATAATGTCGACTGTGAAAGGCCAGTCTTTAATTTCTAGCTCTTCTATCAGCTCTTTTGTCCTCTCGAGAGGGGGCATTGGCAGCTGTTTTCTAGGCGCTCTGGCCCATGTCCTACACGCCCTGGACTGCGAGGAGTGGCTTGGGTCAGGCAATGAGTACGCCAGCTCAAGACTGGCTTCTCTAAAGGCCACTTTCCTCAGACAGCCGAACCTGAGGGAGTCACAGCTATCAGGGAATCAGGCGTGGTTATGATATCATCTGTCTGCCTTTAGCCCAATTACTGTGTGGTGGCTTCCTCCCAGTGCCACAATGAATCTGGGCAGCCGGCAGTAAACACAAAACAGTGTGTCATTTCTCATTTGCAGGGCTGATTAGGGTTATATTGTGGGGACTACATACAGATGAGGCAGCGTTTGTCAGATTTGTAATGGTAGGTGAGAAATGGAAGGGCTAATCAACCTTGTGACTGACGGTAATGATCGACCTCAGGTCCTGTTCATGTGTAAACAAAGTGCACATTCGCCTGTGATGCTTCTCTTAATGATGTGCCTGAGCATTTAGCCTCGCTAGAATAACTTCTCACCTCTTTACATTGCTACAAATAGGTACATATCTGTGTAACTGGTTAGCCTGGTACACTGAAGAATGTCTTTATTGTAGATGAATCCAGCCCTGCAGAGTCGAGTTTGGTTGGGTTTTCTTTTTAAAAATTTGTGAGACAGCTTTTTAAAATCTTAAATTTGTGGGCCCCACAATAAGTCAGTTTTAATTGTCAGGTTTCTAGCAAAATACTACACCTACACGTCATCCTAAAGAGGGATCATCCAATCAGAAAGGTTGCTGTTACTATGGGAATGGGATTAGTGCAGACTCCAGTTGATCTTCCCACACTCTCAACTTTGCAGTCTTGTGGGGTTTTTTCTATATATCTGAATATTTTTAGCATTGTGCACCATTCACAATGAAATAATTCCTTTCAAAGTCAGGGAATTGTTGAACTGGAATTTATATTGAATTTTAATTGAGGTAGAAAACTTGTATTCTAAATTAAAATGAATTGAAATTCAAAGCAGTTCATGTAACTGTATTTAAGACAAAGCCCAAGTTTTAAATACACATGTTGAATTTGGATTTGAGAAAGCCTTGTTTGAAAGTTTCAAGGGGAAACAAAGCCTGACGTTGTGAAGTTTGATGGATTTTTGTTTTCCCCTATAAGAATTTGTATTTGTGCTTTTTTTTCAGCATATTTATTAATTCAACATTTTTGGACCACAGTACAAGAACACTTAAAGGAGAAGTTCACTTCCAGAACAAAAATGTACAGATAATGTACTCGCCCCGTTGTCATCCAAGATGTTCATGCCTTTCTTTCTTAAGTCATAAAGAAATTATGTTTTTTGAGGAAACATTTCAGGAATTATCTCCATATAGTGGACTTCAGTGATGCCCGTGAGTTTGAACGTCCAAAATGCAGTTTAAATACAGCTTTAAAGGGCTCTAAATAATCCCAGCCAAGGAATAAGGGTCTTATCTAACAAAACGATCGGTCATAACCTCAAACGCTCGTCTTCTAGCTTTGCGATGCGCATGCGTTCTCTGTGTTATCCGGGTCAATACAGTTAGGGTATGTCGAAGAACTACCATCTCATTTTCTCTTCCAACATCAAAATCGTCCTACATCGCTGCAGAAGTACCGACCCAGTGTTTACATAGTATGCAAAGAAGGTCAAATGCCCTGTAAGGTAAAACAGCGATGTAGAACTATTTTAAGGTTGGAGGAGAAAATGAGATGGAGTTTTTCAACCTTTTCTAACTGTATTGAGCCGGATTACACAGAGTACGCATGTACATTGCAGAGCTATACAAGATGAGCATTTTGGGTTAAAAAGTATATAATTTAATTTAATTTTTTCTAGAAAAATGACAGATCGTTTCACTAGATAAGACCCTTCTTCCTCGGCTGGGATCGTTTAGAGCCCTTTGAAGCTGCATTTAAACTGCATTTTGGACGTTCAGACTCGCGGGCACCATTGAAGTACACTATATGGAGATAATTCCTGAAATGTTTTCCTCAAAAAACATAATTTTCATAAAGAAAGAAGGGCATAAACATCTTGGATGACACCGGGGTGAGTACATTATCTGTAAATTTTTGTTCTGGAAGTGAACCACTCCTTTAATCTCCCAGAATGCATTCCACTCAAATTCTATTCAAATGTCATAAAATGAAAACCACCCAATTATTTAGTTCTGAGTTTTGCCCAACCCAGTTATCTATTGAAAACGTCAATAATTCCATGTTTGCTCTATTTCTCTTGCTGCATTCATTTATTTATTTATTTTTTTAGTAATTTTATTTTTGTTATATGTATATTTTTATTCACACTTCAGGAGATTTCAGATGAACCATTTGAGATGGACTTCTAAAGGCCGTTTCGCACCGAGCATGATGCAAAAAAAGCGAGGCAAATCACACCAAGTGCGAAACGATCGTTCTCCTTCTGCTAATTCACACCTGCATGCTAGGTGGCGCCGACCAAACAGTGCTTTTTAGATCACACAGTTTGGTGGAAACTTAATAGAAATTATATGTTAACAATGGTATTGGAAACAGCGGCACCACCTTTGCTCTTTTGTGCTACAGCAGCTGCTCTGGGCATGTGATCTAAGCTCGCATCTAATTGGACAGCCCGTTTCATCGCTGAGCGATGGGGGAAAAATCGTCACATAGGATGAAAAAAAAATCCTCACCTTTTTTTTCGCGTTGCGAATGATCACGACCGGTGTTAATAGCTTTACAGGGATCTATTGTTTCGATTCAAAGCCACAATCGCGCCCAACATTCATGCCAAATTTTCACGTTCAGCGTGAAAAGGCCTTAAAGGTTTGTGAGCATCAGTTTGCAAAAATCTGGCATATGAGATGTTGCTTGAGAGATGAGTTATTTCCTTATAGTTTGCAGATCTTTTTTGGCACTGGATTTCAAACCTGGCTACAGTTTAGCAACTGATTGAATTAGTATTGGCCACATTATATGGGTACATTTCCTGGCAGACAATCTTTTCCTTCCTTCCATACTCTTTGGACCCATTGTTTTGCAACTTGTAAATCCATAACCCTATTCTCTATTGTAATGAACTCTGACTTCCTGCAATTCACACTCCCGGATCCTTCCCCTCAAGAATCTCAGAGTTATAAGATGAATACAGAGAAGAGCATAGGAGGCACTTAACACGAATAGAGAAATCCGATCTGAATCACGACTAAGTTTAGTTCCCACTTTGTGCAGGTGCAGGTTCTTTCCTTGTCGAGACACTCCGCAAGGCCAAGCCAATACATAGCTCTGGGAGTCAGACAATAGATCAAACGAAGAGTCACCTCTGCTTCTTTAGGCCTTTGATTTGTATCCTCATTCACATCACACATGGGCTCCTCAGTTCTTTGTTATTACCACAATTCCCAGTGTTCTTCACTTTCAAATGAGTCTGACCTTCCAGCACAGAGGCACTCCTCCTCTAGCCTACTGTGCACCCCAGGCATCCCTGCACCTCATGCAGATGGGCTGTATGACTGCATGCAGGTAGGCTCTGTGCTGGCTTCAGGTCGATCCGATTACTCTCCTGTGGTGAGGATAATGGCCTTGCCTGAAGGTGTGGATCTTTAGGAGAGGCCATTATCTGCCTGACAAGTCCTCCTTGGTCTTCTGCACAAGGCCATAGTGTCTAGGCCAGAAAGGTAGCCGGTCGCAGCAGCACATCAGTATATCACATGCACTTAAAATGACAATATCCTACAGTGCTGATGGTAAATAATCCGACATTGTTTTTTATTGAGGATAGAGTGTTGCAGAGACAGAGCCAGCCATTGAGTTTAATATAGTGTGTCCTCCTCTTGCCAGACTTAAAGGGAAAGTTCACCCAAAAAGTAAAGTTCCGTCATTATTTACTTGATTAAACCCTTATGATTTTTTTCTTAAATGGAAAACACAAGGCAGTTCTTACCTTTACAGTGAAAGTAATTTGGGACTGTGGGTTTTGAGTTTTAAAGATAAAACAATAAGTTTTTCATACAGTATAACTTATTTGCTGTACTCAAAGTGTTCTGAAATGATACAGTGGATAAATATTAGGGTTGGGTTTTGACAAATTTCACGTTTCGATTCAGTTTCCAATTCAATTTGATATAGATTGTTTTGGATATACAGTTGAAGTCAAAAAGACTTAACATAAAAGACTTTTACATATAGTCCACAAAGATAAAATGATGGTTGAATTTATAAAAATGACCCTGTTCAAAAGTTTACATACATTTGGTTCTTAATATCGTGATTCTTAATACCTGAATGATCCACAGCTGTTTTTTTTTTTTTGTTTAGTGATAGTTCATAAATCCCTTGTTTGTCCTGAACAGTTAAAGTGGCTGCTGTTCTTCAGGAAAATCCTTCAGGTTTCACAAATTCTTTTGCATTAGGAGTGAAAAAGTTGAAGATCAGGGAAAATGTAACTTATTTTGTCTTCTGGGAAACATGTTTTACAAGTATCTTCTGTAGCTTTTGAAGGGCAGTACTAAATGAAAAAAATATATAATATTTAGCCAAAATAAGAAAAATGTACACTTTCTGTTCAACCCCTGACTCTTAATGCATCGTGTTTCCTTCTAAAGCATCAGTGAGTGTTTGAATCTTCTGTATTAGTTGAATATGAGTTGTCCTCAGTGTGAAAAGATCTCATAGATTTTTCTGAAGAACAGTGGGCAGTTTAATTGTTCAGGACAAACAAGTGTATAATGAACAACTATCACTAAACAAAAAAACAAAACAAAAAAAAAGCTGTAGATCATTCGGGTAACAACACAGTATTAAGAATCTGAATGGCTGTCATAAAAACTTGACAGATTTATTCAAACATAAATTAAACATTGAAGAACAGCAAAAATTATAACAAATGTTATATGGTACATATAGTCAGCAAAATGCCGAGGTAAATGCGACGTTACGTGATATTGACGACTTGCCGTGGGTTGAAACACTGATTGATTGATTATGAGACAGGATACAGAATTCAATAAGTTGTATTCTTTCTTTCAACATACATTTGGACGGTTATTCATGTTTATCTCATAACTGCTATTAAAGTGGAGGAGATTATCAGTTCATATGCATGAAAGCCCTAATGAATGTAAAGAAATGAACCATAAAAGGTATCAAATACTAAATCTCAGTGAAGTTTAATGTATTAATGAATTAAACTGCAGTTTATTCCTTATACAAGCTATCAAATCACATGCAACTGTAAGTAAGTCTTTTGGGTCATTTTGAGGTGCTTTTTATATATTTTGGTGCTCGTCAGCCTTAGTCTTAGTTCAGTTTTCTTGAACATTGTGTAAGCGATAATCTGCAATTGTTACCTTAAGGAGGTAGTTCTTAAATTTAGGTTTTGTTGGTGTAACCTAATTTATTTAGGTTAATTCAGTGATGTAAAAATGTATTTATTTGTCTCCAGTGCATGGTAAAGTTCCAAAGATGAAAGTCATGCATGTTTGGAAAAACATGAGGGTGAGTAAATTATGTCAGAATTTTCATTTTTAGGGATGGTGTCACTTTAAGACATCCTTCACTGTGCTGCTAGTCCACCCGTTGTGGCCCAGTCCTTATTTGCAACTCTATGCCATGATGTGTTCCACAATTAGCATCCAAATTAAGAGTATAAAGAAAGAACACTGGCCCTGAGATTTATTGCCCTGTCCCAAAATGCACTTCCACAAAAGGCACAGCAGGGTGACTGGGTTATAGCACCGTACTGACAGTCCAAGTGCTTTCTGGTTGCAGCAAAGGGTATGTCTATATTATTAAGCACAGCAGTTGGTTTTGATATAATTTTCTAATTAACAATAATAATAAAAACATTTCATCTTTCACATTTGAATCGACTAAAGATAACTTTTTTTTTTTCAATTCGCCCTCCAGCCATTGCTTGGTGGATATGGGATACAGAACTGGTCCCAGAGGTTGGCCTGAATGAACAGTGGGTCACAATGAGCCCTCTCCCCGCTGCTGGAGCAGCTGCGGTCCTTTTGATAGAATGAGGTCAATTCAGGAATGGAGATGGCTGGAACTGATTGAGGGGACTACTCAAAGGAATAAGCTACAAACTGTTTTGTATCGGTGGAAAAGAGTAGCACCCTTCCCCCCCTTGTTCCCTCCCTGCCTCCCGCTCTTATTTCTTTGCATGTCCGTGTCAGGAATAAATCATTTAAATTGTTCTCTGATTCCCCCTTCCACCATTTGGCAAAATGATAATTGAAACATTAATAGGACGTTAATAGGATGTGTGTCCCGGTAACCTTTGAGATAAATCTCTGTATAATGGGATGAATTCACCCTGACCAACAGGAATCCAGAGTAATTAAACATGAGGTGACGAGGCTCATTTGGGCATGCCTTATAATTCATTTGTAGCTCAGAGCGGTGTGCGCTGCCATTGGAACAGATTTAGCAGTCGGAGAAAGAACGCATTTGTTGGTCATTACGCTGAGTTTGTTTGCACAACTAATGACGAGGCCTACAAGCCTTTTCGAATTAGCTTGACTTTAAAGCCTCGGGTTAAGCAGTAATGTCCTGTGAGTGACCCTGATTCTGAACGCCATTAAAACATTGTAATATAGTGCAGTTGGCAGTTTTGTGAAGGGACCCGGTCCTGCCAAAAAGTTGTGACGGGAGCGCCCCTCTCTTGGGATCTTTTGTCATTTGTTGTTTTGACAGATAAGTAGCATTGAATTGCACTGGGTATGAATCCAAGTAGTGATGTACTTGGCCAGTTGCGTGCATCATCCACTTCAGCAAATTAGAACGACCAGCCATTTGAAATTGACACTCCTCAGTTGGATGATTCCCAAACGGCTGCTTTATTTGGCAGCGCTAGGTGTGTTTCCTGCTGTCGTTTTTAATTTTTGCAATTAATCAGAATCGGGATATCTCAAAATGATGTCGCGGAATGATTCCATAGCGAGGTCTTCGGATTGGACCGTGGCGGAAACTAATTTTCATTCGATTCTCATCGCCCATCGCCACGCGCATTAGCATATTACTTTCGAGGAAAATTAACAGTAGATATTCATATCACATTATAGATTTTAATGAATTATGGCAAGACAAAAGATCGCTTAAGAAAGGATAATTGCTGTATGCTGAACTCGGGTTGCGCTCATTACTTTTCAACAATGCCGTCTCGCTCTCTTCCTCTCCAGTTGAGGCGGATCTATTCCATTATGAGCCATTTGATGGCAAATTAAAAAGAGTGTGATGGAAACATGCAGAACTGATGAATTTAGACAAGGAGACAAAGTGGAGAACATTTAATAGTTTAATAATAAGCTGCAGTATACATTCAGTGATAATTCCGTTTTTCATGTTGCCAGAAGCTGTTTGGTGAGACCAGCAAAAAACATTCAGCTACTAGATCTATATCTTTTTCACACGTTGCTGCTGTTTGTACTTCCCACATTATAAAACAAGTATTGTAAAGAAACTGATTTTGCAATTTCTCTCCGTTCCCCGCTATGGCAATTCCACCAAATCTGGAGGGTTTTTTTTCTCTCTCTCTTTCTCTTACAGAAAAAAATAAACTTGTTTGGTTGGGCTTGGTACAGCGTTCTTAAATGATGTGTAAAAATGGAGGGCTGTACTTGATGATCGATAGCAAAGCAAGTCTGTTTCAGAGCATCTGGGTTTGCTTTACATGTAACTTATATCCATTTAGCGCCTCTCAAACACTTCAGAAATGAGTGGAACCGCCTTGAGTGACTGGAAATGGTAGTGTTACTCTTACCCTTACTTGAGTATTAAGATTAAACAACAACCTGTTATCTTGAAAGTTTAATGTTTGTTGCAGTTTTTTGGTTTCTTTTGCTATCTCACTCTAAGCTCATTGTACTGACACACTACTGTTGGTGTTGATTTTTTTTTTTTTTTTGTAATTTTTTTTTGTCTTTTTCTCTTTTTTTTTTTTGCCCACACAGAAACTTGATGGCACAAGAACTGACCAATAAGAAACTCTTTTACAACAAGGTAGACTGCAATCAACAGTTGCCAGGGGTAACACAGTGAACAAAAATTCAAGATCAATTGAAATAAAAAAAATAAAAAAAGGAATAACATAGTCAATAAAAAGGGGACAAATAAAGAAAAAAAGCCAGTTAATTTCAAGTATAACTTACTGATAAAATAACTACACAGCATTAAATATTCTCATTATACATTTTAAATTATTTATAAAATATATTTTGGCATATATGTTTTTTTTTCCTTTTTGTGTTTGTGTACAAACGCTACTGTAGCTTTAGTTGAACACCAATGTTTATTTTTTTCAGTTTTTACTTTCGCAACAAAACATTAAAGGGATTGTCACATAACAACAGATTATTAAAAATGATAGTAGTAAACCCTAAACAGAGTTTCACATAGCAAGACGTAAGTGACGACCCCTTCTATCCTAGCCCCATAGTCAAAATCCAAAAAAGTACAAGACCAGAGCACGAAGTTCTAGTAAACTGCGCTCCACTGGCTACAATCAGGAAAGGGCACAGGAGATTTCAAAAGCAACAAGTCTGATGTGTTTTTTTTTTTTTTTTCTTTTTCTTTTTTTCCTTCTTTTTATCCGTATATATATATATATTTATATCTGGCTGTAAGTCTGGGGGATCGGTCTCTCCCTATTCCAGTTTTTCGGTGAGCTTGAGCTGATAGCGCAACTTCATTTAGCTCCATCTGTGATAAAAAATAAGCACTGTAACGACCTCATGGTTTGCTGACATTGGAATGTCTTGAGGGAAACAGAGAAAGCTTGTCTTATCAGACCAGTGAGAAGCCACTGAAATGAAATGAGATCTGCAGGAGTGTTCCTGTGCGCTCTCCCGCAATCGGACTGCGCGGTCGGACTGCTCGTATGTTAGACGGGAAGAGTCTCGCCGTCTGTAGCGTCAGAGAGACCCACGTCCTCTTCGGGAACAGTGAGCGGTTTGGCAGCTGAAGCGAAAACTGCATACCAAAGAAGGCATTAGAAGAAAGTTAGAAGTCTCTTTAGAGTCTACAAGGCATGACTGTACTCGGATGTCACCAGCGGTGCACTGGAGGGTCTTTCTCCTCTAAGGGGTAAGACGTGAGGGCAGGGTGGAGCGTGTCACGCAGCACACAGTAACCAGCCTGTCCACTGCGGAAAGACGATTGCGACGAACGTACAAGCGCTGCTGTTACTACCAAGCCACGATGACAGTCTGAGCTCGCAGACACATTTTCAGCTTAGTTTGTTCGGTCTCTGGAGAATACGTTGTGCTGCACATGTGTCTCCCTTCCCCAGGCCCGTTCGGCTCGACGCTCGCAAAAGCACACAAATACACACACACGCACACGTCGACACACACGCTCGTAGTAGTGTGTGCGCTCTGTGTACACGTGGGAGCCGGTTAAAGCACGATGTCCTTCAGCCGCTTGCTGCCGGGGGACTCCTTCTCACGGCCGTCCTGCAGGAGCGTGTTGATCTCCCGCATGGCCGGCTCACTGTCCTTCCCCTCCGGCTGCCGCAGCAGGCTGTGGTTGGCTATGCGCTCTGCGTCCCGGCATTTCAGCGTGTTGTAGGTGGAGGGCGGTTTGGACTGGGGGCTCTTCAGGTGCACCGGGGAGGTGATGGGGCTGACGGCCTCTCGGCCGTTTCCGGCCTCACGCACTGTGCCGTTGGTCTTGGGGCTGCAGACGGCCGGCTCCGCCGTTTGCCGCCTGCCCCTCTGTTCGGCCCGCTCCTCGTCCGGCCCGTCTTTGCCAAAGGTGGCAAAAGTCCTTTTGGTGGTGCCACAGTCCTCGTAGTGAGGTACGTCCACGGTGGTGGCCTCGATGGACAGGGCGATGACGTTGCGGCCGTGTTCGGGAGACTTCGCTCTCGCCGGCATCGGCACCCGGGGCATCCAGCAGCGGTCCGAGTGGCCCAGGATACGACATTCATCTTGGCAGTGGAAACCCTCTGACTGATCTGCACAGATAGAGCGAGAGAGACATTAAGAGTTAGTTTTGTTGTCTAAATTATGCCGTTTGCACAGCTTCTGCTTATTTGCGGTTTCCTTCATGGATTTCAGGCACAGTTTGTTTTGGAGCTTTCATCTTTTCAGCACATGTCAGAGCTGGAAATGGGGGGCAAAAAAAAGGCTGGCATGGTGAAGAGCTTCGATCCATTTATTTATATTTTTTTAGGTAAACTGGCTCTGCTGCTTCAACAAGTTTTAATGCTAGAACTTTCGAGGACCTTTTAATAAAGCATTTAAAGAGTGCACTGCTAAATCAAAAGTGGATCCCCATCTCGTGAGTAATTGTTTCACTCTGTTGCCAAGCTTGATGAAAGCGGGTTTAGACAGTGCAATCAGAGATTTCACAGTAAGGGACACTGGCAAAGTAGCCTCATTGTTAAATGCTGAACATCGTGCTACATCTCTGTCATCTAACTGGCAGTTATAAATATGTAATGATGTTTTAAAGCTGTTGTGGAGTTTAAAAAAAGAAAGATTTGTCTGAGCCAGTATTAATACAGATCTGTCCTTTGTTGTGTTGGAGGGAAGGGCTTTCAAGCTGCTTTTTGTATCATTATAACAACAAAAAAGCCGATCTCTCTCTCGCTCAAGTTGAGGAGCTGTCTGCCTCTTTCTCTTCCCTTTTATTTAAAAGAGATGCATCTGTAATAATCAAGGCAGCTCTCTTTTTATTAGCAGTCAGCCCAAAACAGCTTTCTGTGCGAGTCCTTTTGACTCCATACATATTTCATTATTGGCCATCTGGATAGACAAGCACGACAAGGGCACTCTCTCTGCTTAAATGTTTGCTAATATACACAAATGCCATTTGCATAACAAAATCGCTTCCTCAGATTGCTGTTTTCACATGCACCGCTCACATATAATAAATAAGAGCAATTATAAGAAGAATTATGGATTCACTGTTATAAAAATTCAGATCAAGAGCGATACTACTAATCATTTTTAATGTTACAGCTGAAAAACAATAATTTACTGATATTAAGTGCAGTTTATTAGTTAGTTGGTTATATATATATATATATATATACATAACATCAAAGTTGATGTTAAAGTTTATGTGTGTACTGTGTATATTTATTATTTATATATAATACATACACATACATGTATATAGATGAAAAATGTTTGATTTATATATAAAATATGTATGTATAAATATATTTTGAAAAATATATACATGCATGTGTGTGTGCATTTATATATACATAATATCTATAGACAGTGCACGCACAAACATAAACTTTTATTTTGGATGCGATTAATTGCTTGACGCCCCCCCCCCCCAATTTTTCTACTAGTCAACAAAGTATTGATAGTTGTGTAAATACTGTTATATTAACAGTATGTTTTTGGTTGACTGTAATCGATGACATGCCTTTCTATCAAAATTATCTGACATTATCAAGAGGAATTTTAACTCTAAGTTCTTGTCATATTTTACTACCATTTTCTAAACTATTTTTGTCTATAATTTTCTATAAACTATAATTTTCTAAAGCGAATAAACTGTGATGATGTGAGAAATGTTGAAGGTGTCTAAAAAAATTTTGGTTTGACTGTATAGATAGATAGATTCATTAGTATCACTTTTGATCTGTTTGCTGTGTTAACAAATGTTAATTTCTTTCTTTTTTTTAAACATTACTACCACAAATTGTAGTATATCAGTTTCCAAAATAAATAAATAAATTAAAAAAGATGAAGCAGCAAAACTGTTTTCAGCATTTCTAATAAGAAGAAATATTTGTTATATACAGAATATATGTGATAGTGATTTTTAAAATCTCTGATATTAAATATGTATATATGTGTGTTCCTCAAGCATGACATTCTAAAGTCACACTGATGAATGTTGATATAAAGCTTGCAGCATTTGTGAAGCCAGTGGACACCTGTTATTGTTGATTAATCGTTACCAAACGATTCGTTGCATGACAGGTTCTCACCCCGTCAATAAAAATAGCCCGGGAATCTACCACACAGATGTTTGTTGACACATTTTGTCAGCTTCCCTATTGGTAAATCAGCCCAAGGGTCGAGACCTTGCTACACACTTGTAGCCTTCAGTGACAGCAAAAGATGGTGGGAAGGATTCACACATTTACATCTGGCACTCTGAGCTTGACGGATCATCCAATTAAAATCACTAATTATCTGCTTTTCCTGCTCTTTCAGGACTCTGAGGGACAACACAGCTTTGGGCCCTGAATCAATATTTAAAGATTGAAGCGTTACTTTCCAAGATCTCGGCTGCCAAATCTGTCACTCTTTTAAAATGCGATCTGATGAGATTGACAGATTACCAACCGAAGTCTGAGGACACTTCAGATCTCCTGCGGCACATGTGAGAAGATGAGAGCTCCCGTGTGTTTGTGTATCTGTGTCTCGGTGCATTACGAGAGAGGTTTGACCCACATATATAGACGACAGCATCCACACCGCCATACGCGCACGCTTCCTCATACTAAAACTCGGGCGAGCAGCAGGGAGAATGGAGAAATTAAATTGAAAAAGTAAAAAATAAATTGGAAAGTAAAGCTCTGGATCGACTACGGTATCTCAAGTGGCTCAAATTTAGCCCGTAATTACCAAGCCCTGTGAACACACACACAAGTCCACATCTTGAAAGGGCTTTTCATCACCAAAAGTCAATGTTATCTCCATAGCAACAAGGGTGAGTCTCACCATTATCCACATATACAACGAGCGACTGCCGAGGACACCACACCTGCCAAGGCGCAGTCTGCCTACCCAGAATTCCTCCTTTCATTTCATAAGAATCTGCTTTTCTGCAGAAGCATGGATTTATCTGCATCCTGCGGATCAATGGGAGGCACTTTAACAAGATTCAAATCGCGTTCACCTCTTGAATGGGCGCATTTTCCAATTCCCGTTCCTTATGACGAGAGGGACACGTACATACATAACGTACATAATGTTGTCGTCTTTTTCAGGCTCGGTCCTTTAGGGGGTCTCCCGTGGAGCGATTCTCTTGTAAATTACTTTGCCGTGAAAGCAGAACGCCATTAACAGCTCTCTCACATCCTGTCAGTGGTTTATCCACAAAACTCACAGATGTTTCTCTCAAAGGTCTGTGCTAACCACATAACAAATTGCAGTAAGACATGACAGCCTGTCGACCCCTGACAAAACAAGAATCTCTTCCTATCTTTTTTGCCCTACGAGAGATAGAAATATAATGCCAACAAATGAAGCAATTAAAGCTTCAATGCAGCTGATCTTGGAGTTGTGCAGAAGAGAGCAGTGAAAGGCAGACGGCCCTCCTACGGAGAATGTCTATTCAAAGTCATCAGGAAAATACGCTTGCCAATCAGTTCCGGGAAAAGACTTAAAATATAGTCCAGAGCACTATGTCGGAGGGAGCATTTGCTGTCTAGGATTTAAAGCCTACTAATTACGGTCTTGGCTTTGGCTGGAGGCGGAAGCTTCTATGTTTTCCTCGCTCTTCCACATTTGTAAGTAATGTCACAGGGACGAAAGTCCCACAGCAGTGCTGACGTATCGGAAATATTGGGGTTTAATTTTTGCACAGAGAGGATGAAAGAATGCACAAGGTGTTTTAAATATGTGTACCGCAATCTGCTTTCTGCAAGGCTGAAGAATAATAAAAAGTGCCACTTGAAATGCAAAGGCTCTCTTTGTAAAAAAGCCATCGCTGCTGTCTTCGCAGAAGAACAAAATCAGTTTACTTCATATGAAAGAAGCCCATTCAGATCTGCCCCCTAATGAGGTGGAGAATGAACCTTAGCTCGTTTATTTAGCACTATCGTGAAGGTCAGAGGTCACCACGAGTTTGAAGGTAGACATGGCAGGTCAAAGATTGCATTTTGCTCTCTACTAGTAACAGGGTTGTGCTCTATTCAGAACTGAATTAAAGGGATAGTTCAACCAAAAATGAAAATTCTGTCATTAATTACTCACCCTCTTGTCGTTGCAAACCCGTAAGACCTTCGTTCATCTTTGGAACACAAATTAAGATATTTTTGATGAAGTCCAAGAGCTTTCTGACTCTGCAAAGACGGCAACACAACTATGTTTGATAATATTTTAATGATGTCCTTACTATCTTTTTGGGCCTTGAATGTGTCAGTTGCGTTGTTGTCAATGCAGGGTCAGAAAGCTCTTGGATTTCATCAAAAACTTGTGTTCCGAAGATGAACGAAGGAACTTCAGGGATGTGACTGTATAACTGTAGCTTTCTAACTAGAAAAAAGTTTGGATGGATAGGATTTAAGGATGCAGCACTTCATTTTCTAGAATTCATTATCTTTGTATTCTTTAAATTGCAGAAAATCAGTACATTTCCTGAGCTCTAAATTTTGCACAACACTGCTGCATAAAGTGGGGTTTTATTTCATTAAAAATGTCTGTTATCATAAATATGACTAAATGAGCTCAATCTGTGGGTGGGCTGAGTGTTGCATACCCAAAACAAAAGGAATGGCTTTTAATTTGGGAAAAAAATTCGGAACATCTTTTGTGTCACTGCCAGACTTTCATCTTGTTTGGAAGCTATTATGCTTCTCCTTGGAAAACGCACTTTCTTTTCTCTCCAAAAATACAGGCACGAGCGCTGGAGGTCCGCAGTGTTGATGTAATGGAAGAGAGGGCCAGAGAAAATGCCGCTAATGTACCTGTTTAAATAGGCTCGGGCTCAGAGAGTATATGAGGGAAAGTGGGCATACTCACATCCTCTCAAACACACTCTGCGACTGGGGATGTAATTGCAACCACGGGGCCCTGCGGTTTTCACAGTGACACTATTCAGTCACTTTGGATTTACGGGCTCGGGGAAAGAACATCATTTCTTTGAGGAACAAGGTGAAACAGCCCAAGAAACAAGTAAGACGTTTCTAATAAATCAAACCGTTCTGAGCTACACAATGATGCATCGGTTTAAAGATTAACTATATTAAACGTGAATGCGTTCTGACGCAGTTTTCAGCGTAAAGATCGTATAAATCATATTTAGACACATTCTGCCTCAAAAATCATATTTTTCTTCTTGTTTGTTGCTCTCTATTGTTGTTCCACGTAGACTGATGAAACAATACAGCTGCAGCCGGCTCCTGTGAGAAATAATCTGCTGGAGTGAGAGGGCAGACATCAGTTTGGCGCTCGCTTTATTTCTTTCTTCTCACTGCAGGTAGGGCAAACACTGGCATGAGAGAAAATAGGTGAAAATAGGTGTAGTAGTAATAATAATAATAATACTAAAAGATCTATCTATATATCTATCTATCTGTCTTATTATTTATTATCTATGGACCTTTCTGCGTGCCTGTTCTTTGTAATAGGTGAACAATTAAACCATATGTCAGGTTTATTTGGATATATGAGACGTTCTGCAAGCATCGTTCATCTCGTTCACATCATTCGTTGCAGGCAGAGGAAATGGCCGGGAGGTCCTGGGTGGCTTTGCGGCACGTCCGTCCAGGATGGGGGTCATGTTGGGAACCTTGTCTCCACTCTAACACTATCGCAAGCTGCCATGCACAGGCTCCGACAAGCCAGGCAGACGCTGGGGGCTTCCCACGAGGGAGAGTCCAAGTGCTGCTGTCATCCCAGCCAGGCAATTCAGTCTGTGCACCATAAATCAGCCGCGAGCCCTCAGCCCTGCGGGACCACAAGATGGAGTGTGATGGTCTTGTTTTTACAAACAGTGGAGGAGGATGCGTCACTGAGCCACGAAGACGGCACTCGGTGCAGAGACCTTGCCATCTAGAGCAGCTCTCCAGCATTCTCACTCCATCTGCTCGCTCCCTGTCTTTCCCTTTTTTTTCTCCCTCCCTCTTTCACACCATTCGGAAAATTAGTCTGTTTCTGTCTTACCCCTGTACATCTGCTTCTCTCTGTCTTCTCCCCTCAATACAGGAAAGTGACCTTGACGTCCTCCGTCTTCCTTTGGCTCGGATATTAATTATTGAGGATATTATACTCGCTGCTTAGCCTTGTTAAGGACTGTCACACGGATGGCAAATCAAGGGTACCCTGTGCCTGCTTCTGTGTCTTAACATTAGTACCAGTCAATTTATCAGGAAGTAAATCAGGGTCTGGTCTGTCCTGCTCTGGTAAGTGTGTCTGACAACCAGTCTCCTCAGTGAAGCCATCTGCGGTCCTTTAGTCTCAAACGCACACTGACAGCTCAACTTATATCTGTGGTTTTTTTTGACCGCTGCCTTTGTGTGAATTAGTGCCACAGCTCCAAAATATGTCTCCCCGCCTCTCCTCCCACCCCATCAGACCCTCTGTGGCTGGTCCTAGTTAAAGAATGAATTTCTAAACTGGTGCTGACAAACAATGCAGTAGCAGCAGATTGGTACAAACAGTATCTGCTTAACAGCTGTGTAACGGCATGAGGGAAAAAGACATTGTGATGCTGTATTATGAATCACTTTGAAGCAAAAATGAGCTGCTTTATGTTGGGAAAGAGGAGGGTGGAGGCTTGCAAATGGACTGCTTGATGTTGTGGTAATGAGCTGAGCATGTGCTTCACACAGGTAGAATCTATTTCTTTACTTTATGGCGGGAGACGGTTTAGTAGCCTTATTTGTTTGCAACAGCATTACTGAATAATTGTTACAAATGCACTTTATGTACAGCTATATTCGCCTGTTGTGATCCATCGCTTGGCAACATTTACTATGAACTCGGTCAGGGATTTCAGCCTTTTTGATACCATAGACCGGCAAATATTATGATCTGCTTTCAAGAGACACATTCCTAATACAATAGAATTGAATAATAGCTATATATTTTCACGTATACCCAATAACAGAGTGAAAAAATTAATTATTATAAGTATGTGTATCTGTTATACTCACTATGAGAGAACATTAAACATTAAAACTATGTCTGTCAATAGAACATATTCTATATATATATATATATATATATATATATATAATTTATTATATGAACTAAATCAATAAATAATGTACAGAATTTGACATTATCACTATTTCTGCTTTCTAGTAATATATATATATATATATATATATATATATAATATATATATATATATATATATATAATATTTATAATAAACAAATAAAGTATCTGGCAAAGAGTGGGTAAGCAGAAAAGATAAATAAAAAATACAAAATAAATGTATTATTATTATTATACAAATAAACACAAATAAATGTATTATTATTATTATTAATTATATATATATGCAGAAATAGTAATAATGTCAAATTCTGTACATTATTTATTGATTTAATTTATATAATTCATAATAATAATAATAATAATAATAATAATAATACATTTATTTTGTATTTTTTATATATCTTTTCTTCTTACCCACTCTTTGCCAGATACTTTATTTGTTTATTATATATATATATATATATATATTACTAGAAAGCAGAAATAGTAATAATGTCAAATTCTGTACATTATTTATTGATTTAGTTCATATAATAAATAATAATAATAAATAATATCATAAATAATAAATGTATATATTTTTTTATTTATTATTTATCTCTGGACTTTTCTGCTTATCTACTCTTTGCCAGATAATTTATTTGTTTATTATATATATATACATTTTTTATTTTTTTTTTTTTTTATTTTATATTTTGCAAGCCACTGACTTGCATGACTAAATTCTAAAGCTGAAAGTATCCACCTTTTTCTTAAACGCGGAAGTAAGCCTATAGGTGAGACTTCCGGTTCATTTTCCGCTATAGGGAAATAACAATGTGCAGTAAACTATAAAACTGTCTGCACTACAAACCAATGTGTTCATAATTAAGATAATACATTAAAATAATTTGGTAAGACACACCATGTTGCAACTTCAAGCAGGAAAACAAGCTGTTTTGTACAGCTAAAAATAGCTGGACGCGGATGACCAGAAGCCAGACCCATACAATTTACAAATGGCTGTGCCAACTTGTACAGGAAGAAAAAGGTGGATTAGTATGTGATGACATGGAGTCATGTTGTGCATAATTCATCTTAAAAATAAATACTTTAGTCATGACTGTTTACAGTATATCTTAAATTGATTTAACCAATGATGTATGCTTTCCATGGTAACTTCCACAGTCTTTCTGCTCTTTATTATATAGAAAACCAAAGCTTCAGAGCCACTATGTGGAGTTGAACTAAGCTAAAGGGTTAGAGTCCCTCGAGGAAGGCCAGAAACCAGCGTCATCTCCCTGTTGCTGTGCCACTGCACCCTTATAGCTCTCCACAGAATAGTGTCACAGCCTGAGAAGAAGATAGCATGCTAACATAGGGTCAAGCGACCTCTTAGAACCCACTGATATAAAACATGGGGAAATATTTGACAGAAAACAGGATTTTATGTCTGTGGGTTTGGAAATTACAGATTAGCTCATTAGCTCTGGACAAGCACAGAGAAGGCCATTGTAGTGGTACTCAACAACCGAGTTCTCTTGATAATGGCGGCCCCAAAATTAACCCGACTCATAGATCTGGCAGCCACCGAGGCACGCACACTAAGGCAGCCAGTCGCAATAGCCGGCGCTTCTTTTCCAAAAGGATTGGTTTGTGGAGGACATCTTTAAATACTCTTACAAATGCTGCATTCTGTGTTTAAGCTTGACCGAGCAATGTAGCTAATTTACTCTGAAACCCTTGAGTCTGAGAAGAGCGAGAGGGACAAAGCAGACAGTAAATTACATCTGTAAGGGGACGGGCTGGGCTTTGGGGGTTGAGGGTTTGGATGGGTGGGTGGGGAGGGGATTTGGGGGGAGTGGAACGGAGGACGCAAACTCGCTGGCTGCAGTGAATTAAATCATCTGTGAGAAGCACATTGCTGAAGTCAGTGAACCCCTCTGAAATCTGCAGGCCAGTCTCTTTACTTGAAGCAAGCCTATGAGATATTCTTCTATTAGGGCTTTATTTGCTATTCATAAAGCATTCAGCCTAGAGAATGTAACTGGCTTCAGGGCAGGGGTGGCAAAAATAGATTTGTGGGTGGATGAATGTACAGTTTTTCTTCTGTTTGCTCTGTTACTTGACCTTACTTCTAAGCTGTTTTTTTTTTATTATTCAATTAATGCTTGCATAAAATTTGAGTTCAAAAAATGAAAACATATCGGCCTAACTCATTATAATTGGCTGTTTTAATTCAGAAAATAAGTGTACAAACTGTAATTCTATGAAATAGTATTATAACAAATAGAAATCTTTTGTAACACAAATGTCTTCATATCTTTCTAACCCCAAACTTCTGATTATATGTGTAGTTTCTTCAATTTAAATTGATTCTCATTTTTACGAAACAATACTCATTCTTAAATCTCAAGAACCAATTAGTCTAGCCTGTTTTCGGTTAATGAACAGAACATGGTAGCACCTTCCATCCAATAAATCGCAATAAGCTTTGTACTTTGTTACATTTGATATGAAACGAACTCTCCAATTTCAAATTCTGTTCATTTTGTCACATTTACATAAGAAAAAAAAATTAGATGATCATCGTTAGTCAGCTAGCAAAAATTAACTCTAGAGATGAGCATTTTGCTACATAAATGCACCATATATCATATTCATTATAAGTTGTACTGCTCTTTTATGTTTCATTTATATTTAAAGTCTGTCACGTTTTTTTGACAGCCATTTTAATGTTTATATTACAAATAACAAACTGGAGTAGAAATATAATTATGCAGTTGTAACATTATTATTATAAAAACTTCATTGAGTATAATGTAAGCATTTGTATACAAATCAGTTCATTTTAAACTTCAATATTAATGTATTAAATTTTTCCTTAAGAAAATTTGGCACGCACAGTACCTACTATATATGCAAAATAACCAATATCGAAACGAAATTGAATTGAATCGTGAATTTTGTATCTCAGCCCTATAATGTATTTTATATATATGCATAATCAAAAACTAAATGATTCATGGGTTCCTCAAAGCAGACGTGGCTATTTAAAGCCCAAAAGTTACCTCAAAAACCTTAACTTTCTTCTCCCACAGACTGCTATTTCTTCATCTTCCTCCCATTGTGCTAGTGAAATGTTTTTAAGTTGTTTTTAAGCATCTTGTTTTATTCAGTGGGAATAAAGCCGATGCCCTCTTCCTGTCAAGCTAAGACTGACACAAACGCACCTGGACACAATGCAACCTGAGTGCCTAAAATCAATGTGTCTTCTCTTCAACAGCTGGGCCCAAATGCGTCAGCCGAATACTAATATCTCCAGACTGTCATTCCCTGTGAGACGCGTGCGAGCGGCCTGCTTGCATAGACTCTGTTACATAATTAATGCAGTGTGCCTTCTCATTCAGGCATGTTCACTGTGTCAGTCTTGGCTATGCGTTTTATATTCCGTTTTATCTTGTTTTTCAAGCTGGCCTATCTCATTCGCTTTCTTTCATTCTTTTGTCTTTCTCTTCTCTTCTGTTTCTCACTCTCTTCTTCATCCCCATGCCTACGTCTTTCTGCGTCTGCCTACTTTCTTTTAACCGACTCCCTCATTATTTCCCACGTGCCTCTTGTGCCTCTCTCCTTCTTTCACATTCTATCTTTTCAGGGAGACTGTACACAGACTGACTGCTTGTTAACGTCCCATTTCGTCTTTATTTTTCAGAGTTGATTTATCTAGGCATATAAAGACGGTTGTAACAGAAGAGCCGCCTCTCGTCATATCATCATTGCCCGGCGTGACAGGAGCTGGCAGCCAATAGTAGGAGCCCTGCTGGCTCACCTGATGCTTATTGTACCACCAAGGTGATACACAGCATCGAAACCCATGTCCAGGTGCACTATAGCCGTGCAAGTCGGTAACCGTCTGGCCTCTCACCAGGGACGCCACACCCCGATTTGTTTTCACATCCCTATGGACAGTCTCCCTTTTTATTAGTATTTCAATAGTCTTCACTCCCCACATGCCCAAAAACAGCAGCTCTCGCCAACCGTCGCAAAACGCGGTGTAGTACTGAGCAAAATTGACAGGCGGAGCGGCACTGCAGCTGAAATGGCAGCAGACCTTGCCTTGAGTCGCAGCCAGACGGTAGGGAGGGGACATATGTGATTGCTCATCTATATGCTGCAAAAGCTTACCTTAAAGAAAGCATGAGTCATGCATCGAGCAGAGACTCAGCAGTGGGGCGTATTCCTCGGTGAAAACCCTGAGATCAGAAACGAGACGAAAAACAGCACAGACGAATGTCAGACTCGAGTCGAGTCAAAGGAAGTTAGTGGGTCATTGGCGATGGAAGGCACCCGGTTGTGCCAGAGGGGTGGGTGGGATTGCGAAAGGCACAATGTGGGCAGTGTTGCTGTGGCTGAAGTTAATTGGATTTCCCTGGTGCCCACTCCTGGCCACACGCAGGGCCGTGACATTAAATGCCCTTATCCATGACAGAAGAATAAGACAGAGTACAGAGAAAGCCACTAGTCTTAAGAAGCCCTACTGATGGTCCCCAGTCACCTCTCGTGCTCTTTCACAATTCCAGCTCAGCCGGGGCGGTGCGGGACCGCAGGGGTGGGCAGCTTGGATTTATGCTATAAAAGGCTGCAGAAAGTATTAGGATACTTGAGTAAAAAAGTGTGAATTTTATTCAAGAATAGTAATCTGCAAACAAATCGTGCAAAAAAAAAATACTTTTCTAAACCACTTTTTTTCCATTACATTGAATTTTTTTATTTCCTTTTTTTTTTCTTTTTCAAAAGAAAAAGAAAGGGTCAGTGAGACGCATGCTGTAGATAATACAGTCTTCATAAACATGTCTAAAAATCTTAACAGATTTGCTCAACCTTACTTATTGCAACCAGAATATACAGACGATGAACTAAGAGAGACTGACATTCGTACTCTTGTGAACTTGTGGCAGAGACTAAGACAGAATAGAAGAAATTGTTGAGTAAACTCCTTATTTTCATTTTCTTTGCGCACAAAAAGTATTCTCATAGCTTTATAACATTACAGTTGAACCACTGATGTCACATGGACTATTTTAACAATGTCCTAGGTCTGGGCGGTGTTTTGCCACGATTTTATTTTTTAGTAATCAAAGAATCGCGATTTAGAATAGAAATATTACCAAACGTTAGAGTTAGACACTATGCCAATGATAACAGTAAAGAGAAAAGAACGATCCAACCGCATGACGGCACACGTGATTAAAGGAAAGGAAAGGGCGTGATGTGTCCATCCAAGTGCACACATACAGTAGTGAGTAGTGAACAAACACGCACACACACACACCGTGAACACACACCCGGAGCAGTGGGCAGCCATATTGCTATTGCTGCGGCACCCAAGGAGCAGTTGGGGGATCGGTGCCTTTCTCAAGGGACTCACCTCAGTCGTGGTATTGAGGGTGGAGAGAGTGCTGGTTCTTCACTCCCTCCATCTTCAATCCCTGCTGGACCTAGGAATCAAACCCACAACCTTTCGATTACAAGCCGACTCCCTAACCATTAGGCCACGGCTGCCGTGTGACGTGTGACGTGTGACGTGGTCATAACACCATCCACACATGCGCTTTTTTGTTGACAAAGACGGAATGTGGAATAGGAAAAACATGCAAAAAGATGGGAGTGAACTTCTTTTAACTTGCTTCGTGTTTTTAGAATGGCGATCATGCACGAGACGCTGCAAGAGAGGCGAGTGCAACAGTCAAATACGTCCACGTTTACATAGAATAAACAATGGAAAAGCAGTGCAATCGAATATAAAACCTGTGGAAAAACTACTACTGTATGTCTGATATTTCATGTTCGCATCATGATGACAGGCTGGAAGCTGCTGTTCAGAACATTTCTAGTTAATAATAGTCTACTTGTGTTATAACTTAAGTCATTTTGAATTTTAATTACCTTGACTTTTGAGATCTTTTTAAAAGTATTTTCCTCGTATTATTTCTGAACATATAATATGTATAAGACAAGTCTGTACAAGATCCAGTCGTAGTTCATGCATCTTTTCTGCAAAGATATTTAACAAGTGATTTGATTTACATCATGTTGACAACTTCATGTGTTGTGCACTTGGAATAGAATTTTCTTTAATAATGATAAAGAAAAAGTTACTTGAATCATGTTGTATTTACATTCTCAAGCAGACTAGCTAAAAATAGTAAAACATCGAGAATCGGTCAAACGTTCTGAAAAAAATCGAGATTTCTTTTCTTTTCTTTTTTTTTTGCCAAATCACCTAGCCCTACATTGTCCTTACTAACTTTCTGGGTCTAACCCTAACCCTACGTAGGGTCAGAAAGCTCTCAGATTTCATCAAAAATATCTTAATTTGTGTTCCCAAGATGAACAAAGGTCTTACAGGTTTGGAACGACATAAGAGTGAGTAATTAATGACAAATTAATGAATCCCTTTAATGTTTACAACACTGATAACAATAATAAATGTTTTATGAGCAACAAATCAGCATATTAGAGTGATTTCTAAAGAATCGTGTGACACTAAAGACTGGAGTAATGGCTGCTGAATTCAGCTTTGCTAACACAGAAAACTAAACTATAATATTTCAAAATATTACTTTTCTTACTGTGATGTTGATCAAATAAATGCAGCATTGGTGAGCATAGCATACTTGTTTCAAAACCATCATCTTACACTGCAAAAAATGATTTTCTTCCTTAGTATTTTTGTCTTGTTTTCTAGTATAAATATCTAAAAATTCTTGAATCAGGATGCATTTACTGGATTTAAGTAAAACGACTATTACGTCTTGTTTTCTGAAAAAATTACCCAAATTGTGTTAGTTTTTGCTTAAAACAAGCAAAAATATCTGCCAATGGGGCAAGAAAAATAATCTTGTTTAGCCTTTGATTTAAGATTATTTTTCTTACCCCATTGGCAGATATTTTTGCTTGTACTAACACAATTTAAATATATTTCTTTCAGAAAACAAGACATAATATCTTAAGTCATTTTACTTGTCAAGTAAATGCATCCTGATTCAAGAATTCTTAGATATTTATACTAGAAAACAAGAGAAAAATACTAAGGAGGAAAATAATTTTTTGCAGTGTAACAACCCCAAGTTAAGAGAATAAAGGTAGTTCCCATTATTACATTTTTTTGTTTACATCTATACATGTGTAATTGTGGTTCACTGTATTTCAAAACAGGGTAACAGTCTTCAGGAACAGGAGCGAAGCCTACGAGAGAATCACGACATGAAGGCTAATGATCCCGTAAAGGCCAGAGATTAAATAAGACATCTATCAGCAATGCGAATCATGTAAGTGACAGCTCAGATTTGGATGGAGACCTATTAGACTGCATTTTAGAACTTTTGTGATGTTAATGTGACCGAAATAATGAGCAAGATTGCATATTATCCTTTAACATGGGAAGACAAAAAGGGTCTGAGCCCCTGCTGCGATGTTTAGCCCGTTTGATTGTGTTGATCTCCAGTCTTGCAGTGCAGCAGCCCATTCCAGCCTATTCTTTAATGGATAGTGCACGAGAGCAGGGGAGCATCATTAAAAAACCCATTTTGAGGCCTCCTTGTCTCCCATTAAACTTAACAGCCAGCCTTCCCCATTAGTTTTTATCCTCCTTTTTAAGGGGTTGGGGGCAAGGGCCCTAAAACCATGAAGGTTAATTGGCTACCCAGAGGATAGAGTGATTGAGTTCAATCTCCACTTTTTGGAAGCCTTGAAAACAGACCGTAGGGGCGGCATTGAGGAAAACAAAGTCTGTTGCAGTGGCACACTCAAAATGCACACCACACTGTCTTTTTTCCTCTGAGGAAAACGGCTGCTTAAGCTCTGGGGAGAGCTGACCGCTTTGAGAGGAAAAAAGGGAGGGTATTTGCACGTAAAAGGTTTGCTGAGGTTTTCCGCGTTGTGAAGCTGACTTTATACAGAGATGAAGCCTTTGGGCAAGGTGGGTAGGCTCCCAGGGTTTGTGGCCGTAACTGATCTCACTCACCAGTTCCTGTCTTTAATCTTTCATCAATAGCTGATAATCTGCCCGGCTGAAATCATTTCTATGCAGGGGGAAACTGAACTGAATTTTAACCCACTGAGATCATCTGCAATGGGCTGTGGGAGGATGCAGTGAGGACAGAAGGATGAAGGAGCGGGGAGATGAAGGCATGCCTGTGAACTCTGTCAGTCATTGCCTGTTTGATGGTACGTGTCCTTATGCATTTCAGCCCATCATTTCATGTTTACACCAGGGCAAATGAATATACATCAGAGTGGCAGGATACAGAAAGGCCAGTTGCCCAGGGTTTTAACCTTTTCGTAATGGCTGTAATCAGGAGCAGGAGGCGTCATTTTACTGTTACGATTCAGGATGAGTCGTAATACGGTAGAAATGGAACCCCGTAATGGCTTGTATGAAGACAAATACGGAAATATCGCTGAGAACGGGAATGGGGGAGAGCTTCTATGCACTCAGATGCATGCTGCGTTATTATAAAGGGGGTTAAAAGAGAAATTCTCGCACTGCCGCAGTGACAGAGCAGCCGGTTCTCCCTTGTATTTTCCCTCTATCTTTTTCTCCTCTCTTTTTTTTTCCCTCTCTCTCTCATTCACTCACACCCTCCTCTCTCTTTTCTACCCAGCTGCAGTGATAAATGTCTCTTTGTATTCCGGACAGAAAACTGCCGGGTACAATGTACTTGTCAGAAGACAGCTGATTTTTTTTTTTTTCCCTTCCTTCACCGCTGCAGAGTTTATTCGTAATCTTTCCTTGAGTGAGTGAACCCCGGCGGTCCAAGAAACAAAATGCAATACACAATTGACATTTGCTAAAGCAAATAAGGTGTGCAACAGATTATCGTGTTTGTATAAGCGTGGGTGTGTTTTGTGAGTGCGGTCCGCTCTTTTAATCAGCGCGCATTTCGGTGGACACGCGTGTAGTTTTGTCCGTAAGCGTGGATCAGGAATGTCGAGTTTTAGTGAAGCGAGCTGAGCTATTCTAATGGGAGTTAATGGAGTTGAGTGGGGCTTGCTGTGGGTGCTGCGGGCTTCGTGCCAGCAGGGATCTCATCCTACCATCTATTAAACCGCCTGCCCACCGATCGCAGCTCATTTTTTGGCAGCACTCGCCACACAGTCCAATCCAATCCCGTCAAACAGAGAGGCTCTGAGGATGAGGGTCTGGTTTAGCTCGGCGTCGGCACTGATGAGATTTCGCCTGATTGGATGAATTTCCTAGTTCTCGGTGTGTGATCTGCAATTTATGTGACCCCTATAGGGCTCAAAAATAAGGATTCTTTTTTCTTTCTTCTTCTGCTGGCCTTTCCAATATTTTTACTGACAATATTTTTTTTTTCTTCTATTTTAGAAATGTATTTTTATATATATATTGTACGATTTTCATGAAAATGTTTACTTTTGTTATATTGCAAATAAAAATTTGCAAAAAAATGGAAATGTATGCAGTGCAGTATAACTCCAGAAATTCATAGACTTTTAAATTTCAACAGACTTTTGCTGAAAATTATGTGATGCGATATAAAACATTACTGATTGTTTTTCTTATTGGTGATTTTTGGAATTCGACAAAACCTTTTCTAATCAAAATCTGTGCTATTTTTTGTTATCTACCAGCTGTAGGTAACATTTTCTTGGTGACATATCAGCAGAACATTGAAGACAATTTCTAACACTTAAAAAAAATTCATGCTTTGATAAATCACAAATAATTATGGCATAAAAAATAAATTATAACAAATGTAGTGCTGTCAAATTATTATTTGTAATTATTTGAATAATCATTTATATTTTTAAAAATATTACAAATATTATTATTATTCAAATATTACATTATCAATATATAATTTATTATATATCTGTGCATATTTATATTTACATAATACATATGTAAATAAATATAAATAAATAATTTGTACATAATTTGTAATTAAACACAGTATATACATATATTATGTAAACAAAAAAATATATATTTTCAATGCAATTAATCGTGATTAATTTGACAGCACTAACATAATTATCACATTTTTAGCGTAATTATTACTTTTTGATAGTTTTGTCAATTCTGACTCGCATTTCTGACTTATGATTTGTCATAACTGACAACATAATTGACTTTGTATTTCACAATTTCGATCTTGTCAAAATTTTGACATATTTATCTCATAATAATGACCTAGTATGTCATAATATTGACTTCAAAATGATCATTTTTTGGTAATTTTAACTTACCAAAGCTTTTTTTTATGTTCCGGAAAAGGGCTTTCATAACATAATTTCCAACAACAGAATAGAATAAACCTCAGAAAACTAAATGCGACCCTGGACCACAAAACCAGTCATAAGGGTCAATTTGATATTTATACATCATCTGAAAGCTTTGTTAAAATAGGACAATATTTGGCCGAGATACAACTGTTTGAAAAATCTGAGGGTCTATCTGAGGGTGCAAAAAAAATCAAAATACTGAGAAAATAATCTTTAAAATGGTCCAAATGAAGTTCCATGCATATTACTAATCAGAAATTAAGTTTTGATATAATTAAGGTTGGAAATTTACAAAATTTCTTCATGGAACATGATCTTTACTTAATATCTGAATGATTTTTGGCATAAAAGAAAAATCGATAATTTTGACCCATACAATGTATTTTTGGCTATTGCTACATATATACCCATGCTACTTAAGACTGGTTTTGTGGTCCAGGGTCACAAATGTTTACATTTGCAAGGCATAAAAATGGATGTAAAAATCAGTAAATGCAAGCTTTGCGGCAAAGCAGCACATGTGACATTTCTGTCAACTGGCCCAGAAATCTCTCGCACTGGCTAGCGGACCGTCCTAATTGTTAAGCTCTGCTCTGCCCCACCTGAGTAGAAAAATCTGGGGTGGGATACAAAAAATGCTTACTTGGAGACCAGTGCTCCCCAGTAGCAGTTGTTACAATGAGCCCATTACGCATGGAGAGGGTACAAGAGCCCTCCACTGGGATGGACTTTGTCTCACCTCACTATTAGTTACGTTCCGGTTAGAGCCTAGCTGGGGATGCAGTGTAGTTAGCTTCATTTTTACTCTTCTGCGCCCTAGAGGATGCTTTTCCCCCCTGGGCTTTGTTACCTGCGGATTTTCATGAGTGCGAGAGAAAGTAATGTGGGTTTGGATGAGGGCCGCGAGTCGGGAAGGGCCGAGAGGGTACGGAGCAGATGGACATGAGGATGAAAGGTGGGTGGGCAAGAAATCCAGGGTAGTTAAAGACAACTCTCCAAAAACACAGATCAATCAGGATAGCGCAATTTGGCACATTGCAGACGGCGTGGCGCCGCGTTTCAGCTGACCCATCCGTCTATGCGGCTAAAACCCTCGCTCAATGCTTTTCCTATTTTACGATCTCTCTCTCATTAACCCTTAAACGCATGCTTTTTCATTTCTCCTTCCTTTCAGTCTCCCAAATTGACTTGAGATTGAAGAGCAGCGGTTCTTTCTCACCGTGACTATCAAACAGCACATTACCTCACCTTAATCTTCTCCTCTGTGTTGAGCACGAGGCCAATCTCCCAGCATTCCTATCTGTGCAGAATTGCACCCAGTTACATACGTGTTCAACAAACAATTGGGATTCAGCCTGTTTTCTGAGGAGATTATTAACACACAGCCACAAGCGCCGGTACTGAATAAGCAATGGAATCCTGAGCCCTCTCTTCCTCACCGTCCCGCTCTCTTTCTCACTTTCCGTGAATCAAAGCCAGGATTGTCTGGAAAATGAGCTGTCAACCGAGGGTTCGCAATGAGATACATCAGCCTCATTGCCAGCCCTAGAAATAATGAACCGCTCCTTTTTTCCCCCTCTGATATGTTCAATAAGCTACCCATAACAAGTGCAGAAAGATAAGAAGCCCCCTCTTGAGCTGATTAAACCCTATTCCGAGTATTCAGAAGAAGGGTTTTGGAGACTGGGGGTTCAAGGCAGAGCAGCGCTATTCAGAGTTATGTGATTGTATGAGATGTTTTCGCATTTTTGAGAGGAAGGCACACCTTCAAAGAGAACGACCTCAAGGCCTACCTGCCAGAGTACGCCGTGAAAGCTCTGAATAAAAACACGATTAATTTCCTCATTTTTACACAATGCTGTGAAAGTAACCGCTGCAGAGCTAAGCTCCAACACCTTGCAGTAATACTCTGACACCTTATAGAGAGAAAAATGCTTGAATGCAGGAAGTAAACAGCACGTTTAAGGAGGCGTTCACACAGGCACTCTGTCTGTGCTATTTTTTAATCGCTGGTCTGTTTTACACATAGATGGACCTGGCCAAAAACACGTTCTGTTCAACGCCTAGCTTGCTTTTGTGAGACAAGATTTCATAATTTTTTTTTTATTTTTGAATCTTAGTGCTTTAATTGTAGCCATCGAAAATATATGAAGAGTTCAGATGCAAAAGCCTCTAAATCCATCTGGCATATTTCTTTAAAATTAGCATTTTTTCTGGCTACTTTGTATAGGTTTCAAGTACTGGTACTTCTGATTGGGCTGAGGCTGGAATTTAACAAGTTTGAAGATCTGAACTCTTCATATGCAAAAAAAAAAAAAAAAAAACAATTTTCAAACATTTTATTTACACTTAAATTTAAAATTGGATTATTTAAAACAACACTATTCTTTTTAGATTTTCCTTATTCAAATTCTCTGTTAGTGAACTGTTAATACAGTGTTATTTTTGTCATGTTTTTTCAACAAAACGTTTTCACTGAAATTTAATGATCATCATAATTCACATTTTTCATCCCATCCCTTTTTTCTCAAACATCTTATTGACCAATTTAAAATGAAAATTCTGTCATTAATTACTCACCCTCATGTCGTTCCAAACCCGTAAGACCTTTGTTCATCATTGGGACGCAAATTAAGATATTTTTTATGAAATCCAAAAGCTTTCTGACCCTGCATAGACAGCAACACAACTGAAACATTTTACGACTGACACGGGTAAGAAGAAATTGCTGAAGTCGTATTTTTTGCTTTCTTTGCACACAAAAGTATTCTCGTAGCTTTATAACATTAAACTAATGTCACATGGACTATTTTAACAATGTACAACCTTTCTGGGCCTTAAACGTGGTAGTTGCGTTGCTGTCTGTGCAGGGTCAGAAAGCTCTCGTATTTGATCAAAAATATCTTAATTTGTGTTCTGAAGACGAACAAAGGTCTTATGCACTTGGAAAAACATTAAAGACAGAATTTAAATTTTTGCTCGGACTATCCCTTTAACACTGCACTTAGCCCTTAAAAAGCAAAAAGGTGTGGATTTTTTATTAATGTTTTATGACATTTTCATTCTTAGTTCCACACAAATTTAATTAAAAAGAAAAAAAATCTCAATAATATAGCTTTTTTTAATATACCTACATGTCTCATAACAGGCAGAATTTCAGTGAGTCTTTAATGTCTATTTCCGTCAAATGTTAATATTAGTTTTTTAGGGGAAGTCAGCTGTCATGATGCACCCTTGAGGCTGCAGTTCAGTTCAGAGTCGAGAGAAAACCGCACCAAACTGTCAAAGACATCATTTCTCCTGCTCTCTGCACCCTGCTTACCTGACTCTGAGTCCTCTCTCTGTCTTTGTCTGTTCCTGTCTTCATTTTGACATCTGTCAGCATTTGCATTAGGCGATCAGAGACCCCCACGCAAAAAAAAGAAAAAAAGAAAAAAAATGTTCACCTAAAAGTTTAGGGTGAGACTGCAGAGCAAAAACTATTATACTTGTCAATTCTTTTAATATGGGAAAAACTGTCTGGGAAGTTGAGTTTACAGATCACGTATACAGATCTTGCCAGTTACGGGTTGGAGAGATGGAGAGGGTGACTATGGAGGAGGGGTTTGTGATGGGTGGGAGGGGGTCCATGGGGGGTGATGGAGACAAAAAGGGAAACTCTTTTATCAATTTCATCAAAATCAATTAGAAGCCAGAGTCTGCTGATGGGGCATTGGGCGGTGGAGGGAGTGTAAAATCCCGGGGCATGGGAGGAGATACAAGCCCATGGGGACAGAGGAATTGATGAATAAAAGACTCCCGGGGTCGGGGACACTCTGAGTGGAACATGCTGGAACTCAGCAGCTGCAAATTGAGCTGCCAAAGCTCCTCAATCTCCTCGGGGGGTGGGAAAAAAAGAGAGAGGAGAAGAAGAGCTTAATGGTGACTGTCATTTTGTCTGGTGGGACTGGGAACTCTACAAATAGCCTTCAACCAGACCTCTGGCCTAGAACAAACAAAATCAACAGTCGATCCTTGAGGTTCACAGATTGGTTCGGGCCTATAAATGCTCTTGAAGAGACGTGGAAGTATTTTTCACGTTAATATGCTATTTATATCGGGTACCATCACCCTCAAGAGTCTTTTGCTGGTAAACTGATGTATAATTCAAAGCTGGGAGGCTTTAAACACAGAGGGAAGGGTTCAAGCTCTGACGTCTACATTGTAACCCATTCATCACCGTTTCACTTAGCACTGTAGGTAATTCTGCCCTAATGCAATCATTAGTCTTGACTCTTGACCACCGTCTCCCACGATTTCCTGTCAAGGACACGCCATCTCCAGACAAGTGTGATGTTTCGTGCCACAGAAGCCACCATAAATTGGCGTATTCTTAAAAGAAAAGGAGCACATACTGAAGGAGATAGACATAGATCCTGGTAATAGAATAAAAGGCTATGAAGGAAACACCCCTGAGGAAGTGTTTGTGTATTGTGTGTTAAGAGACTACAGTCCTAAGAGGGCTTTTTCCCCCCGTTCTCACACTCCATCTCACAATGGAAAGAGAAATTGGGGAGGAGCCATTTTAAATCTGAGGTAACACTGGGTCCCTGGTGCAAACGTTACCTTTTCAAAGAGCTGCGTGAATCATAAACATTTACACTGCGCGGGAGCCTGGGGAACGAGACAGGAGGGAGCTTGCTATCCCTCAACTTCCTGCCTCTGTTTGTTTCCAGGAAGAATGAGGGTGAAAAAAAAAAAACATGAAAACAAAAGCAAAACGGAAAAACAAAGAAGAGTCTTTATATCCAGACTCTCTGTTTATGTCCTTTGGCAATTGCAGTTTAAACTTGTTTCACTGTACTAGAACAGTAAAAGGGTAGATCAGAGGTATTCCCACTACAACCGCTATATGCCTCAGTGTCCTGGTGAATGAGTGTGTCTATTTCCTAACTGGGAATTCTGCCTCAGTGATTTTGTCAAGGTCTAAATTTATTGCACTAACACCAAACTCTAGTGTAGCACTCTTTACACAAAAATAAGGTTGGAAAACACTTGTCAGAATTTTCAGTAACAAGTCTACCTGAGGTTTCTGAAGTCTCGTCCTCGGTTTTGAAATTCTCGCCCTTGGTTTTGTGTTTGCGCCAATTCATTTGAGTCAGCAAGCAACTTTAGCAAGTAATAAAGTGCAACAACGCCCACCTGCTTTTTCAACAGCATTATAAGCCATGATCAAAACCAAGAAGTTATAAGATGAATCACAACTCTGTAAACTTTGAGATAATGTAGGAGATAATGAAATAATGTAGGCTGATGATTTAGACAAAAACATACACCATTGATTAACAACCTCATAGCTGCCAGGAGGTCAATCAATGGGATTTTTCAGTAATGGAGGATCAATTCCATTATATTTCTGGATATATAAGAACAATTGTCTGTTCATTTTGTGTTTATCAACAGGCTGTGGATAAAGACATTTAAAGCACTCCACTGAGAGGTGTATGTCCACTGCTTTGCATTTCATTGGGGACACAGGGCTTGTAGCTGCTGCAGAATAATACGATAGAAGACATGCCTCAAAATGACATTAGTATCTGATACTTGTCACCGTCTAATGGCTTTGGTTAAAACCGACGACAGCGAAGTTGAAGTGCCTGCTCATTTTGCTTATCTGCTATCCTTTATTTTCAATGTTTGCTTGCTCATGAGCAGATAAGAGCTTTGCTAATGATAAAATGGCTGACCTGGAAAGGCTTCATCTACTTGTAACATTCTCTGTGTACATTTTTCTAATTGTGTCCAATTACGTGAGTGCCGAGCTGGAGGGTTTGTCAGAATGCATTTTATGAGTCCTATATATGCATTTCTCTTACAGAGAGACGTCTACAACCGCTTAAACTGTAGTCATGAGACTCGCTAATCATTGTTCATTATACGTTGACAGGAAGTTGGCAGTGTAAGAAATGCAGAAAGATCTCCATCATGGAAAGCCAGAGGCTTGTAATTCCTCTCAGCCATTTCCATAGCTTAGAAAACACGGCAAGCCTAACAAACAAATCTGCTGATGCATCTGACGCATTTACATATAAAATGTAAATGGGAGGAAGTTTCATCCTCTCCGGTTGCCAGGTAGCCATACGTCTTGCGATTCATCTGGAGAGCAAACTGGTTAATTAGCCTGCTGGAATTAGCCATAGAGCACACGATCTGGACCAAATGAGATCTTAATTGGTTCACCTGCCAATTCTACATAATTCAGGCTCCTGCTTTACAGAGGGGAAAAAAACCACAATGAGCAAGAACAAGCTAAATTATTTTATAGCTGTTAACTCGGTCTTTTCTCTTCCTCAGCTCTCTTATTAGGCTCTTTTTCCCCGAGCAAGACACTGAGATCTGTAAGCAGTACTATGAGTCACACACAGCCAGGCTTGATTTTGCAACCCACAATGCCTCACGTTCTTTAAACTCCAATCTGAGAGACCGTCCTGCCGATTTTAATGACCTCGCCTCCCTCAGAAATGCTCTTTATTCTACTCTCTTTCTATTCAGCAAATGTCAAGCTCTCATTGTAATTCAGAAAATTGGTTGACTAATTTCCATCCGACAAGAATAGAGTTCTCGCTATTGACTATTAGCGGCCGCTGGAGGTGTTCCATTGTTCTAAATTACACAGATCAAAGGCTGATTGAGCATGACAACACAAAACAATCGGTGCAATAAAACCATTTGGAGCCCTCTTTTGGTCTTCTCCGCGCTTTGATTTTCTGTGGCGCTGCCACTCGTCGCTCTATAACTTTGTAGCATTGAGTGGCAGTAGCTGAGAGTGAACATGACCTCCTACTGACTCCTGCCAACATACCGGATGTCTTTAACGGCAGTCGAAAAAAAAGAAACATCAACATTAATTCCCTGCTAAATGATCCGCGTGAATTATGCATGAGGAGACTGCGTGATATGTAGATTTCCACCTTCAACCTTTGTCAGCCTAATTGCTGCCATTTAGGTCTGGATCTGAAGTGTTGCAGTCGACTGTAGACGTGGCTCACATCCGTCAATAATGTTCCTGGGCTCGTATCAAAGACACGCCAGGAAGAGAAGTGCTGTCTGTGCATTAGCAAGGCGCCTCAAGGCCGACTCTGCCTACGAAGCTACGGCTTAAAACTTTTTTCGGGATGCTTTAAGCTAGTTGAGACCTTTCTGTCTTACCTTGGTCAGGTAGCTGCGAGTTGTTGGGGGGTGCGGTCATATTCAGCACGTCATTGACAGCTGTGTCGGCGTAGTGCCCTCTCTGAACGTCATGTTCGCTGTCGGTTTGGTCGCTCTCCTCGTGGCCACTGTCCTTCAGACTGTTTCCTTCCATGTCCTTGAATGTTGACGTGCTACAGCCAGGTGAAGTAGAAAAGACGAGAGAGAGAGGAAGAAAGTTTTATTTAACTGTCAACTTTGGTTTCATCATACTTTCAGTCTCTTCACCCAGTGTTACCCTTTGTTTAGCTCTTAGCCGCACAGATGGTAAAGCTGAAAAGAGGAGACTTTTTTCACTTTCTGATATGGTGGGGTAAAAGGATCAGGGGTGACTGCTCTATGACTGCACGGAGCTCTTATGTGTTGCTGTGGTCAAAGTTTCTATATTTTATATAGACTATGTCAGAAAAACATCTTGTATAGCTGTTGAGTGTAGAGGCAGTAAAGGGATCGTTCACCCAAAAATGAAAACTGTCATTTTGCACACATTCAAGTCTTGTGTGTGTAACATAAAATGTGAATATTGAAAAATATCCTTCCTGCTCTAAAATGAAAATGAATTGACTAAGCCCGTCAAAGTCCAAAATAACCAAAAAGTATTTTAAAAGTGGTCCATATGACTTGATGGCTTTGTCTGAGGAACAGACCAACACTTTAGTCATAATGTGATGCTAATGTAAGGAATTATTATCAGTGGTACTACTACATATATAATATATATATAAATTGCGGCAGTGCTGTTTTAAAAAAAATATATATATATTAATTTCAGGTATTTGTCTGTGGAACAGACCAACACTTAAGAGCTGGGGGGTGAAAATTCAATTTTTTGAATTTGAAGATCAAGGTAAATTGTACTTAATTTGTCTTCTGGGAAACATTTAAGTGTCTTCTGTTGCTTCCAATGGGCAGTACAAAATGGGGGGAAAAAAAGACATTTCAACAAAATAAGAAAAATTTGGTCATCTTCATCCTGTTCAAAAGTTTTCACCCCCCAGCTCTTAATGCATCGAGTCTCTCAATTGTCCTCAGTGTGAAAAATGGATCTCAAAATCATACAGTCACTGCTGGAAGGGGTTCAAATATGCAAAAAATAATGGAAAACTGAAGAATCTGCAGGAACTGGAGGATTTTTCTGAAGAAAAGTGCTCAGTTTAAAGGGACTCATGAACAACCATCACAAAACAAAAAACAGTCGTAGATCAGCCAGGTAACCACACACAGTATTAAGAACCAAGGGTTTCCAAACTTTTGAAGCGGGTTATTATAATAACTTCAGCCAATTTTTTTGTCTTGTGGACTATATGTAAACATCTTTTATGTAAAATATCTTACTCAGGACAGTACTAAATAAAAAATGCATTTTGTATGACCTCTCTTATTTTGTTAAAATTGTTATATATATTATATTCTGCATACATATATATAAAATGTGACATCTTTGGAAAAAAAAAAAAAACAGTACAGACAGACATCTTGTATTACACCCCTGCATACAAGATGAGCTATCAATATTTATGGTTAATTTTCCTGGAAGAGAAAGACTTTTACATTTTGACAAAAATCTACAAATATTTGATTTCATGGGGTTTTCAGGTCACTTTGTCTAATTAAGGAGAACTTATTTTGGTCACATACATTTGTACAAGTTTTAAAGTAAAGGTGTAATAATTTGAGCAAACTGTGCTTTCCCTCTTTACCCTCATTCACTGACATAAAAGAGCGAGAGGAGGGAAAAAGCTGCCAATTGACAGCTGCAGTGCACAAGCCTGATTTCCCTTAATTTGATAGTTAGCCCAGTGGAACACATTCTGCCTCTGAAGCAACAGCGAGGATCAGAAACGCATGCGTACACATACACACACTGACATACATAGACAAAAGCATCTCTGTAGCCGCTTCTAAGGGGAAAGAGAGGAGGGAGAGAGAGAGAGAAGGATTCTAGCAATGTCACTGCAATGGTGGTAGTGCAGCCTCTGATTTTATCAGTCTAATTGCACCTGTCCCAGTCTGTTCGCCCACAGGCTCCGGAGGGGATTTCTTTGTAGTGTCGCAGAGCCAAACAGTCGACACTTGAATACTCTTTGTTTATGTAAACATAGGCAACGCTTTTTTCAGAAGATAAAATTGCTGTAATTGGTTTGAAAAATGCAGTACTGAGGTAAACTGGAATGTTTTTTGCTTCAGGTAAGAGAGGCAGTGCACATCCGTCGCAGCCGGGCCCCCAGGCGCCCGAGGACCTTCATTAGGGATGTCTGCATGCCAATGCTCCGTGTCAGTCAATAGCCTCCTTTTAGGTGGACTGAGGAATGCTGGCCAAGTCCTGCCAGTACAAAGGATCTATTGTCCTTGCGCTTTTCTTCCACAATGCAAAATAAGGTTACCTTTTCCTTATCTCCGTGGCATTACAAAGCCCTCCTTGTGTGTACTGAGGAAGAATCCTCTGCAATTCCAGGATTTAAATTCCTGTAGATTTAGCGATCTGATTAACATCTACATGGATGTAGCTTAACCGCCCAAGCCTCCGCTCTGGGCTACAGCTTTAATATTCCCTAACATGTAATATGTATACACGTTTTTGCAGGGATTTGATGGAATTATTCATATTGGCTAAGAAAAGAGAACTACTCGATGAGGATGTGCTTAATCACTTATGATACTGAATTATTAAAGGTTAACACTGGCCATTTATAAACATGTTGAGTATTAATATCTTGCCTACAGTATGTGGCCAAACCCTAAAACGGATTTATGAACCAAAAACTTTTTTTTGTTTTGTTTTGTTTTTTTTATGACAAATGCCATCTTAAAAGTATGGAAGCCCATTTCCACCACTTAATAAAAAATGAAAAGGCAACTGCGACTTTTTATCTCTCAGTTCTGACTGCAATCGCAATTCAGATTTTTTGTGTGAAATATAGGAACTATGAAATATAAATTTGCAATTGCGAGTTAAAAAGTCAGAACTACAAAATATAAACTTACTACTCTGTGAAAAGTCATTTTTTTGCCATTTTTAAATTTTTTATTCAGTGACGGAAAATGAAACATAAGACACACAAGAAATGGGCGTACTTATCATGAATTTTTTTTTTTTTTTTGTAAGATAAATAGAATGATGTTCTAATCTACTGTACTATAACCGTATGTCCTTTCATTGAAACTAATATGCAATATGCAATATCAGAATATATAGGACATAAATTCTATTGCTCATTACATATGCAAATGTGGTGTTTATTAAATGGTGAGCAGCATAAAACAGCACTTTTTAAGTTAAAAAAAAAAAAAAGTATGATCGGACCACTTTATGAACGCATCAGAATGAGTGAGATAAGTTAATCTGATTGCTTTATAAAGACATACCTTTTAATTAGGTGTGCTCTGCTGTTTACATAACTGGAGTCAATGGAATAATTCTCCGTCTGGGGGAAAGAGACAGAATTAAAGGGAGAGAGAGGGAAAAAGAAAGAGAGAGAGAGAGAACAAAAATGAATTTAATTATGCAGCAACCAAAATAATGTCACCAGTAATTGCCTTTCAATAGAAATGTTATTTTACACAAAGACTCTAGTTAGCTGCCTGGGCTTTCAAAGGCAAACTCTCCCATTCTCTTTCTAAGCACATGTGGCCTGTTCTGCTGCAGTGAGTCTGCTCCTGTCGTCACTCCTCCAGCCTCCCCCCACCCACAAAATCATCCCTAGTCAGACCACGCTCTTCAAAATGTCATTAAGCCAGATAGGGGAATAGTAGAAGGAGGGGTTGGGGGTTAGAGAAGAAAGTTTCCTCTCTTCGAGTGCTGCTTTTCCTCGCGCCACTTTTGAGGATGCTAATATGAATATTTCAAAGAAATAAATAAACGGAGGAAGGAAATTAAGAGCATGCCAGGGGATTTTTTAACTTCACAAATGCAGATGAAAAGGCCTCAATGATCTGCATATGATGACTCTTTGACCCATATTGAAAAAGAGACTTCAGAGTCTTCTGGAAAGCAGCGCTTTTTGAATAAATGACTAGAAGTACACAGTAGCACTGGGTGATGTATTTCAAGTATTTGCTTGAGTATATTTGTGGCGGTATTGCGAGTGTTAGGAAATTAAGCAAAGTCATGAATAATGCACAGACTTTATTTATTTGACCATTAAATTTTATAAACAGCAGACTAATTTCACAATCCTCTTTGTTTTGTGACTTGCAGGAATGAAAGCGTTAAGACATGTTCTTAAAAAAATGGTTTAAACGTCGGTAAGTTCTATTCATTTCCATGAATCAAACTTTCCATTGAATCAGATCAATATTTGGTAGACAAATATGTAAATAATTATTGCTGTTAATGACTATTGCTCTGTTGGTGCATATAATGATACTTAAATGTGACCCTGGACCACAAAACCAGTGTTGAGCATATTTGTAACAATTGTATGGGGTCAAAATTATCGAATTTTCTTTTATGCCAAAAATCATTAGGATATTAAGTTAAGAATTTCCTACCGTAAATATATCAAAACATAATTTCTGGTTAGTAATATGCATTGCTAAGTACTTAATTTGGACCATTTTCTCAATATTTAGATTTTTTGCACCCTCAGACTCCGGATTTTCAAATAGTTGTATCTCAGCTAATTATTGTCCTATCCTAACAAACCATACACCAATGGAAAGCTTATTTATTCAAAATTCATTGACCCTCATGACTGGTTTTGTGGTACAGGGTCACAAATATTCTTCCCTACGTTCATTTAGTAAAATACTGGCTAGTTAGATTCAACATGCAGGTATTTTCCATGGGGAGACACCTGCCTCCTCTCTCAGCCTCAACTTCGGCTGATTCTAAGCCGAGATAGAAAAAGAAGTCAATGGCTTCCTTCCAGGGGTATGTCTAGCCATCAGCCCCCCTGACAACAGCAGTCACCCAGACGATAAGAAGGTTAATGCAGACAGTGCAACACGACCAATGATTATGCCGCCAGCCAGGGACATCCAGACTAGCTGCTGGGAGACAGATACAAGCTCTCATAATCACAGATGGAATAACTCTGCATAAAGATCTATGATCCCAAACACATGCGCATTTCCTTCATCTGTGTATCAACAGTGACTGAGGGATCCCTACAGCGCGAGATGTGCGTGTCAACAACCGTAAACACTTGAAAGTGACATGCTAGTGGAATTAATTTCAAGATGGATTTATTGAATTCCATACGTTTAGTTTTCATTCAAAATTCACTCTTGTTTAACAGTGTGGTAATGCTCATCACTGTCCACCTTAGACCTTCTTCCATCACCAGTCAATGAGCTGCTGCGTACAGTCTCACCTCCGCACTCTCTAATTACCTCCACGCATGATAATATTTTAATTACAAGTGACGGCTGACCAGGCATCTAATTGAGATTTTTGGGCTGGTGAAATCTGGACCCACTGAAGGTTAACGCTCTCTTTTGTGTGTATGTGTGCGTGTGTGTATGTTCTTGCCTGTGTGGGTGTTTGCTGTGGCTCTAATTAAACCTTAAGTCATAGTAATCAAGGAGATAATTTGTAAAAAGCCATTTTAATTAACATTATATTAGCAGACCTCAATTTGGAACATACTCTTGTTTGTTCTCGCAGCAGCTCACAAGGTAGTTATTTGCCTCTTTGTTCCTGTCCGGCTTGACTCCATTAATATCAAAGTAATGGGCATGAGCAATTATTTCAGTACTCTAACAGGGCAGGTGTATAAATATATATATATATATGTATGCAGAGAATTTTGTTTTTTATGCCACCTGTGCTCTACTTTAGTCCCTGTGAGAACTCATTACAGAGCCTTTCCATCTCCACAGTCGTCCACAAAAAGACTAATGAACAGCAATGGACTGAGTAACAAGGGGAAAGCTTCATTAAAAAAGACAGTATACAAATTTCCAAATGATCTGCCTCCGTGTGGCCGGCCATAATTGGTTCTGAGCGGCGCCATTCGGAGCTCTGCCGGGAGAGCGAGATTCCTGGCTGTCCTTCTCGTGTATCTGCGCATACGAAGCTTTGCTCTTGCTCTCCTCGGCCGTGACACTTAAAACAAATGAGAGCCCTGTTGAAATGCAGTTACGCCGTGCGGATCGCTGACCCTTTTACGAGAAGAGTCGCTATCGATGATGCAGGCTCAGTCATCTCAGCAGATTTCCTTCTGTTGACATTTTGATCTCTCTGCTTATATCAGAGTGGGCTAATTGGAGTAATAGCTTCAGTTATGCAAATGCGGCTGCTGTTCCGCAGAGACTTCTCACTGCTGGAGATTACGAAACGCGCTTCGGTAGCATATTCGAGCAGATATCAACACGTTCTTTGAAGAACGTGATAGATAAGTGCCATTATTCCACAACAAAAGCATCTATTGATGTGTGGTGATGATTCGCTAATGGATCGTCATAATTAGTAAGCTTCACCCATATCAATTGTATTGCGCAACGCTCCTTTGTGTTTTTCATTAATTCAGGTTGATGGCCAGAGGGCATTTAAGAGGCGCCCTTGGCCCTTAGAGGTCTTTATGCCAGAGAGCTTCCATGCATTAGCAGCAATCTTCCTGTAAAGTAATGTACTGTATGCCTACACCGCTGACCGCCATCAAATCATAAGGGCTATCAATATTTCTTTCACAGAGGTCGGATTTCAGGCTCGGAGATGAGGGCTGCTTAAACTACAGACGAGCTGCCACAAATGGCTACTTAATCAGGTTCTACAATGTGTTGTTATGATCCGAGTGGCCCCAGTTTGGCGGCCGGTGTCACCCTATCCCCTTAATTATTGTTGTGTACTCTTCCCACATACTTGAGGGTCCGGTGGGCCAGATCACACCCTAAGAGCTCTGTGAACGAAGGCGGAAGGGCCGGAGAGGAAAGTAATGGAAAGGGGGCGGTAAACCTCTTTTTTTTTTTCTCTCTTTTTCTCTCTAACCCGCAGCCTCTAACCCCGACAACCCTCCCCACCGAACTCGTCCAACTTCAGCCAGCGGAGAGGAAAAGCAATCTCCTCGCTTAGTTGCCGCTGTGAGATTTGATTTGCCTTCTTCTCAGCGTGACAATTGGTTCCGTAGGCCGGATGTGAGAGCATTCATTGTACGGGGGGCCAGATGCACTGAGCGAGTGGAGCAGGAGTTCTTCAGGTGGCAGAGGAATGGAAAAAAACATACTTGTCACACCTCTGCTGCAATTTATGTATTATCTTTTCTAAGACCGATGCATCAGCACGACTTGCATTTACACATTCAAATTACGCAGTAATTCAAACTGCACGCTATCACAGCGATTAATAATTATCAGACTGTACCCTTGTTTTCAGCACCGTAGATAAAGTGCCTATTAAATCTGATTTTAATTCATTTCTGCAGTTAAATTAAGGCTTGAAGCATTTCTTTTTTCATTTTAGGGAGTGGTTGGGGACAAAAAAAATGTGTCTTGAAGATCAAGCGAGTTTTCTTTTTCTTCTTTCCAACTTCACTAAAGTTCAAATGCTCCTAATATGTCACAGTCGGAGGCAGAAAAGCATTCTCACTGTGCTTCCACTGAATACAAATGTTGTAGCTAAATAAAATTATTTTAAAACAGCGTTACGTATTACATGAGCTAAAAAAATAAGCAATATGAAAGACCTCAATTAAAACACAACCGTTCCATTTACTCATTTTAATAGCGGTTTGGTGCTTGGTGTTATTTGGAAGCTGACTCTTCAGTCATCTTAAGGCATATTTACACAGTCCCCAGAGTGCTGGGAGGAAATCGGTACTCATAATGAGTCCTGTTGTTTATTTACCTCCTTCCACAAGGAGCTTACCGAGGAGAGGTTATCACGAGGCAAAGGCAGGTAGCGCATAGCTATTTTCTCGTTAAAAAAAGCAAAACTGGAGACAGGCTTTGTTGAGCGGGGCTTAGTGATAGGAGCAGAAATGAGCCTGTAGCAAGGGTGGCATTTTCCACGGAGGCTTAGGAGATGTCTATATGTCTACAAATGTAGTGCTGCAGTGTGGCTGCAGAGAAATTGCGTGTGTGCTGTTTGACTGCGTGAATGGAGCAGGGGAGTCTCACACCCGCCGGCACACTGAAAACCAATCTCAACATGGAGCCGCTCTTCACAGACATCACGCGCTTTCCCTTTCTTCCGTCTACGACACGTAGGCCTTCCTTTACTTTTTGTCATTGTTTTCTTGCCTCCTACTTTCTCAAAGCCTTCTCTTTTCACCACACCATCTCTTTGGTAGGTCTACGGCATCTCTAAGCCACTCCGCACGGCACCCGTGACGACAGGAACGGACCACCGCGGCTTCATCTCCGCACCTGGTAGGAGTGGATTTATCCTTCCTTCCCCAGCTCAGAGAAACACGGCGCTCCTCAGCCCGGTGTTAGGTTGCCAACGCCTGATTATAGAATTTCCCATAGATCCTCTGCCATCTGCTAGATTATAGATTCTCCCCCCCACCCCAACCCTTTCTCTTCCAGACCGTGTGAGCCCTCGGGGAGGCTCGACGGTATAAAGGGAGGTGAAGGAGCGCCTCAGGCTCGCCCTGGCATCGGGATGAGATTACATTTTCTATTTCTGCCTCTTCGGCAGGAGCCATGATGAATATGAAGACTTGTTGACGTTTAATAGCGCCCGGCTACCTGCAAACACAAATTATAACGAATCAATCGCTACGGGAGTCCATGTGACAAATAAGCTGCCATATCCTCGAGATCATTCCACTTCATCACCTGTCAATTCACACTCAACTCAATTTGGCCCGTCGCAAATCCATCTTATTATGAAAGGGAACCATTTCCAAGGGTAAACACTTTTGGAGCTTTAAACTGGCTATGTGTTATTGTATTTATTACTTTTGTACTCGATTGATCCAAAGTGATTTGTATTTTCAAAAAACAATTGCACAAAATAAAGGTAAAGGAATAATTTTTAAGTCAACATCCTGCGGTTACATCTGTATACCCGGCTTCGCATTATTCCACTAACTAAAGCAGTGCTCCATGGGGACGAAACAGTGTGTTACAAATGAGTAAACACAATACGCTTCCCTACCACATTCATTCAGGGTTGCTTTTCCTGCAAACTGCAGCAGATACATTTCCTTTAAGAAAACAATCACAAAGCTCTCATAAACAACGAAAGCAGGAACGGATATTTCCCAGATCAACAGCTGCACCGTTAAACGAGAAGGGAGAAAGAAAATGCCCTTCTGTTTGATCCTGTAATAGACTTGATCTACATATACTAAAGGCTATAAGCTTCATTCAGTTTGTGTTTGATTAATTATGCATACATTAATAGCAACTATGTTAATAATTCATACGGTCATCGCATGTCAGAACTCTCTGCCTTTTAACATGATGAAAAGATTTAAATAACCTTATCTATCATGCCTATCTGCATTCCTGCAAGGTAGGGTCATGCTATTCTAATATATTGTTGACACTCCTTTCTATCTACTGTATTGTGTGTGTGTGTGTCCATGTATGTACTTTGATATTTCTCTTTTACAAGAAGACTTGGGTTGTTTGTTGTTGGCCTGTGGTGTTTGGGAATTGATCAGATACTCTGTTCACTATAAATAGCTCTTTCGACGTTACAATATCCTTCTCGACCTACAGTGTGTGTGTGTGTGTGTGTGTGTGTCTGTGTATGTGTTTCATAGATTCACAATCTGCTTGGATGTTTTACAGGAAGCAGTCTGGTCATAATAAAAGAGAAGGTGTATGTGTGTGTGTGTGTGTGTGTGTGAGGTGTGTGGGTGGGGGGCCTTGACTATCACGTTGCATTTTCAAAGGACAATTTAGCCATAGAAACTAATGAAACTCAAATGGCCGCAACTAACAGAAGTCAGTCCTGTGGGATGTTATTCTAATTCAAATGCCTGGGCTAAAAGACATTCACTCCTTTCATTCAAAAAGCTCCTCGAATCCACCTGGCCTCACCTGGGATGGAAAAAGAGAGTCCTGACGCAAGATAATAGCAGTATGTACAAACCAGTGCCGGTTCGCTAGCTTTTAGATAAATGAATGTGACACGCACAGGTTATTCAGGTAGAGTCTTTGTTTTCTTACTGAAAAACAGCTGCTTATTATTTTCATGGAAACTAATATTTTTTAGAATTCTTTGATGAATGAAAAGTTAAACAGAACTGCATTTATTTTTAAAAAAGAAAACTGTTTCTAATAATAACTGTCACTTAATGCATCATTGCTCAATACTTTTTGACCCTACACTTTTAAATAGTTGTGTAAATGGATAATAAATGTGACCATGGACCACATAAGGGTTGATTTTTGGAAATTGAGATTTATACATCAACTGGAAGCTGAATAAATAAGCTTTCCATTGATGTATGGTTTATTAGGATAGGACAATATTTATTCAAGATACAACCGTTTGAAAATTTGAAAAAAAAAAAATCCAAATAAAAATATTGAGAAAATTGCCTCCAAATGAAATTCTTAGAAATGCATATTACTAAACAAAAATTAAGTTTTGATATATTCATGGTAGGAATTTTACAAAATATCTTCATGGAACATGATTTTTACTTAATATCCTAAAGATTTTGGCATAAAATTGATCATTTTGACCCCATAAAATATATTGTTGGCTATTACTACAAATATACCCATGCGACTTGTGACTGGTTTTGTGGTCTAGGGTCACAAATAATATAAATATATCATAAAGTAATAATATAAATTCACTTTCAAATAACTATGTAGGTTTTGCTTTTAATTAAAATTCTTAAACAGCACTGTAGCATCTAGCATTTTTAATGATGCTAAATTTGCTCATTCTTAAAATTAGAGGTTTGCTCATAGATAGAAAGAAAGATAGATGGCTGCCAAACAGCTCTAGCTGCTCTGTTGAACATAAAGAGAGTGAGTGCTTCGCCTGTTATATTCACAGCTCAGGATGAGCACCATTGAGCCATTTTACACCATAGTCATGCATCTTTCTGTTTCTCTCTCCCACACAGACACACTCACTAATACACACAGAGACTCATTCGGCGGGCGCGAGTGGAGATGAGCGATGTGAACACCTTTACATCAGTGTAATATCCAGCACTGGGCTCCAGCAGGGAGTGCCGACTCATCCATTCTGGATGCTGCTTTTGTTATGAGTGTAAATCATATACCCGCCTGACACTTTGATCCAAAATAATGACATAGTATCTCGGGGTATGTTCTCCCAAATATCTGTCAGCGTACTGAGATGTCTAACAGACCGTCTCCCCCCTCCCCCCTCACTTTCAGCCCATTCGCCTCCCCCGCTGAAAGTGCGGCACCTCTCTTCACAATGACAAGGCACAAAGGCATCTTTCCAGGCTTTTTTTTTTTTTTTCCTGTGGATGGAAATTTGCAGCAACTCATTACAGACTCTTAGTCTCCCCGGATATACTCCCTGTCTGTCTCTGCCTCAAGTGCACTTTCTCTTTTTCACTCTGTCTTTTCATCTCTCTGTTCCCCCACCCTCTCTGAGATGGATTGAGCCAGCCTCCTTATTGACATCTCCTTATTGACATCCCTAACAGATGAGAAGGTGTGCGTGGAAATGCAATGTGATGCAATGTGCAAACAGGAAGCGGCGCGGCAGGGTGCAGGTGGAACTTCATCATCTTTCACTAATCCTTCCAACCTTCCCCACTTACTCAAACAAACAATGTTTACCGCATATTTGGCTTCAGATCCCAGGCTCCAGAGCTACGGTGTAGCAGTTAGCACGCGGTCTAAACACTTTGAGGTGACACTGACACAGACAACACAGACTCAAGTTAGTTCACCCAAAAGTAAAAATTCTGTCATTAATTACTCACCCTCATGTTGTTCCAAATTAAGATATTTTTGGTGAAATCTGAGAGCTTTCTGACCCTGCATAGACAGATATGTAAAAGAAACATAGAAACCCGGACCCAGAAAGGTAGAAATTGTTAGAGTAATTTTTGTTTTCTTTGCACGCAAAATATATTCTTGTAGCTTTGTATAATTACAGCTGTCTAAGCAGAGTCAGAAAGCTCTCGGATTTCAACAAAAATATCTTAATTTAGAACAACATGGGGGTGAGTAATTAATGACAGAATTTTCATTTTTGGGTGAACTATCCCTTTAAATGCTTTTGAGAGTGTTAGTCCTCATCCATATTTTTTGTGTTCCACAGTGTTCAAAATACATGTTTTGAAAGAAATGTGTGAGTAATTGTTGACAGAATTGTATTGGGTGAATTTACCCTTTTAAATATGCATTTTTAAATATGCATAAAATGTTTTATATATTTTCTGTTAGACTACTGACAATAATTTCATTCACTTTTTTTATTAAGACTGTTACTTTCTATTTATTAATACAATTTGAAACCTGAAAGAACATTGCAAATATAACTTTATATGAATGGACCGTTTTCACATTTCTGGGTTTCTCTGGTTATCTTTGAGAGCAGTGAATGGGAGAGTACCACAAATATATTTTTTGCATTCCCATTTGCTCAAATAGCAAAAGAAAACCAGGTAGTGTTTTAACAACTTTCAACAAAAAGAAAAAAATTAAGAGCAGTCAGAAGAGAGAACGATGTGAAATTTACCATCCCTCCCATAGATGCTGCATTAGAAACACCCTCGCATTATCTTTAACTAGTTTTTGCTTTTTGTTTTTTGTAATTTAATGTAAAGGTGATATACTGTAATACAAAGTATAGTGTTATAAATGTGCATAATTTAAAAAAAAAAAAAAAAAAAACTTTCAAGGATTTATGATGCTGATGACAGTTGAAACACATCATCACAGTCCCGTTAAAAAGGGTGGAATAAAAGCTGATCTGCTAATACTTGGTTCATTAATATTTATCTAAATGTAAATGTGACCCTGGATCATAAAACCAGTCATAAGGGTATTTTTTAAATTGAGATTTATGCATCATCTGAAAGCTGAATAAATAAGCTTTCCATTGATGTATGGTTTGTTAGGACAATATTTGCCTGAGATATAACTATTTGAAAATCTGGAATCTGAGGGTGCAAAAAAATCAAAATATTCGTCTTTAAAGTTGTCCAAATGAAGCTCTTAGCAATGCGTATAACTAATCAAAAATTACGTTTTTACATATTTGCAGTAGGACATTCACAAAATATCTTCATGGAACGTGGTCTTTACTTAATGTTCTAATGATTTTTTACCCATACAATGTATTCTTGACTATTGCTACAAATATACCTGTGCTACTTAAGGCTGGTTTTGTTTTCCAGGTTCACAAATGTATTTGTATTTTTATTATTACTCAACATTATAAAGAACTACATTTGTTACATTGCAATGTTTTTCTCTGTTTTTCTAGCAAAAGTAAGAAAATCCACTGTGATAAAACACAGAAGATGCAAAAACCAACCCCCTGCCTTTTCTCTAAACACCTTCTGTTATAGTATTATGCCCTTTTGCACTTCTCACCCTTACTATGCGCTGCTGGACGACAGACGTAGTACTGTCTGGATGGTCTCGTGACGCCCTAACAGACAGATGGGACGGATAAAAACTCCACTGTAATCATAACAAGCTTGACCCAATCAGCACAATTCATGATGCAATACTGTAAGAGTAGTTAGCACTCAGATTTAGCCACGCCGGACACATCTGCTTCTAATATTTGAAATGGCCTTTTTCAGCAGCTGTCAGCATCGGATCGAGAGCGGCGCTTTACCTCGCCACACATCAGTGGCTCATCTGTAGACCGATGAGCAGATGTTAATCAGGGTGCTGACAGTCTGCTATCACCACTGCACAACAACGTCCCCTCACACCGTCGCGTTACACGAGGGACTGCCGACAGATATATGGGGCTAATTCGAGCATGCATTTCTTCAGAATTTCAATTAGCATTTTGCTTCAAAACCTTTTCTCCCCACTGCACAGCGACACTTATTTAACACCCTTTCCTTCACTCCTTTAACACTGTGTAAACAAATAAACCCACATAAGAGGCAGCTCACTTTACATGTGAGCTGACAGGCTCACACCCTTGTTTTACATTCCCACATCCTGGGCCCAACCACATGTGTACAGACACACACACTCCTAAGTGGGCCAGTAGGGGTGCTGCTCTGCTCCGGCTCCCAGAGAGAGCGGAGCAGCTTGTGGGCTTGCCGTGGCGAGGAGGGCCAGATGCTGCGGGCTTGACCCCACGCCGCCACAGCAGCTGAAACACACCAGGATTATCTGTGCGGACTTTCTTTAATTTAATTTGTATTAGACCGTCTTTAGGCCTAAACAGGTTTGGGGGGAGGGTGACAAGGGGGTCATGGACAAAAAAAAAAAAAACAACAGCATACGGCCTGGTACATCTGCATTCATGCTGACAAAGATCATTTTTGTATTTGGGCATTGATGTAAGGACAGTTAAGCTATTGCCACTATGACTTCCTCAAAATAAACAGCTGAAATCATTTGTTTTGCCGCAGTAAACAATGCGTGGTAATAGTCTCTTATCAAAGCCGTCTAGGTAGGTGTGCGTCTATGTATTTTTCCTCACGCACAGTGGTTTTCGAAACCTGACATATCTGTGTGTCTGTTCAGATTCAGATTGTGTGAGTTTGTGTTCATGTCAAAGCAGTGCCGTATCATTTTATTCATCTCTTGTTATTTGGCTACTCCTGATTAGCAGCCAATTCCATTTTGTGCAGGCTGATAAAAATGCGATATCCTATAGAGCTGGACTCTTTTTATTTATTCAGAGGGCTCCAACTGTGGCCTTTCCATTTAATCTACAAGATGTTTTTCAAAAGCAAAGTGGTGAAATCCCTCTGCAGTCGGACAATTTAAGCTTCAAAACCCAACACTTAACCGGGATTCAAGCTAAGCTTGGGCGAAAATGGTTCCCCCACCGTAAGCGCAGCATGGCTGTATCTCTAATTTAGCATTTTAATGCCACTCTCCAGAGAAGGATGACAAGTCGTAGCCATTTTGCATGAGGAGCTGCAGGATTCTCTTTGTGTTTTTTGTTCAGGTGGCAGGTTTGTTGATGAAGCTATCGTGCACAAAAAAGCATCGCAAAGCCACACACATGCGCACATGCTGCGGTTGCTGTGAAAAAAAAATGGAATAACATCAGTGCGGCATAGACAGATCAAGAGTGCGAACATCTATAAAAAGATAGTACTGCTGGAGAGTGTCAAAGTGGAGAAGAGTTAATCTTCCTCTGTTTTGATGGCAAGTGGAATAATTGGGCTCTCTTACACTCATTACACGAGAATAATGCCAACCTAAGAGTTCTCCAACAGCTCCAATTTTGTTCAGTTCGAGCTTTGAAAAATAGCACTTCCCCTGATTAGCAGAAACAGAGGAGATCTGACACCTGGGGTCCCAGGCTGTAGGTTAATAAGCAATTTAAGACATTTTTTGAAAATGAGTCTTTAAAATGGGGTTGTAACATCTACGGGGGAATTTGATGGAGATTTTAGTAGTGGGTAATTATTGACAAAATATGCCGCTTCATTCTTTGACTTGTCTTATTTGAAAACTCTCCGCATATCCATTCCAATTTTGTCTATATATGCCAACAAACTGCACTAATATGATAAGCGAAAGTGATTTTTACTTTTTAATGAGTATAATTCTTGTTATTCTCTTTATTGTTTCTCATTATAATTATCGCAATCAACTGTCTACCTTTATAGTTCCCATACTGAAAGTGTGGCTTGACAAACCTGCCAAAACTGGCAAACAGCCCCTCAGATAAATGCGACATAATTACTGTCCTGGTTAACAGGCCTGCTTTAATAGAGATCATTAGTTAGACTAGAGCCGAGGTCAGCCTAAACAATACAGTGAGACTATCAGGTCTAGAGAGACAGAGAGAACATTTATCTCTCCTTTTGTTCAAACGAAACCAATACGTAGAGATTTCTGGCCATGGATATTGTTAGGTTTGCTCCTGAAAACCTGTACAGACTGGTGTGGTTGGATTCTTCGCTAATTAACATCCAGAAAGTAACTTTAAGGTGAATTCAGAGAGAAAGAATCAAGTGACATCCCTCTCCCAGTGGAGAACAGATGCTCTCAGGAGCACGCAGTTAATAGGAGGTTAAAAAGGTGTCACCTTGTAAACACGAATCTACACACACGCACCTCTATTTTTGCATTCTCCCTGAGTGATTGTCTCCCCACTGGATACTCGCTTTCTAGACCGAAAAAGGTTGTGCTCTCTGTGCCTCTGCCCCTGCGGAGTCCTATTTCTCTCGCTCTTCACCCCCGTGAGACACATGGCAGCCTCTCGCTTTCATGCAATTTCAAACAACACGTATCATGACGTGCTGGATTAGTGCTTGTTCCCCTAGCAGCCCTGACAGTGAGACAGCCAAAAACAAAACAGAAAAAAGTAACACTTCATTAACGACGCTTTAAACAAACAGGCTCAAATTGGATGCATTCGCATTTTGCTCTGTGCCTCGCTTCTGCGAAATAAAAAAAGAAAAAAGAAGATAAATAATTCAAGTAATGACAACCGCAGCCTTTGTTCACCAACTTCCTTCTAGATCTAAGAGTTATCCACTTTACAAATGTTTGTTTTGCGGTGTTACATCAAGTGAGTAAATAAAACTTCCAGCTGTCTTGCCATCATTCCGAATAAGAATTACGTTCAAAGTGAAAACTGTACATATGCATTCCTGTCAATCCACTTGTCAGTCCATTCTCTGGAATAAAATAAATAAAGAATAAATAAATAAATACAGGCGTAGCAAAACAGCTGCGTCTGGGATTATGAAAGGGATGATTTTACAAAACCTCTATATTTCAAAACACACCTTTAGGGGTTTTATTTTGTTGCCTTACTATTTAGAAATGAATATGTTGGTTTCATTGACCCTTCGATAACAGCTTGATTGACAGGCGATCTGACCAATCATAACGCATCATCTGCCATTCTGTCCAACAAACAAATCAAACAGGAGAGTATATTAACTTAGGTGGACATAAACTTGAAAAATGGTGTGTATTGACGTCTTTCCACAGTGGAAATAAAATACATTCTGATGTTCATTCATGTAACTAAGGAATGGTCAATTAAAAATAACAGATTTTTTTCCTTTTCCTTTTTTATATGACCTTCATTTGAGGTTAAAAAGGATATAAATTGTCAAATTTTTTTCAAAAATGACACATCGTTTCGCTAGATAAGACCCTTCTTCCTCGGCTGGGATCATTTAGAGCCATTTGAAACTGCACTTAAACTGCATTTTGGAAGTTCAAATTTGGGGACACCATTGAAGTCCACTATATGGAGAACATTCCTGAAATGTTTTCCTCAAGAAACATAATTTCTTATCGACTGAAGCAAAAAGACACATACATTTTGGATGACAAGGTGGTGAGTAAATTATCTGTAAATTTTTGTTCTAGAAGTGAACTTCTCCTTTAAGAGTTACTTAAAGGGACCTGTTCCAAACCTGACATAAAAGTATACATTTCAGTGTTTTTGGTCCATACAGTAGAAGTCAATGAGTCAACTGTCTTTGTTTTTTAGGGACAAAAATCACTTTTTAAACATTAATTGTAGATGTAGCTTTTTTCAGACAAAAAAAGTCATAAAATTTTGGTATGACAAAAGTGTAAATGTAAATGATTATCCCTTTAAGAAACAGTCAAATATTAATGTCTGAATAGTAACACAGAGATAAAACGTGTCCTACTGATTTGCAAGAGGCTAGATTACATGTGACCAATGGAAAACGGATTTATATTTAGAGGAAATTTAGAGAACGTTGTTAAACCGAAAACAGCTTTAAGCTTCCTAACATACTGTGTTTTCCTGCCTTAGGAATTAATAGCTTGCTACTGCTTGTTTTACTCATTCACTCTAATATTACATGATCTCAGTAGTTTCTTGCATGTCTGTGTATTCTAGGTGACACATAATCGCTAATAAATAGCCGCATTATCTGACTGTATCCAGTTTCATATATACACTTTTTTTGGAAGTCACTAGGAAGTGTTGAGGGAAGCACTGATAAGCAGCTCTTATCCTTTTAAGACTGCCCCTTAATCCGACAGAGGGGAAGCTGCAGCTTTAAGAGATTTAGTCTGGATTATTGCTAGTCTTCCAAATTAAACCAAAAGTCAGCTTTCTGCGGTTGCTCATGCAAGCTACAGCCCACCACAGCACTGTGACTGGAGCGTTATAATTAGAAACACTCCCTGCCTCTCTTTCTTTCCCTATCCAGCCCAGTAAGCAGCACCCAGGTAACATCTCTCTGCTATCTGTGAGCGGTTGCCTGCCCACAGTCTCTCCGTCTTGGCAGCCTGGTCATTCTAGCAGCTAAATCCCGGGTGCTCCTCTGAACCAGGGTGAGTTGTCTCGGGCACAACAAGGTCAAATCTGGTCTTAAGCCTGTCGAGTAATCATTATTAAGACACGGACAGATGAAAGAGAGTCCTGAGTGTCTCCGACGTCCCCTAATCTGTCAGCTGCACTTGTCGGTGGTGCATTAGCGCGTCTATAAAACATGTGAAGGACCGCGGAGCTATCGATGGCAGGAAGGGCTCGCCAGTACCTGTGTTCTATCTAATGTTGAGCAATGTTTTGAAGTAACTAAATCAGCAGGGGCCATAAAATATGAAAATACCATAAAGCAAACACTGTCAACGAGAGCCCCGAGCTACATTGTCAAGCTACCTCTCCTGCACCTTCGTATTTCAGGACACGACATAAAAATAGACCACAATAACAATTAATCACGCTCTGTGGGGAGAAGCTAAGAACCCCTGAGAGAAAACTGTCTCTCTCCATTTGTTATATGAAACACCCAAGACATAATAAACAAGAGACCAACAGAGAATAACACCCCACCGCACACCACCCCCTTCAGCGATATTTGTGACAGATCAACTTGTGCGTCGAGGGGCGTGTTTTTGTAGGTTTTCGTCGCTATAACGGGCTCTGTCGGTTCACTTTAGGCTAACGACGTCTCAGAAGTTCGGGCGGCCGAACGCACGTCTTTGGAGTGACCTGCGCCCCCAAGGACAAATTAAATCCATATCATTACAGTCGAGAAGCGAGGCTCCTCAACCAGTTTCTCGTTCGCTCACATTCTTCATCGTTCTCTCTTTCAGAGCAGCTGTCTTGTCAGAATGTGGTTAGAGAGGCTGCAGCCCCTGCTGAGAGCACAGTGCCCAGAAACAGAGCAGCAAATCAGAACACACCGATCTCATTCATTAACTTTGGCTCTCTGGCTGCAGGACATCAAACGCTGGACGTGACGAGAGAGTCAAAGCAAACTTCCATTGTGTCTTGCGGAGTGGTCTCCGAAAAAAGAGCAGCTTAAAATCGTTTTTGCATTTTCTGTTGCATTATAGACATTCAATTTCAGGGGCTTTTCACTAGCTGATGTTTATTTTGGTCTGTTGGGTTTTCAAGCTCTTTTGGCTCTCCGTGTCTCAGGCTTTCAGGTAAAAGAAAAAAAAAAACATCAAGAAACAACAAATCGGTGAAGTAGGCCTACTGGAATCCCATTTATGCAGGAGGCTTGAGCAATCAAAATGCAAAACAGGATCAAACCTTCCCAACCCCTTGAAAAAACAAGCCAGAGGAAAATTCTCACAGCATCTCACAAATAAAATCAACATATTTCTCACTAAACTTGAACTTTGTTTCCAAGATTCATGTTGGCCCGTGTCAAGGCTTTCATTTACATGTCGTTCCAAACCTGTATGAGTTTCTTTCTTTGAAGAACAGAATCATGCAGGTTTGAAGCGACACGATGACTGCATTTGCCTTTACAGATAAACTGTCCGTTTAAAGGAGAATTCCACTTCTCACCCTCTTGTAATCCAAGATGTGCATGTCTTTCTTTCGTCAGCCGTAAAGAAATTGTTTTCTGAGGAAAACATTTCAGTGGTGCCAAGAGTTTGAACTTCTAAAATGCAGTTTAAATGCGGCTTCATACGATCCTAAATGCAGTTGTAAACGATTCCGGCTGAGGAAGAAGGGTCTTACCTAGCGAAACAATTGGTAAAAAAATACATTTTAAATACTTTTTAATCTTAAATGCTCATCTTGTCTTGCTCTGCCTGAACTCTGTGTATTCTGGTTCAAGATATTAGGGTATGTCGAAAAACTCCAATCGTATTTTGTCCCTCAACTTCAAAAATCATTTCAAAATCATCCTAGATCACTGCGGAAGTACCGACCCCGTCTTTGCAAAAAGGAAACATGCAAAGAAGACCTTAACAAAAAAGGTAAAACAAAAGTTAAGGGAGAACATGAGATGGGAGTTTTTCGACATACCCTAACTAAACTAAACTATAAATTGTATTCTTTTTATGAAAATAACTGATCGTTTCGCTAGATAAGACCCTTCTTCATTGGCTGGGTTTACAACCGCGTTTTGGATCGCTTGAAGCCGCATTAAAACTACATTTCGGAAGTTCAAACTCGGGGCACCATAGAAGTCCACTATATGGAGAAAAATCCTGAAATCTTTTCCTCAACAAACATAATTTCTTTACGACTGAAGAAAGAAAGACATGAACATTTTGGATGACAAGGGGGTGAGTACATTATCTGTAAATTTTTGTTATGGAAGTGGACTTCTCCTTTAAGACAAACACAAAGAACAGCCAGAAGTGGGAGGGAGGAAGAGGGGGATATTGGGGTCTTTGAAAGAGAGTCAAGGGGGAATGGACAATAGCGATGATTGGCGTGGCTAAGGCCCCTGGAAGGATGAACCTGGTCATAGCCCATTAGGAAAGACGTGAGCGGGTGCTACAGCTCATTACATGCTCTGCCTCCTGTTCTATGGCTGAACAATGCACAATTATGTTGGCCTGCTGTTTTCTCAGCGCTACAGCTATACAGCGGCCTGCCTGCCAACAATCTCGCTGTTCATTAAGCCACCTCACCACACACTCAGCACACCCTGCCTACCTAGACAAATAACCCAGTTGCCAATAGACCCACAAAGGGGCTGGTTATTCTTACTCTTGTAAACCCAGTGAATGCAGAAATTAATCTCAGCAGATATATGATGCAATTTCTCTCAAGAAAGACTTTTTTCCTTTCATAAATATAAGAAAAGCAGAGGCGAGTAATAAGGAGGAGTTCTTGATATGTAATTGACTCGATACATCAGAAGTTTGTATTAGACGCTGAAAAGTGAGGCAAACGCAGATCGATACATAAACAATTACACGTTCAGATATTAATCTGTGAAAATAAAGGAGCGAAAGAGGCAATACCACGCATTCTAACAAACTGCACAAGGCTTTTGTAATGTATGACTTTGGAGATGAAAAAGCTAGCCAATGTTATGGTAAACTTTCTTTTTTTACTTCTATCTTTCATATATCCAATTTATGATAATGCATGCAGTCCTTGGCATGGAAGGAACAGCAGAAAAGTAGAAAAACAAATTCAGTTTGGCCACTTCAAAAGGTCACTCTGTGTTTTAGCTCGGAAAACAATATTTATAATGGCCATTCTTTTCTTTTGTTGTCACAATGCCACAGGAACTTCCTATACCTCCTGAATGCTTTTTGTATCCTATACTACTGGGGTTAGTAAACATCCTGTTAACATCCAGAGTAACTGGCCATCAACTGAATACAGTACATATTGTGTTTAACTAAGGAACATGTTCTAAAAAAATCACGTTCCACCTCTGTACTTGGGCATATTTATAGCCTCCCACTTGAAAATGATTCAGACAACATAGTTTATACTGTAATGCAAATTACTGAACGTGAAGAAACAGAGAGTTAAATAGATATTCAATTTCCCTAAAAGGTCTATCCATGTGCAGATCCCCTGATAGTTTAATTGGCAAGTAGGTATAAAAATATTTGGAAGGACATCTGCTCTCACAAATCTGATAGTTTGCACATACACATGCAACCCACCAGTTTGAATTGCACCCACTAGGGTTTTCTCATTTTTTCCTCTGTTTTTTATTTGCTCATGTCAGTGCACATACACATACAACTTTCTACACGGTTCATTATATTACATGTGTAACTGTGAATATTACACATCGTCTGCAGCTTAAAATAAGCAAACAAATGTACACCTTGTCCATTATCTTCTCTATATAATTGAACAAATACACTAGTATTCTGATAAACCATGTAGAAAGTTGTCTGTTCGTCATTCCCTGTGGCAATGCCTTGTGTTAGAGAATGTAGGCCGACCTTTCCCATCCTATTAATTTAACCACAGGCATTTTCAGTGCTGGCAGCTAAATCTGTGTTAATGAGAGATGAGGCTAAGAGAGAGAGAAAATCATTTATAAAGTTATTTTCCTCTCTTGTGGGTCTCAACTGTATCTGTATCTGGCCAGCTACTTTTCCATCAGAAGTCCTTTTTCACAGGTTCCATCTTGTCGCCCTGATCTAAGCGATATCACACATTATGTGTTACTTTGCAAAAGTGTGAAAAAAATTCTGTTCTTCTCCAACTGTTTTTTTTTTTTTTTCAAAGTAAACCTGCAAGATAATTTCAAAAGTCCAAACATGAATGTGCGCGGATCTTAATATATATAATAATCATTCTGCCATGTACAAAGTCTGAATAGATTAGTGGGAAAAACTATAAAAGTTGCTTTTATAACCATCCCAATTAATCAATCTAAGTGAAGATGTGTAGCTTATGAAACACGCATAATGTCCACATGCTTCTTTTTTGCAAAATACACTCTCTCTCAATCTGTCTCTCTCTCTCTGTTTCATTTATTCATTTCTAGTCAATCCTTCTGTAGGTTGTTTGAGAATATCTAATCTTGAAGAAATAACTTTTTATGTTCAGCTACAGAGCTACAGTAAAATACTTCAGAGATGTCTAAACCAAAAAAAAATGGTTTAGCAGCTCTGAAGTAGTATATACAAAAATACGCAAAACCATTTAATAAAAAAATTCAATTTGTCTACTGTTTCCAGTTTGTGTCACTTCGCAAAATTTAGAAATGCTTTCATATTACAGCTCTCTTTTTTTGTAGACTATGGGGATATTACGTTGTCAGCTTTTTGTCCTAAATGTTTGAGAGCAGACATTAAATGAAAGCTGTGCATTTTGATGTGCTTATGTCAGCTCATGACTGAAGTCACAAAGATAGCATTAGGGGTTTTTCCTCATTCCAGATGAGGCTCTATGAAAGCCTTGTCGGCAGGCTATCGTAAACGAGAAAGAGAATGAGTTTGCTTGACTATATCGTTCTAATAATGTCTCGCTTGAACGTCAGAGTTCAGCAAACGGTTGAACATTCGTACTATAATGGAACTGTGGCCCTTTTATTAGATCCGGAAATGTTCCTGTTAGTAGGCGACTCTTGAAGGCAGAATGCCAGCAGAGTCTGTGGCTTACAAATATAACCTCCTTTGAAAACTCCCATCTTCATCTGCCAGAATCCAATCAGAACGCATCGCAAGGTACTTGAGATAAGGCGTATCTCTCACTTCCTTATCCTTTTTCTTCCTGCTCTATCTCTCGTACTGTCTCTATTTTGCTCTTTGGCACATAACATAAAAGAAAGAACGGAAAAAGCTCAAGCTGATAAAAATATTTCAAGTTTAGGTGTAGTTGGCGGTCTGTGTTGTTTTTCTGCACTTCTTTTTCTTTTCTTTCTTTCTGTTTATTAATTCCCCACCTAATTGAAAGTGGCTAAATCCAAGTTCTTCATCAGAGTAGCCCAGTTCAGTGAAGCTTTTCTGAAAGCCCTTCAGGGAGGCAACATGCTGTGGCCTTTACCTTATCGTGTATGGGATTTAGAATGATTAATTGGCTTAGTCTGACGAAAGTCAGAGAAACACAAAACCCCAGCGGTTCAGTTAAGTCAAAACATTTTCAAAACCCTGACCTGAAAGGTGAAACAAATGGTTTTTAAAAAGCCATTTTGTGCTACAAAACAACAGGATTGATGGAGAAGAAATTAAAATTCTTGCATGATGTTTTAGGACTGCAGGGCTATTGTAAACATGCAAACATGAAGAAAAAAAAGGTAACTGCAATTAGTGGTATGCAAACAACAGATAATGTAGCTCTGGTAATTTTGAGGGTCTGGCAAACAAAAATTCTCCAACAAAGGTTTAACTACATTAATAAAGGCTAATGTATTCAACAGCCACTCTTTCAGAAATGGATTCTGAACATTAGACATTCTGTAGTCCTAAGTGGCTAAAATGATTGGCAGCAGATGAAACAAATGTATATTATGTTTATGTGGCGTGACATTGCTTTGTATACTCAAAGTGACATGAAAACATGCCTTATTGTGAAGCTGTAAGTGCATGATGGATATGCTACTGATTAGTTTGACACCCTGGAGAATAGTGCTAACATAATATCAACACAAAGCTTTGCTTCATTATAATGAAAAGACAACTCTCATGCTTATACATCTGTATCACTGTGGTACATATGAGATTAATCTAAACAAATATACAGATCCTTACTGACGGGCTGATCGCAAATATTAAACTGTATCTGAGTACCATATGCTAGCAGTGGGATTTATGAGCTAATTTCTTCGGTAGCAGAATGCTAGCATCTGGACGAGCAGTGCTTAAATTATTGTTCCAAAACTGGAGAGGGTTTTTCTCTGACAGAAAATACAAATAGTAAAATAACTACGTTTTCTTTTTCACACTCTCCTTTAAACATTCAGTGGATAAAGTAGCAGGACGCTTTCTCCGAGCACTAACGAAATGCAGATCAATACTTGGTAGAATTTTTGCTTATTATGAGTGTCACAGGTGGAGCGAAGCCTCATTTTAGTTTAAGCAGGCTGTCATGTATGCTTACGCTGCAAGAACCGCTACTGATCTTGTATAATCAGCTAGAGAGCCACATCTCTATTATGGCCTGAACCTTATTTTGGAGACAACCACAGACAGGTTAACCACACGGCTTCCTGAAAACAATGTATCTGACTCCTCAGAGACTGGCACCACAGAACCATCTCCAGAGAGTCAGTCTCACAAACACAAAGCTTACCTGGAGCCTTGAAATACAAACTAGTGTTAACGCTTTATATATTTTACTTTATTGTTTATATATAGCATTTGTAAATTAACTTTTTTTTATTAGTTCTTGCCTATGCATCTTTCATACTCAATCCTGCATGTTTTGTAGCACATTAGCATTAATAAATGACTTTACATTAACATTAATAAGATACATAATCTGGTGTCTCTGAAACATTTTAAATCCATTAGTCGAGTATTGGAGGATGAGTCAATGAATTGTAAATGTTTTTAATGTTGCATATACTATGCTAGTACTTGCATTGGTTTTGTGTATATGTAAACACATTATTTTTGGCTGCCTATCTTGGCTTGGCAAGGATCTCAGAGAGGACCTTGAGATTTTTTTGTATTGCATAATTTCTCTTTAGGATTGTGTTATTGTAATAATCATTTGCAAACCACTTCAGATAAAAATCTCTGCTAAATTAACAAATATAAATCTCAGACAATAGTTTTCAATCTGATGATGTTACGTGTTTATCTTCCACTGCTGTTGTGTCGGGCTCTGTGTGTTCACACTGTGCTTTGCAAAAGCATGATATCAGTAGGATGAAATGTTGTGCATCCGCTATCTAGATTATCAGATTAGTTTCATTATCAATAAGCCGGCAGTGTGTAATTTTAATTAAAACTATGCAATATTTCTTCTCCTGCTGGAAAAATTGGCATAGCACTCTTCCAAACATACATTTTCCGAGTATAAGCTCCAACTGGGACTGTAAAGTAAACAAACAAGCCACATCTCAAAATCAAGTCTGAATCACGAAACGCTGGAAAACAGCCTTCAGGCCTTGATATTTCAGGGCAAGGAGATGCACGCTTAATCACAACTGTGTACCAAGCAGTGTGTCCTCAGCAGACCTCTGGGAAACCCTGACTTGTAGAGTCAAACGCTTCCAAGCCCAGACTCGTAATGCGTGACAGAGCTATTATCGGTCATTTAACAGCTGCAATGTTTGATTGTGCCCCACATAAATGGATGCGTAATTACACTGACAACATTTTTCATATACAGCATGTTGAATGGGAAGCCACTGTATTTTCTAAATGTCACACCAAAGGGGAAAAGGATATGGCCGTCTGCAGTCAGCCCGTCTTTGGCCTCTAGTGAAGAAATATGCAGAAACGTGGTCAAAGGGATGTTTGTCAATGTCAGGTGGAGCGCCGCGCATGATGAAACCAGCATACAAATAAACCCACACCTTTATCAGGCCAATCACTGGCCTATATGAAATTGGAAAATGTGCTCGGCCCAGACATCTGACATTAAGATGCATATGTACACCGTCTCACTCTCTCTCTCTCTCTCTCTCTCTCCGACTTCTAATGTTGCAGTGAAACAACAAAGCTTCGCATTAGAGTTCATTGTACTATCACACTCAATCTACAGGCTTATTCAGCCCACACCACCCCCCTCTCTTAATTCTTTGTCTTTTCATCAGTTGAGAAAAATAGATGTTCTTTAATCCTGCTGCTTAGGTAGTTTTATTAAAGGATTACGCTACCATGCCTAGCTACTACATTTTCTGTTACACACCGTAATTCCTTTGTCCAGCCAGCATGCAGTTTTAAGTCTTATGTTAACCTCTGTACAGTCTGACCTACTAGATGATGGTTCCTGTCTGAATATATCTCCAATGCGACTTTGAGCGTCTGGTGACAGCTTTAATACATTAGAGCTATATTAACTGTGTTTCATTGATTTCCACAGGCTTTGCAAACAATGAAGAGTGCTAGATCAGCCAATCAATGGATCGGTCTCATTTTGCCAGCAGTGAAACTCCTTCTGTGTGCTCAGTCTGTTTGTGTACTGCCTGACATTTCAAATAGCCATACCACTATAATTGACACTACAGTATACAGTTGAGTGCATAAGTTTTCATACCCCTTGCAAAATATATATATAAAGTATTTATTATTTAGTACTGTCCTTTATAAGTTGTGTAAAGTGTTTACACATTTACATGTATACATCTGGCAGGCGCTTTTATTCAAAGCGACTTACACTGCATTCAAAGTACACATTTATATTTTATTTCCCAAATGGCTAAATAATAAGTGAAACTGATCATCCTTGTCAACAGCGTACACTTCCTCATTCAGGAAGCTACACCATCCTAAGAACTGAGAATCAGTAGAGTAAATTCAGTTTTATTTATTCATAAATTTTCCTGGAAATATGTGTAAATAATATCTGAAATTTGAGAGCTTAATCAGGGCAGTACTAAATAAATAAACAGAACACAAAATTTTTATGATCATCTCATTTTTCTAAATGATAAATCATTCTCTTGGAGAATCTGAAAAATGTTTATATTTAAAAATAAGATGCATTATAAAAAGTTTATAATGCAGGTCTTAAAGCAACCTGATTGGTTGATTGCGTTACTGTCATTGCGATAAAGCCTGCTTATGATGTGCGTAACTCTACTGCAAACAGATGGAACTTTGCCTTTACATTTCAGATATCCATCACAAGCCACTGCATGCCACCCACGGAGATCGAGAACTTAGGCGCAAATCGTTGTTTCGGCAATGATTGTTCTTAATGGTTGCACCTGAAATTACATGCAGCGCTGCCGATTAGCCAGGTCAGTGCATTTGGCAGATGTTCAGGCTACAGCTCTTTTGCTCAGCATGAAAAAGAGAGCGCAGAAACAGAGGTGGCCAAATAATCCACTTTGGCAACTGTCCAATGACGGCTTGCTCACTTTTTTAATATAACTATTCCTAGGTTTCCACTGACACATAATGCACGGAAATGTAAGCACCATTGAAGGCTTAGTTAAAAGAAACCACATTTCCAATTTCCTATCTTGCATTTAAAAAAGAACAACCACAAATCACCCAAATTCCACTAAAAGTAACATCTAGCTATCAGTAAGCAGATTGGGTTAGTGGCCCTGCAACGGTTCTCCCTTGACCCCACCCTCCCTTGCCGCTGGTAGCCGTGGCAGGCTGAAGGATGGAGCAGACTGGAGCAAATCTCACCTCAGGCAGCGGCATGCCGTTGATGATGAGGTCAGGCTGCTGAGGGCCCTGCCCTGTGAAGGTATGGTGGTAGCCATGGTTGGGTGCGGCATTCCTGGAGTTCTGGTTCTCCACGTTGAGGAAGGTGCTCTCGGAGCGCCTGCAGCCCAGCGGCAGAGTCTGCTGGTGGTAGTCGAAGTAGTTGAGCGAAGAGGTGAGAGACGAGCAACTCACCACATTCATCTTGTCCGTCTCCTCCACGTCCCGCGGCACCAGCCGGATGTCGTTCTTGCTCAGCTTCTTCTTCTTGCTGGACTTCTTCTGGTTGCCGTAGGAGTACTCCGCCACCCTGCGCAGGTACAAGAAACTGAACAGACTCAATAAAGCAGTGCTCTGCCTTCCTCACTGCACGCACAGCCGGCGCCAGGTCCTCGCCTGGCTCGGGCTGAGGTGCCAGACCCATATTCAATGGAGACCGGCCACATTCGAGCGACCTCCGGCCGCCGATGGAGCCGACGTCTCTCATTTGTTTGCATTTCCATGCTCGGCGGCTCGACTTGTCACAAACACACATACACAATGCAAACATGCCAAACCACAGAAGCACACACAGCGACAAATGATCCTAAGCGTCATTGCGAGCGCAAGTAATAATATTCAAAGCTTAGCCCGCATTTGTCTGCTTTTTCTCGCTTGTGTTACAAACACACCCGCTGGCAGGTGGGTTGTGAATTTCAATTCTCTGAGCTACGCTCTGTGGCTACTGCTAACTTGATTTGAGGGGTTTGATTCTAATCACAGTAAATGAGAAACTTCGAGATCTTGCCCCAAAGGATGCTTAGGTTGCAATCTAAACATAAACTCGAGCGCTCATAAGGAGAGTTGGTGTAGTAGTAAACAATCTTTGTCTTAGCTATTCCCCACTGACCCCTCTCACTTTTCCCCATGAGGATCATTAGATCTTATAGCCTGAAACAATCTTACACTTATTTCTGTTTATGTCCTCTGAAGGGCACACATTCGTCGTAACGTACGGCTTGGGCTTAATGGTACGCTCGCTCTGCCTGCACAACACAAAGCTCCTCTTTCTGTGCTTTTCATTTGGATTCAGGCTGTGTCTCCCCGCTCCTTACTTTTTTCTAGCTCGGAGAAATGATAACGGTGCAGGACCTTATCTTTTTAGGAGGCATCTAAAAGCTTTTTTTTTTTTTCGAAAAAGTTAGGCAGTCCAAGGCATGCTTAATAGCTGGTCGAAAAATGTACTTATATGACACTGAAGTAATAGCAAGCTTGTTTCTTTAATTAAAGATACAGTGACAAAGCAGATTGCAAATATGTGTGAAGAGATTTAGACTCTATGTATGATGTTAATTATGTAATGAATATTATTAGACGTCGTTGTCTGTGTTGTGTTATTAAAACCATTTGTTTTTGTTCTTTAAACTGCAACAGCACCAGGGTCTTTTATTTAACTGTGTTCATAAACACATGTCTCTATGGTCTGTTTGGTCATATGTGTTTGGCTCCCGTCACAGTGAAGACAATCCAAAGAATCTCAGATGAGCCAGAAAGGGAAGTCAGTGAGCACAGCTGAAGAAAACCGTATCAAGCACTCTCACTAACCCCCTGTTGGGAGAGCTGAAAGCCTCCATCAGGTTTCTATCTGGAGAGGAAAATAAATGTTAACGACAGCAATCTAAACACAGGCCATCTCCAACCATCTTCCGATCACGGCAAGGTAGATACTCTGCGTGCCTAACCATCTTGAATATGTTCACTTACATACATCTCTGTTAAGATGGATCATTTACTGTATGCTGTTGCATTACAAGATAGAAATGTCAACAACAATTTGAGGTAAAAATATGTTAATGGTTTCAGGTTAAATTTGCAAAAAGCAATTTATATGGAAATGTTGAGTGGTAATGTAGCAGAGGGAAATCAACCCAGTGGCCAATGTTACAGATTGATAAGTTTTCATATTACAGTAGATTAACAAAATAATATTCTCCCCTACACACCATGTGTCAAAGACTATTACCGTGCTATACATTTGCATGATTTACCTTTTATGAGTGTAATTATTTTTATGATAGTGTGATTGTTGCCACAGACATTTGGTTGCCATGGCCTTGCTATTGTAATTTGATGTAGTGACCTCTACGATCACAACCATAATATGTTGCCAAACCATAAATAAAATCTCCAAATTTGAGCAACAAGTCAATATTTTTATAGTGCAAATTTGAGAAAGGGCCTAAAGGTCATAAAATTACACTAGTCTCAATGCAGATGGTGTGTATGAGGAAAGGCCTATGCTTATCCTTTAGTCACCAACCAATGGTACAAGTTGATTTCCCTTATTTTGGATGACTCGATCATTTAGCTTTATTTTTCTTATTTTAAAAATGTCAATATCACTGTTAAAAAAAAAAAAAAAAACGAAAAAAAAAAAAACCCAACCCACTGTACTTAAGTTCAGTTAAATTCAAGCTCAGTGTATTTTTTCCACTTTGATTTTAATTATAATAGTTAAATCAAATAAAAATGCTAAATTTTGTGATTAGTTAAGATTGCTGGAAAGATGATGAAAACATTTTTTGTGGTGTAAAATATTTGTTTTGGTTTTGCTATTATATCTGCTGTTTATCAGTTTTTTTCCCTATACATTTATTTTAAGCTCATGCAAGGGTATATATCATCATAATTTATGAGTAAAAAGAAAATGTTGTTTTTAAGTAATATTTACGATAGTGTTAATATAATAATCATGATAAACAACTGTAATGATCTCCTGTTTTGCTTCTGTTATCAGCAATGGCAGCAGCAGAGCAAGGCCTGAAGCACATGCACAGTTGAAGACACAGCGCGTGCACAGCCAAGATACACATCAAACATGCTCTCTCTTTATGTCTTAGTCATTGTATGATGTCTGAGTATTGATTCATTACTGGTAGAATATAATTATATGCTTGATAACTAGACCAGGGTGCGAATTATGGGAGGGTTGGTGAGGTCTGACCCAATAAGTAAGGCCTGAGTGCCCACAAGTAAAAACAAAAATATTTGTAGGCCTATCCATTTTAACATTTACACACTGAAACAAAGCTGGTGGAATTTCAGTCAGTAATTTTTGAGGTGGTTAGTCCGTCTCACAACAAAAATTGTTCTTTGGCGCCCCTAACTAATCGTCAATTAGTTAAAATGACTGAAATAAACAATCTTTTTGTTGTTGTTGTTTTATGACGTGAATAGTCTTTGATAAAGTTAATAATGTTAAATACGACACAACAAACAGTGGGTTGTGTCTATATTCCATATTGACATTACGGAAAGACCTCGAGCAACGTACTGTTGCTATGGTTACCACCTCAGGCGAACGCAATTTCTGTTCGTGAGCAAGTGTTTAGCGCAATCTGACTTTTATGGTAAGGCCTTCTGTTGATTCTATTTCGTTTTTGCGGACACCTTTAAATATTCGACCCCTCTGAAGGTTAGTGAATAATTCGCACGCTGAACTAGGCTGTGTGTAACTTAAAACAGATGTATCAAAAATTGTTTGGGTACCTGCAGTTGTACGTTCGGATTTCCTTGTTATCCCTTTTGCACTTGACTGCCACAAAGATCATTGTGACAAAGAGGATGACTGCAATAGAACCCAGGGCAATGATGAAAATGAGCGACAGGTTGACGGGTCCGATTTGCTCCTGTGCATTGAGATCGGGAGAGAGATAAATGACAATATAGGCAGAGGCAGATAGAGAAGTTTGGCCGTGGTCGTGCGCCACCACGGTTATTTGATAGGAAGGTTTCGCATTCTCCCCGAACGTCTTTGTGGTTCGCACCTCGCCGTTTATCTGGTCTATTTCAAAGTATGCCATGTCTCCTTCTGAAATTGAATACGTTAACCTTCCGTTCTCCCCCTCATCGTAATCATCAGCTTTTATTTGTGTAACCAAATAACCAACTCCAGCGTTTTTAGGAATGGACACCTCCGCGGTGCCGTTCACCAGGGGCGGGGTGGTCATCACAGGTGTGTTGTCATTTACATCCAGTACGACAATGCGCACGGTGGCGTTGCTGGTCAAAGGTGGATCTCCCCCATCCTTTGCAGAGACTTTGAACTCAAAGGTCCGCGTATCTTCGTGATTAAAAGCCCTAACGCCGTATATTTCGCCGTTTGAGTTCACTGTAACGTAAGATTCCACAGACATGCCCCGCACCTCGGATTTGATGATTTCGTAGGACACAGTGCCGTTCATGCCCAGGTCAGGGTCCCTGGCGGACACCGCCAGCAGAAACGCACCTGGGACGTTATTTTCGAGCACCATGGCTTGATAGTGTGGCTTGGTGAAGTACGGGGGATTGTCGTTTTCATCCGTTACTTTAACTGCAAACGATTTCGAGCTTCTGAGCGGGGGGTATCCGCTGTCCTCGGCTAGAATGGTCAGATTGTACATGTCTCTCTGCTCCCTATCGAGACGGCCATCAACAAGTAAGGTGGAGAAGCTCTCAAACTCGTTGAGTCTAAAAGGCACATTGCCCTGCAGTCTGCACTGCACTTTTCCATTCGCTCCCGAATCATTGTCTGAGACCCTCACCAGAGCTATTACATATCCGAGAGGAGCGTTTTCGCTCACCTCTACCATCTCGCTGTTTTCCGACAACAGTTTGATTTCTGGCGCGTTGTCGTTTATGTCGATTACATTAACAATCACTTTGCAGTGGGCAGGGATTGAATTTGGACCCAGATCTTTGGCTTGTACGTCAATTTCGTGGACGGGCAGTTCCTCGTGGTCCAAAACGCCGTTCACAGTTATCACACCTGTTTTGGGGTCGATTTTAAACATCTGTTTGGTCAGGTTGGAGACGAAGTTTATGAATGAGTAGACCACCTCGCCATTGGTTCCTTCGTCTGGGTCCGTAGCGTTCAAGTCTATGACTAACGTGTTAATGGGTGAATTCTCCATCACGTTTACAGTGTATACGGGCTCATCGAAAACGGGATTGTTATCGTTCGAGTCAATGACTTTGATGTTAAGTTGCACAGTCCCAGACTTTGGGGGGTCTCCACCATCCTCCGCTGTGAGTTCAAACGTGTAGCGAGACTGCGTCTCTCGGTCTAAAGTCTTTTCCACCACAAGTTCTGCGATTTTGGACCCGTCTCCCCTCGTCTTAATCTCAAGACCGAAAATATCATTAGGGGTAATCGTGTACGTCTGAATGCCGTTGCTCCCGGAGTCCGGATCGCTTGCCCCCTCTAGGGGAAATCTGGTACCGGGAGCGGCATTTTCCGAGATTTCTATGTCAATGTGGTTGGTGGGGAAGCGGGGCGCGTTGTCGTTTACGTCGATAATCTCAATTTTAATCACGCAGATCTCCATCGAGTTCGACATCACCTCCAACGAAATAAAACACTTAGGTGTCTGTCTGCAAACAGCGTCCCGATCAATTTTTTGCTTTGTGATGAGCAGTCCGGCGGGGCTCAGATTAACCCATCGCGGCTCGGAATTGGAGATAACCCGCAAGTAAGGCTGTCGGTTTCCCAGTGCAAAACCCGCATTTTTTGCGTCCGCCGTCACATTGGCTATCTTTGTGCCTGCCCGCAGCTCTTCTTCCACGGTGTATTTCAAATTGTAAACGGCATCGACTCCAGTCCAGCACAAGAGAAAGCACAAAAACATTTGTACGAAATCCATGTCCTTGGAATGCATTATACCTGTTGATGTCTGCCTTCACACGCTCATTTGCATGGTCTTCTATTAACATTTAAACTTATGCACGTTCGGTCGGACGTAAAAAAACTCCCAATAAGTCAAAGGAATAAAATCACAGTCTGGTAGGCATCCTTTAAAATGAACGAAAATGTTTGTATGTGCGATGAAATTCATCTGACTTACTGATTACGCAGTCGATAACTTCCATTTACTTTATCGAAATCTTATCAGGCCACCCATGTCTTGCATTATTTCGGAGGAAAAAAATACGAAGAAAACTGGTGAATAATTCTTCATATAGTGAATGTGAAAACATTGTGAACGAAAAACATGGCTTCAACAGGAACATTTGCGTAATTCAGGGTAACCGAGATGTAAACCGACCATTTTGAGCCAGTGAAAGAAAATATTCAGTAAAAATGCAGGCTAAATGTCCGCTAGAAGGTCCTCAACTTGTGAATGAATGAAAGGAAGGATCCAATTCAAAAATATTTGCTCTCGGCATCATGATTCGTGACGAACACTTGGAATGAAATTGAGTTTAAAACATCGCTCATGCCCAATCAATCCATAGAATAATGTGAAGTTAGAATGTCTCCTCCTTGATCCGCATTTATGTCCATGCACATATCCACCTGAAACCACAGAGATTCCAATTTCAGGGAAAAAAAACGGAAAACAGTCCAATCTCTAAAACTGGAACAATATGGCAAAACAATATTAATAAAATATCAGTCCAGTCCACAATTCACTGATATTCCCAGTCGAGCAAGAGGTGGGTGCCTTGTCCACTGAAGGTTTCTCTCAACAAGCGTCAATTTCTTGTATGAAGGTATTTCAGCTGGCCTTAGTCCAGAAAGAATGAAACTAAATCCGTATAAAACACTGGGACAAGATCAGTGAAGAAAAATCAAGCATTTGCAAGTGCAGCTGGGCTCCTCTCGCCGTAATAAAAGCGTCCGGTCTGAAATATCCAGCCTCTGGATGAAGCGAAATAGTTTTTGATATAGTTCTTAAATGTGGCTCACTGAGGTAAACGCACGGCGCGCATCTTCAGCGCATACTGTCGAATGCACAGCTCAGTGTCTCGCGCTCAGTCTCAGGACCCGCAATCCCCACAGCCAATCAGAGGTTACACTGGAGAGCTGGATTTGCTGGTGGGTGGGGCAAAACTACAGCTATGAACTCGGCCAACTAGCTCTAGTTCATGCAACGCACAGTGTATGTTATCCGTTCTAGTTATGTCTGAAAATACAGCGTGTCAATACAATTATTGACTTTTGGGAGGGTCACCTTTTTATAAGGAATTTCCGTAAGAAATGCTGGGGGCGCAATTAGTTAAGGTTCGCACAGCACACAGCAAAACACCAAGTTCTTGTTATATATATATATATATTTTTTTTTTTCTTTTCTTTCCAATATAAAAAATCCAGAATTGATCAAAAAAAATACCTAAAATATTTTATTTGTTTTGTCCAATGTTTCATTCGATATCCGTACGGAAGGCTCTCCAGTGGTCTGCTGTTGCTATGGTTTCCTCCACAAACTTTTCCGCGATTTTTATTCTCGACATAACTAATAATTTTGTCTAGATTTACGTTCACCATAATTTAGAATAGGGCAATGATAATAATGATGAGTTTAATGATTCATAATCAAGATATTCAAAATGAATTAAGTTGATACTTTTTTTGACCTAAACCGCTAGGTGCAGCTATTTATTCCGCTGACAGGAAGAACCCTTTCGCACACAGAATATCAGCTGTATTCTTTAATAGTAGAAATTTGAATTTTGCTGCCTAATTTTAGATCTGTCAAATTTAAGTAGCCTATTCTACGTCATAATACGTCTAGCACGTTTACTTTTGGCAAGTACGAATTTATTTGCTAGTCTGTACGATATTTAATAAGATATTAAAGGTTATTCACGTGTAACGCTAGTTCTAGTGCTTAAATATGTTCTTTATTGGCTGTATAGCCGTGGTACGAAATATTAATTACATACATGCCTAAGAATGGGAGCGCAATGTAAACACCACTGTTTGCGTTTGGATCTGCGCTAATTGCAAATCTTTCAGGGAGCTGCTTTTCGTTCCCATCACAGATGACGACCACAACATATCAATCTCTCTCTCTCTTTCTCTCTTTCCATCTCCCTCCCTCTCTCACTCTCTCTCTCTCTCTGACACACAAACACAGAGAGACAGAGAGAAATAGAGGCGTAACATGATATGAAATGCTATGAGATTGAGATAATAATAGTAATAATAATAATGATAATAATAATTACTTTGATTAATTACAGTGAACTTTTTGACTGAACAGTCCTTGTAAGTATAGAACAGGTTATATTTTTATATTTTTAGATTCCTCAATATCTGGCTCATGAACACGCACAAAGAGTGAGGAGTCATGTGCACACATGACAGCATGTTGAGGGTAAATCGTGTTTAAAGTCACAAGGCTGACACCTAGCGGCCGACACCACTTTCACCTCAGATAAGAAGACAGTAGTTTTTTGTTTGTTTGTTTGTTTGTTTATTATTTATTTATTTGTGTATTTGTTTTTGCTCAGACATACATATTGAAAAAAATGCAAATACAAATGTGCAAACATATTGGTGCTAATATATATATATATATATATATATATATATATATATATATATATATATATTTTTTTTTTTTTTTTTTTTTTTTTTTTTTTTTTTTAATAAAAAGCTTTAACAAGATTACATATTAACATTGTCATAAATACATATAGTTGGTTAGTTAGTGAAGAAAACACTAATACAAGTAACCAGTGCTGTATATTCCTGAAAGGTAGAATCCATAAGATTTTACTAGAAAAGCCTGAATATACATCATACACTGCAAACAAACAAACAAACAAACAAACAAACAAAAAAAAGCTTTTCTTACTTAGATTTTTTTGTCTTGTTTTCAGGCAAAATATCAAAGAATTCTTAAATCAAGAAGGATTTTCTGGAGAAGTAAAAATTATTGTCTTGTTTTCAGAAAAAAAATAAGTGAGTTTTTGCTTAGAACAAGCAAAATAATCTGCCAATGGGGAAATAATCTAAATAATCTTATTTCAAGCATAAAACAAGATCATTTTGCTTACCCCATTTGCAGATTATTTAGCTTGTTTCAAGCAAAACTCACTTAATTTTGACTTCTTTTTTTTTTCTGAAAACAAGACAATAATTTTTACTTGTCTAGAAATTGATTTAAATTGATTTCATTTTTGGATATTTTGGCTGGAAACAAGACAAAAATGTAAGTAAGAAAAGCATTTTGTGCAGTGTATGAGGTTGACTAACCACAGAGACATTGCTTCTTTGTTTGCCATACAGCAGTGCAAGCTCTCAAGCAGTCATATTCATGAGCAAGCACAGATGTCATCATCTTTAAATATTCCAGTTCATGTTTATTTCCAGCTTGCAATGCTTTAGGGACAGCTGTCAACTATTGCTCTGTTGACTGTTAAAACTTGCCTAGCTTCCAAAATAAAGGTGTGTTTTCACAGCTAGTTTTATTTTCTTAATAAATTCTTAATGGTGTAGAAAGAGGATGATTGTTGTTTTTCCTCTAGCCTTTTCAAATTTAGCTCTGGTGAGTTCATCAATAAAACTCTAAAGGAAAGGTTGTGTGTGTGCAATGGACTCCTGCTTGACAAGTTGTTTGTTATCATGTGAGCTCACAGGTTTTGACGCACACCTTCAGTTTGACATCAAGGTTAATAGATTTAGCTGTTTTGGCAATGTCAACACACACCAGAATGCATTATGCTACAAATTGAGTTCTTGCATGCACTGCTGTTACAAATATGCTCAAATGAAGAATTTGTTGATTACTTTTAAGCTTTTCTTTCTGATTTCTTTCATTCTTAGAATCCTTTGTGATATGAAAACAGCATCGGGCAGTTTTGATTCTGCAATAGTAAATGATGCATATGGACGATGGTTTTAATCTTGTTGTGTTTCATTCGTTGTAATGGAACAGAAATGACCATCAAAGCCAAAATGGATTCAGCCCAGTGTAAAATGCACCCTGCATCAAAAAAGCAGCAGTGGCTCTCAAACAACTAATAACATTGCATAGCAAACCAATGCTTTGAAGTTCTTGGAAATGAAGTAAAACATTAGTAAGGTGGGAAAAACCAAAAAAAGGTTCTGGCTATCTTGCTGTTCAGATATGTTTTTGTATATAAACAATACTATCTTAGCACTGTTGCTGTAGTGTTTTTAGCCATATACCCCTCTAACTGCTAGGACCCTTTGTGTGAATTGCTAAGTAAAGCAGCTCAAAGGTGCTCACAGGCTGCAGCCCAAGCTACTTTGTGCAGCTGGGAGCCACTCAATCATGCAGTGGTTTTGAACTTCTTTAAGACACTTTTTTGCTTCAAGCCTTGAGCCAACACTTTCCACAGTACATAGAGAATAACTGATTTGATGCTATATTTTGCTGCTAAAGCATGGCGCACTTCTATAGCCAGTCCCTTCTGCTCACTTTGAAAGGAATATCTGAGCTCGGCCGATATGTTGCTGCCTTATTACCCTTAGTGTGCAGGAGACTATCTTCCAGTGAATAGCATGTGCGCTCAGTGAGACTCAAACCTACAGGTGTCCGCTGGAAAAGAGAGAGAGAGGGAGGACGTGATTTATTCGAATTCAGACGAGATGGAGGCCCTTTCTTTGGCTGGATGTGGCTACAAAGAGGACAGCTCCATTATGGTCTTCATCTTAGAGTATTTCAGGCGTTTGATTTCCTCTAATGATCATGGCTGGAAGCAGGCAGCAAGATGACTGACAGGCCCATCTTCAGTGTTGCCTTGCCCTGCTATCCGTGCCTTGATACATTGTGTTAAAACATCCTCTCTCCATCTGAGCCCCCCTGCTAAGCTGGGAGGGCACTGTTGCATCAGCGATGGAGCTCTCGATATTGAAATGCTTGTTGTTTGTCTCTTGGTGGAATTGAGCGACAAAGGGCAGGCATGTTATTTACTCTGAGAAGAGATTTGAATAGCAGACGATTCATTTTTAGTACTTTGTTTGTATTTGTATCTAAAAATTTTACTTTTGTTTTGTATGCATATATTTATTAGGACACTGAGTGTCGTTTCCAGAGACTCGCTGAGCGCTATTAGCATCTCCTGCCCCTCGCTGTGTCTGGTACAAACTGCTAAGCAGAGGTCATGATAAGAGATTTGGTCTATTGAGCCGAACTACCCTGCATTGCTGATGAGGACCTTGAAGCGCATCCTTAAATGTTTTATTGACAGTAAAAGGTACACAGGAATAATTCTCCAGCTTAGCCTTCTTTTTTCATATTGCCAGAGCTAGTGCAAGTGGATGGAGACTATTTAACTATTGATACATGATATTAACATGTTGCTTTAAACACTACAAGGTTCCAGTGGAACCTCTGAAAGCTATTATAAGGCGTTGAGAGGTTTTAGCGATGGCTCTATTTAAGATTTCATTAGGAAGAAAAAATTGTTTATAGTGTGAAATGAAACTGCTGTTAACTGTTGTTGGCAACTGTTTACATAGCCTGAGTAAAGACTGGCACAATACCAGAAAACCGTGTGCTTTAGTCATCATTTTCCTACTGTGTATATTGTGTCAGATGTTTTACTTTGAAGACATCTCTTTTTTTATTGTGAATTACATTGCAATCATGTGCAAAATTGAATGAGTTTTGAAAAACAAGCCATTTGCATGTATTTAGATTGGCAACTTGTACTCTGCTATTAGATTAACGCTAAATTAGCAATTAGTCATTTGAAATGATTAAAATAATTTGGCCAGCTTGGCCCCGTAATGTCAAAGACTTGCTATCAGCACGAGCTGGAGAGCGAATACTCAAGGGATGAAATGTACACAGTGGTGCCAGTCACGTCGTAGGATTCATCACTGTAACTGGCACTCGGCACAGCTGCAACCAATTAGATTTCACTCCACTCTAGGCCCAAACAAGATTGAGCTGTATTCACACTTCATTGTGGAACTTATGATGGCTGCAATTGAGACTAATAATTAGTAACCCAACATCCCATTTGCTTTTAGTATGATGTGTTTAAGAGCACTGTGCTCTATTTATGCAAGATTAATTTGAATATTTCAGCATTTAGATAGCAATTAATACATGTAGTCCTACCATCTTTATGGCAAATTTAATCCCCGTAAGACTCATCTCTCTCTAATTGCCGTAATGGCTTTTAATACATACCTCTTGATGGTATGAGTTTTGAAAGCTGAAATAATTTAATAACAACGAAGACTATTTGAATTCTGCCAAAATACTCTTAAAGGAATTCTTCCTTTGATGAAATATTATTTAATATGATTACAGAATTTTAACTTTTGGGTAACCTGTACTTGAAGAGCCCATGAAATGACTTACGCTACAGTTAGTACTAGGTTAGAATTTAGAGTCAACCCTCTACAATACAAGTAAATTACTCACATATGCGACTAAATCTTCACTCTGGGCGACTAAATGATGTTTAACATTAGCCATCGGCTAATAAATTTTCTGATTTTACTTGCCATAAGTTTAGCACAGATATCCACCTTTTTCTTCAACATGGAAGTAAGCTTTTGGGTTCATTATCCACTACAGGGAAATAACCAGAAGAATAACAACATGCAGTAAACGGTAAAATTGTTTGCACTACAAACCAGTGTGCTCATAATTAAGTTAATACATTAAAATAATATGGTAAGGCACACCAATTTGCAATATCAAGCAGCAAAGCATTTTGTACAGCTAAAAATACCTCAACGTGGATGAGACAGAAGTCAGAACCATAACATTTACAAATGGCCACGCCCACTCTTATGGGAAGAAAAAGGTGGGTATTTTCACTTGGCGAACACTCTGACTGAGCGCTTCAAAGTTTCACTCTCCAACAAACGATCTGTGCTTTTTTTTAATTCATCTCAAAGGATGCGGAGCGTACCTGTATTTGACGGCGGAAGTAATGCACAAACAGCAATTTTATTGGTTGGCGCTAGCTATTATCGTCCCTGTTTTGATTTCAGCCAATCAGTTCGAGCGAACACAGACAACTTGATTAATATTCAGGAATCCAGCAGCTCAGTGGTCCTTAGTACATTTTGCATTATTATTAGTAGAATTTATAGAATTATTATTATTATCTTATCAGTATTATTGTTAGCTTTTTTCCTTTTTTTAACAGAAACACTGAATGACAACAATATCTTCAGTAATAAGTTAGCCAGTTAAAATGACAAATGCATTCATAATTGATTAACAAGTTTTAATATTAATGATTAAAGTTATATCATTAAATAATAATTGATTATCATTAAATCATATTATAATACTTGCCTGACTGATGTTAAGAGTGTAAAAGTGTACTTTTTACAAACATAAGCTTTATAATATATATATATTTATATATATATTTGCAAAAACAGATAAAAAAAATCATGTTTTTTCACTGTGCATTCCAATTAATTTTAACCAAACTGCAGTTGGGTTATTTTGGTTTAAAGTAAAAATAACAAAAAAATACAGCTAACTAAGACAATAAAACACAATAACAGCATGATAATATAATAAAAACAACATGATTTTTGAAAAAAAAAAAACGGAGTTAGCTGTTTTTTGCAAATAAACTCTTCATATATAAAGAGTCAAAGTTCCTACATGACATACTTCTGAACCTGTTTGCAGAGACCTTTGTGTAAATGTAAGCTAATATACTGCATACATGAGTCAAAGTTCCTAAATAACATATTTCTGAACCTGTTTGCAGAGACCTTTGTGTAAATGAGTCATAATTTTACACCTGTAAAGCAACTGAAAGCCCTGTATAGCACTGTATCCTACACAATTAGGTTGCTTTGAGAATTGAGACTGAAACAATCAAACACCTGCAAAACCTGCTATTTTGTGTCCTTAAACACCATGTTCTGAGCATTCCAGGCAATGGTTGGCAATAACAGTTTGGAATTTCCAACATCCTCCTGACTGAAAGTAATACAGCACAGAAGCCACAAAAATCACATTTTGATTTCAAACGTTATTTCCTTCCCAGAATAAACCCACAGTTTTTCATAAGTTCACTGGATTTTAGCATCAAATAATAAGGACTTTGAAAGGCCCAGGTTCTACAGTTCCTAATTTTTCATTTGTGCGCTAATGTTTAGCATTCTTTCCTCACCTCACACCACCCAGACAATGAGCATAATCATGTGTTCAATACACCATGAGAGGCTGAAATTTCAACCCTGATTACCCCTATATGCAGAAATCAGTGGCCTTTGTTTAGCAGTCAGCACAAGTGCAAAGACCACCTCGCACAATCATAACCACTCAAACGTACAGTAGCACGGCACGGTTCAGTCTCATTGCCTTCGGAGTCACCAGTTCTATGGTCAGTATGATTCAATGATTATTTTTCATCCTTTTTTTTTTTTTTTTAGCCTGGGGTCTGATTGATGTCAGAACATGTAGGCTAAAACACCTGGAAATGTGCAGCCCTGGGTGGGGCAGCCCTTTGTCTGATAGCATCAGCAGGATGGAGAGCTTATCAGGCCTTGTCCCCCTGGGTGTGTGTTTACAGCTGTTCTCTAGTCAAGACAAATTAGCAGCGTATAAGCCATTAGGGCACTTCAGACGTTTTTTTTGTGTGTTCATAAAGGAGGTTTGTGCGCCTGTGTGTCTTTGTGTTCTCTTTAGATCATTTCAGGTAAATGAAAGCCAGTGGGTGGTGGAAGTCTCATCGAAAACAGGGTACAAGCTTGAAATGGTCTTGGGCACAGCTTGACAGTGTGTGTAGAGAACATATGTGACATCAAGTGTATTTATTCACAAGGGTTTACCAGCGAATGACATATTGCTGTTGTTTATTTTCCTTCTCTAAATCTGGCTGTCTAATCTAATATCTAAATATATATTTTTGAGTAGCTGGGCCAGCTTTATCCCTCATATTACTGCAAATCTCCTTCAGTCTCTCCAGTCAATTGTTAGCTTAATCCACAGAAAAAAAAGGATCTATTGGGTAGAGTGCAAGTCATCGCTCTGAATGGAACTAAGCGTGTTTATGTGCTCTTACAGGTCAGAAGAAATCGTTAGACAAATTAAAACACTATGCTCAGGGATGGTGTTAGTTCTGAGTGCTTTATATAATCAGCCTATTTAATCACACAAAGTTCTTCTTGAATGCATGCTGATATGTTTTTTTACACCAGGGTCAAACAGCACCTGTTATATAAAACATGTCTTACTATCATCACAAAGCCTAGTCTACTTTTCAATTTATTCTTGCCAAAAACCACCCACTTAAACAAGATCATATGAAAAAAATTGAAAGCACACTCTGTAATGTTTCTGCATGCAGTTTACATCATGTTCTAACTAGATATGCAGTGATAAAGCGATAAGCCAACCGTACAAAGTTATAGTGTACTTGCCTTATCAGGTGTGTTATGACTTCATGCGACAATCAAATTGCAATCTGACTTGAAGCAGTGCATTCTGGTTAGAAATTTCATCCAAATTGAGATGCCACCAACGCCATGTCAGCGTGATGTATGCCAAAAATGTACCACTAGAGTGATTTGAGAGCAATTGGCTGGCTCATTCGCAGTTTCTCCAGAGCGGCTACACAAGCTCTGATGGTGATGACACGGATTCAAACTGGTGACAAAGATGATGACACTTTCAGTTCCTAAGGTTTACAAATCCATGTTTTTATAAACTTAAATTCATCTTAATGGCAATATTGTGTCATGTTTAAGCCCTATCAAAATAAAACTGATAAAAAATATATATACCTCACTTTAGTGGTGTTACATTAGTATAGGCTTATGAACATCATTACTGTACATATAAGCGCTGCATTAAGCAGTACATAAAATATTTAATAAAATGTGTTTATATATTTCTACACGAAAACGTCTTAAAGTTTTGTGTATTTGATCAATCTTGCATCTAACATGCTTAATCTGCGATAAAGCACGCAAACACCACATGAGTGTTTTTTCCTCCCTCGATTACAGGAAGCAGCCGAAATCGAACATACGTAATTCTGCGTTGCCACGCCCACCTCGAAAGTTCATTGGACCTGCCATTCCTAATGTTTATTAATTATCAAACGTGGATGAGGCGAGGCCAACGGTGCAAGTTTAATCGGATATTATAATATGACACGACCATATATTTACACAAGGAAAAACAAAAAAGCGTGCTGTCTGGTGAAGCATCGCGGAAGACATGGCATGTCAAGGTATGAACGCACAAGCAGAGAGAAACTGTTCTGATTTACCATGTTTTGTTATTATGTAGTCACTTTTTCGCATAGTCACGAAGCGTCACGTCTTGTAAGTACGTTTTAACCCTGTGAAGCCTACTGTGTCATATTTGACACATGAATTTCTAAGACAAGTGATAAAATAATCAAAACGTTGGTGGAAACCTATTGCTGCACACAATACTACATGCCCTGTGCCTAGGTAATTTTTTAAGTGAAAGTCCTTTGAGTATATATAATACTAAAAATGTCCACCTTCAGGTTGTTTTATAAAGGATATATATTTTAAAAAGTCATAAATGTTTGTATCAAATATGATGCAACAGGCCTTTGATTAATGTTTATTAGCATGTCTCTTAATCATTGTATTGAGCTGAAAATATTTTGCCTGCCACAATTGATTTTTGATTATAAAACTTTAAATATAATCTTTTTAAGAGTAATTAGAAGTGAATGTAAAATGTAAAACTGCTGTATGCTTGTCTAAAGGTTCAGTACCCTGTTTAAAAAAAAAACAAAAAAAAAACAGCAAATGCTGGTTAGGTATGTTTTGAAGCATGGCTACTGATTTGAGCTGGTTTAAGCTGGTTCTGAGCAGGAGCTAGTTGCTTAGGACCAGCTTAAACCAACTAAGGACCACCTTAAACCAGCTCAAACCAGCAGCCATGCTTTAAAACATACCTAAACAGCATATGCAGTTTTTTTCAACAGGGTAAACTGTTCCATTTTAAAAAAAATATGATTTGTTGACTATTATTTTATTTATCAGGCTTTACAATTTTAGGAAGCAACCTGAAATATTAAATACCACAATAATAGACTGATAAAAACAATAATAGATCAAATAATTCCAATAACTACACAGCTGAGTTGGTCTGCCAGCCATGAGACTATTTCAACGAAATAATTGTAGTGGAATATGCAGTTCTGTTTGTAAGTGTCTAGTTTATTTGTTACTTAGTGCTTGAAGCACAACTCTTATTTCAAAGACTTATTGCTACTAACCTAGCAAGCTTTGGCAATTTTAGTGATTTTTTTCCCCCCCTCCCTCTCCCTCCAAAAATGTACCTACAGTGTGAAAAAAAAAAAAACCTACATTTCAGGAAAGAGGCCATTACAAATGTATTAAATGCAACAATCAGGGCCGACCCCTGTCATAGCAGCAAATATTGATGTTGCAGAATATTGGACAGGTGATATAGGTGTATTACACACTCCACCACATATATCAATTTTCCCTTTTTTCATATTTTCCCTCCACATCTCATAATGTTTGCTGTCTACAACAGCTTACAACAAGCCCATGAGAGAGCTCAGACAAACATTGGCAGAAAGGAGCTCTGTGTAGTGTGCTGTAACCGGGGAGGTTTTGCCAACCAGGCCCAGCCAGACTCCCCCGTCCAGATGATGATGTGACAAGGAATTTCAGTTTTTTTCTATCTGGATTGTGATATCAATAAAGGTAGCTGTCCACCGGGACTACTGTCAATCCAATTCCCTCTACCCAAAGGAGAGTTATAAATGGCTTCTGTGTTGTTTACGTGAGCGTTGTTCTCAGAGGTGTCTCGGCTGACTTTTTAGATTCCACACATGTACCCCGCAATGCAATTTGCCCTTCCGCCATTGGACGAGGCTCACGCCAGAGCGAGAATTAAAGGGGAAGGCGGAGAAGAAAGAAATTAATATGGAAATTAGCCCGTATAATGCCTGAAGCGATTAAGGTGCTGTAAGGGCCAATGAGAAGGTGGCAGTTTCCAATGCAGATAGCTGCTGTACAGCAAACGGAGGGATATAGAGATTTCATTTCTTGGGAGGATCATTCTCCTCCCCGCTGTACGGATTAAGGAAATAGCTTCTGAGAGGCATGGCATGCTGTTTAGTGTGCGCTAATTGCACATCCAGTATTGAAAAGTCTGTTCTGAGCAGATTGTGGTTTTTGTACGTATTTTCCATTTTCTCTCCACCCCTCTCTTTTTCTTTCTTTTCCTCTCTGCAAACTCTCCGTATGAGATTTTTGTTAAGCTTTGATCAGTAGAAGCGGTATACAAGCAAGACTAGCTTATAGCTTGACTTGATAATGCAGGCAGATAGAGCGTGCATGAATATATTTGCTTCTTAAGAGGGTAGGAAGTCCCATTGTGCATGTGTGCACTAAGAATAGGTCAAAGTGTGGTGGTGGGTTGGCTTTTACTGGATTGATCTGTCTATTTTTATCCCCTGCTTTTTATCTGAGGTGGTCCACCCCACCCAGGCATATCCTCGGGGCAAAGTGCATTCGTAAACATTGGCTCTCGCAAGGTAATTGTGCCGGAGATGGCTGCTGGCTTCATTATCTGGCTTTGCAGGTAACAGGCATTAGCGCGCACGGGAGGATGGGATGGCCTCAGGTTATGGGAATTCCTTCACTATCAGTGGCAGCCAATGTTTACTCATCCCTCAGGGACAAGGGAGGATCACAGAGTTTCGAGACCCTCGGGTCCCAACGTGTGGGCTGTGCAGGCGAATAGAATTCCCTCAGTGTCAACATTTGTTTTGTTCATATGTAATTTTCCCAAAGCTAGAGTCTAATGAAACACACACGCACACATACACCAACACAATATAAAAAGGAGAGAAATTTTGTCTGGCTTTCCAAACAGCATGCTTTTTTGACAGCAGCAGAATAGTTCAGAATGTATTACCCAACGAAAAACGTTATTTACAGCCCATTGTGAACGGATGCAGTAAGAAAGACAGCTCTAAATTTTTGATGTGTTTCTTTGTCTTTTTTGTCAACGTTTCATCCTAGAATATACTCCAAATATACGAGATATTTTGTCAAACTCAGCATCACTGGAGGTTACAAAGACATCCCCTGCTGTTTTTATATCCTTCTAGAGACAGCACCCCAGGAATCCTTGATTTGATATAATTATTGTAGTGACATTTTGTAAGGTTGATGTCTGTGTCGCTATGATATTTTGCTACATAATACTTTCTAAGAACTCGCAGACACACGGATAACTCCTTTTAAGCCTTTTCCTTATAAAACAGTACCACAGAGTGCTCGTATTGATTTTTTTTCTTAAATAATGCGATGCTAAAAACACGCTAAGCTCTGCCTCCCTCTCCTCCGACATCAATAGCGATTATTAATAGAAGTTAAAACGGCTGTTCTTTCAAACAACAGGTGTGATTCACCTTTTGCTTTCCAGTTTCTACCTCGGTATGCCTGTCTCCAGTTTGGATCCAGCCTCTGCGATAATTACAGATGACTCCAGTACTTGTGAAGACTCCAAATGATGCCAGCGTTGGATCAACTTTGAAAAAACATTCTGTAACACTCTTAAAAATAAACGGTGCTTCACGATGCCATAGAAGAACGTTTTTTGTCTAAATGGTTCCATAAAGAACCATTATCATCTGAAGAACCTTTCTGTTTCATAAAAGGTTCTTTGTGGTGAAAGAAGGTTCTTCAGATTATAAAAAGGTAAGAAAGAGATGGTTCTTTAAAGAATTTTTGACTGTATTGTTCTTCTATGGCATCCCTGTGAAGAACCTTTTATTTTTAAGAGTGAAGGCTACTTTAAAACTAGTGTCAGCGTCAAACGTCACGCCCATGAACCGCTGGCAGAACGTCTGATGGATATGGCACACTTCAGGAGTTTCAAAGTCGTCATCGGATTGGTTAGATTATACAGGATTTCCGGGAGACGTGTACATCGCCGCCTTTAACGTTCCACCTGAACACAAAAATGCTGTGGCACCAAACCCCCTCATGAAACAAGAAAGCCGTCGTGTTTACAGCTGTGCCGACGAGCACTTATAAGGATCAACAAAACACTTGATTTTCAAAAGTATGTGAAATTTTTAAAGTTTGCACCATAAAATCTTTTAAATATGTCAGAGTTTGACACACTGATCTGTTATTGTGGCGACATTTCCACGCCCCTAAACATGACGTGGCACAAAACGAAACGTGATTGGTTGCTTTACCTGTCAGTCAGATGGCCTCTTGGGCAGGCCTTGGACATTCAAAGCGGCCAAGGTTCCCAGACTTTGCCTGCAGTCAGTCTGAAGGTCTGGCTACACGAGACTGCTTTAAAACAATTTGCTGAGAAGGAGAAGGTGTGTTGTTAGCTATGGCAGATCTTTGTGTCCACTTGTAAAAATATAATAAATTATGGCATGCATATTAGATGCGAGTAGTCGTTTTCTTTGCATGTTTGTGCAATAATCTATTAGGAAGTTTGAGTCAACAGGATGAGTTTGAGTAGGAAGGGGAGCGGCTGTTGAATAGGTGACCTGTACTCTCGTATGAAAGTACGTGTGGGCGTGTGCACAAATACACACAGAAGATGAATTCGGTTGAATTTCGGTTGAAACCTTGAATTTCAAGCCGACTGAGTGTCGTACGCATTCACGCACACTATATACGTGCTCCTTTTCACAGCTAAAATGTCATACAAGAGTGCTCAGGGACATATCATTTTAGTGTGAGCGTTCTGAGTAGCATCTGCCAGAGTCTTTGTTTTAACATCAACTGCGGCTGTTTCTATTCAGTCATACTCCCTCACTGAGACCAAAGAGATTTCAGGTTTTGATCAAAAAGGCCAGAACAGTAGTTGTTCCCCATCAGAGGAGATAAATTGTGGGTGCGAAAGGCCAACATCGTTCGCCATTGTTTACTGAAACGGTGGCGCTTGTGATAGATGTGACTGAAAAAGAGATACCGTAGCATTTTAAATCTGGCTTTGAGCTGCAGTAAATGCTTTAACTAATCTCTTCGTGCTGCATGCGCATATTCGGGGCTGGCTGATTTTCTCTGCCCTCGGGGTGGGCTCCCAGGGCAAGAGAGGAAGGCCGAATTGCCTCTGCGCAGCTTTTCCTATGGAGAACATCAGAGAGAAATGTCTGCACATGCACACATAGAGATAGATACACAAACAATCCCAGGGTGTTGCATGCTGCCACTTCTCTGAATTCAGGGATGATCTTTGCCAGCGCTGGTAAACAAAGGAGCAGGGGAGCCTAATCCGCCAGTAAATCTGAGGATCATAAGTAAATCACCTATTTTAGAGATTAACTCCCATAACCATGTAAAAACAAGAGAGGGAGATGAGTGGGAGGGGCTCGTTTGCAGGTATTTCTTAAAGGCGGCGTGGCCGCCTCTGTCTTTTCACTCGTCTCCCTCACGTTCGTTCATTCGTTGTTAGATAAGAATGTAATGTGATATACTCAAAGCTGGGTAACTAATCTGATATTTCACCTCAGTGAGAGATAGGAATGATATAAAAACACATTAGGAGTGGGCACTAAGAGGATTACAGTATGGAAACGGATGTGTGCTGGCTGTCTAATCCACTCATGTTTAACCCTTGCGAGCTAGCCAATCCAACGCAAGCAAATTATTATTCTTTGTCTCTTCCGTTGATCCCGCTCTAGGTTTAGCCCGATGCCGACTTGACCACCCTCTCTGGAATAAAAGCCGATGAGAGCGAGCCTCGGCCTGGCCTTGATTAACACCCTCTGTCTGCTGACAGCACTGCGCTGAGTTTGGGTGTGAGAGCTTTAATCTGCTTGGAGACTGTCATTAGGAGTTTAGTAGGGTTTTACGTCTGGCTGCTGGAATATTTGCAGTGGAGCGAACATGTGTGTGTTTTGTATTTATGTGGATTTGCGCATGTGTGTGCTCTAGCGATTGTTCCAAATGCTCATTGGCACTGCATAGCTCACTTAATCTTTGTCTTCACCTTAGCCTTTTGATTCCACGACTGGAGATCAGACGCACTCAAACGAGCCACTGCAGCACTGATTGGCTTATCCCGCAGTTCAAAGCCTGTTGCTTGACATAGCCGTCATTATAGCGGCGGCTATGAAGCCAAAGACTTGAGAAATTACATAGAGGTGATAGTCGTTTTACCCCTGCGGGGCGTTCTTTAGAAGTTAAAGATCCTGGCTTGAGGCGCTGACCTTATGTCACCTCTCCTAATTACCACATATTAGAGCCGCGTGACCTTCGGGAAGGCCGCGGGGATCGGTTATATCCCTGAAATAACAGCTGCCAGTCTTCATTAAAGAGTATCTGCTTCCTCTCAAAATTCCTTATCAATCATCAATTAAGAGGAATGAGACTGAGGACACTTGTAGTATATGACATCCTAATTAATTGCAGCTCAAATGAGGAATTGACACCCCCGTCCTTCCTACCAAATCCCCCGTGTCACCTTGAACTGTTCCGTAATTAGCAGGAGAGTGTAACGTTCGGTTCTGGTACATTAAACAACCCGCCGTCGGACGGTCCCGAATACGTACGTGACATAATACCTAAGTGCCGGTGAATTGTAATGAGTTTAAATCTGTGCGGATTCGTATGCATGATATGTGTGAAATAACGTGGCTTATTCTGCTTCGTTAATAGACTCCGGCGAAGAGATATAATGCGGCGGTGCTGTGAAATCACAATTGGAGTTCCATTATCAGATTAGATGTGGTGAATTAAAAGACATGTCATTTGAATATTTAGTTGACCCTCAAACTTCATGCATTGCTGAAATGCAATATCGCTCTGACCGTTTTTACCGGCTGATTAGAGATTATTCACTCAGAGAATAGATGTAGAATAATCAAGTGAGGGGAAAAAAGGCTTCCCAGTGAGCAACACTTGAAATACAGACACAGATACAGATATAACAGTGCTTCCTCACTATAGTAACACAATGGATGACACAGTTCCTTGCTAGGCTCCACTGTAAGTCTCTGCTCCAGTTAAGCTCATCCCTTCTGGGCTGCGGTTCATTACTGGGCCAGGTGTCTGCATTCTGAAGGGAGCTCATTGACTCTGGGTTCCCTAGAAAGAGAGTTAGGCAGTACCATTCATTTTCAGATTCTCTTTACTCTATATACAGGAATGTATTGTAAGGCTTGTACTTTCGGCTGGGGGGGGGGGAGAGACGAAAAAGCAGTAATATTAAACCTTATGCACTCAAGTGCTGTGAACATCCACCCTACATGGATTCAATACAAAATACCCTGTCATTTCCGTTGATCAGGTGTGCTTTTGATGTTTTAATTCACTTTCATTCATAGGCTATATCGTCTCCTCTGTGCTTGGCTTCTTAGCAAATTGTCAGCCAACTTGCTAAGTGAGTTATGGGGCCCTAAGGGGGGAACGACAAAGTGCGCCATTGGCACTTTCTACCCCGTGTTACCGCGGGGCCAGTAATGCCACGCCGATCAGTGTGATGACAGCCCGCCGAAACCTGTGTCTGGGTGTAACACGCTAAATAACTCAACAACCAAACACCTGCTTCAGAGACGGAAGACGTCTCTCGGGTCAAGACTCATGTAAATTCTGTGAGAGGTTGCAAGCGTTATTGTAGCTGAAGCTCCGTCACTTTAAGATGATCAGATGGTAATGGTGTAGCCTGTCAATAAAAGCAGGTGCATTCAATTACACCACGGTTCTTTACAAGCAATGCTAAAACCTCCGGAGAGTGTTTGGCACTTCAAGATTAAGAGCAGGAATTTAATTACATTTCATTCATTATACTGAGGTGTTTGTCTGAGACAGCACAATGCAAATGTGCAACACTATGTCTTTTGATGTTTGTTCTACAGGTATAGTATAAAGCATTTCAAACATGAATATGTGTACATATACAGTGTCTAAAATGTCTGAGATCACTGTTTTTGAATCTGAACTGGAAAATAAATAGGATTTGGTATTTTAGGTATTCCAGATTACATGACCTCCATAAGATTGTGGAAAAATCTTCAGATTCAAGAGTGTCCCTTTTACACAAAGGAGATCACATAATCAGTGATTTGACTAGTGGCTTTTATATGATAAGATTACGACATTATTAACATACAGTTGAGGTCAAAAGTTTACATACACTTTGAATCTGTTCATTATTTTACCAAAATAAGAGGGATCATGCAAAATGCATAATAATAAATGAATAAGATATTTCACATAAAAGATGTTTATATATAATCTAAGGGAAAATAATAGATATAAAAATTCCTGTTCAATCCCTGTTCAAAAGTTTACATACACCTGATGTTAATACTGTGTTGTTACCTGAATGATCCATAGCTTGTTTGTCCTGAACTGTTAAACTGGCTGCTGTTCTTCAGAAAAATCCTTCAGGTTCCACAAATGCTTTGGTTTTTCAGCATTTTTGTGTATTTGAACCCTTTCCAACAATGACTATGATTTTGAGGTCATCTTTTCACACTGAGGACAACTGAGTAACTCATACGCAACTATTACAGAAGGTTCAAATGCTCACTGATGCTCCAGAAAGAAAAAATATGCATTCAAATTATGCCAGGGGTTTAAACTTTTGAACAGAATGAAGATGTGTACATTTTTCTTATTTTGCATAAATATCACATTTTTTTAAATTTAGTACTGCCCTTCGGAAGCTACAGAAGATACTTATTTTGTCTTCTGGGAAACGTGTAAGTTAAATTGACCCTGATCTTCAAATTCAAAAAGTTTTCACTCCCACTTAATGCATCATGTTTCCTTCTGAAGCATCAGTGAGCGTTTTGCAGATTCTGCAAGGTGTATGTAAACTTTTGACCTTAACTGTATGCTCTCTGGAATAGTTGATTCCTAATATTTGGTGGTTTCCTAATATTTGTCATGGTCCATAGCAAAGCTGTATATCATTCCACTCAAACAGGCACTACTTTTATGTGTTGTCACGCTCAACTATTACTGTTCTGTTGTTGCAGTGTTCATCTTGTCACTAGGACAAATGTTTTGTAAGTTTTAGTGGACTAGTTTACTCTTAGCTGAAGCTTTAAGGTAATATAAGGTTAGCATTATAAAATATTTAAACTTGAATCAATATTTCCATGTGTTTATTTCTGTTTCATTCTCGTTTAGCACACTGGTGGGGTTTATTTTGGGATAATGAGATGTTTGAGATGAAATCTTTGAATCCCAGATTTTCATAGTGCTATCATATTTTTGGACTCCGCTGTATAACACGATACACCCACAATAAACAGTTGGTTTGAGTTTTACACTCTCTATCTATCGGTTTCAAAAAAGTTTTTGAACCGTTTTAAATGCAAATGCCTGCAGGAATATGAAGACCCGCAGAGCGAAGACATCCAACCACGTATTTCTGTCCAATCCTCCTTAATATAACGCAACCGTTAAAAAGTGAAGTGTGGATTATTGCAAAATAGCTTTGACTCGCCAAATGAATAAAGAACGCAATTCAGGTCTAGTTTAAAGAGCTGTGTATTTGATGGAGGGAGCGTTTGTCCTGATTCCAGCACAGTGTGAGATAACCAGCAGAATGAAAATGTGTTGCCTCATAAGCGAGACTTGTTCACGAGATGAAATATTAATGCTTGCGGACGGGAGCAGTAAGCATTTGGAGACGCTTGCCTGATGAACGATCACAGGGCTGTATTTGCATTGGAGATGAAAATGTTGAACAAGATTCATGGCTGCACCGTTAAAACGTAATATATATGACTGCACGAGAGATTCTCGACTAATGTCGTAGTCTATATCTTGGCTTTCGTCAAAAGAACGCACAAACATAAGGGGGAGGGAAGCCGTTGAAGCCTAGAGATATAAACACTTTGGGATTGGAGGGGATTTTATTGGGGACTTTTTGGTGAAGCTGTGTTTTTATTAGGTCATTGTCTGGCTCTGTTGTAATTCCGACTTCCATTCTGCTGCAGCCTCACAGCTGTTGCACTAATATCCACATTAATTTAAAAGTGACAGCTATTAACAGAGCAACTAAGCTCTAGGACTGAAATGAGAGTTTTTCTTTTTGGTGGAAATCTCACAGTGCTGTGCTGAAATTCGGTGAGGATGCTCACTGGATCTAAAACAACCACAGCTTGTAAATATCTGCGCTCTTGATATAATACACTCATAAAAATCTTTACTAGTGAACTGTCAGCAGAGAATATGGACTTTGTTAAATGCATAGGCACACAATCATAATTTCAATCATAATAATGTAAGCATGGTCTTTAACCGGATTGACAACTCATTTTGGTGATGAATAGACTGATCTCTATTTCAGAATGGTCAAAACAGGACCTCATTCTGATAATTTACATTTGGAGTGGTTTTTTCACAAAAAACAATTTTCACAAAATTTGTTCTGCTCATATTTCAAAAAAGGACCTGTTTAATAAGCGCATGTCAAAGACAATAGAAAAAATTCAGGTTAATTGGGGCATTCAGTCATATCAACAAAAAGTGACCCAATTTGTCTGAATTCACTCTGTATCAAAGGTCACCAATGAGCTTACTGAAGTCCAGATCCAGTCTCTGATTGATTTAGTCTGGACTGTGAATCATTTCTCATAAATTAATATAATTATAAACAAACATATTGTATACAGCAGGCAGGAAACAAGAGGCCCACTGATTGTGATGACAGCCAAGAGCCTGGTGTGGTGCTACGAAACTAGATCTCTCCTATTATAATCAACAGAGCTGTCAACACTATACCAGCTTTGTGTGACAGGCACCAGGTTTCTATATTGGACCAGGTAATTTTCCCTGCCTGACTAAATTAGCATTTTATTTACAAATATCATATATGTAAGTTGATTGCTGTATGCATTTATCTTTATCCCCTGATTACATCAAAGTATTATCGTGATATTTTTACTAATTAAATTACATATATATTAGGGGTGTCGAACGATTAATTGCATACAAAATAAAAGTTTGATTTTGTCCAATATATGTGTGTGTACTGTGTGTAATTATTATGTACATATAAATACAAACACATTTATATGTATATGTAAGAAATATTTACAAGTATATGTATTTATTATAATTTTTCTAAAATTAGTGTTATATATAAATACAAATATGTTGTACATAAATAACATATTTCTCTTAAATATATACATTAATTTGTGTGTATTTATATATACATAATAATTACACACACTACACACACATTTATTAGCCAAACTCAAACTTTTATTTTGTATGCGATTAATCGCGATTAATTATTTGACAGCCCCAAAATAAATAATTATTTTCATTCTAAGTGTAAAATAGTAAAATAAATAAATAAATGTTACTGGAGAACCAAATGCATATTAAATTGTAATTATTTTACTATATATATATATATATATATATATATATATATATATTATTATATATTATTATTATTATTATTATATATATATATTTTTTTTTTTTCTTTCATTCTAAGTGTAAAATAGTAAAATAAATAAATAAATGTTACTGGAGAACCAATGCATATTAAATTGTAATTATTTTTTAAGGTTTTTAGTGTATTTTTGATAAAAAATAAAATTGCAGCCATGATGAGCAAAAACATTAAACAAATCTTACAAACAACAAATCTTTGAATAGTAACCTGTATATTATGTATATATTATGTATATTTTTGTAAGGTTGTCTCGAGCTGATCTCAGCTTTCAGTAGTTTTGTCAACCGGCATTAAAAGGAAAAGATCCTGCTCAAATGTAAACTAGTGAGGTTTGTTCTAGCATCTCACACACACATTTGAGCTTCCATGCTTAACGTATTTGATGCTTACCTTTGTAACAATCTCTTATGTACCGTTTACTTTTTTTTTTTTGTTTTTTTTTTGTTTTTTTTTAAATGTTAACAGACTTTGTTGTTGACGCATTTCTATGGGTTGTATCTTGTTTCAGATTTGACTGACAGACTGGCATTCTGACACGACAAGCCTCATGCTTTCTAACCTTATCTGGCTTTTAATTTTTTTATTTTATGTTTGCTATGTAAAACCATCAGTCGATTTTTGCGTTGGTCTGAATGAAAATGCAAATTCATTCTTTCAAATTCAAATTTAATATTCAAACACTCTGATCAGATTGGGGGCCTGATCAGGACATCCCTAAACTGAACTCATTCATGAATAATTAATACAATTAACAGTGGATTTATGATGACAATTAATAAAATTATTAATAATGAATTAATTATTCACTCATTAGAAACAGCTTAGTTTACCAATCGCACATTTGTCAGTGCACTTTTTTTTCATTGTTTTTTTTTTTTTTTTTTGCTGTTTTAGGCCATGTTTACAGTAGTGCGTATTTTCATTTTAAAATGAAAACGATCTTTGTCTGCACTGGCGTTTTCACTGTGTAGCTGGTCAGCAGACTGGTTTTAGAGGGGTTTTGGCCACTTCCAGGCTGGTCTTAGCTGGTCAGGCTGGGAGACCAGCTGGATCAACCAGCTAAAACCAGCCTGACCAGCCAAGCCAGGCTGAGAGACCAGCTAAAACCAGCTACTTCCAGTTTAAACCAGCTAAGACCAGCCAACCAGCCTAGGCTGGTTTAAGCTGTTTTTTTTTTTCAGCTGGCTATCGTAAAGAGTAGGAATTTAGCAAATATTCACATCATTTTCAACAGGTTTAGAAGGAGCTAAGACAGACAACAACATAACCCTTACTGAAATTAACTGCTGTTTTACTATAAATAAAACCATAAACACATGGTAACCACAAATTAACAATGGTTTTGCTACACTATATAGTTTCACCATGGTATTTGTAGTAAAACTCTGGTTATGCAAATAGTAATCTGCCAAAAAAACACAGTTACTATACTTTTATCATAGGCCTAGTAATACCACGGTTAATTTTCCTTAGGAAAAAACATGTTCAGATTTTTCTATAAATGTATATTCAATATGTATCTATTATTGTACTAATTTTGACATTTAAGATAAAACAATAACACATGGTCCTAATTTAATATTTGCACGGCCCCAGCCTAGGGATTTAACCTTTTTTATGTGATGGTGATGGGACTACAAAAAATATTGTTGTCCACGATTTCAAAATTTGTTGTGGGTGTATGGGAAGACCTGGCTGAGTGTGAGATTTGGTACAAGTTGTTTTTTTTTTTTTTCATTTTTGGTGGTAAGGAAATGTAAAGACTAGCTCTCTTAGAACTAACAGAATGGCCTTTAGATGCAACTGCAATAATGATTATTTTGATGCACCTTTCCCCCTAAACAGTCTGTCCTCATCAATGTCAGCTTCTTGTTTACGCTTTTGATTCTCCATGCGGCCTGCAGCCCGCTGAGCCATACTGGGCTTCATCAGCTTTTTGAGACGGCTTAATCTTGTCAGTCTTGACGATAAAGCCTGATCTCCTCTGTTCTCTTTGACGGCAAAATCGGCCTACAGCTCGGCCTATTCAAACAGCCCCGATTCCTGCTGAATCCGTAATCATTTCTATTAAGAATATGAATGTATCCGACTTTGAGAAGTAAAGGCAGAGATCTGCATTCAGCCGAACATAAGCCAGCCGGAGTGAATACAAAATGGCTTCTAAATTCCGACAGCTTCACTACTTAACGGCCCGAGATACGAATAAAGGACAGAGAGAGTGAGAGAAAGAAATCATTTCTCTTCAGAAAATGAGAGTAGAGACAAATGTCTTTGGGAGCATTCACAGAATGGGTGGCGGAGGGAGAGAGATGGAGCTTTAGGATCTGTATTAGCACAAGGCCACTTACACCGCTCTGCAGAGGGCACTTAATCAACCCATTTGTAATGGAGTATTCCTTTCCTCTCCCGACTGTGTTCGAAAGCACACTCACTCGCATCAAAATCCAAAACCGAGAATATCAGCCCAAAGCCTTCTGACTCCTGACTCCTACAAAAAAGGTGAGGTTCATTCAAAATATAGCCGCCTTGTGATTCACTCCTGTGGCTCGAAAGTAATGTATGTAGGAAGTTGTATTTCGCTCGGGGATGATCAAAGAGGAGTACGATTTCATTTACCGTGATGATTACTCATGAAGTACTTAAGAATATTTGCCAGCATGAAGCATTGCATTACATTACTGTCACAGTTTAGCTGAAAAGCCTGTGAATGCATGTGGAAACGTGTGTATTTTAGTCAACGGCGTTGCATGGGAACAAAACGATAATTAAGCGCCATCACCTTCCTCTCTCGAATCTTGGCAGACCTGCACCCTTTCGCAATATCCTCCGTGGCATTTCAAATAGGATAGCGGGGTGATGTTTGACTGCGAGCAGACTCTCAACCACAGAGTCACTTAAAGATCCAATCACTGCCTGCCTCAGAGAACTCACTTAGTAATGCTGTATCACTGCATCCTTCGCCTCCAGAATCTTCCACTAGAAAAAGAGAGAGAGAGAGAGAGAGACTTTCCTCTGCCAGTCAGTGCTGTGATGTCTCTGATAATGTATTATCTTCAGGTAAGGCCTGTTACTTCTTACCCAGTTACTGTGAAGCCTCGCTGTCACTTTTTCCCACTCCACTGAATCATACACGGTCATCAGTCAAACCCGCGGGGTGTCTGGAAGGGTGCATCCCTTCGTCTGTGGGGGCGCTTCGGAGTAAATCTTCCAGTGAATTATAACCTTAAAATATTTCAACATTTTTGTTCGTCGGACAGTGTTAATTTGTCCCACGGCGTACATCAAATATCCTATTTTACACTGCACAAAGTTTAAATTTTCACCTGCGGTGTTTGCAGCATTAATCAATGCTGAGGGCCCGACTGGGGCCCATTAAAAGGACGATAAATCAATAGCTAAATAGAGCTTTAAGTTAAAGTGAAGGCAGACAGTTGTCAGGTACTCCAATAGATTGAATCAAATTGGATATTGCATTTCAAGTGACAGCTGCAACCCGAAACAGTGTATAAACACGCCGCTGTAACTTAGTAGAGAGGCAGTTGTCAGGCCTAGGACAGTTTTTATGCCGGGAGAAAGAGTGACAGTGCGATATGGAGGTGGCGCACATCTTTTCCTGGAGTAATGGCCCACTCTGCAACAAGCCACTGTGAAGGAGGAATAGAAATTGGCTTTGATTCGAAAGGGAATGGATGAAGGCTGCATCTGTCTCTCTATCTCTCTCGCTCTGTAATGATGTCTTTATATTCCTCATGCGGAGGGGATGAGCTGTGTTGGCTTGGAGCCCTGTTGTAGGTATCAGGTGGTGTGCTGGTTTCCAAACATGTCTTTCCAGCTCACATCTAAGCTAATACAAGCTTTTATTCTTAAATATGCTCAAGTGGAATAATTTAAGCCTGCCCTGATTTTACATGGGGCTTGAACATTTCTGTCACACTTGCACATCTGATTACCATTCAAAAGGAGGGCAGAGACCTTTTTAAAGATGATTTTTTTTTTTTTTTTTTTTTTTTCAGCAGCTTTCGCTATTTTATAATTAACGTATTCCACCATCCGTTACACCTACGCATATATATGCACTGCCTAACCCAAGTATTATATTTGGATGGATATTAGTATAGTGTACCTCCTGAAAAGACCAGCATTAACCAGCCTGGAAACCCATGCTGGTCTTTTCAGGATATTGAACTTTGTATTATCAAAGAATCTTGAAAAAAATGTATTATGGTTTCCACAAAAATATTCAACAGAACTATTTTCAACATTGATAATAATGTTTGTTGAGCACCAAATCAGCAAATTAGAATAATTTCAGAAGGATCAACATCAACAGCTTTGACATCAAAAATAAATTAAAAATTAAAATATATTGATATAAAAATGTTACTTTAAATTGTAATAATATTTCACAATAATACAGTTTTTTTGTTTTTTTTTTATTGAAGCCCGTTTCTGCACTGAATAAAAAAAAAATTAAAACTTTTTATCTCATAATTCTGACTTTTTTTTTTTTTTCTCAGAATTGTGAGATATAAACTTGCAATTCTGAGAAATGAAGTCAGGACTGCGTGAGGTAAACTTGCAGTAAACTTCCAAGTAATAACGTCAGTATTACGTAATATAAACTCAAAATTGCGAGAATTTTTTATTTTTTTTTTATATATAATTTTATATATAATTTTATTTTATATTATTTTATTTAGTTTCAAAAAAGTTTACAACTCTAAATTCTGACTTTATAACTTGCAATTGCTAGTTTAAATCTCACAATTTTTAGAAAAAAAGTCAGAATTGAAAGATGTAAACGTGCAATTATGAAAAAAAGTCAAAATTGTGAGATGAAAAATCACAATTACCTTTTTTATTTTTTTATTCAGTGGCGGAAATGGGCTTCCATGGTCTTTTTGATCAAAGTAATTCATCGTGTGTAAGAGGCTTCTTTCAAAAAGCATGAAATGTTAATGGTAACATTTTAGATTACGGAACACCTATTCACTATTATTTAAGAATTTTCCCCCAATAAACTCATAAGTAGTAGTTGTCCAGTCCTGTTCCGTTCACACAGCGTGTGTGTTCCAAGAATGCGGTTGTGAGTCCTGAAAGTTTACGGGTGTGGGTTTGGTTATAGAATATGATTGTCACACCCGTAAATAACCGTACTGTGTGTGAACATAAACGTATTAAAGGGGTCATCGGATGCCCATTTTCCACAAGTTGATATGATTCTTTAGGGTCCTAAAAAAAAAAAGTCTATAATATACTTGGGTTAAAAATTGTCAATGGTAGTATAAAACAACACCCTTTTTACCTTGCCAAAATCAGCTCTGCAAAAATCATCCTGTTCTGGTCGAGGTTGCTTTAAATGTTAATGAGCTCTGCTCGCCCCACCCCCTCTTCTCTCTGTGGAGTGACAAGCCTATTTACTTTAGCCGCATTTAGCCGCTAAACTTGCTAACTAGCACGTTATTAGGAAAGACGATTGCAAAGATTCATAAAAAAAACCTTATACTCACTTCTGCTGTAAGTGAAGCTGGATCACGAATGATTCACGCACCTCAATCGCTCAATCTGAGATATTCTTGTCTAACTTACATCCCTGCTCCGGCATCGAAACAATGGAGGTCGGACTGTTACAGCTGATATAAGGCGGGTCTGAGGTAAGACACTCATATCAATCAACTACCGTGGGAGTGGCCTCAGTCAGTGTGACATCAGTGTGACAGGCATCTGAGAATGGCTTGATTTGAAAAAGGGGATATTATTATTACAGATTAATTAAAAACTACTGCATGGATTTTTATTATTATAGGGTAGATGTGTACATACACTGCCAACTCATTAATGTTTAAACAACATGACCCCGATGACCCCTTTAAGGACTCAAATATGGTATTGACAACCGTATTCTGTTGCTGTGTGAACGTAGCCTATGTGCATAAAAATTACTAATAAACAGTCTATATGCTAGTAATATGCATGTTAAAAAGCAACTAGTTAATAGGGAGAATCATCGGTCCTTAAAATAAATGTTGCCATGTTAATTTCTAATGATTTGTATGAGATGTCCCAATCAAATTTTAACAATAAAGTCCAATTTCTTACCCAAACACTACACCTAACTATGTTTGCCTTAAAGTTGTACAGTTAAATTTTAAAGTTGTATTAGTTGTACAAGCATTGTTATTGCCAGCGGAACTTCAACCAGCGCTTCTCCTAATAAAGATGGTTAAGCTAGAAAAACTAGTCTTGTCCAGATCCAGAGGACCAGTATTCATAAAACAATGCTGGTCTTTTGAGCATGGATGTTATGCAATGTTATTAACATATCACTTTAAGTGTTTGACAGAAATTACTTGCACTTGAGCAGCGCTAAATGATGCAATGTGTCATGCGACGTTGCAAACAAAGACACTCAACATTAATGCTGGGGAAACAGACACAAATGCTATTGCAAGCCATTAGTATTACCCAGAACATGTGTTTAGACAAATATTTGCTTGTTTTCAGACAGTTTAATAGTAAATTCTAGCTGATGAATTTGTTGAATACAAACATGACAATCAATTGTGTTTTTTTGTTTTGTTTTTTTTATGCCAACTTGAAATGTTTGAAGACCAAATTTAAAGAACATTTGGCTGAACATTTTTGTGTTAGTCTCTTGTGCTCATAACAGGCTAATTTACACCTATCAAATAATGAATGCGGTGTAATAAAAACAGTACAACAGAAGGTATATAAGTGTAGGTGCTGTGACAGCTGGGGTAGCCTTGTATGGAAAAGGATGAAAATATCATGCACATTGTTTATTTGTGGGTTTATTAAATGTCATTGCTACATATTTTTGTCTGGTATAAAGGAAGTCAGTTTACAGAGACAGTTTACAAAGCATTTTTTCCTAATGTCTTGTCCCCAGTGCTCACTAAGCCATAAATAGTTTCTTTAATAGACCTATGGCATGACAGACAGTACAACTCATTACTGTCTCTGCTGCACTATCAGAAGAACATATCGATGTAGATGTATGCAGTTAATTCTGGTCTTCCTAATTCACTGGGTCCATTTGCAGTAACAATGTCTACCTAATAGTCACGGGGAAAGAATAGATCGGAAAAAGAAAGCAACACATCTTGTTCGTCTTCCAAGGATGAGAAGGTCATGGTGGCCTCTAAGGCCACGTACAAATAATTATGGTTGTCACGCCTTCATTGAGTCCTTAATCCAGTTATTTAGCTAATCAGAGATGGAGTCAATTTTAATGCTAAATTTTGATACCAGCCTGTCTATTTCCACTGCCAGTTTCCTGAGATCTTGGGGCAACCCATATGTTACGGTTCAGAGAGAGCAGCTGCTTAATGAGCCTCTATCAACAATAGTTTACTAACAATTGTCAGGTGATATGTCGACGGCTAGTCGTTAGTTTAAAATAGCAAAAATCAGGGGGATACGAACAAAATAATTATTATTTACAATTAAATTTTACTGTAGTTACTGCAATGTCTTTAGATCTAATGTACTTTTATTATTTAAAGCAGAAGCTTGCATTATCAACTCATTTACTGTTGCTATTTCAGAATATTAATGATTGATATGATTGCAAGTCCTGCATCGATTTTCAGTTTTCACACCTTCTGCATCTTTTAGATGCAAATGAATGTAAAACATAACCCACCACAAGGCTAAAACTGCATCTTATCTCTTTATTTGACAGTGCATTTTGACACCTCTGAGCGAAATAATAATAGTGGGAGGGAAAAAAATAGTTAAAATACCGCATATGTTTTTAATACTATGAATAAATGTGGTGTGTACATGGCCAGGGGTTAACTGCATCAAGGTTAACTTAGGGAGTTACACCTTCGGTAGTGATTAAAACGAGCCATATATAATTCACAAGCAGACTTAATTAGCAAAACTACTTTTATGTCAATTAACATAAAGTATGAAGAATAACACACATGATTTGTGGTGTGTGAAATCCCTGAAGTTCAATATATAAGAGCATATGTGTTAACCCCTTGTCTATGACTGTAACTGTAACAGCTATTTTAGATGGAATTCACAGGATAGAATTGAGATAAACAACAGTAATAGTCTTGATCAGTGTTGGTCAGTTCTTGACAACATTCGAGATATAATTGTAAAATTATATTATATATTCTAAAAATTTGTTATTTTTTCTGAAATGCAGTAAATGTTCTGCAACACTCTTAAGATTCACATTTGTTGCTAGCAAGGTTAGATGCAAGGTTTCTGTGTGACTCCTAACAAATGCAATCAGTGAGCATAGGCAGCTCGTTATATCAACTTGTATTAAATGTTATGTTTTCTTAAGTCTCTCTGATCATCAGAGGATGAGCGTGTATATATATGAAGACAAATTCTTATTTTTGGTCTTTAAAAGAGATTGTTTCTTTGATCCCTAATGTGCATGAAACGCTGAAAATGTGTAAGTATTAAAGTTGTTAGAAGTTGTTAGTTTATTGTTTATGTATTTAATGCGTTTATGTAAGTTGAAGTGTTCCTATTTGGGGTCCATAAGAGTTTTTAATATACTTTAACAATATGTTGATTCACAGGTAGAAAGTAGCAGGAGACAAATGTTACATACAGTTGAGGTCAAAAGTTTGCATCCGCCTTTCAGAATCATTAAAAATTTAAATTATTTTACCAAAATAAGAGGGATCATACAAAATGCATGGTAATGTTTATTTAGTACTGACCTGAATAGGATATTTCACATAAAAGATGTTTACAAATGGTCCACAAAAAAAAAAAAAAATAGTTGAATTTATAAAAATCTCCCGGTTCAAAAGTTTACATCCCCTTGATTCTTAATACTGTGTTGATACCTGAATGATCCACAGCTGCGTCTTTTTTTTTTTTTTTTTTTTTGTTAAGTGATAGTTATTTATGAGTCCCTTGTTAGTCCCGAACAGTTAAACTGCCCGCTGTTCTTCAGAAAAATCCCACAAATTTTTTGGTTTTTCAGCATTGTGTATCTGAACCTTTTCTAACAATGATATGCAACTACTACCGAAAGTTCAAATGCTCACCGATGCTTCAGAAGGAAAAACCATGCATTAAGAGCCAGGAGTGAAAACTTTTGAACAGAATGGAGATGTGTACTGTACATTTTTCTTATTTTGCCTAAATATCATATTTTTTCATTCAGAGGCTACAGAAGATAGTTACACGTTTCTCAGAAGACAAAATAAGATGGATTTACCCTGATATGCAAATTCAAAAAGTTTTCACCCCCCGGCTCTTAATGCATCTTGTTTCTTTCTGAAACATCAGTTGAGCATTTGCATCTTTAGTAATAGTTGCATATGAGTCCCTCAGTTTCCTCAGTGTGAAAAGATGGATCTCAAAATCATACAGTCATTGTTGGAAAGAGTTCAAATACACAAAAATGCTGGAAAACCAAAAAAATTGTGGCACCTGACCTGAAGGATTTTTCTGAAGAACAGCAAGCAGTTTAACTGTTCAGGACAAACAAGGGCCTTGTGAATAACTAAATCACTAAATCACTAAACAAAAAAAACACAGCTGTGGATTATTCAGGTAACAACTGTATTAAGAATCAAGAGGATGTAAACTTTTGAACGGGGTCATTTTTATGAATTTAGCTATTATTTTCTCTTGTGAACTATATGTAAACATTTTCTATGTGAAATATCTTATTCAGGTCAGTACTAAATAAACAATAACATGCATTGTGTATGATCACTCTTATTTTAAAATAATGAACATTTTTAATGATTCTGAAAGGGGGATGCAAACTTTTGACCTCAACTGTATGAAGCTGAAAAGACACAAACTTAAGACACAGGCACTTAAAATTAAATATGGACACACTTTCAAGAAGTTTCTAAACAGAGTTTGAAGGGCACCTATTATGCAAAATCCATTTTTTGGACATGTACGTTGGCAGTGTGTGAACACAACCACCCTACAATGATAAAAATCCACCCACTCCTTATTTTTTGAATCCCTATTAAACCAAAACAGTCTCATTCAGCATGTGGTTTTGCGCATTTAGGTAGTTCAGAAAGTTCATTACCTTTAAAAACTAAAGTAATCCACTGCGTTTTCAGTGGCTCAGATGTCGGGAGTAAATGACGACTACTATGATCATTATTACATCCGACAACAAAACACCTCCATCGCCTAGGAGCCATTCTTGTCTACGTCCCTGCTCCGGCATCAAAACAATGATGGTCAGACTGTTCAAAGCTCACTCAGGCGGGTCTAAGGTAAACGCCAGTGTCAATCAACTATCGCGGGAGCAGCCTTGGTCTGTGTGACGTCACACAGGCAAGAAGTTGAGAATGGGATTTGAAAAAGGATTTAAAGGGATTAAAAAAATCTGTGTGGATTTTTATCTTTATAGGATGGTTGTGTACACACATCGCCAACACACATTTATGTTCAAACAACGTCAAAGTGAGTTTTACATCTAATGACCCCTTTGTCAACTGACTGCTTTTTTTTTTTTTTTTTGTCTGTTTGTTTTTTTTTTTAACAGCTTCTGTTAAATAAAGCTATAGACCCTGCAGATTTATGAAAGATTTATTAAAGTAACACAGGAACAGCACACTGAGTGTAGCAGAAATCCCTCAGCATGCTGTTGATTTGGCACAATGGAGTAGACCGTAGGATGCTACGGTGTCAAACGTTCAAGTTGTCAAGTTCTGTGTTTGTGCTAAAAGTTGCTCTTCTGTAAAGTTTGATAACACATCATGACTCAGATATGCTGTATGTGCTGTGCAGAAAAGCTACAACGTTCTAGTTATTATAATGTCTCCTCCAGTGCTTGCGTGCATAAATAAATCTATATTTAAATAGTACAAAAATAATAAAATAATTGAAGATCAGCAGTAAACCTCAAAACAGCTTTTTAACTGAGACATCATTAGATTCAGCGGTGGTCAGAAAGGCATGCAATGTGTTCCTAAAGGTCAGTATATTTTTACCCACACAAATTATCAACCATCTGCTTGTGTCCCGGATGAGAATATGTAAATGTTCCAATTTAACCATATTTGGATTTGACACATTTCTGCAGTAATGTACTCCCAATTTCCCATGTGAAAATGCTTCTGCTTGTATCTGCAGAAATAGCGCCTTTATTTTCCAAGGGTGAGAATGAAATACACCCAAATACCAAATAGCGTCCGCAGATGTGAATTGAAAAGCCGGGGTGTCACGTCTTTTTAAAACTGGCTTATTGAAATACACTCTAAATGAGACCTGCTTCGCAGCGAAACAGGGCTACACATCTATGAAGCGACACGGGGAGGCCTGTCAGAGCCAGTCACGGCTCAGATGTTGCTACTGCTGGGCTATTAGGGCTCTGCTTATTAATTCTGCTGCGAATCACTGCGGCCCCTGTTTTCGTCCGGCTAATCTTGACTTCATAACTGGTACATATGGCACTAGTACAGTTCATTACTGTTCGGCTCCGGCTCCTTGGCCAAGTGGTAATTTAATTCCGGCGAGGCGTCAGGTGAACTGAGACTGCCTGAAGATAGCTGCTCTCTCTCTCTCTCTGGGATGCACACAACAAGACACACAGGTGTGTGCTACGGTTCCGATGAGAGGAAGCATGTGCTTCGTCTCGTCGGAATGTGAATGTGGTTCCTGTGTAGCTGCTGGAAGCTGGCAGAGTTTGTTCTTTGCTGAGAAGGTGAGAAATGTTTAAACAGAAGTATGCAGCCTATATTTAAAAATACATTTAAGCAGTGAGATTTCAAGTGATGCTTCACCCAGGAATGAAAATATAGTGGACTTCAATGGTGCCCCCAAGTGTGAACTTCCAAAATGCAGTTTAATTGCAGCTTTAAATGGCTCTAAAGGATCCCAGCCAAGGAAAAAGGTTCTTATCTAGCGAAATGATCGGTCATTTTTGAAACTAATTGACAATTTATATACTTTTTAACCTCAAATGCTCATCTTGTCTCATCTCTGCAATGCGCAGGCGTAGTCTATGTAATCCGGGTCAATACAGTTAGGGTATGTCGAAAAACTCCCATCTCGTTTTCTTCTTCAACTTCAAAATCGTCCTACATCGCTGTTTTACCTATTTTTTTTTTTTGTAAAGGGAGTTTATTCTTTGCATGTTCACTTTGTAAACACTGGGTTAGTACTTCTACAGTGATGTAGGATGATTTTGAAGTTGGGGAAGAAAACAAGATGGGAGTTTTTTGACATACCCTAACTGTATTGACCCGGAAAAAAGTTCACGCAGACTTAGACAAGATGAGCATTTGAGGTTAAAAGGTATATAAATTGTTGATTTGTTTTCAAAGATGACCGATCATTTTGCTAGATAAGACCCTTCTTTCTCGGCTGGGATCATGTAGAGCTCTTTGAAGCTGCATTAAAACTGCATTTTGGAAGTTCAAACTTGGGGGCACCATTGAAGTCCACTATATGGAAATAATTCCTGAAACGTTTTCTTCAAGAAACATAATTCCTTATTGACTGGAGAATGAAAGACATTAACATCTTGGATGACAAGGGGGCGAGTAAATTATCTATACATTTTTGTTCTGGAAGTGAACTTCTCCTTCAAGTCGAATGGACTTCTTTCTTCTGCTGAACACCAAAGGAAATAAGAAAAGCCGTACAATGAAAGTCAATGGTGACCAGAGGCTGTTAAGCTCCAAAACTGACAAAAAATGCAAAGCATTGTGTAACAAACAGACTGACGCAAAGTCATTATTCACTCTCCCCCATTGCTATAGCTCTCAAATCTCATTTGTGCGATTTGAATATGTGCATATTTAAATTTGGCACATCACATCAGTTACAAGACACATGAGAACCAATGATGTTTGGCATCATCGACGTCAAACGTGGCGTTAGAAAAAAGGCGTTAGAAAAATGAATGCCATAGTTGAATTTACTTGAATGAGATTTGATAGCTGTGTTAGAGCTGTCAGAATGAATATAAATTATGTTGGGCAGTTTCTTACACAGTGCATTTGAATGGGTTGATTTTTGTGGTATTGACTAGTTTTATTGTTTTTTGTTATGTTTTGAACTTTTCGCTCTTGGTCATCATACAAGGATTAGTTCACTTCCAGAACAAAAATGTACAGATAATTTACACACCCCTTTGTCATCCAAGATGTTCATGTCCTTCTTTCTTCAGACGAAAAGAAATTATGTTTCTTGAGGAAAAATGTAAGAAATGTTCTCCATATAGTGGACCATATAGTGCCCCCAAAATGCAGTTTCAAATGGCTCTAAACAATCCCAGCCAATGAAGAAGGTCTTCTCTAGCAAAATGATCAGTCATTTTTGAAACAAATATAGTGGACTTCAATGGTGCTCCCAAGTTTGAACTTCCAAAATGCAGTTTAAATGCAGCTTCAAATGGCTTTAAATGATCCCAGCCAAGGAAGAATGGTCTTATCTAGTGAAACAATCGGCCATTTTCAAAACAAATTGATAATTTATATGCTATTTAACCTCAAATGCTCGTCTTGTCTCGTCTCTGCAATGCACAGGCGTAGTCTGTGTAATCCAGGTCAATACAGTTAGGGTATGTCGAAAAACTCCCATCTTGTTCAAAATCATCCTACATCGCTGTTTTACCTTTTTTCTGTTTTATCATTTAAAGCTGCATTTAAACTGCATTTTGGAAGTTCAAACTTGGGAGCACCATTGAAGTCCACCAATGGAGAAACTGTTTTCCTTAAGAAACATAATTATCAACTGAAGAAAGAAAGACATGAACATCTTGGATGACAAGGGGGTGAGTAAATCATATGTAAATTTTTGTTCTGGAAGTGAACTACTCCTTTCACATCCATTGTATAAAAAAGAACTGCATGAATGTTCTGCTAAACTTCTCTTTTTATGTTTTTTACGAAACTCACACAGGTTTGGAACATGATGCTGAGTAAACGGCGACACAGTATTCAATTTTTGGTGAGCTATGCTGTTAAATATATAATATTTTGCTAGATGGAGAGGGAGTGAGATGGAAAGAGATTTCGGTTTTTGTTGACAAGTACTTGTCATGATATCTTGACACCCGTGGATGTCTCACAGGAGAGTGACAGTTGTTGTGACTAGCATACCACAACCGTAACAGGTGTGACAACATTAATCTGTGCCCCCATGCAAGAAATGTTTTTTTTTTTTTTTTCTTGCAATGTATAATGTCTAATTCAATGCTTCATGCTTTAAAAAACAAAAAAGTCATTAATGGCATCTGTACTCGCAAATATTATAAAATGCAGGGCAAGCCATGCAGCTACATATATTGCATTAATTCTTTATTTAATCATTTATTAAATCCATTTATCCCACTGATGCACAGTGTTATGACATATCAGCTGTTGCTTTTAGGACATTTTGTCTGCATTCATGTCTACATTTTTTTCCACGCACGTCGTTTAGTGCTGTGTCAGGAGATCACTGTTGTAAATAATTTAGTTTTCAGCTAGAGACATAGAGGCGAGCCTCAGTGAACATCATGCATATTCATGTTTTTTCTTTTTTTTCCCCTTTTTTCTTGGCCAGTTGTACAGTGAACCTTTTTTGTCATTATTCAGCAGCCGTCGCACAAGCATTTATTACGTATTGAAAGCCGCAGTGCACTTAGAGACCTGTTGATGAAGGGGCTGCTGGGTAAAAGGGAGGGTCTGATACATGGCCGAACAGACATGCCTCCAACACATGATCGCTTTCTGCCAGGAACTTTATAATTATATACAAAAGCAGCTGCCAGTCACCCATGTGTGAAGGAGCATGAATGGGGAATAGAAGGGGATTTACTCTCTTGGATTAAAGCTTGCTTGCTGTCAACAGCATTTGAGCAGCAGGACAGAGCAACAAATACTGTGCTGTTTGCGTGCTGAAACAAATCTGAAACAAATATGGGCATTTTATGACTGGTGTATATATTTTGAACCCCGACATCTTTTGTTAGTTGTCTATATCATAATAAAGCTTTTATCATCTCCTCTTGAAAGCTATTACTGTCACCGGGCGCAGTGTTTGAGCTGTAATCTCACAAAAGGCATGATGAAATCAGTCTTTTCTGCTTTCTCTTTTTAGATCATTTTTCTTTTCATAAGGCATATTCAGAAATCAATTAACAATTATGTTTTTGAAGTCACCAGTTTATGTTGCAACAATCAGGCATTAAATACAAAAGCAGTGCCCATGGATTCTGAATTGAACCACCAGGGGGCAGTACACATGTAACACATCCCCAGGGTAATCAACGCCAGCAAAGTCCCCTCTACATGTTACCATACAAACTGAGCAAGTACTGTAATTAGCAATCAGTGCCTCGGATTCCTACCAACACAACTGCGTTCTGCAAACTCGGGTCAGAGCAGATGGGAGGAAAACAAGCACAGATAGATAAGCTAGACCTCATATTAACATTCTATACACTTGTTCCTGCCCACGCCTGGCCACATACACACAAACTACCTTCTTCGAATTGTGCAACTGTTTTTTATTTCCCTCTGACATCAATATTTCCTCTATTAAATAATGTTTAGAGCTCTGGTGAGGGCTGGTTGTGACTGGTACAGAGACTCCTGACAGATGCAGTGTAGGTGATGCGAATTGAGCGCCTTCACTCCCGCTGACACGGCTTCCTGCTTTCGAAAGCCGCGCCGTGGGACCTGAGAGACTTCATTCAGACAGCAGGTGTTTAGCCAGAGAGATGGATCACTTTGATGACACCTTGGGATTGTGTTAAGCTTTGTTGTTGCTGTTCACATAAATTAGGCCAGCCGGTCTTTGCTCCCTGCATTCGCTAATGGATGCTGATTAGTGTGTAGACACAAACGCTCAGAAAAGGGGATTTGGCTTGTCAGACGACGGCTGGCCAACGACCTTCACCTCAGGGTCAAGTAGCAGGTGAGGGAGAATGAGGGACACTGTACTTTCCTGAAATCCAATTTCATTTGCTGCATTGGGGATCAACACCTCCCTGTATTTCGGAAAAGCAATGTACTTGCAACTTCTGAAGTATATGAAGAGTTCAGATGCAAAAGCCTCTAAGTGCCGTTAGAATTTTTCTTCTGAAATGAGCATTTTTAATGGCAATGAATAGGTTCTTTCCATTGCCGTTAAAGTGAAATAACTGAACATAAACATACCTCAGAAAAATGTTCATTTAAGAAGAAAATTTCAGATGGCACTTAGAGGCTTTTGCATCTGAACTCTTCATACAGTATGTAAACTGTGCATAGTGAGGGAATGTGATTTTTCCATATTTCTCTGTGATTTTGCTGTTTTTGCCACATTTTCCAACCTGAGGAGTATGACCCATGTGAATCAGAAAGCATCATTTAGCAACTGTGTGCAGGACATCCTTAGTATCTCAGTCAAGATCTGAAATTAACACTCTCAAGCACCAAATGTGAGTAAGAATGGCACTGGCGAATATATGATACAGTTGTAATTGTAGGTTGGTGCGATTTATCATATTTATCATTTATATATCAGACCCTGGACCACAAAACCAGTCTTAAGGGTAAATTTTTCAAAATTGAGCTTTATAAATCAAATGAAAGCTGAATAAATAAGCTTTCCATTGATGTATGGTTTGTTAGTATAGAACAATATTTGGCCGAGATACAACTATTTCAGTATATGGAATCTGAGGATGCAAAAAAATCTAAATATTGAGAAAATCGCCTTTAAAGTTGTCCAAATTAAGTTCTTTGCAATGCATATTACTAATCAAAAATTATGTTTTGATATATTTACAGTAGGAAATTTACAAAATATCTTCATGGAACATGATCTTTACTTAATTTCCTAATGATTTTTGGCATAAAAGAAAAATCTATAATTTTGACCCATACGGTGTATTTTTGGCTATTGCTACAAATATACCCCAGCGACTTAAGACTGGTTTTGTGGTCCAGAGTCACATATTACAATTTAATTGCATAAATGTATAGTCTGATTATCTGTGTGTTTCAGCGCAAAGCGCAGCACTGTGTCCTTTTACACGCTAGCAGTTCATTATCCAGTGTTTTCAGTGTCTCAGAGTGGCTCTGTCATAGTAGATGCTGGTGTTGCTTATAATGGTCATTTAAAAATGCAACATGAGCCAAAAGTCATTCCAAATTTGTTTTGAGACTTGTTCACAAATCTGTTGTCAACAGAGGAGAACCTTTAAAAGCATAGTTCACCCAAAAATGAAGATTCTGTCATTAATTACTCATGTCATTCCAAACCTGTAAGAGCTTTGTTCATCTTCAGAACACAAATTAAGATATTTTTGATGAAATCTGAGAGCTTTCTGACCCTGCATATACAGCAACACAAATAGCACATTCAAGGCCCAGAAAGGTAGTAAAGACATCGTTAAAATAGTCCATGTAACATGGTTCAACTGTAATGTTATGATGTAAACTTTTTGTGCGCAGAAAAAAAAACAAAAAACGAAACAAAAATAACATTAACGATTATTTTTCTTCCATGTCAGTCTTTGACACGCATTCATGAGAGTAACACGACTTGTGAACTATCCATTTAATGTCTCCGTGCAGTTTTCTGCCAAAATAAAGCTATATGGTTTAAAGTTTGAAAGCAAAGACATGAAAACAGCCACAAATAATAGTTGTAGATGTGTTGTAGTATTACTGTTGTTTTGTAAAATAAAATATAGTAGTATTAGTGTTGTTTATTGCTTTATTTTTTAAGCATACAATGTACTTGCTATTTCTGAAGTATATGAAGAATTCAGATGCAAAATCCTCTAAGTGCCATTTGAAATTTTCTTCTAAAATGAGCATGTTTAATGGCAATTAATAGGTTCTTTCCATTGCCATTAAAGTGAAATAACTGAACATAAAAATGCCTCAGAAAAATGCTAATTTTAGAAGAAAATTTCAGCACTTAGAGGCCTTTGCATCTGAACTCTTCATGTAGTATGTGAAATGTGCATAGTGAGGGAATGTGATTTTTTTTTTTCCATATTTCTCTGTGTGATTTCCCTGTGTTTGCCAGATTGCCACATTTTCCAACCTGGGGAGTATGACCCATGTGAATCAGAAATGTGTTTTTAAATACATTTTCAGCATCATCTAGCAACTCTGTGCAGGACATCCTTAGTATCTCAGCCAAGATCTGAAATTAACACTCTCAAGCGCCAAATGTGAGTAAGAATCACATTGGCGAATATATGATTCAGTTGTAATTGTAGGTTGGTGCGATTTATCATATCACAATTTAATTGCATAAATATCAAGCATAACGTCAGTTCTGGCAGGTCATGTTAGTCAAGCTCGCATCAGCTGATCCATGTCTAGCTATAGGGACGTGACACCTATCACAGCACCCATATATAAGGTCTTTCAGTATTGTCACCAGCTTTCGCGTTGCTCAATAGCTAATTACCCTCCTCCATTCCCAGCTCCTCCTCTTGTCCAGTCAGGATTCTGCCTTCTGATTCTTTTTTGAATCTGACTAATTTCAAAAATGTTTACATTAAATCATTGAACATTAATAATATCTGCAATACATTTTGCAAGGTTCCTGCGGGATTTGGAGAAGTATGGAATTTGATTCAAGTATTTTTCAGGTCTGGAAAAATATGGAAAAAAGAAAGCAGAGTATGAAAACTTTTCCCCCTATTTAGTTTATTTATAATAGCAAATTAAGAATTTAATGAAAATAAATGTATCGTATAAGAAGCGAGGTTTCATGGCACCTGTGATTCTTTAGAGACTGTCAAATATGACTGAATGAATTCAAGGTGCACTTTTTCATTATGCAATATATAGGTTATAAGCATTTTGAGTTTTTTTTTCTCACTGTATTCTTAGGACCTTCGCAAAATCCAAAAAATATACAGACTTTTATGTGCGCACAAGAAACCATTAAACTTAGCATATAGGACAGAGGATGTTAAATTGGACATTAAGAAGATGTGATATTAGATATTAGAAGTACTACCATAGGAAAAGCCACATTTGAGCAAGCATATCTCTGTTAATTCATGTGCATCCATGCTCTCATTTTATTCATAGTAAGATCGCAGTGATGCACAAAGGAAAATAGGTTATATAAAACTAGAAATTGTAATGCGTAAGCATGCAAAAAATGTGCATATGAATAGTTTCTCGAGGGCAAAAAAAGGTTTCTTGTGTGCATGTAAAAGTTTGTATTTTTTATTAATTAATTAATTAATTGTACTGTCACTTCGAGAAAATCAATGGAAAAAAAAAACCCTGAGAAAATAAAATTATACAGAACCATATCGCCAGTCCAAACTAGATGCTAATTGCCAGTCATCTTTGACGATAGTAGACCTGACAAAAATATAGTCTAATTATCTGTGTGTTTCAGTGCAAAGCACAGCACTGTGTTCTTTTACACGCAAGCAGTTCATTATCCAGCGTTTTCAGTGTCTCAGAGTGGCTCGGTCATAGTAGATGCTGGTGTTGCTTATAATGGTAATTTGAAAATGCAACATGAGCCAGCCATCTTTCCAGTTTTGTTCTGAGACTTGTTCCTAAATCTGTTGTCGACAAACAAGAACCTTTAAAGGCATAGTTCACCTAAAAATGAAGATTCTGTCATTAATTACTCTACCCTCATGCCATTCCAAACCCGTAAGACCTTCGTTCATCTTCAGGACACAAATTAAGATTTGTGTCCTGAAGCCAAAATAAAGCTATATGTTTAAAATTGTTTTGGAAAATAAAACATAGTAGCATTAGTATTAGTATTGTTAAATGCTTTATTTTTTTGTTAAATGTTTTTTTGAGCATACTATTTAAAAAGAATAGTATAATGCAACGTTAATACTGCACAGTATTTAGTAGCTTGTTAGTATTCCATTCTAATTTTTTTTTTTTTTTTTTGCTCCTAGAATGTAGAGCTCAAAAATAATGGTTTGTTTGTTAATGCATCAGTGTGTGTGTGTGTAATAAATGTGTGGGATACATGACCACAAATCCACCACATGGTGTTATTTTCAACATTTGTTGTTAGTGGGAAGTGCAAAATTAGCACGTTACTCTCACCTTCTCACCTCATAACGATTATGATCTACATAGCGCTCCATAGAAGGGCTGCATTACATTAAAGCATTAAAGGCAACATTTTATACAAAAAGGGGTTTTATTTTAAAGAAGTTTTTGCCAGAAAATACCTCAGTGTGTTGTATGGCGTAGATATAATTAGGCCCTCATTCTGCATAGGATAAGTCAATAACATCAGTCAGTGCAATGAGATTTTTTTCATACAGATACATGACTAAGCGACCATGTAATTAAAAAAAATAATTGTACTAAATAAGGAGGGAAAATCATGGTGTTCCTCAAGTGTGAATTGTGGAGGAAGTAATGGCACACAACTAGACTACTGTACTGCAAGTGATTGATAGTGTCAGAAAATCTCTCCTCATTTAAGACAGTGATGATATTGAACTGCAGTTCCTATTATCAGTGTGATAGGTTTCAGTCTGTGTTGTCAAGACTCTCTGGTTTTCTGTTGTTAACTTGCATATCCGAGCCTTTCATTCTAAGATCTGACGTTCGTTCGTCACAAAAGCGTCTTCCAAACTCGTAAAGTGTTTTGTTACCTTGACAAGATTTTTTTGGCATTAGATCTCCCTCAGTGCTTTGTTTGCTCGCATTAATGTCCTCCATTTGCATGAAAATCTGTTTTCTGAAATGTCATTTTAGGCGGCGCAGAGATCCGTAGCAGGTGAGCCTGGCAAAAGGGGAAAAACGCGAACCCGCTTTCGGAGCAAACACTGTACCTGATCTGAGCGAACCCCCCTGCTGTGCCACAGATGACATAAAAGCTTAATGACTGCAAATGTAACGTGTTCATCTCCTTTCTTGACGAGTCACGGGCTAAAGAGGGCGGTGACTAGCGTGTAATTCGCACTTGATGAAAAAGCGTCAAAGCGGGAGTTTATTTTCTTACGCTTGGCAGCGGTTTCATTTCCTCCGGTTGCCATGCGAAGTCGGGGGAACGAATGTGCAGCACATTGCCTCTGCTCACCTGTGCTTCTCGCCAAGCCCACCAGACTGGGACATTCATCAAACCAAACAGCCTGCGTTTAATTGGTCCACATCCCCACCTGCTGTCACTCACCTTCGCGGCACACGGGCGAGGGATACAGACGTGACGGCGCGAACACAAACCCTCCGCGCCCACAAACCAGGCAGCGGCAGGGTCATCTGAATTGCAGATGGGAAGTCGAAGCTCTCCTTTTCTTATGCTTTGGTTCGGTTTCCACAGGGGTGTGTGTGGGGATGGTAATGATGTGCCCTATCAGTTTACCTGCAGTCACCCTCGGCATCCCGGTATGCCCTGGGGCTGAAGGCATGAGAGCGCGCTGAGCCTCCGTCGTCTACAGCTAGCGAGACTTCTTTAGTATTCGACTCTTCTGCTACTTAAAAAAAGTTTTCTGGAACCAGCCTAATAACACTGCTGACTGAGTCCCTGGCATAATTCCCTCTGTCTTATTTGAACGGCGCGTGGCACTTCAGATATGAATTGCATATGCCCCCATAAGAGCCGAGTGGCACCGAGGAGCACCTAATGAGCCTTTTACATTTTACTGTTAAACCTTCCATAAAACATCCGGTGTGTAGATGGCTTCAAGGAAATTCTGTGGTTTTAACTTTTTGGCTCAATAGACATGAAGCGAGGGCGCCATTTATTCAGGCTGATTTTAAATAAATAAATGCTCAAGCTCTTTTGGTCAAGTGTAGATGAGGCCTGAGCTTTAACTTTGGCGGTCTGAAGAGTTGGTTTAAGTGCGGCACATTTACATTTTTTCTCTTTGTTCATCTGCTTAGTTTGAGTCTCAGAGTCAAGCTATGCAAATACGGCTGTCCATATCCATTACCGTTTGGCGTGATGGAGACCAGCGTACTTTCTTTTAAAAATGAGTGAGGAGACAGACACTGGCTGGTGACTTTGAATTACATTGCCTACTTTTATGGCCTCAGATGTAATTAACCTCACGAAATGAGCAGTTTTTCAGGAAAACTCTTTTAAAGAGGCTATAAAACCAATGGTGGGCTGAACTTAAATGGAAAAAGTGAATGCGGAGGTTTTCGGCTTGAAAATCTTTGTGTATTGACCTGGAAAAAAATATCTGCAGTGCAATCCAGGAATCATACAGCAATTTTTATGCCCAACCAACTATCTGCCTGTATCTGCAGTTCTGTAAGAACAACTGATCCTCATAGATGGATGGAGAGGAACTTGTAATGCTTAGAATACCAAACATGTCATATTGTTTTCATCATTTTATACTTATGATGTTTTTGTTGTATTTTTTTTTTTTTTAAAGGTTTAGTTTAGTAATAGTTATGATGTTCAAATGAAAATCAGTTCATAATGTTAGGTTATGTTTAACTTCTGATGTATTTTTTTGATGACTGTTAGACAACCTTGGTTGAATTATTAACTAGCACAATAATAAGTAACAGTAATAATACTATTATTTAATAATAGTAACTACGTTTGTCAATAAAATAGGCTTATTACTGAAATACTTATCTATTATTAATAATATTAAAATAATGATAATAGTAACAAATAATTTATTACAAATAATACAAACTGACAAAAATAAAGCTACATGTGTCTAAAATATTTATTATTGCATTTAATGCTGCTGTTGTCATTTATTCTTAATTTGAATTTTTTTTTTTTTTTTTTTTTTTGTAATAGAAGAAACAATGTCATACAAGTTTGTAATGACAACGAAATAAGTAAATAGTGACATGCCAAGTTCTCATATGAAACTCTAGATGGCGCAGGCTGATGGGTCATTAATGCAAACAAATAATATTCACAGCGTGAAACTACTTGGCACAAGCTGATTGGTTCATGTTGCATACACAGCCAATAAGCTTGCAGCTTTACATTTGAATGGCTGGTTAGCATTCTCTAGAGCATTTTGCAATGCGCTTTCAGAGTTCCTCTGAAACCCTCCACCTCCCCAGCTCCACCTGTTTAGATCTGCTAAAGGTTATTATATATGCTACTTGTGCAGCTGCTAGGGTTGTAATGGTACACAAACATGATGGATCGGTACGTACCTCAGTTTTGACATCACAGTTCGGTATGATTTTGGTACAGAAGGGGGAAAAACTAAACATATATATAAACACATTTAAAGAGTTATTTAGTGTAATTTTGCCAGAAAAATATTTAGAATTTTTATCATGTTAATGTAAAAAAGTCTTGTGTAATATAACTTGTTTTTGTTTGTTTGCTGGTTTTTATTGTATTTGGTGTATATATATATATATATATATGGGGGACCAAATGTGCCCACAAGGATAGTAATACCAGTAAATTTTGACCTTGTGGGGACATTTGTGAGGTCCCCATGAGGAAACAGGCTTATAAATCATGCAGAATGAGTTTTTTTGAGAAAGTATAAGTGTGCACAGTCTCCTGTGAGGACTAGGTTTAGCTGTAGGGTAGGTATAGGGCGATAGAAAATACTGTTTGTACATTATAAAAACCATTACGCCTATGGAATGTCCCCATAAAACATGGAAACACAACGTGTGTGTGTGTGTATGTATATATATATGTATATATATATATATATTATATATATATATATATATATATATATATGTATATATATATATGTATGTATATATATATATATATATATATATATATATATATATATATATATATATATATATATATATATGAAGAGTTCAGATGCAAAACCAGCTAAAAGCCATCTCGGTCAAAAATTAGATAATGATACTGAGTGAATGCTCTCGACACATATTATACGTTCGTCAAATACTTTTTCTTCAAACTCGCTAAAATAACAACCCAATCAGAAGTACTAGTATTTACATAGAAACCTATACATCTGAGCCTGATAAAAATGCATTTTTTAAAGAAAGACGTCAGATGGATTTATCTGGTTTTGCATCTGAACTCTTCATATGTTTAGTATAGTGTGGTTTGCACACAGTGGTTTACTGAGCAAGTTTATAATTAAAGTTTTCTTAGTGATAAAAATCTACCTCAGCTATATTACTATAAAGTTATAATTAAGTCCAATTAAGTATAATTAAGTTAAATTTAAATTATATTTAATTATTATTTATTTTTAAATAAAATAATCAACACTCCACTTAAAAAAAATAAAATAAAAATGTATGCAAACGTAAATTGCACATACTGCAGTTTTTAAATTAACTTACAAATTCTAAAATTTCTATTTGTTGTTGAAATATATTCAGTTACACAGTGACTGTCATAACTTGTTTCATAACAGATGAATTTAAACATACATTAAATAATTAAGACATCGCTAACAGGTATAGTAAAATATAAAGAGAAAATAGGCCTGGTTGAACAGACAGGGTTTAGACTAAGCCAGGATTAGGCCACAGTTCAATTACGACATTAAAGTAATTTTTATAAACATTCCTTGAAAAAAAAACATTACTGGTGTCCATTTTGAGACAAAACAAAGGCAATGATATATTATAAGATCAATCAGTGCAAGTTTCTTTCAGTTGAAACAGCTCAGACTTACATTTTTGTCTGGGACTAGGCTTAAGCCTTGTCTGTGAACCCGGGGGACAGTCTAATATTTCACAAAAAGCTCTTCTCTAGACTTAATTTAGCGAACTAACAAGCTGTGGACTTACCTGAGGTAAATGAAAGCTACGTGACATTTTGTTTAGAAGCTGTTTTATTGATGTCTTTCCATGGTTGAAACACACATTCAGTGATTAGGCACCAGATGTTCGTTCATGCTCATTTCATGTTAAAACTAGTAGTAAAAAGGGAAGGAATGATAGGGTTAACTCACGCTCCGCTCTGCCTATTGTACGGACCCCATTTACACTGCACAAGTCTGCGGGGCGTTACGGCTCCGATACGGTGACCAGAGTTGATCGTGGCCTCTCTAATCTATGCTTTTGTTTATACCAGCCGCGCCATGTTTTTTGTGAAGCGTCCCCAAAGCTGCTTTCCGAGGTGTTTATTCAGTGATCTGTCATGCCACATCAAAGACTGTCAAAACGCAATTTCTTATTTTAATTTCCAGAACTGCTGTATTTAATATTCGGTATGAATACGTGTACCGTTACACCCCTAGCAGCAGCAGTAGTATGACTTAAATACAGTACTGTATCTGAGTAAGTTCCTGTATTTGCTTTGCAGCAACTATAACCAACATAGCAGATCTATTCAGCCATGTTGAAATACACTAACATTGTCATATCCATTACCATGTTAAAATCTTCAGAGAGTTGTCATTATAGACCTTTGTTTTGGGTGATCTGTCCCTTTATGTAATGATGACTGTCAGAAATGTCTTTGTGTCTTCCTTATATTATTGAAGCCATACACTGAAATCTTCAAGAGATACATTTTCTTCACTTTAACATTAGTGAGTGATCAAAGCATCAGTAACAGAAAAAGGGTTAGCATCCTGACACGACCACTGAGGAAGGTCTTTGAAAGACACCTTGAGCTCAATTCTTGAACTTAGCAAAGTTCAGAGCAGCAATAAACGTAAAAATGATGTGCTATTGGATTTTTCCCAGTACTCTCCATCACAGGGCTTTTGCCATAAAAGTACTGAAGCCATTTAAGATCCCTAAGGGGATGAGAATGTAGCTTGATAGAGGATGCATCCATGAGGACAACGGCTCCTTTAAGCGCCACTGTGTCTTTTTGCATAATGGTTGTTCTGTAAGTCCAGTAAGTCGCCACAGCTGTGATGGGGACCACCCTTATGTGAGACCTCCGTTGACAGAGGTGTAGCTCCCCGCATTCGGCAGTCTCATTAAAAGGCCGTCCAATTAAAAAGCTGTAATTGATCGCCTGTTTGCTAAATGCCTGCTCTGCTCTCGCAGAGGTGCGCTGGAGGTCAATTTCAAATGCTCCAATGCCAGGAGATGGTTTGTGTCCCCACGGCCAGGCACTGGCCTTCCTCCACCTCCTTAAGAAGACCCTTAACATCTCCTTTATAAAGAGATGAGTCAGTCCACTTAACAACTCCTGCCTCCCTTCTTCACATGATATCACAGACTAATTCAGTGAAGGACCTGGTGCACGGGCTATGCTGAGGGAGCTTTAGCTGAATGCAAATAAACCTTTCATGGAACCTCTTGTGTCTTTTGATTAATAGCAGAGATACAGCAGATATTTGGGGCCTAGTGTTTGTCAAGTATAATTCAAATCTGGGCCTCTAGGTGACAGGAAATGTATTCAGTGATTTAATTCAGTCAGTAGAGCCTAAATGCTAGATCAAAGTCTGTGTGTGTGTGTTGCAAAAGGGTTTTTTTTTTTTTTTGCACTGTTGGTGTATTTGGGTCAGTGACATGGCCCGTCAAAAAGCTGTATCTAGCTGTAAGCTGTAGTATCTGGAAAAAAAAGAAAACAAAAAAACAAGCTGTCTTCTTTAAATGAGAAATCCACTTCCAAAACAAAGATTCACATATGATGTACTCACCCCCTTGTCATCTAAGATGTTCATGTCTTTCCTTCTTCAGTCATAAAGAAATTGGGTGACATGTCCGGTGAGTATGCTGGCCATGCAAGAACTGGGATGTTTTCAGCTTCCAGGAATTGTGTACGGATCCTTGCAACATGGGGCCGTGCATTATCATGCTGCAACATGAGGTGATGGTCATGGATGAATGGCACAACAATGGGCCCCAGGATCTCGTCACGGTATCTCTGTGTATTCAAAATGCCATCAATAAAATGCACCTTTGTTCATTGTCCATAACATACGCCTGCCCATACCATAACCGCCACCATGGGCCACTCAATCCACAACGTTGACATCAGCAAACCGCTCACCCACACGACGCCATACACGCTGTCTGCCATCTGCCCTGTACAGTGAAAACCGGGATTCATCCATGATGAGAACACCTCTCCAAAGTGCCAGATGCCATCGAATTTGAGCATTTGTCCACTCAAGTCAGTTACAACGTCGAACCGCAGTCAGGTCGAGACCTCAATGAGGACGACGAGCATCCAGATGAGCTTCCCTGAGACGGTTTCTGACAGTTCCAAATTCCTTGTTTTTGCAAACCGATTGTTGCAGCAGCTGTCCGGGTGGCTGGTCTCAGACAATCTTGGAGGTGAAGATGCTGGATGTGGAGGTCCTGGGCTGGTGTGGTTACACGTGGTCTGGGGTTGTGAGGCCAGTTGGATTTACTGCCAGATTCTCTGAAACAGCTTTGGAGACGGCTTATGGTAGAGAAATGAGCATTCAGTTCACAGGCAACAGCTCTGGTGGACATTCCTGCAGTCAGCAAGCCAATTGCATGCTCCCTCAAAACTTGCGACATCTGTGGGATTGTGCTGTGTGATAAAACTGCACATTTTAGAGTGGCCTTTTATTGTGGCCAGCCATCATGCTGTCTAATCAGCATCTTGATATGCCACACCTGTGAGGTGGATGGATTATCTCGGCAAAGGAGAAGTGCTCACTAACACAGATTTAGACAGATTTGTGAACAATATTTGAGAGAAATAGGCCTTTTGTGTACATAGAAAAAGTCTTAGATCTTTGAGTTCAGCTCATGAAAAATGGTGGTAAAAACGAAAGTGTTGCGTTTATAATTTTGGTCAGTGTATTTTTTTTTTCATAGACATTTTCAGTTACTATTGACTTCTAATGTGTGGACAAAAATACAATGGAAATCAATGTGGGAACCGGAACGTTTAGTTACCAGCATTCTTTAAAACACTTCTTTTGTAGTCAAGCATGACATGACGTTTATTATAGTGAATAAATGATGACAGAATTTAAATTTTTATCTAATTACCTCTTTACATATTCAAAAAATGTCATTTTTATTTGATGGTTGTGCTACATAAGTCATTAAATTAAAAAGTTTCTTGAAAATGATTTTAAATGGAATGTAATATATATTTTTAAGAACAATATTTAACCGACATTTTCCAGTGAGTACATTTCTAAGTAATGGCATATGTGTTTTCCTTCCTTTTAAAAATGTGTTATTGCTGTTATCATGCACATCCTTACACGTCATCGACCCGTTCGCATGTTGGACATCATAGTGATCATGCTCTTTGTATGAAGGATGTACAGTACCAATTATCACATGAGCTGAATTATCCCAGCACCCTCAGAAGCTCAAAGTGCAGTAATTACCCTGCAGCTCAAGCTGATGTATCTGTTCCTGAAATTAGAGGCATCCTCAAATAAGCCACTCAAACGTCTACAGCCAAATGACTTTACGTGATTGACTCTGAAAGAAAGATAATGGCAGGATGGAGCCAACTACTATCTGAGACAAAGCACTCAGAAAAAAAAAAAAAAAGAAAAACAAAAGACCAAAACTATTAACTGCCCTAAAGCTGGTGCTTTAAATAACCATATCTGGGTGTGCATTTGGAGTATACATAACTTGTCTGGAGCCTCAGATGTCCTCGTAGACTCCTTAACTGCCGTGTTATTGAGAGAGACAGAGCTTCATGGCTTCTGAAGTCCGTCAGCTACAAGACCCTAATCATCTCTCAATTAGATCTATCTCTTAATATTACCACTGTCTCCTATGATGTGTACACAGCACAAGACAGTTCCGCTGACTCCATTATGAATAGAGACACCGCCTTATGTGGTCTCATTATTGGATAAGTAAGAGGATACAGGAGGCAGACAGAAGTTTTAAGGCCGGCCGGAATAGACGCCATCCCCATTAGCGGCGAGGCATTAACAACGTCAGCGACACAAATGAGAGGAGGAGAACGAGAGGGGATTGAAGAAGGATGGGTGGAGGGTTGTGTTTTGTGGGACATGGTCCAAGAACATCAACTGTAATTACAGTCATGCTGCCATCTTGCTTCAGATTGAACGTGTGCATGATGATGATGATGGTGTGTTGGATCCAGGAGCCAGAGGGGTCGTTTTGTAAGCGCTCTAAAGTGCGTGATTGTGCTTCTCAGGAAGAGCTGTAGTTTCTGTAAAATACATGTTGTTTTCTTTAAGTGCTTAAAGTTAGATAAAAGGTGCACCTACACAAGAACCACGGGTCAGTGTTGTTATTGTAAACTAAAACTATTAAAAATAGTTGAAATAACTGAAATAAAAAGAAATAATAAATATTATCTGAGAAATGAAAATTGCGCTTCCTTGGTGATTAAGTGAAATAAAATAATCAGACTAATAAAATAAACCTAATAAAACTAATAACCTAATAAAAATGACAAAATAACTAAAAATCAAACTAAAATAAAAATGAAAACTGAAAAAAAGATAAATAAATAAAATCTGAAATAAAATATAAATATTAGCTGAAAAACTTACATTTAAATAAGAAATGTTGCTTTGTTGACTAACTGAAAAAAAAACTAAATAGACTAATAAAACTAAATAAACTAATAAAAATGGCAAAATAACTAAAATACAAATAAAATAAATAGAAGTTGAAATATTAACATTACTTAAACTGAAATTAAAGCTATATATAAACATTTAAATTTAAATGCATTTAAAAACTTAAACTAAAATGAATATAAAATCTAAAAATAAAAAGTTAATTCAGAATAGTTCTATAAATATTTTAAAAAATTCTATAATATTTTATGAATAAAACTTTCTTTCTCTTAATTATGATTGTTAACAGACTCCCATGATTTGTGACCAATTTTTAGAAATCATAATGAAACATTAACAAAAACCATGAATCAAAGTTATTATTTTAAACTTAAACCATTAAAAATAGTTTTTGTTAACTGAAATAAAATAAATAATAAATATTAGTTGAAGAACTTAAATGAAAGTTAGAAATGTTGCCTTGATGACTAAGTGAAATAAAATAAATGAAGTAATAAAAATGTCAAAATAACTAAAACTTAAACTAAAATTAATACGAAAACTGAAAACATGAAAGCAATGTTAAAATTCCAAATGTTTATGCCTATATATATATATATATATATACATATATATAGACATAAACATTATATATATATATATATATATATATAGACATAAACATTATATATATATATATATATATATATATATATATATAGACATAAACATTATATATATATATATATATATATATATATATATATATAATTAATCAATTTATTTATTTATTTATTTATATATTCATTTATTCATATTATGCAGGGTTTTTTCATTTCTTTCTGTTAAGATTTCTGACATTTTTTTTTTTTTTTATAAATCAATGAAACATTAACAAGAACCATGAATCAGTGTTGCTATTGTAAACTAAATTAAAAATAGTTGTTGTTAACTGAAATAAAATAAATAATAAATATTAGTTGAAAAACGTAAATGGTGACTAAGTGAGATACAATATATAGTATATATATATAATAAAAATAAATAAACTAATAAAACTGACAAAATAACTAAAACTTGAACTTAAATGAGAATGAAAATTGAAAATAAAAATATATAAAACCTGAAAAATAAAATAAAATAACATAAAATATTAACTGAAAAACTTGAAATGAATGAAAATGAGAAATTTTTATTTATTTAAAAATTAAAATTAATATGAAATCTGAAAATAAAAAGTGAATTTGAAATATTTCAAGAATAATTCTATAATATTGTATAAATTAATTAATAATATTGCCTATACAATAATATTGTATAAATAAATAAATAAATAATTTATTTATTTTGCAGTTTTTTTCTTTCTGTTAATTACAATTATCAATAGACCAAAATACTGCCATGATTTCTGACAAATTTTTATGAATCATAATGAAACATCAATATTGTTATAAAGTTAGTAAAATGATCTCATTTAGTAAATGTTTGTTAGTTTTTAAATCTTTAAAAGTATATCTATTCTATTCTATTCTATTCTATTCTATTCTATTCTATTCACCTGGGCCCCAGTTTGAAAAGCCTTGTTTTAGCAAACTCATTAGTTCATGCTGCGCCCTGATATGTAACATTAACTTTTTACCATCCAGTCAATTCCCGAATCACATTTATTTGTCAATCAATATCCTATTTTATTTTTTAAACATGCAGCCGTAAAATGGATTACAGCCAGCAATTCACATTAACTTTGACAGCAGGTTTTTCTAACCTATCATGAGACTGAACATGCAAAATACAGTATAAATGGCCTCTCATTGATATCATTCATTACTTTGATAAAAGCACTTAGTAATTATCAATTTTGTTTAAGCACATCACAGAGCCGAGCAAGACGCCGTGATGGAAGACAAGTCATTCTGATGTGTGTCACCAAGTCATTAAGCTGCCTTTGAGGGAAGCCTGCAATCTGATTCATCACTGCAATAATGAGCCAGAGATGAACTCATCAATTTAATTTTCCCTAATATTACCCGTAGACGAGCCCTCGCCTCTCTTTATATTTCCTTTGCTTTTCTGTCTCTTCCTCATTGTGTGTATTCTCTGTCTTTCTGGCGCATTATGTGTGAAGAAAGTGCTAAAGCAGACACATGTGCAGCCAGTGAGGAACGGGGCTTTAGCATATTTTTAAGGGGGCTCAGACTGGAGAGTCTCTGCTCCAGTGCCTCGCTGTCTATCTGCCTCCTGCTCGTCTCGTCTTCCTTGTCAAGTACACTCTTCACGACATTGACATGCCTCCTGTCACTGCTCTCTTACTTCCAGGAAGCTTCTTGCCTGCCCTTTGTCATTCACCCAGAAAACAAAAAAAAAAGAAAACAGCATATACCCGCACAGCGGGACTGACTTTCGTAAATTAAAGCACACACGTACTGCAAGCATTGATTTGGGAATGATTATAGCACTTATCTCTGTGTACTGTATTTAAAGTAATTGTTTGAAACCAGCAGTCTGAAATAGTTTTTATTTGGTTCTAGGAACCCCAGGTCATGAGCACGATAAGCATTATCGAGGTGAACTAGTGACCATCTGAAGAAACACTGTCTCTTTCCTATCCTCACAGCTGGGCTCTGAGAATTTGAAAGGCATTTTTGTCATTCAGAGAATTCAAATAAAAATAGTCCCCACTGAAACCCAGCAGGAGCAGGGGTACAGACCAAACAAAACCTTCCACAGAATGAGAACAGAGATATGACCTCTCATAATGTCTAAGTCCAACAACAGGGGAGTATATCAGGGGAGTGTGTCATGTCAGATCCCATTTGGTGTTTTTACTGGCCTTTTATGTTTTCTCAGGTATACATAAGACAATAGACACTAATTGTACTAAACTTGTCTGGCCAGTTTAGATACTTTATTAGTACTTCTGTTACTTTATTATTAATAGTAGTTTACATGTTTGTCTTGGATTTAGTCACTAAATACTAACTAAATAACTAATTAAAAATGTATGTTATAATAATAATAACAACAAATAAAATAATAATAATAATAATTGTTATTATTAGGTTGTTATATTATTATTGTAATTAATATTAATAATAATAGTAGAACAGCTATGTTGTTGTTGTTGTTGTTTGTTTCTGTTGTCGCTATTATTATTATAATGCTATTATTGTTTTATAATGTTGGCTTAGGTTAAACAATATAATAATAATAATAATAATAATAATAATAATAATAATAATTATTATTATTATTATTATTATTATTATTATTATTATTATACATTAACATTCTAAATTATTATCATTTAATATTAATGTTGCTGTTGCTATTATATGCTTTTATTATTGTTGGTTTGGGTTAAACAGTATACTACTACTACTACTACCACTACTACCAACAACAACAACAGCAACAACAATAATAATAATAATAATAATAATAATAATAATAATAACAATTATTATTATTATTATTATTTTTTTTTTTTTTTTGCTGTTGTTGTTGTTGATGTAATAAATTACAATTCTAACTTATTATTTCATATTATTAATGTTGTTTTTGCTATTTGTTGCTAGTTAAACAATATAATAATAATAATAATAATAATAATAATAATAATAAATATTATTATTATTATTATTTTATTGTTGTTATAAATTAAAATGATACATTATTTAATATTATTGTTGTTGTTACAATTATATGTTTTTATTGTTTTATAAGGTTTGCTTAGGTTAAACAATATACTACTAATATAATAATGATAATAATAATAATAATAATAATAATAATAATAATAATAATAATAGTAAATTATATAACAATAATAATAATAATTATTATTATTATTATTATTATTATTATTATTATTATACATTGCAATTATACATTCTTATTCTTTATTAATTTTGTTGTTGTTGCTATTATATGATTTTATTGTTTTATAAGGTTGGCATAGTTTAAACAATATAATAGTACTACTAGTAGTAGTAGTAGTAATAATAATAATAATAATAATAATAATAATAGTTTCATATAAGTTGAGGTAGGGTGTTGTGACCGAAATGTTGTAAGAATAATAAAAATAAATAAAAAAATAAATAATACTAACAATTACAATAACAACAGCAGCAACAACAGGAATAATAATAATAATAATAATAATAATAATAATAGTTTCATATAAGTTGAGGTAGGGTGTTGTGACCGAAATGTTGTAAGAATAATAAAAATAAATAAATAAATAAATAATATTAACAATTACAATAACAACAGCAACAACAACATGTAATAATAATAATAATTATTATTATTATTTTTGTTGCCAATGCTGTTGTTGCTATTTTATGCTTTTATTGTTTTATAAGGTTCACTTAGGTTTAATAAGAATAAGAATAATACTATTCATCATCATCATAATAGTTTCATATAATTTGAGGCATGATGGTGAGACTGAAATGTTTAATAAATAAAAAAAAAAAAAAGTATTGTTTCCTTTTATTAAGGGAAAAAAAGCAGAAAACAAGACACTTTTCTTTATTATTCTCTTGAATTCTAGGGTCATTCACTGTCCAGATTTGAGACCAAAGATTCCTTTCTGAAGCAATTGAATGCATTTCCCCCCTGGCGCTTTATGATAACCCATATTGACCATAACTGCAGATTAATGATTCATGAATAGGGGATGTAATGGAGTAGCTGCTTCTCTAGTTGTAATTGAGTGGAGCCATTCTGGCGAGCCGGGGCAGTTAATGTGGCCCGCTGATCAAAGCCAAGCTCGCCTCTGATTGGCATGCGACGCATCAGAGGAAGTGATGGCGAGGCACGACATCAAGGTGCTGCCTGGGCGCTATTAGCATATCTTTGAAAGCAAGAAGAGAGCCGTCCCGTTTCAGGAGCGTCGCGACTCGTGCTTGTCGTCTCTCCTGAATCCCACTCCGTCCCCTAGCAGGTGGAAAACTCCCACAGACTTTCCCTTTTGATAACAATGCTGATTATAAGAAACGAAAAGGAATGCAAAAGCCACACAGCCTAGTTTTAGTCCTTTATACACATACTACTTCCCACACTGAACTCAGGGAGCGTGTCTTTAATTAACAGACTCGCTTTAGATCATCCCTGTCATCCTGTCTAAAGCGGAGAAGGTTCAAGAGTGCAGTGGAGTACGGCTTAATTAAACCACAGTGTACAGGAAAGTCAGGCTATCGCTCGGCTGCAGTGCGGCGAGGAGACGGTAAAAGTCACATCAATTCTGCATGGAGACACAGCAGGTCAAGACAGACAGGGAATCTCTGAATTTTAGTATCTAGCGTGTAGCAACACCTCCGAGAGACACCACCGCATTATTCAACCTGATGCCAACCGATGCAATCCAGCCTGAGACTGAGACGCCTCTTATCTCGCTATGGGTTTTATGGCTTCTTACTAGTGCGCTTGCAAGTATAATGTAGATGGGAAAACTTGCATTTTTTTTCCCTGTGTGTTCAACTAAATATAAACATTATAGAAAATATTCTGCGTCTGATTCTGTTTATCTTGCAGTCTGACCGACGTTGTCGGCGTGCGCGCAGACGCCGAGAGATATATAGAGAGAATAAGAGATAGCGGGAGTGCAAGAGAGACTCTTTTCATCTCTCTTGGAGCATGTGACTATGTGGAGGGTGCGTTCCCCACCCTCGCTCCCCCCCGCACTCTGCTGTGCATGCTGGGAAGGAGGTAATGTTGACAATTCCCCCCTCTTGCCTTGTCAGCCAACAATCCCGTGTCACACTTCACCAGCACCACCATTCTCTGACACCGCTGTCAAGAAATGACATTTAATTTTCACACCTCTACTTCTTACATAGCCTTTCTTCATGAATTTTTTTGCCTCTTTTTTTTCCTTTCCGAGTACAGCGGCAACCCGGGGCTGTCATGCAGATATCGATACCTTTGACAGTCTGGAAGGTCTTTACCCGGTTTAGTCCTCCCACTCTCACCCTTTAGTCTCCGTTACTTTGGCGATGGCTAACCGAACAGAGGTCACTGGAAAGCGCTAAGGTCACATGTACCTCCGAGCGCTCGCATGTGGTCGGTGACTCACATCGATTGGCATATGTGAGAACCGATTTAGCCCCGGGAGTTTTTATAAATGAAGACTTAGCATGCACGCTGGAGGACTAACATCATTAAACAGAGTACTGTTTCTAGTTTGTAAAAGACGGACAGCTTGAGACGCAGCGTCCGATGGGGCGCCACTGAATTCTTTTTTTTTGGCCTGATCTGATTTAATATGCCCACTTTGTCCCTCACTCCATTACGTTGAGCGGCAGTTCTCCGGTTTCCTCTGGTTTCCATTTTATCCACACCCCTAACAGCTGTGCAGATCAATAATTATACCTTTATCGACTAAATTGAAGGTTGCTATTAGGCATTTTTCCAACTAAATGGTCACGTGGCTAGCGGTCGGCCTTCCATTCTGGCTCTTCGACCTCTGGGGTTTCTTGCCAGGCGTAGAATCGCTCCGACTTTCTAAATTAGACACCGGAGGGACGGCCGTCGCGGCCAACAAGCGTCCCAATTTCATTATCAAGAGGCCCAGAATTTGAGATTATAAGTGATTATGTTCAGCCGTTCTCGTTTGGAAAATCTCTTTAATCCTAGTCTCCATGGCTGCCTCTGACAGGGCACAGACACGGCCGGCTGGTCAGCGGCCATCAAAAGGCAAAAAAAGAGAGAGCATACGGAAGCAGGAGGAGCCCTGGCCTTGGATTGCAGGGAAAGTGGCCAGTTGGCCGTCCAACAAGAGGTGCGGCGTCTGATCAGGCAGAGGGAGCCGCCGCTTGGCCAGAGATCACAGCGGTCAGTTGGGACGTGGCTGGATCCACTTTGTGCTCAGGGAACTCTCGAGGACAGAGCACATCAAGCTGCTGTTGACCTTAGCAGCGTCAGTACCGTCTGTCAGGGTGTCGTACTCACCAGCCAGTGCTCCACCAATCATAAGGATGACACACTTGGACACTATGAGGCTGAAAGTGTCTGTTTCGAGTTCCGTTGTAGTTTCAGCCTGTGTAGATGATTCAGCAAAGTGTGAGGAACACTGCGTGTGGAAAGTAATGGGGGCATGTTGTCACATTATATGGAGCTGCCTATTATAGGTTTTAAAGATCAAAAATCTAAATTCTGTCATTAATTATGATTTCCGAGGAATTTACGGAATTTGTCAAAGTTTGAATGAATTAATCAAAAGCCGGTCATTATAATCAAATCGCGATTATGGACTAGTATCTGTAAATATACCATTTAAATATGAATCCTGCATGTTCTTCATGTCTCTTTATGAATGAATGGTGCAGACGCATGCGCGGTTTCCTTGTACACATATTGAAGCATGTGTTACGCTTGCGGTGATTTCAGAGTCTGCCATAAAAATTACAGAAATGCTCTGAGAGTACTTCGTGAACAGTTCACTGTTTAATTTGACTAAAACCAGGGTCATATACTCCCTGAAATGTAAAGGTATTCACGGCAACCTGTCAAAATAAAAGCTTGGTTTAGCTTGTAGACATTGTAGACAGAAATGTATTACTATCATTCAGTAGAATGTACGTACCTACAGTACTACCACTACTGCTGAAAAATTAATAAAACTTTGTTACACAATATTTCTTCCATCTTTTACGTTTTAATAGTACATCCCCTTTATTTGCCAAAAATAAATGTATAATTTTATGCCTTTATTTGATAACCAGAAAAACATGTAAGACTTGTAGAAATAAATAAAAGTTGTTTTATGCATTCAGATAAATAGACATGCTAAAACAAATTTGGTAACAACAAAACATAAGGTGAGAAAAAATAAAATATTTCATAGGGCCCTAAACATAACTAAACTTTGATAAATTGATGTTAAATTGTATAAGTTTCATTGGTTTTAATTTATTAGACATGTTTTTGATTAATAAAATTAAATTTAACCAATCAAAATTAAAACAGAAAAAAAAACAGAATTTGGAAAAAATAAAATGGAACTTTTTTTGCACACAAATATATATTTGTTACAGTTGTAAATACATTTTCAAATTTATTCTTTTATTTGTGTAATGTATTTATATAAAGTTATAATTTTGTTATAATACTTTGATATGTTTGCTATTTGCAGTGATTACTATTTACTATTTTTCATAGTGTAACAACGTTTTGTGTCACTGCTTTGGCAAAGTATCTGTCAAATGAACTAAAATCGAAAGAAACATAATATGACTTTGCTCACACAATCAGTTCATGGTCCGATGTTTTCAGAGTATCAGAAGAGAATTTGCACACTGAACATGGGTTAACTTGGAGCTCTTATTTTTGAACTCTCAAAGTGCACCAGATTGATGAAGTTAACTTTAAAATGTATCAGATTATGTATTTCTTAAGCTTTTTAAAAATGTATAATTAAAACAACAGAATAAGAACAAGTAAAATGGAACAAGTTACCAATCAAATGAAATCTGTATTAACAAAATTAATTTGTACTACAGAAGTGGCATAAAGGTAAACAAAACTGGCTTGTAGATGTATTTTCATATGTTTAATGAGGCTCAGAGGTGGCATGAGAGTAATTAAATTCATAAATACATGTTGAGATTAATGTTTTAAATATAAAATTGTGAATACAGAAATATTAAATGATTTAAATAACTGAAAAGATATTTTAAAAATGAAACCAAATCTGCCAGTAGGTGGCAGAAAGTCACTGATTTAATTACTGAATCATTCATTCATTTGATTCGTTCGAACGGCTGATTCATTCAGGAATAAAGCAAGTGACTGTCTTTATGAATGGGAAATTGAATCACTAGTTTAGTTTAAAAACACGCGTTCATTCATAAACGAAGCACCACTATATTTGAATGGAGATGCGCAGCGGCTCAGTTGTGACTTGTTTCAAACTATTTTTGATGACGAAATAGAGCAAAATCAGGCAATAGTGTTATAGTCAGACAATGTAAGTCACTTAATAGTAACTTCTTGTTTATTTAACTGTTGTATTAAATCAATATCTCATTGACAAACTCCCTTAAAAATGATTAAAAGCTGTCACTAATCTTAGTTCATCGCAATCTCACAAAGTTCCATTATAATGAGTGAAGCTCTCTAAACTACACAATGAATCACAAATGCATCTGAACTGTTAATTTGAACTGAGAACACAGTTCACTTCAGTTAATATTATCATATAATATTATATCTTATATCCTTGTCCTTATGTCTGCCAATTATATTGTGTTCATCTTCCCTGTGTGACAACAAGCCCTGCTCTCTCCATTAGATATAAAGCTATATGTTGTATTGCATATTGCACAGCTGTTCCTTTGGTCCTCAAAGGTTCACATAACAAGCTAGTTGTCTTGTTGCAGCGGTGTCTGACATTACTAATCATGGGTGTTCTTTGAAGAAAATGATCAGTAAACTCCCAAGCTAATGCATCTGTTCATGTGCAGTTATTATCTTAGCTTGTTTCAAAAAGCTCTGTAATTGTAATGAGTTCATTAAGACCTCATTAATAAACAATTAAGATCTTTTTGGGCAGTTCAGTCCCTAACTGTATATATATTAGTGACTTTGCTCCTAATCAAAAGGCTTATTTCACCTGGAATAAAGTCATCTAATCAGCCAGGTTCATTCTTTAAGGAATGACGGGATTCTTTTGTGTGTTTTTGTAGTTAATGGAAGACACGTCGCGCAGATTCCATTTAAAATTTGAAATTTACGGCCGCATATTGATCACCCACAGACTTTGTGCTCATTAAATGCTGCCTGATAGGTCAAATTCACTTGGAAACCCCTTTCCACCAAATGAGTCCCTTTCATTCACTCTGTGACTCTTTTATACTGCAGTCTTTTAGCCGTGGGACAGAAATAACGAGAGTCTCTCTGATCAAAATCAATTTAGTATTTATTCCTTCCTCTGCTGTTTTCTCAAATAGAGGAGTTCAAGGTGAAGAAGACTCATTCTGATCTTTCACATGACTTAGAGGGGCTGGTATAAAGATGAGTGCAGATTATGGACACCTGAAGTCTGTTTCATTGATGTGTATGTGTTCAAAGCAGTAGTTCTTTACATTGTTTTGAAGGGTTCTCTGTATCTCACAGTCAGCAATGGTTGCCATTGGCAACTTCCCAGTCAATAATGCATTCAGAAGCCACTATGCATTAAATGAAGATGCTGAAAGATGAATGACTCCATGCAACTTGTGTAAACTGTATACACAAGCCTCCATTTATATACAAAAAATACTGTCAAAAACTCTACAATATCGTCTACGATAAAATTAAAATTGTGGTTTAAATGAAATGGGATTTGACGCTATCGCAAAAAAAACAAACGAAAACACACCCAGATGCACTCATACACCGAGATGTAAAACAGCGCTGTCCAGCGTCCTGGTTTTGCTTCCATGACTTCTGGCCCCACCCTGCTTCGTACTACAGTGACCTTAATAAGTCTTTAATACATAAGCTCATCCATGGACATGATTTCTGCCCGAGTCCCGACGGATCGCATCGGCTCTGGGGATGAAGACTACAACTCCCATGATTCCACACACAATTATGGCATCATTAAACTACGCCTTTGGTTCTTTGTTTGTTTTGAATATGCACCATCTAGCAGTGAAAACTTACATATTGTGCCTTTAATAGTAAGTGATTTACATTTTAGACACAAAAGTTGTTTTAGTTGTATATTGACAACGAACATACTGTAGTTCGTAAGAAAGCCACAGTAGAACTGTTTTGCGTCTCTGAGCAACAGTGTTTTGTTATTGAATCAATCAGCCATTTGAATGAAGCAATTGAATGAATGACTTAGTCACTCACTCATGCGGTTTATATTTAAAGTAAAATCATTTCCAATATAATTTTTTTTTTTTTTGAAGAGTATCTCATAATCAAGCAGCAACCTCTGCTCTCTTGAAACTAACACAGAAGTGGCTTAAATTGCAATTCGCTCGAGACTGGCTCCAAAAGGGAGTCAATCCCATAGAGTCCCCATGTTAAAATGCCCAACTTTACAGCAGCCTGGTACAAAAAGTGGTTTTGGTCTATATAGCTAATTTTATAGCTAAACTGTTTTTGTTGTATATCGACAACAAACATACTGTAGTTAGAAACAAAGCCACAGTAGAATTGTTTTGCGTCTCTGAGCAACACATGACAGTGTTTCATTATTGAATCAATCAGCCATTTGAATGAAGCAGTTGAATGAATTTAAAGTAAAATTATTTCAAAAATCTTTTTTTTTTTTTAAGAGTATCTCAAAATCAAGCAGCAACCTCCAGTCTCACTCTTGAAATCAACACGGAAGTGACTTAAATTGCAATTCGCCCTCCATGTTAAAATGCCCAATTTTTTTAGCAGCCTGGTACAAAAAGTGGTTTTGGTCTATATAGCTAATTTAGCCCTTCATGACAACACTGAGGAGGGTAATTTTTTTAAATTGTATTAAGCCTTAAAATTCTGCATAATTAAGAGCGAGGCCACCTGAGTGACAGGTGGATTGCCGCTGCTGTCACCATTGGCAAGCTAGGTGGGTGTGGTTTCAGCAACCAGCTCCACCCACGTCCCGCATCTTTGCCCATTTTTGATTATCCGTGAGTGATGTGCAGTGACAAGCTGCCAAGATGGCGATGGCTGGCTCCGCCCACTTTGGACTTCAAAAATTCTCTTGAGAAACCTACGGGTGACATCACGGACACTAGGGGTGCGCGGGGCACAAACTAACGCGGGGTTAATTGTAACACACGTGTTTTAAATATTTCCACACATGCTAGCATAACCAAATTTACGGTATTTACTAGTTGCCATGTCAACACTATACAGAGAAATAAGTGCGCCAAAATTCAAAAGCCTTTTGATGATATCGCTGAATATTTATTTCATCATAGTAAAAGTACATATCTGGCAAAAGTAAAAAAAAAAAAAATTCTCAGCTTTTAGTATTCATTTAAAATGAGACAAATCTGCTATTATTTTAATCTGCTATTATTTTAATCACCAATCTGTTGTTTATCAGTTTATTAATGCTTGGCAAGTCAGCAAAAGACACTAACCAGTTTTATATTCCAGTTGCGCTGATGGGGAAAGTTGTAACACTGCGTTACAATCTGCCCCGCTATATTAAACTATGCTATTCTATGACATTAGCCATGTAATTTTCACTATTTACTTTTATGGATTTTAAAAAGAAACCACAAGAAACAGGTGAATAAAGACTCACAATCAACGTTTAACACTGAGAAATTATTATTTCAAGAAATGTAAAGCATTTTGGCTCGTTTATGTGTCTCATGTTCTATGAGAGCTGTGTTTGGAGGGAGGGGAGTGTTTTTTTGAATGTCTGAATGTGTTTCATCTATTTGCGCACATTGTTGTGAATTATACTGTATAGCTGTGTCTTGCGATTTTTTTTTTTTTAATTCGATCAGATAACATTTTAAGCTGTCTTATGGTCATGTTACAACGTGCCCCTCACATGTTACAGTGTATTCCACTTACGGGGCATGTTGTCACTTTTCACTTCCCTTCTTTTAAAGTAAATAACGAAAAACGTATACACTGTAATTATGAAACAAAGCAACATATTTGTACAAGACAAGTGTGAAATCAACGTTGATAAAAAAAATTATACTCCACATGGATTTACACAAACTGAGAAATTCAAAAAGTGTTAGGTTGTGCCTCACGCTCCCCTACATCCATGTTTTTTTACAGTCTGTGCTTATAATAAAACTGTCCCAAGGCTTTTACCATTTACACTTTCTGTGTAGAAGATAGAAAGAACATATACGTTCTCATTGCCATGAGTGCAGAAATGTATGTACATTTCAACATCTCTTCCCAAGTTGACCAGGTCTTTTTATGAATAGTATCATTGAAGCAAGGTACATCTCCCAATGAGGGCCCTTATGTTTCCTCTTTTACATACAACAGGCTGAGGAACATTTTATTAAATAATGAAAATTTCATAACAGGCTTTCAGGACCAAAACGCATGCCCTTGGTGGTATGCAATCACCATGGTGCAGAGTGTATTTGGAATTAATTTCAATAAATTAATTTCATGAATTCCATTTGCTTGCTGGTTAAAGACATTAATGAATCCAGTGAGCCAGACCTGCTTTTATGCAGTCACTCCGCAGCTTCTGACTGTGTGCATTTTTTGATGATCTTCAGCATTACGTCCTGTGTGTTCTCCAGCCTCGTTCACAGATAATGAGAGCTTAATGATCTCCTGCATTTAAGAAACTGATTAGACGCCCCGAATCCCGCCCTAATTGCTCGGGATATCAAGGCCATGCCCAAGATCTGTGCTTGATCTATCGCAGAACACTGATCCGTCTGTTCTTACACAGGAGGAATGCAGATACAGATAAAAAGCGCTCTTTTCACTGTATTAATGGTGACCACGACGAGTGAGTTCTGGCTGAAGGAGTGAACGCTCTCTCCAACCACATCACACCCTCATGATTCATTCATTAAGGAGTTAACTGTTTCCAGTGTGTCAACAGCTTGTCTTTGAAGTGATAATCTTAACATTGGGAGAGCCCTTGAATTTTTGCTTTTAATTACATTGGTTAATGGGAAATGATCTCTATAATTCAATGAGGAGGAGTCGCTTGAGCCTCCTGTTAGAGAAGCTGCGTCTAATAAATTCTTCAGGGAGCCAACGTGTGGGGAAAGAGAGTTGAATCTGGAAGTGCCTTCCTTCTGGTGTGAATCAATTTTCTTCTAATGCAGAAATAGTGCCGCAAGATGCTTTATTTAAAAATATTTGAGTCATTTTAATGAGGAATTCGTACTTTAAGAACAGGCAGAGGAAGGAAATAATCTCTAACCTTGAAAATGAGATTCATACCCAGTTATAATAATTAATACGACTGAATGAGGGAAAGTTCAGTGTGCATTATCCCCTTTCTCTGTTGTGGCTGGGGCTGTGTTGAAAAGTGAACCGAGACTGATTCAGCGAGGTTTTTAGTAAAAAGCCAACAAATGTGGTGCTGCATATTTCAAGGGGTCCTGTATGAAAAACTAGGACAATTTCTGAATGAGTAATGGCAAGCTTTTCAGCATATTTTTCAGTGGATCAGAGAATACACCCAAACTCCTTGATTTGGTAGGCGCATAGTCTCAGTGTTTCGCAAATGAAAATACTTGAGGAATGTGAGATGGGTAATTTCCTCAGTGACTTTCAAAGACAGCGGAGGAAAATCTATCACCATCGTTCGGTTGATAGAACAGAATTCTCAGCTCCTGCCTGTAATAATAGGGTCGGTTTTAATATTACCTGTCACATTAGCTTCTTCTGTATTCCATACGCAGATATAATAATGCCATTTTCTTTCTCTCTCTCTCTCTTTTTTTTATTTTTGATTTTTTTTTTGTGCAGAGATGGCAGTCATGGGACCACCATACTTAGTTAATATGATCTGAGACATCCAAATGGTCTCAGCCATTTAATCCTATTCTTGGCTTAGCTTGTAAAGACCTTACAATCCAGTGCTTTGTGAGAATCAGACATATGCCAGCAGATTAATATGTTCATATGTCTCTCAGTGGGGGGGCTCGATCAAATATTACAGTCACTTTTTGATGTGTAAAGCCCGGGTGTGTTACTGCAGCAGAGGAAATTACCCCTTAGATGCCTTAGACGAGGACAGATACAGCTTAAATGTTAATATACCGAGGACAGACTTGTTTACACGCGAGCACTGTCGCACTGCACTTAGATTAAATTTAGATTAAACCTAGATTAAATTGTGTATGTGAGTGTGTGTGTGTATGTGTATGTGTGTGTTTTTGATACACTCAGGGTGTTTGCTGTGCAGATAAGCGCTGCTCCTCATAACTAGGACCCTTCCTCCCCTGTGCCCTAGCCCTCTCTACTCCAAACAAACATATTATTTGATGTGACCCCAGCCAGTTCAAACAAACACACTGTAATCTCCACTAATGAAAGTGCTAATTCCAGCTCTAGAAAAGAGACTACAAAGAATGCATTGTGAATTTCTATATGCCTTCATGGAATACTTCCCTGGTTTGAAGCTGGTTCATTAACACCTTTATTATAATTAAAAGTGTACACAAGATGGTTGTACAGACTAGCTGGCTGGTTTTACAGATAGTCGATGCTTTGGGCCTGTAATCGCACAAACTGGCTGAGATGTGCACAGTCGTAAAAGCTTTATTAGTGACTGTTCTACACTGTCAGAACAATGGTAATTTAACATAAAAATATGGTGATAAGTGTTTCGGTTATGACAGGATAGCATACTCATTACTATTCATTAATATAGACAATGTCAATATACCAGTCTGCTTGAAGTACCACATCTTTGTACCTTAAAATGTACTTACAACCAGTGTTTGGGGTAATGCATTACAAGTAACGTGAGTTACATAATAATATTACTTTTTTCAAGTAACTGGTAAAGTAACGCATTACTTTTGAATTTCTAAGAAAATATCTGAGTTACTTTTTCAAATAAGTAACGCCAGTTACTTTTTCCCCATTTATTGATTGACAAGTCTCCTGTCGGGAAATTGGGAGTAAACATGATCTTACTGTATTCTAGACTAAATGTGAACATGCATTAATTCATCTCACTCACAAAAAAACAGATTCAGTATTTCTCAAAATGAATAAAAACAGTGAAATGCAAACTGAGAATATGATGCAACCCTGCAGTAATGAAATATGTAAAATAAAACAAATATCCTTTATGTATTTAATCCCATTTTATTAACCAGTGACTTTGCTGCTGACCTTCAATGATGCCATTCAACCATACTAATAAGCAAAAATTACTTTAGATAAACTAACATTTATGCTTCATTTTTTTATAGCTGAAGAGTGATCTCCTGAATAAATGTACTTTTCTTTCAGCCTGAGGTGAATTATTTTCACTTTTGGTGCAAAAGGGCTTTTACATTAGAATTGTTTTATATTAAAAACAAACAAGCAAGCCCCGTCCAGATTTAAAAAGTAACGCAAAAGTAACGTAACACATTACTTTCCATGAAAAGTAACTAAGTAATGTAATTAGTTACTTTTTCAGGGAGTAACGCAAAATTGTAATGAATTACTTTTAAAAGTAACTTTCCCCAACACTGCTTACAACTATCCATTTAATGTGGTATATTTAATGTTTTTTTTTAGTGTCGTATGTTGTTAAACCCTGTTGTTAAATTAATCCATGTGGTTCAACTGTACGAGACTGACACGGAAGAGAAGAAATTTTTGAATTTTGCACACAAAAACTGTTCTCGTAGCTTCATAAAAATACGGTTGAACCACTGATGTCACATAAACTGTTTTAAAGAAGTTCACTTCCAGAACAAAAATGTACAGATAATTTACTCACCCTCTTGTCATCCAAGATATTCATGTCTTTCTTTCTTTCTTCAGTCGTAAAGAAATTGTTCTCTGAGGAAAATGTTTCAGGAATTATCACCATATAGTGGACTTCTATGGTGCCCACGAGTTTGAACTTCCAAAATGCAGTTTAAATGCAGCATCAAAGGGTTCTAAACGATCCCAGCCGAGGAAGAAGGTCATATCTAGTGAAATGATCTATTAATTTCTAAAAAAATAAAAATTACAATTTATATACTTTTTAACCTCAAATGCTCATCTTGTCTAGCTCTGTGTGAACTCTGTGTATTCCGGTTCATGACAGTTAGGGTATGTCGAAAAACTCCCATCTCATTTTCTCCTCCAACTCCAAAAACGTCCTACATCGCTGTTTTACCTTTTTTTTGTAAAGGGTGTTTGATCTTCTCTGCACGTACACTTTGTAAACACTGGATTGGTACTTCTGCAGCAATTTAGGAAGATTTTGAAGTTGGAGGAGAAAATGAGATGGGAGTTTTTCGACACACCCTAACTGCCTTGAACCGGAATACGCAGAGTTCACGCAGAGCTAGACAAGACGAGCATTTGAGGTTAAAAAGTATATAAATAGTAGGGTTGGGTATTGAAAATCGATTCCGATTCCAGAATCAGATACTTAAGGTCAGGAATCTGATTCTTCTTGTGAAATTAAAATTTTGATTCTGCCTAACGATTCCTATATGCGGTTCTTTTTTTTTTTTTTCATCTGTGAGGACCCGACCTAGCGATCTGCCGGGACCTTAGGCATAGGCATAGCGCTCCAAAGTATGGCTACGCTTGCAATCAGAAGTCGAAAAAGCAAAGTAGCCTATAATATTTGTGATAAGCTAAACATGTTGCAATAGATGTGTCACCTCCAATTTACAGATTGTTAAAGATCACAAACACGATTCAAATACCCATGTGATTCTGTTCCTAAATTACGATGATTCATCTGTTTGATTCCTCAACCTTTCTTCCGTGCAGTGTACAACCTGTGTGATTTGAACATTCAAATCTGCGTTCGTGCTGCCACTGTATATAAAGTTTCACAGTCTTTTCAACCACACAGCTCATTATTTCTGTGTTACAAACATTCAAATAATCACAGAAGTACTGGGATAAAAGTTCATAGTCTGGATATGTACGATAGAGATCAAAATAGAGTAAATCATCCATTTGAAAGTTAATTTGCCATTTTTATCGATTACGTTGTTATGCCAGTAGGTGGCGAGAGGGGGCTGTTAATAATGTATTTGTCTTTGATCATTCATTCAAAAACACTGATTCATCCAGTAATGAACCAAGTAAATCTTGAGTGAATCACTGAGTCTTTTACTTATAAATTAGGTCTACATGTGATTTTGTTTAGTTGTCTAATGTTTTTTTTCTTCAGAATCGTAAGAGAGCCACAACTTCCATTTAAAAAAAAAAAAAACAACAACAGCAACAACTCAATTTATCCAGAATCACACAGCTCTATTTTGCAAACATCTCTTAAGTGAATCTTGTTTTTATGTAGCCTATCGATTTTTGTTCATGGTATTCAGCTGCAACTAAATGTTTAGCAAAAAAAGAAAGAGTAGATATGCTTGATATCATCTTTTATTCACATTGGAATCGAAAAGAATCGGAATCGATAAGCAGAATCAGAATCTGAATTGATAATATTCTAATGATACCTAACCCTAATAAATAGTCTTTTTTTTTTTTTTTTTGAAAATAATCAATCATTTTGCTAGATAAGACCAAAAAGCTGCATTTAAACTGCATTTCGGAAGTTCAAACTCAGGCACCACAGGAGTCCACTATATGAAGAAAAATCCTGAAATGTTTTCCACAAAAAACATTTCTTTACGACTGAAGAAAGAAAGACATGAACATCTTGGATGACAAGGGGGTGAGTAAATGATCTGTAAATTTTGGTTCTGGAAATGAACTTCTCCTTTAATGATGTCTGTGACTTGCTACCTTGCTACCTTTCAGGGCCTTGAACGTGTCAATTGTGTTGCTGTCTATAAAGGGTCAGAAAGCTCTCTGATTTCATGAAAAATATCTTAATTTGTGTTTCAAAGATGAACAAAGGTTTTACGGGTTTGGAACGACATGAGGGTGAGTAATTAAAGACAGAATTTTCATTTTTGGGTCAACTATCTCTTTAAATTTAATACAAATCTCTGTCGTGTACATTACTGATAACAAAAATAAGAAGAAACAAAATGATTTACGTAGCATACAGTATATTTTTAAGTGATGTGTGAAATAGGGACATCTGGGAATGGCAATTTTTACAGTTTTTTGCTTTATATGATATGGTAGTTCATAATTTTTACTTCCTCAAATCATAAATTTGACCGTATTTTACAGTAAAACTATATATACTGCAACGATAATCCTGTACTTTAGTAGAAAAAAAACTTACTGTAGCAGAATTTACTGTACAGTATTTTTCTATAAAAATGACAAAACGTTTTCTTTGCAGAATACTGGTGTATGAGCAAATGTAGAACAGTTTTCGTGAATTTAAAGCTTGTCATTCTTCATTATGAGGCTGCAATAATTTTTATTATTATTTGGCCGCTGGTAAAACATCTACTATAATATAATAAAATATTTGCTAATTGTAAGCTGCATGTAAATTGCTTCTTAGTATGTGTACTTTTTAAATATTTTATTTTGACTTGCTTTGAAGGAGTTTAAGTTTTAATTTGATGTGTCAGACCCCTAAACCCATCAAATAAACATTTTGGAAATTAAAAGTGCCGTTACTTTACATTAAATGTGTTGGTTGTAGGCGATTTTAACACATTTCCCAAACATGAATTTTTGATGTTCTTCAATTCATAAGGGATCCAAAAGAAAACTTTTGATTTAAAAGCTTTAATATCCCATATCCAGTACCCAGGGTGTGAGCAGACACCCTGCCAGTAGCATGCGAATAAATACTCTATTAAAAAAAGAAACGCTCAGATTTTGCATGGAACATATTCTCTAAATTGAGCGAGAATACTCTCACTCAGCAATCAGGCATTTTTAAAAGCGTTCGCTATCCCAAAGGAGGTCTGCTTGTGTAATTAAACTATATTTTTAGGCGAATGCCAGACACACTGGTGTTGCTGCTCAGCGTTAGGGTGATCGGAGCAGCTGTTTGCTGGAGCCTGGGGATCTGGTGTCGAGTTGAATGCATTCTCCTGTCAGAAGGTTCTCACCTCCCAAGGCGTCTATAAAAACATTATGCCTAGCGACACGTCTGCGCCATCACTCTTGTGCAGAACATGGTGGCAGTCCGTCACCGTATCACACCCAGCTGTGGGACCGCAGTTGTGTTTCTGCACCTGGAATCTGCGGAGGGGGGAGACGAGCCATATTAAATTAAGAAATAAAACAGCCAAGTAACTCACGGTCGCTAAATGTTTCACGTCAGAGCAGACAAGATTCAGACAGATGATAATGTAGCTGTTTTCACCTGTTCAGACATGCAAAAAGCAAAACCCTCTTTGATAGGAAAAATGGGGCATCTAAATAGTTGACTAGTTGAAATTTATGTCATTAGCAGTCTATTTAAAGCAGGTTTTTCACTCTACATTCATCATGTTGAAGCCAAAAGTAATTCTAGTCATTTTTTTACTTCATGTTTCCTGTGCTACATAATACCTGTCATTTTTGTACACAGGTTATTCCGTCATGATGCTCTCCTGCTGAATCTGACTGTTATGTCCTGTTGTATTTTATTCTTTTGTGTCCTATTCCACTTTAAAGAAAGCAGTTTCTTCATTGTGACGCTGTGTATTGGAAATGGCAGCCGTCTGAATAGAGTGGCAGTAGAAAAGGCTGTAGGCTCATATCAGCTGAGCTCACCGTTGCCGTGTAGCAGGGGATTGGTTCTTAGTTGAGCGTGTTTGCGGTCTGGCAGATCTTCCATAAGACAGAGCTTGATCAGACTGTGTAGCTTTCACCTGTCATCACACAATATCTCCTCCACCCCGTTTGAATCTGGCCTCTGCTTCCACACCAGCCACCCGTGTTTACAAATCAAACTTGCTCTGACAGGAACTCATAAATATTGCTCTAAAACATTAGCGATTAGTCCATCTCATTCAGTGCAGAAAGCCCAATCCATCATATAAATCAGTGCGGTTTGGAGGTGTTTCTGATTTATGGTTGCAGTTATATCTAGGTTGACCTGGTTTTTAGTGCATGTGTTACACGTCTCATATGAGGGGTTGTTAGATTTTATAACGTGCTATTAATTCCGATGTTGGAGGAATATTGGGAAATAGTCAGGAGGCGAAGAAAATCGGTTGTTGGTGGGTTTATATGAGCTGATGTTGTTTCAGTATTTGTGTGTCTCACCTCTGCAAGATGCAGTGTTGCTTTTATAGCTTTGTGTCTCTATATAATTCTTGAAACATTCAACAAATTCCTTATATTAAAACAGATTGATGGACTGCAAAGTTTTTTTTGTTTTTTTTTAGCCAGTGCAAAAGGTGTTTATAACAGAAACAAAGTGGCAAATGGCAAATATTGGTTTATATGAATATACAGTTGAGGTCAAAAGTTTACATACACCTTGCCAAATTTGCGAAATGTTCATTATTTTACCAAAATAAGATGGATCATACAAAATGCATGATATATATTTTTTTTATTTAGCACTGACCTGAATAAGATACTTCACACAAAAGATGTTTACATATAGTCCACAAGAGAAAATAGTAGTTGACCCCATTCAAAAGTTTACATACACTTGATTCTTAATACTGTGTTGTTACCTGAATGAGCCACAGGGTTTGGCTCAGTGAGTGTTTGAACCTTCTGTAATAGTTGCATATGAGTCCCTCAGTTGTCCTCAGTTTGAAAAGATGGATCTCAAAATCATAGTCATTTTTGGAAGGGTTTAAAATACACAAAAATGTTGACAAACCAAAGAATTTGTGGGACCTGAAGAATTTTTCTGAAAAACAGCGGGCAGAACAACTGTTCAGGATATACAAGGGACTCGTGAACAACTATCACTAAACCAAAAAAAAAAAAAAAAAAAAACAGCTGTGGATCATCCAGGTAACAACAGATTATTAAGAATCAAGTGTATGAAAACTTTTGAACGAGTCATTTTTATAAATTTAGCTATTATTTTCTCTTGTGGGCCATATGTAAATTACTTTTATGTGAAATATCAGGTCAGTACTAAATAAAAAACACCATGCATTTTGTATGATCCCTCTTATTTTGATAAAATAATTAACATTTTGCTGATTCTGCAAGGTGTATGTAAACTTTTGAATTTGTCTGTATGTGTGTGCATATATATTTTAGATTTTTTATTTTTATTTTTTACCTCGTGTGTGTGTGTGTGTGTGTGTGTGTGTGTGTGTGTGTGTGTGTGTGTGTGTGAATAAAATATAGAATAGAAAATGAATAGAAAGTTCAAATAAAACAGATTTTTTTTTTGTAAGGGACTGTCCTAAAAGCATTTCATTTTAAGAAAAAGAAAATGTTTGTTTATATATAAGCAATATAAATAAACATGACTTGCACTATCAGAAAAAGAAAAAAATATTTTAGATTTTTACTTTAACAATGTAATCAATATTCTATTTATTAAAGTCAAGTGTGAATCTCATCAAGTTAGTGCTTTTAAGCATTTTACATTTATTCCAACTAAAGGCAGTAACAATTTAACTTTTTAATAGTTAACTTTTAACTATTTTTTAATTTTTCGGGTCATGAGTCATCAAAACTAAAATTGATGTACATTTTGGTCACAGACACAGAGTTTTACTTTAAATTTCACCAAACTGAATACTCACTAAAAACTTTTACAGATCATGTTTTCAGGCCATTTCAAGTCTTATTTTCCCATTAACACCATTATATTGTTCAGTCAGACTACTCCGTGAATGCAGACAAACACAAGGCGGGATTTATCGCATTGACCAATCACAGCCAAACATATCCAGTCACATCCAATCATACCATGATGGAGGCATTTGCCTCCTCTCACATGACTTTCTTCCATTCATTTCCAATTTACCCCCCACCAAACCTACTGCACACTTTAGGGGGGTCTGTTAAAACTCAGCAGGCTCAGGGGAAGCAACAGAGACGCAGACTCCTTACCTGCTGGTGTTACTGTTGGACAGTGTTTTTTTTTTTAGAAAAACAAGTGATATATACACTTTTTTTTAATGTTATATTTTGTAATATTGGCATTGTTTTATTTTTGCATTACGAATTTTTGTCTCATCAAATATTTTGAGAAGACACTGCCTCCCTTTCCTCCTTGGTCGAAATGCCCCTGATATATATATTTATTCAGAATTTACAAACCTGTGTGTACCATTTACAAAAAAAAAGAAAGAATAAACCAACCAGTGACTAAATCCATTATCAATATTATCAATACATTTTAGCTCAGTAATTTTGAGCACCTGGTAGTGATGGTGAATAACAGAAAAATCTCTTTTTCCTATAGCTGATTTAAATATGGTTCTCTTAATAACCTAGTGCATAATGAGACGAATATGCTGAAAACTCACTGTTTATCAATATACAGCATTCTTGGTGTTGATTTGTTTGTGGTGAAAAACCTGTGAAGAATGGCACTTTAATGAGCCGGGCTGCCCACTCAGACAACAACATCTTATCCACTCTAATGGAGGTCCTAGGGTTAATTTCACACCTGTTGGAATAAAAAAAAAAGAAGGTTATAGCTAAAGTGTAATTAAAACATATTTATAGCTATGTTGCACGTAAATAAATAAATATATGTCCCAGATACAGAATGATTAAAACAGAAAAATGTTGGCCAGTGAGATTCCAGATGTTTTTTTTTTGAAGTAAAGGATTCATTTGGCTGCATCGTTCCACCTGCATGCATGTTTAAGGAATGCAGTCTTCATTAGGATAATGCTAATTAATATCTTCATGACTGAGCGACGTGAGAAACACTCAGCAAAGAGAAACTGAACCATCACATCGCTGCATCAACGCTCTTTTGCAGTGAGTTATTTATTCTGCAACATCCTGCAAAATTAAAACGGCCTCATCCACCCTTTTCTGTCAAATGCTTTTTGAGCAAAATTGCAGTCAGTCACTCTGTAATTACTGTGTGTTTTTTATCCACACAGGTGAAGTTCATCTCTCAAGCAGATGCTGCCCACTCTCGTCCTTTGCATCGCCGGACCTAAAATAAGTTAAACTTTCTGTGCCATGGGGTTGAGTGCTTTAAAAGTGTGAGATTGGTGAAGAAAGGTGAGACTTGGGAAGTGGGTTTCGGAAAAGCTAGCTTTGAGGTAGAGGTTAAATGGGATCGTTCTCACCGTGAATCATTTTGATGACCCGCAGCAGCTGAGTCTGCAGCTTGTCATCGCTGTTGTAAAAGGTATTATGTAGCGAGAGCAAGCGTTCATCAGCGGTGCAACGCCAAATGCTGCTTTCACAATCCTTGTGGGTGTCAGTGAGCGGCGATGTGGAGTGTGCTATCAGATACAGTTAGATGAAATCGTGTGCTAAAATACATTGCAGTCTTGTTGTTCCTGAGGAAATAGGCTAAAAGAGAGACGCGCAGGGTGACAACCTTAGAATCAGAGTCAGTGGCATCCCATAAGCCAACGTTGCAGCTTTTATATGCAACCAGTGCAACAATCACTCCATGTTAAATGCTCTTTTAATTAATCAAGCTATATATATGTATATATCAGGGGCGTTTCTCTGAGGAGGCAAGGGAGGCAGTGTCTCCTTAAAATATTGGATGAGAAAAGTACAAAAATAAAACAGCATTTTACAAAATATAACGTTAAAAAGTGTGTAAATAACTCATTTTTCTAAAGAAACATTGTCCAACAGTGACACCAGCAGGTAAAGTACAGCGGGTCTCTCTCACCTCCCCTGAGCCCATTGAGTTTTAAAGGGGTCATGTGATGCAGTTTCACATTTTCTTTTGTCTTTGGAGTGTTACAAGCTGTTCGTGCATATATAAGTTCTGTGAAGTTAATGGGAGGACTAATTTAAAAAAGTAAACAACTCACACACTTAGATATAACCACTTTGTTACTTCAGAATAAGACTTAAAATGGCCTGAAATCATAATCTGTGGGAGTTTTTAGTGAGCAATCAGCTTGATGAAATTAAAAGTAAATCTCTGTCTGTGACCAATATTTACCATACTTTGATGAAATTTTCAAAAATCGGTAAAAGTATATACATATATATGTATGTATACATGTGTGTTTGTGTGTTTGTGTGTGTGTGTGTGTATATATATATATACACACACACATACAATTTTTATTTATATATTTATTTTCATTGTTTTTTTTTTTAATCCTTTTTTTTATCCGTATTCTTAATAGTATTCTTGATAATCAATAACTTTCCTTCATAGACATGAAAACATTTTTAAAATCTTGGAATATTTTAAAGACTTTATTTTTCAACTTTACACCTGTGCAGTAAAATTCACTTCAAAGATTCACGTTTCATTTATAAAGAGGAGATGAAAAAATGTCTTTTGACGGAAAACAACGACTTTTTAAGATGAAAATGATATAAAATTGCCCTTAGCCCTAACCAGAAGATGGCAGTAGAGGTTCACTCATTGAATGCAGCTGCCATTTTAACTCCCTAGTCGATTTTTCAGTCCTGCTTTTCGATGTATTTTAAAATTACTAGTATATCTAATTTTAGTACTTTTACCGCACTTAAATATATTGTATAGCAAGTGCAGAAAGTCAATAAAATAAATAAATAAATAAGCTCAGACACAAACACACTATAAGGGTGAATTATTTAAATAATTATATATAGTTCACTACAAGTTAAATATTAATGGTATAAGAATTAAATAATGCATTCAATATGAATCAATATAAATTTGAAATATTTTATATTTAATTTAATAGCTTAGTTTTTTAAAGTATCTTGAACTGTAAAAGCTATAGCCTATATTCAACCAACACAAACTTGTTACTGCTATAGTTTTCTTTCTTTGAATTCAGTCTGAATCATTTAATGCACAGCTCTGTTTTTGACATCGGCTTGTCAGATGTTTCATTCGGTTATTGCTGTCAATCATAGCAATGACACGCGCATATTTAGCGAATTTACTGGCATGATTTTTTACACTCGCGTTTGTCATTCTTGAAACGGTATACATGGACGTTTGGTCCTCTTAGACAAACAAAACTTTTCTTCTAATTGTAAATGGATTATGTAAGGAAAACGAGCCAAGGACACTCCTATTACGGCACAGTATAGTTGACCGGTGTTGTGCCAATTTTCGACCCCTGACAAACTATTACCCCCTCTCGTTGAAATCGCTACCTGATTTGCCTAATCCTAACCCCACCCCTAATCCTAACCCCTCCCCCACACCTAACCCTAAACCTACCAATTAGCCTTTTTCACAAAAATCGGAAGTGACGTCAGCGCAGGGTAAAGTCAGTTCCGCTACAGGTCTGTGCCTATTATATTAATATGCTCTTGTCTCAAATAATGCCTTTTACCTTTTTGTCTGCTTTCCAAGTTGTTATATAATCAACAAAGAAACAACATTTTACTTGTTTGTAATTTATATGGGCACTCCGACCGGTACTCGTCAATACAATATATGCGCAACATAGCGCCAGCTATAGTTTCTATTCTCCATCTCCGGTATATTTAAGCGTATTTTCTCAATTTACTCAGTCATTTCCCTCGAATCACTACATCATGGTAAATTATGACAGTGTTTATATCCAAATGCACATTTCCCCAAGAATAAATGAAACAATTCTGAGTCCGGATGATGCATAAACTCAATACAACAACGTAATCCAGATCCAAAAGGAATAAAGCCATTAATCGGAGTCATGTCTCATTTAGTATTATATTATTTTATTATGTATATCCCTGGGCATATTATGCAACGTACATTTACACCCTAAAGTTAATAATGCAAAGGAGAGCAAGTAGAAAATACAATATTACTTTCATAATAATAATAATAACAATATTAATCGCGAAAAAAAATGATGTGAAGAGTCATAATGCACAGCCAGCACCAAATAGACAGTACTTAAAACTGTACTGTATTATAAGTGCTAACATTCATAATTAAATAAACATAGTATTTGTGATGACCAGACGCTGACACAAAATTTTTGAATAAATGTTTGCTATTTTTAGAGTAAAACACCGGTATATATCATAGTATCATAGTATCTATTTTGTAAAAATAGACTTTGATTCCCGAACTTACTCTTGTTCAGTACGGCCGCTGCTGTCACCGGAAAAACGTTTACCCTGCAAGCGCCAATCCGGAAGCCAGAAACACGGAAGTGTGAAAAAGGCTAATACTAGGGGGGTAGTAATCTGGCGGGGGTCAGAATTCGGCATAACACCGGAAATGACTGAGCTGGCTTTTCTAAAACAAGGATGTAATCCGTGCATATGGTCACTTTCCAAGAACAAAGACTGATCACTTCTCCAGAGAGCAGGGGGGCATTTGCGGCCCAAACAAGTTACTATGCACCCCCTTTCCATCCTCTCCCCTCCTTGCTGAACGTGGTCGTTTGCGATAGTGAAAGTGAAACCGAAAAAAAAAAACCGTGCATAACAAAGTGGTTGACTATCCATTATGACATGTAGGCATTTTTATTAGAACATCTTTATGTTCACAATAATAATATTTTACATGTAATCCTTGTAATCCTTTCATTTTTAATATTTGGCATGTTTGTGTGCTGCTGCTCCCTGTGTGTTTAATAAGCAGAGAGTATGTGCGTTGTGCACCTGCCTATAGGTGCATATTACTAGCGTTCTTTGAATAACAAGCAAAAAATTGCGCCATGACTTTAGACCAGGTTTCAGTTGGTCAATGGCGCAGTCTGCTTCAGGTGCCTCAAAGTAGTAACACGCCAATAATGCCCCTGAACACACCTTGTTTTCCGACCAGCACGCCCACGGGCGCACAAATGGGTGCAAATGCGTTTGCTATTTAAACAACTTGGTGCATGACGTAAAAATGATAACTCTGTCGGGCTAAAACTAGCAAAAATCACTTGCGTGTTTTTTGGCTAACTATTAAATAATGAATGGCTTTCCTAGAAAGTCATGTGACATATTGTTTACAAGCTGTTTTACTGAAATCTTTCCATGGTTGAAACAATGATTAAGCGATGGCATGAGACATAGTACTTTTCTGTAAGTTGTACAGAATCGTTCAACATGCCTTTTGATGTGTATTAAAATTTATGTCATGCTTTAATTAGTATAGACCAGAGGTGGCTACAATGATCACAACACAAAATGGTGTTTATTCAAGACCGCCAACATATTTATTATAACGATTTATTAGATGGGATGTTTACTACAAATACTGTTCAACTAAACAGCATAGACCAAAAACTCGATTGGGAATTTAAGAATCAATATCAGTTAATCAAATAGAGAATCAATTAATAGCAAGAAATGTATATTTTCAACCTAGCCTTATACTTTTTTGGTAAAATTGTACCACAGAATATATTACTGTTATTAAAAATGCAAGATATGTGTGGTGAAATGCACTTCTTTCACTTTAAAAGACAATTTCATCCTTGACGTCATGAAGCCACGTGTTTTCTTCACCTTATCCTGAGCTCCTTCTATACTGACTTCTAAAGCTACTAACAGTTTTGCAGCAGAACTACAGAGCCAAGGGGGAGGGGGTGGTTTTCTATTGAGACGTGCATTTCGTGAAGATTTCACCTTCGTAATAAACAGCTCATTTTGCTCCTATCGCTTTGAAACTCCAAGACGGTCCGTGTGTGTCTCTTCCCCCCCAGCTGATGCTTCAATAGCAGGTGCTCTACTGCCATCAACAGCTGCAACACAGACTGTAAAATCATGCTCAAACACAGTGAAACTCCGATGTGGCCGGAGGCTGCTCAGCATGCATTTGAATATTTCCTGATTGAGTTCAAACAGGATTGAAGTCAAAAGAGGACAAGTCTCTGAGAAATGTCTGTAACCCGCACATTTCTCATTTCACACATGAGGCCCTGATATGAATATGAGACGAGGGTCAGTTCTATCAGAATATATAACAATCAAAAAACAATCAAAGAAGCACTGTCTGAAAAACAATGCAATATTGCTTTACTGAAATTACACATTCTGAATGCTAACCTCAGAAGATGTGTATGGCATGTGATGCTCTTTGGTAGTTAAGGGTATGCAGTGAAGACATTATCAGTATGCATCAGTATTATCTGTATCTGCAATTGGATAGAATTTAGTGTGGGCGGGGCTTGAACCAGATGTGTCAGAACTAAATGAAAAAGCCATTGATAGTTTTAAAGGGATAGTTCACCCAAAAATGAAAATTTTGTCATTAATTACTCACCCTCATGTCATTCCAAATCTAAGACCTTTGTTCATTTTCGGAACACAAATTAAGATATTTTTGATGAAATCCAAGAGCTTTCTGACCCTGCATAGTCAGAAACACAACTGACACGTTTAAGGCCCAGAAAGGTAGTAAGGGCATTGATAAAAACAGTTTCTTCTCTTACATGTCAGTCTTCGATGTGTGTTCATGAGAGTACCATGACGCTGCTGACGCAGGAGTCGGCATTTTGACAGAACCCAGATGCGCTGCACCTTGTTTACAAGCAGAACCAAGATGCAACTGTACATAAAATGGTCTTCGTGAACATGTATGCCTCTTCAGATGTCTGAAGAGGATGACTTGTAATTTTTTTTTTTGCCCAGCCTTACTTATTTCACCCAGAATATACAGAATTATTATTAATTAGTTATAGTTACTTCTCACAAATAGTAACTTTGTTAGAGTTACATCATTATAAAATTAACTAATTACCAGGGAAAGTAACTATTGTTACATTAAAAAAAAATTTTCAAATATGTCAAATAACTTGTATGCCCCCAATATTAAATAGGTTAAATTAATGAAATTTAAATGAAATGAATTAAATTTTTAGTTTACTTACCAGACTAATATTAAATATCTGATATACTATTATATAGTAGTCAACATTTGAAGTGGATCAAAAAAGTTCATCTAAGTTGTCCTAAGACAAGAATGGGTATGGTTTTGGTTTTAGGACAACTTTGATGAAAGGCTTTGACCCACTTTAAATCAAAGAATATAATTTTAATGTAGCGTATCTATTCTGCATGGCATGCAAGTTTCTCCCTCCATACCTTTCTTTGCGTGTGTGTGAGACAAAGCGACAGCTAGTCATGTGCCTTCACACTAGAGTTTACGGTTCGTCAAAATACAGGTACGCTGCGCATCCATTCAGATGAACTGAAAAGTAAAATTCTAATAGTATTATAATAAATTATAGTAACACTACATTTTATTGTCATTAACGGTAACGGCGTTGTAACATTGGAAACAGTAATTCGTTTGATTACTCATTACTGAAAAAATAACACAGTTTATTTATAACGCCATTATTCCCGTCACTGGTCAGGAGAGAAGAAATGGTTGAATAAAGTTGTTATTATTGTTTTCTTTGTGCACAAAAAGTATTCTTGTAGCTTCATAAGATTACGGTTTAAACACTGATGTCACATGGACTATTTTATCGATGTTCTTACCACCTTTCTGGTCCTTAAACATGATAGTTTCGTTGCTGTCTGTGGAGGGTCAGAAAGCTCCTGGAATTCATCAAAAATATCTTAATTTGTGTTCCGAAGATGAACAAATGTCTTACGGGTTTGGAATGGCATGAGGGTGAGTAATTAAGGACAGAATAACAGCATGTTGTTATGCCAGTAGATGGTGACAAGTGACTTTAAAGTCATTAAATCACTCAACCAATTCGAGGCATTCACATCCGAAACAAGTCTTGATATGCTAAGACACTCCAAAAATATATTTGAACCTCCTTTATATGACAAAACAGGGCAGATCTGTTGTAAATCCTTAAAAACAACAACAAAGTATGATATCTTATTTGAATGTTCTCAAGGTGCACACAATAAAATGAGAATGAAATGTGTTTTCTTTTATTCTACAGGTTTCGTTATTCATTTAGAAGCCATTATTTGTACCTTTCCGTGTAAAGTATTCAGCTTCAGGCACATTGCTAGTAGAAGTACCATTTGCATGTCTGATGTTTGATCGTTTTTCATTGCGGTATAACCACCGGCGACTAGATGGAAATCTACCGACTTTTGAGAAGCGATGACTGTATAGTCATTCGCACGTTCGTACAGAGGGAAAGACATCGGCCCCTTTAATCTGCTTGAAGTGATTTGGTATCAGCAGGTTGCATTTACTGACTGGGGTGCCACACATGTTGCATCTATTTAAACACCGCATGAGCTCCATCTGGAGCTACGCCTCTGACTGAAAACACTCTCAATTTACAAGCGTTTTGTGTGTCACCATTATAGAGGTCCCTTTGGATTGATTTCACGCTGATCCATTGTGAACGCGCATGGCGCGTGTGTCGAGCGAGGAGATTAACAATATCAACCTCAGTCACTGTTCTAATGTCATTCTGTCTCCGATTCGAGCGTTATCGTTCAGCCGTGATGGAGGGGAGATATTTCACAAAGCAAATGTTAATGCACAGTGGCACTGGGATGCAGCTTTGTAATTATCTCACGCGATCCGTACAGTTGTCGCGCAAACACCCCCACGGACGCGCAAACAAACACGCCGAGCGATTGTCGCGCTCGATTGCGCCGTAGCCCAGAGTATGTAACTATTTTACTGACATGTCTATGAGCTACCTGTAAGGGCAGGGAAAAGGGGTAATGGAGGTTTGCTTGGGCACTGTCACTTCATGCTCCCTGACCCCAGGGAATGGCAGTGGGAAAGTAATGGCCACGGCTGCCAGATGTAGCAGTCACATTTAATCAAGTCTGGTGCTGTCACTCCTGCTGTATTGATCCCTGTGAACTCCCCAGGCAGCCGGCAATCTCGCTAGTTTTTGCCAAACAACAACTTTTCGCTTGCCTTTCAAACAACTCCTCGCATGGCGGCACATCTCGGCCGCCTTAATCACATGCTATTCCAATGAAACCACCAGCCATGGTAAACAAGACCGGGGCGAAGGGAATCTCCATTATTATATCTACGGACTTCTGCCTCTGAAAGTGGATTTTTGGAAAATGGTGGTGCGCTTCACTCGCGCAGCCTGTCATCAGCGCTTCTGATTTAGTTTAATGATACTGTCCATAGAGATATTTTTCCTTTTTTTTTTTTTTTTTTTTTTTTCCTCCATGGACCACTTGATCGGTAAATCCAGGATATTTAAAGAGACTGAAAGCAGCCAAGCTGTAATATCGTAGATCATTCCAGAGCTCTAACTCTCTGGTCATTAGAGTGCGTCACAAAGCCAGACTATTACTGGGTCATAACTCAGCGAGAAGGCGAATCCTGGGGAGAGAGATATGGGAAGCTGTTTTAGCTTTTGCTCCGGTTTTCAGCCTGTCGTGAATTACATTTCCGCTGATGATAATTGGAATTCACAATCTGGTGAATTGTATTTACACCTGTGAGAATGAAATATGAACAGTTCAAAATTCACTTTGAACCTATAAAAAAAGGGGGTGTTTGAATCAGTGGTAAGACCTCCCAACCATGAGCCAGCGGAAAGGTCCAGCTTCATATCTTGCCCTGGGCAAATCCTCTGACCGCTAATGTTGTGCCCCTGAGCAAAGCGCTTAAATCCCAGCTGCTCTGTGGTCGCTGTGGTTTGCTTGGCTCTGTGCTCTGACTAATCTCAATGTCTGCATATGTCTGATAAAGAATAGGCTAAATTAATTAAAGGTGATGTGTGTCATTTTTTTATTTTTTTCCGTGACAGAATACTTATTTCAGTTTAATTTGCAGCTTTAAATAAGCCATACGTAGATTTAGTTCTCAGAGAAGTGAAAATATTGTGCTTCTTTTGCGCTTTCAGCATTGCTCTGTTGGTTTAAGCGATATAACAACATTGACTCAACAATGGGTGAGTTTGGGCAGGACTACCTGTTTGTCTGACCAGTGCTGATAATAATAATTTTATCATTATTATACACTACGTTCAAGAGTTTTGAGATAGGAGGAGTGTTTGGGGAAATCTGTCTGAAAATGATCTGTTTAATCGAAATAATAATAAATGTATCATTATTATACACTACCGTTCAAAAGTTTGGGTTCAGTAAGACATAAGATAAGATGCGTAGTTCTTTTTAGTAATAAGTTTAGTAATAAGTAAGTAAGTTTAGGATGTTACTAAAGATTTCAGTTTCAAATAAATGGTGTTTTATTTTTGAATTTTAAACTTTCTATTCATCAAAAAATCCTGGAAAAAAGTATCATGGTTTATTAAAGTGCCCCTATTGTGGATTATGAAAGGTTCATATTTGTAACCCCGGTCCACAAAACCAGTCATAAGTAGCACAGGTAGGCCTGTATTTGTAGCAATAGCCGAAAATGCATTGTATCGGTCAAATTTCTAGGATATTAAGTAAAGATCATGTTCCATTAAGATATTTGGAAATTTGTCAAAACATTAGTAATATCCATTGCTAGGACTTTTAAACATTTCTAGGACAACTTTAAAGGCGGTTTTTCTCAATATTTAGATTTTTTTGCACCCTCAGATTCTTGTTTTCAATTAATTGTAACTAGGCCAAATATTGTCCTATCCTAACAAGCCACACATCAATACATCAAGTTTCAGATGATGTATAAATCTCCATTTCGAAAAATTGACCCTTATGACTGGTTTTGTGGTCCAGGGTCACATTTTGGATTTGGGAGTCCCCAACAACAGGTTGACGCATGCAAGGTCAAAAAACACTTTCATTGTCTTATAATATGTATTTTTCTTTAAGGCTGTGTATTGCCAAGAATCTGGCGATATGATACGTATCACGATACGCTGTGATACTGTAAACAGGGCAATATATTGGGATATTTCTTATTTTAAGAATAGGATATATTTTAAGGAAGGCTGTACACACCACCATATGCAATCCATAGCAAAAGGTTCAGCTCAAAAAGTTCAAAAGATCAGTCCCTGTAACATTCTTATTGAATCACTTTTTGTGCAGTATGAGTAAAGGGGGAAAATAAAATGCCTGCAGGATTCTTTAGTTATTAAATGTATAAAATGTAAAAGCTTTTATAAACAGAGCATATATATTTTTAGACCCTGCTTTAAAGGTTCACAGTTTAAGTTTACAATTGTAACATACAAAGGCACTGGCATGTTTTACGATCAATCAGTGCAAGTTTCTTTCAGTTGAAACTGCTCAGACTCACATTTTAGTCTGGGACTAGGCTTAAGCCTGGTCTGTGAAACCAGGGGACAATATCATAAAATTTTGATCTGAACTTAAGAATTACATCTGCTTAATATCAGTGAGAAATAAAGAAGACTGCCATCTAGCGGCCGGGATATGGACTCACCTGCCAGGAATCTTGTATGATTTTTAAAAAATATCGATATTCCGTTTTTGAGAATCGATACAGTATCGCCAAACAAAATATCGCGATACTCACATGTATCGATATTTTCTTACACTCCTATTTATTTTTTACATTTTTTGCTCAACGACTCCCAAACAATTCGCTCAAAGAATCATTTGTCCAAACTAGGGCTGTCAAAGGATTAATCACGATTAATCGCATACAAAATAAAAGTTTGAGTTTGCCTAACATATGTGTGTGTACTGTGTGTTATTATTATGTATATATAAATACAAACACATTCATGTATGTATTTAAGAAATATTTACAAGTATATGTATTTATTATAATTTGTATATAATTTCTATTATATATAACTAAAAATATTTTGTACATAAATAACATATTTCTCTTAAATTGATTAATTGACATTAATTTGTGTGTATTTATATATACATAATAATTACACACACTACACACACATTTATTAGGCAAACTCAAACTTTTATTTTGTGTGCGATTAATCGCGATTAATTATTTGACAGCCCTAGTCCAAACCCTTCCTTTGCATGATGCTAATCTGCGGTGATTGGTCCGATGACCCAGTCACCATTACTCTAACCCACAGTTCGGTGGTAAACACCCAAACAGCCATGGTTTATGCGTTAGCCCAATGCAGAAACGTATTGATAAAGCACTGCAGTTTGTACACCAACGTATTGCTCTAATCATTGTCAGAACTCCAAGTAATAACAGCGACAAACATTCAATTTCTTGACAATCGTGAGCAAACAGATATTGCTGTTAGCTGGTTAGCCAGAGACCTACAAGCTGTGTGGAGTGACCACAGCACACACAACTAAACACGTATTTTTCATGCTACAAAGTACATGAGAGCAACCATTTTTAAAGGATTACTCTAATTTTAGAATAAAAATCTCCTAATAATTTACTCACCCCCATGTCATCTAAGATATTCATGTCTCTAGCTCTGCGATGCACATGCGTGCTCTGTGCTCTCCAGTTCAAGACAGTTAGGGTAGGTTGGAAAATTCCCATCTCATTTTCTCCTCTAACTTCAAAATCGTCCTACATCGCTGTTTTACCTTTTTGTAGCAAAGGTGTTTGACCCTCCTTGCACGTTCACCTTGTAAACACTGGGTAAGTACTTCTGCAGCGATGTAGGATGATTTCGAAGTTGGAGGAGAAAATGAGGTGGGAGTTTTTCGACACACCCTTACTGTACCCTAACAGATTTACCCTCACAGTGCAGAGCACAGCGTCTTCTCCACAGGATTCCACTATGGTGTTTGAGGTGGTGAGGTTCAAGTTTTCCCAGGTCTGCTTGCGCAACAAGTGGGCGGGAAATATGCTAATGTTTCAAGTTGACGTCAGCTTCAAACAGTTGTTTTAAAAATGAATCGTTTTCATTACTCGAAATCAGCTTTATTCACGGAGCACTTTCAGATTTAAAACTTTGCAGGATGTTTTCATTCAATGCGTGAAAGGTAATTTTCAAAAATCCATAATATAGGCACTTCAAAAAAATTATTAAGCTGCACAACTGTTAACACAAATGAACATAAGATAATAAGAGATGTTTTTGGAGCACCAAACTGGCTTATTAAATGTCATAATGAAGCCTGGAGCTAAACATTCAGCTTTGTCATCACAGGAATAAATTACATTTCAAATTATATTAAAACAAGAAAGAATTATTTTAAATTACAATATTTCATAATATTACTGTTTTAGTGTATTTTTAATCACATAAATGCAGCCTTATATAAGAGACTTCCTTCCAAAACATTTATGAAAAATTGACCACCCTCTCACTTGAACAGTAGTGTGTTTTTGCAATTCTTTTTAAGTAAAATCAAAATAATTAATGAATTAATTACAAATTAATCTGTGTTATTAATTTTTCTCTAGAGTTTGTTTCGGAATTCACTCAACAGAGTCCAAAGCAAATAAAAACTTGCATTAAAAAATAAATACACCCTTTCCACTGGTGAAATAGGGACGTGACATAGTAAATGTGATTTTTGTCATATAGGTTTGTGCATCTTCCTGTTTTCTCAGAGCAATCACCTTCCCTCTACAGAGCCTGACATTATGCTTTCAGTATCTAAGCAGCCTCGAGTGCATGTCAACTGCTGGAAGGATAGCACTGAGATACCGGCAATTTTCTATTCACTAAAATACTTGCATCGTTTTCGTTATGTATACAGATGTGACATTTTGTCGGCAGAACGATTTGAAAGAGAAATGAATGTGTTTTGTGAAATTGCAATGCGAGCCTACCAGAAATGTGTGTGATGAGCTGCTGTGAACATGAGGCTGGCTTTCTTTTGCTTTGCCTTTGCTTTGTGAGTCTCTGCTGTGCTCTGGGTCAATCCTGTTATGCAGTACCTCAAAAAAAAGGATATTTTTAAAAATAAATTTGTCTTAATTGTGATGTATGCAAGTGTTTATATACAAGACTTTCAGAAATATGCTGAGGTCAAGCTCAGCGGATATCTAAACTGTATTAATTATTACATTTTAAATTATTGAATTATTTATACACCAGCTAGAAAATGAACAGGTTGGAAATAAAAAGCTGAAGTAAATCTGTTGCTCACTAAGAGATTAGGTGTTAGTTTGCTTGATGACAACTAGACATAATTAGACAGTTAATTTCAATATTTTGTAACCATTTTTGATATCAATTTATGTGTTTTCATTAGACAGGATGGAATGTTTTAAAATGTGAAAAATCTACTAATGCTACAAATAAGTCATCAAATCATGCTAATACTTATGTTTGTGCTGTTTTTGTCCTGTCAGACCTTATGTCACTTCCTGCAGGATGATGTTTTTAAAACATTTTTTAAATGTTTTCTTTTTAAAGGCTTTTTGAAGGTTTTGTTAGATAAGACTAGAGATAGAAAAAGGATTATGGACACAGTTAATCCTATACATTTGCTAATAAATTAAAACAATATTTCAAAGAAAGCATATTTAGTTTAAACAGTTTGGGGGGGGGATATACCTGAAATATTTATATTAAAAAGTTAAATTAAATGATCATTTTCTTTTCCATGTTAGAAGCTTCCAGGGACATGGAAATGGTAACATCTGCCTGAAGCAAAGTAGTAAAATTATTTGAAAATTCACCCATGTTCAGTTTATTCTGATAAAAGAAAATGACTAATATGATTTCCCTCTTTAGAATATATTCACACATATACAATGGGGATGAGGACAAAATGTACTGCACAACGGCAGTGACCCATCTGGCTCCTATTAAGTGGATCGCGAGTGCAGGAGAGAAACTGCTTTTTCTCCTCTTTCTTCTTGTGTTATGAAAACACGGGGATGGTTATATTAAATCAGAGCCTCACATATTCTCAGCAAAAAACCTGTCAGATTCGTCTCTTTCAAATGACATTCCTATTAGAAGCTAATAAAAATTGGTGGCTGAATGGGGCCAGGTCACATCAATGCAGTGATTTATCCGCTGAGATGAGACATCAAGCCAAAGAGAATATTTCTGTGCTCTGTGTAAGCCCCCCCGTTTCCAAAGACTTGGCCATTTTGCTCTTATCACAGCAGACTGCAGCTTCTTGGGATCCTAATCGATAGAGTAAATGCCAAAACTGGGGTTTGGAGGGACTGAGCCCAGCTGTGACTGATGCCTTTATCTGTCCAGCAGATGCTGTCTCTATCTCAGCGGAGGCCAGGGAGTTAACAGCATTACCTTCCTCATGGCCCAATCCACACGTCTGCTCGCCCAAAAGAAATCATGCTTATTTCATTGGACTCACACAGGGGGCTTTGGGTTGTGTTCCACTGTTCCCCACAACCTCAAATAGCACACACGCCGGAGGTAGAACATACCGGCAAACATGTTTCTGCTGAAAATGGCCACTTTTACAATGCTCTGTGAAAAGAGGACTGCATCACTTGTACTGTTATGAGAGGTGCATACACATTTATCTGCAGAAGGTGGAATTGTTAGCAGAGCCTGTGGAGTTATTAGTAGAAGTGTAACAGTGCTGTTCGAAGTGCATTTATGGGCAAATGTGTGGTGTATTTTTATAAAAATCATTTGGCCCACCAAGAATAGCACCTAATTCAACAAACAAATGAGAATCCTTATAAAGCTCAGAGATTACACACTTGTCTTCATTATGAGTGTAGTGGTAATGGACATGCACTAGTAATCATTCCAAGCAAATACTGTTCCTCTGGTTTGTGTATTAACTATTTATTTTCTAGAGAATTTAGCGTTAATAGTTTCATTCATAAATAAGAAATAAAAGAAAAAAATAATATAATTATACAATGCTGTTCAAAGTTTGAGGGCAGTAATATAATTGTTTTAAAATAAATCTATGCTTTTATCAGTGATGCATTAAATTGCACAAAACTTTTAGAATGTAGGTTTTTATTTTAAAAAAATGCTGTCCTTTTGAATATGTCTTTTCTATTCATTAAAGGGGTCATCGGATGCAAAGTTCACTTTTACATGTTGTTTGAACATTAATGTGTGTTGGAAGTGTATGTACACATCTACCCTATAATGATAAAAATGCTGCAGTGGTTTTTAATCAATCTGTAAAAATAATATTCCCTTTTTCAAATCGAGCCATTCTCAGATGCCTGGGGCCGCTCCCAGGATAGTTGATTAACATGAGCGTCTTACCTCAGACCCACCTTCAATCAGCTGTAACAGTCCAACCTCCAGTGTTTCGATGCCGGAGCAGAGATGTAAGTTAGACAAGAATATCTCCGATTGAGCGATTGAGGTGTTGTATTGCTGGATCTAATAATGAACATAGTGATCGCTATTTACTCCTGACATCTGAGCCGCTGAAGATGCAGTGGATTACGTGTGTTTGTGAAGGGAATGTGCCTCCCGATCTACATTAACACGTCTGAAAACGCTATCATCAGCATGCCGTTTTAGCTTGCTTTTCGATCTCTCATCTTTCAGTTCTTTCTTCATGAGTCATGTTTTTCACTGGATTTGTACCCAAGGATTCTGCATCCTAAGTCTTATTTCATCCCGGGTGAGCTACCAAGCAAGCTTGTTACGTCTGGTGTTCTGTCCATTTATGACCCATTGCCAAATTATTACCCCCACTCGTTGAAATTGCTACATAATTGCCTAATTGTAACCCCTTCCTCACACCTAACGCTAAATACTAGGGGGCTAGTAATCTGGTGGGGGTCAACACTGGAAAACAAAACATATGGCGCGGTAATCATAACTGTGTACAAAAACAATTGCACGTGCTCTCTGTTTTACCACCTTTTTATTTATTTATTATGTATTAAGTAAAATATCCAAAAACCACTAGAACAGTGCTGTATATATTGCTGACTTGTGTACTTAAAGTATCCCAAATGTTTCCAAGAATATTCAAATCCAGAAAAATAAGCAAAATTTGCCTGTCTCTTGTCATTGCGTCATATGTCAATTACACTATGCACCCTCGATTTCTGTTTTATTTTGTAGAAAACATAGAAACACCAAAGAGAGTAGCACAGAGTAGCATTATAACAGAACTTGCAATACTACCTAGTATCTAGTATGATAAAATCAACCTGTTCTTATGACAAAAACTTGCCTGTGGAACTTTTTCGCAAGACGCAAAATACATATTTTGTGATATTCAATGTGAAATGTCCACTGAGTGGCGCTAAAAGAGTGTTTGTTATTTTTTCCCCAGGAACAGATAAATGTACTTATGGGACATTGTATGTGCTTTTTCTTTTTTATGTGTCACCGCAGCTCAAACTTGATATGTTCGTTGAGTGGCAATTTAAATGAATGTACCATCTGCACTACACCTAAATCTACCTGATAGTATGAACAAAAGCAAACGTTAAAACGCAATCGCAAGAATGTCATTTTAGCTTGTTTTTCGCTCTCTCATCTTTCAGCTCTTTCACTGTGAGTCGTACCCAAGGATTCCGCATCCTAAGTTCAATTCCATGCTGGCTGAGCTACCGAGCAAGCTTGTTATGTCTGGAAAGCGAAACATATAGAGCTGTAATCATAGCTGTGTATGAAAACAATTACAAGTGCTCGCTGTTTTACCACCTCTAGGGTTCATTTCTGTTGGAAACTGCGGTGATATGTACTTATTGGTACTAATTCCCCACAGATACGTTTTTGTCATGAGATTAGGTAGGATAAAATAGTGCTGCTTTACCCCACATACACATGACCAGGAAGAGCGGAAGCAGTCGACTGTGGCATAATAAAAGCTCCGCTGCGTTCGAACCGTGTGTTGCGCTAGTCTCTCAATAGCATTTGCTCCAACAGCCTTGTTTTGCTTCCATTGCTTTCAGCCGAACCCAAGTTCACGGAAGTTGTATCAGCTGTGGGGATGTAGACGACAACTCCCATGATTCCACACTCAATCAAAGTCCCTTTAAGGCAAGTCATTTCACTCAGCCGTCTCTCGGGCATTTAAGTGCAGCTCCTATCTCTTTGAATGGGGAACTCTCCAAAACGGTTCACCAAGCTTACAATTAAATTTCATATTTGAAAGCACCAATGAAATCTGACAACAGCTGCCTCGTAAGTGTTGTTTCTTATGCTCTAATATCGTTAAAAAAGGCTTATTTTTCAGGCCAGAGCAGCCAATGCAAAGCGTGGGTTTGGGAATGCTGCCTGTTTCTATAAGAACCGGAGCTTCTAACAGCAGCTGCAGTGACACAATGACTTTACTAAAAAACAGTTGGCTCTTTCATTTAGAAGGCGGGGCTTATTCACCATATTGAATGTTGCACTTTCTTCCATTCTGAAATATAAGGAGTGCACAGTCTTCATACTAAGTCTTAAACTTAATCACGGCATCATCAGCCTTTGCTTCTTTGTTTTTTTTGAATATGCACCCTCTAGCGCAAAAAATTACATACTGTGCCTTTAAGAAACACCAATACTAAAACTATAAAACTGTGGCATGTATAAAAAAAAAATAAATAAAAAACTACAACTGTCCTCTACAGAGGACACAAAAATGAATTGCTGAATCCCAGGAAGGGTTGTCTCTTGTTCACTGTTGCACATAATGCATTTAAATAATTGATGCCAATACAAATAAAGACATTTTATCAAGTCTTTACAAGCAAGACCATATTAGACGATCATGCAAAATGATCGTTTGTTTCACTATCAGTTTCACTAAAACATCAAAGTGAGGCAACTCAATAAACACCAAACTTATCAAACACCGATTTCCCGTATGCTTCATCCGTGATGCGTTTAAACGGATAACACCCTGACCTACCCTGGCATCTGCTGCTTAATGAACAGACCCCCTGTCAGTGGCCGTCTGCCTGAATCCCCTGGGCCGCTCACCTCAGTGTGGCTGATGGCTACCTGTGACATGCACCGGGACCTGTGGACCATGCATTATGCATAGCCAGCCCCCCAGTCAGCAGGGAAGTGAGGAGACTGCTCAGAGGGAGCAGAGACGCTGGCTGACTGGAGGCCTTGTTACACAGCTTCGCTCTGAGATGTCCTCATTCAGCCTGAGCTCTGCAGCAGATGTCCGGGGCGAATCCTAGCTGCTGAATGATGGCTCAGTCAGGCTCCTCGCTCTCTCTATCTCTTTTTCTCCAGCAGGGACTGCGGTGGCTCCTTGCTTGTCGGCCGTGTAAGACAGGTGCATTTACATTTCAGATGCATAGAACGCTTAGATTTATGACACAGATCTTTTATGTCCGTAAACGTTCATTTGAAATTGTACCCCATTTCTCTGTTTCTGCCTCTCTCTTCGCTTCACATTTCTCTCTTGGTTTTTATATGCCTACACATGTATTAACACTCTGTGGTGAGGTGTTTGCATGCTTGCTACATTTCTGGAAATCAAATTTCTACATATCTGGATAGAATAACATATTAACAGTGGAAAACTATTATTCAGTTTGTTAGTTAGTTGATGCAGCATGACACATTCATATTTATGAAACATTTGACTGGTTATTGAATAAATGAAGATGAGCATTTTATTTACCTGCTACATAATTGAAATGAACTGGATATTTGCATGAAGTAGCTTTGCTTTTTACAGCTGAGCTTTAGGGAGCTCAGAACTAAAATAGGCTGTTTTCTTTGTGTTTGGTGTTTAATGTTCACATCTCTTTTTGAGTAATGGGATGTCATAAATTTTAGCAATCCGCCTTTCTTATATAAGGATAGATGACAAATCATTTTCATATGTATGTTGGTTTCATGCATTTTCAGTAAGTAATTTGATGTAATGGTGCCAAAATGTTGTAATGGTGCTAAAAAAAAAAAAAAAATGATGCTTTGAATATACACTTTAATCATTACTTTCAAAAATATGTCAAACATATTTTTGGCCAAATTTATAATGATTTTTAAAATGTACTTCATTTGACCTGAATTAGCAAAGACATTATATAATAACAATTAATTAATGAATTAATTGATAATAAAAACACCATAAATAGTGAGTTAATATATATTCATTTTTACAGTTTCTAGATTGCATCTAGACTTTTCTTTTAAATCTTAATAACATATTCATCATACTTTAGTAGATGTGCATTCAAGTCTCTGTGATCAAGCGAATTTTATTTTTAATGTGTTTTTGAATAACTTAATAGATCTGGATCAATAAAAGAGGGCCCGTCATTTTGTTAAAATAATGTGGTTTTGTTGTACAAAAGTTGTCACTGCGGCGCTTTTTTTACCCTTTAGGTACTAATATGTACCTTCAAGGTACCAAAATCGATCATTTAGCTACAAAGGTGTACCTTTTGAAAAGGTAATGCCCCAGTGATAGCTTTTGTACCTTTTTTTCTGAGAGAGTATAGAAGCTGTCATTGTTCTTATAATCCTTTCAACAATTAAAACATGAAATGAATGTAATATTTTCATTTCAAGGGAGAAAATTGCAATATCTCTTAATTTGCTCATGCTAAAACAAGTACATTTGTCTAATTGAGTATGCAGTAAACACAGATTATATTTGCCTTCAAAGATAAAATACAGTTGTGGAAAGCAAATAAGGTGTGGAGAATTAGCTTCCCTTAAGTGATGTACCACTGGGAAATTTCCAACTGTACCATTTCTGTCTTGACTGAGGAGCGCAGTTATAAAAAGCTCATTTTTTATGCATAGGAGAGTTTTTGCTTGCGTGTTTTATACACCTAAGCTGCCTCATTTTACCTGCACATGAATATCACAATGATTTTCAAAATGACCTGAAATTTTAGAAGCTGAAATTTCATTGTGTTTTCGAAATGATTTAGAGTTTTTAAAAAATGATTATTTCTGAAAGTTTTTGCCTGAGATGATGTTCTGTGTTTTGAAATAGAGGGTCAAAAGTTTACATACACCTTGCAGAGTTTGCAAAATGTTAATTATTTTACCAAAGCAAGAAGGATCATACAAAATGCATGTTATTTTTTATGTACTGTAACACTGACCTGAATAGGATATTTGACATAAACATTTACATATAGCCCACAAGAGAAAATAATAGCTGAATTTCAAAAGTTGACATACACTTGATTCTTAACACTGTGTTGTTACCTGAATGATCCACAGCTGTTATAGTTGTTAATGATTCCCTTGTTTGTCCTGAACAGTTAAACTGCCCGCTGTTCTTCAGAAAATCCTTTAGGTCCCACAAATTCTTTAGTTTCTCAGCATTTTTGTGAATTTGAACGCTTTCCAACAATGACTTTATGATTTTGAGGTCCATCTTTTCACACTGAGGACAACTGAGGGAGTCATATGCAACTATTACAGAACGTTGAAACATTCACTGATGCTCCAGAAGGAAAAACGATGCATTAAGAGCGGGGGGTGTAAACTTTTGAAAAGAATGAAGATGTGTACATTTTTCTAATTTTGCCTAAATATCAAATTTAGTATTGCCTTCAGAGGCTCCAGAAAATACTGGAGTGTTTCTCGGAAGACAAAATAAAACAACTATGAACTACTATCACTAAAAAAATAGTTCAGGTAACAACACAGTATTAAGAATCAAGCGTATGTAAACTTTTGAATGGGTCTTGTGGACTATATGTAAACATCTTTTATGTGAAATAGATTATTCAGGTCAGTACTAAATAAAAAACAACATGCATTGTATATGATCCCTCTTATGGTGGTAAGATGTTGGTGATATTTTGCAGATTCTGTAAGGTGTATGTAAATGTTTGACCTCAACTGTATGTATTTTGTACATTTTATTGGTAACACTTTACAATACGTGTGCACAAATATGCATTAATTCATGCTTAATTAATGCACAGATAATCACGAGTTAATGTATAATTCATGAAGAACTAAACCATTTATTAATGATTACTACATCAGCAACTAATGAACATTCTATATGATTCATAGATTAATGGAGTAATCAATAAATTCTTATTATTTAAATGTGTCATAATGTATTAATTCCCTAATAACTTATTTTATTAACTAATGATGTAAATTCATGTTTAATTACCACAGTGGTCAAAGCTATGTACTTCAGCTTCCAGTTGTCTGCTTTAAATACTCATTAGCTAATGATTTGCAAATGTATTATTATGATGTGACTTTACTTGTTGAGGCACAGAACTATTAACTAATTGTTAAGTAATATGTCATTGTGGTTATTGATATAGAATTAGTCAGTCATGTGCCTCAATGAGTTGGAGCCATGCATTTCAACTTTCAGTTAATCAATCATTACCTAATGATTTGCAAAGATATCATTATGTTATGACTTTACTTGTTGAGGCACACTAACTAATTCTAAATCCATAACCACAATCACATATTACTTACCAATTAGTTCATAGTTCTGTGCCTCAACAAGTAAAGTCATAACATAATGATATCTTTGCTAATCATTAGCTAATGATTAATTGAAGCAGACAACTGGAAAATGAAATCCATGGCTTCAACCCATTGTGGTAATTAACACATGAATTTACACTATTAGTTAATAAAATAAGTTATTAGGGATTTAATACATTATGATATTTAACTAAGAACAAATATTGATTACTTAATCTATGAATCATATAGAATGTTCATTTGTTGCTGATGAAGTAATTATTAATAAATGGTTTAGTTCTTTATGAGTTATATATTAACTCATTATTATCTCTGCATTAGTTATGCAGTTAAGCATGAATTAATGCATATTTGTGCAGCCGTATTGTAAAGTGTTACCCATTTATTCTATTCAGTACAATGTTTTCTGTCTCTGCTGCTGCTGCTGCTGTTGTCATCCTTATACTTTCTTCAGTCAAGTCAGATCACATAATTTAATTGCATAAAATTATCTATATTTACTGAGAATTATGGCTGCATCACACTAGACTGTCAAGAGTGAAGTTCAATGCTGTGACAAAGGCCAAGCATAAATTGCATTTCTTAACTGGCACAAACCTTATTGAAGTATTTACTGCAGACCAGAAAAACACATGGATGCATATTTAACATGTGATAGCGTATTATTCCTCCAGAACTTGAAGAAATAAACTATAATACACAGATGAATAAATGGCATAAAGTAAAAGACAGAATCAATCAAAGATTCCAGTCTATTCATCGCTTTGTACAAGCACTTATGCGCACAAAAGAAAACTGGAGAGTTTTGTTTCCTTTGCAGAGTCCTTTACAGTTGACCATTGACACTGATCAAATAAGGCTCCTCATGTCTTTGTACAGTGCTTATAAATCCCTATACACGAATCTTCCTGGACAAAATTGAGCTGTATGAAAGAACGTTAGCGTAATGATGGTGATCTTTGATGTAAAACTTGAGGACCGGGCTTGTTGTAGAGACAGCTGGGGTAACTGTCCATGAAAATGGCTTATTTTGCTATCTGCACACAATGAAAGTGCTTTGACAGCAGCTCAGAGTTAAAGTACTTTCGGCATGACTGCATGAAATATCTATATGCACACAAAATGAAACGGCATACATCTTGGAGAAGAACTGCATTGTTCTGTGATTCATTCATGCATGCAGTGTAACTCCTTTTGGTTGAGAGTTACCCAAAAAAAACCCTGCAGTGCACCCAGAGCCCTCTCTACATGAGAAAGAGCACTCTTAAATACTTTAAAAGAAATATGTATGTGCTAGGTTATAGTAGATGTGGATTATTTTTTGTCCAAAAAGCACGAAACATGAATATATAAGTAATTAAAATTAGTCAGGTTTGCTTTTAGCATTAGTGGAAGATGAGTTTGTTTGTCATTTTAGTTTTAAATAATTCTTCAAAGTGCTTAGTTAATTAAGTATGCAGAATGATATAAGCAAGCATAATTCATTAAAGTAACTAACTAAAAGTTCAAAATAAAAATATATTCAACTTTAACTAAACTTGGTTTATCTTTACTAAAAGAGTGATCTCAAACTTTGAAGTATTTCCATGTTTATCTGTGTACAAGTTGTGTGGCCTATAGAGAACAGTGCCGCCCTATCCACCTTATTTTTCAATGCGGAAGTAAGATGTTTTCTGGTAATGTGTTAGACGTCCGGTTCATAATCCGCCATAGGGAAATAACCAGAAGAATATCGAAGTGCAGTAAATGGTAAAACAGTTTGCACTACAAACCAGTGTGTTCATAATTAAGATAATACACTCAAATAATATGGTAAGACACACCAGTTTGCAATATCAAGCAGCAAAACGAGCTTTTTGTGCAGCTAAAAATAGCTAGAAGTGAATGAGACCGGAAGCCAGTCACAAAAAATTTACAAATGGCTGCACCCACTCTTATGGGAAAAATAAGGTGGATAGGAGAATGTCATCTATGCCAGGATCTGCCACTAGGGGGCCTGAGCCCCCTTAAGAGGAAAGGATAATAGACTGGTGCAGGGATGACATTTTTGTAGGCCTGAACCTGGAGATGTTAGCATTTTAGCACTTCCAATGTCATCATCCAGAAGTCATTGAGCTTTGAACAAGATTTTGGTTAAGTGCCTGAAAACTCAAGAAATTCACACCTTAACAGATAAACTTATCCATTCACTAGACCTTTACAGCCTCATTGTGTTTATAATTAATCTTTTAAAACTTTCAGTGAAAATGTTTTCTAAGTAAAGACTGAAAGAGTTGTTGGGAAGTCATGTGACCATGCTGTAGTTAGTTTACAGCCGACATTTATCTTTTTTCTTCTGGCAATTCTATTTAGGCCTAAAGAATCATTCAAATTGTGTTGGTACAATGAACAAAACTTTAGGAATCATTAACTTTAGCTTGTCACAGAGCTTATTAGCAATAATCCAAAAGCCAATGGAAAAATCCTTTTGGGTTTTTCTCAGAGGAACCAGGGTGATGCTAGGATTGGCTTACAAAAATATGTCAACTCTGCAGCACACTTTGCTTAAAATATCAGACTTTTTAATGACTGGTAAGGGGAAGGGGGATGATTTCAGACTGCAATTTAATTTTCAAAAAAAAAAAAAAAAAGGCTACAGCTGCTGTTTTCATAAAACATGAAAAGAATTCACATAATTACAGACTTTTTGAGTGCACATGCAATTACTGATTTGTAGGGGGTCTGAGAACAGGGGGTTAAACCCCCTAAATAGGGTTCAGAACCAGATCTGTAACCCCAGGGTCCATGGAGATGGTGAAAGATCTCCAGCAATTATTAGGTTAGTGGTTAACCAGGGTGGGCTTCTCCATGGTTGATTGTTAAATTATTACATTTAGTCCAAATCTGCCCCCACTCCCAAAAATCCTGAATATATAAATGTATTAAACCCTTGATCAGAGCTGTCAGAACTAAAGCTACCAGAATTATTTATGACCCCCTGCATGCCTGCTAAATAAATGAGGTATTGTCCAAAATGCAGCAGAATCATAGTGCCTTGTGAAACACTCTTGCAAAGACCTGTGAATCCTGATTCAAGTGTTTACGTTCTCCATAATTCAACATTCTCTGCCACGACACGGCATTAACACAGTCTTGATGAAGCATGTGTACAGTGAATACAAGCGTGAGTGAGGTTCTGTGATATGGAGATGGGACCAATTATTTCCATAATCAAGAGGAGGCTATTCAGCTCTTCTGCTTGTTTCTTTGGTCTAATGTGGAATGGAAAGCAGGAAGCATCTTAATAAGATTGAGAATTAGCTCTGAGCCAGCGGGGTGAGAGATGCCATCTAAAACACTGTACTGAGGAGCGTTTTCATTTTACTGTGCTCACCCACTGTTACTCTCATTTTATTTGACTTGTGTTCACAACCACTGGACCCTAATAAAACATGACGTTAGAGATCCGTGGCCATATGGATGGCAGAGAGAGTACAAGGTTTAACCCTTTCAGCCACAGAATCTCTCCGTTGGTACTCAGATATTCATTGAACTGAATTCCTTAGGCTTGGTGCCAAAGTTCATTTTTGGAAGGTTACTTCTAGTGATCACTGTGCATTTAAAGGGTTAGATCACCCAAAAATGGAAAATCTGTCATTAATTACTCATTCTCGTGTTATTCCAAACCCATAAGACCTTGGTTCATCTTCTGAACACAAATATAAGATATTTTTGATGAAATCCCAGAGCTTTCTGACTTTGCATAGACAGCAACGCAACTACCATGTTCAAGGCCCAGCAAGGTAGTAAGAACATCGTTAAAATACTCCATTTGACATCAGGTTCAAACGTAATTTTATGAAGCTATGAGAATACTTCCTGAGTTCCTTACTACCTTTTTGGGACTTAGAACGTGGTAGTTGGGAGGTTTGTGTTCCGAAGATGAACAAAGGTCTTACAGACAGTGGTGGACAGTTGTACTTCGTTACTGTACTTAAGTACATTTTTCAAGTATCTGTACTTTACTGGAGTAGTTTTATTTTGAGTAATTTTCACTTTTACATCACTACATTCCAAAGCGTAAGATCGTACTTTTTACTTCACTACATTGCTTAAAACATATCGTTACTTCTTATAATATATCACATGCTCTGAGACGCAGAAGCGGTATCTGATTCATGAACAAACTAATTCTTTTCAATGAACCGGTTAAATCGATTCACAAATTGCACCAAACGATTCATTCACGAATTGACGGGTCGACAACTCAATAATTCACAAGTAAGAACCGGGAGATCTTGCGTGCGCTGATGCTGTGAAAAGTAAGTTACTAATGTTGAATTTTAGCATTAATTATTGTAACTGAAAATCATATGTAGGTCAAAACTGTCGGTTGTTTGTGAATTAAATCTGCTGTAAAGGGTGATCTGTTTAAGCCCACTAAAATGCTTGAATTCAGACACATCAACATCAGTATCTCTATGTTTTCGGTCAAAAAAATAATAATAAAAAAATAACACTGATTAAATAAAATAACTCATGCATGTTTGTATTCCCTGCTGCTGTAACGTTAGAAGTCGTATTAAAATGCTACGTATTTAGCCTAATATGACGTCTGTTTTTTTATTGTTTATCAACAGTATTTTTATATTGTTTGGATCAACTAGCCGAGTAGCAGATATGAATGTTTATTCATAACCATACTGAAAATAAGTAAATATTGTTAGCTAATGCTAACTGTCTAGCGAACAAGCTTGCTGGTGCTAAGTTGAGGGAATTTTTAGATATAAAGTCCAAATATTTGTATTCAACCACCTAGATAGGTTACCTTGGAGGGTAAAAGAAAGGATGTGATGTTCAGAACATGGTAACTACAGTAATTATTAAAGTGGAAAGTGATGCCCTCTGGGGGCATTTGGCCAGGGGTGTTTTTACACCACGGACAAGGTTTGAGAGAAAAAAAATAAATCATTATGAAAATATAATTATATTTTCCTCAAAATATTCTTGCTAATTTCAGTCCTTATTTTCATGTTATATAAACTGTGACATTATGCAAAACAACAAGCTTTAAAACACTTTTTTCTTACTGGTGAAAATTAGATTAGAAAATTAGTCAGATCTGTTTTCTCTCAGGTACATCGCAGTGTAAGCTTCACAGTGAATATTACTACATCACTCTCATCAACACAGTCTATATCAACAACAAAAATGTATTTTGACTCCATATAGTGATTATTTTGAGAAACTTCCAGGTATTTTGAGCAATAGGATTATAGAAAATATATGCTAATATAAAATTAAATTAAGTAGCCTATATAAAATAAATCGATGAGTACTTTTTTTTACTTAAGTACATAAAAAATCGGGTACTTTTGTACTTTCAGTCAAGTAAAATTGAAAAAGGAGCACTGGAGTAATATTTTATTATATCTATCTGTACTTTTACTTAAGTACTTGATTTGTGTACTTTGTCCACCACTGCTTACAGGTTTGGAATGACGTGAGGGTGAGTAATTAATGAGTGAATTTTCATTTTTGGGTGAACTATCCGACTCATTTTTAACTTAATTGACTTTCAGTATTTCAATACTGCAAAGAATAACAGCATTTAGTTATACATCTATGTTAAGTGTTAATACATATGTATAGCACAAATCACCACCAATTCACCATTCTTATCATTTGATTCGACATGCATTACCTTCACATTTGACTTTTTTCTTAGAAAATTAATTATTTTTATTGTAGCATTAATTTTGTAAAAGTTTCTGCAATAGAAACTATGAATATTCGTAGTAGACGTCATAGTTACGTCACTTTATATTTGTGATGTATTAAACAATATTTGTGCCTTTTGATGTCAGAATTGGAATGCAAATAATTTTTATAGAATACTGTCATCAAAGATGCCATTTGAAGTTAAACGCAGACGTTTAAACGGACAGACTGTGGATGAAAACTGCTATGATTACTCTACTTTTAAAACATACATTTGATTTAAACAATATGTCTACATAATATTCACATATGCTGTTCATAGGAGACACATTGTATTAGCCCTACAGTTACAGCATGACATAATATTTAAACCTATTACTATTAACATTTTACATAGCATTTATATATTTCATCTCACAGGTTTGACTTTTTTCTTGCAAAAGTTTATATCTCCTAGTTTGAACTCAATTTAACCCAAAAATAGTGAGTTTGTCAGTTCTCAGGGGAAAAAAAATGCCAGAGCTGAGGGGAAAAGAGAGAATGACAAGTTGTTTTTTCTTATCAGAATTGTGAGATTTAATCTCGGAATTGTGAGAATAAAGTCAGAATTTTTAAATATAAACTCAAATTTACTTTTTTTATTCTTTTATTCCATGGTTCCTTAGACTGCTACTTGAAAACTGTCATTTTCTGCAAAAAAAAAAAAAAAAAAAACAAGTAAGAAACTTTCCATAACAGGAGAAAAAAACTAACATTTTAGTATACAGGTAACCATCAGAAACTATGCTGTAGCTACTTTCTCCTTGTCCTTACAGCATTGAAAATATTCAGAAAATGGCTGGAAAATCTTACTTTTTAACTCTAATGTGAAATGATAGGTGTGGAATAATAAATGTTTTCTGCCAGTAACCACTGTTCCTGATAGGTTGCTGAGTATATTTTCAAGTTGGCCTGGTGACAGGATCTTAATAAACTCAATCCTTGCAGGAGAGGAATGCAAGTGGTCGAGGGAAGTTCATTCTGGAACATCTCACTGTTAGTCAGTGTTTTACAAACCCAAGAACAGATACATTTTCCCTTTCATCTTTTCAGTAAAATGCAGTTTCATTAATAATAATGTGTTTTCAAACAATGGAGACTTTGGTGGTGAAATCGAGTTAGTCGCCCATGTGTGTATCAGCATATCTGACACTCTAATTCAATAGTGCCCTCATTTCCGCTGCTCTCCCAGACCTTGTCACTTCGGATGAATCTCTGACAGGCTTGAGATCTGACAAGCCACCCATCTGCATGGCTGAGAAGCTCAAGTTTGAGACTGTTATCTTTCGCTTTATCATTCTCAGACAAAATCAAGGTGTGACTTCAAGAGCCGGGACACAGCACAGTTATTATGTTTAGATATTTCATCAGAAAGCGACGCTTTTGATTTAATGCTATATCATATCATAATCATTCACTAATGCAGAATGACAATAGTCTGATGTCTAATGTTACGCTTTGTGCCACGACCTGTCAGATGGTAATGAATGCATCTCTGATTGTAATTTTAGTTTGATCTCTTTTTTGAACAAAGTCTCGGTGCAATTTTTGTTCCTTTCTGTAGGCTTTGTGAACAGATGGCGAATCTTGGGGTAGGCAGCCGTACACGCGAAGGTGTTGATTGTGTGTTCCGGGTCATGAGGAAAGGTGACGAGAGAGAACTTGCATTTCATCACAAATTAAAAACTTGAAAAAGAAATCTAGGGGTTAACCAATACAACAGGTCAATGGAATTAACATGCACTGTTTGTGAATGCAGCATGGTTTTGCACAAAGAAAGAGCTCTGAGATGCAAAGCAAGTCATTTTTATTCCTCACTGTACAGCTAAAACTTGTTTATTTAAAGAAAGTCTTATTATTCTTGTTTAGCACCGTTTTATTGCAGTGTATCCGTGTTTGTTAATGAAAAACAAAGCTACCTGCTGCTACAGTAATGAATGTTTCCTGTTTCCTTCATGCCAGTAGTATTCAATGCCTCAGACTTCCCCAGCTAAGATTCAGTCTGTGCATTTTCTAATGTGAGCTTATCCTGAATGTTTCGTGACTCATAAATTCACCAGCAGTATCTTTTAGTGGGATGCTGTGGCAGAGATCATTGATATATTCATTGCACATTTCCTAGGCAATCAAGCTCACCCAGCCTCCCTCCTAGCCCCAAGATTCATCTCTCGCTTTTCTATCATTTAATCTTTCAGGGAGTTTGAACACTCAGGCGAGAGATGTGCACAACCTCTCAGTACTGCCAGTACTCAAGTGAAGCAGTACTGTGTTCATTTTGTGTAATCCATTCTCATGTGGCAAGTCTTTCGGCACTGCGAGACAGGTGAAGGGACGTATTTAAACTCCATTGTTGAATAAGAGGAATAATATGACAAGCCGCACATAATGGCATGTCTCCCACAATCAAATTTGGAGGAGATTGACGCTTAATTTAAGCGTAAAGCTGGAGACCTTCTCTGGTTCTTAATGAGTTCTGACCGGGCTCCAGCTCAAACTCATTGAAATTACTCGTCCAATTTCCATTTTTCATGCTCTCTTCATTCAGCCTGGGAAAACAACATTTTAAAAATGAACACAGAGGATGGCCTTTTGTATTGACAAGTGCATCGATGCATGATACCTTTGGCACCTTGCTCAATGATGTGTTGACTGTATCGTTCAAAACTTTATTTACTACATGAATTAGGTCGGTTACAAGTGCTACAGTCTGTCCAGGAAAACCTACTTGAAATATCCTCCAGCAGTAGTAGATTTGTGTTGAAACTGTGTCCAACTGACATAGCACATGATATAATAAAAGCACTTCTGTTTACTGGTGTTTATTCACTCTTCAACTTCAGTTCACGCAGCTCAAACAGCGATGCTCAACATTAAACGATTGGATGCATATTGATCTAAAATAAACTGTTAGTAAACTGTAAACTGTTAGTATCTTAAAGGGTTAGTTAATTCACCCAAAAATGAAAGTTAGCTCATTATTTACCCACCCTCAAAGCATCCTAGGTGTATATGACTTCCTTCCTTCAGATGAATTCAATCAAAGTTATATTAAAAATTGTTCTGGCTCCTCCAAGCTTTATAATGGCAGTGGGCGGGTGTTTCTTTTTTTAACAGTCCGAAACAAGTCCAATAAAGCACATCCACCCATAACAAAAACTGCCTCACACAGCTCCAGGGGGTGAATAAAGGCCTCCTGTAGAGAATCGATGCATTTTTGTAAGAAAAATATCCATATTTAATACGTAATAATCACTTTTCTCTAGCTTGTGTTAACTGTTGTACACTGAATCCGTTTCGGGGCGGATGACATAGGTCGTTTGCATAGTGCATGCGTCTGTCCTTTACGAAAATTAACCATGGTTTTACTACAAATAAAACCAAAAAACCATTCTTATTATAGTTAAACAATGGTAAACACAAATTAATCATGGTCTTGTTACACTAATCATAGTTTAACCATGGTATTTGTTTGTAAACTATGGTTATACAAATGGTAATCAATGTGCCAAAAAACATGATTACTACACTTTTACTCTAATAAAACCATGGTTGATTTTCGTACAGGGTGAGTCTTGTAAAAACCAACAGTTGTTTACAGAAGCAAAGGAAACAAAGTTTCCTTTACCAAAGGAAAACCAGTCTCCTCTCGGTTTATATTGAAATCCTCCCATATATTTCTCTACAAATCCTCGTTTTGTACTTCTTATTCGTTACTGTTGTTTTGTTTTGCTCTCTCCACTGTGCATCCAGCGCATGCGCAATGCTGACAGAAAAAAATAATTACGTTTTAAATATGGATATTTTTCTTACTAAACACATCGATTCATTACAGGAGGCCTTTATTCACCCCCAAGGCTGTGTGAGGCACTTTTTATTATGGATGGATGCACTTTATTGGACTTCTTTTGGACTGTTGAAAAGAAACACCCGCCCATTGCCATTATAAAACTTGGAAGAGCCAGAACAATTTTTAATATAACTCCAATTGCAATAATCTGAAAGAAGGAAGTCATATATACCTAAAATGCCTTCAGGGTGAGTAAATAATGGGCTAAGTTTCATGTTTGGGTGAACTAACCCTTCAAAGACTGTTCCACAGGTGCATGTGCAATAACTATTTATGGTTCATTGAACAGGCATAAAAAAAAAAAACATTGTTAAACCTGCATACAATAAGAAAGCTTTGTGCTAGCATTTCATATCTTTTATGAGCATAGAGGCATTTTTAAAAAGTAGAACACTTAGTGCCAAATCTTTGATCTTTTCTTCTTTTAGAGATCTCATTCATGCAGGCTTTGCATTTGTCTTGAATCCTTGTCGATTGTCATAAATCAAAGATAATTTGTTTAAATGTCTGAAAGTCGTTTAGTCTGTAATTGGTGTGCTGTGGACTTTTATAACATACTCTTCTTTAATAAGGAAGCATATGCATTTCTGCAGTTTTGCAACATGGCCTCAATTCTTTTGATGTAAACATATTTTAAGGCCTTATTGGGTTAGCTGAATGTTCACTTTCAGTAGTATGTTCAGCCTAGATATTGCACTATGTAAGGAATATTTTTAGATTTACCCACGTCAGGGATAGCTTTAACCCCTTGCCCTTGAAAATAATATTTAGAGGACTTACTAGTTGTTGTTTCCTTATCGGGGAGGACGTATTAAACCCAAAGCACGAAACACACATGCTAACTCTGTTCTGATTCCTCTTACTCTGCCTGGCTGTTCGCCAGAGGTCTCTGGCACTAAATCCAACTTCTGTGTTCTCAGAACACACAAATCCCATCGCCTGAACCTCATACCGATGTGTCACAAATGGGAAGTTTTAAACTTAAAAGTGCATGTTTTAGCAGGCACTTTGATATCATGTGGCAGAGGTCTTTATGCGGTTGGTGGAAGTGACATTGACTTTCCGAGCTTGTGCGAATTCCTCAAGACGCGCTGGAAGCGTTCACCAGATCATAGCGGTGTAATATATGCAAAGCTGTGTCCTTATGAAGCAGGAATTAATGGGTGGAGCCAGTGTAACTGCCTTAAACAAGGGATTAGCCCATGCTTGATGAGTTTGGGCAGGGTGATGGGATTATTTACATTGCTCCAGTGGCAAGGGCCAGGTGTCATTAAGAATACAAATCCCCTAATAAATTTCAAAAGTGCGAGGATTGAGAAGGGCATCGTCAGGAACAATGCTGGAGTCTTCTGTAGACCCCTGGGATTTGCAACATTAATCTCTCTGTATTACCAAGTTTGGAGAGAAAAAGTTTTACCTCTGTCACCGAAATGTGTCTTGATCATGCCGTTCTCACAGAGGGACTTGAATTGGAGCAATGACTCAATCAAAAGAAATAATAGCCCTGGAATTAAGAGACTTGACGTTTGGATACCACCTGATTTTAGGAATGGAATACAGACAGAATCCTATTAAAGAGTTGTTAGAAATACACGTTTAAAGAAGACTTTACCTAAAAATTAAAATTTTCTCACCCTTAGGCCATCTGAGATGTAAATGAGTTTGTTCATTGCAACAGACTTGGAGAAATGTAGCATCACATCACTTGTTCACTAGTGAAGAGTGCAGTGAATGGGTGCCGTCAGAATGAGAGTCCAAACAGCTGATAAAAACATCACAATAATCCACAAGTAATCTGCACAACTCAAGTCTATCAATTAATGTCTTATGAAATGAAAAGCTGCATGTTTGTAAGAAACATATCCATCATTAAGGCGTTTTAACTTTTAAACCATTACTTCTGGTTAAAATATGAATTCATACTAACAGTTGATGGGTCAAGAAGAGTTTTCAAGATACATTTTTAAGTGAAAATACAGTAGGTTAATTGCCAAATAATTTCCATATATACTTTACTTCCTAAACAAACAAACAAACAAAAAAATAGATGTAAGAATCAATTTCAAGCACATTTTATATTGAGGTTGCAGTTATCTGTACCTAAATGCATGACACACTTTTTTACTCACTTATGAAGAATAAGTTCTGTGCTTTTTATGCTGTAGTTATTGCTCCTAAAAGTAAATTTTTCAAAAAGGTATTTTATTTATCCATTTTATTTATTTATTTATTTGCTCTTTTGAAAGGCTGCTTAGATTAAAAGAAAATGTATTAGTTCTGTCCAAAGGTCTTGTTAAACTTCTCCATAAAATGAAATGTGAGGAAAATTTAATTACTTTTTGAAATGAGTGTTGGGATCAGGGCAACAGGTCGATGAAATATCACAAAATGTCTTAAGAATTGCTTCAAACTCAACTAGTGCTGGGTTTGAAGCAATTCTTAAGACATATTGTCTTAAGACATGTTGGATGCACCATGTCCTCATATCCCTTTCCACCCTGATTGGATCTTGGCTGGGGGAGGGTGTAGGCTTCGGGCACATTCACATTGTTGTGCAGACAGCTGTTAAACTAACACAGTTTTATGCTGACATTAAGTGCTCTCAGTTTGCTGAGGGAAAATTATGTCTTATTAAACAGAGGGTATGCTTTGAGGGCCCACAAGAGATGTAGAAAATATACAGAGCGAAATATAAATGTAGGTGTTCGTTCCACAAACTCCATTACTGGCTGTATGAGGGGAACAAATTCTTTACTACATATATGATAAGTAATTAAATCAATATATTTTATTCTATATGATATTATATACACAACCAGTCAAACGTTTTTAAACAGTTAGTTCAAAAAGTTTGTAATGTTTTTTAAAGAAGTCTCTTCTGCTCACCAAACCTGCATTTATTTGATTCAAAGTACAGCAAAAACAGTAAAATGTAAACTTTTGAATGGTACAGTGTATGTTACAAAAGCTTTTTATTTCAGATAAATGCTGATCTTTGGATCTTTCTATTCATGAAAGAATCCTGAAAAAAATGATGATGATAATAATAATAATAATAATAATAAATGTTTTTGAGCAGCAAATCAGAATATGAGAATGATTACTGAAGGATCATGTGACTGGAGTAATGATGCTAAAAATCCAGCTTTGAAATCTCAGGAATAAATTTTAAAATATATTTAAATAGAAGGCAGTAATTTTAAATAGATATATTAACATATATTTTTAATAATAAATATATTTTTAAAAATATTTCGCAATATTACTGCTTTTGCTGCATTTTGGATCAAATAAATGCAAGCTTGGTGACTGGTAGTTTATACTAGATTTATTTTTTATTGTTTTTTTTTTTTAATTATTTATGTTTATTTATTATTTAAAAAAATACAGTATAAAATGGCTGTTTTCAGTTTTAATATATTGTAAAAATGTAATTTATAATGTAATGACAAAGCTGAATTTTCAGCAGCAATTGTACTTGTCCCATGATCCTTTAGAAATCATTCCAATATGCTGATTTTCTGCTCAATAAACATTTCTTATTATTAGCAAGAATGACAACAGTTGCGCTGATTAATATATTTATATAAAATTGTGATTGGAGTAATCAAGAATGAATACTTTTATCAAGCAAGGATATATTACATTGATCAAAACTGACACTAAAGACATTTATAATGTTTTCAAAGATTTCATTTCAAATAAATACTGTTCTTCTAAATTTTCTATACATCAAAGAATCCTGAAATGTGTCATGTTTTCCACAAAAATATGAGACAGTTTTCAGCTTTCAGCTTTGATTATTTTTGATCAAATAAATGCAACCTTGGTGAGCGTCTTTTAAAAATGTGTATGCGTGTATATACTATTAAAAAAATCTTTAATCTCCTCATTTTGAAAACCGGCTAACAGCATTCAGAAAGTTGAAATGTAGGACAGAAATTTGACACATCACAGTTGAAATGTCCTTGTGAAGACATCCCTGAGGGTGATTGGAGCGCTGGTAAGCACCCACTCAATCGCTCAAATTAAACTCCAAGGATTGTGGCTATCAATCAGAGGGTCTACAAGTGCCTGCAGCTAATTGTTAGTTTGATTAAGCTTGGCTATGTGAAGTGGGACAGCCTGTTAATTAATGAAAACAAGAGAAGCGATGAGAGAATGGACAATTGAAAAAAAGGATGATGGGAAATAAGTGTATGGAAATGACCACTGATTGTTGCATTCATTCTGTTTGGATTATGATTTTGCAATCACGCAAATCCAGGAAAGAAATTACTCTATTGTAATAGGTGACTAAATTAATCAAAATATGATTTTTTGTGTGTGTATGTGTAAGTGTATTTCCTTAAACCGCTCTTGGGGTGCGATAGTGGGGTGTCAAAACAACATGCAGATTTATAGTGTACCCACTAGCTGTGGCAGTCTGCATCGGGGTCCCAGTTTTGTGTGTCAGGTATATTTAGAAAGCACACAGGTGTGCCCCACATTTGGGCTGGGCACTGATTTAGGGTTATTAACCTCCATGTGTATTATCTAATTCATCAACCCCACACAAAGTACCCAATTATACAACACTATGCAAAACACCTGGCCAACATTGTTTGCATTTCACCAAGGGGGCTTTTTATGAACAGAAACAAATGTCTTTCTCCCAGTAGGTAGTGAAGCCACAGGCTGGCTTACATGCTGAGCAACCAGGGATTTGTGTCAAAATTTAAGACTAAACTCTAAAATGCAGCATTATATATGTTAATAGTGTAGATATTACATGTAGAATTACAAAAAAATAAAAATAAAAGATGTTTCAAGCGAGTAAATGTGCAACTGGAATTTTCTGTCTTTCTTCCTTTATATATTTATTTATTGCATTGCTGTTGTTTTTGTTTCCATGCATTGTAATACTTTTTCATAGTCTGATTTGAACTGAATAACAAAAGATTTGAATAGCAAAAGAGAGAGGCAGAGAAACTCAAGAGAAAGAAACGGTGCTCTGCAAGCTCCTCTTCCACACTCCTCTTCCCTTCCTTAGACATTTGTACTGGCGAGGGGTGTTTCCATGGCAACGTAACTTTATTAGCTTTCTGCCCTTAACTATCTGGTGGTACTGTAAATATGAGCATACTCCTAATCACACAATTTTACATTTTAGTAGGGGTGTAACGGTACACAGATGTCACGGATCGGTACGTACCTTGGTTCGGGGGTCACGGTTCGGTACAACAGGGAAAAAAAACAAATCTACTATGCTTGGTATGGTAAGTTTCTTTTTTATTTTGAACAGACAGTAGTACTAGGTGGTTTTTCCACCTAGATGTGAAAATACAAAATATTATATCAACTTATGTTATTTAAGAGTCTATATATAGACTCTCTCTTTATATATAGCCTATAATTTACATTCTAAATAATAGTTTAGCATTTAGATACATCGTAAATATGGAAATATTATGGAATATTTGGATTTGTACCGAATGAGATGAGCACAAATCTCCATTTCGCAAACAGTTGAATACGCAACCTTTAAAGTAACATTATACTCCTTTGTCAGAGAGACGCGTTTAGAATCATCACATGGTCACTGCCTAGTGGGCTTTGTTTTCAAATGCGCAACCGACGGCATTCGCTGTTCTTCTGCTGTTGATTATCAAACAGCGTTGCATTACTGCGGGCGCCCCCTTCTGGATTGAGGGTGAATTGCCTGTTTTCTTTGTAAGGCTTTATGCACCAAACCGAGATGTCCGTACCGTTTTTTAGTCATATCTATATTAATATTAGAAACATCTGACAGGCACTGTTTGTTAGCCAATCACTTGAGCTGTAAATGTCATGTGACCGGTTCATGTAGAGCTTTGTGGCATCACAACAATCCTCTTTCACTGGCTTGCTACTATATTGCCAGTTCATATGCTGTGAAATCAGAAACACAAGATAAATAACATATATTCATTTGTCTATAATATAATAATGAAAAACTAGTTTTATGTTGTTCAAAAAAGTTTACTTCATGAGAGCACAATTCTATTAATTCTATTTTCCAATGCCTGTCAATAGACCACTTTTTGTGTAAAGAAGAATGATGTAGTTACATAATCTACCAGTAGGGGCTACCTGGACCATGTTAACCAGCAAAACATTGACCTACTGAAATGCATACAGATTATATCCAATCAAAAACACAAGAAAATTATTTTTTATATGCTTTATATTAGGGCTGAGTAAAAAATATAGAGTTCTCGATTTTCAGTTAATGAATGAAACATTGTACTGCACCTCCCATTCAATAAATCACAACGAGCCTTGTGCTTTGTTACTTTTTAATATGAAACAAAGTCTCAGATTTCAAATTCTGTCCATTTTATTACATAATTCAAACAATAAATGCCATTTTGGTGCTGTTTAATATGGAGTGATAGATCGCTGTAGCGCCACAATTTGAGAGAACTTTAAGTATACTGCTCTGACACTTCTTGGCACTGAGTGTACAAGTTCATGACAAATTTTCACATCTGTCCCGTTTAACTCCTGGAGGACGATCTCCTTAAATGCCCTGGTTTTTAATGGGGAGTGCTGCTCAGCTCGTCTCTACAGAATACCCCACAGCTGCTCAAGAGCATTAAGATAGAGTGAAATACATGTCCACTGAAGGATTTTCACATTGGGAGAATGAATATCTTCATTGTTATGCTGAAAAAATGTCCAATAATGCAGGGAATAAGCAGAGGGTAGCATCTTCTGTGTCAAGTTTTTGTATTAAATCACACAGTGGTGTGTGAATTCATGACAGCACTAATAAAGTACAACTCCCTCACAACTTCAGCACTCATATATCCCTATAGAAGAGCTTTACTACCACTGAACGTCACTGTAGGAACCAGGCACTTCTCACTGTACTCCTCCTCTAGCAACACCAGAACATTTTGGATGCTTTTGGATTCAAAATGATTGACTTGGTCTCTTGAGACCAGAGTATGGATTCCCAGAAGTCTGTATTTTGTAAATATAGGCCTTGGAAGATGTTAAATGAATTTATTGTGGTATGGCTACAGTAGGTAATTCTAGTGGTGACAAGAACCATGCATGTCACTTCTGCAGGCTGCGACGTACTCCGTGAGATAAAGTGTCACTCTTTTCATAGCTTTTGTCGGCTCTGAGACACTTGCATGGTATTTCTGCTGCTCTTTTTCTAGCAAAAATTCACTCGTTACTAAATGAAAACAAAGTGAAGACGTGATTATTTCAGGAACATTGTCACAAGTCCATTGTTTTTGAATGTCAGCGTTACTTCTGCTATGTTTTCACACTTAAAATAATAATTTGGTATTACTCTTGTACCATTGTCCTCTTTTATGCTAAGAAATAAATCAGATGGCAGTTCTCTCCCAAGCGGTTCCATGGCTTCCAGCATTAAACAAAAACTCTTTTTGAATGACAAAACTCTGATGAAAATCTTTTGACGTTTTAGTCAGTGAATAAAAACGAGACAAAAATGTCAGGGAGGGACAATTTGGGAAGAGATTAATTCAGAGCTAATCTGCTGCGCAGTTAAGAGGTTAGATGAGCACATTTTAACTGTATTATCAGTATTGCCAAGTCCGCTGCTTTCCTGCAAAATTGGGCTACTTCAACACTGTTGGGTTGTTTTTCATGTCCGCAGGTTTAAGCAACCCCAGTAACATCATATTTAGCCCCTGGAATGCGAATTTACCAGGGGGAACCCCAACAAAAATGTGCATTTGAGACCCCAGAATGCGATTTTTAATAGGGAACCCCCCATCAAAATGCGTTTGGTCTAGTTTTGGGCTAGTTTTGAAAAGCAGTTGGGCTGGTTTTGTTGTGAAAACCTGGCAACCCTGTGTATCATAGCCTATTGATGTATCCGGCAGGACATAAGCTGCACGTCTCATAAAACATTAAAAAAATGTCAATATCTGGGGATGAGAAGAGCGTACATATGGATAAACAGATGAACGAGGAGAAATACACGCAAATTGATGGCGAATTGTCCATTTTTGAGGAGTATTTATGTAAACACACTCGGTTATGTTTTAGGTGAAGGTAAACAGTTGGGAGAATGTCAGATGTGTGTCAGTACATTGCACCCACTGCTCTCGACTGATTAGCCCTCACTTATTAGCCCTAATAAAGATTAATCTAAAATCTTAAGATATTAAAACAGTATTATAAGTATATATATCACAACTGAAACAATTCAGATGACTAAAATATGACTAAAACTAAATCGCATTTTAGTCAAAAGACTATGGCTAAAACTAAATCAAAATTGGCTGTCAAAATTAATGCTGACTGTACCTGATATATAACCAAAATAATCTATATCGAATTGGAAATTGATTCAAATCGCAAGCTTGTGAATTAGAATCGAAATGAATTATGAAATTTGTGTCAAAATCCAGCCCTACACTTTATATAAGATATATTGCTACCTCTAAAATTCCCAATACTTTTGGGCTTTGTTATAAAGAAAGCTCTTTTTGTTGTTTTCACCTTCTCTGCAGGTATTTTTAGAGACATTTTAATTCAGCAGCACTCCCGTACTTCAAATGTGCCCCCATATGCCTGATTTCCTGGCGCTGATTCTGCTACCCTGACAGATTGACTCTGCTACTACTCCTTTATGAGGATTCCTCCCTCTTCTACATGCAGGGTTCTGTCAGTCAGAATATATTGTTGTCATCAGGGCGTCTCTACTATTCCAGCATGTGTTTGTTTTCATTTTTCATATCTTGCTCCAAAAAAAAATCACTCTCGGGCTGTTTATAAAAACACTCTGCATGTAGTCAAACCCAGTCTTTTTAAAGGTGTTGTGATTGCACGAACAACACTGGATCAATGCAGTAATGCATGCCAGATTTAAGCAAATTACACACAGATGATGCAACCTGTGTGTTAATGTGTATGACAATGATTGCACAGGCAACTGATGGCAGCGGTAGAGACAGGCCAGGCGAGATCAAAGCGCTCTAACTGACAGCTGAACATATGCTGGATGAATTATTGAACATACAAGTGACCCCTTCGAAGGAATAAATGGCAGATCCTCCTGGCAGTGCCTACGAATGGGAGTCAACTAAGGTTTATTTTTTAGTAGCCTAAATCATAGCTTCATTCAATAAGTCAGACAGTATGGGCCATGGAAATACGGTCTATTTACATCTGAAGCGGCAGCCACTCGACTGCTCCGTCAAAGGAGCGGCATGGCTACGCGAGGCCAAAGCACGGTTCTTTTCAGTTCCAGAATCACAATGGGTACTGTACCAAAACATGCTGTTAACAGTCAGGCAGCAATCTGAGAAACATCTATATGAGAAAAAAATGTTACGTTCGTATATTATTTGAATCAAAATGATAATGAAAGATTCGTTCAGAAAGGCCATTGCTCAGATATTGCAACTGCTTTCATAATGAACAGAAATCACAAACCGGAATTGCTTTTAGGAAACGCTACCAGTTTCCTTTCTCACAACTGCGCTACAAACAAAATGGTAACCTAATTAAACATTTGAAGTTAACTGTGTAATTACATGCTCCCAGGTTCATATTTGCAATCCAATTGGGCTTTAATGTTGCTAACTAGAGTCCTGTATTCACGCTTCACCCATATGTGCCTCTAAATATTCAAGTGAAATACTAAAACTATGTTCTCAGTTAAAGCCTGTGGGGTTTCGTTTTAATCTTTTGCTGAGTTTTTGTATCATTTTACTTCATTTTGGGTGAAAAACAGGTCAGATTGTTTACATTGAGGTTTTTGGTATCATTATGAACACACACCTGAGCTCCATTATTGTATTGTTGCTTCGGGCTCCTGTCTCTTTCTAGCAGTATAAGGGCAAACATCTCAGGCGCTGCATGCTCAATAAACTATGAGGGTGAAATTTGGTCCGACAAGGTGAGGCAATGAGTTTAGCAAGTAACTTTCTTCACTCTGTTTCTCTCTCTCTGTCCCTACAGTGATAAAGGAGAGCGGAGAAAAGGTGCATTAGAAATGAAGTGTGCAAATGAATAGGTCTAATTACTCCTTCATTCAAACATTCAAATGAGCCCCAGCAGTGTTAGCAGTGTCGGGGCAATTAGATATCCTGTGCTTAGAGGTTACGCCTCTTCTCTGTCTGCCTCAGTCTTTATACTGCGCATATAGGCAGGCAGATGCTAGGCAATCTCCAGTGTAATTGATATTAGTGGCATTTTAACAAAAACGGAATGGAAACAAACAAATTGCATTTGTGGTGAAGAATACAGATCAGGGAAAAGGTGAGGTGTTCAAAGACATGATATAAACACTGGTCAAAAGAGGTCCCCTGTCCTCCATGAATTATGGATATGAGCAACAACAAATATAATCGACCTTCTGGAGTGATTTTAAATGGCCGTGAAATAGCCTCACACATGGCCGTAAGATGCCATTAATATGAAATGGCTCTCCACCTTGTGTTGCGACCCAAGGGAGGTATTAATCATCAGTCCAGGTCTTACTTGTCTTTTGAGTAAGCGGCATAAATGTAGCACGATAAATTTATTTTTTATAGTATTTGCTTTTCTGCACTGACAAATGAAAATACTAAATCTCAAAGCTAATTGAATGAATTTTCCGGGAGCTGACTTAACCAGAATAGAAAGATTGGGCTTTCTCATCTAACCCAAAGAGGAAAAAATGTAGCGTACGTCATAGTATCGCTCTTTTTGCAGTCAGAAGAAAAACTACAATATTTGCAAAGAATGATTCGTTATTTATTGCTTTGCAACAAGGTAGAGCAAAGTTAGGCAACTGTACATCCATTTCAAAACTAATACAAAGTCAATATAGCCCACAGATCGTCTGGAGCTGGGGCAAGACTTGCCTCGAGACGAGAATACAAACTTTTTCTTTTGAAACCCTTTTTATCAGGTCAGCAGCCAACAAATACAGGTATCCAATCTTAAACCAGAACCAAACGCCTCATCCTTGAAATGAGAAGATGGACGGAGAGAGAGAATGTAAAAAATATATACTTTTTTTCCCATACACGGTAACCCAGGCAAGCTTTTAATCACTGTATGAATAATACAGGAGTTTGATAGCATAAAGTGCTTGCCATTACTAAACTCACCAATCAATGCAACAATGTAAGCTTCCGTCCAAAATGCATAACCATTCAAACCAATCAGCTTCCAGTGTCACATTCGTCCGTCATTAAATTTGCTGGTTGTTAATACAAAGAAATTTAGCCAAAATTAATAAAGTATCTCAAAAAAGTAAGACTGATCAACAGAACCTTAAATAAATTTGGCATAATAAAGGGAGAGAATGGAGTTATGTATTCGTGAGTATATTTTAGATGCAACGAGACCCTCCATTATTCTATAAATGTTTGTAATGGTCATAGTGTCATATATATGATGTTACAATATTTGTCTCATTGATTTACTAAATTGACCAGTGTTATAAGCTAGTGATCGGAGAGATTTTGATGTGTCATCAATCATTAAGTTTGTTTGTAGAAATCATGGGCATATTATGATTTTATGTGTATGTGAGCATGATTATAAGCAGTATTGCACTTGTTTGGTCTGATCAATACTGAATTACATAACAGCCTCCCCGAGGAACTCTCTTGTGCATATGCTGCCTTTTACCTTTTAAGTTATTACTACTGTGTCAGTGTGATATTGCTTTTATAAAGCAGCTCAAGAAAGGGTTAACATTATGTAACCTACTATTTAGACACAATTTTGCAAATTACTTTGGTTATTTTTGATCTAATGAAAATAGTTACAAATAAAGCCACTGCACAATCAAATCTTGTGTCAGCAGTGTTGAATAAATCTTTGTGTTTGAATGAATCGGTTTAATAAATGATTCAGTGATTCACTCATAAAGATATTTACGTGTCGGCACCCATTGGCGTAACAATGTAAATTGCAGAAAGAGTAACTGAAAAATCTCAACCTCTAAAGCTGTGTGTGCAAACACAAATAAGCAAATTAAGTAAGGCATAATGCATGGCTAACTGTGCATTAAGGGATAATGTACATCCAGCCGGTTGTTATATGCGATAACAACCAACTGGATGTACATTATCCTGCTTATTACATGGCTGTTTGGCACAAATGTAAATAATTAGACACAAAACACTGATCTAAGTTGAAATATTTAAATGCAAAGCTTCTGTAAAGAAAGCCGTTGCTAGCAAGTGGCAAGTTCAAACTAGACAGACATTTAAGGGATACACTCCAGTCTTGTTGCACAACATTTCACCACATAAATAATTATGGCAATAAAAGATATCGATTTAAGACGAAAATGTTTTAAAATCTTACCAGTTTGTTAGTCATCTTATAATTGGTTATATATAAAAGAGATAGCGAGTCTACCAGGATGGCATAATTAAATAACTGCACTCATAATATTGAATTTAATTTAATATTTTATTAGTCAACCAAACGCAAAGCTTCCACAACGAAAAAAATTTTCCAGCAAGCAAACAGCAACGACTGCAGTCATTTACCTGGATGAGCCTGAGTTATTAGTTGTTACCGGTTATTATCGGGGAATAACATACCTTGGAGTGTGGTGACTGACCGATCAGAATCCAGTATTCCACAGAGCCGTGTAATAAATGATTTTAAAGGGGTCATCGGATGCTAAGTTGACTTTTTCATGTTGTTTGAACATTAATGTGTGTTGGCAGTGTATGTACAAATCTACCCTATAATGATAAAAGTCCATGCAGTGGTTTTTAATTAGTCTGTAAAAATAATATCCCCTGCATTGCTTAGAACTTAATTTGGACAACTTTAAAGGCGATTTTCTCAATATTTTGATGGTTTTGCACCCTCAGATTCCAGATTTTCAAATAGTTGTATCTCTGTTGTATCCTAACAAACCATATATCAATGGAAAGCTTATTTATTCAGCTTTCACATCATGTATAAATGATGTATAAGTTAAAAAAAAATAAGTGAGTGATGTATGTTTGTGTGCATTAATTTAAGCAGCGCATTGATATAGAACGGTGATAAAACTGACATGGAACTACCTGTGCATTAAACAGTTATGCATACCTGCCAGCCAATCAGAATCGAGTATTCAGACAGACCATGGTATAATACAAAGTAAGGCACTCTTGGATTGCTGGCTGACCAGTCAAATTCAAGGAATGCAAAACTTTTTAATGATAAAAATAATAATAAAAACAGATATTTACAACTTTAAATTCTAATTAAGTGACCCTGTTCATGGCAATTGTAAAGTTTCAAAAACTACAGCATTAATTGTTATTAACGAATTTGTTCAGATAACTAATTTTCTGCGTAGTTATGCTAGTGTCTCTCGTCTCCCTCCGCATTATCTTCATTCTCACAAAATAAAATAATTAAAATGATTATTTTAAAGATTCAAATAATTATTTTTAAAAATGTTCTGTATCCCACTGTCTGGAGTGGTCAAAAGGCCAATTGATAATTAATGAAACAAATAGTTTGAAAGATTAATTTTGCTAAGACCTAATGTGGTAATCCAATTTATGAACATTGATACTGTGTCGTTGACTCGGAGCAACAGGGTGTCGTAAAATCAGCCCACCCTTTCCAGACACACATTACTAATGACCATGTGATTAGATTTGCCAATTTAATGAACAAATTAGTCAGTGGTGTGTACTTTCATTCTCACTCCTGGCATATACTAGTAATTCCAAAATGATATCCTACATTACCATCATTTGCCACAAGTGCCGAAGTCAGAGGACATTAACATTTTATAATTTGTGCCTTCATTGAGTAAAAGCTGTGGATTACTGTAAGCACACACACACACAAACACACACACACACTGACATTCCAGGCTAATGAGTGCTTCACTGTGAAAGGGGAAGACACAGTAGGTTGTTTATTCCTTTAGCTGACATTTTTGTAAATGCCACATATCCACATGGTTTTGGCAATGACTAATCCACAATATGTTAATATCAACGTCCATATCATCGTACAAATTAGCCATTAAATATCATGTGCCTCATAATTAGGACCTGTTTCACATATTAGGTCATCTTGGGGAAAAGACAATGAATGAATAATGGTTTAATGAATAATTCCTTCCTTTTATTATCCAGCTGTGGATAACAATACCCTCCGTACACCAGACACAAAGTTGCTTAATTAATGAACCGGGCGCTTCTGACTATTGTGGATATAGTCACTGTATGCATTATACCTTAGATTGTCTTTCTAATTAGAATAATTGTCCCTCAGTATGACTAAATTAGTGGGGCTTAACATTGTTTAAGTAAAGCCAGGAAAATGTCCATTTCATACAGCCAGGGTTTCACAACTGTCTGAAGCCACAGGTGCACTGCCACACACTGAACCTCCATAAACTGTTACCTTTCCACACAATCCCAGCGTCCACCCTTCCTACCCCCAACAATAAAGCCTGGCTAAATGAAGCAATCATCTCTACTGGAGGCATCAGTCAGAGCATGATAACCGCCACGTATATCACCATCCACCATATGGTTAAAGTAGTCAAACCCAAACCAATCGCTGCGTGCCAATTTGTCACGGTGAAGCTAGACATGATTAAATATTTCCGTGGATCGCTTGGAAGCTGAGAAAGTGTCTTTGACCACTCAGATGGTCATCTTCTCCTGAGATTGAAGGTGGCGGTAACAGCTGCTGGATGCACCTTGTTTCATTTTCGGTATATATATATATTGTTTATTTAATTTTTCTGCCGCTGCAGGCACACAGTGTTTTATCCATTTTTCTTGGAATGCTGTTATGAAGACGTGTTGGCTTTTGTATTTGCCCTCAAAAAGTGAGTCACACGTAGTGTGAAAACAAAGAATATGGGTAGTAGTTCACACGTTAAACTTTATTTGAAAGTGTTATTTCATTGCGAGCAGCAGCAGCAGCACTGAATTTGGTTGATGTTTTGTGACGGTAATAGATGTGTATGCACTGACAAGGTCCGTTCATCTGAATATGAAAACATTGTCAATTTCACTCAAATTTAGAGCACATCAAAGCTCAGTGCTAACATGCTTTTTGCCTGTGACCTTCACAGTTTGTGTGTATCATCTCCAAGCCTCCAGCTCATCCAATTTACTCCGACTGTCAAGAACATGATTAAAATGGCTCTTGGAGTACTGCAGACTAGGACGAGTTCAATCTATATTTGACATTATTTTTCATGCCAAAGATGCGAAACTCAAAAAGAATAAAAATCTATTAGAAATTAATCATAAAAAAGATGACTGCGAATGTATATGCTTGTGCCTCAGCAGAAAGCCTTGAAAATGAATGTGGCCAGGCTAATCCTGTTGAATGAATTACACAGGATAATAATAAGGGAACTAGCATCGAGAATACTGTACGGCAATTTCCATTTGTCTTTTGTACCGCTTACAGATGGATTCCATTGTGCGACGTTCACACATTCGCCCATCCTGGTTTGTGGGGATCCAAATCAATAGGAAGTGCTAGACAGCGGACAGGGACTACAATATTTCCACCGACTTCTTCATCATTATTTCTCTGATTGCTACTTCAGTGCTTGGGCTGAAAATTCACAGATTCTCACTGAGCGTATTGATTTATTTTTAATACCAGAGTAGGCCTGCGAGAATGGAGTTGATGAACTTCAGATAATGGTCTTTAGATCCTTGGATTGAATGGAATAAGCTTTTTCGATGTGATCTCTTTTTTTATTTTCTGGGATTATATCTGATAATATGCTATTTTCAGGCATACCCGCAGTTAAAATACGCATGTACAAGCTCATTCCAGACATATTGAATAGCATAAGGTGCATTTAAATCTTGGCAAGCTGCACATAAGCACCTCAGCATATCTTTAAAGTGATAATATTGCAATTTTCTAATAAAGCGCTGCCTGCGCTGGTTTTTTTTTTTTTTTTTTTTTTACATTCTAAAAGACCATTTAACCTCTGTTTGAAATCACAGGCTTTTTATTAGCCTACAGTGAATTCTAGTTTAGCTGATGAGCACAGGAATAGTTTGGTGGGTAATGTATGTCATTGTATGCTTTATTACAATTAATGAAGAAAATGCAAAGAGGAAAATGAGAGCACGGGATGTGGTATTCAACCTAACCCTGAAGTAATGATAATTTGATGAAGAGTCTCGCTGAGTAATAGAACTGACGATCAGCTCTCCACAATAATCGTGCAAGCTGTAAAAGACTTCGCAGAGAAATTATTTTTGATTATATGCATTGTTGATAATGATAAAACTAGCCACTCTAATGTTTACTTGTACTCAGGACCCTGCAGACTATAAGAATTATGCCTATTTTGTACATCACAGCCTGTATTTTTAATAAAAATAGTGACCAGTGAGTCATTTCTTCCTCTGAATTATGTTCAGCCAGAGTCAAACATGTTCTTCTAAAGAGAGGGTGAACGCAGAAGCAATTTTCACACACCTGCAGGAGAAAGTGATCTGTTTCCAAGAAAATACTGAAATGTTACTCTGAACAAAGGATGAACAACCTTTCAATTCAAAACATTGTGTTATTAGAGCTGTTGGTGTTCCAGTGTGTCTTCTTCTTTCACTTTATAAATCGCTTGTCTGGGACAACTTCTGTGCCACTGAACTAAAAAGGAAAACTTTGCACAATTAATCAGTGACAGCCCCATAAAAAGGCCAAATTAACTTAGGTAATTACGGGTCAGTTGACATAGTACACTGTGGTTCTTTTACTCTTAAGCCAAAAAATATTCTTCATAAAAACCTTTTCTTCCAAACTATTTAAAGCTTTTTGTGGCCATAGCAACAATCTCATTACTAACTCTCTATTGTTGCATGTTGACTCTATGCAGTCTTGTGCACTGTTTAGCCATGTAGTTGTTTAGGGAAATGCTTTGACAGGAAATAGTTATATAATTCTGTGTTGTTCCAAAACAGAGTTTTACCGTGACCTTAATTACTCGAGTTTCAGATTTACAATACAGTTTGCTGTAAACAAAACAAATGTACAATCTCCAGGCAGCATTTAAAGGAATTGCTCACCCAAAAACAAAACAGATTTGGAGAAATTTAGCATCACATCATTTGCTCACAAATGGACGCTCTGCAGTAAATGGGTGCTGTCAGAATTCAAACAGCTGATAAAACATCACAATAATCCGCAAGTTTATCAGTTAACATCTTTTAAAGTAACATATTTGAACTGTGTTGAACTCTTTTCGCTTGTAAACAGTGCCTGACGAGCATATGAATCAGACAATGGTGACTTTTTTTTTTTTTTTTTCTCCACTGAAGACAGTAGGGCTGTCACTAATGATTATTTTGGTAATGGAGTAATCTGTCAATTATATATATATATATATATATATATATATATATATATATATATATATATATATATATATATATATATATATTAGTATACATTAGTAATAATAAAATAAAAAAAGTAATAAAAAAAGACCTAAGCAAACAATAGCCCTTAAAATGACTTAAAATGTAGCAATAATATAATTAGTTAAAATAAAGTATCAAAAGCAGGTAATCATATGGCTTTACTGAACAAAACTGTTAAAATACATAATGTATTACAAACAATAGAGCTAATGTGCATTACGCATTATAACAAATGTCTGCAGAGGGCGCCAACGGCCTGACATGGTTTTTACACTTTACTGCGTGATCTAATCGGTTTAATACTGACTCAATAACATTTAATTCAAATGTCCACTTAATCTTTAATATTTGGCCATTTCTTTATGATAGAAACGCTACAGCCACTGTAACTTCTTGAATATGTGGACATCAAAACTTGTAAACTCAGAGTTGAGGGTTTAAATTTTTATCTGTAACTGGTTTAAGTCTTAATTCTAAAAACATTCCGAGTTTACAAGTTGTAATTACGAGTTCAGGAACGTGAGGGCTTTGGCGTTGATAGTGTTGCCATAGAAACAAATAATTCAGATAGAGTAGAATGTCATGTGTTTTCATCTCGGAATTATGGCATGGCGTGAATACAGCATAAAGGTGCGTTCACGCCATATCGGAATTACCGTAATTAGGAGATTCAGCGTTCGCGTCCTTGTAGAACTCCTAATTACAACTTGTGAACTGGGAGTCTTATGAGAGCTACTGCTTGTACCACATGACCGCTGTACCACCTGACCAACGTAGGCTGTGCTTAAGCCCCGTTCAAGCTGCGTTCACACTAGCAGCGACTTCTGCCGCTGCATGTCGCCAGAGGCTGGCGACGAGGTTGCTAGTGGGCGTTCTCACTACTGGTTGCCTTGACAACGTATCAGGTTTCTTGCCGCTAAATACAAACAAGACTAAATATAACATAAATATAAATTAAATCTGTACATACAAACAAAAACGAATGAGAAGCAGAGCCTACTTTTTTCCATTGTGTATGTTTGTCTACGGCTGAGAGGAGAACGATCGCATGAGCTCCACCGTCTTCTTTCCTATTTGCTTTCGCTCCCGAAAGTCGCTCTTCATTTGCATAAAGTTGAGGGATTCTTGACTTTGTCGCGTCGCTGGACATGCCCCATCCGGTCGCCAACGGTCGCTGTCGCTCTTGTCGCCTTTGTCGCCAGAAATCGCCAGCTCTCCATCGAAATGAATGGGATCGCGTCGCTTTGTCGCTGCCTGTCGCTTGTAGTGTGAACGATAAGCTGTCAAGGCAACCAGTAGTGAGAACGCCCACTAGCAACCTCGTCACCAGCCCTCTGCTAGTGCGTTGATAGTGTTGCCATAGAAAAGCATAATTCTGAGTTTGAGGACGTGAACAGCTCTGATTAGAACGTCACATATTGAAGTAGCGCCAAAATGAGCCTGGCGGCGGTCACGTGATACATCTGTCGCTGTCCAAGTCGTAACTCTCAGAACATTTCGATTTCCGAGTTTACAAGTTATAATAACGAGTTCAGGACCACGTGAGGGCTTTGGCGTTGACACTGTTGCCATAGAAACTCATAATTCAGATAGAGTAGAATGTCGCGTGTTTTCATCTCAGAATTACGAGATGGCGTGAATACAGCATTTCATATCTGATGAAGTAGCGCACGTTGCGTTCCCGAATGAACGTTATAAAAAAAATCCAAACTCACAACAACATGCATGAGAACAGTTGTGGAGTATTTACTGTGAACTGAGCCTCTCTGACACGCACGTATGTAACCTACACGCATGTGAATAATTGAAGCGCACATATGAAAGCTGTATCGCATATATTTATTTATTTAAATCGTAGCCTTTGTTAGTTTACTGTATTATTTATGAGGACTTGTATTTTAGCTGGAAGCAATGTTTTGAAGTTAAAAATGTCTTGAAGAATTTGTTATTGAAAACACACAGCTTTTCACTTCTCAAGATGTTAATTGATGGATTGGAGTTGTGTAGAATAGTTTTTACCAGCGGTCTGGACTCTCTTCTGACGGCAACCATTTACTGTAGAGCATGGGTGAGCAAGAATCAGCAATTTTGCATGCTTCAGACATTTTGTTTTGAGCTAAATAATTGTGACAACCATCCCAAGTGGGCCAGAACGAATGGTTTTCAGTAAGTTCTTCCATTGAAGATTGCTTCAGACAAGCCATGCACCACATGGTGGCACCACAGCTGCCCTCCTTCTCCTCTGCCATTCATGTAAATACCGTCATCTTGAGGTCCTTTCATCAGGGCAGAGTGTTACATCAGTGTTGAGGCACCCAAATCTACAGGATTTGATAGATAAGTAGGGATGCATCTGCTGACACTAAGTGCAATGATTAAAGATTTACCTCTTGTCATCTGTAAGATATGGCCCCTAAAAAGCCTTGCTTAACGTTTTAGACCAGATAAATAGATTTAGTGTGGCGGAGCTTAGAAGTTCAGCATATTATTGAAAACCAGTTTGCTGGATCACAGGGTAAATTGGGGAACATGCTTCATATCAGAGATTCCTGGGTGTCAAATAGGCTGTCTATAGGATTAACACTTGCTTCAGCAGATGTTCATTTCCAAAACATATGTCAGTGCTTAAGCCTGGTGTAAACAGAAGCTGTGGACTGGCTTTATCAGTTTTGGAACAGACTTCATATTTACAATGCCTTAAGCAGTTCAGTTGCACACACTGGTCACAGCCAGTTGAAACATTGCCATCACCTGGACATAATGGAAAATTCAAACAATCATAAGCAAATCCTAGAACAAAAACCATGCATAATTTTAGATGAGACAGACCAGGGAGGAAATAGAAACTGGGGGAATGAACTCAAGGAGAAAGTGTTCGAACGAGAGGCATTTAGCTCAGCGCCACAGGTAGCGTTAAAGCATCTGCGGCTTAGAGGTGTTTTAATGTGTTCAGTGCCCATGGAGAGTCAGGGAGTCTTCCATCTGTTTCTACTCCTCTTTAAGGCCAGAGAGGCTAAATCATCTTCTCTCCTGACCATTCGCATCTGTTGCTCATATTCACTGTTGAATAGGCACAACTTCATAGGCATTTATCCTCAAGCAGTGCTGGTGTCATCTATCTAGTTCTTCACTTTTGTAAACTAATTTACTTATTTCTCTGTTCATTTAGGAGCATGTCAGTTGTTGAAAACATAACCTTGCATGCTAAGTTGGAAAAGCAAATCTTAATGTGTCTGATTTTGAAATAGTCATTAAATATTAATATGCAAATATTAAATATTCATTACACTTTACAGTGAGGTTCAATTTGTTAACACTGTAAGTCAGGGATTCACAAACTTTTTTGCCAGAAGACCCAAATTTGACCTAAAATATTTACTTAAAATAGCCTTTGAGATTTTAATTTAATATTTTAATAATTCAATATTTTTTATTTTAAAATTATTTAAATGATTTAATTACTAGCTTCTCTTCATCTCACAAACACCCTGCAGTTCCCTCATAACAATATTATTACAGCAATTTGACATGTGTATACATTAGCATATACATTACGGATATGTAGATATGTGTCTATTTGTATGTATATCTATGTTCATCTACAAAAACAACCTAATACATAAACTAATTTTAAAATCATAAGTTAGACTTATATACGAGAGGAAAAACATGGGCCTACATTTGCCAGTTTGTGGATTTGTCTCATTATAGTGCAATTATAGAGTACTGTAGTTCCAGTATGTTGTAGGAAAAGGCATTTATCTGCATTAACTGTCTGTAGCAGTAATTTGTCCATATGTTTTAGATATCTTCTCAAATCGAGAGCGACCACCATGGTGGTCTATTACAGCATGTAAACATAATGGTTTTCCCTCTCTCACAAAATACAGAGAGTGATTAGCTGAAATAGAACTCAGAATGGACTGATACAAGGCTAATTATGCACCTACTCAGGGTGCCTGTGTCCAAGACTAATGTAGTGTGTTATGTAAATTAGGTTAGGAAGTTACATAAGGGCAATCAAATAGCAAAGCCATCAAATAAATGAGTTCTCAAGGACTTGGCAGCACCTCAGCCCAGCATTGTCTACCCCACTTGATGAATTGGAATAAAATATGACAAATCATAACTTGGGACTGTGTGTAACAGCACAGTCTTTCCATTTGCAAGACTGTATTTCATGCATTTTTCCAGTTCTTTTATTAATACAGAGTTGTTAAATTATTTCATTAATACATTCTCATTGTTACATTCTCCGTGTCCTAACCAGATATGACATGACAAGCAATAAAAGTTATCTTTTAGTTAATCTGAGCTTTTGTTTTAAAGTAGCATTCATACAGATGTGTATGGAATTAGATTTGTGCCATAAATCTGTCATGGGGGCGGGGCTAGCAGTGGAACGTTTTTTATTGGCTGGTATGTTGTTGATTGACAGCTTACTGACTTGGAAGTGAACACGTCAGTGTCGTGTTGTTTACACGTGTGACGGAGAATCTGTAAACGCTTCCAATTTCATGTCAGCAACTTAACCTCCTGAGACCCTGCATATGAGGATATTATATTTTAGTGAATTTCTCTGAGATTGCACATGCCAAAGTTTTAAATCTGGATGTCCTGTACAGAGCACATTCAGGGCTTTTCAATGATACTAGATGTTTGGTGGTTTCACCATGACCACTCCCTCTCCTTGGTCTTCAAAATGTATAATATTAATTTAGTATGACACTCTTTGTCATAAATCAACATCTCAGGAAAATGTTATGGGGTTCCAAATCAAAATATGACTTTCTGTTACGAAACAGGTTGTGATTTCATACATGTCCTCATTTGAGGACACCGGGACTAAAAGCATGTTTATTATGCATTTTGGGAAAGATAAAAAATGAATAGGGAAAGAAATTATATTTAAATATTCCTGTGAAATATTATATATTATCATGAAAATCTCGTCAGTTATTACTTCCATTATTACAATTCTTTTTTCATTACATGTAGCCCCAAAAACACATTAATATGCAAATTAGATTTAGTTTATAGACACATTGTATATATTGTGTAACAATACCCGTTTATGGCCATTTTAAACACAATATTGCATAAAGAAAAAATCATTCTGTTAGTTTAGACTCATAGTTGAGACTCATCTTTATACAAAGTTTGGTAAAAAAAAAAAAAAAAAAAAAAAAAAAAAAACCTGAAAACTAAAAATGCATTGGTGATTTTAAAATAAATCTATTGTTTTTGCCTATGCATGTTCATTCATGTCAAAAATTAAGTCCCGATGTCCTCTACCAAGGACATAGCAAAACTTATGAATGAAGTATCATTTAATTTTTTTTTTTCCCTTACTTTATTTATACATTTTCAAGTATTACAAAATTTTCAAAAATACAGTTTAAATAAATAACTTTTTACCAATATATGCATATATATAAAGAAAGGGGAACAGAATAAAAAAAAAGAAATGATCAAAATAAGAGATACAATCAATAACCCCCTAGTAGTAAAGAACAAATATTTACCCCCACCCCAAAACATACTCCTAGACTCCTCTCCTCAACCACCCAATGAAACAAACAAACAAAGAAATAAAAAAAAAATAAAAAATAAAAATAAACAACAGCAACAAAATAAATAATAATAAAAAATAAGAATTCTGTACTGTGCCAAATACAATGAGAGAATTTAACAACTGAATCAAACATACATATCAATATAAATCCTTATTTTTTTATTTTTTTATTTTTTACAATATATTAAAGCTCTAAACAATGTAATGACATGAAAAAATACAATTTTTTTTTTTTTATAAATTCTTTTTCTGGGTCTCAGGAGAATAAAGACACAAATTTTGTTTTTAAATTTGGTCTTTATTTATCTTATACTACTATTTATACTACGAAAGCTTTTAGGAATAGTATTTGTCTGCGTTGGAGATCAAACGTGAAAGAAAATGAGTCTAGGGAGGTTTATTGCACTTTTACTGCAAGTTTTAGTAATACTGAATATAATATATCATGTCCATGTGCTTTCTGAGAATATTTTTTATTTCTGATAATGGTAAATGGGGACAAAATGCTCTTTTTCTTCATTGTAGGGGATAATTAGGTTGTGATGTTACAAATGACTATAGTATCATACATGTGTGTAAAATTCATCCATTATAAAATTCTGATTCCAACCAGTTAATCAAAGTCAAAATTTGCCTGTGATTTATTTTTGTCCAGTTTCAAAGGCATTTTATTAATTTTCATTTTAGATTTTCATTAGTTTCTTGAAGTTACATCCAATATTAATGGCACAAATGTAATTCCATAGATGTGCAACGACCAAAGTCATTCATTTGGACGTGATTTCTGACATGAACAACAGCGACTCGTAATATCCAGAAGTTCATGCGACGTGGCGACTACCATTCAAAGTGACAGACAGTGGATCTCACATGATCAATCTCCTGCAAGATGCGGCAGTCGAGTGCAAGAAGGAGGAGAAGTTCATTTCACTATTCTGTATGATCCGTCTCTTCCCACATGCAGAGAGATAATGGTGCATGGAAAACCGTGTGGGAAACTGTCAGCTTCCTGGGTGAGTTTCATTCATGCGTTGATAATTGTTCACCTTGTTCATGATTATGCGCTGCTCCAGTTTATATACAAAAGTTTTTCCTTGCAGAATGTCAATTTTTAGCAGCATGAAAAAGATTCCTCTTCAAAATAGAAAGACAATATATCTGACTAGCAACCAACTATAGTATGACCATGTTTGTATTTCTGTGGCATCGCACTATAGCCCTGCCCACTTAGAAATTTTATTGGTCCAAAATTGGCATTTCACAATATATAATGTCTGATTGCCTATGGTTGCATCAGGTCACACAACAGTTGCATGTTCAGCTTGGACCGACAAATAGCTTGTACTTGCCATCTTATCGCGTCATGTCTATCGAAGCGGTATGAGAAATCATAAAAGAAAATGTAAAATCTATCCAAAATATTCCAAACATGCACATACTCTTTGTCAGTGATTCACAAAGCAACTGTCATGCAGAATGTCCCCATACGTCAATATGGCTAGTAAACTTCGCCAATTAAACTTCACTCTTCCAAGAAAAAAGACTTTTACGCCCTTGCAAGCTATTCTGGTCGCATTGATAACAAGAAGACAAATTTAATTAATTTCATTCAGGCAAACTGACGTCCACTCTTCCCTCACCTCACTTTGAATGACGTCCACATAATAAATGTAAATAAGTTAGTTCTATAAAATGTGTCCATCATTTATTATATAGATGAATGATGATGAATCAGAGCATGCACTCAAACCTGGTGTTACTGCCAAGGCAGACAAGAATTATTAAGCTTGCTATAATACAAAAGAAATTCGGCTGGTTGCAGTGCAGGTGAATATATTATATTGCTTTTTGAAGGGTATTAATGCAATGCAAATTATGTTTGTTATACATGATTTGTTTTCTATTCCTGTTGTGTTTCATTTTATCCGTCTGCACAGGTACAAAGTTGATTGCTGCATCTTTTCATTGAATGGTGAGGAGATCTGTTTTGTTTGTGACAGAAAATATCGGAATTTGATGCAATTACTTACAGTTTGCGATTTCTTGCATGCACAGGAATGACTGAGAAAAATAAGAATATTTCATTTAACCAATAGTTCTGTCAGGAGTGTCTCAAATGGCAAAGTGCAGCCCTCAATTTGGCTCTGGATAACTCACTTTAAAAGACTCAATTACTAAACCCACTGCAGTCAGCAAAATGAAAATGAAGGTCTTAGCATTGCAATCTCACCTTAGAAAATTTATTACAAAAGACTAGGCAAAAGTTGTAGTTTAATGATCGGCCAGTTACCCTTATGATGCAGAATATTTTAGTAATAATTCATAAACCACAATTTTTGTGATATTAGTACACAGAATTGCCTGCAACGCCTTTAAGAAACTAGGTTTGACTTCATTAATTTAGTCTTTAAAGGAGGTTCACTTCCAGAACAAAAAATGTAATAATTTACTGTTTTATTGTTATGTCTTTCTTTCTTCAGTCGTAAAGAAATTGTTTCTTGAGGAAAACTCCTCCAACTTCAAAATTGTCCTACATCACTGTTTTAAGTAAAGGGCGTTTGACCTTCTTTGCACGTTCACTTTTTAAACACTGGGTCAGTACTTCTGCAGCGATGTAGGGCGATTTTGAAGTTGGAGGGGAAAATGAGATTTTTATTTAGCATCTTTGTCTGCAACATACTTTGTTTAAAATTCCTCAGTGGTAGTGTAAAACATCCATTTTACCTTGTCAAAAACAGCTCTGTTCACAGTGACATATTTCGGGGCATGTCTCTTTAAATGATAATGAGCTACTGCTCACCTTGCCCCTCTCTTCTGTTTTTTTTTTTTTTTTTTTGTGTGCATTGACCATATGCTTGCATTAATTCCTTGTTTTAGACAAGCCAGCTCAGTCATTTCCGGTAATCTGTATTATGTCGTAATAGTGTCCTTTGCTTGTTTTCTCTACATAATCCATTCACAATTCGAAGAAAAGTTTTGTTTGTCTAAGAGGACCAAACGTCAATGTATACCGTTTCAAGAATGTCAAACGAGAGTGTTAAAAATTACTCGAGTAAATCCACTAAATATATTCAAATCATTTGATATGATTGACAGTAATAACCGACCAAAACATCTGACAAGCCCATGTCAAAAACAGAGCTGAGCATTAAATGATTAAGACTAAATTCAGAGTAACAAACCTACAGTTTGTGTTGGTTAAATATAGGCTATTTAATAGCTTTTACAGTTCAAGATAAAACTGTTTTTAAATATATGTAGAAAGATGTAGTTATTAAATTAAATCTAAAATATTTTAAATTCATATTGATTCATATTTAATTCTTATACTATTAATATTTAACTTATTTAATTTGTAGTGAACTATATATAAGTATTTAAATAATTCACCCTTATAGGTTGTTTTTGTCTGAGCTTGCTTATTTATTTATTTTAATGACTTTCTGCACTTGCTATACTATATACTTAAGTGCGGTAAAAGTACTAAAATTTGTTATACTAGTAATTTTATAATAAATCGAAAAGCAAGATGTGAAAAACTATGGGAGTTGAAATGGCAGCTGCAGCCAATGAGTGAACCTCTACTGCCATCTTCTGGTTAAGGGTAATTTCATGTCATTTTCATCTTAAAAAGTCTGTGAAAATGTTTTCCGTGAAAAAGCATTTTTTTCATGTCCTCTTTATGAATGAAAAGTAAATCTTTGAAGTGAATTTTACCGCACAGCTGTAGAACTTAAAAAATAATAAAGGCTTTGAAATATTACAAGATTTCATGTGTTCATGCCTAACAAGACAAGTTATTGATTATCAAGAAAACTATTAAGATGTCGTTGAAGAGAAGCATCTCTAGCTTGCTAACGTTAGCCTAAACAGTTATGACAGTGTTTAGTTGTCAGCATTTAAATGTACAACTACGTGTCTATGTACTCCTGCGATTACCAGGGTTAGAATTTGAATTATATATTGTTAAATAATATGAAACTGAATGTTCATGCCACTATCATTATTTACGATGTTGCAATTATTTTATTTTTTTTCTCAGTTTCTGATAAGAACGAGGCAGGAGAGTAGTCTCGGGAGTCTCCACCTATATATAACACATATGAAATAAGCTACACTGGAAATTTACGAGCTGCAGGCTTATCATTATGTCTAAATTCTAAAGAACGCTCCGTGCATATGGTCAATTCGGTGGCACGTTACCATCAAAAACAAAACTAATCCACTGCGTCCTCAGTGGCTCTGATGTCGGGATAAAATGAAAACTTTTATGTTCACTTTTACATCCAAATACAAATGCCTGCATTTCCGGGACGTTGTCGCTACAGATCTCGAGCGCAGAGAAAATGGCGATCAGCGTACAACTAGTTGAGGATGGAAATATGCTAATTTCGGAAAAGTCTGTCAGTGGTCATGGGCGTACGATCATGCCATACTGCTCAAAAAGTCCTAACGACTCAATAATTAAGACTGTTTAGGTTTTCTGGAGATTAAAAAAAGCAATGAATGTATTTTTATCATTATTGGTTGGTTGTGTCCACACACTGCTATATTTATGGGTCATTCTATAATTAGGGGTACATTTAGAATTTGACAATGTGCAAAATATTTCCTTTTTTCCAAAAACCCAGACGTGACCTTGTATAAAGTGTTATATAAATAAAGGTGATCTGTATAGGAATATGTGCATAAAATACCATCTGTGTTTGCTACTGTCCACCATGTTACCTTTACTGGGTAACACAGTTGACATGTTTTGTATTTTGGGCCTATACTCAACATCGAAGCCTAGAACTACTGAGCACATGGTATGTTTAGAAATATATTAAGTTTTAGTTAAATTGTATTGTTAAAATTTGCAGCAATAACACTTGTGTAACACTGTTGACAGTCAATTAATCCACTCTTGACACAGGTAGTTTAACCAATATTATGGGAAAGAGCGAGAACATAACTTAAGAACTGTTTCATCCATGTGTTTCTAGAGGAAATATTATCATACTGTGCAAATTATGCGAGAATGGGAAAAGCCATTCCTTTTTGAGGGGTCGTTTTCTAGTGGGTAACTTAGTTGACAGTGGTTTTTCGGACACAAATAAAACAAGTTATATCACAATAAACACTTATTATTTTTGAAGCGCACACCCAAATGTCTTCATAACCTAATCTAACTGAAGGCAAAACTATGAAATTCATTTATATTTGAGGTCATTTTCATGCTTAAATGCAGAGCAACTTTACAAAACCGGACAGCTGAATACCAGGGTTGTATGTGATATGAACATCATTTTTGAACAAAAGATATGGCTTTTTCAACATATTGTAGTGTGATTGGGAAAAATATAATTGTGTACTAGAAAATTAAGCATTGGGGCTTTATATCGATGAAAATATATTAAAAATATCCTTCACGGATATGCGATGTACCCACAATTATAGAATTACCCTTACATGCAAACAACATGTAAAAGTGATTTTTGCATCAGATGCCCCCTTTAACCTCTTCTGCAATGAGATTATATATTTCTATATATTTCTCCTTTAGTAATGAAATGTAAAAAGAAATGATTCTAAATAGTGCTTTATCTGCCATCTAAGATACCAGTGTAGTTTATATGCTTCAAAGTTCAAACCAAACTAATACATACAGCATATTTGTTCCGATACCATTTCATTAACCTTGAGGCATTTTGTTGCAGTTCAGACCAGTGCTAAAATCCAGTACCCAATCTTCTTCCCCTTTTTTTTTTTTTTTTTTTTTTTCTATGACTTTATATTCAAGTGCTTCTAAAACATCTGTTCTGATAATTTAATGTTCACATGCCAATACTTAATAGCTTTTAATCTTACCATCCATTTCAGTAGATTCATACTGTAAACAGCAGCCTTCATTCATGTTGAGGTCGTGATGCTTTCGGAATGATGGAGATGATGACTTGAGATCAAGGGCAGGGACTTCAGCTATCTTTTGTGTACACATGTGATTGAATTATTTGAACCATTTGTTCACCGAACAGGTTAAAATTCAGGGAAATGCTTTTAAAGTGGGCTGATCTCGAATTGAAGTCGAGAATAAAAATATTAGAATTAGAAATTTTTTCACGAGTCTTTGTGTCTGTTGTTATTTGGAGACATTTAGAGATATTTCAAAAGAAGATGCCCTCTTCACATGGGTCTGAGGAATGTTTTATTTAAAAGACTGTGGATTACTTTGTTCCCCTGTAGAAATGCACATGAGCACACAGAGCTTAGGAAAACTCATAGTATTTGGTTTTCTTTCATTACCCCTTTGCGATTATGATGCTTTGTGCGTCTGCATCAAATGCTTCTTTATTTAAAATGGCCTTTTCCATTTCCATTCACAATACTGTAGAGAGACAGAGAAAGGACAGGAAATGATGGGAAAATGTTGTACTGTATTCAAACATGCTTGCACAAGCACAAGCACCACAGCGCAATCTGTTGGTGCATGCGTGTTTGCTGTAGCTTTTGTCAGAAACAAAATAATGCTGTTTATTAATGCTAAATATTAATGCTAAATGCAAAATAATGCTAGGCCATTAACCGGATCTATGTCATGTTTGTTTTGTTCATGTAGGTGTTAACTCTGCAGCCTCCTATGGTGCATTTGTGACTTCCTTAATACAATGCGAGTAAGTAGGATACCAACCGCGCTGTGATTTACACCACAGATGTTCTTGACTACACCACTGACAGTCTAGCTAAACTGATAAAACAAGAGTGTTTCCTTGAAGTAAGTTTCTTATAGGCTTAATTTGTGATAGTTTTAAAAGGTGTTGATATGATGTTATATTTTCTCTATGTGTTTAGTTTTTCTTCTTCATCTTAATAAGGATGTACTTTTTAAAAAAGAATCGCACAAGGAACCTTAAGGGTCCTTTGACACAAATGTCTTATAAATATGAAAATAAAATCCAGAACAAAGAGTTTGAAATCATAAGTAACCTGGCAAGTTACAGTATAATTCCTCAGTCCACATGTTTCAGTAAGCTCATCATTTGTAAACTTAGTGATGATTTCCTTATGCTTAATCAGATTCATAAAGTTAAAGTGTGTAATTCTGTGCCACTAATGTCACCAAACAGAACTATACATAAAAAAAAAAAAATCAACAATATTTATATAGTTATGATGATTTTTTTTTTGCATATTTAGCCAGAAAAAAAATTTTTATAACTACACTACTAGTCAAAAGTTTTTGAACAGTAAGATTTTTTATATTTTTTTATAGAATTGTTTTCTGCTCACCAAGCCTGCATTTATTTGATCCAAAGTATAGCAAAAACAGAACAATTTTGAAATATTTTTACTATTTAAAATAACTGTTTTCTATTTGAATATATTAAAAAAACATTTATTATTGTTATTATTATTACGTTGATAACTGCTAAATAGAATTTTTTCAGGTTTCTTTGATGAATAGAAAGTTCAGAAGAACAGCATTTATCAGAAATAGAAATCTTTTGTAACATTATAAATGTCTTTATCATCACTTTTGATCAATTTAAAGCAACCTTGAATATTAAAGTATTAATTTCCCCCCAAAAGAGTTATATTGACTCCAAGCTTTTACATGATGTAATAATGTTACAAAAGCTTTTTATTTCAGATAAATGCTGATCGTTGCATCTTTCTGTTCATTAAAGAATCCTGAAAAAATGTACTCAACTGTTTTAAATATTTATAATAATAATAATAATGATGATAAAAGTTTCTTAAACAGCAAATCATCATATTAGAATGATTTCTGAAGGATCATGTGACTAGAAGACTGGAGTAATGATGCTGAAAATTTAGCTTTGATCACAGAAATAAACTACATTTTAAAATATATTCAAATAGAAAGCAGTTATTTTAAATATTAAAAGTATTTCACAATATTACTGCCTTTGCTGTATTTTTGGATCAAATAAATGCAGGCTTGGTGAGCAGAAGAGACTTACTTAAAAAAAAAAAAAAAAAACATAAAAAATCTTATTGTGCAAAAACATTTGACTGATAGTGTATATTATCCGATTTACATATAAGTATTTAGATATACGTGAATATGTAGTTTTTTTGTATTAAAAAAAATCCTCATCTTAGATGTTTTTCTCAGAATGATTTCAGTTTTAGAAAATGTCACCACAAAAGAAACTCCTCTTTTCCAGTTTCATATTTACTTTCTTAACCTAGTGAACAGCATTTTTAGTCACACTAATAGTAATGCCTTGCAGTGCTTGGATCAAAATACAACTCAGATGCTTTGGGAAATCTCTCTTTCCATGACAGTTGTGTCTTTTTGACACTTACAAATAAGTAAAGCCTGAGGCACGAGTTAAACCATTTAAGACTGTTAAGTACAGCCTAAGCCAGTATATATTTAACATATCATACAGTTAATTAGAAACCGTTTTAAAGACCATGCTAATATTTTTATATGAGGGAAACTTATTAACAGCTTTTTTGCGCTGAAGGTGTTGCAGTATTTTGTTAAATCCAAATGTTCATTCGTCATCAGAAATGTATCTTAAACGGCATTTCTCACCGTTTAAGATACATTTGCATGTGAAATTGCCTTTTCACATTGATTCTAATATGCATCTTTACTAGAAGGAGTAATTATGTAAATTGAAGTAATTAGGAGGATATTTTCTGCTCTAAAAAAAGTTAAAACTTGTATTAGACATTCAGCAGCATTGATAGAAGCCCAATGGGAATTCCTACCATGTGAAGCAGGAGAAATCTGCATGTTTAACTGACATCCACACAGCCCAAGGATATGGCAACCTTGGCAAAGAGTCCATTTGCCAGGATAGAGAGAGAGACTTGTGAAAGTCAAACACCTACTTATGAGACGAAGGTGTGTGCCAGCTGACATGAAAAATCTGGTGCCTGGCCTAAGGGCAGGGTGGGGTGTTGATAGTGAAGGCAGTGAGAGTTTGGAATTCTTCCTGGATCCCGCAGCGCTCGGCATGAGGAGCCATAACTACAAGGGCTTGGACATTCGCTGTGACCTCTGGACACTGGTCATGTAGAAAAGACATATTTAATATTTAGACTCTCATCAGCGTGGTACAGCATGCAGAATATGACTGGTAATTCAAAGACTGCAAAGAAGTCCTTTCGTTAACATAAAAATGAATGCCGTGATTATGAGTTATGAAAACAAATCATTGTTTGATCTCCAAGCAAAAATATTATGAAAAATATGTATATTTAAAAATGTTGTTTTAAATTTTTAATGTATGCTACCCTTCACAAGGATCAGTAAGATTTGTAATGTTTTTTTAAAGAATATCTAGTTCTATTTATTTGATCAAAAATTCTGAAAAAAAGTAATATTATGAAATATTATTGCAATTTAAAATAAGTTTTCTATTTTAGTATACTTTAAAATATAATTTATTTCTGTGATGCAAAGCTGAATTTTCATCAGCCATTACGCCAATCTTTATTGTCACATGATCCTTCAGAAATCATTCTGATATTCTGATTTATTATCAATGTTGGAAACAGTTGGGCTGCTTAATATTTTTTGGAAACCTGTGATACTTTTTTTCAGCATTGTTTGATGAATAAGTTCAAAAGAACAGCATTTATTCAAAAAAGAAATTGTTTCTAACAATATAAGCCTTTACTGTCAGTTTTTATCAATTTAAAACAACCTTGCTGAATAAAACTATTAAGTTCAAAGAAAGAAAGAAAAAACTGACACCAAACTTTGAATGGTAGTGTATGCTGTAACAAAATATTTCTATTTAAAATAAATGTTGTTTTTGTAATGTTTTATTCATCAAAGAATCATAAAAAAAATAAAATAAATCTTCAAAAACTTATTAAACAGAAAAACTGTTTTCAACATTGATAATAAATCAGCATATTAGAATTATTTCTAAAGGATCATTTGACACTGAAGACTGAAGTAATGATGCTGAAAATTCAACTTTGCATCACAGAAATAAATTCTATTTTAAAGTATATTAAAATTGAAAACCACTATTTTAAATTGCAATAATATTTATGTTTTTTTTTCTGTATCTTCAATCAAATAAATGCAGCCTCGATGAGCAGAAATTAATTCTTTAAAAAAAATAAAAAATAAAAAAAGCAGTGTATATACTTTAAAAATGTATATATTTTTTTTTTCAAACCTTCAAATGACAAAATGTATTTAAAGGGCAAGAAAATACATTTAAAAAGCAAGAATAATTTAATCTAACATTTAGGTTAAATATGTCAAATCTTACACAAACTGTAAAACTTCCGTTTTAACAGTATTTATTTATAATATTTTGAAATATATTAAAACTATTTCATTTTTGCCTTAGAAGGCTGATTATATTTCCAATTTTGTCTATATGAGTTATAATGACTATGCAGAGAAGTTTAAAAATATAAAATAATGTTTAATTCTTTAGTGTTATCTCCAAACCGCCTTATTAATCCTAAAATAAAGGTGCAGTCTGTGTAGAAGCTAGGAACGCGCTGTCCTTAAGTTAGCTAGTGTGAAGTTTTAAGGGCATAAAGTAGTAAGTCAAGAGGCAGGTGAGATAAAACTCAATAAAGTCATTATTCTATTTTGAACTACATCCCTAATTAAAATGACCAAATTACCCCCTCTACTCATTCTCAGGTGACATTAAATTAAGAGTGTATTGCAGTAAAAGTTAATACTCTTCTTTAAAAAAAAAGAGATTTTAGTGCTCTAATGCTTGCATTAAAATGATTTAATGAATAATTCAGTCTCTGGGCTAATCTAGCTATAAGAATGCATTACAATTGACCCATAGCCTCTATACTGTATTCTGTGTTTGTACAAATACAATTAACACTGCTATTGATTTGCAATGGCATCTCCTTTTTATTAAGGCACGGCTGGGGAAAACATGTCAATTGGATTTAGTAAAACATTTAAAGTAAAATAGTTTGTGATTGCACTCTGAGGGCCCTCAGAGATAAAATGTCAAGGCTGTTATTTTCTTTCCATTATATGTGACAGACCACCTTTGCAAACCTACATGATGGTGAAAAAGAGTTGCTATCCAGATTGCTGCAATGCACTTTCATACAATAACAAAGACTTGGGAAGTGGGAGAAAACGGTTTTGCATTATGGCTGCCAAGATAATTTCTGCGATCTGCTTTTTCTGCTGCTCTGAATGGCATTAATATTTAATCACATTATGAATTGGGAAAAGGAATACAATTACCAAAGTAAATACACCTGTCCCACCATGCAAGAAATTGCAAAAATCCCACAGCGCACAGCTTTCTTCCCTCAAGGTAAGGAGCGGGAGACGATTGCGCTAACTTTGAGATTTGCAACACTGTAATCCTTGACTCTATTTATTCGTTTTCCAGCATGCCGGTTCAAAGGTTCTCCGCTGAGACCGAATCAGTGTTATCCCTCAAATATTTATTGACTCACTTTGCTTGCTCTAAGAAATCTAATACAATTAGCAGACCTTGGGGCCAGACTGTACCTGTACTCGTCTTCCAGACCTACGTTTCTTCTCAAGGAATATAATGGACAAATATGATTCATTGAGGTCTCTTAATACCATCATTGTGCTTTAATGCCAATTAGACTCTAATGGCAATTAATTCAATTAAAAAAGACCCTGTCTCCATCTGAATGCATTTATTTATTAGGTTAGTGAAAGATGCTTGTTAATCTTGCTTCGTCGTTTCTTTCATCCAAAGTAAAATTGTAATACTCAACCTTGTGTGTGCTAAATCGGCAAAGACAGTGTATCGTTTTCTATCACTGCATCTGCTTATTTTCCTCTCCTGCATACGGTAAAGGAACACAGCAAAAATGTATTCTACAGTTAATAGGTTCACTTTTGTTGGCCAGAGATGAGCTTCTCATCCCCCTTTCCTTGCCCTTCATCACACGACCAGGTGACTCCAGCCAAGTCCTTTAGAAACAGCAGGCTCTCGTAGTGGTCTCCATTGGCAGTGTGTGTGGGTGTCTTTTGTGAATCTTTGACAGAAGCAGCCTTGGCAATAGAAAAGAGAAGCTGAGAAGAGGAGGCTCTTGGGCTGCATGGAGTTGAGTAGGAGAGCAAAGCTTCATCATGACCAAATGAAGCTCCCTTTACAATCAGACATGGAAAACGGGTCAATTTTAAGTAAACTGTTTTGCTTTTTTCACTTAAAGGAGAAGTCCACTTCCAGAACAAAAATTTACAGATAATGTACTCACCCCCTTGTCATCCAAGATGTTAATGTTTTTTTTTTCTTCAGTTGTAAAGAAATTATGTTTTTTGAGAGAAACATTTCAGCATTTTTCTCTATTTAGTGGATTTCTATTTTGCCCCGAGTTTGAACTTCCAAAAGGCAGTTTAAATGCAGCTTCAAACGATCCCAAATGTGGTTGTAAACAATCCCAGCCGAGGAAGAAGGGGTCTTATTCAGCAAAACGATCGGTTATTTTAATAAAAATAATACAATTTATATACTTTTTAAATGTCAAACGCTCGTCTTGTCTTGCTCTGCCTGAACTCAGTTTTTTTCCGGTTCATGACAGTTAGGGTATGTCGAAAAACTCCCATCTCATGTTCTCCCTCAACTTTAAAATTGTCCTATATCGCCGTTTTACCTTTTTTGTTAAGGGTGTTTGATCTTCTTTGCATGTTCACTTTGCAAAGACTGGGTCGGTACTTCTGCAGCGATGTAGCGATGTACGATTGGAGTTTTTCGACATACCCTAACTGTCTTGAGTCAGAATACACAGAGTTCAGGCAGCGCAAGATAAGACAAGCATTTGAGATTAAAAAGTATTTAAATTGTATTTTTTTAATGAAAATAACCAATCATTTCACTAGAGAAGACCCTTCTTCCTCGGCTGGGATAGTTTGAAGCTGCATTTAAACTGCATTTTGGAAGTACAAACTTGGGGCACCATATCAGTCCATTATATGGAGAAAAATCTTGAAATGTTTTCCTCAAAAAACATAATTTCTTTACAACTGAAGAAAGAAAGACATGAACATCTTGAATGACAAGTGGGCGAATATACTATCTGTAAATTTTTGTTCTGGAAGTGAACTTCTCCTTTAAGTTAGCATTCTTCACTGCTTTCATGAGAAGCATAATAGTGCCTGGCATCAACAAGAAAGCGCTTGCAGATGGCAAGTAACTGACGCTTTCTCAGAAACAGCGTGGTCTGTGTTCCCATTAATTAACGTTAACACAAGCTTACGGTTCACATAACAGTGCATGAAACAGCAGTGGAAATAGTGATGATAAGCTTGATAAATCTGAAAAATATTATTAATGTGCATAAGGTGAAACCCTTGGTGAAAAGAAAGTGTTAAGTTCACGGTTATGCCTTATTTGTCTGATTGCAAATGAGAAATTCAAGTTAATCACCCTACTGTATCTCCTTGATTTGATCTTCTGTACTGGCTGAGTGTTTCACATTGTTTTCTTTGGCCTTCCAATGCCATTCCAGTTCTCCGAAGTGTTGTTTATGTTTTCTTTTTATGGCTCAGAAAGCCTTCCTCTGCTGTCCTGAGTGCTGCTGGGTTGGAATGGCTCTCAATGGGAGCCCAGCTCTTCTGTTGAAACAGATTTACAGATGAGTTATGCGAAATGAAAATGCCAGTGCGAATGTAAGGATTTAGTCAAGCTGGTTGCAAAAACCTGGCTGACAAATATTAGCCTAAACACTAGTTTCCCGCCATACAGAGTCCTTCTTGTAATTTCCAGCAAGCTTTCACATTCATCTTTGTGAGATGGCCTTGTAAAATATTCAAGTAAAAGAAATAAGTACTCATCATGCCTGATTTTTCAAGTCAGGGTCAAATTTCTCCAAACGGCTTGGGTCAAACTTGAAATAATATAAGGTATGCAAGCACCTCAAATCTCGGCTCACATCTTGAGGTCAGCTGCCTTTGCTGTAAGAGAAGTGTTATAACAGAAGCTATAGGTTATAAATATCACAGCTTTTATCCATTATCCACAGTGCAGACCTTAGAGACAGCTCAAAAGAACCACTATCATATTGAGCAAGATTTTTTCACACTGATTTTGTTAGTTAACATTCATAACATGATGCTTTTGATACTTGTGCTTGCATTTGATGAGTACACTGTTGTACAATTAATTATTAAATATGGTTTGCCTGCAAAGTCCAAAGTTGCTTGCTATGTAGCAAAGAAAAGCAGCCGAGTTCTGTTTTTGTAAACCTGAAACCCAGATGTGTTTGTGTTTCTTACTAATAATGACCAAGTATGTATAGCAGAATTAATAAGCACGATTAGACTGTGAATGATTGAATGCTGAAATAACACTGAAATATTCTGAGCGAATAATAATGCTCACCTCAGCATAACCTCCATTTATAGATGAATGTCAGGACATCTGCTTTGTGTACAAAAAAAAAAGAACCACAGTAGTTAAAGTCATTCCATCCCATTTGAAGGAGGAACCCTCCCTCTTGATCAGGTTCCCAAATTACCAGTGGAAAGAAAGTTCCCAGTGAGAGGGACTTCTGGGTGGAAGAGGGTTTCAAGAGTAGATTATCTTCGCTCTAGCTGCAGTTATGGAGAGTAACCCTTACTTCAGCAGTCAACAAGTGCTTTGCAAAGATGTGAGTATTACTAGCTTTTTATGTGATAAAAAATGATAAAGGGGGGAAAAAAGTCTCAAAATCTAAATATGCAACGCTTCATGAGAAAATCAGTATTCAGATGGAATAATGATTCTCTCTGTAATGTATAAATATAAAACTATATATATATATATATATATATATATATATATATATATATATATATATATATATATATATATATATATATATATATACATATATTATTATTATTATTTTTTTTTTTTCCAAAATGCTTAGAAGCTTCAGTAAAGGTTGTGATATGTGAATGTCAGGTGGGGTAAAATGTTAATTATTTCTGACTGCAAGGCATTTTGAGTGTTTAGTTTTCTGAGTTGCTTTCTTACACCTTTTCTCCAGCTGAGCGTCGCTCTGCACGGCTGTGCGGCTAGACGTTTACTACTGTGCAAATTATTCCACATGATTTACAATTAAATAATCAAGATCATCTTCTCAGCATTGTATACACAATCATATGTCTGCTCTGCTGAAAATCAAGTGGGTGGATTTCTTTTCAAAAATAATGTAACAACAGAGAATTATTAATATACCCTTTCAGTCTAGCATAGAGCCAGTGATGATAAATATAGATTTGAGCAATTGTACAACAGTGTGCAATTTCTTTTAAGAAGAAAGATCTCCATGGCCATCAATGATATGAAATAACAGACATTACAGGGGGATTCTTCTCCCGTTTTATCTGTTCAGATGAAAATTGTCTTCATAGGACGACCGTCGACTGCGTCTGTTTTTCTTCCTTTTCTCTTATTCTCTTATTCTCTCTCTCCCTCCACCTTTCTTTCAACTTCTTTCCTTTTCCTCTCTCATCTCTCCTTTCTCGCACCCTCCCTCCAGCTCGGTCTCTTTCTCCTCTTCGCCCTTCGTCACTCTCTCTCATCAGCAGGGGGCCCTCGGCTCCCTTCATCACTGTAGACTCAGACTCAATCCCGCTACAGCAGAATTGCCTCGCTGATTCTTAACCTTAAACCGGTTTAATACTGTTTTGCTGGCAGCCGTCGGTATATTTTCAGAGCCATTTGTATTCCAAGCAGATGGAACGTTGTCCTCCAGTCAAGTTTCCACTGCTTATGCAACCTCTGGATTTCAGCTCCATCTCTATTCGCGTTTTTGCTTCATGCAAGGGGAAATTCTTCTTTAGAGGAATTTTAGGCTTCTCTAATTGTTTGTCCTCCTGTTTCCCATCATGCGTAGCGAGAGGGTTTATGCCTTGATGTTTTTAACAGGGTGCACATGACAAACTCGATGTGAAACTGTCTTATTCAGTGCATTTATATGCATGCATACTTTTCAAGAATATCTATCTATATATATCCTCAATGACATGATCTGATATCTGTGTCTTAAACTGTGAGATAAAATACAATCGCAGGAGTCACCACCAAGGGCGGTATTAGGGGTGGGCTTCTGGGACTTAAGCCCCGAATGTTTTTTTTTTATCACCTTGTCACAATTTTTGTCACAAATAAAATTATTCTGAGCTGCAGGCTGCTCTATAAATCAGACGTTGTCTCGCAAGCCGCATTTGGACTGTTTTGCATAAAGTCTGCCGCATTTTGTTGTTTATTCTGTCACAAAGTCAAAGAAATGATGGGGGTGCTTTCCATTCTACAGACCACACCAAAATAATCAGAAAAAACTGTTGGCTTTGGTCCAGCCAGATATCTTGGTAAAGCAGAAAATATTTCAGAGACTGAAGGATATACAGTGCTTAAGGATATTTTGGCAAATTCTGCTATTTATTTGCAGTTTGGGGAAAAACTTTATTAAAACATAATGCTATTTTTTTTTTCCAAAGTGCTAATAATAATAGCCTGCTTACTTGCCAACTCAAAAATGCTAATGTACCTCAATCCATAAAAAGCCAAAAGGAAGGAAACTTTTTTTTTTACTAATGTACCTCAATCCATAAAAAGCCAAAAGGAAGGAAACTTTTTTTTAACTCATATTTTAAAGGAGACCTAATATGCCCCTTTTTATAATACATAATACAAGTCTTAGGTGTCCCCAGAATGTGTCTCTGAAGTTCCAGCTCAAAATACCTCACAGATCATTTATTATATCATTTTGAAAATGAATTTTGAGTTTTCATGCATGTCTCTTTAAATGCAAATGAGCTGATGCTCCCCTCCCGCTTTTACAGAGTAGAGCTGTGCCTTTACAACTTGTACCTGAGATACAAAAAACATCTGTTTGGTTTTGATTATCATGTCTATTGTAGGGATGGGCGGATCGATCCTGAAGTATCGATACTTTCGATACTGACGTTGTATCGAAAGGATCGATCCTCACATAAAAATATCGATTCTAAAGTGCATTTTTAACCATTAATTTAATTTATTTAGCAAGAAATTAGGTGCATAAAATAAGCCTATAAGAGGAGCAATATACTATTAGCGAATTATTGTGTAGGATAGAATACTCCTGCTCATCGGAACACACGCAAATGCTGAAAGACAGAACTAATCAATCACAGATAGCGTTCGCTGCTGACGCTTCGCTTACAGTGCTTGTTCAAATAGGGCAATAGAAGCAGCACAACTATTTTCAACATCGATAATAATCAGAAATTATGTTTCTTGAGGAACAAATGATATTTAGAATGATTTCTGAAGGATCATGTGACACTGAAGACTGGAGTAATGATGCTGAAAATTCAGCTTTTACCACAGCTGCTTTTTAAATTACAATTTTCAAAATATTAAAATAGAACATAGTTATTATAATAGTTATATTTCCCAATATTGCCGTTTTTGCTGTATTTTTGTTACAATAAGTGCAGCCTTGGTTAGCATGGTTAAAGACACATTACAAAATCGTACTGACCTCAAACTTTTGAACAGTATAGTGTACATGAAGTATTTATTTAATTAGTTAACTATTTGTGCTAAAGTTTCACCTTTAGGGGTACAACAGCCTGGCAGCCTTTTACAAAAAAATAACCATGGTTTTACTACAGTAACCACATTTTCCACATATTTGTAGTAAAAATGCAGTAACAACAAATTTACCATGGTTAACACTTTCTCTCTCTCTCTTTCAGCTTGCTTCCTTTTACCATGGTTAACACTACAGGAACATTATTTCGCCTTAAAATTTGTAGCAAAAACCATTGTAATAATAATTAATAATGATAATAAGAATTTCATTAATTTTTATTTTAAGTAATTTTAGTACTTCTGTAACACTATGGTTGTTTTTGTACTATTTGTACACCTTTCTACCTTATCTACCCTTAATGTGTGTGTACTTGTATGGTATTAGTGTGCTTCCTGGCTTTTAGGGGTAGAGAAGGTGCACCTTTGAGGTTACTGCCCCAGTAAAGAGCTAAAATACAATTTTGGTACATTTCATTTATAGACTTTCAAATATAATGTTAAGTGAGTATAATTACTTGTTTTATTCTTTTAATAATTTAAAAGATCAGTTTAGTTTAGAGGTATCGGTATCGGTATTGATATCGACGATACTGGGCTTGAAAATATCGGTATCGGATCGAAAATAAAATAAGAGGTATCGCCCATCCCTAGTCTATTGTCCTGAAATCATGCGTTTTAAATCATATTAGTATAAACGTCTGATATACGTTTTTTGAGGGCACACATCTGAAGCATGCGCACAGAAAGTGGCTGTTACATGGCATGTGAGTACTAAACTAAGTTTTCTTTAATGTTTTATTGCACTTAAACTGTCAAATACACACAAGTTTACATTAAAAACACACACGAGTTACAAAAACAGTCGGTTATGTCTGTGAAGGTAAACAGCTAGGAAAGAAATCCCATGTTTATATTAGATCTGTGTGGCAACAGCGTAATATACAGTAAATAAATTAATAAATGCACTGTTCTCTTGTCTCCTCTGAGGCTGGGACTCTAAATAGTGTTCCGTGCTTGTCTGCGCAGTCAATGACAGAACAGTTTGCATACTTTGCTCAAACTTTGGCCATGGCGTTAGAACTGGTACACCGTTGTCGCTTGCGAAAAACATGGCGGCACCTTGGGTGGAAACGTGCAGATTAAGGGGCGGTAATATTATAATAAGGTCCCCTTGTCAACGTCACAGGGGAGTGAAATCTGACACGCTAGTTTTTTTCATATGCTTGCAGAGAAAGGCAGTGTTGGGAAGGTTACTTTGGAAATGTAATAGGTTACAGATTACAAGTTACTCTATTTAAAATGTAATAAGTAGTGTAACTTTTCAATTACCTTTTTTAAAGTATTTCATTTAAGTGACACCTCACACCAACATTTCAACATTACCATTAAAATAAAGCGTATTATTCAGTATTTCTTCAAAGCATGAAACCATAAGCATTCATAGAGGCCTGGGTTATAAGCTCTAAATAACCACTGCCCCCCGGTCACCGCTGCTATTTCTGTTCTTTAAGCTTCTGTTTCGGCAAGAGACGTTGGCTAATTGAAGCTTGTTCCTCCATATTTCATAATTCTGATTGGCCATGTCCTGAGAGATAGCGGAGCACACCACTGTGAATAGTAAGCTTTTAGACTCTCCCTCCTGGAACCCAGCCGGAACAAAAGCCTCTCTTTATTAATTTGCGGCCATAAGCTCCGGGAATTTAATCGAACAGACGAACTTTTAATTTGGGACAATTTTAATAAATGTGACCTTTTGTTCTGATCTCAGAAGAATTCAAATTGCCTATGTGATTATTTCTTTCTTCGCTGAGCATTGTGCTGCATACAATATGTTCAATGTGTGAAACCTTTACATGAAATCACGCCATATGTACAGTTCAAGTCAAAACTTTGCATACAGAATCTGCAAAATGTTAATTATTTTACCAAAATAAGAGGGATCATACAAAATGCATGTTATTATTATTATTAATATTATTGTCATTTATTTATTTATTTTTAGTACTGACCTGTATGATTTTGAGATCCATCTTTTCACACTGAGGACAACTGAGGGACTCAAGTTCAAATGCTCACTTATGCTTTAGAAGGAAAAATGATGCAGTAAGAGCCAGGGGGGTGAAATCTTTTTGAATTTGAAGATCAGGGTAAATTTAATATCCTCAATAAATATATATATATATATTTTTTTTTTTTTTTTTTTTTTTTTTTGTCTAGGCATAGTACACAGCATTCTGTTCAAAAGTTTACACCCTTGCCTCTTAATGCATTGTGTTTCCTTCTGAAGCGTCAGTGAGCATTTGAACCTTCTGTAATAGTTGCATATGAGTCCCTCAGTTGTCCTCAGTATGATTTTTAGATCCATATTTTTAGACAGTCATAGTTGGAAAGGGTTCACTTACACAAAAATGCTGAAAAACCAAAGAATTTGTAGGACCTGAAGGATTTTTCTGAAGAACAGTGGGCAGTTTAACTGTTCAGGACAAACAAGGGACTCATGAACAACTATCATTAAAGAAAAAAATAAAAAACACAGCTGTGAATTATTCAGATAACAACACAGTATTATAAATCAAGTGTATGTAAACTTTTGAACGGGGTCATTTTTATAAATTCAACTATTGTTTTCTCTTGTGGACTATATGTAATCATCTTTTATGTGAAATATCTTATTCAATTCAGTACTAAATAAAAAATAACATGCATTTTGTATGATCTCTCTTATTTTGGTAAAATAATTAACATTTTGCAGATTTTGCAAGGTGTATGTAAATTTCAACTGTATATTCAAATGCACGATAATGTGACTTTTTTTTTATAGGTTGAGTTGGGGAAAGAGAAGGAAAGAAAGGCCAGGTATCGTGCTTACCAATGTGCCGCCATCATTCTGAGTGTGGTATTCCTGGTATTGGCCCTCTGTATCTTCAGCCTGAGATATATATGGAGCCCAAGCCCTGGGAAGGTAAGAGAAATCCAAATCTATTGTGGAGACCAAGAGATAGTATTGAGCATGATGCATGGCTGTGGATTAATTAGGAAATGATTAGAATAACAATCGTGGAATGGAAATGAAAGACACAAAAACATCTGCACACACTGTTTAGTATTCTTGGAACTGACTGAATCCAATCTTGATTTCCTTGGCATAAACAATAACATCACAGTGAGTTGGAGAAAACGGCAGAATGAATAGATAAATACATGGTACGTTTTTCATAATAAGATTGCTACAATAACCAGAACTGCAAAACATAGATATTATTCATTATAGTTCCTCAATTCTTGTTTATACCCAGTAATGGACGGAGTGTAAGTAATTGTCAATACCGGGGTGTCAACAGACACGCAAACCTTATGCTTCGGTGTACCGCGTTATGCATAAACTCTTCTCGAGGATGTAACTCGTTTAACAGCCAATTCTTTTAACGCGTTTGCTGAAGCTCCGCTCTAGTTTCTGCATCAGATATTTCACGCTCCTGCTTGAGGAGTCATCACTTTGAGCTGCAGAAGCAGTGAAGATTCTCACAGGGCATGTAATGGGCTTAATGACACTGGAAGTCTGGGCTGTGGAGATCGAGAGTGAGCGCTCACAGTCTCGAACTGCTGCGGTCGGCTAACTTAAGGCCTGTGTAGTCACTGATATCCAGCAACGACCAGTATAATGGTGCTTTAAAACACAATGATAGGCCCAACTGTTAGGGGGGTTTCTTCTCAACAGCAGTCAGGGGGAAATATTAGGCAAGCAATGTGTGTGTGTGTGTGTGTGTGTGTGTGTAAAATACACACTCACACACACACACACACACACACACACAGTACGCCTCAAGTGCTGACATCAACAATGAAACCTGAATGTGCAACTATTGCAGCTCGGGGCATCACAATTCTGTAGCTTAGATATGAATATTTCAAACCAACACTGCATATTTCATAAGCCCCGCCTCCCCTTATTTAGACTTGATGAAATATGAAATGTTTCTCGCTTTCCTTATTTTGCTAGGTAAGGCATCATCAATTATTTCCATGCTCTTAAAAGGTACAGCTCCTGACAAACTAATTAGAAGTCAATACATCAATAGAGCAGGAGATTGTCTTTGCCAATCCCTCCATGTGGCAGCAGGGAGAGGCAAAGCGGTCTCCTGTGTCTAGCTTTGCATAAACTGCTGTGGAAAGGTAATTTGCTCACCATATTGTATTTCAATATGACATAGTAACCGCTTGGGAACTTCTTTTAATTACTTACAAACATATGTTGTTACAGAAGCCCAGGGAAGATAAAGAGTTAGCCATCATTCTCAACGCTACTATGTGTTTAAGATGGGCGTGTGTGCGTCTGACTGTGCGACTGCGTGTTGTCCAACGCCGGCATCATGTTTACCATGTCCTAATTATTGTTCTACTTGCTCCTGTGGGATTAGACGCCTGTCATATCGGCGAATTTAAAGCAAATGCCTTTAAAATGAGACGTGTAGTAGCGCTGCTGCACTATATCCCAAAACATCTGCTACGCTAAGCTGATGTCATCTATTTTTCTGACCCTTCTGAAAGCCCGTTGTCTCTTAAGGAACCGTGGCTGACAGACGCACGTGCAGCACCCAAGCCGTGTTCTTTCAGGCTACCTTATCAGGCCCGAACCACCAGTGTCTGTCATATTGACCGCGGTGTCGGCGAACACCTCGAATAGATCACACGAGCAGCGACGGAGAGGTGCTGTGAAATTGCTTTCGCCGCACACGTCTGTCAGGCTCACGAGACGCCCCCCATTATTCAAGCTGAAATTACTTCGCTCACCTTGTTGCTATGTTGTGTTTGCAAGGCAGCCTCGCAAAATGTGCCCCCAACCGGCTCATAAGGACTTCTGTGTCCTGATGTGTATCTTAATGAACACAGTTGCACCTGCTCTCCAGTAATAGTGGCAGGTGCCGGGCAAGGAATGGCCCCCCCGAGCAGGTTTGTTTACAGACCTTGTCCAGCAACTGGGCCTTTTTTTGGGCTGTCGTGTCAGCCTGCTTGCAGGAAAGATGGATAGACTCCAGGAAGGCGTGATGGCAGCGCTGTTTGCTTTCTGAAAGTGCTCCTAAAATAGGCCAAATCTTTGTTTGCCCCTTCTCTCTCTACGTGTCGAAAATCCTCAGGTCTTCAGATCTTGTGGGAAAATAATTAGAGTAATGAAGCAGACCGGCCAATCCGAGCAGCTGCCTTTGGAAGCCCCTCCAGACGGGTGGTGCTTTTGGGTCTGCAATCTTCTTTTATTTCACTCATCAGACTCATTTATTCACTTATGAGCTCGTGTTTTTACCGGGCTGATGCAATAGTCTCTGACCTCCACCTGGCTGAAACAAACTGTTCCCTTGTAAAGCAGAGGCAGGGGAACATGACACATCCGCTCCATCTAGTCAGGGGCTCTCAGGTGGATTGTGAACGTCTGTAGAAGTGTTTTATATGTTTTCAGGCACTGCCCAGGATTCCTGTTAAGTATTATGAACAGAAAAATGAGAGCCTGTGCAAAGGTAATAAGTCTATAGCCATTTTTTGATGTTCCTGATATAACACATCAGGAACCAATGACATCAGAGAAAGACAAAATTCAAATTCAATTGATTTGAAATCTAATTAGCATAAATTAATTCATAAATTCATAAAAAAAAGCCATTTAATGGATTTTGTCAACAGCTTCACTTCAAACAATAAACATGGTTGTGTGCCATTCACAACTGAATTGAGGATGCAGAATTGTAATTTAAAGGGTTACTCCACGCCAAACTGAAAATGTTGTCATTAATCACTTATCCCCAGGGTGATTGTGGAGGATTGTTGAATAAAGTCGTTATTTGTGGGGGGGTTTTGCATACAAAATGTATTCTCGTAGTTTCCTAAAATTATGGTTGAACCCCTGATCGTGTTAATTACATTGCTGTCTATGGGAGGGTCAGAGAGCCGTCAGAATGCATCAAAAATATTTTTTCTTGTCGTTCCCCATGACGTTTCTTTTGTTATCTTTAATTTGTGTTCCGAAGATGAACGAAACTTTACAGGTTTCGAACGACATGGGGGTAAGTGATTAATGACAAAATCATTCATATTGTGGTGGAGTCCCCCTTTAAATTTGATTATAAGTAAGTATCGAATTTCAAAGAAATACTAACTTTAACCTGAATAGCAATGTTAGTGGAAAAAGAACTGGATGTTGGTTTGAGGAAGCCTTCAGTTTGAAGGTTTAAAAGCCTGTTAGAGAGAGATTTAATTTTCTAGAATGCATTACTTAAATTACAGTTCAGTAAATTACTCATACTGATATTCAAATCAAATTCACCTTCAAAATTTAAGTAAACTATCCAACCCAGGCTCATGAAAATATATGCCTCTATACACATTTCTGCAACACTGTAATTAACTACCTTGCTGCATTTTTCGCGGTAGTTCAAAGTGAAATGTCCAGAGAGTGGCGCTAAAACACACGTTCAATACGTGACCATGGCACGTTTTTATTATGTTAGGACAGGCATGTATTGCTGTGTTTTTATTACGCTGCTTGAGTTACGTATTGCGGCTCTTCAGAATTCAAATAGCCGGGGAGTGTCACTGAAGGTTAATGGTCTATCGGTCTAAACCCTAAAACAGGGTTGCCAGGTTTTCACAACAAAACCCGCCCAATTGCTACTCAAACCTAGCCCAAAAGTAGCCCAATAGCATTTTGAGGGGTGTCCCCCATTTAAAAAAAAAATAATTAACATTCCGGGGGTAAAATACACATTTTTGGGTGGAGTTTCCTTGGTAAAATTAGCATTCCAGGGACTAAATATTACTTTATTGGGGGGTCGCATCACCCCACAGACTTAAACAGTGTTAAAGTAGCCCAATTCCGTGGGAAAACCGTGGACTTGGCAACACTGCCCTAAACCTACCTGTTAGTATTAACAAATGCAAAAGTGATATAAAAACACATTTGCTGATGCAGGCGTGCTATTTTAAGTTCCTCATGCAGATTTGAGCTGTTTTGTCGAAACACAGTTTCACGAGGTTCGTACCGGCGCTCTTCACCTTTTGAAGTGCAACACCGTACCTACGTGAGCTACCAAGCAAACCTACCGATTAAGAAAACTCATGCATATGAAGCTATATATGTAACAACAGCGTTCAAAAGTATCACTTTTCAAATCGCGCAGAATTGTTTTGAAGCCATAATATTCTGCAAGTAATTCTGTAACAATTAGGCTTTATTAATCAAAACTCTGTACCCGTAAATCATAATGTGTGTGAAAAGGAATAAAAAATTGTTAGATTTTTACTGCCTCTAGAATTAATTCAAAATGGAAACTGCAGTGATTCATATATACAGGTAAGTGTTTTCAGTTTTGAAATGTAGAGGCACATATTTTCAATGAGCCTAGGTTGAAACTATTTCAGTAATGATTTGCGTTAATATTATTCATTTTATCACATTTACTGCATATGAATCACTAGACATCTCTCTTATTTATTATGATTCACACCTATTTCAGTGCCAAATTAGGAAAAAGGAATAAGAAAGGGGAAAAAATAATTGCATGATGTCACTGGTCATTCGTTGCTCTGGCAACAGCCGGACTGAAATCTATACATAACCAGCCGCTCCACAGCAAAGTCATATTAGCCTCAGTAAATTTTGGGAAATCTCAAATATCGCATTAGACATGTGTTCTTGGTCTGTGCAAGCAACACACATAAAATACTCCCCACTTCATTATGGACGTGCTGCCCATTTCCCTTGCCCTCCATTGCCTCTTCCTCTTTCCCATCAAGACATCGTCCCCTAAAAATCAGAGAACAGAACAAAGATCAGTTCTTTTTCTCTTGCGCAATTTAGATTCTGATTGAGCTTTCACATCCCGTTTCGATTCTACACAGGGTGCCAAGAACTAGTCCTGCCACACAGCTCTCTCAACATAAGAGTAGATTTCATCAGATTATCTTTTTTGAAACCGTTCTTAACACCACCCAGATCCACAGAATGTGCCTCATTATTTCAAATGGAATAAGGGTTAAATCTGTCAGCCAGATATGGAGTTAAATTCACAGTCATTGAGATGTGAATGGTAGTCGAGGTGAATTTCCCATTTTGACATGAGATCACTTTCTGAATTTTATCTATATAACAAGCTTAAAAATGAACTCAGTCACCCATCAATGTGATGACATTACTGGACTGAACCAGTTGTTGTTTTGTTGCTTCAATGTGGCACTTATCAAAGGTAGTTTCCCAGCATACCCTAGCAGATGTGCTTCTGTTAGTCAGTCAGAGTTAATAGCCCTTTGGGGGGATCCTGCTTGATTCAGTGATAAAATATTAAACACAAAGATGATTGGCATCTCCTAGTGGGAGCTGAAAGATTTCCAATGAGAGAGGCAATGCATGCAAAGTATTGACCCGCATACTAGTTGGGGGCTGGCATGTTGTTAAGCGTCATGTCTTTTAAATCATCAACAACAAAATTATAGCATAAGAAAATGTTCATAACGTCGGCAAATAATGAGATTTTCATGACCTGCTGAAAGCATGACATTTCCATGGTACCCGAGAAAATCATCAAGATGACAATAGGCCTAGTGTGTAAATAAAACATCACATAGCTAGCCTTTTCACTTGACATAGCAGCAATCTAGCCAACAGACACCTTGAAATTGATCAGTACATAATTTATCTCTTCAGCACATGTTGTATACGAGACAATCTGCCACAGTTTTTAAGTGAAACAGAAAACAAGAAGCGTCTGTCTATCACATAACAATGAACTACTTACATTTCTGTTTAATGTTTTAAGAAACTGGAATATGTTCAGATTGTTTTGAAGACACAGCCACGCTGGAGTTTTTACAAGGATTTTAATGACAAGATGGAAAAAAAATAAATAAAAATAAAATATGATGAGAAAAAAACACACCACCACAACAAAAGAATAAGACTGTAGTTGGGTTTCCATCCAAAGTTGCGAATTTAACTATCCAACAAGTCAAAGACAACAAAATCTTCACTCCCTTATAAACTGGCACTATATTACTAGAAAAAGTAGGAGAAGCCACTGAATATAGCAGTTTTAATATATTATATATTACTTGCGCCTCAGAGCGAGCAGACGAAACAAAATAAATACGGTCTTTGCTTTCGGTGGTGGATTCCTGCTGTTTGGGACTGCAGTCGTGTAAGATTCTGGGAGCCAATTATACAGAAATACTTTGATGACAGACTTTGCTCGGTCATTTAAGAATGACCATAACATTTCAGATGCGGTGCAACAAGATCGGTTCATGGGTTAGTCAAGTTATACCGTCCCATAGTGCGCAGTCACATGACGTTTTTTGATGCACATGGAGGAATTCGCTAAATGCGTTTCCATCTCCCATTATTTATATTAACCCTTTTTCACACAAGTCAAAAACTACCTCAAGCGAGCATAAAAACCTTTTTGCAAATTAAAGAATTTTTTTTTTTTTTTCAAGATTTGGCGTTTCTGTTACTCGTTTCTGATGCAATACTTCAAAATGCGCATGAAACAGGATGATGGAAAAATCAATATGAAAAAATATTGACTAATAAAAAATATATTTTCATCACAAGGCAAAAACTATGACTAAACTAAAAAACTTAAAACATTAAGACTCCAGACAAGTCTTTTTTATTTGACCGCTAGGGTGATCTCAGACAGGAAATAAAATCAAGCAATAAGTTTGGCGTCTCATCAAAGCCTTGAGGAGATAAATCGCTCCAGAAAACACAAAAATACAAAAAAAAAACTCACAGTGTCATGTTTGCATCCTAATAAGCTATATAAAGAAGTCAAAACGCACAAAAAGCTTAATTAGCGCATTATTGAATAATTAAACATGTCAATCTTTTATCTCACTCCTCACCACTGAGCTTTCAGTGGGAGGGAAATCAGATTGGTGGAACAGCAAAGATGAGGTACATTGAATAGCACCAATGACCTTGCAGATATTTTCCACAAGCTGTTGGAATGTGAAATGATTTTCATCAGCGATGTGGAGCTCATTCATCTACTAATGACACAGCCGAAGTCTGTAAGAAGAGTAAACACGAGGTGTTGATTCGCTCGTGCTCTACCTAGGTCTATAATTTTTTTGCTCTCTGCTTATAGAGGCATTGACGGCAGACAGCGAAATCAAGTCAATTTACCTCTTGAAAGAAAGTAATTTAAAAAACCCTCAGACAGTGTCGCTATTTGCAGTAAACACAGATGTATTCCGCACGCCAAGGTTAGAACTGAATACGGCTCTCCAGAAAGCTTGGCTTAGAGTATTAGCTTATTTTCAATATGCTTTGAAACTCTTCATCATTTAATAACTGGGCACATCATTTACAGATTTTAATGAGGCTAAATGATGAAACATTCAAAGATAGCTGATTGCATTGGGAATGTGAAAAATAGCCGGATGCATGTATAATACATTACATGTGCTGTGTGATAAAGCGACATTTAGAGAGCTCTCTGCTTCTTTATCCACTTGAAATCCTCAGTAAGTGGAAGACTGTGTTTCCATTTACACACCAAAGGTTAACACCATTTTGCCGCTGTTAACTTCAAAGCCATCTCGGCATTGAGAACTTTTTTTGTTGACAAAATCCTCCAAGCTCTGAACCTACTTGCTCTGCATGAGACCGGAAAAAAATAGCTGTCGACAGAGGCGCGAGCCAATAGCGAGCGAGAAATAGCGAGAGTACAAACACTTGATCATCAACGCTAAAGATACATGTTCTTAAACTTAATTCAGGGAGGGCTGTGATTTACGTCATGCAAAGCGTAGTCAGTATATGAGAAATCACTGCTAAAACACACAAATGAAAGGGAAAAACATTTATGGATGCATCATACTTGTCAGGTTGTGTATTTAATCATGCTACATAGTTGATTTGATTCATTCAAACATAGACCATGTTTTACTAAATATGTGAAACTACAATATTTTGGCAGAAATAGCAGATTCTTATAGATTTATTTATCAATTTCATCCCACTTTATATTAGGTGGTCTTAAATGTGTGCTTACATGAAAAAGTAAGTACAATGTATTAATTGTGTTTATACTGTATTGCAAAACACATTTGCTGCTATTGAGGTGGGATACGGGTAAGGTTAGGGACAGGTTTGGTGGTATGGGTAGGTCTAAGGGTGGGTTACGGTGTAAGGGACGGGTAAACAGTGCAACTATAATGCAATTAAAGAAATTAATTACAGATGTAATTGCATGAAGGTATTTTTTTTAAATATAAGTACAATGTAAAAACATGTATGTACACAGTTGTATTTAAAGTCGATTCAAGTTTTTAATTTAATTAATTACATGAGGTTTTGATTAATTAATCTAATTAACTGCAAAGTAATTTTGATTAAAATACCCACAAAAGATTATTTAAAGCTATATTTGAGTAAGAAAGTATCAAGTAGACATTTCAAATTGTAGCTTTAGAAAGAAATGTTTTAATTGATTCAACATAAAATTTATTACACATAAACATTTAGGCTGCAACGGCCTAACATAAACTACGAAACATAAAAGAAGATGATTTGAGAAACATCTCAGTATTTTTTGTTCATACAGTGAAAGTCATTGAAACCAAAAGAGCACCAGTCTTCAAAATACCTTCTTTTATGATCAACAAAAGAAAGGTTTGAAACAACATGATGGTGAGTAAATGATGACAGAATTAAATTTTTTGGGGTGAACTATCCCTTTAATAGTTTTATTATTATTATTATTATTATTTAATGAAATTATACTCTAAATAAGAAACTAAATCTGCCATCAGGTGGCGGTAAACATCTTTATGAGTCATTCATTCATTCATTCATTCATTTGATTCGTTTAGACGGCTGATTCATTCAGGAATGAAGTAAATGGCTCTTTTTATGAATGGGCCTTTGAATCATTGGTTCACATGATTCATTCAAAACATAGATTCATTCAGAAACTAAACACTGCTGTATTGCTTGGAGATGCGCAACAATTCTGCTAAGGTAATATGTTATATATTGCGTTCACAATATAACACAGTATCAACTTCTTGTTTACTGAACTGTTGTATAAAATTACATTCAAGCTTGTGATATTTGGGACAAAATCAGTACTCATGTCATATTGCTCTTGCTACCTGTGTGATATCATGTGATATGTGATATACTGTATATAAATATGAGACAAAACACATACAGGGGCATTTTTTGCACCAATATCTCGAATTTTAGGGCATACATGCGTTTATGGAGTTGTTGCCCTGCATCATATTTGTCAGCTGTCAACTATATGAACTACAAGATGACATACAGGTCTGGGGGTGGGGCCAGCGCGTTAACTGCGTTAAAAATTTTAATTGCGTTTTCATAACTAATTAACGCGTTAAACTGACAGCCATAATTTAAATGCAAGTGCATAGTAGTTAAGGCCACCTAATATAAAGTGGGACCGTTAATATGCAAGAAAATGTAAAAAAGCTCCTCAGTTGGCTACATTAGGAGCTTACGATAAAAACTTGTAACTAATACCTTGACATATTCTACTGCAGTCTTTATAGATTTTTATTCTGTCCACTACTAAGCTGTTCCTTCAGATCACAACTTTTGGCGCATTTACATTTAAAGCCTTAGTAGGAAAACTTGGCAAGCTTTGGTTCCAATCCTTTTTATGTAGATCTATGTCTTGAGCTAGGCTTTAGAGACCAAAATAAACTGCTGCCCCTCCGTTCACCCAAGGCAAAAGCACAGAGACCAGAATGTTGTTACTATGCGAGCGATACATGATGACTCCCATCACTGGGGCTTTGCAGCAGCAGTAATGCCTGAAAAACACTTTAAGAGCAGAGCGATTCCAAAGCTCTTTCTGGCCTCAACGCTTGCCTCAGGTCTCCCTGCTTGCCACGTTGCAGGATGGAGTGTCAGATAAGTAATATTCTGCTTTCAGAACAAGAGCTCCTATGAGATCTGCTATGAATGAAGCGAGGCTTACAAAACAAATGCTTTTAGGAGGGAAATTGTTGTCCAAACACAATTTTCCATTGTCTAGGCCTAAACATTCAAGCTTCTTCTGTTAGATTTATCCATGATGTTGTGTGGGCTACACATAGTGGAGTTATTTTGCATTCGCTACGCACCTTTTCATACAAATTAGCGGACTAAAATAGACGCTCTCTCAGAAAACCTCTAGTTTCTGGACCTTAGTCAATGGTTTTAAATGAAAACAGCTCCTTAATAGTTCTCCTCAGCCAAGCTACATTTCTCTTCTCATTAGCAGCTAATGCTGTTAATCAAATTATCCTGTGCATCTGAAAGCTTGAAAACAGAGCGTTTGCTCTCACGAGCAGTCTGAATGCCACTTAGCCACTGGAGTATTGAATGTCTTCAGTCAATTTAGTCATTGCTAGTGAGTCTGAGTAACAATCGGGGTCATCATGTCCTCTCCCACAGCAGGAGAGGTTACTTCCTTTGCGGCTACACGCCTCTGAACCCAGCTCTTAGATGGGCATTTAGCCCCATATTTTCCATGTGAAATCTGTTTTACATTCACAAAGAAGAATCAGAGTGTGCCAGCATTTTGAACAGCGTTTGATGAATATTTCATGCAGTATCCTGTACCCTATTATGACGGAAGATTGGCCTGCATTCTTACACTGCGAGGCCATTCAAAGGAACAATCAATTACAGGAATCATTGTGTGTTTTTCACTCCAATAGCAGTCACTCAAACCTCGCAAAAGAATAAGAGAAAGAAGAGGGGGGAGAGAAAAAAAAAAGTGTGAGATTCCCCAGTATTCTTGGGAAAGGTCTTTTGTCACCTCTTGGAGGTTTTATTTATAAACTCCACATCAGTTGTTTCCACCCTTCAGCACAGAGATATCAATCACGGTTGTGAGAGCAGAAGCTTGGGAGTGTTGCATCACCCAATGTCCTGAAAATGTTCTTTCGTCCTGTTGAAAGGGCTTTCTTTATTTCCTATGGGACAACTGTTGGAAGCTTCAGAGCAAAAAAACGATTTTCTTTTTTTCCTGCAAAGAATAACAGTGTCCCAAAACACATTCAAATATGCACGTTGATCTCTTTCAACTTATGTCATGCTTAAATATAACAAAAACTTGCATGTTTTATGACTCTGATATCACTTTTTAAGCCAGCTAGGTGAGTTAGCCCTACCAGAAGGGTATTAAACGGCACATGCCTGTTGATTTTCAACAGATCATAAAAGCAAACAATGATTCAAAGCGCAGCGTCCCAGTCCCTGAGCCTGCCTTACAATTGTGTGCTGACTAGGGAGAAAACGCAATTGCTCCCAATGCTCCGTGGTTCCCCTCCCTCCTGAACACAGCTCTATTACCCGCACAGTAGCTCAGATCAAAGTGATTTATCGCCAGTGAGAGCTCAAGTTGTTTAAAATGGCTGGTGCGATTAGTCATGTATGCGTTGGCTCTGAAGAAAGGGACCGGGGTGCCCCAGCAAATTAAAAGCAGCTGCAGATGCGAGTCAACCACAGCAAGGTGGTCATACGTGGCAAACGACAGCGACTCGCAGGGGATCCGGGTGGAGAAAGTGGGTCATCGCGCTCCCCTCGTGGAGAGACCCTCGCCTGTGAAGGAATTCTGAGTGAACCTCTAGAGTATAAATATAGAGGAATGAGCTTGCAGCTCTCAAACAATTGAGCTACTAGAATTCCTTCTCTATAATTGCTTGCGATTATGCATTTAAAATTCCACCGAGAGTCCGGCTCTTGCTATAAAGAGGCATTTTTTAGTCAATTGAACAATTTACAGTGAAGCATGGCGTGTGAGTAATTACATCTGTATTGTCTGCATCAGAGTGCACACAGTTAGCGTTAAGAAATATGCTCTGCATTATTGCATCACTCTGCGTCCACTAATGTGATTTGTACTGCGATGAGTGCCAGCCCACTCTCTATTGTTTATTATTTGTGGTGCACATTAAACGTAGCTAGTTATAGACAAGCAGTGATTCATACCCCTTCTGTTCTGCATCCAAAATGTCCGCAAGGGAGCTCACTTCTATTTTTAATAGTTAGCTGTGGCTTTCGGGTGAAGCAAAAGTTGATTTTAACTCTGCTGTTGACAGAGCTATAATAAGAACTGAAAGAGGCACAAAAGAGCCCTACAAAACAAGATGCTCTTGGCCTCGGTTCCTTATGTAAACGGCTGTAATTAAACATCCCGTAATAACAAGCTTGTGTATTTACACGGCATGTGTTCTAAGATTTCATCTGAGGTATCTATTATTTTCATATGTGCCTTTGATGCTGGGCCTTTCATTTTAACGAACAGGACCTTTGTGGGTTAGCGTAGCTGCTAGGCTACAAAGATATCGAGAGCTCTCAATTTAGACGGATGCAGACCAACTTTTGGAGGTCTTTCAAAAACTATAAACTATAACCTGACAGAAAGTGGATGGCGCAAAAGCCTAAACTCCTTGAGGAATAAATGTCACCATAACAGCATATTAGCTAGCGAACCATCGTTTTACCCGTTCCAAAACAGATGACTGTTGGGAAAGCGACCGCTTGTCTTCATCGGACATCTCCAGATGCTGTACTAAATGTATCTGGCAGCCCTGAAAGCATTCCCTTCGCATTTATCTAAACTGTAATGGTCATACAGCCTGACAAGCCTTGTCATCGGTGTCTACTTCCATAATTCCTTTGTCTCAGAACAGCAAAAAAATAAAAAAGAAATAAATCTGTGCCTTTGTCCCCACACCAAACACAAACATAGTGAGCGGTCTGCGGCTAATACCTGATATCTGAGGCTTTTGAAGGCAGAAATAAATGGAACAGGAAAACCATTTGCATTTCATAGAGATGAACCTGTGATGGAAATGAACTCGCTGTTATCTGCACCATTCAGGGCAGATAAAATGGAGTCAGACCAGATCAGGGCGGTAATGAAGAGCCCATCAATAGGCGAATTGTTATCTTTAGCGCACATTGAAATGAGAATATCATTTAATTCCTAGAATAATAACTACACAGTAGCTCACACAGTGGCTTTTGACATGCATTGAGCACATGTGAATGCCATCTGCACTGCTGTCTCCAAATGATCTGGAGAAGTTATTTCCTGAGGGGATCTTCATCTTACAGCAATATACCCTGGAGTTTTTTTTTCTTTCTTTCTTTCTTTCTTCTTCAGGGTGTCTCATTTTTTAAAGAATCCAGCTTTCATTATAGCTCATACGCTAGTGTCACTTCGTCTTTTCTATGAGATGAAAGCCAAGCTGTCGATCGAATGAAGGGTGTCTTTAATTTTCCTAATGGCAGAAGAAACCAAAGGAAGTAGGGAAGTTGTAAAAGTGGCAGTGTTGCTGTGGGGGCTGTTGTGACAGTTGCAGCTGTGTTCGTTTTGAATCTCTAAGAAAAATGTACTTCTTTTTCACCCAAAATAAAGGGGAAAAAAATGTGGAAAACAGAGATAGGCAAGTCAGAGGAGGAGGAAGAAAAAAAAAAACTCTCATAACAACATTTCAGAAGGGAGCTCAACCCCGGGGAGGAATTTGCTGTGCTCATGTGACCACCCATGTGAATAGTAGTTGTTAAATCATCATTCGCGGGAGTGCAGGGAGCGTGTGGAGAGCAGGGTTGCCGGAGAGAAGCAGAGGGGAAGAGACGACCGCACACCCTGCAGGTGATTCACGTATTGCAACCGAACCAGTGCTAAATCTACAGCTGTACTATATTTCAGAGGCAACTGAAAGCCAGTTAGTGTTTATTTCGTTGGGTGGCATCTGTCAGCCCTCCAGTCTGATGGATTTTTTCACTCGCTTTGTACACCTAAAACAACAAGGAACCCATAAAGCACAGAAATAAAATAGCAATTCTGAGAAGAATATAGATATTCTTGAGGCGCACGCTGAAAAACAACTCAATTACCGGAGTTTATCGCACTCCATGGCGGTGCAGCTGACACTGGTACGTCTCAGGTCTTCTTTTCAGCAGGGTAAGGACACAAGTGAAGTCATCGTCTCACTTCTGAATGACAGCCATCATGTTGCGCTCTGACGGGCGGTCATATCTCTAGGCCCTTAAGGACAACAAGGGGACACGCTGTCATGAGCATACTAGCCTCTCTCCTCCACTCACCTGTGACAGTGTCTGGACGACCTTTAACGCGCACCCTCAGGGGACCAGTAGGGCACGATGATGCAAACCACTCTCAGACTTCATTGGCTTCCTTGTCTGTTATTAATTCTCCTCAGGGTGGGTCTCTCCTGAGAGTCTCCGTATGCTGGGCCACCTAAGAGATCAGACATGCAGTAGATGAAAAGAAGTAAACGAGAACTCTGAAAAGTCCTCCACGTGTTATCTATCATGAATACTTGAAGTATATTAAAGCCAGGTGGCATCACCGGGAAATAGATTATTGGTCTATCTACTTGAATTCTCAGTGCGTAGACTGTCATAAGTCTGAAAAGCTCCTGTGGTGGTCACATGACATACCTGCAAAAATGTAAACAAAAGACTGCCTCTCAAATGCCTCTTTTATAAAGTAATGAGTTTGGCAGGAATTGAGAGCTCAAGGCCTACGCTCCAGGGATGATTTTAACAATATATCATGAGCAGACCCTGAACTCGCCAGTACATTCTTATGATCTCCCAGGGATACAATATTACATTTTCTCTGTCCTGTAATACAGCTATTTTTTGCTGTTTTGAGACCAACTAAGCGAATCAATATTGCCGGCAAAAAAAAAAATGTCTGGGAAATAGTGACATGAAATACAAGTCAAGTTGAAACGTATTTTAAAAATAGGGCTATCAGTCAATTAAAACAAATAATAATTAAAAAATTAATAATGTGATTTTCAACTAGGTGGACACCTGATCATCATTTAAAATTAAGTTGTTCAGCATTAAAAAAAAAGACATACTAATATACGATTTTATTAGACAGGCACCAATCGATCGGCCAGGGACTGGAATTAGCCGTTTTTCCACGTGATTGCCCCGGCCGGGCAACCTGCCGATTCCGAGCCGGTCTGTTTTGAGTGAGTATGTGAGAGAGACTCGTGCAGAAATCAAAACAAATAAGTGCATCGGCACTCATAGAAAGTTATAGATGTATACTGCAATAACAAAAAAAAAAACATATGATTTAGGTAAGCAACATTGCACAGCGTTTCCCTGAATACCAACGCTGATTTTATACAATAGTAGTTTAATTACATTTTACTTACCTTGACTTGCATTTTAGACATTATTGACTGTTTTTGCTCAGTTTTGCTGACGAAAATAGTTCCAATTAAAGCCACAACAGAACTGCTGGCTGTCTTCGAGCAACACAGCGGTGTTTAGTTACAGAATGAGTCCACGTTTTTGAACGAATCGGTTGAATGAATGACTCACAGTTATTTGCCACCACCTACTGGTGGTTTGGTTTCATATTTAAAAGTATCATTGCATTTTTCCCAACATATCTTATTAATCTTATAACATTATTTATAGGGCTGTCAAACGATTAATCGCATATAACATAAAAGTTTGAGTTTGCCTAATGTATGTGTGTGTACTGTGTGTATATATATACAAACACATTCATGTATATATTTAAGAAATATTTACAAGTATATGTATTTATTTTAATTTGTATATAATTTATATTATATATAATATTTTGTACATAAATAACATTTTTCTTAAATATATACATTAATTTGTGTGTATTTATATATACATAATAATTACACACACATATATTAGGCAAACTTTGTATGCGATTAATCATTTGACAGCCCTAATTATTTATGCATCTGAAATTTTGCTGTGTAAATGTATTCATAGAGAATATATGTAATTTAGTCCAGTTTGGGAGAAATGCAATGTTTAGTACATTTTTTTATTACGTTTTTTTTTTTTTTTTCATCTAAAAACGGTTTTCGTTTTGTATATGCTGTCAATTATAGTTCTTAGAAAGAAAATCAGAATCGGCAAAAATCGGTATGGGCAGGTCACACTTACAAACAAAAAAAATAAATAAATAATTGAAATCGGAATTGGCCAAGAAGATTATCAGAAAACCACTATATGTGGTTTCATATTTCATAAGAAAGGCTCTAAAATGAAGATAATTCAAAGACATTAGATTGTGTCAAATAAAAGTTTTACATTATACATTAAAAAAAAGAATTATTATTTGTTTTTCTCTTTCAGTAAACAGAAATCTAAATTAATGTACAGGTCAGGAAGCTTTTTTGTATCCTTTTATTATGCAATTAAAAACAATAAATGAACACCTTAAAAAATAACAACTTTAAAACTGTTATTTTTTTTTTGCTAATAAAAATATGTGCAATAACCTTATATTTATTTGTTACCACCTACATCTCAGTACATCCCGACATCTCATTCTATTCTATTCTACTCTATTCTGTTCTATTCTATTCTATTGTTCTTTTTCTATCATCTGCAGCACAACTGTATTTACAATTTATTTATTTTCTTAAATCTTATATTGCAATTTTTGTCTATTTATATTGACATATGTGTATTTTTTTATATTATTTTCTCTGTGTTGTTGTTGTCGTCTCTGTGCACTTGAAGTGACACCAAAACAAATTCCTAGTATGCGTAAGCATACTTGGCTATAAAGCTGTTCTGATTCTGATTCTGTAATAATGTCCATTATCACCTCAATTTGCAAAACTTTTAATATGTTGTGTGTAAATTCTGGCATGAATATGGTTAAATCAAATAATATTTAATCCTGCCATGCAAGTAGCATGATCACCGTAGGCTTTTTTAGTGTCAAAGTAAACACTGTATCACACGAATCAATGCAATGCTCAAGGTATCTTCATGATGAATGAACTAATGAATACATTTCTCCATGTTTCGCCTTGAACTCCAGTACTCTACCATAATGCTGAGAGCTAATTTACTTTCATTATCATTATTTCTTTGTAATATCTAGCCTTTTTGTCATCTATTCAGGTAACCTGAATAAGAAAGCACAGGGTAGACAAAATTAGTTAGGTTAAACATGGGGGAAGGTCTTTTGAGGTTTGTCATAATACAGGAGAGCAACAACAACAACAAAAAAAAAAAAAAATGGGGATTTAAAAAGCTCTGCGGTTTTAATCAATAAGAATGCCTGCAGTAGCTTCAAGCTGGATTGACACTGACAAGGTCTTCACAGGACACCCAGTTCATTAACTCTTCATCATGTTCTTAAAGGGGTAGTTCCCCCAAAATGAAAACTGTCATTATTTACTCAACCTCATGTCGTTCCAAACCCGTATTACTTTCTTCAGTGGAACGCAAAAGGAGAATTTCTAGATATACTTAACTGTTCAGTTCTATGTAATAAAAATGAATCGAGACTAAGGCTGTAACAAGGGTGCAAAAGTACCTTTTAAAGACATATGATAGCTTTGTGTGATAAACAGACTGATTGAAAGTCTTTTCAATCAATAAAGAGCAAAAATCACCCCCTCGAAATGCTGGAATAAACGAAGCACTATTACAAGCATTATATCGCAGTAATGGAATATTCTGTATTTCATTCTCTTTGCAACTCACTGTAGTCCAATCAGTTCTGCCATCGCCACACTCATACACATACGTCTTTACATAACTTCCTCTTTGTATATGGATGAATACAAATGCAGATCCGTGCAGAAGTTACTTTCAAGCTAATTTCAATACATTACCCTCTCCACAACAGAGCTGACAAACAAGTCGATATTAAATGATGTGTTTACTGCTCTATGCTACACTGCATAAAGCACTTTAATAATCAGAAAACACGCTGATTTGTGACATTAATCTTAATGTAGTATTATATTTGTGTGTGTGCATCTTTTGCCTTATGTCTAAGCATAACATATTACTCAGAATTGCCACTGAGACAGATGAGGGTGAGCTCAGCAGTGTAATTTCTCATCATAACACAACACACACATAAATATTAATAGCAGGGTTTTTGGCTGGTGGGCATGAATCATTTTTTGTAGACAGAGAGGAGCCACCCATGCATGCCCAAAAACAGCATTTAAGAAAGCGCTGAGATAAACAGCAATGCTGCGAGGCCTGGCAACGGGAAAAGTCATATAATGCTTCCGAGACCTTAGATAATCAGACAAATCAGACATTTGTTGAGTCTACTTGAAGCGCACTTACTGCAGCTAATAGAGGTCGTAATCATGCTGCCCGTCAGGCTGAGCAAACTGACTGGCTTTGACAAAAGACATGATTGTTGTGTTAATAAGAACTTGGAAGGTTTGATAAAGAGTGTTGATATTAATGGGACAGTTCACCTAAAAATAAGAATTCTGTCATCATCTACAGAATGATGTCATGTTATTCCAAACTTCTAAAACTTACTTTCTTTTGTGGAGCATAAAAGATGACTTGATTCTGGAAACTGTTATTGGCCATACAATGAAAATCAGTTGGGTCTAGAACAATCCTACAGCCCACTGACTTTCAGTGGAGAAAATTTTTTTTTTCCAAAATGAGATGCAATTAGAGCATCAAAGACTGATGCAGAAGAAAAGAAATTGATGAATAAAGTGTTGTTTTTTTTTTTTTTTTATAAACACGAAAAGTAGCTAGGGGTGGGCGGCATGGCAAAAATATATCACGATTTTTTTTCAGAAATATCACAATTCACAATTATAATCACAATTCTTTGTCATGTTGGTTTTACTATTTTGCCAAAATAATTTCCCTTTTTTTTTAAAAACAAAGCCTTTCAAGATAACAAAAAAGAATGGCAGACGTTTAGGTCAAAGTGAGCGAAGATAAACATCTTTGCCATTATTTTATCTATGCTATTAAAAAATAAGAACAAAGATACGCATTACAAATAAACATAATACAAATAAAGCAAACAGTGCTTTATTTTTCAGGTACAGTAGGTGTATTTAGTAGTAGCATTCAAGAAATTGAATTAACGTCTATAAACAGTGAAACACTATATATTTACACGCTATATACATCAGTTGTACATAGATTCTTATTAAAGCGACTGTATTAAAGTTCTTCGATCAAGAGCGGTGAGTGTTTTTTCTCTTTGTGGTTTGTTGTTTTATTAACATTAAAAGAATAGTTCACCCAAAAATAAAATTCTATCATCTGTCTGTCAATTTCTTCAGATAGTTTTAAACCTTAATGTTTTTTGTTTTTTTTTTTCTTTTTTTTCTGTTGAACGTTATCTATTTGATAATTTAGATTATTAAATTAAATGGGGATCAGCAACTGTTTGGCTACCCACATTCTTCAAAATATCTAATTTTGCATTTAGCACAAGAAAGAAATGTTTGGGACAACATGTAAGTGAGTAAATAGTGACAGAATTATAATTTTGGGGTGAATTATCCCTTTAATGACAAGCGACAGCATTTTAGTACAATTAGTCTGCTGTCCCTTTAAGAGCTGCACGCATCTAATATACAGGCACGCATCCGTTTTTCTCTCACTTGTTTACTTCCACTTTAGACATAAGCATTTGATTTTGTAGGTAAACCTTGTGTATTTTGACCATATTAGCACAATCAGACGAGATACATAACATAACTGTCTCCTCCAGACTGGACTACTGTAATGCTCTATTCATCGGATTATCCAGCAAGAGCTTGCAGAGATTGCAGTACATCCAGAACAGTGCTGCTAGGATTTTAATGAGAGTTCGCAAATATGACCATATTACACCCATCCTTAAAACACTACACTGGCTTCCTGTATCATCCAGGATTGTTTATAAGGTCACTCTTCTTACCCACCAGTGTGTCCATGGAAATGCCCCTTCATACCTCAAGGAGCTTCTTACTCCACAAACTACTGAACGTGGACTTCGTTCTGCTTCAACTTACTTGTTAAAAATTCCCAGGACTAAGTTGCGTACTATGGGGGATCGAGCCTTTTGCTCAGCTGCTCCATGTTTGTGGAATGCACTTCCTGAACATTTACGGATTCCACAACCAGTGGATGTTTTCAAACGAAGACTCAAAACCTATCTTTTTGGAAAAGTTTTTAAATGATTTTATTTTTATTTGCTTGTTACCTTGTAGCACTTTGGGATTCTGTGTGAATGTAAAGTGCGTTATAAATAAAATTTATTATTATTATTATTAGTTCAGTAATTAGGTGCTATTCGACTGGATTTTATTGCACGCGCACTTCAGGTGTACGCGCACTGGAACATCACCCATATGAAATGTTTAACTGGCAAGGCTTTAAAACAAATAATGTACGTTTGTGATTGTGAATAAGTGCAGTGCCCTGTGAGCGTAACTCTACCGCTGAGTTAACACTGATGTAAATGTATGTCGAGTTGTACAGTATATTGATAGGGAGGCGCGAGAACTGCAACTGATAGAATAGCTCAGTACTACGATATTTCTTCAAAAGCAGATCGTGGAGATATTTTTACCGTCTACGATCAAAAATCATCATCACATCACACCCCTTCTCGTAGCTTCATAAAATTAACAATGAATGCAATAGTTGCTGTCTATGCAGGGTCAGAAAGCTCTCAGATTTCGTCAAAAATATCATAATTTCTGTTCTTACTGTTTTGGAACGACATGAGGGTGAGTAACATAATTAACGACAGAATTTTCATTTTTAGGATAAACTATCCCTTTAAAAGAAAAAATGTCTCAATGTCAAATTTTCAGATTCCACTTGATATTTTATCTCACACAATGAAATTGTAAGGTCCACGCAGTTGGCCCAATGGAGGTATCCAATGGTGGATGAAGGTTTCTTGCGTGTTCTGTCTCTTCAGCGCACAAAGTTATTAAATTTTGATTAAATTCAAATCTGACTCCATTTTATTATGACCTCACATTTGTGTTAGAATGCCGATCATTATAGATCCTTCATAGGATAATTTATCTAGACATTTAATGATTCTATTTACTTTTTAATATTATTATACTCGTTCATTTGGGTGCTCATGCCGCTCAAAGATATCGCTCCGGCCGTTAGCGTACCTTATGGTCACATTCTCATCAGTCTTGGATATTAGACAGAGGTAATTGACTAATACTTAAGACGGCCGCCGCTACACTTGCTCATTCTAAAAGTACTTTTATTTAGTCCCCATAGATCTGTACACACTTGAATAAAGCAACATTATATCTAGTCAGAGGTCACGACCACTACTATAGATGTAAGCCGACCAACATTACTTCTCCGATAGTAGCTTTGGTTTGGTCATGCCATGGTCTCCCATGTACACTTAGCTAGAGTAATATTTCAGTAAACAGAGGTTAGGCTCACCCTATTTAGGTTGGTCGAACAACTTTCAGTTGACCTAAACGGAAATTCCCTTTTAGCCCTTACAGTCTAAGTACACTTGAACTAATACCAAGTGTTAGCCGAATCTCTAAAGATACAGTTGGTGTGCCCTATGCTCCATCTCAACGGAATTTTAGTCCGTTACTAACCTGATGCAAGAAATGCGGTAACAAGGATACATCGTAATCTACTAGAGTTAATAATTACAGAGTAAATAAGAATAGCACCAAATGTAACAATTTATTAGCAGTCAGGTAAATATGTATTATGCCAATTATACAGCCAATTCAAAGATATCAAATCAATACAAGAAATCTCCAAGATGAATCTAGGAGTAAGATGCATACCTGACTTGAGAAAAATACATAGTACGAAGTGTGTCAACACACTTCGTACCATGGGCTCATTCTGGCTACAGAAAGCGCCCTGATCTTCTTGCTACACTTCTTTAAGTACTTCAGACCCAGACAGACATCCCCCGAAATGGAGACAGGAACTAACAATTTGAATTTGCATTGATCAAGTCCTAGACTTGATCGTTTGCACCTTTTGGGGACAGATGGTAATTTGCATAAAAGACACTGGGAAATAGTACACCCTCAACAGTGAGCAATATATCTCTGAACTCTTAGGATCTGTTTACCTTTTAGTTTACTTCTTGTGAGAATGAGACCATTGTACCAGACACACAGTGACAGTTCAAATGATACCAAACATGGCTATGGATATCATTTGTATTCATATAGAACATTATATTATGCTATTGACCATTCTAAGTGAGCTGAGTGAGAGGAGATGGGTGAGGGGAAGTGGATGGAAGGTGGAAAGGGACTTTCTCACATCTTCTCTCAGTGAGATGTGGAAACAAATGTCTGTATCTTAATACACTGTGTGTGTATTGTCCGTCTCAGAAGATCAAGGTGTCTGAGGTTCTGTAAACCTTACAAAATCCAGTCAGCTTTATATGGGAAATGGTATTGCTGCAGAGCATATATTCTATTGCCACTTTTAATTTGGTATGTTGGGTTGTATGTATCCGAACAGGTATATGATCATCAGTATAAAGCTGTACTGGATGGAATGGAGACTGAGAGCATGATGGAAATCTATCCAGCTCAACGCATCGAGATCTTCAAGATGGGAAACGGCACTGATGAGGTCCTGGAGGTGCATGACTTCAAAAATGTAAGGGTTTACATGACATACATGTGAAATATTTTCATTGTGATTTGACAGATTCAGCTCACATTCCTGCAACCCGAGTCTCAGCCTAGGAACTGCTGTCAAAATACAGAGAGAGCGTTTTTCTTTTTCTCTCAGACTGATGATATTGAATCTCTGAAAAGCACTGTGCTAAGCAAAAGCAAACTGGCAACGATGACATCTCACATCAGCATTCAGACACACTTGTTGCTGGCCCCATCTTCTTTCTAAATTACTATGGTCAGTGGAGCAAAGCCACAAAAGAGATTAGTTTCATTCAAGGCATTGCCATGGGAAACCAGAAAACAAGTAAATAGGTAAAATCATTCAAATCACATGTTGATATAAATGAAAGGGGAGTTGGAGCACAGAGGCCTTTTCGGCACTTTTTGCAACTTCTGGCTCAGGGCAGACTTTGGAATTGATTTTTGTGAAGGAGGGATGTTGCAAGTCATTACACACACTAAAACTACAAACCATCTCCACAGAGCCTGAAGGCTACAGCCCATGAATGGAAATGTAGTGGTAATGCCAACAGAAACACAAGCAAAATCCTTTCTCTATTGTTTTAGACAAGTACTCTGAGTGTCCTCCAGAAACTTAAAAGTAATGATGAGAATTCCACAACAACAGCTTATAGAGTAAGCCAAGGAGACACATCGCATAGACTGTGTTATGAACCCAAAAGTGTCCTTCAGCAGGAGGAAAGGAAATATTCCAGTCATTTATTTTAGTGCAATTTAGTTACCGATGCTGGGAATAAAATGCGGCGTTACTATCATTTTCATGTTGCGTTCTTCTTCTGAGGTTAATTCTGGCTTATTCCTCTCAGTGCATCTTCTTCCAGAAACGAAAAGTAGCCGAGATGAACTTGATAATTGTTCACATCTGTTTACAGTGGTGATGTGGGTGTTTACCTACATGTCAGCACGTCTCACGTGGATGTTTGAAATTTGAAAAGCAGAGCTGCTCATGGGTGTGATTACATTAGAGATGAGTGTAGACTGTAAAAACCGGAGCTCGCGTTGGTATCATATGGATTACTTCATCAGAGAATATTTGTTTTCAACTTGACTTACTTCATTTAAAAGTAGACATTTCATGCTTTCTATATATACAATTCATGTCTGTGAGGCACATATTCGCAGAGTTTAGGGTTGTTTTATTTACGTGTCTATAAAGAGAGGTGATGGAGACAGAGAAGGAAAGAGTGCACCCTGTTTAGTTTATTTATTTTACAAAGGCACATTAGTTACTATTTGAGAGAAGTAACTAGTAACTATAATTAGTAACGTGCCCAACACTGGTCATAAAACATTCTATATTTTAATAAATGCTGTTTTTAAAACAACATATGCTCAATGAAAATACATGCCTCCATTTATGCAAAACTGTGTATGATTGTATTATTATTTATTAAACTGTGTATGATTATGATGTACAGAGTTTTGAATAATAAAGCCTAATTTTCTTGCAGAAAACAGTTACTTGCAGAATATTGTTATAAACTGTAAAACTATTTTAACATCCTTTGCGATTTGAAAACGTTTACTTTTGAAGGTTTTCGTCACATAGCACAGCTGCATCAACATGCATTTTTATATCACTTTTGCATTTGTTAACACTATTGGTTAGGTTTAGGGTTGGGTTTGGTGTAGGGGATATTTCTAACACAATAGCGCATTAACCCTTAGCGACACTGTTTTAGTGCCACTCTCTGGACATTTCACTTTGAAACCGGCGTGAAACCTGCCGTAAGGTATGTAATTACGGTGTTGCAGAAATGTATCCACCTTATTTTTCAGTGCGGAAGTAAGCTGTTTTCTGGTAATGTGTTAGACGTCCAGTTCATAATCCACCATAGGGAAATAACCAGAAGAATATCGAAGTGCAGTAAACGGTAAAACAGTTTGCACTACAAACCAGTGTGTTCATAATTAGGATAATACATTAAAACAATATGGTAAGACACACCAGTTTGCAATATCAAGCAGCAAAACTTTTTGAGCTTTTTGTGCAGCTAAAAATAGCTGGAAGTGGATGAGACCGGAAGCCAGACACAAAAAAAATGTACAAATGGCTGCACCCACACTTATGGGAAAAATAAGGTAGATACAGAGGCAGTTATTTTCATGAGCTTGGGTTGTTTTAAAACCTATTCATGAAAGAATTCTAAGGTGTCAAAAATATTACTATGATCAACTTTGATAATAATAATAACAAATGTTTCTTAAGCACCAAAATATTCTTTCAAAAACAATTATCTTACAGACCCCTAAACTTTTGAATGGTTGCTTATGCAAATGTGACAACTGCACAACTTTGTTTCTTATAACTTTGACTTTGTCAGTGTGACTTTTACATTTTTTACTCTGAGGTGGACACAAAGTGGAAAAGAGCTAAAAACAAAAGGATTTCCTAATGTACAAATGGCGCATTTTTCTCCAATCGTTGTAGTCTTGTAAAAACCAGTTACAAAAGTGGCAGAGAGCAAGGCTTTAAATGATTTTGCCTGATAATCACCGTCTCTGTCCATCAGTGTGGAGAATAACAATGATTAGTTTGTCCTACAGGAAGACAAGATGAGCTATCTTACCACCCATTTGATGATACAAGAGGTCGGTAAAGATGCAGGGGGAATTTCTTAACAAAGTCAAAGCCCGTTTCTAACACCCTAATACAGAAACAGTATACTGCCAGGGTCAGTTTCCCAGACACAGATTAAGTCCGGTCTTAGATCTAGTAATGTTGTTAAGAGCGATTCGGTTCAGTGCTAATTCGGTTTAGCGCCAGCCCTCGACTTCACCTGCATTCAGGAAGCAGTATTTGTTGTCTCTCACACCAATAACTGGTGGAAACAGGTGTGGGCATCTACATACGAGTAATGTGCCAATGATTGGAGCAGCGCTCCTTTGCCTTCTCTGCCAATTGCATCATTCGGTGCTTCCATTCGAATAATTGTCACAGAGCATGCACACATTTAATCTGGCTAATGGCAAAGCTGTACTTCAACACTCTTTCTTAAATGACATTCTTTTCCTATTTTTTATCCCTGTAATGAAGAGTCTCTCCATTTTCCAGTTGACCAGGCTCAGCAATAAATGCATTTCATCAGACGATAGGTCCGTCTTGCGTGCAAAAGCAAACCATTACCAGAAATTGAAGAGCAATTTGTCACAATGATTTTCGGCACAAACAATGCACTTTTCACTCCTCTCGTAACCGTTTCTTTACTAACCGGTGAGCTTAGGTGAAAATGACAATTGTTAGTATGCAGTCTAACAGTAGTTGCAAAAGCACAGAACACATGATTCTTCCTCCGTTAATACTGCAGTAATAATAATTCGGCTCTGTCTGCGTGGCACTCACTCTCACTTTCCTTATGCTACAGCGGCAAAACGAGAGCAACTTAATGTATTCCCGAATGCAGGGGGATATTGTTTTTATCCTTCCGAGTGAAGAGTCTGTAACGCGATAGCCTTTATTTCCTTTCGAAGACTACTTTCAGACAGTAAAGAACTTTCTTCAGATGCTCCTGCTAAAATGGGTTTTTCTCTTTTCAAGTGTTAAGCAACAAATTCTGTATGGCAGACCATCAGCTGTGGCTTTCAGGAAAAAAGCTCCTCACTTCACCAAACAGATTAGCTTCGCAACACAGACCATAAGTGCTGCAAATCAATGGGCTTTGCCTACATATAATCATGGCTTCGGCGGTATACCTCTCTACTGGCTGGGGCTGTAGACCAATAATCTTGAATTGGCTGGGAAATGATTCCCGTTGCTTTAGTTATATAACATTCGCTATATCTGTGCTGCACTGAAAGGGCTTCGAGGTGCTTTTGTAAGAGTTTTTGAGGTCAAATGCTGATTTTTTTCAAATCGTGAAATGAACAGTCAGTCAATCTCATTAACATCTATGTCTTTTAGGGCATCACAGGCATTCGTTTTGCCAAGCACCAGAGATGCTACGTCAGGGCTCAAACCAAGGAGCTGCCCAAGCTGGACTCAAAGACAATCGACGCTGAGGTATTCTAATTTCTGCTTCCTTAAAACAGGACGAAAAACATCATGAATTTTGCAACAGAGTGCGAAAAATAAAACTAGCTTCAACCATCACCATTTATCCGCAATCCAACTAACCAGCAAACCCACCCCCACCGTCTCATCATCCCCTCCAGCATTTTCCACAAAAGTATAAACTTGGGTCTCCTGTGGCCGTGAATCCATCCGAAAGTCCACAATCCCATAACCCCTTTGTGGCACACATCAAATGGTGTTTGCCGTCAATCCTGAACTAATATTAATTTTTAATCATCTCCTCTGAAGCCTCAGCCCAAATAGCCTTAAGGAGAGAGAGAGGGGTCCTTGGGAAAGGTAAGCCATTAAAATGGTATTTGAAGATGTTTGCTCCGTAAATTTCACTTGACTCAGGGCTGAAGTGATTCATCTCTGTTCTCCTGCTCTAATGGCTGTCTGTGATGCTCGGCAAGAGTGATGGGCGAAATTCTATCAATCACACATCCAATTTATCGGTGTCACAGAGAATGGCAGGCGGTTTTCGAAAGCGCTAAACTCTCTTTCCGTCGCAGTTCATATCGAAAATCGGGAAGTGCGGCAAAGTGTCGCACCTCTCCGGTTTGTGTTAAAAACACAATGATCTATTGTTGTCTCAAGTTGACTTTTGGAACAGAAGGTATTATAGGCAGAAACAGCCTGCATGTTCTCTCCCTCATCGTTTTAATGTCTAATCCATGTTTACAGATACTAATTGCGAAGCAAACGCCATATGTCGCTGCCATTTCTCCCTTTTTTTTGCTCATTGTGAAACCTAATTAGATTTTTCGGCTAAGCTTTATTTCGCAGATGTGAAATCAATCAGAGTTGGCCGGGGCTGAAGCAGTGGGGCTAGAGAGAGAGGGTAGATGGAAAGAGAGCGAGAGATGCGCCTGGTTCTCGAGGGGGGACGGGGACACATGGTGCAAGATGGAGCAAGCTGTTCCTACCATAAAGACGCAGCTAACCAGGAGAACATTCGCACAAATGATCTCTCATTTATTGGATAAACAGACTAAAGAGTGTAAAATGCTAAAAATGCAAGCTGTGGGCTTCACACGAAGGTGACAGAATTATTTAGGCTTGCTAACTGCCTATTTACATTCCTGCTTTCTCTAAATCTTTGATTATATACATACCAGCATGGAGGCCTGAGATAAATCAGAATGCTATTGAAACCAAGGACCGCTTGCGCGTGGACGATAGAGAGAGAGAGGAGCAGGCCATTCTTTCCAAGGTTGTGAGCATGTAAAGGAAGTAGAGGTTAAAATCCACATTATTAGCTCCAAGTGCAGCTGAGCCGCAGGGCATGCGACTGTGGTCCCAGAGCAAGCTGCCTTAACACGCTTCACCACAAAACAATGCTGGCTGAGGAGAAACTGCATGCCACTGATAAGGAAATAAAGCAGCCTGCGAGCACGACCAGGTGACAAGCCGAAATTGTATGCTGCCAGTTTGTTTACCATTTTCAATTTATTCAGTCTGGGAAATGATGAAAGCGGTAATCCCTGAACTTCCCTCTGGTCTCCTACTGCCCAAATGTCTCAGATGAAATCACGGCCTGTCTTCCAGCACAGCCCTTGAGTCTTTGGTAATTTGGTAACTACCTCTGTTGCTATTTATACTTTCCTCCCTTAAAAAAAAAAAGTTTACATGAAGTCATGAATTAATTATGTTAGTGTAAAATACTCTTATTTATTATATAATTATTCTGCCTAGTCCAGGGGTTTTCAAACAGGATGCAAGGGAGTTAATGGAAAAGATATGCTTTTTACAATATAATTTTTATTTTAAAATCCATAAATACTTTATTTCCACAGCCCTAGTTTTTAACATTAAGAAAACCCTTTTTTAAGTGTTAATCTCTCTTTACAATGTAAACATTTTCAAGAAGACAAAACCGCTGTTTTTATATTTTAGAAAGAGGGATCATCAGAAGTGAGTCATTTTATTTGGCATTAAATTTCTTGGATCCATTAAGATACTTGGCATTAAATAATTGACAACCCCCGGACTAGCCCAAAGAAAGATATCTTTCTTCTCCTATTAATCTCAGAGGCATCCTTTTGGAAAAAACATACTTTGAATTCTGCATTTCGCTCATGGGTATTCTGGACACAACTGTTTTGAGCCAATCACCTTATAGGCATACAGTACTGTTCAAATGTTTGGGAGTGAGCTTTTTTTTTTTGTTAAGAAATCATCACCTTAGGCATACAGTACTGTTCAAAAGTTTAGGGTCAGTTTAGTTTTATTTATTTATTTAAAATAAATGAGCATTTTTGCTCTAGCAGTTTTACTCTAATTGCACAGAAAAGGACCTATACATTGCCCTAAAGTGAAATAACTGAACATAAAAATATTATTTCAGATGTAAATTGTAGACAGCAGTTAAGGGCTTTTGCATCTGAACTTTTCATATGTACTGTTTTAATATTTGGGGTCAGTAATATTTTTTAAAGAAATGTATACTTTTATTCAAAAATGACAAATTAAATCAATTAAAAGTAAAGCCATTTATAATGTAACAAAATATTTATGTCAAATTCATAATGTTTTCAACATTGATAATAAGAAATGTTTCTTGAGCATCAAATCAGCATATTATAATGATTTGTCACTAAATACTGGAGGAATGGCAGCTGAAAATTTAGCTTTGCCATCACAGAAATAAACTATATTTGAAAATATACACTACCAGTCAAAAGTTTTTGAACAGTAAGATTTAAATGTTTTTTTTTAAGAATTCTCTTCTGCTCACCAAGCCTGCATTTATTTGATCCAAAATACAGCAAAAGCAGTAATATTGTGAAATATTTTTACTATTTAAAATAACTGCTTTCTATTTGAATATATTTTAAAACGAAATTTATTCCTATGGTCAAAGGTAAATTTTCAGCATCATTACTCCAGTCTTCAGTGTCACGTGATCCTTCAGAAATCATTCTAATATGCTGATTTGCTGTTCAAGGAACATTTATTATTATTATTATTATTATTATTATTATTATTATTATCAAAATTGAAAACAGTTGAGTACATTTCAGGATTGTTTGAGGAGTAAAAAGATCCAAAGATCTGCATTTATCTGAAATTAAAAGCTTTTGTAACATTACACACTATACCATTCACAATCCCAGTATAATTCAGTATAATTTTTATATAGAGAGAGAGAAATTAATACTTATTATTTACCATGGATGCTTTAAATTGATCAAAAGTGATTATAAAGACATTTATAATGTTACAAAAGATTTCTATTTCAGATAAATGCTGTTCTTCTGAGCTTTCTATTCATTAAATAAACCTGAAAAATTCTACTCTGCTGTTTTCAACATAATAACAATAATGTTTTCTGAGCAAATCGGAACATTTGATGTCTGAAGGATCATGTGACTGGAGTAATGATGCTCTAAATTCAGCATTGAAGTCATTGCAATAAATCTGATTTTAAATATATTCAAATAGAAAACAGTTATTTTAAAAAGTAAAATTTTTTGCTGTATTTTGGATCAAACAAATGCTGGCTTGAGCAGAAGATAAAAATCTTACTGTTCAAAAACTTTTGCAATCGCATTTTTTGCAATCGCAATTTACAATCGCATTTGGGATCGTTTGAAGCCGCATTTACACTACATTTTTGAAGTTCAAAATCGGGGCACCATAGCAGTCCATTATATGGAGAAAAATGCTGAAATGTTTTCCTCAAAAAAACAATTTCTTTATGACGGAAGAAAGAAAAACATGAACATCTTGGATGACAAGGGGGTGAGTAAATTATTTGTAAATTGTTGTTCTGGAAGTGGACTTCTTCTTTAAAGCTTCTTTTTAATGGCCATCAGTAGAGAAAGAGGCATTTTGATGGTGTGATTTCAGCATTGACCAGCAGGGGTCATGCTAACTGGGCCATGCTATTCAGCCAAACCTTGACCCCTTGGTCGAGACATAATTCAGCTTTGCTGTTTTCCCTTCAGTGGCTCTTCCGCAACCTTTAGATGTCTCAAGAGAACCCACCCTTAAACTTATCTGGCTAATTTCTCAAAACTGTGATGAAATGTTGTAGGATCAGTGCCCTAACCTTTGTTTACCCATATGGAAGGCACGCTTTGCTTGAACAGTCAAGATGGCCAATTAAAGCGGTCTGCTTGCACCGCTGGCCCTCGTTTTAATTTTAGGCTAAAACAGCATCCTCCACCGCTTGAGTCATGCAGGCTGTCCTCCTAGTCATCATTAGTTTAGCGTGATTTGAGGGAAAGGGGGCCGGAGCAAAGAAACCGTCTCAAAGGCGCAAAGAGTGAAGCTTTTAATCAGGCGGAACTGGAACCGCTACAGGTCAGCGCCGTGTCACTTCCCAACAAACAAGAAACGGCACCAAAAATGACTTCTAATAAAACAAGAGCAGCGGGATGAAAAAAAGAGGGCTGAGAGGGAGAGCAAATGGAAGAGAAAGAGGGGAATCTAATATAAATGATAGCAGCTCAGACAATAGCCTCAGGATTCTACATCAAGCTTAACTAATGTGCAATTAAGCTTTAGACTGGGAGAAAATCACCTTGTAAAAATATTTGTCATGTGAGCCGTTTCTCTGGTCTCTGCGCTAATTAACAAGGGAACGTAGCAGAGTTTGTTTGTACTTCTATTTACACATAACTACAAGCACAACAAACATATACCTCATGTGATTACATTACCCAAAGATGCGTTCTAGATCTCAATTAGATCAAACTGACATAAAATAGCTATCATTAAACAATAATAATTTACTTAACAGCTCATGAACTACAGAACTAACAAATTAAGTATACTAATATCAGTTGTATAATTAGTTGTATAATGGGTGACGGGGTGGATGCACCACAGCCTACTTCAATGCGCCCCGAGGATTGAATAACACGTCAGTCCTTCCTTAGACCAACACAGCAGACAGACTTTAAAGTCATCTTAAAGTCAGATATATTTTTGTACTCTGACTGCTGTACGAATTAAAATGCAACACCACCAGTGCCTGCAGAAAAGGGCTTTTTTTCACAGCTAGGGAAGAAATAAGTGTGTTTCACAAGAAGGTACAGCTATGGTCTTTAAGAGAGGTCAAATTAAATATTTTAGCCATGGTCAGCAGTTAGTTCTCTGTTCCCTGCAGAGAGAGAGTGAAATGATCCAAGGCAATAGCATAAAGCAGAGACTCCAGCTTTATCTTGCTTGGGCTGTGAGAAGGAGACTTTGCATGCCTGTATGCGCAATAAACTGACAAGCAGAAATGTGTTTGGAGGGTATGAAAAGAATTGGGTCAGTTTCAATCAAGCTATACAGGCTGAAAGCACAACTAATGTATCAATACTTTACCCTTGATCCCCACATACAAATATTGATTCTAAGTGTTTTGTTAAACTAGTAGTTTTATTATTAGAAAAGAAAAATCAATGCATAAAATAGGCTTTGAAGTGAAAAATATGAACTGTGCAAACCGCTCACACTGCTGACACTCACTCATGGCGTTCATTTAAACAGAGACTGCAGCGCTAACCGGAGGCTGTGACAAAGAAACATCATTCACATTAAAGCGTAAATGAGGTTATTTATTATAACGGGTTTGTGTGATGATTGATTAACAATTCAGATTATTTAAAACTTTAAACTAATTGTATAATTGTTGTTAAACAAATCAATTGTTGTTAAACTTTTATCCTCAGATATCATTTAAAAAAATGATATGAGTATGAATGATCACTTCCAAATTTAGCTTCAGTGGTCATCTGACCTCTGGTGCAATGCAGTGTATGGAAATTATGAGATGATTTAACACAAATTTAAAGAGTTGAAAATTCTGTCATTAATTGCTCACCCTCATGTCGTTCAAAACCTGAGCTTTGTTCATCTTTGGAACACAAATAAAGATATTTTTGATTAAATCCGAGAGCTTTCTGACCCTGCATAGACAGCAATGCAACTACCATCTTCAAGGCCCAGAAAGATAGTGAGGACATCATTAAAATATTCCATATGACATCAGTAGTTCAACCGGAATTTTATAAAGCTACGAGAATGCTTTTTGTGCACAAAGAAAACAAAAATATTTTTATACAACAGTTTCTTCTGTGAGAACCCAGATGGCATTGTGCCTTGTTTACAAGCAGCATAATGGTACTGTCGTGAATGTGTGTTGAAAACTGACAGGGAAGAGAAGAAATTGTTGAATAAAGTTGTTATTTTTGTTTTCTTTGCATACAAAAAGTATTCTTGTAGCTTCACAACATTAAGATTGAACCACTGATGTCACATGGACTATTTTAAAAATGTCCTTACTACGTTTCTGGGCCTTGAACTTGTCAATTGTGTTGCTCTCAGGGTCAAAAAGCTCTTGGATTTCATCAGAAATATCTTAATTTGTTTTCTGAAGATGAACAAAGGTCTTACAGGTTTAGAACAACATGAGGATGAGTAATTAATAACAGAATTTCATGTTTGGGTAAACTAACTCTTTAAATACTGAGGAAGCTGTATTGATACCATCCAGGTATTAAAAGCTACTGGAACTCATTTCTATGTTTAATATACTAAAATGTAATGTTTAATACTATATAATAATTAGGGGTGTAAATGTTCACAAAATTCACCGTTCGGTTCGGTATGACACAGTGGTGTCACGGTTCTGTAAGTTTTGATACAGCAAAAAGAAAGAAATGCAAGAAAAATTTCCTTGATTTTTACAAAAAATTTTTTTTATTAAAACTAACACCATAAAGTATGAACTTTTTTTTACTTTGAACAATGCAGTGTGCCGAACAACAGTCGCATCTCAGATCAACAGTAGGGGTCAGATTTCATTTATCACGTGAGGAGAGTGAGTCGAGCTGACAAGTGACATGAGAAAGACAAGAAGTTGGCGATAGATGTCTCGAAACGAAATACAAAAGTGCCTGCTTTAACAATATTTTTTACTTTGGAAGGCCTTTTGCCGTTTATCCAAGGTGATTTTAGAAGCTTTTTTTAACATTGTGTTTGCTGATTTTCAGTGTTTTATATTTTAACTTTGTGTAAGTTATTCCCTCATGTCGTTCCAAACCTGTAAGACCTTCAAGAAAAATCCGAAAGCTTTCTGACCCTGCCCTGGTGAAAAAAACAGCATATGCTGGTAGGTATGTTTTGATGCTGGTTTAAGCTGGTCCTTTGCTGGTTTATGCTGGTCTTTTGCTGGTTTATGCTGGTCCTTAGCTGGTCATGTTGCTGGTCAAGGACCAGCATAAACCAGCATCAAAACATACCTAACCAGCATCCCAGCATCAAAACCTAATTACCAGCATATGCTGTTTTTTTTCAACAGGGTGCATAGACACCAACGAAACTACCACGTACAAGGCCCAGAAAGATAGTAAGAAGATCATTACAATAGTCCATGTGACATCAGTGGTTCAACCGTAATTTTATAAAGCTACGAGAATACTTTTTGTGTGCAAAGAAAACAAAAATAACTTCATACTACAATTTCTACTCTGTAGAACCCAGATGCACTGTGCCTCGTTTACAAGCAGCATTGTGGTACTGTCATTTATGCACAGGGTCAAAAATATCTTAATTTGTGTTCCGAAGATGAATGAAGGAACAACATGATTATTTGGTTTAACCGTGTTTGCTAATTTTCAGTGTTTTATATTTAAACTTTGTGTGACGAGTGGGGCGGGGCCGAGAGACGTGGGAACGGAACGAGGCCGGTGGAGTATAATGATAATGAGCGACACCTGCGCCACTCACCGGTCTCGAGTCCCACGGAGGAGCTCCGGAAGGATAAAAGGAGGAGCGACGACAGTGTAAGACGAGAGAGGACCAGGCCTGGACTTTATTTTGCGTTTAGTGTGCGGCAGTCGTCCGTGAGGGGCTGCCGCTTTACTTTTGTGTTTGTTTATTTGATTATTAAATGTTTAAATGTTTGCCGGTTCCCGCCTCCTTCTTCCCGTTCTACGAACTGTGTTACACTTTGTGTAAGTTATTTGTTCTTTTATTTTAGGCCTATAGCATGATGAATAACCAATGTTTAATATAAGTGAGTTTGTCGTACTATTTTGTTGTTGTTAATTTAATAAATTGATGCAGAACTGACGCTAATTCACTATTTAAAAAGCTATTTAAAAGCAAATAAATGTGAGGAAAAGAGGGAAAATAACTTTTTCTAACAAACTACCTCACTGTCACAACCAAAGTGTTTTGGCCTTTTGTCTCGGCCGCGGAAACATGGCAGCGGGCTTTGTTTTAAATGCACTTCATTCCAAGATATGTTTGTTTTGGATTTTTATTCGATAAATAACTCAGCAACAGAATTATATTAAAGTTAGGATGCAAATTATAACAAACGAAAAAGAAGGAATTTTACAAAAAAACAGAACATTTGAAGTGGTCAAAAAATTATATCTGTCCCACTCCCTTTCTTCCGGCCTACTGCCGTCCAATTTTCCACGCCCTTATGACGCTTACAAAATTTCTTTCTTAATTAACAAATTGAACTAAACAAAACACAAATAAATTTCATTTAAACACGAATAAAATAAAAAACTTTCGTAAATGGCTACAACACAAAGCGTGTTTTTCTTCTTTCTTTTGGGGGTTGGAGGGGCAGACATCATGTTGACTGTTACGTCGTTTAGGCTACCTTGTTGAGCACAGTGGCACTGAGAACATTATATTTCACACACTTTAAGCTCTTTTATTTTGTGATAGGATTAGTCCAATAAATCGTTCTGTTTGTAATGCGTACCGAACCAAAAGCCTTGTACCGAACGGTTCAATATAAATATGTGTACCGTTACACCCCAAATATATAATACACAGTAATTATAATATATAGCTGTATTGACTGTTATTAGAAATATTAGTAGTATCTGTGTCAGATCATCTATCCCCATCTATGACCAGGTAAAAATGTTTTTGTGTAGGCATTAAAATGTACATTCTTTTCGCAGGTGAGTGAGACTGGTGAAGTGGATATGCAGATGGTGGACTCTCAGATATGGATCCCTGCTGAAGAGCCAATCTCCAACAAAACATTCCTGTTGAATTCCAAGATCTGGGAGATTTGCCAAGATCTGCCCATCCACTGGATCCACCCATCTCCTCTCAGAGGTTACAAACAGGGCTTCGCCGCCTCAAAATCCAATTCAACCCTAGTAATAAGGTTTCAGAATAGCCTAAGAGTCAAGTCTGTAATTTCTTTTGCTCTCCACTGTTTGCTTGTACTTCCCTTTAGTAGGAAGGCAAAAAAACAAACAAAAAAAAAATCTATCACGGTTAAAGCTCCAGAAATGTCCTAAGCAATTACTGAATAACTAGTCATGGACACAATACACCCTGTTTAAAGAACATTTTTTGCCACAAACCAACTTCTGTTTTTCCAAACGAGGGCATTATAGTACTGGAGGGCTTTATGTTTTTAAGAAAGATCAAAGAGGCCTTTCATGATATCAGTTTTGATATTAAGTTTTTAGCTTTTTGTCTTTCCCTCTGTGACGCAGATGCTGAATTCCACGACGTAGAGGATGTGGAGGAGACCCCAGAGCTGGAGGCGAGAGGTCCACGTCAGGCCCGGGACGTCATGGACCAGTTACCAGTAAACGACTATGTAAGTGTGAGCTAAAAGACGTTTGAGCCGGATAGTCATGCTCTCTTTCTTGGTATAAATCGTTCATTAATCGAAGTTCCCTTTCCGAACTTAAAACAGACCATGTGGACCACAGGGTATTGAAATTGCTCTATATATCTGCTTAAATCAGGCCAGTTCACTTAAGACTCCCTTAATGTCTTACAGCTAATGGAGAGGGATATTTAGCCTTCAAAGGAAGCAAGTTTGCCTTGCACGATATTTCCTTGCCTCTCTTATGTAGTTAGTGATGTACAAAGACAGTCTCCCAAGGTCACTCATTAATGAATAGATAAATGTATTAATCATGCCTTAATTATCAAGGCATGCAGAATCAGGCGGCCAAAGAGTGTCCTTTATTGCGTTCATGAAGCGAAGCATATGTTCGGTGATTAATTATCCTGAAGTCGCATGCACTAATGCTTCGCACACCTACGAGATACACCTCCCCAACTAGCGTGCGACTTCTAGCCTCCAAGCACGGGGATAAGAAGACTGAGAAAAGAAAGAACTTTGGGGTGGGGGAAAAAAGGCACATTTATCTGCAGAGGCCCAGGAACGTTTTGCCTGCCCACCCCATCCAGCAACGTGGTCCGCAACGTACCGTATAATTAAAGCAGACCCAGATGAAACCACCTTTCCCTTTTGAAATCCTCTCCTTCTATCAGCTGGTTAATACACACCAATCCAGCCAATTCCAAGGCTAAGCACTGGCGGGCTGTGTTTGTGGGCAGAGCGATAACAAAGGCTTTTGTGGACGTCACAGGGGATGTGGCTCCCGGTAATTGGAGTCTGGAGTCATGTAGATGCTGCTGGGAAGCCAGATATCCCAGACCTTTCAGAGGATCCTAGACGCAAGCCCTTCTTTAGCTCTCCCACCGGCAGACGTCTGCAGCTGGAGGAGGGAATTCGTATTTGCTACAGGTCTCTTCCTGTTGTGCACTTTTTATAAATAATCATCAAAGTTCCTGTGACAGAAGGCCTGAGATATACGAGGCTGACCTTTCCCCAGTCCTGCCACGCTGATGCGTTGTGTGCCAGCACAGCTCTGGATATCTTTCAAACTGAATAACTATCATCTGGCTGCGCTGAGAAATTGCATCATGGTCCTTGACCTACATTGGGAGGATAAGCCTCTGATGATTGGGTCCGGTCAAATCTCAGGCTCATGTGCCTGCCGCAGTTGTTGATGGTAGGCATCGTGACCCCGCGTCCTAGCTGAAAGCATTCTGGATTGCATACTGCTGATTGAACCTGCCTCCCCACGTCCGTCTGAACTTAAGATGCACTGTGCATCAAGGACCCGATGAAGACGAATCCACTTTAAACTTAGAATACTAAAATGCTTTTAAGTCGTGTTAAATTAATATGGTAACGTCCGTGTAACGATTAGGTTTAGCTGTTTTTGTGGAGGCCACAAAATAAGTGCTCTACATGCACAAAAAAAAATTGGATGAGAAAAAAAATTCAAAAATAAAAATTAATAACAAAATATGACATAAAAAAAGCTCATAAATCTGTTTTTTCTAAAGTAAAACTGTCCAACAGTGATACCGCCAAGTAAAATTAGAAAGGACTCCGCATATCTCTCTCCTCCTCTAAAGCGGGAGGTGAGTTTGGTGGGGGGATAATGGGCCTGTTTCACGGTACGCGTTCGGAAACCGGAAGCGTCGGATAGTTATGCCCATAGCACGGGATGGTTGTGATTTATTAATGAACAATTCATCATAGATGTTTCATCAAAACATATTAAACAGGGTTTCTGATCATTAATCGGGTATGACGAAACAAGGAAAAATGTTGTCATGATATTCCTACACACATTTCATGATTTAAATGGAAGCGCACAAGCTGCGTATGCACAATACTTCAGAGACAGACCAGCTTTTTATCGAAAAGAATATCATACAAAAAACACATCACATTAAAGCAGGGGTGCTCAACCCTGGTCCTGGAGATCGACTTTCCTGCAGAGTTCAGCTTCAACCCTGACCAAACACACCTGAACCAGCAAATTAGGATCTCAAGGAGCACTTGATAATTACAGACAGGTGTGTTTGATTAGGGTTGGAACTAAACTCTGCAGGAAAGTCGATCTCCAGGAACAGGGTTGGGCACCCCTGTATTAAAGAGTAACAAAATCGGACAAGCTTATCTCATAAAACATTAACCACTAAACTGTACAAATTAAACAGAAATAATGTTAGCATTACTTTCGTGCACTTACTTTACTTTTCGATGCAGTCGTCACGTATTAGATCAAAATGGAGTTGTTCAAATAAATTTATATTTTTCATATTTTTCCCAGAGTTATTCTAAGATAACTGGTTACCATCTTAAACATGACATTTCCTCCAGATTTGAGCGCAGTGATTGAATAGCATTATACTGTAGATAACATTTGAGTTGAATCGTAGTAATCACTGCGCAATAATAAAAACAATAACATTAAAAATAAAATGAAAACCGTATATATATATATATATATATATATATATATATATTATATATATATATATAGCATATGGAGTATTTCTCTAGCAGTACCATGTGCAGCCGTGGGCAAATTCTCATCAGTTATCTCATGACTGTCACAACACCGACAACACGAACAGCTCGCTTACATGTTTCACGTTAAAATGGAACATTACACATATGTGACCCTGGACCACAAAACCAGTCATAAGGGTCAATTTTTATACATTATCTGAAAGCTGAATAAATCAGCTTTCAACTGATGTTTGGTTTGTTAGGATAGAACAATATTTGGCCGAGGTACAACTATTTGAATATATGGAATATATTTGAAATCACTTTTAAAGTTGTCCAAATGAAGTTCTTAGCAATGCATATTAGTAATCAAAAATTAAGTTTTGATATATTTACAGTAGGAGTTTTACTAAATATCTTCATGGAACATGATCTTTACTTAATTTCCTAATGTTTTTTGGCATAAAAGAAAAATCAATAATTTTGACCCATACAATGTATTTTTGGCTATTGCTACAAATATACCCGTGCAACATAAGACTGGTTTTGTGGTCCAGGGTCACATATGGTAGGTGATCGTCTAAGGTTAAATAGATTCTTTTAACTGATAATCTGCCTGCGGCTGCACGTTGCTCCTAAAGAAATACTCAGAATATACACTGTTTTAATTTTATTTTTAATGTTATTGTTTTTATTATTGTGCAGTGTAACATTGTTATCATCATAAACACCTGTTGAACGTCAGTTTTATTGCTCTTTAATATGATGTGTTGTTTGTATGCTATTCTTAATTCTTTTAAATAAAAAGCTGGTCTGTCTCTGAAGTATTGTGCATACGCAGCTTGTGCGCTCCCGTTTAAATCATGAAATGTGCGTTGGAATATCATGACAACATTTTTCCTTGTTTCGTCATACCCGATTATTGATTGGAAACTGTGTTTAATATGTTTGATAAAACATCTATGATAAATTGCTCATTAATAAATCACTACCATCCCATGCTATGGGCATTGCCATTCATACAGGTTACAGCGGAAGTAACCGTGAAAAAGGCCCATTGAGGGCCATTTATTGAAATGAAAAGACTGAAATAAGTCAATTGCATAAGTATTCATACCCTTATCTGGGACAGTTGAAATTTAGTACAGGAACACCTCGAGTGGAGTTAACCTGTAGCAAATTCATTTGAATGAATTGGAAAGGCACAGACTTCTTAAAAAAAGGTCTAACAACTCATATCAGAGCAAAAACCAAGCCCTGAGGTCAAAAGAACTGCCTGTAGAGCTTAGAGACAGGATTGCATCAAGGCACAGATCTGGGAAAGAGTTCAGAAAAAAATTTGCTGCATTGATGGTTCAATGCAGATCCATAGCCTCCATTATCCATAATAGAAGTTTTGAACAACTAGGAAATTAAAGGTACATCTCCACATCTGTGACCAGTGTTTACAAAGCTCTGATGACTGATGATCCCAAAATCAGACTATTATGAACATCAGTTTATAAATAAAATATGTTGTTTAAATTGTTACTGCCTTGAGATATTATTTTGGAATAAATGTAAAATGCTTAAAAACACTAAACTAGTAGTGTAAGTAATGTTTATTTAACCAAGAAAATGTGACTGGGACATGAATTTACATTTAATATAAAAAAAAAAAAAGTAAAAAAATATGAGTACTTTCCTCCTCATTTCAGAATGCCACTGCACCCCACATATTATTCTATAAATACACTACTGTTCAAAAATTTGAAGATGGCAAATCTCATACTTCATCAAAAAAAAAAAAAAAAAAAAATTATATATATATATATATATATATATATATATATATATATATATATATATATATATATATATATCTTACTGACCCCAAGCAACAATACACACAGAAAATTTATAAAACAACTTTGTTCACACTCGAGTCTAATTGCACAAGCATAACAATGCAGTCCTCCACAGGTGTGCGCATTAACATTTCGATGAATGTTCAGCTTCAGCGATAATTAAATTCCACCATACAATGAATGCAAATGCTTTACTTTTGTTGTAAACAACATGCCTGATTTATAAATAACCAACCTGTAAAAGGGGACTTTCTCCATCATTTACTGATAGATGGGTCGTCCACAAGAGATTTTTTTTGTGTTTGTGTGCACTCCGATCAGTTCCAATCTGCTCCATATGTCCCAATCAGTTTTCAGAACAGAACAAAATGAAGCATGTATAATGTCAAACTAAATAAATTGTGCTCAAATAAATAAATAAACAAATAGCGTGTTAAACGTATTTAATTATGTTTGAGACGTTAATGAGTTAACTTTGACAGTCCTGAAAAGAATCATTTGATGCATGAAGAATTTTACTCTAAATGTATTTTATAATCAATCAAACTCTTTTGGGAAAAAGTGTCTCTCTAGTGTCTTGATTAGCATCAAGATAGTGTGAAGTTTAAGATAATTTTCCCCTCAGTAATCGTGGTTTATGAAGTAAATCCATGGGGTGTCAAGTTGAGAATCAACTGTATGATGTGCCACGCCATAATAAATGAGGAGTTTTCGTACCTCCTCACATTAAATGCTACTACATCACGCTTTACGGGCTGTAACGCTAAACATAACAGAGAACATGACAGGTGTTGTAATGCTAATACAAAACGCTACAGTCAGCTATAGGCACCTGTTCTTAATTACTCTTAGTAGTTTATGCATGAGTGACACCATGTCCCAGAGTACTTCACTTCCTCTCGCTGACATATAAAGTCTCAAACATGAAGTTATTAACACTCACTTTCTCATTGAAGAAGGATAATCAGTTTGATTAATATACCTCCGCGGAACAATACCATTCATAGTCTGTTTGTTTTATCCTAATCACACATCATTTCACTCGACAAAAAAAAAAAAAAAAAAAATCTCTTATTTTCCCAAATAACATCCACCTTTCATCCTGGCAGGGGGCTTTTCTGTGAAAGTCTGATAAAGCAAACAGTGCTACAGTGACAGGCTTTGTGCCGTTTCCAAAATGAATTGTTGTCTCAACACTCTTGACCCTAAACCTGACAAACATTATGAATCAGTAATTGTCTTCGTGCATTTGTGAGAGTAATAAATCAAGGAGTACAAGCATCACCCTGCTTTTTCTTGCACTAGTCTAATCATTAGGAGAATGCAATTTTCACTCCATTCATCATTGCATAGCAAGCTCATGAAACTCATACATGCTCCGTTTATGGAGAACATAATGAGAGATGGGACTCCAGAGGAGAGATGCACATCATTATGTATCTTCGCTCGCACATGCACGGGCACATTATAATTCACCGCGCTTCATCTCAAGCCCAAAAAGATCAATAATGATAATAATATACCTGTTTATACTATGCAAACACCGCAAATGACTGTTTTTAGATGCCATTTCCATCCGGGCGAAGCGATTTGCTCCCCTCACGTCCATTTGCGTCATTTCCCAACAGGAAGTCTGAAACGTTGCCAGACAACCTGGAGAGATACGGCTTCATCTGCCAATCTAATGCAGATCAGTGGAGGTGACTAGGTCCATGACAGTGTTTTTAATCAGACGGATAACGTCATATTGTCTGCGTCGTAAGCTTGGGGAGATCGAAAGGCAGTCAAATGAAACAGCGCGAGTCGAGGGTGCTATCTGCTCCAACAGTTACGGGAGATAGAAAGTTAAGTGGCACTTCTCGGAACCCATCTCGTTGTAGCGGCTGATCAAAGGCATGGCACTCAGCCCTGGGTAATCTGGAGAGGGCACACGTACACGATCACAATGGAGAGGGCCAAGGGCCATTAATTCTACCCAATTTACCTTTCACTCCGCTTTCATTTAGCCCTTACACCAATTCACACCCTGCCTGCGAGAGCATATAAACCGATCCTTGTTGGGCGATCATTACCCCGCTAATTGCTGTGTGAACGTGCCATTCGCTTGATGCCAAAGTCAAAGGAGGGCATGAAAGCGCATGGGGGAGGGTTCTCATTTCAGAGCCGAAATGAGGCCGGGGTCGCTGCTCGGACCGAAGCGCCAGTGCTGCGCTTTTACGGGAGTGGGAGGGCTGGGATGAAAGAAATAGTGTAATTATCTCGGTGGCTGGCAGTGTCAAACTCGCTGTGACTGAGAACGGACAGGCAGCGGGGTTAAGGGACTTGAATCAGAGATGCTAAAGTCAAGCGATGCCACCGGCGGCGTAATGGAAAGGTCAAGGGCATTATATCATATCTGATACCCTGGCTTGGCATATCAAAACCATCTACTTTAAATGCCACTCTGATCCTTGTGACATATCCGAGCATGACAGGGTTTTTTGTCATCTCGTGTCTACACCCCATAATCACTCTTCATTCCCCCTTCAGAGCGCTGCACCTTTTTATTGCTAAAATCAAGCCATCAGTCATGCGCCCTGTGGTGAGATTGCAGGTATTGTTTGGCTGCGGTTCTGACCCTGTTGACTCACTCTCTTCGCAGACAGAAGTCGGGCTGGAGCTGGACAACAGCCTAGATGAGCAGGGCTACTGCTGCCAGTACTGTCGTCGGGGGTACCGTTACTGTCGGCGATACCACGAGCCCCTGGGCGGCTTTTGGCCGTATCCCTACTATTACCAGGGAGGACGGGTCATCTGTCAGATTGTCATGCCCTGCAACTGGTGGATAGCAAGAATGCTGGGACGAATTTGAAGATGCCGGAGGGAACCTGTGGTGCTATGCTGCTCAGGGGTACGCGTAGACCAGCTTCATTTGTACGAAATGTCCCATATACGCTCCACTTTTTTCCATTCTTTGTGTAAAGAAAATATGTTAAAATAAGGCAAAACATTAGCTCATCCTTGGTGACCAGGTCACTGTCATAATTGTCTTTTTTATATTATGTATGGGTAGTTGATGGATAACAATCAATGTTTGTTTACTAATTTTTTAATGGCATGTTAGCATGGAGGTTATTACATGGCAAACACAAGGTCACCATCATAATCCATAAAATTTTAAGTTATTATATAAAACAGTTGAACTTGATATCTAAAAATCGAAAAGTTGAGGTCGTAAGTTTACATACCTTACATATCTTGCAAAATCTGTTAATTATTTTACCAAAATAAGAGGGGTCATATAAAATGCATGTCATTTTTTTATTTAGTATTGACCTGAGTAGAATATTATACATAAAAGAAGTTTACATATAGTCCACAGGAGAAAATAATAGTTGAATTTATAAAAATGACCCCATTTAAAAGTTTACATACACTTGATTCTGTTTAGTGATAGTTGTTCAGGAGGCACCTTGTTTAACTTCCCACTGTTCTTAAAAAAAAATCCTTCAGGTCCCAAATTCTTTGTTTTTTCAGCATTTTTGTGTATTTGAACCCTTTCCAACAATGATTTTGGGATCCATCTTTTCACGCTGAGAGACTCAGGAAAAATGATGCATTAAGAGCCCGGGGTGTAAACTTTTGAACAGAATGAGGATGTGTACATTTTTCTTATTTTGCTTAAATATTTTTTTTTTTCCATTTAGTACTGCCCTTCAGAAGCTACAGAAGATACTTAAATGTTTCCCAGAAGACAAAATAAGTTAGATTTACCCTGAATTCAAAAAGTTCTCTTAATGCATTGGGTTTCCTTCTGAGGCGTCAGTGAGCGTTTGAACCTTCTGTAATAGTTGCATATGAGTCCCTCAGTTGTCCTCAGTGTGAAAAGATGGATCTCAAAATCATAGTCATTGTTGGAGAGGGTTCAAATACACAGAAATGCTAAAAAAACCAAAGATCATTTAGGTAACAACACAGTAATAAGAATCAAGCGTATGTAAATGTTTGAACAAGGTCATTTTTATAAATTCAACTATTATTTTCTCTTGTGGACTATATGTGAAATATCTTATTCAGGTCAGTATTAAATAAAATAATCACATGCATTTTGTATGATCCCTCTTATTTTGGTAAAATAATTACCATTTTGCAGATTCTGCAAGGTGTATGTAAACTTTTGACCTCAGCTGTACATTCAAGTGATACATTAAAAAATATTCAACTTAAACATGTTTCTGAATAAAATTAATTTCTGGCAGTATCATAAAAATTCCAGTCCAAAGGAACTTGACATGAGATATGTAAAGGAGGAGCTTTTCCTATCAGTAGAAACCCATGTTTAAGTCTTGAGTGACCCAGTCGGCACCTAGTGTAGACAACTTGGTCATGTCTTGATTTGGAGTTATGGAAGACATTTCTTTTTAAACTAGGGTTTTTTTCATATAATGTATTATTTTTACATATGCCCCATTCTTTCTGCTAATAACAATCAACATCAAGATTTTTAAACTACATATAAATGCATAAGGTGCTGTTTTTCACATTTTCCCTTTTTTGCTTTCAGTACTCATTCTCAGATTATTTTCAGCAGAATTTTGATTTAATTATTGTGCATGTCGTTTTTATGAGCATATTAATTTTGAAATCACATGGAATATTAGTCTCTCAATTAATATGGTTATAAAAACTGTTATTATATAATTAACTGTGTAAAACAGTGCTAGATGAAGTCACAACGCAGGAAGTGTTTCATGTCAACTACCCATATATGTGTGAATATATATATATATATATATATATTACAAACATGGCTGCTTCTGTAAGACTTGTCCTTTTCAATAAACAGTGTCTTTATCTGTCGTTGACCTGCGCTGATACTGAAACTGTTGCATGGAAATGGTCAGTTATTGTAGTCTACATATTCAATGCAGACCTTTCAATACAATTTGACTCGTATTGATTTAATTTGATTTTGTTTGTTGGCGTGTGAAGTTCTGCATGACCTAACCCTTTATCAGGGCCCTTTTTTTTGTCTTGTTTATAGTGGATGAGAGGCATTATAAGGAACCATGTTACCATAAATACATTTACAGTAATTTGCATGTTTATATTATGAACTATTGTTTGCAGTGTATTTACGCTTAAGCAAGTCCCTCTAGAACTTTGAAAATTAGCCTTTTTTAAAGCTGTTATGTGAATTTAATGTGGTGTAGAACTGCACTGTACACATATTACACGGCTATATTTAAGTAGTGACATTGCTAGCACCATAATTGCAGGTCTGGGACTGTTTCAATCAATTCTTTCATCCAAGCAAATGTGTGCTCTATAAATTGCATTTACGTAATCTAACGCTCCTTTGTGTTTTTCCAGCAACTTCCTTCTGAATAAAACTGGTAAAAGTTTTATCGTCTGCTAATTTACTGCTCCATATAAACATGTGCTAAGGGACCTAATAAGTGTATGCCTTTGGATTTTTCAGTTTGTTTTCGTTAGAAACAAACTCAATGACCTTGACATTATTAGTGTTTTGCTCTTCCACTTGAGCTCCAGTAAGACCAGATGCATGACTAAGCTATATGAAATCTAATAAGACATACACAGTATATTATTTTAAATTATCATAAGGAAAAACCTTGAAAGACATTACACTGAAAGCATACAAAATGCATCTATTCTGAGAAACCAACAAAAGAGCAAAACACAGGGCTTTCATCTTGAAACAAAAGATGCCACATCTGTGACAAACAACCACGCAAAGCCACAAAGCATTCCATGGAGGAAGGAGGTAAAACTCACCTTGATGTTTATCTCTTTCGCATCCATGGTCAGTTGTCTAAATGTGATCTTCATCAGCCGTATCTTTTCTCAAAACACTTCTCTCGTCTGCAATACTGAGATCTAATTCACTAGAAGCCTGAGGTAAATGATCAAAGCACAAACTCAAAATACCCCACAGAAAGCTTATTATATTGGATCCTGTTTCTTTTATCACAATACCTGAAATCATATGAGACACCAGCACTTATCTTGATGTGATACTAGAGGAAGCCACCTTTCTGTAGCATCTAGTATTTTAGCTTGGAAAATATCACTAATTGTAAAAATATTTTAATTCATTAATGTAATTAATTTATTTATTACTGTCATTCTTTATACAACTTAATAGCCAAAAAAGGAACATCTACTTACTCACCCTCATGTTGTTTAAATCCTGTATGGCAAAGATGAAGACTGGATTAATAATCTCTACGTTTCTCTCATCTATACAGTGAAAAAAAATGACAAAATGCAGTATGAAAACCATCATAAACGACATGTAAAAAATGAAGAAAAGTAAACGTAATTTAAAAAAAAAAAAAAAAATTAATAAATAAATCTAGATATATCACCAAACGTTCTTAGCAACGTTAGAATTCATTTAATTTTTAGTATAATACAAAACAAGGAGCAAGAGTGGTATAAAGACATATCATGTCATTGAAAATTCAACCAAGCTGTTTACAATGTCACTGCACCTTATGATATGCCATATTCCTATGTACCTTTGTGTTTTCATTTCTATTTCTAGACACATACCTGCGCTGGTGTGTTCATGTACGTCAGCTATGACAAATAACATATGTTGTATACTTTATGTATATTAACCTGTTAAGGCTAAGATAGGAAATTAAAGTGATTCATATGCACATAAACCGACCCAGATCCATACTGAGGCGTAACGATTTCAGATTTAAAACAACCTAACAGTGCCTATTTTCATTTGTGAAAGCTCAGAGCTGCTTGTATTTCATTGCCGAGACGCAGAAAGATTGAGAGTGAGCCCGCAGCAACAGTGACTGCATGAGACTGAGGGCGAAAATTCAGTAAGTCTGGGAGCTCTGCAAGGAGGAAGGATGACTGCAGACTGCACAGGTACGCATGTGAATTAATTCCTTTTGTTAGCACATCAAAAGTGCATTGTAATTTACCTCCAAGCTGTTTGTTTTAGTTCCCAGGATTTAACTCGCCGGTTCGTGTACGTGGAGCAGGTAGTCTGTGTTTTACAGGAAGACTTTCTGCTTTAAAGCAATACACGATGTACAAGAAGAGAGAGCAAATTGCTTGTTAAATCTATTTCGCTGAGGTGTGTCACTACTGCCCTCCAGTGGTGCCGTATGGATATGACTATATCATTGTGCATTAGGGTGATATAAACAAGGAGATCTACAATACCTAGACATTCCTCTACATCTTGCTGTAAGTTTTACGGCTGGTGTAGAACTCCTCCGAAGTACACGATATAAATTCTGCCATATTTGCTCATGTTGGTTCATAATATATGTATATTAAAAGGTAAACGCCGCATCCACCAGCTATGTCAACAGCGTCGCCATCACGTGTTTGAATGTGACAAAGGAGATGTTTAAATGCGCTTTTTGTGTAAAATAGTTCATAACATAATACATTTACTGCCTTGATGCAAATTTCCAACATGTTTTCCATGATATAATCATTTTATGCAAAATGTTATGTCCGGTTTGATACGAAAAAAATGCTGTTTTGTATAAGAATTGTGCGACAGATACAATTAATTTACGGCGACGCGCTCTTTTCAGTACCCACCGCCAACCGTTAGTAATTGTCGCAAAGCGTGCCATGTCTGTGGTAGGCCTAATTAGACTGGCAAAAATATTTTTTTTAGACAGGTATAATCTGACTGTCATATGAAATACAAATTATGAATACTGTATTGTGATCAGTGTTGCCAAGTCCGCATTTCCCGTGAAATGGGGCTACGTTAACACTGTTGCCGCAGGTTGAAGCGACCCCAACAACGTAATATTTAGCCCCTGGAATATGAATTTTACCAGGGGAACCCTACCAAAAAACGTGTATTTTACCCTTGGAATGCAATTTTTACTGCTGGACCCCCCTCACAATGGCTAGTTTTGAGTAGCAATTGGGCCTGTTTTGTTGTGAAAACCGGGCAACCCTGATTGTAATAATTTAATCTTAGTTTTTGCTTCATGACATATTGAAATATGCTATGATGACGCTTTATACTAACTATACTTCACGATTTGGTCTGTTACCGGATGCACAGACTTATTGGTGATACACGGATGTAACAATATGAATTGCACGGTTAATGTACTACATTGTTTTGCTAACTAAGAAGGACTTGGTAAGCACAGTATTTTGACAAACTAAAGTTAATAGGTGGTAAAGACACATACAAGCAGTATTAATTAAGATATTAACCTAATATTTCATCTACCTGACCGGAAATGATAAGAACAAACATGAATGTTGTCAAGATTCTTGCCCTGGAAATCCAGGTTCAGTTTGGCCAACCACAAACACCTGTTGTTTCTATAGACAGTTTTTTTGCACTCCTTGATTTTTTATAACTTTTGGCTGTCTGTAGTACTCCAAATGTTTTTGCTGCTCCGACCAGTTAGTACAGCCCAAAACATGACAATAATTGGCCATTTTCAGCAGTAATAGTCCGCAAAATATGCTTGTTTCATTCGGTTCATTTGGTTGTTTATGTTCCGTGCCACCAATATTGATGACACGTCATGAAAACACTCTATTACAAATGTAAGATTTGAAAACAATAAATATATTAAAGGAGAAGTCCACTTCCAAAACAACAGTTTACAAAAAATTCACTCACCCCCTTATCATCCAAGATGTTCATGTCTTTCTTCAGTCGTAAAGAAATTATGGTTTCTGAGGAAAGCATTTCAGGATTTTTCTCCATATAATGGACTTCATTGGTGCCCCGATTTTGAACTTGCAAAATGTAGTTTAAATGCAGCTTCAAAGGGCTCTAAACGATCCCAGCCAAGGAAGAAGGGTCTTATCTAGCGAAATGATCTGTCATTTTTTTCGAAAAAAAAAAATTGTATGCTTTTTAAGCACAAAAGCTTGTGTAGCACAGGCTCTGGGATGCGCATCCACGACACTACAAATCACATCGAAGTTCATTGTCTGTGTACTCTGGCTCAAAAAGGTTGAGTATGGCAAAAAACTCCATCTCATTTTCTCCTACAACTTCAGAATCATCTGACATCGTTGTACCTTTTTGACGTGATTCAATAGTACGTAGTGTCGTGGACACGCATCCCAGAGCCTGTGCTACACGAGCTTATGTGCCTAAAAAGTAAACAAATTTTTATTTTCCGAAAAAAATGACAGGTCGTTTCGCTAGATAAGACCCTTCTTCCTCGGCTGGGATCATTTAGAGCACTTTGAAGCTGCATTTAAACTACATTTTGGAATTTCAAAATCGGGGCACCAATGAAGTCCATTATATGGAGAAAAATCCTGAAATTCTTTCCTCAAAAACCATAATTTCTTCACGACTGAAGACAGAACGACATAAACATCTTGGATGATAAGGGGGTGAGTAAATTTTCTGTAAATTGTTGTTCTGAAAGTGGACTTCTCCTTTAAGGATGTTTTTGGATCATTATACAGTCTTGTGAAACAGCAAAAAGCACATATGTGGGGAAAAATGTTAATTTTTAAACAATTAAAAAAAATAAACACATTGCAAAACATCTACTAAATATTTAAATCAAATTATTTCCATAAATTTCACTGTTGATAGAATAAAGTGAGCTGTCTAGTCACAAAGAATATCCAGATCTTTTTGAATGGCTATCAATGGAGAAATATGTTTTTCTGGCAGTTGATGTAGTTATAGCATCTACCAGCAGGGGCTAATGGGGCCATAATAATCAGCCAAACCTTGACTCTATGGTTATGACCTGGGAAATATAAAATTATGGTTATTGTTTCATTTGTCAGTGGAAGAATTTTATCAATTCAGGCAGTTGAGGGATGTAGGGTGAGAAGTTTAATAGCTGAGTGTTGCTTTTAGCTTCTATAAATTCCTGCTGTGAGACTGCTGCTGCTTTAAAAATTTGATGTAAATATAAAGTGATGAACAAAGGGCGTAAATCGCAGTGGATGTCATTAGTCTTAGTTCAGTAACAGAACAAAACCATTGTTTAGTATTTGCGCGCGCGTGTGTGTGTGTGTGCGGCAGTATCCTGGTGTGTGAGTAATCTTAGCGCAGCCCCTGACTGGAGGCACATTTCTAATGACCGCCATCCCTCAGCCGCCCCGCCACTCCTCACTAGAGAGACGCCGTGATGCAATAAACACTCGCTCTCTTCAAGCATGTCATTGGCCCCCAGCTACTTGTCGTCTTGCTTTAAAAATAGAATGTTCCTTGAGCTGATTTTGTGCAGCTGTGTTGATGTAAAGACCCGGTTTGACGCTAGTGAACCGCAGCTGTCTAGAAATTCAGCTTTAATTTGGATACCTTTTTTTTAAACTATACAAGGGTTATTTTGGTTTAGAAGCCATAGTCATAGATCCTATGACATTCAGCACTGAAACACTGATCACTACAAGCTGTCGTGTTTAGTCTTGTTTCTAACGCTGTATGAGTAATAATAGGGACTTAACATGACATGTCAAACAGCAACATGTGTTTCCTGCACCATGACATGCTATTCTCTTTATTTTGAACAACTTTTTCTCATTCGTGCAGTTATTAACCGCCATTCAAAAGTTTGGGATCAGTAAGACTTGTAATTTTTTTTTAAAGAAGTCTCTTATGCTCATCAAGGCTGTATTTATTTGATCAAAAACACAATAAAAACAGTAATATTGCGACATTTTATTACAATATAAAGTAATGGTTTCTGTTTTAATATACTTTAAAATATTTTTTTTTTTCCTCTGATGCAAAGCTGACTTTTTAGCAGCCATTAATCCATTCTAAAGTGTCACATGATCCTTCAGAAATCAATCTAATGCTGATTTATTATTAGAATTATCCATGCTGGCAACAGCTGCCAAATAGTTGTTTGGAACCTGTGATACTTTTTTCAGGATTCTTTGATGAATTAAAGTTAAAAAGAACAGCATTTATTCGAAATAGAAATCTTTTCTAAAAATATAAGTCTGTGCTATCATTTTTTTATCAATTTTAATACATCCTTGCTGAATAAAAGTATTGATTTCTTTCAAAAAAAAAAAAGAATAAAAATTTACTGACCCCGAACTTCTGAACGGTAGTGTATTTTGTTAGAAAAGATTTCTATTTTAAATAAATGCTGTTCTTTTTAACTTTTTATTCATCAAAGTATCCTGAAAAAGGATATCACAGGTTCCATAATATTAAGCAGTACTGGCAATAAACCAGCATATTAGGATGATTTCTGACGGATCATGAATACCAGAGTAATGATGCTGAAATATCAGCTTTTATCACAGGAATAAATGAGATTTTAATTTAAGTATATTAAAAAACATTATTTTACATCATAATAATATTTCACAAAATTACATTTTTTCTGTATTTTTGATCAAATTAACACAGAGCATAAGCCTTTTTTTTTTTTTTTTTAATTAAAAATCTTACTGATCCCAAACTTTTAAATGTAATGATGATTGCATACTGTGAGACTATGAAGAATATTTTTGAACCACATAAAAAGTTAATAAAATTGTGAAAAACCTGAAATGATGACCAGTTACAGCACCTAAAATACATACTATAGAGTGGACCCCGGCTAGTTGTCACAAGTGCTGTACAGTATCTCAATAACCATCATTTTGAATTTGATTATGTGTTTTCCTTAGGAATTGTTTGCTAGTTTCAAATATCTAATTCAAAACATCATTTTGTAAATTAAATTTCATCATATTTTGCTGTAACTGTTGGATAAACACAATCACACTTATACATTCACACAACTTTTTTTTTTTTCCCCCAGATATGTCGTGGCCAGGGTTTCTAAATTGCCTAAAATTTCCAGGTTTTGGCTTTGTTTTTCTATTGACTTGCTCTTTAGAATACGTATGTATATGTATTTGCATTGCTTTGACCATTCTCTGTAGATCCCGCCTTCTCGCATGCCACGATTGGTCGACTATGTACAATGCCTGCATGTTATTGGTCAAAGTATTTTTTAGCTATTACCTTCAGCAAGTAAGAAAACAGTAGGAAGGCAAAGCCAAAACCCAGACATTTTAGGCAATTTAGAAATTTTGAACAGGACACGTCTGTGAAAAAAGGGAGGTATGGTCGCCCTAAACTATACAGTTTAACATAAGTAGATTTTATATTATAAAATTGAATTATGATTTTAAACATTCAGAACAGGGATATTTGTATAAAATTTGAGGTTGGGGCAAGTTGTCACATGTTCGTATGTGGTTTTATATTTAATTTTATAAAAACTGTATTACAAAAACAATGGCTTGATATTTTTCTACATTAACTTTTACATTTTTGCTGATTTTTTAATTTAAAATGAAATAGAAAATAGAAACGTCCAGTAGCTTTTTTCTTTCTTTCTTTGTTTTTTTTTTTTTTTTTGTTTTTGTTTTTGTTTTTTGTTACCAAGACTATGAACTTGTTTCTATACACTTTCAAAAATAACTCCAATATTAGATTTTTTTTCTACCTTTGCAAATAAAATTAAACTTAAATATTTGAAATTGGAAATGAAAAAGTTCATATTTACACTACCAGTCAAAAGTTTTTGAACTGTAAACTTTGTAATGTTTTATAAAGAAGTCTCTGCTGCTCACGAAGCCTGCATTTAGTTGATCCAAAGTACAGTGAAAACAATTTTGAATTTTCTTTTACTATTTAAACTAACTGTTTTCCATTTGAATATATTTTAAAATGTAATTTAATCCTGTGATTTCAAAGTTGAATTCTTAGCATCATTACTCCAGTAACATAATGCTTCAAAAATCATTCTAATATTCCGATTTGCTGTGCAAGAAACATTTAAGTATTATTATGTTGAAAACAGCTGAGTAGATTTTTCAGGTTTCTTTGATGAGAAAGACTGGAGTTATGATGCTGAAAATTTAGCTTTGATCACAGAAATACATTACATTTTAAAATATTTAAATAGAAAGCAGTTATTTTAAATAGTAAAAATATTTTACAATACTACTGATTTTGCTGTATTTTGGATCAAATAAAATGCAGAAGACAATTTATTAAAAAAACATTAAAAACTTTTGACTGATAGTGCATGCATCTTTTATATCTTCTGCAATTCACATAATATTTGAAGTGGAGTGATAAAATATCTTCCCATTTTCAAAAGACAGGTTAACACTGTGCAAATTGTTTTAACAACCACTATCACTTGCCATTTTGCTTTGCCCGTACATGTGGCTGTAGTTGCCTTTAACAGCTCTGGTATTGTGTTTTTCTCAATGTTATTGTTTCATTTTTCACTGTTGCCTGTAGGGTTCAGAGTGCTGGGTAATCTGCAGCTGTGTGTGAATAGTAGACTTGGGGGTAAGAGCTCCAGCATGTACCAGCTGCCAGATGGCTCCATCAACACACACACATACACACACACATCCCACCATATAAGACCATAGAAAGCCTCTCTAAACCCGTACCACTGAGTAATCACACACACAATCATTTCTATCCTCACCACAAGTCCGGCACACACAGAGCTGCAGGTGTGAAAACTGTTTGGGTCCTCTCACAGACTGTGTTAGTTGTTTAAAGATTATTTGCCCACAAGACAGACGGAAAAAGTTATGCAAAATCGTAGAGCGTGGATATGTTAAACAAATAGTAAAATGAGAATTTCGTCATTTAGTCTCATGTCGTTCCAAACCTGTATGACTTTTTTTTCTTAATAGAACATAAAGGAAAGAAAAGATGATTTTGAAGAATCCTCAAGCAGATCTTTTCCATGTGACAGTTCATAAAGACTAATGCACTAAAAAGCACCATTAAAAATGTGGTTCTACATAAAAATGTGATTGTTTTTTGTGTGTAACAAATAACAGGTTTGAAACAGTATGAGGGCATTTTTATGACCAATTTTTTTGTTTGAAAATGCTAATGCTCTTTTTCACCCATCCAAATGAGGGAATCATGCCTGATTGTTCAATAACTCTTTTCAGTGCTTTGCTTCCTGTAGTTAACAGATTGCGCTCGCTCCATCCTCGCAGAAGTTGCCGTGGCGCTCTGTAGTCTCCAGAAGAAGCAGACGAGCTGAATAAGAGCACATATGGCTGGAAACAAAGCTCCCAGCAGCAGCCTCGATTCACAGCAAGATGTTGCGAGATACCTGGGAGTGCATCTGACCTCTGTTAATTCACGTTAACAGAAGAAACGCTTGAGGAGATGCGCCAGGAGGTGCACTTGTTTTAATACGTCGCAACAATGATAGCATCTGCCTTGTGGGCTTTGTGTTGTTTACCTACAACCCAGTTAGTCTGTGATCTTGAGTTTTAATTTCCACAGCAAAGAGGAAAGAGGAGATCACACGTTTACGTTAAGGCAAAATTGGTTTTATTATATTTCTTTTGGTACTTTTTCTCTCTCTCTTTTTTTTAGAAAAAAAATCTAGTCCACTATAAGACAATTGGAAAAAAAGAAAGCCCCAAGAAAAGGCAAGATGAAATTATAGCAAGAGCACTGGCATACCTTTACCCAAAAACTACAGAGCGTAAAGCCTGTGGTCAACAAACATTTAAAACAAGACCAGGTCTGAAAATGACATGGTGACCTGATTCTAAAAGGTCACTGATTGTCTTGACATAATATTGCATAATACAAGGACTAGCCGTGATTGTCAGCGCAGCACCAGAGCTTTGGTGTTAGTCAAAGAGAATTCGAGGCAGAGGCCTGCTGCCCATGATCAGCGTCTGGTCATCAGAGAGTCCAGTCCACATTTACCCTCAACAACTTCAGTCACTTCTTCCAATTTAGCACAAATTTAGTTTCGGTTCAACACGTCTGCAGCACCCACTCCATTTACTTTACTTGCGGAGATGCCACTATTAAGAGACTGTGCTCAAGATTCATTGGACATAAATGAGGCGAGGAAGGAACGGAGGCCATGGACAGACGACTACATCAACTACAAATAAATACATTTTAAAAACCTACCTAAATGTCACAGACAACACCAGCTGCAATCCGTGATCTGAAAAACAGTCCTGTAAGGCATCAGTCGAACGATATGTGGTCGATACAGGGTAAAAGTATGACAGCGTAAAGGCGGAAACCAAAGGACATCGCGTTTATAGCATGTACGCGCAGTAAAAATGGCTTTAAACACATCACAGTGAATAAGAACAGCATGATAGCTCAAATCTCATAAAGCTACATTTGGATCCCCTTATATTGAAAAATAGATAAAATATGAAAGGTGTGCGGATTACATGGAATGCTTTAAATTGGAAAAATACAGCAATACACACACATACTGGATTCTTACGGGTAAAATTAGCTCTCTACATACTGCATATTTTCCCTCATTTTTGCATCTTAAAAAAGACTTTTTATACAGGATTTAGAAAATAAATAAATTTGTGGCCATAAATTGAATCTTGGTTGTATATTATATATTTATATATATATATTCATATATATACTGCGTTCCATTTCATATGAACAAGATTATAATGGGGAAATACTTTGCAGATGATTTTGGAATTTGTCACTATAATCTCTAGTCTGTTACTATATACAAACAAAGTCTACTAGAACTGTCTCTTTGGACAGGCAATGCCCATTTCCATAAAAGCGCACTGCTTTTAAATTTGTGTGTGATGGAAAAATAATAACCTCTTCAGTTCTGATGGTATGAAGGGATGAGATAATGTCATAATTCTGTACGAAAAACAGAGTGAATCATACAATCTTCCCCTTCAAAACATCACTTCCAAAACAAAGCATTAACCACCTAGGCACTCTTTCAGTCTTATTCCAATAGGCATCCTTTTGAAGTCCAATAAGATGGCTACATAAGAAAAAACAAAACAAAGGTTTCTCCATCTCATATGTCCTAAGTAACGGTGTGTGTGTTTTTTTAAATCCTAAAGTCAATGGTGTGTTGTTGGTTTGTTATTGGCTTCCCACCAACTCCTCCTTTGGTCCCTACGCTGGGAAAAAAAAGTCTTTGGATTCGTCTGCGGAGATGAGAAGAGACAGAAACATCTCAACTGGCACATATGGTGGGAATATCCCTGGTTGGAGAATGGCTGCTCTCCTGTTGGGAGTTTGGGAGTGACGGAGAGCGAACCAAAGAGCTTTCATCATGACATCATGGTCGGTATCCCTCAAGGTTCAAATTTAGGCACAATATCACTTTGAGTAAACAACAGTCTTCGGACTCAACACCGATTCTAAACAATCAAGAGCAATAAATTACAGATAATCTGCTCCGCTTAAAAAATCCTGTATTGTATGGTCAATTGTGTCCACGTTCCCCTGCTTGGGCCGAAAGTTTAGTTTTCAGACGGTTCCGCCTTGACCTGGATGAAGTGGGTTGCGGGTATCTGTATAGTGCCCGGCAATTCCTGCAGACCTTGAGAGCCCTCCAACAGCTCTTTAGCCTCAGGCTGCGGATGCAGAGCCACTTCTCCCCTCACTTCCAGCTCCTCCACGGGGGTCAGGCCCTCACTAGGGCTGCTGGCCAGCTGCGAGCCCACGTCCGAGTGTCCGTTGAGGGTCTGGCCCAGCTCCTGACCTGCACTGTTGATGATCACAGTTCTGTAGCTCAGCTCCGGCACTCCTTCCTCGAGCTCGTCTTTGGAGTACGAGGCCACGCTAGGGTTGCTGTTGACCAGAGATTGGAGGTACTGCGGGTCTAGGATCTCCTCTTTCACCTGCAGACCTTGAAGTTCGCTGGGCTTCAGGACAGTGGCGATGACCGTTCCGGGCTGCTGGGCCACTACGGGCTGCCCGTTGGCATTGAGAGTGACCAGGCGGGTGATGCCATTAAGAGATCCGGCTTGCTGTGGCGTGGTGCTGATGACCCCTCCGCTGGATGAGCCCAGAGTGGACACGAGGAGCTGCTGGGGCTGGATGCTGTCTGTCGTCAGAGAGGCAGTCTGGATGGTGAGCACATCTTTACTGCCAGGGCTGGTGGAAGGCACAGTGTGGAGAATGACCCGAGGCGGCGAGGCATGAGTGGAGGAATCCCCATTGGTCAGAACAGAGGACAGCGGCAGGGTCTGCAGGGTGACTGAACCTCCTCCTTGAGCTCCTGACGTGAGGACCATGGGAACAGTGCCTGGCATATTTATAGTCCTGAGAGAGATAAAGGGGCATGGGGTTATAAAGCTTTTTTTATAGGAAAAGGAAAAATTGTGTGGTGGCTTTGAATTAAAAGAGCCAACTGTCTTTCTGATTAACTTTTTAAGCTTAAGAAGCAAATTTCTAATCATTTTATTTTTGATTTAAAATATATTAATGATTATGACAGCATTTTAATGCCACGTTAAAAAAAAAAAATCTAAGATTACGAGATTAAAGTTGCAATATTTCGAGAGTAAAGTCGACATACTATGGAAAAAAAAAAGTCAAAATATTACGAGAATAAAGTCGAAATATTACGAGAATAAAGTCGAAATGTTTCAAGAATAAAGTCAAAATTACGAGAATTAATTTGTAGCAATTGCGAGATTAAAGTTATAATATTTTGAGCATATATTCTAACCTATTGCGCATGCAAATGGCCCAGATTGGGAGCCCCGGGAGAAATTTCAAAGTCTCATCTTTCAAATTCTGTCAGTTTTATAGCAAAATGCAAACAATATGTCTTACAATAATGTGTTTTTCAAGCTCTTTAATGTGCCGTGACATATCGCTATATTCGCTTTAGTTTAAGAGGCATGTAAGTTGATCATCTTTCTGCTTTTTTTTCATGCCTTCTGATGTTCCTTCACTTTTATATCTTGCTATAAACTTAAAATGAAGAGGAAAAACTCTTTTATAATTTGTATTTTGTGATAAAATTGACAGAATTTGAAAGCTGAGCTGTTATATTTAAAGAAACAAAGCACAAAATTATTGCAATTATTGGGTGACTGGTGTAATACTAACAATGAACGGAAGAATATTATGTACAATCATTTACTCTATTATACCACTTGTGAATAGTCACTTAACATTATATACCTCAGAAAAGACAACAATGTAACTTCTGTTAACTTACGGAGTAGGTGGTGGAATTTTCAAGAAGAAAACAGTATAATTTAATAAATTGATTCACATGAATACAGCGATCTGTCGCAACATATTAAAGAGCCTGGAAAACATTATTGTAAGACACAAAATTTGTATATTGCTATAAAACTGATTTTAAAAGCTGAGACTGTGTTTTATATTAAAAGTACCAAAAGTACAAAGCTTATTGCTATTGGGGGGCTGGCGCACTACAAATAACGAATGTGATTGAAGACATGAAATATTGTTTTCAAGCATACTGTCCCCACGAGTATGACACATGGTATGATTTCTGCTAATTATCCCACATATATTTGTGGTGCATTACAAAGGGTTAAATAAGAGAGCTACTGCGCCCACCCAAAGGAATGTCGATTGGGTGTGTGAGCTGATGTTAAGATAAAAAGGTTTTCCTGTTCAGTCTGTTAATAAATATCATATTCTTGACTCCTTAAAATAGACTCTTCCTCATCCCAGTAAGATGATGTAGCCTCTCGAACGCAACAATATTCAAATAAATTCCGGTGGCCTGGCAACATCTCTCAGTGCTCCCAGGCCGGGCCATTTTGCATGCGCAATATAGGCTATACTTTAAAAATATTAAAACTTTAATTTCTACAATTTAAATTCTTAAAGCATTTCGACTTTATTCTTGAAATATTACAACTTAAAATTTTTTTTTATTTGTTAACGTGGCACTAAAACGACATCGTAAACTACAGAGATGACAGACAGAAAAAAAATTATACCATGGCCACAAATTTAGAACATGTTAAGACAGATGATTCATTTGTGGATATTTTGTACTAATTTGTTTTCATTTTAGTGCAATTGTGGCCACACTGCACTAATTTGTTCCCTTGTTCTAGCCAAATTGTACTACTTTGCTCCCTTTTTTTAATTTAGTTAAATCATGGCCACTCTGCACTACTACAGTTCCTTTTTTTAGTTAAATGGTGGCCAAGCTGTACTAATTAATTCTGATGTTTTAATTTAGCTAACTTGTGGCCAAGTTATATTCATTTGTTGCCTCATTTTTGTTAAATTGTGGCCATATTTATTCCTTTGTTTTAATTTGGTTAAATCATGTTGTACTAATCCGTTCCCTCATTTTAATTTAGCTGGTCACGTTGCACCATGATTTAACTAAAATGAGGAGACAAATTCATAATTCATGGCCACAACATCTTGCTTTTTCTCCACACCATGTACAGGGCTCTGTAATCTGTGTCTCTGCCTAGAAAAAGTGTTACAAATAAGGTCCATTTTGGTTATGATGCTGCTACTTATGAAGATAACTACCCACAAAGTTTCAACATTTGTTTCAACACTGGGTTTTAATCTGTTGCTTCCTGTCTAAGTATTTGTGCACACACACAACGCCCCTCACCTTACGGAGTGTGTAGACGCTGGGACAGCAGCTCCTTGATTTGGCTGAAGAACATGGACCGTCTGCACCAGCTGTTCTGCTTGTTTTCCATTGCCGTTCAGCCCGGGACTCATCTCTCTTTTCACTGACCTCACCTGTGCGCTCTTCCCCTGCGCACGCGATGAACCGCGGCCCACCGCCCGCCCGTGAGGAGCGGACCGCTGCCCTCCGTAGCCGGAACTGGCGTCGTCCCCTTGGCCATCATCCTCATCAATAATGACCAGATCTGAGGGCATCTCCTTAAACTGGTAAACAAGCCTCTGTCCTTCAACCTTGGCCAGTATACCCCTCTGGTAATAGTACCTAAAAGAGAGCGAGAGGAAGTGGGAGGTCAGGAAAAGCAATTCCTCTGGCATGATTGGTCCCTCTGGGTGAAGGGTTTGTAACCATTGACTCACCTGAGCGCTCTACCCATGGTTTCGTAGTTCATATCAGGCTTGTTTTTGTGCTTGCCCCACAGCTTGGAGACAGCCTTGGAGTCCACCAGCTTAAAAATGCCCTTCTCTCTTTGCGTCCATTTGATGTATTTGGGACAGGTGTTTTTGTCTTGCAGCAAGGCCAGGAGGAACTCCCACAGGTAGATAGTGTTACCTACAAGAAGAAGGGTCTTTTATATTCCTCTGTCGACTCATTAAAAGTTTAGACTTATAAAAAGCTTAAACACCTTTCATATTTCACACGCGATTCCACAGGTCTTATTTAACAAGCCGAATTGGCAGAGGTGCAATTATTGTATTCTTCCTCATAACCTTAATAAATCAATTCTGCCATCATGGTAGTCCTACACCGAGCTGTAAATTAATTAGAGGGGCCTGGCACTAGATTATTCTTGTTTGTCGTGCGCTTTGGCCAGAAGTGGTTAAAAACAGCTACCCCGGCAGTGGGAGCCGGAGAGAGAACAGACCGGCGTGTCAAGGTGATGTATATGTATGCGGCCGGCCTCCTCTCTGAGCTGGGAACGGGACGCATGCATAAGGGGCCTCTATCAGGACAGCATCGATGTGCCCTCCAGCCCGCTATCACTTTTAGTTCCCTCACAAACGCAGCACTTTGAGAGCACCTCATCAATTAAGCAGCCACAGCACTGCCAGCAAAGCCCTGGTAAGAGCAACTCATGATGCATGCGGGAGACAGAGAAGTGATAGTTTCCAACTTTTTCTCCTTTGCTACCGTGCCGCGATCCGAGGGCGTGCTTACCTTTGCCCTCTTTGCTCTTCTTCTTCAATGGGAGCGCTGGATTGGTGATGGGAGAGCAGGGCCGCACTGGTCTTGGTTTGCGCACTGCAGGATAGATGCAAAAAAAATAGTTAACTAAATATGTTAATTAATCCAACATTGAAAATCTGATGTATTTGGTTATCTTTTGAATGACATTTTTATATTCTCTTGTCTGTTTTTAATATAATGCAGCAAAAAAAAAAAGAAAATGAAACACTGAGGTATACACTGCCTTCTACTGGAGGATGATGATACCTTTGCTTTTCCTGGGAGGCTTGGACAGGTTCTTTTGAGGGATCTCATCCATAGAGGATGTCTCCTCATCCAAAGGAACATCCATGCAGCCGTTTGAGAGCTGCTCTGGACGCAGGGAGATGTAGGTCAGGTCTGATTCCAGTATATTCCCGTACGTGTGAACTACAGAACGGTAGAGATCAAGTATGAGTACATGTTTGTAATACTGTTTGCTTAAACACAGACAGAACTGAAATGAGAAATTGTATCAGTATGTGCTAACTGACTGAAATGTACTGCGTTTTCTAGGACGTCTCCCCACAAACTTTTCTAAAAAGAAAAAAATAACAGCACCATATAAACAGACAGTGAGTCATCACATACTCATGCGTTTCTCATCCAGGATGTTATTGGGAGACTCCATGTTCAGGAGGGCCTCAGCCGCCTCAATGGTCTCCATATTGTCCTCTCCACCTGAGACCTGGGTCTCTACTGTGGACAGAACATATATTTACATCAATTGCTTGTTTCACTATCGTGGCCTTGCAATTAAAATTTCTGGGATACAATAGATAAATTATAAAATTTAAACAATATATTTTATTTGTGAACTGTTCAGCTATTCTTTTTAATATTAACTTTTAACTATTTTTGAATTTTTTCAGATCATCAGTCATTACTCACTATTAACACCCACAGATCCTGTTTTCATGCCATTTTAAGTCTTGTTCTGACATAACAAAGTGGTTTTATCTAAGTGTATAAGTTGTTTATTTACTTTTTTAAATTAGTCTTCCCATTAACACCATTATATTGTTTATTCGGACTGATTCACAAATGTGGACAAACACAAGAGGTGGGATTTATCGTAAGAACCAAATCACAGCCGAACATAACTGGTCATATCCGATCATATTGCGATGGATGCACTGCCTCCTCTCATGTGACTTTCCACTATTCATTCTCAATTACCCCCCACCAAAGTCACTGCACGCTTTAGGGGGTCTGTTAAAACTCATTGGGCTCAGGGGAGGCAAGAGAGACGGGGACTCCCTCTGTTACTTTAACTGCTGGTGTCGCTGTGGGACAGTTTGTTTATACTTTTTTAAGTTATATTTTGTAATATTGGCATTGTACTATTTTTATACTACAATTTTTTTCTCATCCAATATTCATCCTATATATATATATATATATATATATATATATATATATATACACATTCTTGATGATCAGAAGAGACGTCTTTCAAAACATTTACTTCATTTAAAAAAATCTTACTGACCCCAAACTTTCGAACAGTAGTACATATACAGTTGAGATCAAAAGTTTATATATACCTACTCTGCAAAATGTCAATTATTTTACCAAAATAAGAGGGATCATACAAAATGCAGCTTATTTTTTTTATTTAGTACTGACCTGAATAAGATATTTCACATAAAAGACATTTACATATAGTCCACAAAAGAAAATAATAGTTACATTTATAAAAATGTCCCTTTTCAAAAGTATACATACACTTGATTCTTAATACTGTGTTTTATACCTGAATGATCCACAGCTGTGAAAACTTTTGGAATTTGATGATTAGGGTAAATTTTACTTATTTTGTCTTCTTGAACTTGTAAGTATCTTCTGTAGCTTCTGAAGGGCAGTACTAAATGAAAAAATATGATGTTTAGGCAAAGTAAGAAAAATGTACACAAAATGTCTTCATTCTGTTCAAAAGTTTACACCCCCCAGCTCTTAATACATTGTTTTTCCTTCTAGAGCATCAGTGAGCAGTTAAACCTTCTGTAATAGTTGCATATGAGTCCCTCAGTTGTCCTCAGTGTGAAAAGAAACACAGCTGTGGATCATTTAGGTAACAAAACTGTATTGAGAATCAAGTGTATGTAAACTTTTGAACAGTGTCATTTTTATAAATTCAACTATTATTATCTCTTGTGGACTATATGTAAACATATTTTATGTGAAATATGTTATCCTGAATAAGATAGTACTAAATAAAAAATAACATGCATTTTATATGATCCCTCTTATTTTGGTAAAATAATTAACATTTTGCAGATTCTGCAAGGTCTATGTAAACTTTTGACCTCAATTGTATATAAACAGTGTTGTAGATTGTTTTAGGTGCAAAGAGTACTTTTTCCCCCCATTTTCATGAGAAAGGTTTTCAAAAACACATCATGCCACCAATAATTGCAATCACTTATTAGACTCACCAGACAGCCCCACATCTCCCATGATGTTCTCTTCCACCACATCCTGAATGGCATCCACCATGATGCCATTAGTCACCTCATCTGCCTCCAGTCCAGAGTACACCTGCATGAGGTCGGCAGCGGGCACCTGCTCCACGATCACCGCTGGGAACACTGAAGGGTCGTCCAGCTGTGGGAGAACAAACAGAGAGATAAATGCGCCATTGATCTAAAATCAACCGTCGTGCGATGCTTTCAGCAGAAAGGCAGTAAAGTGCACCATAATTGCTTTAAAACACATAAATTTGCCCCTTCCCTCCAGATGAAAGCTTCTAATCCACAATCGTCCAGGTTACTTATACTCACAGAGGCTGCAGCTAATGGCCCATTCATAATGGTTTTAACCTGAGCCAGTTTAGTCACTTCGTCAGACTCTTACTACACGTCAGCATAACAAAAAGGCCAGAGACAAACCTGTGTGGTATCAAATGAGTAAATGACGTAAATGCAAACGAATCACATTTCCAGTAAGGTCCTTATACACATGACCCTGTTTGCTCCCAGGGTCATGAGCTCCATGCCAAAAACACCATCTCAGGCTTCCTCATTTCCACCAGCATTCCTAAGCGAGGGTGGAAATCACATGGGGGGAAAGAGGAAATAGTTGGTACTGGACTCTAAAGCCACAAGAGACCGTTCCTTATCCCTCACCAGAGTCAACACAGCCGAAATACACCAACAGACTTATTAAACAATGTCCTTCTTATGCCCTTTAAAATTTCTCTCTCTCTTATTGTTGTGAGTAAGTGCAATATGAAGGGATTTCCTTTATATATATACAAAAGCTTTTATATATATATATATATATATATATATATATATATATATATATATATACCAGGGAAAACTGGTGTTGAAGATAGCATCACTAAGTGAGAGACGCTCTCATTAGCCAGATAGTGGCTCTCATTAGGCCTTTGGCAGACGATATGAGCAAACAAGGCAAAACGTGTCAGAATATGAGTGAACATTGACAGAGCGGGAATAATTCAAGAGAAACTGCAGTCTGATCGAAGTCTAGTGACCTTTATTCTGACACTTGTTAGAGGGCTGCTTAAATTATGCAAATGCTCATTGTGAACGTGACAAGTGACTGGCTTTCCTCAGGGAGTACATTTCATGATTTATTCTGCCATTTTTTAAATTACTGAGAACACATGCACGCATGTGACCGGTGTGTTGCATAACCACTAGATGGCAGCAGAATGCAGCTTATCAGCTTTCCAGTTGTGCAACCGTAAGAAGATAAGCAAAACAAGAACAACATGCAAAGACCATCCCTGGACAAAGAAAATGAACTCACACATGCACAAAAAAAAAACGAATATTTAAAAATAACTGATCAGTGTAATGCAGTTCTTCAGGAATACTTGAAATATTGTCTCTGTAAACAACATTGTGAAACATAAGCCATTTTACATCTTCCTTTGGCAGAATTTTCTGTTTTTGTTCCATCATCTTTGGACTATTTGCTGTTGTTATGACATTTTCCCCAGAGACTCGATGGGTTTGGCTTTCAAAATCTCAGTTCAAGGCCAGAATAATTCATTCAGTCAGTGTTGGGGGGTAACGCATTACAAGTAACACAAGTTACATAATATTACTTTTTACAAGTAACTAGTAAAGTAACACATTACTTTTTAATTGACAAGAAAATATCTGAGTTACTTTTTTCAAATAAGTAATGCCAGTTACTTTTCCCCCCATTTATTGATTAAAAGCTCTCCTGTCCCCATGTTGAGAGAAATGGGGAGTAACATGTTAGTTCTAGAATAAATGTGAACATGCATTAATTCATCTCACTCACAAAAAACACATTCAGTATTCCTCAAAATGAATAAAAACAGTGAAATTCAACTCAGAATATATATGTTAAATAATACAAATATTCTTTACGCATTTAATCCCATTTTATTCACCAATGTCTTTGCTGCCGACCTTTGATGATCCAGTTCAACCATACCAATAAGCAAAAATTACTCAAGATAATCTAACATTTGTTTTCCTTTTTTTTATTGCTGAAGAGTTGACGTTTTTTTCTTCGGCAGTCTACTGTACAGACATGAATTTACTTTTCTCAAAGCTTGAGGCTTTTGGTGTGAAAAGGCTTTTACATTTGCCAAAAATAGAACTTTTTATATTAAAAACAAACAAGCAAGCCCTGCCCAGATTTAAAAAGTAACGCAAAAGTAAAGTAACACATTACTTTCCATAAAAAAGTAACTAAGTAACGTAATTACTTTTTTAAGGAGTAACTCAATATTGTAATGCATTACTTTATTACTTTTAAAAGTAACTTTCCCCAACACTGCATTTAGTAGTTAAACTATTAGAAACAGATTCAATGGCGACACTCTACTACTGTTTAATTTGGATATACACAACCATTCAAAAGTTAGGGTCTGTAAGATTTTTTTTTAATGTTTTTGAAAGGAGTCTCACCGAGACTGCAATTATTTGATCAAATACAGTAAAAACAGTAATATTGTAAAATATTGTTACAATTTAAAATAACTGTTTTCTGCTTACTGGCCATGAATATTGCAAGATAGTTTATAAAGTATAATTTATTCATGTTCAAGCTGAATTTTCAGCATCATTACTCCAGTCATCAGTGTCACATGATGCTTCAGAAATCGTTCTGATAGGCTGATTTGCTGCTCAAGAAACATTTAATATTATCAGTTATCAACGTTGATAACAGTTGTGCAGTCATGATACTTTTTTTAGGATTCCAGAATACCCTTTTTTGAAATAGTAATCTTTCGTAACATTTTAAATATCTTTACTCACACTTTTGATCAACTGAATGTATCCTTAATAAAAAAAAAAGTATTCATTTCTTTTAAAAAAAACTTTCTGATCCCAAACTTTTAAAAGTTTGTGTACGCCAAATAAACAAGATTTCAGTGTGTATCGTTTATCAGTGTACTTAGAGAAGACTTTCAACCAGGCTAGACAGACAATCTGAATCCCACAAGCTCTTACTGCTTAGTAAGCAGGAAACTTATTCTTGCTCTGTGCATTTGTCCATGTCCTCCCCCTTGCGCTGCAATACTGGGGAACTACAGACATCGGATATCAGGATTATGCAAAAAACTTTGGTGATCGGTTTACATAGCCTCTCATACTGCCTGACAAGTAAATGCAAAATAGCAGAACATGTCTGTGTGAGTCTATACAAAGTTAAAAATAAAAATTTCTTGCATAAAATCCATGCTATTTGTCATCAGACAAATTTATGATGTAATAAACATGACATGAAAATCAGCTGAATAGCCCTGCCCTAATAAATGTAAGAATCCAATATTAATACGGCTCTTCACATGCCAATATCTTAATCTTGCACATTAGCAAAAAGAGTAAAGCTTCTGTTTTTTTAAAAAAAACAGAGACTGCCATAAAACTGTAACATCCTTTTTTTCACAGTAATCAACCACATTTCTAAAAGGGAAACATCAGATAAAGATCAGTCATTTGCATAGTTGAGTTCCGTGTTCCTACTGTATGCATAAACCCGATAGCATGTGGTGTGTTCCACAGTTACACCCTCTTCTGCTTTACCTGACGCCACTCGTGATGCTAACCCACTGATGCAATCCAAGACCCTCACTTGCAATGTCGAAAACACATTTTGTGGATGATTCTCAAACACTGTGTACTAAGCATGCATCATGCAACAGGTTTTCAGCAATATTTTCAACCTGTCAAACAATAAAGTTGCACAATGTCATGCTATTGCAGCCATAGGATATACATGATGTGGAGAGATGAGCAAAGAGAAGTTATGCAAGCCTGGCTCTTTCAAAGAAAAGGTGATTTGATATACTGTGGATGCACCAATACAGTTGATTCTGTGAACATGCATGTAAAAATTGTTTAATTTAAAAAAAAAAAAAAAACAAAAAAAAAACATTTGTTGCATAAACTTTGCCTCACAAAGAAATCCTGGCAGCCAAACTACATATAAGTCTGTTATGTTCACCAAGGCTGCATTTATTTAAAAAAAAAATACAGTAAAAACAGTAATATTGTGAACCTTTAAGAAAGGATTCTAAGATGCTGATTTGGTGCTCAGGCAAGATTTTCCTATTATTATCAATGTTAAAAACAGTTGTGTTGCTTAAATTTTTGTGGAAACCATGATTCATATTTTTCTTCTTTTTTTTTTCAGAATTCATTTATAAATAGAGTATTCAAAAGAACAGTATTCATTTGAAATGGAAAACTTTTGTAAGATTATAAATGTCTGCTGTATATTTTGATCACTTAAATGTCCTTGCTGAATAAAAGTCGTGCTCGTTTATATGGTAGCAGTGAGATGTTTGATTGTATTTAATGTTTTATGTTTTATGTTTACACTACCAGTCAAAAGTTTTCAAACAGTAAGATTTTTAATGTTTCTAAAGAAGTCTCTTCTGCTCACTAAGTCTGCATTTATTTGATCCAAAGTACAGCAAAAACAGTACAATTTTGAATTATTTTTACTATTTAAAATAACTGTTTTCTATTTGAATTCATTTTAAAATGTAATTTGTTCCTGTGATTTCAAAGCTAAATTTTTAGCATCATTACTCCAGTCACATGATCCATCAGAAAAAAGAGTAGAATTTTTTTCAGGTTTCTTTGATGAATAGAAAGTTCAAAAGAACAGCATTTATTTGAAATATAAATCTTCTGTAACATTATAAACGTCTTTATCATCACTTTTGATTAATTTAAAGCATCCTTGGTAAATAAAAGTATTCATTTCTATAATTCCTGAATCCAAGATTTTGAATGGTATAGCAATCATAAAAATCTTACTGTTAAAAAACTTTTGACTTAGTATATGTATTTAACGTTATATATTTTATATTATATTAATAATTATAGTTAACAAAAGCTCTATGTTGTTGTACACAAAATGACTTGACTAGGATGATTGGTATCTCTCACCTAATATTATTTTTTGCTTTAAAATAATTGTAAAATTGGTAATCATGTATTTTAACTTTAAAATACTATGAAGATCAGTAGCAGCAACCTGTATTTGATTACTAGTTGAATTAAAGGTTAATTACAATTTTAAACATACTACCGTCAAATTCTAGTCTCATTCCACTATACTGCATGGAAATATTAAAGCACTACTAAAAATACAAGTATCATTATCACGTAGAACCAAAAGTAGGTGTTAATATTTGCACTCGGTCTCTAAAAATATTGCCTGTGCATCACTATTTTATAAAACCCTACAAATAATTAAACTTACATGCACAATAATACACAGATCAAAAATCAGCCCATTATGAAAACCTGACGATGCAAGAAAACCCTGTTTATACAAGAAATTATTTTGTTTTGACATCAACAGTCATTCACATGAGACATGCGCATATTGAGTAAGCAACTAGAATGTCAGTAAAGGTGTTTACATACAAAGTGAAACTGGGGTAATAGGTAAAAATCTAGTTGTGCCAGTTTTTTTATGCTTAAAAAGCTTGCAATCTTTCACACATTATGTTATACTAGGTTAATAAGATTATCAGTGTTAGATTGTGCATATAAATGCACGCAGTGACTCTGGAAATCTGGATCTAGTCCATAACTGTTGTTGTGTGCAGTAGCTGAACTCTGACATGGTGGCTTAATATCATTTCACTCTCATTACAAGTCGACTTGACTTATGGGGGTAATTACTGACTCTAGGTCCAATGCAGCTAATCATTACGGTTCGCACAAGCAGCTGAAAACATTTCACAGCACCCGTGTGGAAAACCCTGCACATACACAGTGAGAAGCGTCAAGGTTTATTTTGCACAGTCTCCGAAAAGAAACTCTATTGTTATTAGTGGGAGTCAAAAGATATCGGAGACTGTGGGGTGACTGCTAGAGCTTATTTATGATGGTGTGGTAATAGAGTGAGGGGATTTAGGGAGTGACTTAAAAGCCAGTGTCGTTTCAAAACAATAGTAGATTTTTGGGTGGAACAGGAGTTGTCTCCCACACTGCAACAAGTTGAGCAGGTTAGGCCTGAAACTAGCTTTCAGTTCTCTTTCAGTCAGTAAGAGGCACTGGATTTCATAGAAGACCCGTCACGCCTGGTCTATTCACATGACTGCACAAACACACACTTAAGATGAAGATCAGGATTCTGGAGTCATTTGAACTCAGAATACACAGTTGATGTCAAAAGTTTGCATCCCATTTCAGAATCATTAATAAATGTTAATTATTTTACCAAAATAAGAGGGATCATACAAAATACATGTTATTGCTTATTTAGTAATGACCTGAAAAAAAGATATTTCACATAAAAGATGTTTACATGTAGTCCATAAGAGAAAATAATAGCTGAATTTATAAAAATGACCCGGTTCAAAAGTTTACATCCTCTTGATTCTTAATAATATTATGTTGTTACCTGAATGATCCACAGCTGTGTTTTTTTTGTTTAGTGATAGTTGTTCATGAGGCTCTTGTTTGTCAGTTAAACAGCCGCTGTTCTTTCAGAAAAAATCTTTCAGGTTCCACAAATTCCTTGGTTTTTCAGCATTTTTGTGTATTTGAACCCTTTCCAACAATGACTGTATGATTTTGAGATACATTTTTTTCACAGTGAGGACCACTGAGGGACTTAATATTATACGCAACTGTTACAGAAGGTTTAAACACTCACTGATGCTCCTGAAGGAAACACAATACATTTCCATTCTTTCCAAAAGTTTTCACCCCCCGGCTCTTAATGCATAGTTTTTCCTTCTAGAGCATTTGAACCTTCTGTAATAATTGCATACAAGTCCCTCAGTTGTCCTCAGTGTGAAAAGATGGATCTCAAAATTATACAGTCATTGTTGGAAAGGGTTCAAATACACAAAAATCCTGGAAAACCAAACAATTTGTGGGACCTGAAGGATTTTTCTGAAGAACAGCGGGCAGTTTCACTGTTCAGGACAAACAAGGGATTCATGAACAACTATCACTAAACAAACAAACAAACAAAAAAAACTCAGCTGTGGTTCATTCAGGTAACAACACAATGAAGAATCAAGTGTATGTAAACTTTTGAACCGGGTCATTTTTATAAATTCAGCTATTATTTTCTCTTGTGGACTATATGTAAACATCTTTTAAGTGGAATATCTTATTCAGGCCAGTACTAAATAAACAATAACATGCATTTTGTATAATCCCTCTTATTTTGGTCAAATAATTAAAATTTTTAATGATTCTGAAAGGGGGATGCAAACTTTTGACCTCAGCTGTACACAGAATAAACCAAAACGCATGAGCATGACATCATGCTTGCATACGCACATACTGTACAGTAGCCTAAAAAGTATTTGGATGATTTTGCCACAATTAAAATTGTATAAATGTATATGCATGATTTAAAAATGATATGAAAAGAAAATCAAATAAATAAACTTTCTATAATAACTTTCTATTTATCTAAGAAGAAAGTATCAGTTTTCATAAAAAAAGCACCACAAGTGCTTTCAGCATTGGTAACAATAAGATGTTTCTTGAGCAGCAAATCAGAATGATTTCTGAAGGATCAATTGACAGTGAAGACTGGAGCGATGGTGCTGAAAATTCAGCTAAGCATCACAGGAATAAATTACATTTTAAAATATATTCAAATACGAAAGAATTATTTTAAATTGTAATAACTTTTCAAAAACATACTATAAGAGACTTCTTTCAAAAACAAAAACCAAAAAAATTACACCAACTTCAAACTTTTGAATTCTAGTGTATTTTCTGGTCGTCAAGCTATGCGGAACATGTTTACTGTGTGAACTTGAAGAAAACTGACTTGATTTATAACACAACTTGTGACCTCAGGACTAGTTGGTAAAAAAAAAAAAATAGTTGAAGAAAAGTGAAGTTCTAAAAAAAGCTCTAGCAGCATTTGTTGGCAGATGCCACTTTATTTGATTTACTGTATCTGATGCAATAAAATTCAGACATTCGTAAGTCCTCAGATACTTTTTGGGACCACTGTATGTAACATAATTAGGCGTACTTAGGCTCAAATGCCACCTTTGTTCCCAACCAGGTTTTGGTATAAGAATACAAACACACTGAGTTCAGTCTGACTGGCGATTCCTACATCTCAGTCTTTCCATCTGAGCCCTGCCAGCAACCCACACAGTCATCTCGCAACCTTCTCCTTGCACTCTTAATTTTCCACCTTCCTGTATGTAGATGTAGACCTCCAAAAAAAAAAAAAACATCCCCTCCTTGAGACCTGGCATGTGGAGCTGGATGGACAAAGACAGTACCAGTAACAAAGATTTCTGGCACCAAAATGCTTCAGGGCTTTCAGGCCAATGATGAAGGGCCGATCATAATCTGAGCACATAGAAAACAACAAACGTGACTGTGATGTACCTGATTGATTTCATCCATCCCATTACTGGCGAACTCAAAGACAAGCTCGCTGGACTGGACCGCAGTGGTCATGGTGTTGTAGGGAGAGAAAGGGTAGGACACAGGCTGACAGGCAGAGGGTTCCTACCCCTCCACGCACTCCCCGGACCGCTTCGCTCCACACCACACCCCTCGGTACAGGAAGCACTCTGAGGCAGGAACACTGCTGAGGTAATCTGTTGCTTTCACAAAATGAGAGGCACTATTAGGTAAAAACAGTGTTCCCTTTTTTGGTCCTGCACGCTGCTGACTTTTTTTTTTTTTTCTCCAGATGACAGACAGAGTGGCAGAGGACTGCGTGACTGCGTGATGGAGGAGGATTCTTCTCACTCCAAGTGCGTCTGGGGCATCTAAACCTTCAAGAGAAAAACAAAGGAAAAGGAACATTAGGAAACTGCGACTGAGCAAAATGGGCTGTGTCACATCATCAGAGAGAAAGAGAGAGGGCTGGGATGGCCGGATGAGCCTGAGACGGTACCGTCGGGACTGAGGCGAGGGGCTAATTTTCTGACTCTATGAAGCGTTCGCTCACTGCTGGAGAGACTTTCGGATCACCGATCTCATTCTTGGCTTTGAATATACAAAACTGCCCCAAAAGTCAGACTCTGAGAACATCTGGCCAGACAGAATGAAAATGGGCGAGTGGAAAACACACCACTTTCCAGCAAATTCATCACTGGCCACTTAACTTTCTCTCACTTTGACTCCTGTTTACCCTCTGAGATCACAACAACACAACTGTTGCATTACTCTGTCATCCTGTATTGACTAGGGATGCACAATACATCAGTGTCATATAGGTTATCATCTAATTATAAAAATATATATTTATATATAAAATATATTTATATATAATTTTTAAATATTTAAAATGTATTAATTAAAATATTTTCAAAATGTAAATAATTGGCCGACAACCATAGGTCACTGATAAATAAAATATATTTTTAAAATATTATTTGAACTAATTTAAAATAATATTTAAACTATTATTTACATTTACTTCATTATTTAAAATATATTTTATTAAAATATGTATTATTTATCATATAATCATTTTTATCATATTTATATAATATACATAATATTTATATAATTTCTGTAATATATTTAAATAATTTCTATAATTATTTTTAGATTATTTACATAATATGCAAAATTATTTAAAATATTTAAAATATTATTTATTTAAATATTTATTTATGTTAATTTAATTTTTTGTAAATTTCAGACTATCTATAATGTTGTAATACCCAAGTTCACCTCAGAATTTATAACCATTCATTTGATTTTTTTTTTTGTTTTGTTCTTTTAATTTATTTAGAACAGTGCTGCCAAACGATTAATCGCAATTAGTCCAAAATAAAAGTTTTTGTTTACATAATATGCGTTTATATAAAGGCCTATATAGGCCTATATAAATGCATACACATACAGTAAATATTGTGAAAGTATTATGTATTTATATTCACAGAATTTATAGTATATATAAATATATTTAATATATGAAGATAAAATTTTTCTTAATTATATACACATGCATGTATGTTTATTTATATATAAATAATAAGTATACACAGTAAAAACATATTATGTAAACAAAAATGTTTATTTTTGATGCGATTAATCACAATTAATCATTTGACAGCGCTAATTTAGACAAATTAGAATTATAGTAATCTGCAATTTAACAGTGAGCGCCCATAACACAAAAATAAAAACAATCAGCTTATAGCTATCAGGTAGAATTTAAATATTGCTGTAGTAATAATAGCATTCATGCTATTCTTGTTGCAGATGATCAACAAAAATTAGCAAAAGCTATGAGACAGTTGGTCTACTGTCATTTTGAATCCCTGGTTTAATTCGTCAAGGTTCAGATGTAATAAGTGAACCTCCTCAGTGGCAGTGTGGAGGAACGGGGGAGGGGCATGGATCGCCACAGGATATGAGATCACCCAGCCTGATCAAAGGGGTACTGTAAACAAGGTTGGGTTATCAGTCACATGTGCAAAAAAAAAAAAAAAGGCCTAGAACACACCCTCATCCAAAGTCCACGTCCACTCCTCACACTAAACTACAGAAATCCCAAAAACACAAGAATCACAGGCCATTGAGAGAAAAGAGTACCCTCTGTCCGGCCCTGAGGCGGCAAGGAGGAACAGGAGGGGCTGCAGTCTGGTTAAAGATTAAACGAGAGCAGTGGGGAGAGGAGAGGCGGTTTGGCCGAACCACTGAAGGGGGGTGTAAAATGGCAGTGGAGCAGCCCAATTCTCCTCTGTGACAGGGTGGGGCTTGTTTGCTTTGAAAGGACAGTGTGTGCGTCAACAAGTGCATACCAGGTTGAATGGTGTCTGGGGGAATAGGGTTGGTGGGGTGGGTGGGTAAAGGGTACAATGGGGCAGATAAAGAGAATAGGAAAGATAGGCCCGTGTGGGCGGCAGGGAGGTCAAATAAATGTTCTCTTTAGCTCAGACTGTGCCCGAGACCCCTATAGCAGCTGGAGTCCAATACTCAAGATGGGGCCTCGTGCAGCCTCATCTCTCCAGGAGAGCGAGGAACAGAATGAGGTATGCCATGACAGAGCGGCCCAGACTATTATTACCACTAACCAGACGGCCCCCCCCCCCCAAGAGCCATTCGGCACTGCCTCCCTTCCCACAGCATGGGGCCAGCATCTGGAGCATCCTGCTGATGGTTCCTTCTCCCTGCTTTGGTCAAGACAAGCTCTTTGAAACAATGATTTATTTCCTTGCCACCACAACGCTCTGGGAGTTGCTACGTGTGTTTTGGGTGATTGATACAGGCTTACATCAAATCAAAATAGCCAATAAACCAATGATTAATTTCAAGTTATGGCAGATAACTGATAAATGGCTCACTATAATTTTAAATTATTTTGTCTAAATGTGACCCTGGACCATAAAACCTAAGTAGGGTGGGTATATTTGTAGAATCTAAATTTTAGAATTGTAGAATTTGTAGAATTGTAGAATTCGTAGAAAAATCATTAGGATATTAAGTAAAGATCATGTTCCATGAAGATGTTCTGTAAATTTTCAACCGTAAATATCTAAAAACTTAATTTTTGATTAGAATAGGCATTGGTAAGAACTAATATTGTCCTATCACCAAATATTGTCCTATCATAACAAACCATACATCAATGGAAAGCTTTATTGTATACATCTCAATTTCAGAAAAATGGATCCTTATGACTGGTTTTGTGGTCCATGGTCACAAATACAGTACATGTACACTATAAAATATGGAAATTCAATTTAAGATTTATAATTACGGAACGTTTAACAGTGTTACGTTAAAAATAGAGGAAAAGAGGTGTTCAAACCCCACCTCGTGGACCTTTCCCAATCCCAAAAAATAAATAAATAAATAAGAGGAAATAAGCCTACAAAATAAAATATACAATATCTGCCCATATATATGTAATATCATATAAAATAATATATATTTTTTACGTTTTTGAAAGTAAAAAAAAAAAAAAAAAAATTAAAAATGAATATATTTTAAACTACAATTTATTATAATTTATAATTAATTATAATATTTATTATAATATTATAATTTATAATCATTATAATTTATTATAATGTATTTTTCCACGGTTATTATTCCAGTCTTTATTCATGATCCTTCAGAATACTTGTCATAATCCTTCAGAAATCAGTCTAATATGCTTTTTTAATGCTCAATAAACATTTTGTATTATTATAAATGCTGAAAACAGTTGTGCTTAAAATTTTGGTGGAAACTAAATTCTCTGATGAACAGGAAGTTCAAAAGAACAGCATCTATTTAAAACAGAAATCTTTTTTAACATTATAAATGTCTTTACCATCACCTTTGATCAATTTAATAAATCCTTGCTAAATTAAGCATTTGAACGGTACTGTAGACTAATAATACAACTAGAAAAACTAGATATTCTGTTATACATTCTGGTTTTCTAGATTCTCAGGTGTCTCTATTAGCGTCTAAGGTAAATCTATGGTGTATTTTAGAGCATTTTATATCAAATAAAACCATACTTCTTAATAAACCGCACAATTTGAGCCACCATCCATATCTGCAGCATCGACAGTGCTAGAAATGATAATTACAACCGCAGTGATACCCGTGGCAAATTAAGGCCACACACGGAGTGGGACATGCCTACCTCTGCAGTCTGGGAAAGCACTCGCCCATGAAGTCTTCGCAGCTTTAGCCAGGGGTCAGAAGTCGCCAAGCGAGAGCATGGCTGAGTTCTGCCTCCTCCTTTACAGACTAGCTCAAAATGGCCTCGTGTCATTTTCAGTTCTTCTTTCCGATTCAAAACGCTCGGTGTACCTCAAACTGCAGCTGCGTACGCCGCAGCCAAAGCTCGCAGCTTGAAATTCTATTAGACAATCTTGCTATGGTCTACAGCCCTGCTTTTGAGTAATGAAGTCATTCACACCATTTGACGGTGATGTGCTGGCAAATGAAAGCGTGATATGGGATTGATGGGAACATTTCACACAGAGAGATGAGCCTGGTGGGGAGCAAAATCGTGCAAATCTGTGATTGCGTGCATCATGCTGCTCTCCACGCTGATTCCCAGCGGTATATAACGAGACCTCGTGCCGGGCACACGGCGAGTGATCTACACCACCGCGACTGCAGCCTGGGAATCGTACAAGTGGATGCGACAACCCGTCAACAACAACTCGTCCCAACACATGCACATGCACATGCAAATGGGCCAAAACAAGGGCCTGCCGCACGTCATCCAGAGGCGCCGAGAGGGAGGGCGAGTTACTCAGTACTCAAGACTTCAGTAAGCAAACAATCTCCAGGGTGGGGCTCGCATGGAATCGCTCCACGGCTGAGGTTTGCCAAGGATACACGCTCAGCAAGCAAGGTAAAACTATGGTGTGTACATGAAAAACGCGCGTTCAAGCTTCTAAGTGTTCTAATGCAGCAGCTGGTACGGGTCTGGCAAAGCGCCTAGCCTGTGTTGTCAAAACAAGTAAATATAAAGCAAGGCACTGACTAAAATGTTGGATGGAATAACCAGTTTTAAGGGGAAAATGATTACAGACAAATACATCTTCCCTGTTGACCCTATCGACCCACCCACCCCTCAGCTGAGCTCAGTGTTGACCATGAAAGGAGGTAATTTAAACCAACCGAATGACTAAGCCATGAGTCACCCTGACTATGGAATTTAATCACAGAGCAAGCAAATTCAAACATGAATGATCATCTAACGTAGGCGAACGGTTTTGATGGGAACGCTCATAGATTCAACATGTGGTGCGATCGTGAGTTGCCATATTCTAATGACATCACTGGGATGGATGGAGATGGAGGTTTTGGAGAGGGCGAAGTCGTCTCTAGTTACTCTGTGGGGAGTGATGTCATGGCAATAGTGATGTCAACACATGTGAAGAAAAACTAGTCTAGAGTACCTCTCAAAATAGCTTGGGATACTAGAGCTTTCAGAGAGGCACTGACTAAGAGAAAGCGGGAGGAATGTGAAGCGCTTTTCCTGCTCGGTCAGGAAGGAGGACTGGCATTCCTGGCATTTCAAAACATGCCAGTCTCAAGCGTTTCAGCAAAAACACACTCCAAAACGCTGGCTTCACTATGAAAATGTGACATTAAAACACCTCTAGAGAGCTAGTGAACATTTACGTGTTCCTTGTGAAACATCTGAAGGCTTGTTCGCACTTACCAAAGGGAAGAGAAACACTCAGGGTGGAATTATGCCAACAGCACCCTTTCAATCAATATGGAGGACAAAGCCTCTTTCAACAGGGTCATCTGCTTGACTCAGCAAAAGATGTGTTTTTTTCTTTTTTAGCTTATTTCCTGTGAGGATATGACGCTTAAACTTAAGTGGAGTCCTGTAATGCTGCGATAATGAACTTAAGGCAGAAGACAAACTCATCTCTTCAACTTTAACATGGTCACAATCGTTTACACAGCCCTGACGGAAGCTACTATCCCGCTACTACTTTATGTGATACCAATATAAATAAAAAATGTAAAATAATAAAAAAATAAAAATACTGGATTTTTTTTTTTTTTTTAATTGTTCTTGTCCCTAATGTTTACCAAGACGAAATATGTTTGATCTAAAACACAGTCAAAACAGTAACATTGTGAAATATTATAACAATTTAAAATAACTGATTTATATTTTAACAATTTTAAAATTAAAGGGTTACTCCACCCCAAAATGAAAATTTTGTCATTGATCACTTACCCGCATGCCGTTCCAAACCCGTAAAAGCTTCGTTTGTCTTTGGAAGACAATTTAAGAAAAAAAAAGTATGAAAGACATCGGCAAAATAGTCCATCTGCCATCAGTGGTTCAATCTGAATTTTATGAAGTGACGAGAATACTTTTTTTACGCAAAGAAAAAAAAAAAAGATTTTATTCAACAAGTCGTCTCCCCCGCGTCAGCGTAGCGCCATTTTGGAGAGTATCTGCTGGACACAAACTGCGTACACTGTTCTGTGTCATCCGCACTACACAGATACGTTTTCTTATCCAGCATACACAGTTTGCGTCCAGCGGATACTCCCCAAAATGGCGCTGCGCTGACGCATAGGAGAAGAATTGTTAAATAAAATCGTTATTTTTTTTTTCTTGGCATACAAACAGTATTTCTCATTGCTCCATAAAATTTAGATTGATGGCAGATGGACTATTTTGATGATGTCTGTCATACTTTTCTGGGTCTTGACAGTGGTATTTACCTGGCAGTCAATGGGACAGTCAAAAGCCTCGCAGTTTTCATCCAAAATATCTTAAACTGTGTTCGTAAGACGAACAAAGCTTTTACAGGTTTGGAACAACATGGGGGTAAGTGATCAATGACAAAATTTTCATTTTGGGGTGGAGTAACCCTTTAAATGCATTCCTGTGATAGCAAAGCTGTATTTTCAGCAAAATTACTCCAGTTGTTCAGTGTCACATGATCATCACAGAAATCATTCTGATATGTTGATTTGGTGCTCAGAAACACTTATTATTTAAACAATAGTGTAAATATGAACTAAATAAATTGGCAATGTAAAAACAATACTACATGTGATCATGAAATCATTTAAGAGCAGTGATTGGTTTTCTATTTTTTGTATTAATATAGTTGTTATTTTGACAGATTTTCCACATGTTGACATTCAAATTAGACATGACCAAGGTGCACATTTATATCTCGACCATAATAACCAAAAAGCGCATTTGACTGTTCACATACGCATAACCGCAAATGTTCTTTACAAAGCACGTGTGCAATTATGGGTGAGCGTTCGTATATGCACGTCCAAAACCAGCCACTTAACTCGAAGGTACCAAAATGAATACTGCAGAAAGAGTATGAGGTACATTTCTTTTTAAAGTACCGGCACTGGTATATGACATTCTTACAGTGATCAAAAAAGGCTCTTTTCTTTCTCTTCCTCTAAATGAGATGTGAAAGTATTACCATCACACACCCCTTTGTTGGTCACAGAAGTGGAGAAGAGTGCATTATACATTAGGGAGAAAGGTCAAGGGCCTGTGAGGCGAATGTTTGCTAATTCAACAGAACAAGAGAGACTGCAATTAATGAGACCAGCATACAAGCAACTCCCACTGCCACATCAGTCTACAACAACACGACATAGCAACTTCTGTCACAGCAGTCGACAATTCAGAGTGTGAATCTAATAGAAATGCAAAAAAGTGTTTTAAGGGTGTATGTGTAAAAACAAACACATTATAAAAACTTGAGCAACCATTGTGAAGGAAGGGGGATGAAGACAAACAAAGAAGGGGGGAGAGAGACAAACACGTTGCTTCGAGAACCACTAAAACCGAGACAGAAGAAAGGCTTTACCCTCTGCTACCTTTGCAGAAGATGAAGCAAATTTAATCTCATCTTGCAAGTCTTGTACTTTTCCACTCCGCCTCGAGGCGCAAGAAAAAGTCTAGGGGCCCACACCCACCTAAGACAGGAGCTGTTATCTTTGAGCCTGGAGCTCAGCTCTCCAAACATTAAAGGCTAGGGAGGAGAGACTGAGGCCAGGTGAAGGCAAAAATCCAGGCCACTAAACTCATTAGGGTCTAGGACGCTTGTTTAAAACCAGTTGTGTGCATCTTTGCCAGATGGAAACTTTTTGACGAGATGACACAGAGCATCCACCCTTATGAAAACGTGATTGACGGTTTTACAAACAAATTCAAATTGAATTTTAAAATGTCAGACAATCACATTTTCTTTAGTTTAGCTGCTACAAGATTTTTTACTGCCTGAAATTATACAACCCACCCTATGAAATGAGTTACCAGTTGGTCAAACTTTAAGCCACAGTAATGGAACCCTAAAACTAATGCGAGATAAATGCAAAGGAAAGAGAACAGCCACAACTGACCTGTGAATCTTGCAGTGACAGGAAATGCATCACTGAGCAGTCGGTTTCTGCTACTTCCTGACTGTTAGACCACAAACAAGCGAACACTTCTCTCTCATTTTGAGAGTGGAAACTTCTTCCCCTTCCTCTTAGACTCTGTATTTCTCACTTTTTCAACTTTGTGTGTTTTCAACATGTTTGAATGTCATGCAATTCTATTTAGCTGGTAACCACTGTTAGAAAATTAAAGAAAACAACAATAGCGTGGCACACATCTTACGTAACAATTTTGAATTTAAAAGCAAGGCCCCCAACTTTTACACTGAAACCCCCTTCCTCATTACCCTCAGATCATGCTACCATTCAGTGGTTTGTTTCTGAGAACAACAAAACAAGTCTGCTTCTCAGAATTCTAAAAAAGCATCTTAAAAAACCTTCACTTATCTCAGATATCATCCTACTGCAATGATACCACCATGCACACAATCAGACATGGTATTATCAACTAAAACCATCAAATCTAGACCTCACAAGCAACACAAATCTCATGATTTCAAAATACATATATTTAATGACTCCTGTTTTACAGACTAAATTCACTGTAGCATGGGTGTTGCAGACAGGGGTTAATTACTGAGAAAACAACATGAGGAACAGAACTCGGTGCACCCTTACTCACTTCCTCTCTCAACATCTCACTCTCAGGGTTCATCTCATGCTACTAAACGCTTAGCTATTTCCTCTATGTGAATGTAGTGTCCTCAGGCACTGGTACAGCCGCTGATGGGCAAGAGAAGGGCTGATGTTTAAAAATGTAAGCAGATTATATCTTACCAGCAGCGAACTGACCCCAACTGATGGACTTCTTAAAAGGCGCATGGTGTGTGCTACAAAATGTTAAAAATGTTCTTCCCCATGATCTGTTTCTACTATGTGGCAACAGGCCACACACCACAGATAGGAAGACACGTCAGACTTGTGAAAACAGGACAGGAAATTGCCACAGGGGCTAAAAAAGACAAACGTTCTTGTTGTACTTCAAACTTTGAGGCCTAAAATGTAAAAGTTATCCATTTGAAATTCTGCCACCTACAACTGCCAGTATTTGCAAAATGGGCATTGAATTGCGGCAACAAAATTGCGGCATTGGAAATTATATTAGGCATGTGGTGATGTTAAAATTCTGTTCGATACCACTAACCAGATAACTATTTTCATGTTATGGCTGATAATAGACAAATGGCTGATATTAAAATTAAATAATTTGTTTAATTAACTAATAACAAAAATCAGTCATTTTGATACCACAGGTGAATTTAGGCATCACAACACTACAATATTTCCAAAAACATATATAATAGAAGTGGATATTGGCGTTTTTTTAAAGACTACAGTAAGTTTGAGTATTAGATAATGGAAAACATAACATCAGAGAAAAAATAGACAAAATGAGCAAGCACAACTAATTATCTATTATTAATGCCAATAAATTGGGATTTTGATTGGGAAAATGATATCTTATGGTATTGCATGTACTGTAAACATTTAGATGTTTCAATATGATGTGCCATTTAAAGAACCTTCCAGCATCTAATTGTTAGGATCTTTTGCACCGTATCTGCTTGCCTCCAGCTGCATATGCAATATGAAAAACATTTCAGATATTTCGGTACAAAGACAAAATGTTTTGGCTTCTATGCAGGAACAATTCAGAGCATGACAAGACTGGAGAAGCTCAGGGCTTTCAGCCCGATACTGACTTCAAACTCAAGTGTTTGCACCTCCCTCTCACTCACAATCATCTGACCATGTTTAGAATCTGTAAAATCTGTAACACATCAAACATAGAACCTCAATGTTTGCTAAAAAAAGCTCTCATTGACTTACTCTCCTTATGATTTAGCTTCTGAAATAACATCTGGAACATCTCTTACACTCAAATGAAGCTAGGTGAATAAAAGCCAGCTAACTTTACTATACGCACACACTGAATTTACTGCCAGCACCACTGAACCTGGTAGAAATCAAGGCTTGTTTTACTGATAATACCGCCCTTGATAAACGGGGACGTTTCAGCTCTCCTGAGGCTGTATTTATCATGCTTTTGTCTATGGCGACATATGCACTGTTGTGAAATAGCGCCACCCCCGCCATCTTGACTCACCCATCCCCGATGTGTTTACACTCATACCAATACCAACATGTCACAGCATATGTCTCCACAAGGAGGGAAAAATGCATACTGAATACAGCAGCAAAACATGCCTGCCTTGCACCCACACGCTTCAAAATAAATTCTGGGAACCCTACACATCCAGTGACGACACGACTTGCATTCTACCTCTGATAAGACTAAAGTCATCACAAGGTTTTCGCTAACCGTAAAGCAGTAAAATTCAAAGTTCACTTTTTAGTTCACAGTCAGGGAAAGAGAAACTAACTGCACTTTGGTGTGCTTAAAGTTCCTTTCTTGACGCTCAAGGCCTTGCAGAACAAAAAGCATACGTGGGAACGAAATCTCTTGTCTGAAATCATAGCTAAACATCTACAAGCTAGGGGTACAAAGAAACACTGGCTTTTAAATGGAAATAGCATTCCAAACAGGTCTGGACACAAACTGCGTGAGGTGTCCACAAGGGCAAAAGCTGCACTTTTGACATTCAAAAACTAGCATTTAAACCTTCCAAACAAAAACTTATTTTTGTATTAATATTATTTTAAGATATGTGACCCTGGACCACAAAACCATAAGGGTCCTTAAGGGTCACTTTTTTAAAATTGAGATTTATACATCATGTGAATATATAAGCTTTCCATTGATGTATGATTGTTAGGAAAAAAACTATATTTGGTCAAGATACAACTATTTGAAAATCTGGAATCAGAGGGTGCAAAAAAAAATCTAAATATTGAGAAAATCGCCTTTAAAGTTATAAAGCATATTACTAATCAAAAATGAAGTTGAGATAGATTTACAGTAAAAAAAAAATCTGGAACATGATCTATATCCTACTGATTTTTTGCATAAAAGAAAAATCTATAATTTTGACCCATGCAATTTATTGTTGGCTATTGCTACAAATATACCTGTGCTACTTATGATGGGTTTTGTGGTCCAGGGTCACATTATTTAGCTGTCAAATTTTAGATGCAATGTAGTGGAATAGCAAGCTTCTGAATACTTTATTTCACACAAACACAAAACTGACTAAATTCACACTTAAAAACCGGCATCTAAAACTGATTGACGTCATTTTCCCAAACACACCTTAATTAATAGGTAATTGGAACAACTTTTATCTGTCTCTGCATTTATCTAACCCAACAGACATTGATAAAATCATCAGGCTCTAAAACTAAGTCATACACTCCTAGCTGCAGGGCTGGCACTCCTCGAATATAATGCATCATAAAATACTTTATAGCTGACACAACTGGCCTAAAATAACTGACATTCATAGCATTTATCATAAGTTATGTAAGGTTTGCCTTTGGCCCCGTGGAGCTAAAGGGGCCGTGTGCAATATGTGGCGTAGTTTTCATTTCTAGTCACGTCATGTGGTCTCGACTATGACAATATGTCAGTCGGGCTTCAACATGAAAGGTGGTCACTTACATTTCCATAAAGTGATTACATATCAGTTAAATAGGATAAAGCTACAGACTAAGTAAAAAAAAAAAAAAAGTTAACTGGGACTTAACAGACTCTTAAATTCCATTCACTTTTAATGTGGCAATATATGCTGTTATTATTCTCCGAGAGGCTGATGAGTCCACAGTACTGTAAGTGATATGTTTAGACAGCTTTCAGATTCATGCTGGCTAATAAAACCCAGGGGAAGGGTATACAGGAGGACCTCTCTTTTTACAACTACTGACTGCAGCCTAATTGCATATAATTATTCATCCCGTGACCCAGCTACTGTTGCAAAAGTCACATTTTCAGGTCCTGAAACAGAATAGCCTTCTCAATGTTATGAGATACTACATACTGTACATCAATAATTTTCTTAATTATACAGACAGCATGTGCTCTTGATACGGTACTTATTTACTACTGGAAATGTTTGAATGAGTTGATGTGAATGTGTGCCTGGGCTTCACCTGGGCTCATAACCTGCGGAAAAGAACAGCGCAAAGCAAACACCACCGCAATAAAAACACACCACAATAAAATAACGCTCCCCTTCCCCCATTCCTCCATTCAAATCTCTCAATACAAAAAACAAGAGAGGAATGGAGTACTAAAGAATAGCCCTAATGACTTTCAGAGATCAGTGATGGGAGAGAGATTACGCACTGCCATTTTGTTGTCCTTGTTTGCCGGTTCATGAGGAGGCGGGATGCAGATGTTGGAGTTTTATTCGGGTCAATATTTGAGAAGGAACGCTGGTCTTTGTAGTGCCATCGTTTGCTCATGATAGCAACGAGATGAGAAAAGCCAACAATAATATGCGAGGCTATAAACGAGGGAGCTTAAAAAGAAGTATTTATCATCTCAAATCTACTTAAGCAGATAGTGACAATATCCTGAAGTAAGTCGAGAAGTACAAAACAAACAAACGAGCGAAACATAGTTAGTGAAAACACGCTTATCCATCAAATCAGCAGAATCTGATACTAAAACGTGCGCTCACTGCAAGGTACCAACAACAGGGCATTAATTTGTGCGTATGCAATAGACAGAATATCTCTTGAGGATTGTGAACACTAAATGAGGCTCACAATGAAAATGTAAACAAGGAGTGGCTGTTGCTAAGAAACGGGTTGTGAGGTGACCTATAGCATGTTGAGTGATATGGCACAGATACAATGAGTAGTTGACATTTAAGCATGAAAAACAAAGCTAGAAAACAAGATATGAATTGTATAACATTTCTAAGTGTGTACATAACTATTAGTGCACTGGAATAGAAATGATCTAATTTAAGTGTATTAATTAGCACTGTTGATAGCACATCAAACCACTTTTCTTTTAATGTCTTGTCATTTTAATTAACTATCAGTTTATTTTAAACTACAATTTCAAAGATTCTGCCAGAAGGTGATTTTGAAAGTCACACCAAGTATGTTACAATTTCAACTGAGAGTAACGAGTAAACAGAGTTATTTTTTAAACAATTAGGTCAATATGTAGGCTGAACTGAAACAAACCGGTATCCTCTGCAAACCCACTCTCATATGTGACCCTGGACCATAAAACCAGTCTTAAGTAGCATGGATGTATTTGTAGCAATAGCCAAAACTACATAGTATGGGTTAATATTAACGATTTTTCTTTTATGCCAAAAATCATAAGGATATTGAGTAAAGATCATGTTCCATGAAGATATTTTGTACATTTCCTAGCGTAAATATATTAAAACTTAATTTTTGATTATTAATATGCATTGCTAAGAACTTCATTTGGACAACTTATAGGCAATTTTCTCCATATTTTGATTTTTTTTACACCCTCAGGTTCCAGATTTTCGAATAGTTGTTTTTCGGCCAAATACTGTCCTATCCTAACAAACTACACATCAACGGAAAGCTTATGTATTTAATTTATTTTAAAAAACTGACCCTGGTTGACTGGTTTTGTGGTTCAGGGTCACATATGGCAAAGACTCTTTTAATTTAACATCTTACGAAAGTATCCGAATGACTAGTCACACAGAATTTCCATGAATTATGTTATGCAGTCAGCTCAACGCTAGCTGTCAGTTTTACACTATGCAGTCAGTTTTAACACTAATAGAAAATATATATACACATACATATACAAGGACAAGTCACAAAAGCAAACTCTTTATTATAGTACTAAAATCTATAACTACCCATAAAGTAATGCTGTAAACAGCTTTCTGGATGTGGGGGTGGTAAACGAGTTTCCATGGGTCTCCATGGTTCTGGGATTTCAATTTTCCACAGCTAAAATATGATACAACTGCAACCACCTTCTAACCCCACTATTTTGGGGGATTATTTTAGTCATCTTACAAAAAATATTTAGTCACTCCCATATGTTGTGATGTAACTACAGAATTTGTGAGTAAACTTTCCTATGGCTGATGTAATGTGTGACAGAGGATGACTGTGTTCCTAAACTGGACACTTTTGGACAGATTAACCATCCAATTATACCGCACCACCAACTACCATGAACCTTAGCCATTGAAATATCAATGTTATTTAAATGTTTTCTTAATATACTAGCCTAAAAGATGCCATTTTTAAAGTTTAAAGTATAAAAATGTATACAAATAACTGTGTTCGGATTTTTCAAACAGCTTGAGCATCATTCATCGACAATACGATGCTGTACACACGTACCAAAGTTTAGATCATGACCATAGTTCCTAAGTTTAAAACTCAGAAAAGCCTCACATTAAACCCTCAGAAACTAACACATTTTCATTAGCAAGTCTTTTTAGAGCTGTGACTTGTGGTTTAATGTTCTGTTAAACTCATACGCCCACAGCTCGTTCAAAGCCTGCGTGCGTTTCTGTAAAACTCTTGATACTCGCTTAGCTGCTCACCACACGTGTTGCTTTAGAGCTTGCGAAATGGTTGCTTCTATTCACAACTTTTAAACTGTGAAGCTCTTTGTTTTCGGAGTCTTTGTTAGCCTGAATTGCATGTAATTGCATTTCAAGGCTGGTATCTGCTCTGAGCCGTTCCTATGAAAAGCACTGAATTGTCATGATGATAACCAGTCACATGTCTGACCTGTGTACTCGTTGTTTACAAGACAGACTAGAATATTAGACACAGGGGCTGCCCCTTCTCTGTAGTTAAGGGAGGTACTTGTCCTCATCTGGTTGATCTCTGAAGTACTTGTTAGCAACACACACATACATACACCTGTGCAGCTAAAGCTCTAGATGAAAATAACTATTCAAACTCAATGTCGGGGCCCAAGCATCCAAGACTCTGATACTCAACACTGAACACTGGTGTCAGCAGTAAATGTTTTTATTGCATGGTGCAAATAGGAAAATGTCATCCATGTTGCTTTGAGTCTGAAAGGGCACAACGCTGCCAGCATTCCTCCTAAATGAAAACGCCAGGCGGCTGATTTGACTCAAGAGTGGCGGTACAGCAGGTTACAAACAGACAGAGGCCCTTCTATGAAAAGAGGAACTTGCAACTGCTTTAACAAAAGAACAGAGTTCTGGAAAACACGTTGTTTGCAATGCGTGGTTTCATAAGATTGATTGCAATATCGTCTTTAAATGGGTGGTTTTGGTTGTTTGGTTATTTTGTAGTCCTTTGTCATGAGACGATTGACTATGTGATGTTTTTGTGACTAATTTAGTGAATACTCTCTAAGCAAGAAAGACTAAGTTGTGCATGTGGTTTACATGGGAAGTGGTCTGACATATCAGTCATCTGTGAACATGTGACGTGTAGCTCATTTCTGGTGAGATACAACAATGATAATGAGTGAAGTGATATTCATTTTCTGACGCCAACATGCTTGAAGCATAAAAAGACTATTTAGTTGTTCCAACTTAACAAAAGTTCAACTTTGAAAAGAAACCACCAAAAATTAACTTCTGTTAGCATCTATGTGGACCTGAAAGTTGACTGAAGTTCTTCAGCTTGCTGTAACTTCTCAACCAATTAATGTTCTTACTATAGAGGTATTAACTATTAGGTTATATTTTATGACCGAAGTAAAACCTCATATAATCTATGCCCTGGAAAACAGGATGTAAATGGACAGTCTCAACTCTAGAACAACAGAAAGAACCCATTTAGTAGGCAGTTTCAGTGGAACATCGCCCACCAAAGCTGGAGACAAAAACAAAACGGGGTTAGAAGGTGGGTGGGAGTCGTCATCATCTTCAACAAAAGGGCTTTTCCAAGAAGAGATCGCAGGCCACTCTTCCTTATTGTACAAAACCATGTGTTTCTCTTGGCCAAACTGACTAACCATTTGTTCTGCTTTCTTTCCTATATATATATATATATATATATATATAGTTGTTTGCATGGGGCAAATACAAAAGAACTGATCTTCTCAAATGTATTCTTTCATTTTCTTTAAGTTGATACTGAATATTCTATTATGTAATCATCTGTGATGGCAAGTCTTCTGCTAGTATATCTAGTACCTGAGCACCAAGGCACGCCAGTCTGAGCTTGTTTCAGGAATCAGACCGTTTCGACACTGAGAATGTGTGTTGCTCAATGGAAATGGGGAGAGCAGTATGAAAACGTGATGCAAATCTGCCCAAGCAGTCAACAACATATCGACAAAGGAATGACTGCCTGGACTATTTTAGCAGAACACTACTGCTTTGAGTAAAAATTCAAACATAGCCAACGGCGAAGCGATTGCCATCTCATATGGTGATCTCATGAAACTTTTCACTTATAAATAGTGTAGGTATTTTGCATACTGGCGTCATGATCTGATAAAATTATATTTAAATTGGAGTCAGCTAAACCTTTGACAAACATTTCTTAGAGTAGTGTTATATTGCCAAACTAGCTCAATGACAGTTCAAGAACCCTCAAAACTTAAATATGAAGAGATATCCTCAAAACCTCCAGTTAGCTATCAATCCAGCAGGTTGTGGAAAAGTCATCCACCATGTTACAGCTCATTCCAAAAACTCAAATACTAAAAGAACTGAAAGACTAACAAACCATAGTCTGCAATATGAACCTCAGAAACCGCTTTCAAACCTTCTACATCATACAATGCTTTGACAGGTAGAGGACAAATATTCTTTCTCAGGCCCAGCCCTCTTCTGTTCTCCATGCTAGACCAGCTAGATCAGTTTGGTCCACCCCTCCTTCACAGCAGGACCTAATGATCCAATTACAGGCAGGGACTTGTTGACGCTGTTTGTGAAGAGCCAACCTGACACTACTGGCGTCGCTGCCAACTGTGACAGAAACTCAGGCCTGAAGAGAAGGCCCAAACAAAGCAATCTGCAGCAAAGGGGCCTGTCTTTGACTGCTAGCCAACTCCAGGTGCCCTGGCTCATTTACAATACAAATCAGGGACGGCCGGGTGGGGGGCATAATGGTGCGAGTGGTGTTGGTATCTCCAGGCTAACAGGGGGTCTGACAAGATAACAAGACTAGTGAGGCAAATCTGATAGTGTTCTGAACACCTGAGGTCATGTGACATGGAGTGTGTTGTGTGGGGGAAAATTCCCTAGAAGTCCAAGTTTTCTGACTTCCACCAAGATGCTTTCACAAGTGAATTTGATTGTTTTAAAAGTCAAACGTGCTGTTTTTACATTAATAATAATGCATATAAGAAGCTAGTTACATTTCAAAAGACCTCAAAAACTTAAACTGGAATATTACCAAAACATTAATTCTGTACTTTAAACCAAGACATTAATTAGCTTAAAATGCTTTCAGCATAACTCTTGGCCACATGCTTGAACGTAATCATGTCAAAAAAAATTACTGTTTTCTCTACGAGACTGGTTGCCCTGCTACTTACAGGCTAGTCTCAGTGCATACCATGGAGATGACACAAGTTACTATAGTAAGTATGGTGTCAGGCATAATTACACGTGGTAAAATGACATTCTGTGAGGGTTATATCTTTAAAAAAAGAGAAAGAGCAAAAAAGAGGTGCTCAGGGACAATGATTAGAGTTGTTTTTCACTCTCCTCTTAACAAGATACAGAGGTTTCTTAACCCAACAGGATGAGCAACATTCAGACCAGGTTTCATGGCAATGATGAGGCCTGATAAGCCAGTCTAAAATCAAACTGAAATCTTCAAGCCCACGTAATGGAATCAGTGACACACTATAACAGCAAAACCATCACTTACGCGAACAGAAAGCACATTGGCGCGAAGGATATTTGTATGCTTTGTGCGTCGTTGGCAACTTTGTAAGCGTATAGCTAAAACTGGCTAAGATGCAATCTAAAAGTTTATTTTAACATTGCAACCCACTCAAACTGTCGTATGGGCTTGGTCAATAGACTTACAAAACATGATTGCCTACCTCACTCTCGGTACCCATATAAGGCAATAATACTTTGCAAAACATGTGACTATACACTTGTAAATACAACACATTATATATTAAATACGCTTTGTTAGATTTGTACGACTGCAAAATGGTGTTTCATGTAGGGAAAAATGGCGCTAAACCTGTTTTTACACAGGTCTGCATCAATTATATAATCGTCAATGTTGCGACCAAAAGGTGATTATTAAATGTAAACCAAACGGTTTAGCTGCAATGTAATATAGACTGTATATAAATACTGTGTTTAAATTTTGACCTAAAAAATAAAATCAGACAATGCAACTTCATAATAAACCCAATGTATATTGCATATACGTGTATATATGTAATACACAATGAATAATGCTTACTGAAGAATGCAGACAACAGATACTTGGCGCTAACAGATTTACAACTGCATACTATCACATCATAAAGACATAAAATGGTCACTAACCTTAAAGGTTCAGGGGTTTCATGTCAAACTCCATGGTTATGGTGAAAAACATATCAAAGTGTTGGAAAAATAAGAGATAAAAAAGAAATATTCTTAAAAAACAAAAGAGAGAGAGAGAGTTACGTTGACGGGAGTAAAAAAAAAATAATAATCCAAGGGTGTGTCTAAAGCGAATCAAATAGCATGTTCAAGGTGCTGAACACTGACCTGCCCTCTGCCTCTCCCACTCACTTTAGTGGTAGATAGAGCGAAAATGAGAACAGTGTAGGGGAGGGCAATGGCAGCGGGTTGAAATCTTTAAAAAAGAGAAGTACTGCAAAGCAAAGCTCTCTCTCACTGTGACTCATCCCCCAAGCAACCACTGACAGACAGGCTGTAAAACAGAACTTCAGCACGGGGCCAATCATCTGCAAGGGCAGAGCTAATATGCAAATGAGTGCAGGTGAGCTCAAGCTGCAGTTTCGATTGGCTAGCGAGTGCAGTGGGGGAGGGGAAACCTGGACAAAGTAACAATCAGACTACACCTTGAGCTATGTGAGACGGGTAACACAAGACTGGGTATGAGTGTAAAGGTTTTCATCAAGTAGACGTGGCAAGAGTAAAGCAGGCACGGGGAATTCTACCCAGATGAAATGCTCTTTCAAAATGAGAGCGAAAATTAAATCCACATCAACTGACTAGATCTCTTTGTACTTCTTGTTTTGAGTGGTACCAGAGGTTTTTATCTGAGTAGGTAAAAATGGGAGTGGCCCTGCAGGCTATATGACACCCCATAAACCAGGCTTTATGTTTGATATGAGGCATGAAAAACGGCATGCGTTATAAACTGGAAGAGCCGCCCCACCTGGTTGCGCTGTTGAAAAGAACACCGACAAGAAACACTTCCAGTTCATTAGAGGCTCTACCACTGATTTCTACGTCACCACGTTCTTTCAACCAAAGGGAAAGTACAGAATTGTGACTATGCTGCATGGTTTGGTTTGAAAATGCCGTCATCATATACTCACCCTTATGTCATTCCAAACCTTCATGAATTTCTTTTACGGAATACAAAAAAAGAAAGAAAAAAAAAATACAGTTAAAGTCAAATATTTACATACACCTTGCAGAATCTGCAAAATGTTAATCATTTTACCAAAATAAGAGAGATCATTCAAAATGCATGTTATTTTTTATATAGTACTGACCTGAATAAGATTTCACATAACATACATAATAGTCCACAAAGGAAGAGGACAAATAATCTTTCTCAGGCCCAGCCCTCTTTTGTTCTCCATGCTAGACCAGCTAGATCAGCTGAATTTATACTAGCTGAATTTATAAAAATGTTCCCATTCAAAAGTTTACATACTCTTGATTCTTAATACTGTGTTGTTACCTGAATGATCCACGGCTAATTTTTTTTTTTTTTTTTTGGTCTTTCAGCATTTTTGTGTATTTGAACCCTTTCCGACAATGACTGTATGATTATAAGAACCATCTTTTCACACTGAGGACAACTGAGTGACTCATGCAACTATTACAGATGGTCCAAACGTTCACTGACGCTCCAGAAGGAAACACAATGCATTAAGAGCCGAGGGGTGAAAACTTTTTGAATTTGAAGATCAGGGTAAATTTCACTTTTGTCGTCTTCTAGGAAACATGTTGTGTAGCTTCTGAAGAGCAGTACTAAATGAAAAAAAAAATATTTAGGCAAAATAAGAAAAATGTACACATCTTCATTGTGTTCAAAAGTTTTCACCCCCCGACTCTTAATGCATTGTTTTTTTTTTTCTTCTGAAGCATCAGTGAGTGTTTGAACTTTCTGTAATAGCTGCATACGAGTCCCTCAGTTGTCCTCAGATGGATCTCAAAATCATAGTCATTGGAATAGTCGTTGGAAAGGGTTCAAATACACAAACAAGCTGAAAAACCACAGAATTTGTAGGACCTGAAGAATTTTTCTAAAGAACAGCAGGCAGTTTAACTGTTCAGGGCAAAGAAGGTACTCATGAACAACTATCACTAAACAAAATAAAACAAACACACAACTGTGGATCATTCAGGTAACAACACAGTATTAAGAATCAAGTGTATGCAAACTTTTGAACGGGGTAATTTTTATAAATTCAACTATTATTTTTTTCTTGTGGACTACTGTATATGTATTTTATGTGAAATATCATATTCAAGTCAGTATTAAATAAAAAATAACATGCATTTTGTATGACCCCTCTTATTTTGGTAAAATAATTAACATTTTACAGATTCTGCAAGGTGTATGTAAACGTTTGACTTATGTTTTGAAAAACTGTATTTCACTGCAGTAGAAACTCAATGGGGTCCAAAACCACATTAGATTCCACAGATAAACAGCAACTTCAACAGCAACTTTCAAAATGACTTTTACGCTCCTCAGAAGAACGAAATGCTTCAAGGACTGGGACAACATGAGGATGAATCCTCTGCACCAAAAACCTCAATTAAAGTGACCATGATACCAAATTAATGTCAATCTCCCATTAGGTTTCTTCACCCTATCTTTGCTCATATGGAGCCATAGCCCTTGTCAAGCATTTTTATCTGAGACAATCCAGCTGACAAACAGGAAGCCAGAGTCTGTGGCATGGCGTGGCTTAGTGAAAAGTGCTGAAATGCAGTGGGTTTTGTCAGCGCACCATTTAGACAAGTAAATGAGACAGTGAATGCACTCTAAACAGACAAACAGTCATTTAATTGACACTTTGCCAACTACAGCGTCAGTTACGTTAGGGCTTACCGGCAACTACCTGCCCGTTTCTGAGAAAACCATAAGTGTACCAATGAACTGTTGGGGAGTAAAAAAAGCAGTCAGGCCTCTTGGGCAACCTTCGGTCTAGTGGGCGTGTTCTCAACTTGCTTAAGAATACGAAGCCACAGTATTATGTATTGCATACACACCATCCTTCACAGACTGAAGAGGATTATGAGAAAGCAGAAAAACGGGAGAAAAATATACACCATTAGTTGGAGTGCTGGGTATTATGTTCATTTCAGCGCTGAGAACGTGATGGAAAGTCTGTAAACACGTGGCGAGCACCTGCCCCTCTACGCCAACAACACGTATGACATGAAGCAATGATATATAAACCGTCTGTGACATCAAGTGGGGCATATCAAACAAGTCCAACAGGCTCCGCATCACTGAAATAAATGCACAAAGAGACAAGTTTTGCATATAATATTAGTGTTTGCCTAGAAAAGGATAAGCACCCAACCAATACATAGTAAAATTATAATCATAATAAGAATAAAATTGTTTGTTAAAACTAATTTCAATTGGGTCTTTTGCTTGTATGTATAAAATGATAGATGAGTAGGTCATATTTGTCTTAATGGAAAACAAAAGACAGTACAAAATGACTGTCATTATCTAATTAGTCAAATTAGATGTCCAAGGCATAGATTAATGTAATATAAAATTATAATAATATATACAAATATGACCTGGGATAAACTATGCAATGTGAGGACTTTAATTCAAACTATATATAAAAAAGAAACGAAGGAAGAAAAACAAGTTTTCTCTACAGAGAGTGTTGAAAGAATTCAGTTTTCCTCAAAGCAAGCAGACCCTGATCACATGCCTTTGCTGACAAAGTTCAAAAGACACACCTTTCCTATACAGCCTAAAAATAAAACCAGCCCACTCGCCTTTACTAGCACTGCATGACCGAGTCCAAGCCAAACACAGCCGAGCCACAAGAAGGCCTCATTTTCTGCTGTGTGCCTGTTTTAAAATGTAGATGGCACACTTTGGTTTTTGCCCATGTCCGGAGTAGCTTCATTTTTTTTGTCTACTCCTATAAATTTACTTCAAATGAACTGCTGACATAAAAACATAACTGTGGCTTTAGTGCTCTCAGGAATGCTAATGTACACACATTCCTAGGTTCAAGTCAATTTACTCTAACCAACTGACATGTTCGGTCTTGATATAAAATCTTTACAGTTTGTAGTGAGAACATTAAGTAACTTGTAAATGTCTTATTATCTGTGATGTAACGGAACTCCACAGTGCTCTTTATAATATTACTTACATCACTGTGAGATGGAAAACAGTGGCATATTAGAAGAACGGGTCCAAAAATAGGCATAGCCTTGAGATAATCGACAAAGACAAAGCACTTCTCAGGGCTGGTCGTGTTGTTTGCGAGAAACCCGAGGTCAGGTGGTGACTGCTTCAAGAGGCTTTGTGCACAAAGAAAAGCCCTCCCTCCGAAGCATCCTGGTTAAGGGCCGTCCTCAAAGGACCAAGGGGTAAGCGAAAAAGGCAGTGAAGCATTCAAATTAAATCCAGACAGAAGGACCATGAAGTCAATATATGAGGAAGATACTAAAATCTGGTGTCTTGCAGGAATTATGGTTTTAAACGGACATAAACATGCCTGTTTTGCTGACTTCAAATTAGCTTTACCAACAATTTTCACCACAAACATGACCTTCTAAAGTCCTTGGTGACCAGAATTCATTTCATTACATGCTTCAATACACTGACAAAGTAAAGGTTAATTGAATGCCATGCCACAATCCACAGGATTCCAAGGTAACAGCTTTTGTAAATACGAATGTGGACCAAAAGATTACATCTGCTCAACCTTGAGAAATCCCATCAGCTAAGAATGACAAGATATTTGAGATTATGAACAGATACAACATTCCTGACCTCAAAAAAAAAAAAAAAAAAAAAAAAAAAAATCAGTGGATGTGAAGTGGGATAGGGGGAATTTTAAAGGAAATTCCATTACAGCACTAAGGTGCTGAGTCATTCCTTCCAAGACCCACAATATGCGATAAAGTGTCCACGTCTCGAGCAGGTAAATAAAGACACTCCTACTGAAGAAGAAAAAAAAAGCCTCCAGCAATTTAGACTTGCGTTACAAGTTTAATATATTAACCCTCACATCCACAGAGTTCAGATTTGCTATCGCTGTAATTTCTTAAATTTCTAACTACTGGTTGAGTAACATGGGAAACAAACACAATAGGTGGAATTAAACAAGGCCATCTGGACTGTCTTAAAATAATGTTTAGTTTTAGAACAGCTGATAATTCTGAGCAGTTAGAACAGTTTGAAAATTCAAAATGAAAATTCTGTCACACTCATTCAAGTTGTTCAGAAACCTACAGCCGTATCCAGAATTATTGACACCCCTGGTAAATACGAACCAAGATGCTCATAAAAGTTATTTTGCATTGTTAAAGGAGAAGTCCACTTTAAGAACAAAAATTGACAGATAATGTACTCACCCCTTGTCATCCAAGATGTTCATGTCTTTCTTTCCTCAGCCATAAAGAAATTATGTTTTTTGAGGAAACATTTCAGGATTTTTCCCCGATTTTGAACTTCCAAAATGCAGTTTAAATGCGGCTTCAAATGATCCCAAATGCGGCTATAAACAATCCCAGCCCAGGAAGAAGGGTTTTATCTAGTGAAACAATTGGTTATTTTCATAAAAATAATACAAATTATATACTTTTTAATGTCAAACGCTCGTCTTGTCTCACTTTGGCTGAACTGTTTTTTTCCGATTCATTACAGTTAGGGTATGTTGAAAAACTCCCATCTCATGTTCTCCCTCCACTTCAAAATCATCTTATGTCGCTTTTACCTTTTTTGTTAAGGGTGTTTGATCTTCTTTGCATGTTCACTTTGCTAAGACTGGGTCGGTACTTCTGCAGTGATGTAGGATGATTTTGAAATGATTTTTGAAGTTGAGGGAGAAAATACGATTGAAGATTTTCGACATACCCTAACCGTCTTGAATACACAGAGTTCACACAATTGTATGTTTTTTTAATGAAAATAACAGATTGTTTCGCTTAATAAGACCCTTTTTTCCTCAGCTGGGATCGTTTACAACTGCATTTGGGATCGTTTGAAGCCGCATTTAAACTGCATTTTGGAAGTTCAAAATCAGGGCACCATAGCAGTCCATTATATAGAGAAAAATCCTGAAATATTTAACTCAATAAAACATAATATCTTTACGGCTGAAGAAAAAAAAGACATGAACATCTTGGATGACAAGGGGGCGAGTGCATTATCTGTAAATCTTTGTTCTGGAATAAGACTTCTCCTTTAATCCTTTTGATCTTTTATTCAGAAAGCTCACAAAAACCTTTCCTTTCATTGAAGTAAAACAATTTAAAATGTGGGGACAATCTCATTATGAAATACACCTTTTCATTTAATACTTTTTGAAACCTCTGTTCATAACAGCTCAGAGTCTTCACCTATAATGCCTCATGAGGTTGGAGAACACCTGCCAAGGGATCAGAGACCGTTCCTTCATCCAGAATCATTCAGACCCTTCAGATTTCCAGGTCCATGCTGGTGCTTCTTCTCTTCAGTTCACCCCACTCATTTTCTATAGGTTTTAATGTAGAGGACCGGGATGGCCTTGGCTTTGTTTTATGCTTAGTGACCCATTTTGTGTTGATTTCTGTTTTTGGATCATTATCCTGATGGAAGATCTAACCATGGCCCATAATATGATTTCTAGCTGGCACAGTCAGGTTTAGATTTTGTATCTGTTGGTATTTTGATAGAATCCATGATGCCATGTATTTACACAAGATCTCCAGGACCTCCGGGAGAAAAAGAGGCCCGCAATATTACAGATACGCCAGTATATTTTTTTGTACACTTGGGGTACTTTTTTTTTTTTTTACCCCTGTGTGCACCAAACCTATCTCATGTGTTTGCTGCCAAAAAGCTAATTTTCTAACTTTTATCTGACCATAGAACATACTCCTGTTTAAAGATCCATTAGTGTCTTGCAAATTAATATGTTGGAGTTTGTTTTTGAAATGAGAGCATTTTCTTTGCTTGATTTTTTTCCTGAAACCCTCCCAAGCAACATGTGGTGATATGGGTGATGCTTGATCATTTTTTTGAGGCTTTCTGGCCCTGAGACTCAACAATTTTCTGCAATGATCCAGCTGTGATTCTTGGAGAGTCTTTGGCCACTCAAACTATCCTCCTCACTTTGCATTAAGACAAAGTGTAGACACACAACCTCTTACATGCAGATTTGTAACATTTTCTGTTGATTGGAAATTCTTAGTTTTCAATGCTTTAGCTGTTTTCTTACAGACACTTTCTATTTTGTGAAGCTCAACAATCTTGTTCTCCACATCAGAACTATATTCTTTGTTTTTTCTCATTGTTATGGATGATTAAGGGAATCTGGCCTATGTGTTCTCTCATATTTATATTCCTGTAAAACAGGACAAATTCATGTTTGTAGTCACCAGGGTGTGCTAAAATGTATAGTAAACATGAAAGGAAATATACTTCAGAGATATTTTACTCATAATATTTTCTAACGTTGTCAATAATTGTAGCCACTGTGTATTTGAGAAAAAAATTGTCCTTAATGAGATTGTCCCCGCATTTTCAATTGTTGTACTTCAATGAAAGGTTAGGTTTTTGTGTTTTTTTTTTTAAAAAATAAAAGATCAAAAGGATTAACAACGTCGATTTATTTTCACAGACGTTTTGGTTTATATTCACCAAGGGTGCCAATAATTCTGGCCATGACTGTAACTTTCTTTCATCTGTGGAACACAAGGCATTTTGAAAAATGTTGCAAGTGCTACAGCAGAGAGCAAGATTATTCAAAATATTTATTTTTGGGTTGAACCGGGGAAAAAAAATCATTTTTGGATGAACTGTCCCAATCAAAATGTCAAATATTTGAAACCTGGGTAAGTTGTTTGTGCTGGATAACAAAATGACTACAATCAGGTATGCAGGAGTTTACACCACAAATGTAACAAAGCCGTCAAGACATCAACATCTTCTCCACTATATCTTTATGATATGAGGGGAATATTATTTGGTCTGCACAAGAAAGCTACCATCCCTTACCAAACAGTATACGATCCTCGCAAACCCTCAACCAATTAAACATTAAACAAAGAGCAAGGCCAACATTCCAGACAGTCCAAATCACACATCTGTGGATGGAGAGTATTGACCAGAGCAGCGGAGAAACACAATATAAATGCACTATTTGACACTAAAATAAATTCTAATTCTTTATCAGTCTAACTTGTCACTTATCTCACATTGTGAAATCGCCAGCGCCTTTCTCTCACATTATAGTGAAATACAACAGAAGCTGAGCCGCTAATGATGGTTGTGGGGTCTGTTTTAGAGCTTAAATGGTCAAATGGTATGTTTTCTCTCTGAGGACCAGACACTAAAAAGCATTATGCTAGATGAATACCTAATGTCTCAGTCTACTTAAATAATTTACATCCAAGCCTGAGGGAGGAACGACCAACTGTTCTGAAATACAAACAAAATAAATTAGTAAACAGGTACAGTATTTAAACGGGTGCTATTATGCTCTTTCATTTTTTGAACTTTAGTCAGTGTGTGGTGTGTATCTTTGGGCATAAAAAAGATCTACAAAGTTACAAATCTCGAAGTCCACTCCAAAAGGAGATACTTCGTTTTTTGAAAAAAATCACTTTTCAAGAACTACAACGAACGGCTCCTTTGGAGTACAACGTTTGTTTTCCACATGCAATGATGTCACAACACAGTCCGTTAGAATATCATTAAATTAAATCCCGCAAACGGAAATTCGGAAATTAGAACGTAAGAATCACTTTATTCTAGCTTGCGCTAACAGTTGTACACGGAACTTGCTTCTTTGACAAGGGGCGTGGCCGTACTGAAATGCCGTCTAAGCTGTTTGCCAATCGCAACGCAGTGGGACAGCTAACCAATCACAACACATTTCGTTTTTTGGAAGGTGGGCCTTCATTAAACCTGGAACTAATCGAGCCATATGTGCTAGGCTGGGAGAAATGTATTGTAATAATGTAAATTGTGTTAAAAATAATGCGTTTTTCGATCCACCAAGCATGAAAGCATGTTCTAGTACACCCCCAAAACAAAATCAAGACTTTGTAAAAGAGCATAATAGGACCCCTTAAAAAAAAAAAAGCAAGACGGTCGCTGAGTGAATGTTTTACTGGACTGAGACACACTGGCGATGATGTACAGTACTAACAGACTCTCATTTAATGTGCTGTGATGCTTTACACATTAGACAGTTTTTACTCTCAAGTGTAAATCAGCTGGATAAATTAGTCACATCTGCCCCTTTAATGGACCATCTAAATCTCAAACACACTCAAGAACATTTACTCAACATCCGACGTCACTTTTTTCCACACATTGACTTTCAATAAAAAAAACAACTGTTAAAATGTCATTTGAGGTCTACTGAAACAGTAAGGTTTGGGACCTGAAAACATGAATGTCAAATCTAATTTAAAGCCAGTGTATAAAACTCTCTAATCTCTAATTACATTAAAAGTTCAGTCAATGTAATAAACTGGAGCAAACCTTCCACCTCTTACGAACACCAGCCATCAGCAATAAAATGTCCCTACTAAAAAAATACCCAAGCTTACCATATTTGTCTTTCTTCAGTCAAAACAAAGGCAGTCGGCCTTGTATCTCTATAATGCATTGTTTAATAAGACTCCCACATATTTGGCTACTGCCAAATAGCAAGTAGCAAACAGCAAGGTTACAGCAGCATAACATTACACTGACCTAAATATTAATCTAATGTGAAAGCAAACTGAGGACAAGATTTCTTTCTGAATTACACAGTTGTGAAATGTGTCAGAAACAGGCTTCAAATAAAAATGTCTTCATTCTGGAAACACAACAGGTGGGATGTGTGCGAATCATCCATCTCCCTCTTCTAACTTTACTAAGAACTATTTCTCAACAGTGATTTATATGAGGAACGATGTAAAAGTCCCTAATTTCCAACTTTAAAAACTGAAGTAATATTTTATTAGGGCCATTCCCTGTCAAATCAGACAAATTTCTGAAAATTCCCCTGCTCAAATTTTTGATTTTGTTCATATTTCGACTGTAGTAAGAAAAGCATACATAGTGATGAAAGCCAAAACATTAAATGTCATGGATGAATATTAACTGAATAATCCACTATTTTGTAGAGGGGGGTCAAAATGACAATTTTCACCTCTGATTTGGAGCCATTTTACAGAGGTATAAAAATGACTTTAGAAAGCTGGCAGCATCATGTTATTTTTACACAGACATTAATAGGTCTGTTAGTAAAATCTGTTGACTTTAGCAAACCTTGTGTCATTATATGCCAACGGTGACCATTCAAAAATGGCAAAAGGCACTTTTTGTGTTTTCTCAGGTTTGCATGCCTGTAACTCAAGAAGTATTAAAGTTATCTTAATATTATTTTAGGAAAAAAATTAGATACATTTCTAGTTTTAACATTTTTTCCTATTAATTCCTCTTCTAAAGAAAAGAAGTATCAGCTGTATGCAAATTGACCCACATCTGGCTTTTGACCACTGAAACTGTGAACAATTTACCTATTTACTCATGGGGCCACACTGAGATCTCCATATCTCTGGGACTGAACCATCGAGGGCCTTTAAAATAAAGATTCCAAAAGGAAAATTTGTTAGGAACTAGAATCTAAAAGGATATTAAAGGGGTCATCGGATGCAAAACTCACTTTTACATGTTGTTTGAACATAAATGTGCGTTGGCAGTGTGTGTACACAACCACTTTATAACAATAAAAATCCACCCAGTGGTTTTTTAATCTTTATAAGTAATATCCTCTTTTTCAAATCAAGCCATTCTCAGCATCTTGCCTATGTGAAGTCACAGACCTAGGCCGCTGCAATGATAGTTGATTGACATAACCATCTTACCTTAGACCCGCCCTGAATGAGCTGAGTGAGCAGTAAACACTCCAACCGTCATTGTTTTGACTCTGGTCCAGGGGGAGACGAGAATGTCTCAGGCTGAGCGATTGAGGTGTTTTGTTGTTACATGTAATAATGAACATAGCAGACATCATTTACTCCCGACATCTGAGCCGCTAAAGACGCACAGGATTAACGTTACTTTTATTTTTGAAGGAAATGTGCTGATCCCCGATCTGCCTAAATGCATCTATGTTTGCGTGAATCATTTGTGATGCAGCTTCACCTACAGCAGAAGTGAGTATGAGGGTTTTTTAATGCATCTTTGCAAATCTCTTTTTCTAATAAAGTGCTAGTTAGCCACTTTTGTGGCTAAATGCGGCTAAAGTAAACAGAACGGCTCTTCAGCCCACAGAAGAAAGGGGCGGGCTGAGCAGAGCTTATGAGCATTTAAATGCTAATGAGACAAAACGGCTCACTCTAAAGGCGCTGATTTTTTACAATACTGCTGAGAAGTTTTAAACAAAGTGTTATAGACTTCATTAAAGGAGAAGTCTACTTCCAGGACAAAAATTGCCAGATAATGTACTCACCCCTTGTCATCCAAGATGTTCATGTCTTTCTTTCTTCAGCCGTAAAGAAATTATGTTTTTTGAGTTAAAACATTTCAGGATTTTTCTCCATATAATGTTGAACTTCCAAAATGCAGTTTAAATGCAGCTTCAAACGATCCCAAATGCGGTTGTAAACAATCCGAGCCCAGGAAGAAGGTCTTATCTAGTGAAACGATCGGTTATTTTCCTAAAAATAATACAATTTATATTCTTTTTAATGTCAAATGCTCATCTTGTCTCACTCTGCCTGAACTGTTTTTTTTTTTCAGTTCATGACAGTTAGGGTATGTCAAAAAACTCCTATCTCATGTTCTCCCTCAACTTCAAAATAGTCTTCTATCGCTGTTTTTTTGCTGAGGGTGTTTGATCTTCTTTGCATGTTCACTTTGCAAAGACTGTGTCGGTACTTCTGCAGTGATGTAGGATGATTTTAAAATGATTTTTGAAGTTGAGGGAGAAAATACGATTGCAATATACAATACAAACTTGAGTCAAAAGAACACAAGTTCTTTTTGCCATTTTTGAACTGTCACCGTTGACGTATAATGAAACAAAAATGCTAAAGTCAACAGATTTTACTAACAGACCTACCAATCTCTAAAGTAATTTTTACACCCTATAAAATGGCTACAAATATCAGGTGAAAATTGTCATTTTGAACCCCTCTACAAAACAGTGGATTACTCAGTAAATATACATCTGTGATATTTAATATTTTGGCTTTTACCACTATATACATTTGTCTTTCCACAGAATTTTTATTTATTTATTTTTTTTTAACAAAATCAAAAATTTAAGCTGGGGACCTCTGGTTAAGTTGACACAGAATCACCCATTAAATATGGTGCATGGTGCACCTTCCCATGTGGCAGTTCCTTTGTTTGTAATATTACAAACAGTGAAACTAATGACTAATATGAAAATTCCGTTTTGTGTTTACCAGTCATTATATAATATGTCATATCAGGGCTCAGCAGCAATAATTTTTTTCTGCATGATTGGTTCTTATTATATTAACAATGTATTTTTACACTTGCTAGAAATAATTATATTTTTCATTAAATTGATTTTATAAGGTGTTTATATATTTCATTAAAATGTTGCTAACATGCTCACTTTTCTTTACAAATAAAAATCCAACAAGCTGGAAATTATACATAATATTTAACTACATAATTTTGTAAACAAGCCAATTCTTTAGTAGTGTTCAACACATTTTTACAGATGACTTCACTATCAATTTTGCACTTTCAACAAAACTGCTGTTGCTTGCTAACTATTTATGTTAGCAAGCTTGATAGCACTATCTTGGTGACAAAGCAGCAGAATTTGCAACAACATTAGAGAATGCCTCCCAGAAAACCACATCTTTAAAAGGAATGAATAAAAATGATTGTCCAGGATCAGTGAATCAAGGCCACACTGGCACAAAAGGCTAAATGACAGCTCTATGAATTGGTCGCAGGCCATACCTATTGTTGAACGTAATATATGAACACCACCACCTTGTGGAAGCCTAATGACTTAACGTTTTGCCCACCCATTATAGGACAAAGACATGTCATCTAGTTCGTTCTTGTCAGCATTCTAGAACCGAAAGCCATATTTAAAAGATTTATGTCGAAGTTTTGAGGAATTACCCAACAGACAATTACTCATTGCATTTTCTGCACATGCTGTGAGCCGTATGACAATGAATGGTGAAGGCTTACACGGAGAAAAATGAGGCGTCATATTGTGCACACTGTCCTAGCACACTCCAGATATCTTTGCTGATGCTTGTAGTCTGTCTGCAAGGAGGCGGCTCATGTTGCAGCAAGCTCTCAGCTGATGATGCCCTGGTGATGCAGTTCCTGGATACCGAGTTTATAAAGACTGATGTCTTCAAATGTGGAGACGAATCAATAGCCAGCCCATTAAGTCATATCTCATGTGATTTTCTATATACACCATCAGGCCAAGACACAAAGTCGGAGCAGAGTGGAACAAGTTGGGTCAATCTGCCCTAGGATAACTCTCTTTGACTCTTTTAGCTTCAGATTCACATGGGAGTCGGCGTCACGGCCACATACTCTACAGCAAACACCGGGGATGTTCCCTAGACAGAGGCTTCCCACATACCTCTCATTGTCATTCTGGAATATCTCAAGCCACGTGCCTCATCTGCTAAAAGAGCATCTGAGAGCCCCTTTGTGCCTTCTGGCAATCCAGTTCAAAGGCACAATAGGGTCATTGGCCATGAGTTCTGAGACGCAAAGTCATAACAAGAAAAGGGGGAGTATTTCCAAGGACTGTATTTCTGAAAGAAAAGACTCAAGACAGCACCAACCAAGGGGTATATTTAGAGCCTCTCATTGAGGATAATTAGTTTCAGAAGACTGGAATTTCCAGCTATCTAAAGGCCTCTGGGGTGTGCGAGGTCTGGGAGGGGGGCTGTTGTAATGGGAGGGGGTATCAGAACCAGCTGATAACATTTTTGGATGAAACAAGCTGACTAATATCACAAACTCCCAAAGCAGGAGAACACAAGTATACTCCCTGACCCCAGCACCTCCCAACGGCCAGAACGCTGAGAACACTGCAGCTAAACAGATATTTCAATATGCATGTCTCACAGGGGAGCTTTGTATCCCAAAAAATGTAAACATCTGGCAAACATTTAGACAGTTAGACAATGGGTGAGGCATCAAGCCACAAATAAAGAAAACAAATTAAGACAACATCACCCCAAATGAGTATACATGCACCAGCAGATGGAATTGATACTCTGTTAAAATATGAAATAAGACACTAATTGCTACACATTATAAGAAGCAAAGTCTGAAATACGCGATTTGTCTTGGAAATTGATGTTCAAGCCACTTTAACCTCACTTCTTATTTTTTACTACAAATAAATAAGGCTATACACAATAAATGCTCTGTAAGCATATGTTTTACGTAACTGCCCGCTCACTATGTGAGATAACGGATAAAAGATCTTTTGCACACACATCAATAGTCTTTTATTCACTCCTTTGGCATTTTTGCCCCAAGCCTGGGCTAATTTCAGATCCTGGTCACAAGCAGTAAAAAAAAAAAAAAAAAAAAAAAAAAAAAAACACAAAGACAAACCAGTTTTGAATATAAAAATCTACAAATGCGTGCTGGTCTGGATGAAAACACTGACGCACCACAAGCCCCAGCACTGAGGACTGGATAACTGATTGTTCACACTCATGTGAAGCCCTTACTGTGTCTTGACCAGCAATGTCAGCCTGAAACAAGAGATTCTCACACTGAACCAGTCATTACAGTCACATGCCCGCAATCATGCTGGAACAACTCAGTGCACAGTTATGGGAGAGCGGCACAACAGAGCAGTGGGTCAAGCTATCCTGGGGGCTATTCAGATCAGAACAGCCATATGAGATCAGAATGATGACAACATATGTTGCTTTTGTGGAATGTCAGCAAAACCAAGTGTATACCTGAATCAAATAAACTATGCTTGTACATTGAATACACTGTGCATGCAGTCACTGATACACAAAGAGAAACTTCTAAAAGCAACCCTACATTATGAAATGCACCAGAGAAATAACTAATAAAACTGATTAATTAAGTAACAGCGTTTGCAATTACAAGAACAAGTACAAGAGAGATAGTATAAACTTTAGAAACACTTACCTTCATCTTAACGTGCCATAATTGTACAAGTTTGAAGGTTTAAATGCTAGCATGGAGCAAGTGATGGACACACTGCGATCATTTCAATGAACAATTCCTGAGCAATCTGTCATCATCTGAATCCTCCCTCCCGTTTCAGTCCTGTTAAACTGAAGTAACTTTATCCTCTTTGCAAAGGCAGAATCTTTTAAAAGCTCATTGTTTTTGAAGCTCTAAAAGAGCTTCGCCGCTTTCTTTTGCCTAACATAAGGTTATACTGTTTTCACTGCGTGGGGAATTCCTTGCGCTCACATTTTCCCTAGAAAGCGATTGGTCCGGCGTCTACACTGCAAAGCGAGCGAAGCGTCAAACTACAACGCTCCCATGTAATCATTGAAGTGACGCGTCTATCAGGGTTGTGGATGAGATGGATGACGTCGGCACCTAATCGGCGAATCATAAGACTTTGTTTATGTGAGCAGTGTTTACAGTTTTGGCTCATTTTCATGTGACTATAACACTGGTTGTAAGAGACATCCCCAGATGTTCTTTCAATTAACACTTTAACGGCCTCATTGCACATACATTATCGGATATACAAATAATTTTGGTTAACGTGATAATAGCAGTACATTCGCTTTTGTTATAAGGCGATCATACCATGTTGGCTGAATAGAAGTGTCCTTGTCCAGCAGGTGAGTGAGCGTTGATTTGTAACATAAAATACATTGAGATAGCCCCTTACATATACTGAACGTTAGTTTGTGATACATAAAAATACAGATGAGCCCTTAATCGCACCGTCTGCCCCGCCTATTATCGGAATAGCCTGTTTGGGGAATTCAAGGGTAGTAGTGTTGTTTGTGGTCAGGGGATTTACTTATTTATACGACATTTGATAAATTGTTCAGACTTTTTACGGTGGTACTTTGTCATTTAATGTTTAACATTTCCATAGATTAAAAAGCACACTTTTCCATTAAACTACTTGTTTTTATAGGACTTAAAACCTAATGGAGAGACATAAAAACAAAACAAAAAGGGACAAAGTCGTGAATAACATTTCTTTCTCTCTTTCTTTTTCTTTCTTTCTTTCTTTCTTTCTTTCTTTCTTTCTTTCTAAAAAGCACATATAGTAACCACAACATCTCTCCTATTTAATCCTCATGCTCCTGGAATATCCTTGGGGGTTTTTTTACACAATGAGTCACACATCTAGTAGGAGGGTCATTCTATGGAAATGTCCTTTTTTCGGTCCCTGGCCTTTACAGAAATATTGCACTTGGGAAACACTTTAGGAGTGCGATTTTTTTATATTTTAAAATGAAACAATACATTATTTATATATATTATCAATTATATGATGTAAATGGCATAAAAAAAGCTGAATAAATATTATAAAATGCATAATGAAAGTAGTGGTCCCCTGGAGTTGTGTCACTGGTGTTACCGTTTAACAAAAATCATGTATTTTGAAATAAAAATCACACTGATGACATCACTTGACTTCCTTCTTCCTTCTTCCTTTTTCCTGAAGATCTATGAAGAAAGGATATGAAGGAACTCACTGATATGACCTGCTTTATTGTTAAGAAATTGAAAAAAAAAAATAATACAAATGGCCTAAACTATTTAATTTAGTGAGTATACCATGATTGACAACATGTGGTTTGATACATTGCAGCAGCCATTTTGTAAAATGCATTTTTCATGAAAAGTGTCACTGGTGTTACTGTCACTGGTGTCACCTTCCATATAAATAAATGCACAAAAAAGATTGTAAAAAAAAATCATTAAGCTGTCATTTATGTGTATTCATAAAGTCAAAAGGTAATCTAATAATGTGGTCTACGTTTAAATGTTAGAAAAAGAAATACATTTTAAGACAGCTTCCAGTAACAAAAGTGGACATTTCTGTAGAATGAACGAGGAAGTAATGTTTGACGAATTTACTGTGAATGTGAAAACTTACTTTTAAAAGTAATCCATTACAATATTGCATTACTCCATGAAAAAGTAACTAATTGCATGACTAGTTTTTATGGAAAGTAATGCATTATGTTGCTTTTGCATTACTTTTGTCAGCTAGGTTGGGCTGGATTATTTGTTTTTTTTTAATATCAAAAACCCAAAAGTTATATTTTGTGGCAACTGTAAGGGCCCTTTAACACCAAAAGTGAAATTTATAAGCCTCATGATGAAGGAAGTGCCGGTTTCTCTCAACACAGGAACTGGATAGGTGTCAGAATAAATAGAAAAACAACAAAAGTAACTTGCATTACTTATTTGAAAAAGTAACTAAGATATTTTCTTGTCAATTTAAAAGTAATGCACTACTTTACTAGTTACTTGACAAAATAATGTGGTTGTACTTGTAAACTTGTAAAGTGTTACCACACACCTTACCAACTTTCCCATAATGTTGGCCTGTAGTGTCAAATTGAACCCAGGCACATTTAATAGTGCTGTAAAAATGTAGTAAGATATCTTGACCCGCTATAAATGATACGAACATACGTAACACACCAGTGACATGAGATAAAAGCTTGGTTATGTAGATGTTGCAGCAAACATTACTTGCAGTTAGGTGTTTTATTGTTGTTTTCTAATTATCTAGCCTAAATTTCTTGTAATCTGTTCGTTTAAAGGTAAAAACAGTACTTCCCATACCGGGAGTCGAACCCGGGCCGCCTGGGTGAAAACCAGGAATCCTAACCGCTAGACCATATGGGACGATGTGAAAAGCTCCGGTTTTTGTCCATTCGTTCATGAAGAATGCGCTATGACGATTCTAGTTCCGTTTTTTGTATTATTTCCTTCCTCTTATGCTCATATAAGTCGAGATATTCCCTGAAAATGTGTTAATAGACTTAAGCTTTTATGTTATCGTATTAGCAGGTTTCGGTTTGTAGCTGCTTTTACGTAACAGACAGCAGGTGGCAGTGAAGCGCAAACATACGCTGAGCTTCCGCGAATCAGTTTCATCGAGGCACAGCAATATTTATTTGTACCATTTTAGTTTCTGTCTCTCAAAATCTGTGTTTTTACGTAGTATAATTCATGATACGTTTTCTATTACAGCCATTTTCTTATCTGGACATTTAAAGGAACTAATATTGAACAATTATAATATCTGACGCTGTTATATATCACTATATGTAGCGTTAGCCTGTTAGCTTCCCGAGTTTCGGTGAGTATTTTATTAAAACGCTTTTATTGTAATACACTTTTTATGTATTTTATCACTCAAAAATAGATAATATTCCTAAAGTGTGTTTACCCTTGTTTAAAAAAAGCGTGTAACAATCTAATATGTTGCACATCTTTTGTTTTTATATGCAAACATGGTCTCTTTTTCTGGTTTTGTGCAGAATTAGGAGCCAAAGATGACCTCAAAAACTAAAGGTACTAACATGCATACAGTGAATTCACTCTACTACTAACAAAAAAAGCGGTATTACTATGTTTTAATCAAGTGATGCGATGTTGGTCATGACATATCATGGTATTCACATGAAATTCTAAGGTTCAAGATCGTGGTAATCATTAAACCTACCTTGGTATATTCCAAAGTTCATGTATTAACATTTACGTTCATATATTAACATTTAATAGAACCACATATTTGTGTGTGTGTGTGTGTGTGTGTGTCTGTGTGTTTGTAAATGTGTAATAAATGTGACCCTGGAACACAAAACCAGTCATAAGGGTCAATTTTTTTAAATTGAGAATTATACATCATCTGAAAGATGAATAAATAAGCTTTCCATTGATGTATAGTTTGTTAGGATATGACAATATTTGGTCAAGATACAACTAAGTTATTTGAAAAGCTGAAATCTGAGGGCAAAAAAATAATATAAAATATTGAGAAAATGAAGTTCTTAGCAATATTACTAATCAGTAATTCATATATTTTCATATATTTACGGCAGGAAATTTACAAACTATCTTCATGGAACATGATCTTTACTTAATATCCTAATGAGTTTTGGCATAAAAGAAAAATCGATAATTTTGACTCATACAATGTATTGTTGGCTATTGCTACAAATATACCCGTGCTACTTATGACTGGTTTAGTGGTCCAGGGTCACAAATGTGAACCAATGTGTTGTATTTTAAAACTTCAATAAAATGTTTCAGTGGGAAAGGTGGGCTCCAAAAGCAAAGAAGATGCTCCTCATGAGCTGGAGAGTCAGTTTGTTCTGCGGCTTCCTCAGGTCAGTTTTTTTTTTTTTCTTAATTTTACTCGCCTAGCTTAGCACAAACCAATATTTAAGTAATGTACACACTGCCTGAACTTCAAATTTTTAATTTTTGTTGATTGTTGTTTGATATGACTAAAAATTATGCATTTGAGGGTTACTCAAGAGCTATAAGACTAGTAACTTAGTGTTATTACGCAGGTCACAAATAATTACATACAAATATAGTGCCAATGATATACACTGCTCATTCCAGTCAAGTGAAATGTTGTTAAACCATGAACATACATGAAGAAACAAAATTCTGCAAGGCACAGTTAAATAAGACAACTGTGGGATACACTGGAACACAGAACAGTATGAACAGTACATTTAGAAATGAATATGCATCATACTCTATAATGAGTTTCATTATAAGTCAGAAAATAGACCTAGACAAAATGTTACAGTTGTAATAACAAAATCTCAGGGTAAATACACTCCTCTTTAAATGTTTGGGTGCAGCAAGATTTTTATTTATTTGATTTTTTTTTAAAGAAATTGAAACTTTTTTTCTGCAAGGATGCAGCAAATTGATTTAAAGGGATAATTCACCCAAAAATGAGAATTACTACTCACCCTCATGTCGTTCTGAACCCATAAGACCTTCGTTCATCTTCGGAAAACAAATTAAGATATTTTTGATGAAATCCGAGAGGTTTCTGACCCTGCATAGACAGCAACGCAACTACCATGTTTAAGGCCCAGAAAAAAAATAAGGACATTCACAAAATAGTCCATGTGACATCAGGGGTTCAACCTTAATTTTATGAAGCTACAAGAATCATTTTTGTGCGCAAATAAAACCAAAAAAAAAAAAAAACTTTATTCAACAATTTCTTCTCTGCGCGTTAAAGACTGACACAGAAATCACGATAATGCGTCAATCATCGTTGTACTCTCGTAATTGTGCATTGAAGACTTTAAAATAAATGCTGTTCTTTTGAACTGTTCATCAAAAAAATCTGAAAAATATTTCACAGTGTCGACAAAAAAAAAAAGCAGCTCAACTGTTTTATAAATAATGATAATAATAAGATGTTTCTTGAGCACCAAATCAGCATATTAAAATTATTCTGGAATGTTTTTTTTAGGAATATGCCTCCACAGTCAGACGGATCGCCCAGTCTAGCAGCATGAACATGAAAGACAGACTTACTATAGAGTTGCATGGTAAGTACCATGCAAGTGAGAAAATCAGATGAACAAAGACGTGTTTTCCATGTATTTCAGCATGTTGCCTCTGAATGTCAATTTCTTTTGCAAAAATATTTCTCATGGAATATGTTACCATATTCCCAGCCGATGGTCGCCATGGGATTGTACGTGTGGATCGTGTCCCTTTAGCCTGCAAATTAGTGGATTTACCCTGCATCCTGGAGTCCTTAAAAACAGTCGACAAAAAGACCTTCTATAAGACTGCTGATATCTGTCAGGTAAGATGTTAATAGAAGTTTCCTAGAGAGTCTTAAATTAAATTTCCCCTTTGTGGTCTTGGATAACAGAGGCAAGTCATTTAATGAGCTTCAGCACATTTACAAGGCCATAACACTATTAATTCCTCTGCTTTCCTGTTTAAGATGCTGGTATGCACACTGGATGGAGACCTGTACCCCCCTCTAGAGGAGCCCACAGGCACTACAGACTCCAAAAGCAAAAAAAAAGACAAGGACAAAGACAAGAAATTTGTTTGGAACCATGGCAGTAAGTACCTCCCACTCCTGTGCTAGAATTTCCTTGTAATTGCTTTGGAGTGAATGTTGAGACAGCCTATCAGTGCTAGAATGATTAAACTCATTTTATATCCAATTACATCTGTCTCTTTCCAGTTACTCTTCCTCTGAAGAACACAAGGAAGAGGCGGTTCAGGAAGACAGCGAAGAAGAAGGTAACCTCATTTGGTTTTCCTCAAGCATTCGGTTGTTGTTGTTGTTTTCTTTGGATTTTCTGATGACTCCACAATCCTTTATCATCCCTAGTTTGGAAGAAGTGTTTACTCTTGCAAGAAAAGAGAATGAGTTAATGCTTAAAGCTACGATTTACATATAAATAAAGCATTCCATCTTCATTTACCACCAAGGTTTGCAGGAAAGCAATCTGGCTCTTCCTTTGATTGAAGTGACAGCAGGCGAGTTAGTGGCAGGTTCTTCTCTCTGACTCTTGAATAAATCGCAGCTACGTTGCAGCTTGCTATTGACTCTGCTTCCTTTTTTAATCGCTAATGTGTTCCCTGGCATGCGGCCAGCATCTACTGTTAGTACTGTGTGTGCGTCTGAATGCGTGCATGCCGTTTTTGAGAACGTGTTCCTTGGGGCTGAATTCTAACCTGATTTATCCTGCAGTACATCGAATCTCCTGATGTGGAAAAGGAGGTGAAGAGGCTCTTGAGCACAGACGCTGAAGCCGTCAGTGTTCGTATCCTTTATTTCTTGCTTTTGTTTTCCCCTGTCATGTTTAGTTGCTGCAAACCCAGTGTCACAATAAATCTAGATGCAAATCTCATTACTCATGTAGGATTGAGCATTTCTGTCAAACTCCGCCTTGCCACCAGGTGGCAGACTTGCTCACAAATTAAATGGAGCAACTGGGGAAGAAATAACGTTGGTTAAGCTCAGCACTACAGGGGGGGACAAAAAAAAAAGTGGCATGAGTCACTTATAAATTTGTGGGGCTCAGCAGCTCAGTGATATAACACACCGCAAAGTGGGCATGTGCCAAAACTCAGAGGATGAGAAGATAAAGGGATTATTGATATATGAACCTTGACCCTGTGGTCAGGATGGGAGGTGATTGCTGAGGATGAGACCAAAGAACCTGACAACAGCTTATCGCTGTCCAACTTGGAGTCTTCACCTGGAACCTCGGGACACAAGGGTCACGGCTCTTCAGGTGTGTAATTTCACAAGTCTGCTCATTGTAGTTATGTCTTTCTCTGACTGAAGTTCTTCACATTTTTCTTCTAATTTAGTCCAACATGATGAGCTACGTGAGATCTTCAACGACATCAGCAGCAGCAGCGAGGATGAAGACGAGGAGGGTGAACGACATGAGGATGAAGACCTTAACATCATGGACACTGAAGACGACATGGTCAGGCAGCTCCATGAGAAACTGAACGAGACAGATGGAGGCAGAGACGAGAATGACCGCAACAGTCAGATCGGTAAGATGGCGGTACACAGGTTGTTTGATCAATTACAGTGCATCTTCAGGACAGCAGCTCCAGTCCAATTAAAACTGCAATTCAGTATCGCAGGCAGGCAGACCGGCAGACAAACAACAGCCGACCTAGATTAGCATTTGAATGATGAGCCTGATGCGGTATTTAGGTCAGATGGGTGTACCGGTTGTCTGGTGGTGTCTTTACCCATGCCAGTGAGTGACAGACATGCCTGACCTTGGCATCATCACGCAACCCTCTGTCTCTTCACTGGCAGGGTGCCTTCAACATCACATTGGCACGTAACCGGCAAAAATGAGCCATGCTGCTCAGAGCTGTGCCACCATGTGTTCGGTTCACATATTTCTCAAAGGAAAAGGTTTAGGTATAGAGTTACTACTTTAGTTAGATGTCTTTTCAAGAGTGTTGTTGTTTTGGTGTAACAAGGTTCATGCTTTATGCATGACTATTATTGCATTTTCTGGTGAACCAAAATGCTATTCCAGTCAACTGTAATAAGATGCCATTCTACAGTGGCATGCGAAAGTTTGGGAACCCCTTGCAGAATCTGTGAAAATGTGAATAATTTTAACAAAATAAGAAAGATCACACACAATGCATGTTGTTTTTTTATTTTTCACTGTCCTGTGTAAGATATTTTACATAAAAGATGTTTACATATAGTCCACAAGACAAGAAATAGCTGAAATTATTAAAATAACCCCCTTCAAAAGGTTGGGAACCCTTGATTCTTAATACTGTATGTGGTTACCCGAATGATCTATGACTTTTTTTTTTGTTTTGTGATGGTTGTTCATGAGTCCCTTGTTTGTTCTGAACCATTAAACTGAGCACTGCTCTTCAGAAAAATCCTCCAGGTCCTGCAGATTCTTCAGTTTTCCAGCATCTTTTGCCTACTTGAACTCTTTCCAGCAGTGACTGTATGGTTTTGAGATCCATCTTTTCACACTGAGGACAACTGAGGGACTCAAACACAACTATTAAAAAAGGTTCAAACACTCACTGATGCTCTAGAAGGAAACATTATGCATTAAGAGCTAGGGGGTAAAAACTTTTGAACAGGATGAAGATGTCCAGATTTTTCTTATTTATTTAGTACTGTCCTTCGGAAACAACAGAAGATACTTGCATGTTTCCTGGAAGAGAAATTAAATACAATTTACCTTGATCTTAAAATGTAAAAAGTTTTCACTCCCAGGTTCTTAATGCATCGTGTTTCTTAATGGAGCATCAGTGAATGTTTGAACCTTTTTTAATAGTTGTGTTTGAGTCTCTCAGTTGTCCTCAGTGTGAAAAGATGGATCTCAAAACCATACAGTCAGTGCTGAAAAACTGAAGAATCTGCAGGACCTGGAGGATTTTTCTGAAGAACAGTGCTCAGTTTAACTCTTCAGAAAAAACAAGGGACTCATGAACAACCATAAAACACAAAGCACAAAACAAAAAAAAACAGTCGTAGATCATCCAGGTAACTACACACAGTATTAACAACCAAGGGTTCACAAAATTTTAAAGGGGGTTATTTTAATCATTTCAACTAATTTTTTTTTGTCCTGTGGACTACATGTAAACATCTTTTATGTAAAATATCTTACTCAGGAAAATACTAAATAAAAAAAATAACATGCATTTTGTGTGATCGCTCTTATTTTGTTAAAATGATTCACATTTACACAGTTTCTGCAAGGGGTTTTCAAATGTTCACATGCCACTGTAGATGAAGTAAAATAGACTAAACTGTAAAGGGTTAGTGCACCTAAAAATGAAAATTCTGTCATTAATTACTCACACTGTGTCGTTTTAAACCTGTAAGACCTTCGATCAATTTTGGAACACAAATTAAGATGTTTTTGATGAAACCCTGCTTAGACAGATGCAACTGACACATTTAAGGCCCCGAAAGGTAGTAAGGCCATCTTTAAAATAATCCATGTCACATCAGTGGTTCAACCTTAATTGTATGAAGCTATAATACTTTTTGTGTGCAAAGAAAACAAAAATAACTACTTTATTCAAAAAATTATTTTCTTCTGTGTCAGTCTTCGACATGCGTTCTCATTGCTTCATAACATTACATTTGAACCACTGATGTCACATGAACTATTTTAACGATGTCCTTACTACCTTTCTGTGCCTTGAATGTGTCAGTTGCGTTGCTGTCTATGCAGGGTGAGAAAGCTTCTTGGCTTTCATCAAAAATATCTTAATTCGTCTTCCGAAGATAAACGAAAGTCTTACGAGTTTGGAACGACATGAGGGTGAGTAATTAATGACAGAATTTCATTTTTGGGTGAACTATCCCTTCGAGAAATGTCTTTTTGTCACAAGACAAAAACTATGTTTAAATAATAACAATGCTTCAAATGCATGTTCAAAATGTGTCAATGATGCTTAAAATGCTGACTAGGTAGGCAGCTGAATTCATTTTGAAAAATAGGTATATGCTCTTGATAAATAATGTAACATCCATTATAAATGGTATATCCCCAATATTAGAAGGTGTTTTCTCGAAATGCTGGTGTGTATGCACTCAATGAAATTTGTTTCTGCGAGTGCAGGACATAAGAGGTGGGATTTATGTAGCTTGAGGGGTTGCACAGTTAGAGTGTGAAAGATTTGCAGATAATTGGGACCTTAGATTACATGAGCATTTGCAGATTAGCTAGCTCTCCAAGGTAAAAAGAGCTCAATATGACATCAGGGCCTATGACTAAACTGTATGCGTGTTAACTAGGGCTCATGTGTAGGGCTCACAATCTCTATTTGATCTGCAGTAATGGAGTACCAGGTGCAGATCAACAATTTGAAGACCAAGCTTCAGGAAACGCGTGCCCGCAAGAAGGAACAGGAAAAATTGATAATGAAGGTGGAAAATCAAGCCCTGAGGGTGAGTCTCATTTACCTGATTAAATGATGTACTGTACATGCACGGTACATCATGTAAACACATAGCCTTGGTGACACTGTTTTTGTGCAGTACAGCCCTTTAAGATGGCCTTGAATAAACCTAAGAAGGCAAGTTTTTGCTGTCTTTTTAAGGCATAAATATTACATTTCTGCCTTTAGCTGCTTTTACGTAACTCACAAAAGAAGCATAAAATTCATTGCTCTGGCAGCTGCTCCATTTGGGAGGATTTAGACGCTGTGCAACGGGGTCGTACGTGTGGTTTAACAGTGTCACTTCGGTTGCCCTGTGTGCACTATGCTGGCTAAATTTGTCCACGGTCATTACAGTCACAGGGGACAGAGAAAGGTCATGCATGTCTGAGATCCATTCACAAGGCCACAAATCAAATACATATGTGTACAAGCGGTTAAGACATTCGCAAACGGCCAACATCAAAACAGCATTCTGTCAGCTAGATAAAGTCTCTCTCTCCATCTCTCTCTTTCTTTTTTTATTTTACAGGATCGTTTCCAGGGTATTTTGAATGCTATGATTAATCAAGAAGAGCAAGAGATGGAGCAGGTGAGTTTGCATATGAACCCAAAAGTTTGCATGCATTCTAACTGGGTAAAAATATTTTTCCAGTTAATTCTACCTGGTCTCATGACAAAAACATACCTCTGGGAACTTTTTCGCAAGACATGAAATGTGTACCAATAAGTACATATCACTGTAGTTTCCAACAGAAATTAACACTAGAGGTGGTAAAACAGCGAGCACTTGTAATCGTTTTCATACACAGTTATATTTACAGCTCCATATGTTTCGCTTTCCGGATGTAACAAGCTTGCTTGGTAGCTCAGCCGGCATGGAATAGGACTTAGGATGTGGAATACTTGGGTACGATTCATGATGAAAGAGCAGAAAGATGAGGGATTGAAAAACAAGACAAATTCACTTTTGTTCATCCTGTCGGGTAGGTTTAGGTGTAGTGCAGATAGTACGTTACTGTAAAACGTCATGGAGCATTAGACTTATAGCACCACTTAACAAGCAAACAAGTCAGAACTGCGGTGACACCTACAAAACAAATGTCACGTAAAACGTACCATATGTACGTTCATCTGTTCCTGGGAAAAAAAGGAACACTCTTTTAGCACCACCCAGTGGACATTTCACATCGAATATGTCACGAAACGTACATGGCGGTATGTATTTTGCATCTTGTGAAAAAGTTCCCAGAGGTATGTTTTCGTCATGAGACCAGGTTGAGTAATAATCATTAAATAATCATTCTTTAAACTCCCATTACCTTTTACTCCATGTCATTGTGACCAGTGTATTTTGATTCACAAACAAATGACTCTTACGAACCATTCCTAATAATAAATCAAAAACAGTACAACCTGTGTAGTCAGATTCCTGAACAAATGGTTCTAATAAACAGTGAATCAGAAACATGCAGCACAACATAGCAAATTCAAACGAATGAGTCATTTGAGTCTATCCTTTTAATGAATCATTAAAAAATATGTAAGCATATCATATTTACCCATCTGTTGATTCCCATCTGTTCAAAGTGTAATTTACAGCAGTAGCTGAGAGAGAATCTATTTTATGTATGAAAAAAAATGCATAAATCCATTTTTTTAATTCCCATATTCCAATTGCTCCTGGGGAGAGTAATTTTCTATTTATGGGCCATTCTACAAAATTGGTGCAACAGCTGTCCCACAACCAAAAAAAAACACATTTAAAAAACATTTAAGTATTTAAATTTTAGATGTTTACTAAGATCCTTTTATTATTTATTGAAACCCACAATAGTATTTAAAATATCAGTAAGTATATATATATATATATATATATATATATATATATATATATAAATCTTCATTTAGTGGGTACTTTCAATTGGGAGGAGGCTGTCCCTGAACCCTAACCCCTAAATTTCAACTTAGGAAAATGAAATAATTTTTGCATTTTATTCCATTATTTTAAAAATATCTTTTGGATTTTTTTTTTTTTAAGTGAAGTTCAAAAATTCATAAATTATGAAACTTTATGAAAAAAAAAATTGGCTGATACTAATTTTAACTATACCGCTGCATTTATAATCAGGAAATATTAATGTGTCCTTCTCTCCCAAAGCTACAAGGTGTAAGTAGACAGGCCCCATCATTTTGTGCTAAATGTGTTTAAAAATATGAAAAATCTTGAGTAACTTGAGTAACGAATGTCACTACTGAACACCATTTTCTATAATTAAACACACTTTTTTTGGGATTTATTCTACATTCAAGTTTTTATGTCTACAGCTGTTCAGAACTGTGCCAGCTAACCATGTGCTGATTAGCATCTTTGAGTTAGAGCTAAAATTGTCACTACCAAAACATTTGGTGGAGTTTCAGTAGTGACTTTGAATATTTTTTTTTTGGATCTTTGAATTTTTGGTCTACTACAGTTACTACAGTAACACTGACAAAAGGGAACACATAATCCTTTATTTGCAGAAAATAAGCAAATATTTAGTACAGTTATGCAAATTTTTAGTATTTAAGTAAGTTTTAGTATGTGGGTTAAAATTATGTAATGTTATGTGGTTGCTGCCAAAACGTTGTTGTCACGACTGAAACATGAGATGTTTACCAAAAATTAAGTATGCTGAATTATCAACTAAGATGTTATGATAGTCTTTGTTTCAATGTATATTCAAACTAATGAATACTTAAGTTTGAAATCAGTATCATCTTATTATGAACTTATTGCCTTTTACAAAGAAAAATTGGATTCAAAATACAACAAATCTCATAAATCTGTTAAAATTGTATTGTATTTGATATTGATTTGAAAACATTTTATTAAAATATAAAAATATATATTTACAAGGAAGATGTAAGCAAAATCTTAAAAGGTCATTGTAACTCTTCTTATTACATTATATATTACTGCGTTTCGGTAGTGACATTCGGGGAGAGGACAAATATTCCACGACTTTCTGAAAATACAATTTTTTAAAATACAGAATTAAACCTTGGATATTATACAATTTGCATACATACAAAATGTGTGGAAAAAGAGACATTTTTTTCCAAGACGTTTCCAACTCTGCCTTTAAACCTATTTTGTAGAATTGGCCATAATATATTAGTGAGCAAAAGAACTAGACACACATACATGCTTTACTGATTCACAGTAACCCTTGGCCAGTGTCTGTTTCTGCTGTCACTGTTTGTTTACGCCTAAACTGACAAATGGCTTGATGGGGAAAAAAGTAACATCATTGGAGGTGTTGTTGAACATATTGCACTTAGCCTTCAATTATACCCCTACTGCTAGCCATCCATCTCTGCTATTCTGTTCCAACAGCTGGCTTCCCTTCAAGAGCAGCTGGACTCACTGATCGAGAAGTGATGCTCACGATTACCAAGATACTGCAATACAAAGACTCTGACCAGAGGCGACTGCTGAACACATCACAGACTTTACAGCATGTATTAGCTGAATTTGAACATCACATTTGTGTTGTGAGGCTCATCACAAGTTTCTTCTCATGCAAGATTGTGTATTTGTACTCTTTAGTGACTTATTTGTGTCTATAAACCTTTAGTTAACAGCTGTTTTTAAATAAAATCATATCTGAAATGGTTCTGTTAGCAAATTTGTTTTGCAAAGTCTGCATTTTGTAAACTACTGGTCAACAAACTGGAAAATCATATTAGAGACTTCTAGATCATTCTGTCTGCAGTAGTTCCCACTGAATTATCCTAGCAAACTCTATCTGGGATTACTAAACTCTATTGCTTTCCAGAATGATCTCGACTGTCTCCATACTCTGAGTTCCGCTCTCTGGTCACCCATCCCTTCACTGCTTACAGGGGATTATACTGAAGATTCAGGGGGGTTGAAGGATTAGCAAAGGCAGATTAAAGTGGCTATCCTCAACCTGGTAATCCAGCCATCTGTCAGAAAGCAGTCAGGCAGCATTGGGCTTGAGGGTGTGATTTGTCTCTCTTCCTCAGCTTGCTAATTAACACTGCCAAGGACCAGCTCTCACAGGCTACAGGACATCAGGACTGTTTCAATAAAGAAACACTCTTCTAAAGAGTTTAAAATGCAAGAGACGTATCTGCTTGACCATCCTGGAGTGAAAAAGAAGATTCTGCATGGGGGTCAAGGACCATTGCCGCATTTCCCGAAGGGAACCAAGGTAAGGTCTTGGATAACAGACGTTTATTGGATGGGTTCTATTTGCTTTGATTAGAAATGGTTGTACCTTGATTCTACTGATTATAAAGGGTTTTATTATGTGACAAAACATTTGATGCATATAATTGCACAGAAGTTTGGCAACCTATCGTTTTGGACAGCGGCAGAGGAACACCGTATCTGTGCCAGGTGACTTTTTTCCCCCCTACTTGTCTAGCCATATGGCCCTCAGCCTGGAGAGGATGACAAACATTTTCCACGACAATGCCAACATTAATCTCTCCATTTACCAGCTGTGCTCTGTATTCACTCCGTGTGCTCTCATTCCATCAAGGTGTCTGTATCAACATGCTTTAAAAAGACTATACATTTAAATGTCTTATAATGAAGGCAAAATTGGACCAAGAAGCTGTTAGGATGGCATGAGAAAAAAAACATTCTGGCCTGCTTAAAAACCCTGTATTTCTTTCCTCCACACATACAAACACAGAGTAGCAAGTTACAAGATGTGCGTGGAGTACTAAGCACGAAAAATATCTCTGGTTTTCTTAATCCTGTTTTTATTCTCTTTTTTCCTCTACCCACAAAGCTGGTGTTCCACTTTCAGACTCTGTTGGACAACTTTGAAAGAACGGTGATTGACGACAGTCGCAAAAATAAGCGTCCCACAGAGATTTTCGTGGGGAAGATGTTCAAGATGGAGGTGTGGGAGGTGCTGCTAACCTCCATGAGGATTGGAGAGGTGGCAGAGTTTTGGTGTGATGCTATTGTAAGTGTTTGGAATCAAACTAAACCTCTTGTTGTGCCTCCCACTGTTTTTCCCTTTCTATAGGTATAATCGCATCCGCTTCAATTGGATCTTAATTAATCTTCACATAAGAATGGAGGAGAATGTGTCTGATGTATTATGCACCTTTGGTTGCTTCCTGCGTTTTCTATTAACATTCACATTTGCTGTTTTCTCTAACACTCCAAGGAAATTAATAAACCATTCTGCAAGTTAAATTAGATTAAAGATTCCTGGTTAGTGTAGAAATAAATTGAACGAAAGGGCATGTTACCTGTCTTCTGGGAAACATGTAAGTATCTTCTGTAGCTTCTGAAGGGCAGTTGTAAATGGAAAAAATACAATATTTAGGCAAAATAAGACACATTTTCATTCTGTGATCAAAAGTTTTCACCCCCCGGCTCCTAATGCTTAGTTTTTCCTTCCTAAGCATCAGTGAATGTTTGAACCTTCTGTAATAGTTGCACATGAGTCCCTCAGTTGTCCTCAGTGTGAAAAGATGGATCTCAAAATCATAGTCATTGTTGAAAAGGGTTCAAATACACAAAAAATGCTGAAAAAACAAAGAATTTGTGAGACCTGAAGGATTTTTCTGAAGAGCAGTGGGCAGTTTAAGTGTTCAGGACAAACAGGGGACTCATAAACAACTATCACTAAACAAACACAGCTGTGGATCATTCAGGTAGCAACACAGTATTAAGAATCAAGTATGTATGTAAACTTTTGAACAGGGTCATTTTTATAAATTATAATCTATTATTTTCTCATGCACTGTATGTAAACATCTTTTATGTGAAATATCTTATTCAGGTCAGTACTAAATAAAAAAAGAACATGCATTTTGTATGATCCCTCTTATTTTGGTAAAATTAACATTTTGTAGGTGAATGTAAACTTTTGACTTCAACTGTATGTTGAATGTGGTGCAGTTTAAACACACTGTACCACAAAATAAAGGCAATCTGGGTTCTCTTACAGGCTGCAAGCAAAAACAAAAACAAATCTTACGTAATTCTTTAGAAAACACGTGATGTTATTTTCTTTTTTGTATGCAGCACACAGGTCTTTATCCCATTGTGTCAAAAGGGATGCGACTGGCCGCTCAGGGAAAGGACCCTTTAGAGGGCCAAAGACACACGTGTGGCATGGGAAACATGTTTCACTACCACTCGACAGGCTTTCCAGAGCTTGATGAGATAATGAGGACACCTCAGCCTCTAATCTTCATCATGGAACTAATCTCGGTGGGTCAGGTGTATCACACAGAGCAAGAAAACAAGCAAATACATGCATGCACCTTTGCACAGCAACACGCTTATACACTCGTTCTAGTTCCACTCCTCCACCTCCAACAGATTTCTCACTGCAACCCAAACAGAGCGTAACAGAATGTTACACAATCAAGTGCTACACGCCAGGAAAGAAATGCTGTTCCCAATTCTCAGACCATGTTTTCAATCCTCAACCAAGCGAGACGAGCACGCTCCAATTCTCTGTCTACCTCAGGTGGGTGACCCGTTCTCTTACCAGCGTGAGTCCTGGATGATGGAGAAGGATGAGAAGCTAAAGGTCGTGCCCTCGCTGCATCTTTTGGGCAACGCTCTGGTCAAGCAAGGTCGCTTCCGTGAAGCTGCAGAAAAGTACCAAGAGGCTGTGGTTCTGCTGAGAACAGTCCAATCCAGGGTAAAGTAAAAACAAAATGACATGGAGGTCATAAGGAGAGCTGCTTTCAAACCAGTAAGAAACATTCAGACATCTTTGAGTGCACCTGAGTTTGTTTTCCTTCCTATGTAGGAGATGCCAGGAGATGAGGACTACATTAATCTGGACAGGCTTATCATTCCTCTTGTATTGAACTACTGCCAGTGCATGTTAGAGCTGGAGGAATATTACGAGGTTATAGAACATACGACAGAGCTCTTGGACAAACACAAAGGTAGGCCAGCTTGTTAGCATAAACCAAATGTTTGTGGTTTTGCCTGTTAGAATGTCCCATTCAGTCCCTGGTGGTAGATCCTGTAACTATGGTATTTTTTTACCAGTGACAGCCATTAAAAAGTAGGCCTGTATAGAGTGCTGCACAAAAGTCATATTTTATTAGGCCTAGCTGGAAGTTAGCATTCCCCTGGTTCCCTTGACAGAAAGCTAGTAATCCATTTTATGGATTATTGCCGAAAATAAGCTCTGTGATCATTATAAATAAAAGATTCTTAGCTGTTATGTTAATCAATATAATCTTCACAAATGAACACAATTTTTATGAATTTTTAAGCCTGGACACAATTACAATATGTAATAATCTAAACTAAATAAAAGAACTATATCACGATCACATGACTTTAATGTCACCAGCATTGGGTCTCATTCATGAAACACAAACAAAGCCGCCACAAAAAAAAATGTACGCCTGCTTGTAACAATAGAGGGTTTGCAGTTACGTCATGATTTGGTAAGTTACCCAGATGCACTGCCATTTTGGCGATACTCAGATGTAAACAACAGCATTGATTGCACAGTTAATGTACTACTGAATATGTTGTTTTTCTAAACCACAAAAAAAAACTTGTGGAAGCTGCTAAATCATATAGAGAAGGACTTAGTAAGCAGGAAATTTAAGCATTCAAACTTTAATAGGTGGTAAAGATATGTTTGAGCAGGATTAATTAAACTATTTGCCTAATATTTCACAATACCTAACTGGAAATGATAAGAACAAACACGAATATTGTCAAGATTTTTGCCCTGGAAATCCTGGTTCAGTTTGGCCAACCACAAACACAGTCTGTAGTACTCCAGATGTTTTTCCTGGTCTGACCAATTAGTACAGCCCAAAACATGACAATAATTGAACATTTTCAGCAGCAATGATCAGCTAAATATGCGAGTTTCGTTCAGTTCAGTGGTATTGTTTACATTCAGTGCCGTCAATATGGCCGATTGATGACGCGTTGTGAAAACACTCTATAGGAAAACAAGAAGAATGCTTTGCAGTACAAGCCAGTGTGCTCATAATTAAGATAATACATAAAAATAATATGGTAGGACACACCAATTTACATTATCAATCAGCAAAAGAAGCTGTTTCGTACAGCTAAAAATAGCTGAACACAGATGAGACAGGAAGCAAGACCCATAAAATTTACAAATGACCATGCCCACTCTTAAAGCAAAATGTGGATTCGAAACATTTGTGAATCCGGAGGAGAGTTTTCGTAAAAATCCGCTTTACATGCAAATTACTCCAAATGTATTCATATATTTACGATTTTCATGAATGAGCATTTATTTAAAATCTACAAGTTGAGAAGTCTGAGTTAGCATTGTTTGCAAATGCAAATGCACTGAGTGCAAACACAACAAGGTTGTAAAAACTAGTGAGTAGATGATTTTACCTGTTTGGTGTGATGACATTGAATGTCCCTGACAACCTCTGTAGTCCAAATTCAGCCACTTGTTAGCAACTGCTTTTTTCAAGACACGTAAAAGCCTAAGCTTGTTGCCTGGTTTTAGCTGGACATAGCTGGTCAGCAGGCTGGTTTTAGAGGGGTTTTGGCCACTTACTTAGCTGGTCAGACTGGGTGACCAGCTGGAACAACCAGCTAAAACCAGCTTGACCATTCTAGCCAGGTTGGGAGACCAGCTAAGACCAGCCAACCAACTTAAGCTGGTTTTAGCTGTTTGGTTTTTTTTTGTTTGTTTTGTTTTGTTTTTTGTTTTTCAAAAGAGATATGCAAGAGCATTAGTGCAAACACAAGGCTGTAAAAACTAGTGAGTAGATGAGTTTACCTGTTTAGTGTGATGACATTTGTCTTAATATCCCCGACAACCTCTGTAGTTGAAATTTAACCACTTGTTCACAACTGCTTTTTTCAAGACACGTAAGAGCCAGAAAAAGCTTTAAAAAGCTTTACATTTTGCATGCCTATGGCAAAAAATAATGAGAATATGAAACATTTGTGAATCCAGAGGAGAGTTTTCGTAAAAAAAAAACATTTGCACGTTTTACAGGCAAATTACTCCAAATTTATTCATACATTTACGAAAGTTTCATGAATGACCCTCACTAAGTTGCTGTAAACTCTTTCAACATTTAATTCCACAAGTTGGGAAGTTGGAGTTAGCATTGTTTGCAAGAACATGAGTGCAAACACAACAAGACTGTAAAAACTAGTGAGTAGATGAGTTTACCTGCCTAAGCTGGTTGGCTGGTTTTCACTGGTCATCCAGTCTGGTCTTAGCTGGTTATAGCTAGTCAACAGGCTGCTTTTTAGAGGGGTTTTGGCCACTTCCTTAGCTGGTCAGGCTGGAACAACCAACTTAAAACCAGCCTGACCAGCCTAGCCAGGCTGGTACACCAGCTACTTCCAGCTTAAACCAGCCTAGGCTGGTTTTAGCTTGTTTTTTTTCCAGCAGGGAAAAAATTAATAGCACAGAATAAAATCATGTCATAGCATAAAATACAAAAACATATTGTGTTGTGATTGAACCTTAAGTGCAAACATGCCAACTTCCAGCAGCACTGTTTTTAACAAAATAAAATCTAAACTAAACTAAACTAAACTAAATTGAACCCTGCACAACCCTGAACATATATAACATTACTGACCACCATCAGAATTACCCCTTTGCTTTTTGTGTATCATAAATAATTCAGTTGCATTCACATTCATAATTGCACTTGGCAGCATGCATAGTAATCTTCGTCCTCTGTGGTTCGGGTTTGTTTAAGCTTGGCTGGCTGCATGAGGAGAAGGGACAGGAGTTGGTCTGTGTAAGCCCTCTTGAAGCATGTGAAGTGACAGATGTATCGTCTCTCGCGGTGGCTCCAGAGGCAGCGTGGGTAGCTCTCCTAATGAGCCTTATGCATATGCAGCCGGCACAGTGACTTCGGCCTCCTGCAGTTCCTCTTTTTTGAAGACACTTTCTCCCATTTCGCCGTTCCCTCTAATTCTCAGTATTCGTTTCATTCTGCCGCGCCCCATGTGTCACCCACACCTTGTTGTCTGTTTCAGTTCAAATCTCCTTTGCTCTCTTTACGATTTCTCTTGTGTGTCACCTGGGGAGCACATCCTTTTTAAATGTGCTCACAGACTCTGCTGTGTTTCTGCCAGAGGCTGGCGTTTGCTGGGAGAAAGTCTGTTTAAATGTTGGCAGAGTGAAAGATTTAGTGAAGAGCATGATCAAATGAAAGGGGGAGAGCCTTCAATGGGAAATCTTAACCAGCCTCTCGAGCCCACTCAGAGCAAAGATTAGGTGTGTGTACTTGGTGTCCAACTTGGGCTAAATCAACAGTGTGTAGCAAGGTTACTTTTTGTAATGGTATGAAAGCAAATAACAGCACTTAAAAATATAATACATGGATTTGAACGCACATAGACAACGTTTACAAAGACGACACATCCTTAGTAAGTAAATAACAGAAAGAGAAATTAAATTACAGTATCATTATTGATCTTTTCCAGACTGTGTCAAGGCCTACTACAAGCGAGCAAAGGCCTATGCGGCTGTGTGGAGCGAGAGGGAGGCAAGGAGAGACTTCCAAATGGTGGCCAACCTAGACATCACACTGTCTAGATTGGTGCAAAGAGAACTCAGTCTTCTCTCTGAGAGAATGAAGGAAAAATACTGGGAGGATAAAGAAAGGTACTGGAACATCCTAGAAGAGAAGGAAGAGAGGGAACCAGAGAAGGACGACAACTCTGAGATTGATGCGAAAAAGGAAAGCAAAGGGGAACATTCTCAGTCCCCTGAAGAAGTCAAAGATGCTGAGGAGGGAAAGAATCCATCTGCAGCAGAGGAAAACAAGCATGACACCAAAAGTGAAGAGTCGGCAGAAGAGGCCAATCACAGGATAACAGCTCTGACCGAGGGCAAGGACTGGCAGCAGATGCTACGTCTAATTATGCTGCTCCAAGAAGAAGGCAATTTCAATGTGAAAGAGCAAAGATACACTGAAGCGACTGCTAAGTTCAAGGAGGCTCTGGAGTATGTAGACCACCTCCAAACTAAGGTGAGCTCGCTGATTGAAAATACAGTTAAGGATTGACTGAAGAGATCATTGGTGCATCCCTAGTTTGCCATACACTTGATAGCTGTGGGTGGCACTGAGGACGAGCCCCACCATGATATATTAAGTGTTGTGATTTGAAATTGTAGCCAGCATAAAATGTGGAATTTAAAATTATGTAGCAGCCTCTTAATTCAGAATTGCACTGAAAGGGCAAGCAATAGCTGTAATCGAAAACAGCTAGCATCCACTTATCTGAGAACTACTGGGTGAATGTAAAACCACCCAAATAATATTCATGAGCCTGCACATTTTAGATCATTCTTATGTCCAAGTGATTCCTTCTAATGCAAGCATGTTGGGGAGTAACAGTTGTAACAGTTTTAACAGTTTTGTAACATGTAACAGTTTTATGTAATTTAATTTCAAAATAAATGTAACTATAAATTGTTACAGTTTCTGAGAAAAAATATGTAACTAAATTACAGGTATTTATGAAAATGTTAACAGTTACAAAGGGGGGTTACATTGAATATTTTCACACACATACAGATTTAATTGATTTCTTTCCAAAATTGGATTGACTGCTCTAAAATATGAGACACCAATTTTTCAGGAGTTTAGGATACATATTTATTCGATAACCTTGCAGAATCTTCAAAATGTTAATTATTTTGCCAAAATAAGAGGGATCATACAAAATGCATGTTGTTTATTATTATTTAGTACTGACCTGAATAAGATATTTCATATAAAAGACATTTACATATAATCCACAAGAGAAAATAATAGCTAAATTTATTATAATTTATAAAAATGACCCCGATTAAAAGTTTGCATACACTTGATTCTTAATACTGTGTTCTTACCTGAATGATCCACAGCTGTGTTTTTTTGTTTAGTGATAGTTGTTCACGAGTCCCCTTGTTTGTCCTGAACAGTTAAACTGCCTGCTGTTCTTCAGAAAAATCCTTTGGGTCCCACAAATTCTTTGGTATTTCAGCATTTTTGTGCATTTGAACCCTTTTCAACAATAACTGTATGATTTTGAGATCAATCTTTTCACACTCAGGACAGCTGAGATACTCATATGCAACTATTACAGAAGGTTCAAACATTCACTGATGCTTCAGAAGGAAACAATGCATTAAGAGCTGGGGGTGAAAACTTTTTGAATTTCAAGATCAGGGTAAATTTAACTTTTTTTTGTCTTCCAGGAAACGTGTAAGTATCTTCTGTAGCTTCTGAAGGGCAGTACACGTCTTCATTGTGTTCAAAAGTTTACACCCCTGGCTCTTAATGCATTGTTTTTCCTTCTGGAGCATCAGCGAGCATTTGAAACTTTTGTAATTGTTGCATATGAGTTTCTCAGTTGCTGTCACTTTTTATCAGACTTTTGAATTCGATGGAGTGACCTGAACCATATGAAAGGCAATATCATAGACACATGGACTAACATGCACCCACACAAAACACCTTAGCATCCACACAATACCTTGGCAACACTTACATTTTCCTCAGAACATATAGAATATAGTAATATATACCTTCTTATATCTCAGGGGAGATGTAGAATTGGATCCAAATACTGCTTAGGAGGAATGACAGGAAAGCTAAAAAAAATCCCCATGGGGAATCAGCAACACAGTGCTCACTAAGCCATATCTATCCCTCTGTGTGTTTTTGAGGTGGAACATAAAGGAGAAGACTGGGAATCTCTGGAGAAAGTCCGTCTGCCACTCTGTCTAAACCTCAGTCAGTGTAAGCTGGAGCTTGGGGAATACCAAGAAGTGGTGGATCTCAACTCTAAACTGCTGAAGAAACATAAAGGTGAGCTTATACACTCATTTACTCATCGTATTCCTGGAAGTCTACTTTTCTGTCCTGTCCACTTCTGCTCCAACATACGTGTTTAGAAGTTTCTAGTGATCCTAAAGGCCTTAATTAGCTGGTTCAACTTTTAAATGAGATGGGAGTAGTTTAACGTCGGTGGACTTGAACTTGAAAAACAGTGTGTGCTGATGTCTTTCCGCATTTGAAACAAGATACCTTCTGATTTTCATGTATTTTTTTTAATGCTATAACTAGCAAAGAGGAAGAGACGATCGGTTCAAGTGCTGCTTTAACTGAGGTGCTACAGCGATCTGTCACAACACATTAAAGAGCCACAAAACAGTATTTACTGTTTAAAATGACAACTTTTACAATTTTAAAGCTAAGACTTTGTTTCATACCCAAAATAACCAGCTGATCTCATGACGAAAACGTACCTGTGGAAAATTTTTCACAAGATGCGAAATATGTACCAATAAGTATCACTGTAGATTCCAATAGAAATGAACACTAGAAGCGGTAAAACAGCAAGCACTTGTAATCGTTTTCATATAGAGTTATGATTACAGCTCCAGATGTTTCGCTTTCCAGACTTAAAGGGGTCATCAGATGCCCATTTTCCACAAGTTGATATGATTCTTTAGGGTCTTAATAAAAAGTCTATAATATACTTCGGTTAAAATTTCTCAATGGTAGTGTAAAACAACACCCTTTTAACCTTGCCAAAATCAGCTCTGCAAAAATCATACTGTTCTGGTTGAGGTTGCTTTAAATGTTAATGTGCTCTGCTCGCCCCGCCCCTATCTTCTCTTTGTGGAGTGACAAGCCTGTTTACTTTAGCCGCTAAACTTGCTAACTAGCACGTTATTAGGAAAGGCGTTGTACAAGATTCATAAAAAAAAAAAAAAAAACATATACTCACGAAGCTTGATCACGAATGATTTGTGCGAACATAGATAGATATATGTAGATCGGGAGGCGCATTCCCTTCACAAACAAATGTAATCCACTGCATCTTCAGCAGCTCAGATGTCGGGAGTAAATGATGATCACTATGTTCATTATTAGATCCAGCAACACCGCAATCGCTTAATCAGAGATATTCTTGTCTAACTTACATCCCTGCTCCGGCATCAAAACAAAGAGGGCGGACCGTTATAGCTGATTTAAGGCGGGTCTGAGGTAAAACGCTCATGTCAATCAACTATTGTAGGAGCGGCCTCTGTCGGTCTGACGCCACACTGACAAGCATCTGAGAATGGCTCGATTTGAAAAAGGGGATATTATTTTTACAGATTAATTAAAAACCACTGCATGGATTTTTATCATTATAGGGTAGATTTGTACATACACTGCCAACACACATTAATGTTCAAACAACATGTAAAAGTGAATTTTGCATCTGATGACCCCTTTAACAAACTTGCTCAGTAGCCAGCATGGAATTGGACTTAGGATGCGAAATCCTTGGGTACGAATCCCGTAAAAAACATAAAACACGATGAAAGAGCTGAAAGATGAGAGACCGAAAAACAAGCTAAAACGGCATTCTTGCGATTGTGTTTTTATGCCACATTTTCAAACTTTTGGGTAGGTTTAGGTGTAGTGTAGATGGCACTTTATTTTTAGCATTAGAGTTGTAGCACCACTCAACGGACATTTCAAGTCAGAACTGCGGTGACACGTACAAAACGCACCATGTTTATCTGCTCCAGGGAAAAAAACACCCTTTTAGCGCCACACAGTGGACATTTCACATCGAATATGTCACAATACGTACATGTACGTATTTCGCGTCTTGCAAAAAAGTTCCCACAGGTACGTTCTTTGTCATGAGATCAGGTTGTAAAGTAACCTGCTCTGTCTTGTCTGTCGGCGCATTGTCAGTGTCCTCTTTGCTCCGTCAATTAGCTAAACTCTGCTTGAAGGTGGGCCTCCAGGAGCAGGATTGGACACAATTGACCATAACATAGACATAAATGTTGCTTGGGTTAAACAGCAGCATCAGCATCAGCAGCAGTATAGATTCCTCACCACCCAATGCAAGCCAGCCAATTGCTATATTATTGCCTGTAGTAAAAACAGCCTTAAGCTATGCCAGTTAGCATTTACTACACTCTTCCTTAAGTGGCCACATCTCAATGATGCACTTTGTCAGTGGATCCAGGAAGTTGAACCAGCTGCATCATTCACCATATATTGAGTTATCCCTTGGCATCTCCATCCAGCCCCCTATGCAAAGAGTGCAAACTGTTGTTTACTTGTGAATGAATTATTTATCATGAAGTCAATGCAAAGTGGCAAGACCGGTCTTCACTCTCTCACTTTCATCTCCACCGCAGACAATCTGAAAGCCATGTACCAGCGAGCTCGGGCTTACGCCGCATTATGTAACGAGGATGAGGCCCGCAGGGATTTCAATAGTGTCCTGCAACTGGATCCCAAATTCAAACCCATCATCCAGCAGGAGATTATGAAAATGGGTGAGAACGTAAGAGTGAAGTGTGTCAGTGAAAACAAAAACTACTGGACAAGCACTCAGGAGAAGTGGAAAAAGAGAGAGCAGGCCAAGAGAGGAAAGACAACAAAGAAAGGAGTGACATGGGCGGATGAAACAAAGATGTCGGAACAACTGGGAACATCAGCCTGTGGTGACAAATCAGAGGAGAGCTGCAGTGTCAAAGCAGGTAATACAGATGAAGGACAGGATGAGAAGAAAAACTGTGAGAACAAAAAGGACAAGAGCTCTCTGACCCTGAAAGAAGCAAAAGAAAAAACTACGGCTGTAGATAAAGACGGGGATTCAGTCCAAAGCAGCGTGCTGGGAAATAGTACACAAAGATCAGAGATAGATAGCGGGACCAAAGAAAAGCTACTGACCAATGACATTACAAAGAAAAATGAGGGCCAGGATGAGATCCCAGATGAAAAACAAGAATCTCCTGCAAAGCCAGACAAAGATGCAAGCAGTGGAGCATCAAGGGAAGAAAGACTGACGGACACAAGTGGAGATGATGAAACAGAGGAAAGCTGCACAGCTACTGAATTTAAGATGGAGAAGACAAGTGCCGAGGAACCAACAGAAGCAAAACCGGAGTAATTCACCAAAAATGTTAAAGGAGAAGTTCACTTCCAGAATGAACATTTCCTGATAATTTATTCACTCTCATGTCATCCAAAATGTTCATGTCTTTGTGTCTCGAAAAGTAATTAAGGTTTTTAAAGAAAACATTCCAGGATTTTTCTCCATATAGTGGACTTCATTGGTGGCCAACGGGTTGAAGGTCCAAATTGCAGTTTCAAAGGGCTCTACACGATCCCAGATGAAGAATATGGGTCTTATCTAACGAAACGATCTGTCATTTTCTAAGAAAAATACAAATTTATATACTTTTTTTCAACCCCAAATGCTTGTCTTGCACTAGCTCGAACTTGTTTACAAAGCGAACATGCAAAGAAAGTCAAACAGCCTTTACAAAAAAAGGTAAAAATATGTCAGATGATTTCGAAGTTGGAGGAGAAAATGAGATGGAGTTTTTCACCCTACCCTACCTATTTGAACCGAAGTACACAGGCGAAGAACAAACCGAGCATGACTTGTCCAGCGTTATTACATAATGCCTGAAGTTGCACATGTACTTTACAGAACTAGCGCAAGATAAGCATTTGTGGTTAAAAAGTATAAACATTTTCATTTTTTTTTTTTTTTTTTTAAGGGGTCATCCGATGCCCATTTTCCACAAGTTGATATGATTCTTTAGGGTCTTAATGAAAAGTCTCTAATATACTTTGATTAATAATTCTCAATGGTTTTGTAAAACAACACCCTTTTTACCTTTCTGCAAAAATCATCTCATTCTAAAGGGTTGTTCCTTTAAATGCAAATGAGCTCTGCTCACCCCGCCCCTCTCTTCTCTCTGTGGAATGACGAGTCTGTTTACTTTAACCGCGTTTAGCCGCTAAACTTCCTAACTACCACGTTATAAGGAAAGGCGATCGCAAAGATTCATAAAAACCCTTATACTCACTTCTGCTGTAAGTGAAGCTGGATCACGAATGATTCGCGCGAACATAGACGGATATATGTAGATCGGGAGGCGCATTCCCTTCACAAACAAATGTAATCCACTGCATCTTCAGCGGCTCAGATGTTGGGAGTAAATGACGACCACCATGTTCATTATTACATCCAGCAACACAACACCTCAGTCGCTCAGTCTAACTTACATCCCTGCTTCGGCATCGAAACAAGGAAGGTTACTGGACTGTGACAGCTGGTCTAAGGTAAGAGCTCATGTCAATCGACTATCGTGGGAGCGGCCTCTGTTGGTGTGACGGCACACCGACAGGCATCTGAGAACAGCTCGATTTGAAAAAGGGGATATTATTTTTACAGATTAATTAAAATCGACTGCATGGATTTTTATCATTATAGGGTACATTCACTGCCAACATACATTAATGTTCAAACAACATGTAAAAGTGAACTTAGCATCTGATGACCCTTTTAAATAACCTATCGTTTTACTACATAAGACCCTTATTTCTCTTCTGGAATCATGTGGAGCCCTTCGAAGCTGCATTAGAACTGCAATTTGGACATTCAACCCATTGGCCACCATTGAAACCACTATATGGAGAAAAATCCTGGAATGTTTTCCTCATAAAACTTAATTTCTTTATGAAAGAAGAAAGACATACAGAGTTGGGGGTAACGCATTACAAGTAACTTGAGTTATGTAACGTTAATCTGTTTGCTTTTTTTAAGTAACTAGTAAAGTAACACATTACTTTTTAATTAACAAGAAAATATCTGAGTTACTTTTTCAAATAAGTAACGCCAGTTACTTTTTTTCCCATTTATTGATTAAAAGCTCTCCTGTCCCCATACTGAGAGAAATCGGGAGTAAGATGTTACTTTAGTTCTAAAATAAATGTGAACATGCATTAATTCATCTCACTCACACAAAAAAAAAAACAGATTCAGTTTTCCTCAAAATTAATACAAACAGTTAAATGCAACTCAGAATATGATACAAACCTGTTAAATAATACAAATATCCTTTATGTATTTAATCCTGATTTATTAACCAACGTCTTTGCTGCTGACCTTCAATGATCCTATTCAACCATACTAATAAGCAAAAATTACTCATTACTTGCATTACTTTTCAAAGTAACCCCAACACTGAAGACATATACATCTTGGATGACATGGAGGTGAGTAAATTATCAGGAAATTTTCATTCTGGAAGTGAACGTCTTTAAACGCAGACAGAAAAAGTAATAGATTAAATTCCCATTATCTAAAAAAAACAGACAAACCAGACCAGGTGTATAACAAATAAAAATTTATTTCTTTGTACACAATGAGTAGAAAGCAGCCAGTAACTCATTCATTTTTAAAATGCCTTCCTTTCACATTTTGTACAGATTAAAAACACGAAAACAACAAACGTAGACATTAATTATGGCGTTAATGATTAAAAAAAATAACTGCATTGCACATGAAAATAAGAACACAATGCATATTGCAGGAGCACAGGTCATCTGACCTGAAAACAACACAACACATCATGGTGTGTAATGGGATGCCACAGGTTTCAGAGGTTAAATCAGTAAATGCCCTGTTGTGTAGTTGAATATTACAAACAAGCCTGCAAAGCCAGACACGTATTGGGGTCATGACACAGAGGTCTGCTACATACAAACAAAAATAATGAGTGTATTTGTTAATGAGGCAAATGGCTAAATATAGCTCAGGCAGCCCTTAGCAATGCCGCAAAATCACAAAATATTTCCTTGTGTAATTAACACAGCCCACAATTTCAGCACATCGCATTTTCTAAAAGTAGACAAGGGAACAATTATGAGTTAAAAAGACCATATTAAGGAATAATGGATATACATATATAACAGAATGGAGAATATTTTGCAAATAGGAGTATGCATATAGGAGAATTATCCATGTATTACAATAAGGCTACATGATTTGCTACCATGTTGAAGCTCTAAATATCATAATTTGTAAAAATGTTTAATAAATCATCTCCCTTTCTATAGTCTTAAAATCACTTCTTAATCAGTATTTTTGTCTTGCTTTCTTGTAAAAATATCTAAATATCCTTAAAACAGGAGTCATTTGAAAAACACTTGTTTTCATTGAATATATTGAATCCCTATGTATTCTAACCCAGTTGGGAAACATAATTCAAGATTTATGTAAAATATGCTTTCATATAAGATTTGGTAAAAGTAGTGTATCTCTGAAAACAAGTTATACAATTAAATCTAGCAAATGTATCTTGTTTTAAGGATGTTTGAATATTGTACTGGGAAAAAAAGACAAAAATATATTTTTGCAGTGTTGAAATGACTTCAGACAATCCACACATTCAGAGCTGAATCAGTTGAGACTGCTTGGCATGGAAGAGAGCGGGAGCTGGAGAAAGAAAACAAATCGCATTGCGTCTACTTCAATGTGTGCGTTTGTATGTGTGAGGTGCTTTTGTCCCGACGAAGCTCTGGAATGATAAATGGGTGTCGCTGTGGATAGAACACCAGATGTTGATCTTAATGAGGAGCCATGCAAGTTAAACAGAGGCAGGCATATGGGGCGGAGGGGACCTGAGTCCTCCTCTCCGTCTCTCTCTTCCGCCATATGCTTATTTGTATCTCCTCTATTATAAAGTCACCCCACCTTTCTAAAGACCAACCTGGAGCGCCGTGTCCTTGGGGACAGTTCCTTAGCAACCGCATCAAAACAAGCAGACGGCTCGCCACTGTGATGTAAAATGAGATCACGAAGCGCGCGAGAGAAAGCCTGCGACGGCGCGGTGGGATTCGAGCAAAGCCTACAGTGCAACAGGGGTCACTTTGTATTTTTATGGCGAGTGAGGAATTGCTATACTTTCAACATGTTCGCCAAAACAAATAGAGAACATCTCTTGCTCTCTCAGCTGCAATAATCTCATTCCTGTTTGCATGGGCTGCAGTGCCACAACCCATCACAGTGAATATTTACACACTTTTCTCTTTCCCATTTGCTGTCTTTCTTTCACACGTATCTCTTCCTCGCTCGCTATCTTTTTTCTCTTTTTGTACTCGCTACACCCCCAGAATCTACTCTGCTCATATAAATCTGACACCCCACGGTAAATCACTCCACCAAAAAAGGCTTTTTTCTTTGTTTACAAAGAGCGTGATCCATTTGCCGTCCTCCTCCCTCGGCATAATGTAAAATAATCCTTCCACACACTCGCTTTCATTTTCCTCCTTAGATTGTGGAAATGCTGAGATCTGGAGAACAGCGTTTGGTAAACAAAATACTTACATCGGGAAGACGACAATAAGACAGGGAGATGTAAGGCTGGTATTGTTTAGGAAAAAAAAAAAAGTGGGAGCTTTGAAGTCTTAAGGCATAATAAGAGCTGTGCTCGGTTTAAAATGAGTCAGGCTGTGACTTGAGTGTAAAAGACCCTACCATGCCAAGGTGAAAGGGACCGAACCTGGCGTTAAGTCATCTCCTTGGGTATCTGCTTTCTTGTTCATGCCACGCTGGACAGCTGTAATTTAACGGCGAGTGCTCTGACAACAAAACAACACTACAAATCTCCATTGCTTAAGGACCTTTCCCTTGTGACCGGAAAACCAACGGCTGAGAAATCCACTCATCTCTTCAATAGATTCTTTCTGCGTGAGTGGATATACTGCACAAAAATCAATTTATTAATCAAGGTTTTGTCTTGTTTTTCAATACAGATACCTAAACATCCTTAAAAGCGATACATTTATCGAAAAAGCAAATTGTAATATATCTCACTAAATTTTGTTAGGAATGTTTTGGGTTCAATAAAAGTTATGCCCAGTTGACAACATTCATCGCATAATGTCTGTTACCACAAAAAATAATTTAAACTTGCCCAGTTTTTTAAAAACTAAACAGGCGTATTTTGAAATAAGTGACAAATCAATTGTTTTGCCAGTTGAATTAGGAAAAATAAGCTGTTCTCTATTACATAATATCTTAACAAATGTAAATACACTCTCACCTTGAAGAGTTAGGAGGTGGTAAGATTTTTTGTTGTTACTGTTCGTTTTTGAAAGAAGTCTCTTACGTATAGAAGCCTGTTTCTGCCACTGAATAAAAAATTTAAAAATGTTATTGCGACTTTTATCTTGTAATTCTGACTTTTTTTTTCTTCTCAGAATTGCGTGATGTAAAATCACAATTGCGAAAAAAATAAAGTAAGAATTCCAAGGCTTTTTTCTCACAAATGTGACTTTGTATTGTATCTCGCAATTTTGCCAAAACAAATGGAGAATATCTCGCAATTTCGAGTCTGTATCTCTCAATTCTGACTTTTTTTCTCAGAATTATGAGTAAAAATGTGCAATTCTGACTTTTTTTTTTCTCTCAAATGCAAGTTCGTATCTCACAATTATGACTTTTTTCTCACAAATGCAAGTTTGTATCTCAAAATTCAGATTTTTTTTATATAAATAAAATTCGTAATTTTGACTTCTTGCAAATGCGAGTTTGTATCTCGCAGTTCAGACGTTTTTTTTCAGAATTGCGTGATATAATCTCACAATTGAGAGAAATAAAGTCAGAATCGTGACAAAACTCGCATTTCTGACTTTTTTCGCAAATTCGAGTTTGTATCTCACAATTCTGTCTTTTTTAGTGCAATTCTGACCCTTTTTTTAAGAATTGAATGATATAAACTCACAATTCAGATTTTTTCTTAAAACTGATAACTCGCAATCCTTTTTTTCTCGCAAATGTGAGGTTGTATCTCGCAATTCTGACGTTTTGCTTGCAATTCTGACTTTTGTTCTCAAAATTAAAAGATATAGTCGCAATTCAGATTTTTTTCTTCAAATTGATAAAAACTCGCAATCCTGCTTTTTTCTTGTAAATATGAGTTTGTATCTTGCAATTCTGACGTTTTTATTGCATTTCTGACTTTTTTCTCAGAATTAAGTGATATAAACTTGCAATTCAGATTTTTTTCTTAAAATTGTGATTAAAAACTCTCAATTCAGACTTTTTTTTTAGCAAATATGAGTTTGTATCTAGCAATTCTGATTTTCTCGCAAATGTGAGTTTGTATCTCACAATTCTGATGTTTTTCTTGCAATTCTGACTTTTGTTCTCAAAATTAAAAGATAAAGTCGCAATTCAGATTTTTTTTTTTCTTAAAATTGATAAATCGCAATTCTGACTTTTTTTGCAAATGTGAGTTTGTATCTCGCAATTCAGATTTTTTTTCTCAGAATTAAGTGATATAAACAGATTTTTTTTCTTAAAGTTGTGATTAAAAACTCAAAAAATCACTTTTTTTTTGGAAAATGTGAGTTTGTATCTAGCAATTCTGATTTTCTCGCAATTGTGAGTTTGTATCTCGCAATTCTGACGTTTTTCTTGCAATTCTGACTTTTTTCCTCAAAACTGAGAAATATAAATTTGCAATTCAGATTTTTTTTTAATTCTGACTTTTTTCTTGCAATTCTGACTTTGTGAGACAAACTCGCAATTTTGATTTATTATGGGATAAAAAGTTGCAATGACCTTTTTTTATTTTTTATTCAGCGACATTTTTTATTCTACTTATGCTCACCAATGGCTGTATTAAAAAAATACTGTATTAAAAATTTTTTTTCAGCAGTCATTACTCCAGTCTTTAGTGTCTCATGATCCTTCAGAAATCATTTTAATATGCTGATTTAGTGTTCAAGACACATTTCTTATCAATTTTGAAAACATTTGTGCTGGCTGTATCTTTAGTCGAAATAGTGAAACAGAAACAGAAAAAAAAAATCTTACTGGTCCCAGACTTTTGAATGGTAGTGTATGTTGTTTGAAAGGTATTTATAAATATTTGTGATAAAAACGAGGCAAAAATACTGATCAAGAAAATGATTTGTGCAGTGTGTGTCTGTGTACATATGCATTTAAGAGTGATGAAACAATATTATGTAAAAGAGAGAAAGACAGGGCAGGAGCACAATGCTCATGGGCACTTTGGCATTTTAAATAAATGCTAGCCTCAACAGAAGACGTGTCGTCTTTACAGTGTAAATAAGCTTGCTGTGTGTCCCCACAGTTCAGTGGAATCTGCTCTTTTCTGCTTCACAGAACAAGGGCCACGCATTGCCAAGCATGACTTACCATCGGTATATGTGTGTATTTCTTTTTATGTGCATGAGTGAGTCACAGAAAATAGTAAACCATTTTAAAACGAAAAAAAATAAACATACACACAGAGAAGTTGCTGGCACAGGGACCTAAGGAGAGATCCCCTTCTGCGTGGTGTCAGTCCTGTTTGTGGTTCTTGTGCTGTACTGATGAAGCCACACACCTTGCATTACTACACGGGTTAGCACAGTGTCCGGATCAGTGCAGGCCTTTGGCACCATGTAAACATTAGTTTGTTTAGTTAGCACTCAGATATCCCACAGCTCTTTGGGATTGGCAAATGGGCGCAGGCTGAGAAGATTGTCTTGACCTTCTCCTCGTCTGTCCATGGATTCGCCAGCCCCGCTTTCTTAAGACCTTGCCCACATTAACATGAGCAATACGACGCCTGAAAAATTGAAGAAGGGTGTTTCATCATAGACAGATCAATAGAAATCTGAAACATCAACTGCAAAGATCAAAAATGTTTTCAAATGTAGTTCCCTTTAACACAGGTAGTTTTAAGTTGAGTTTTAAGTACTGCATCTCCATCGCATACTAAAATAAAACCTTTTATAGAAATGGTTTCAGCCAAAAATAAACCTGTATGACTTTCTTTCCTTTCGTAGAGCACAAATGTAATCTGCAAACTGTCAGGAACAGACTGGTGGTTGTTTTTGCTGAATGTTTTACTGCTTTAGCTCTCAAATGTGTCACGCAAGATTTGAAATTAATTAGGTCCAAAAATCATTGGTTCTTAAGTGTATTGTAGCCAACTGAGACTTGTTTGAAAAAGAAATTAATTAAATTGAGAATTAAACAAGGACTTTTCAGGCTGGTTTTCACACAAATCGTATCACACGGCTTCAGAAGACTTCAGAATACAGTGAGTCATACGCACCATGTTTGCAGTACATTTATAGTGCTTTTTATAGCATAGCTAAATCACCATTCACAGATTGTGCTAAACTTCTGTTTCATGAAAGAAAGAAATCATCATCAGGTTTGAAATGAAAGGTGAAATACTTCTTATAAACACTACCAGTCAAAAGTTTTTGATTTTTAATGTTTAAAAAACATTGCAAATCTTACTGTTCAAAAACTTTTGACTTGTAGTGTATAAGCTTATAAAATTCATAAATAATGAAACTATAAGCAAACCTGCACAATTATAGGCCTCTGAATTTTGCTTCAGGTTCCTCATGGACCTGGCTCAGATGGGAAGACGTTCCTCAGCTGTTCGATTACCTGCTGCAGCTGCAGTACGGTGTCCTGCTCATGATCCAAATCATCACCTGCACAACATTAAATGCTACAATGAACTTGACCTCAACTACATGCATCACAGGTTTACAGCAACATGTAAGCCTTATTTAAATAAGTCACCTCTCTTTGAATCTCATTATGTTGGCAGCAAAAGGCTGCGAGCTGCAAGGTTATTCCAGGTCTTACCTGCAGCTTCTGTGTCTGTGGTCTCTCTGCTGGGAGGCTCCCCCTGGTGGCCTCCCCCTGACACAGGAGAGGACAGAGAGGAGGGAGCCGAGCCGTTGGCCTCAGAGTCATCTTTGGGCTGGTAGACAGGACAAAATGATGAAATCTTAATGAAAACAGATCAGAATAGCATTCAACCATATTACTCTATCATTTCCACAGTATGAACATGAATGTTCAGAAGTTTGGGGTTAGCATGATTTTGTTTTTATTCAGCAAGGATGCATTGAAATGATCAAAAATGACAATAAAGTAGAGCTGTCAAACGATTAATCGCGACTAATCGCATCCAAAATAAAAGTTATATACATACAGAAACATGCATGTATATATTTAAGAAAAATATGTTATGTTTATATATTAAAAAGTATTTATATATAATATCAATCATATGAATTTAAATATTTGCAAATATGCAAATATTTTCTAAATATACACGGTATGTGTGTGTATTTATATATACATAATAAATATACACAGTACACATACATATGTAATATTTTTTTTTATTTTGGACATGATTAATCACAATTAATCGTTTGACAGCACTACAATAAAGACATTTAAAATGCTACAAAGCCATAATGAATAGCATTATATTCATTAAAGAATCTGTTATTTTAAATCAGAAAACAGATATTTTAAATATTTTACAATATTACTGATTTTATGGTACTTTTGATTAGTGCCGTCAAATGATTAATCGCGATTAATCGTATCCAAAAGAAAAGTTTTTGTTTACATAATATATGTATGTGTATTGCGTATATTTACTATTTATATAAAAATACACACACATACAGTATATATTTATCTTCAATAAATACATGCATGTGTGTATATTTATATATACATAATAAATATACACAGTACACACACATATATTATGTAAACAAAAACTTTTATTTCGGATGTGATTAATTTTTTGACAGCACTACTTTAGATGTGAATGCAGCCTTAGTGAGAGACCAGCTCATTTTGAAATAATATTACATTTTCCCCCCTAAATTTCACTTAATTTCTACATATTTTACATACATATATATATATATATATATATATAAACAAGCATTCATATTTATTGTTACTTATAATATTTAAAATAAAATAGTGTAGTTTGTATACTGTCCATAGCATGCGTATATCAACAGATGTGCATAATTGTATATTAGTAAATATTAGGCAGTAGATTCTGGATAAACTGAGAATCTCAATTTCAAGTAGAGATCATGATTCTCCAATGATTCTGAACTAAGCAAAATAACACAAAATTTACTAGAGGCTGTGACAAAATATCAATTGCTGCAGTCTATTTAAAAATGTTTAATTAATTTGAATGAACTTTTTGTAAAAGTTTGAATGAATGATTCATTGACTCACTCATAAATGCTTTACTTGTTTTATTACTGAATGAATCAGCATTTATGAACGAATCTTGTGAATAAATAATTCAATGTCAAATATATTTTTTAACAGTCACTAGGCAAAACAATGTAATTAACATTGTAATCAACAAACGTTATTTGAAGCAACGATTACTTTTAATAGATGATTTGCTCTATTTTGTTTGCTACCATAGACATCAGTGTTTATATCCAAACTATAGACTTTTATCCAATACTTTTGTGATGATATGAATGACTGTAAGACAGAAATAATACTGTGTGGTTGAAAAAGCTGTTTCATACCTAAAACAGTGCTGTCAAACAATTAATCGTGACTAATCGCATCCAAAATGAAAGTTTTTGTTTACGTAATATATATGTGTGTGCTGTGTATATTTATTATGTATATAAAAAAACACAGGCATGCATGTATATATTTAAGAAAGATGTTGTTTATATACTAAATACATTTATATACAAGTTATATGAATATAAATATATGTAAATACATGTAAATATTTTAAAAATACATATGCTATGTGTGTATTTATATACATAAAAAATACACACATTACACACATATATTACGTAAATAAAACTTCTTTTGGATGCGATTAATCGTTTGATAGCGCTAACCTAAACATGATAACTGTGTGGCAGCAAGAACACAGATTTGAATGTTCTAGAATGACTTCGTCAAAGGATTACCAGACACAGATGAACCGTTGTCATTTAGAAATAAGATCGCGTGGGTGTTTGAATCCAGATCACCATCTTTTGACGATTAATCATTCAGCTCTATTAAGCAGTATGTAGTATAAACTGTGCAGTACGAAGTATTCAAGCCTTGCCATGCTCTAAACTGAAAACATTGTTGTTGGGTTCTCTGATGAGAAAAACTGTCACAAGTTTTCAAATGCTGCCACAACTCCAAACTTCAGAGTTTATCGACCAGGGATTTGGCCCCTTTTCCATACATTACAAAGACAGTGTATTTTTTGAGGGATGAAACAAACTGATAAGAAACTTGGAGATGACTCGCCTCTTTTTTTCCATTTCACAGGCAGATGAGTTGAATTCAGGCTGTTTGCAAGAATACCTCAAATTTATTCTGAGTTAAACCCTTTTATCGCTTTACAGAGATGTCCACAGAGGTAAGACTGTAACTTTCCCAGCGACTTTCTAGGGGTGCGGAACGAAGAGTTCAGATCTCCATAATCCCAGCACATTATTGCTTCCCCCATGACACGTCTCTTGCTCGTTTTTAAGTCGATCTCTCTCCCTCCGGTTCCTTCTCTCTATTTCCGTCTAATTCCTCTTCACCTACAGCTACAGCCTCAGTGTTTTTGCTCTGCTCTCTCATTCCATCCAGTCTGCCAATCATATCTCTGCAGCACTACCTCTCTTTTTTTCCGCACAACCACCTCTTATCCCATTCACTCAGCACCGCCTGAGCTTTTCTTTTCCCTCCTCGGCCTGCTTTCTGTCTTTCTTTCACTAAAGAAAAGGATCCTTTTTCTGCCCACTCTATTCTGTCCATCTCATTCCTTAAGCTCTGTGTACGTCAGCTCAAGAAATGACTTACCTTCTACCCACTCCATCTGTATGATTCCACCTCCATCAATGGTGTTCTTCCTCATATATAATCTTTCTCTAACTCTTCCTTCCCATCTGTGCAATTTACCAGAAGCAATTCACCAGAAGTTAGTATGTCTTCCTGCAGTCTCTCGTCCTCCATCTCTTTTCAGGTCTCAATAATAGCTACTCTTAAAAAAAAATCCTTTCTGTCTCCACGTCTCTTCTCCTTTCACCTGAGACAAGTCTTTTCTAGTTCCCTGTCTCCTTGTCCTCACTGAACCTGCATTAGTAAGCATCTCTTGCCTCGCTTTTACCCTTCTACATGTGGTACATCAAGGCAGCCTATAATACGGTCTATCCTCCTCTGTTCAGTCGCCTTCCTACTCTTTTTGCCGAGAGCTTCAAATACGTCTTCTTCCTCCCTTTTCGGGCATATTTTGTAAGCCCATCTTTATTTCTCTCATAGTGGCTGTTTTTAAAACTTTAAAACATTCCTTCAAACCCATAAACATTTAACATTAAAGTCTCCAGCGCAAAAGGCTCTGATTTACCTGTTCATGTCCCTCCCTGTACAGCCGTAACATAATCATGCAACTCCCTTTGCACCATTCCTTCATTTTTTCTATCATAACAATCTATTCTGGCTCACACTTTAGTACTCGCTGTGGGCATACCGCTCATTTTTTAGTTATACAGGCATGCGTTTACATCTCATTGGCTTTATCTCACCTGCAGCAGTAGTTCTCTGAGTCTGCGTAGCTGGGACTCCAGTTGCTTGTTGTGGTCCTCCAGAATCTGCATGCGCGTCTCCAGGCGGGTTTTGTGCTGTCGAAGGACTCGAGCCTCGGCTAGGAGCTCCTCGTCCTGCTGACCGGCCGGTGAACCGGGACCCGACTCCAGCAGCTGGGGTGAAGCTGCTGCCTCTTCGTGCTTCCACTTCAGCCGCCGGTACTCGCCCTGCAGCACCCTGCAGGAGAGACAACACCATCATCACCATCATTCTCACTTTTGCTTTCTTAGCATCATCATCATCCATTTAGATCATTATTATGGAAGCCTGTTTTTGCCACTAAATAAAACGGAAAAAAGGTAATTGCAACTTTTTATCTCACAATTCTGACTTTTCTCGCAATTGTGAGTTTACTTAAAGCAAGTTCTGATTTTTTTTCTCAAAATTGCATGATGAAAACTTTTTTTCTCAGATTTGAGATACAAACTCACAATTGCGAGTTATAAAGTCAGAATTGTGAGATTTAAACTTGCAAATGAGTTTTCTCAGAAATGCATGATATAAACTTGCAATTGCGAGTTGTAAAGCCAGAATTGCAAGACATTAACTCACAGTTCTGAGACAAAGTCACAATTCTGAGAATTAAATTGCGAGATATAAACTCACAATTCAGGTTTTTTTCTTAGAATTGCGAGTTTATATCTTGAACATTGTGATTTTTCTGAAGATTTGGAGTTTATATCTCACAATTCTGATTTATAACACAATTGCAAGTTAAGTCAGAATTGTGAAATATAAACTTGCAATTCTGAGAACATATCAGTCTTTTTTCCCCTCAAATTTGGACTTTATAACTCACAATTGCAAGTTTCTATGTCACAATTCTGAGAAAAATGTCAGTATTGTATGAAAAGTCTGAATTGTAAGATACAAACTAGCAACTGTGAGAAAAAAAGTAAGAATTGCGAGATACAAACAAATTGTATTTCTTGCAATTGTTTATATCATGCAATTGTGAAAAAAAAAAAATCCAGAATTGTGAGTTCATATCTCGCAATTCTGACTTTATAATTCCCAAATGCAAGTTTATATCATGCAATTCTGACTTTATAACTTACAACTGCAAATTTATATCATAATTCTGAGAAAAACAGTCAGAATTGTGAGATAAAAAGTTGCAATAACCTTTTTTAATTTTTTTATTCATTGGTGGAAACAGGCTTCCATACTTCTACATACAAATTCATTTTGTGTTTTAAAAATCCTAAACAGAAATGTAATTTAATTTGTAAATGTTATTTCATTTCATATAATAATATAAATACATTTTGTTATAAAATAAATATATATATTTATCTTTAAATACCTTACAATGAATATTTACCTTAATAATTTACCTAAATACCACCTTATTAAATATTTAAATAATTACTATGTAGATAATTACTAATAGCAATCCGAATGTAATAATTATTAGTACCTTGATTATTATTTGAATTCTTAAGAATTATCTAATAATTATTCTTTATTTGTTTTATTTTATTATATTCCAGTGTTACTATTGTGGTATACGGAAATATTTATTATTTTGTTATTTCTCTATTTGTAGCATGTGAGTTCAGGTGGATTTGGGTGGATAAAATACAGGCTATATATATATATATTCTTGTTGAGAAATTGTTATTATAACCCTCTAAAATAAAAACAAATTGAATGGAAAAAAGAAATAACACAAAATGGGTTTTTAACAGAGCAGACATCACTCAGCTCTTTCTATCCCAATAATGACAGCGGGAAGCCCTGATTTATTCAGGAGGTTAAGGTTGCAGATCCCCTGCAGACACTAACAATTAATCTTACTTTATTGACCTATTACTCACCTATAACAAAGCAAGACCACATGAGAGCATGACTTAAAGGTCAGGATTTACGCCGAAGACAAAACTCATAAATGACTCACAGCTGTAACAGTTGCCTCTGGGATGAAATGAAATGGTAGAACTAATAGACTTTTTGTGTTTCTGCTGATGTTTGAAGCTGTTTTAAGGTCTAAAGAGCACACCTCATTCATTTGATGCAGGTCAAAAGATCACTGTTTTTGACCCCGACTAACTATCAAAATTATAATAATGCCCACAGTTTCCCAGCAACACATTTTATCTCAGCCAATTAAAAACTATTAGCTCTATCTTAATCCCATGAAAAGCTGTGAAATTTAAAGAGCCAACAAAAAGTGCTGTCAATCACAGCCAGAAGCCATGAGTCACAGTTACAAAGACAAATCATTTTACCCCCAATTATTTAAAACAACACGCTCAGCATAACCCTCAGTTAACATTTCAGTATTTATAGACATATATATATATATACACACATACACACACACACATAAATAAAACGTAAATAAAAAACAAAATTATATAAACAGAAGTGCATAAAATATTTAAACTTGTTTTAGCATTATATTGCTTACATATTTTTATATATTTTAATAGATTTGTAATATTTAGGTTTGGTGTGTGTGTGTTATGGAAGCCCGTTCCCACCGCTAATGAATTAATATTTGATAATCAGACTTTTTATCTCACAATTCTGACTTTTTTTCTTAGTTTTGTGATACAAATTTACAATTCTGCCTTTTTTCATTTTTTAAAGTCAGAATTGCAAATTTGTATCACAATACTAAGAATAAAAAGTCGGAATTGCGAGATATAAACTGGCAATTGCGAAAAAAAATCAGAATTGTGAAACAATTGCACAAAAATCAGAGTTGTAAGATATAAACTCGAATCTGTGAGCTAAGTCCAGTTCTGAGGAAAAAAAAATTGTATAGACAAATATTTTCTGAGAATTGCGAGTTTACATCTTACAATTCAGAAAAAAAGTCAGAATTGCGAATTTGCATCATGCAGTTCTGAGGACATAAATTAAACTCAAACTCAGTAAACAAATTATTGCGAAAAAAATTCTTAATTGTGATATGCAAACTCGCAATTGTGAAAAAAAGTCAGAATTGCAAGATGCAAACTCGCAATTGTGAGAAAATTTCTTAATTGCGAGATGTAAACTCACAATTGCGCAAAAAGTCAGAATTGCAAGATGCAAACTCACAATTGCGAAAAAAAAAGTCAGAATTGTAAGATGCAAACTCGCAATCGCGAAAAAAAAATCTTATTTGCCAGATGTAAACTTGCAATTGTGAAAAAAGTCAGAATTGCAAGATGTAAACTCGTACTTGTGAGAAGTTTCCTTTCCTTTCCTTCCTTTCAAAAGTCAGAATTATAAGTATAGATAGATAGATAGATAGATAGATAGATAGAAAGATTTAATTCAATAAAATTGATTATTATTACATTTGTATTATGTTTATTATAATTTTCTATATGTATATTTTCAGTTTCTATATGCAATCTACAGTTTGTTCTCTGGTGGACAGTAAAAAAAACCTTTTAAAGCTCTTACTGAACTAACAACCAAAAAGCATCAATTAGCATCACCCTAACATCACAGCCATCATGTTTTGCATGGTTAAATATCATTCACATGTTTTTCAAAAAAATTATTTTTGGGATTCAGATTAGTGCTGCACAATTTACATATTTCAGCTTCAAGTGTGAAAGTGTGAACGTGCCCCTGGCTGTGCTTTCACCTGTTCTCGTTCTCCAGGCGTTGGAGGGTGCGCTGCAGCTCTTCCCTGTCCTGGCAGTCCAGGTGGGCCAGCAGGTGGCCATGGGGGGAGTCCTGCTCGAGGGCGGGGCTGGAGTGACGTAGGAGGTACTGATCTTCATCCCTGAGTCCCCCCACACAGGAGACAGTGCACACTGAACACATTAGCGGTGCCACGCAGCAGCAGACAAACACACACACAGAGCCAGGCGAGCACACAAAGCAGCAGGTACATAAGCCAAATGCACACAATGCAGCAGTGGCATATCAACACAGAACACATGCACGCATATTCTGCATAAACTGCGGATGGTGTGTTTAGAGTGTATGCAAACACAGACTAACACACACCATCATCCATAAAACAAACAGCAATGTAGATGCTAAACAAGCGGCGATCATACAAACACGCACGCTCTTGGTAATCCAAGCTCTCTCAATGCCATCAAATACAAAAAGCTAAATAGGCACAGCTAATATACAGGCACACAGGATGAGCAAAAAAAAATACTACTACACACAGGAAGCACTGTCATAATCACGGCTCTCACATTAGTCACATTAATAAAATCTAGCTGTTTTCATGCACTCTGCTGTAATTATACAGGTGCCATTACAAGGGCCATCAGTAAACAAAGGCCACTTACAGACTGCTGGACGAGAAAGATTTGGTAAAAGCCACCGAAATGGCACATTGTGCCCTGTCAAATAGTTATAATACATTGCTCACTGATGGTTACTCACTGTTTCTCTCACAAAAATGCTAATATTTGTCTTTCAGTCGCTAAAGATTTTTTTAAACAAATATTTTCAACCATAAAGTTGAAGACTAACACAGAAGAGAAGAAACTGTTGAATAAAGTCGCAATTTCTGTTTTCAATGCGCACAAAAATTATTGTTGTAGCTTCATAAAATTGAACCGCTGATGCCACATGGACTATTTTAAAGGGGTCATGTCATGAGAAATCAAATTTGTCTTGAACTTTGGGCATATAAGAAGTCTTTGTATGCATCCTGCATGTTTTATAGCTTAAAACCTCGTCCCATTATAAACAAAGCATTTATTCAATCAAGCTCCAAAAACAGCTCATTTGGATCCAAGGTGTGAAGTGACGTCACCCCGGTGCAGTCATTTGTATAAATTCTGCCTGTAGGGTGACCACCTGGCAATAGATCTGTTGTGGGACAATGCGGGACACGTGCAAGATATAGATTTACTACTGTTATGCTATGTAAATACTGATTTACATCTGTTGTCATATGCGCTCATTAATGTTTCTGAGCGCACACATGTAAGCGAGAGAAAGTGAAAGTTTGTTTTTTATGAGAATGAAGAGAATCCACCAGCGAGAGAAGAGATTTGTGCTTGCGCATTTTGATAGGCCCATAGTGCGTTGATAGTGCGTTTGCTTTCTGACACAGTCCACACACTTGAGTCTGTTGTCAATTGGACAAATTAACTGAAACGTTTGAACGTTTGTTTTAACGTGTCTGGTTTAAACAGCTTGTTCACGTCTTTGTACAGATATCAGAAGGATCCCAGTGTAAGGAACAAGTGGATAATTTATTTTTAATGGCATCCCAGATCGTGTCAGAGGATTGTGTTTTGTAAACACGGAGAGTTCACAAAGAAACATTTGTTGAAAGATGAAACGGTAATAGATTTGACTGCAGCTGCATTACAAATAGTAAGTAAATGATTTTATAATGTTTTGTCTGGAAATGACCGTTTCATTTTGATCATGTTGTCAAAACACTCACATGAATTAGCGAGAGGGCGGGGCATGGCAGTATTCCCTATGCAATGACATTAGCCAATCATAACAGTAGCCGATTACTAACAAGCCTTAAAGGACAGGTTGTTTTAAGCAGAGGGTCAGAATGAGGGTTAAAAATAGTAATTTTTCCACATATTAAAACTTTATTAAAGGAGAAGTCCACTTCCAGAACAAAAATTGACAGATAATATACTCACCCCTTGTCATCCAAGATGTTCATGTCTTTCTTTCCTCAGCCATAAAGAAATTATGTTTTTTGAGGGAAACATTTCAGGATTTTTCTCCATATAGTGGACTTCAATGGTGCCCCAATTTTGAACTTCCAAAATACAGTTTAAATGTGGCTTCAAACGATCCCAAATGCGGTTGTAAATGATCCCAACCGAGGAAGAAGGGTCTTATCTAGCAAAACGATTGGTTATTTTCATTTAAAAAAAATACAATTTAAATACTTTTTAATCTTGAACACTCATCTTTTCTTGCTCAAGACAGTTAGGGTATGTCAAAAAACTCCAATTGTATTTTCTCCCTCAACTTCAAAAATCATTTAAAAATCATCCTACATCACTGCAGAAGTTCCGACCCAGTCTTTGCAAAGTGAACATGCAAAGAAGATCAAACACCCTCAACAAAAAAGGTAAAACAGCAATATAAGATGATTTTGAAGTCGAGGGAGAACATGAGATGGGAGTTTTTTGACATACCCTAACTGTCATGAACCAGAAAAAAACAGAGGTCGGGAAGGCAAAACAAGAAGAGCATTTGACATAAAAAAAATATAAATTGTATTATTTTTATGAAAATAACCGATCATTTTGGTAGATAAGACCCTTCTTCCTCGGCTGGGATCGTTTACAACTGCATCTGAGATTGTTTGAAGCCGCATTTTGGAAGTTCAAAATCAGGGCACCATAGCAGTCCATTATATAGAGAAAAATCCTGAAATGTTTCCCTCAAAAAACATAATTTCTTTATGGCTAAAGAAAGAAAGACATGAACATCTTGGATGACAAGGGGTGAGTACATTATCTGTCAATTTTTGTTCTGGAAGTGGATTTCTTTTTAAAATTATATGTAAACCTCAAGGAACAAATTAAAATATTTAAGAAAATCCATGCCATGACCACTTTAACAATGTCCTTATAACCTTTCTGGATCTTGAATGTGTAAGTTGCGTTGCTGTCTATGCAGGGTCAGAAAGCTCTTGGATTTCATCAAAAATATCTAAAATATATAATAATTTGTGCTCTGAAGATGAACAAAGGTCTTTTGGATTTGCAGCGAGATGATGGTGATGATGATGATTTCATGTTGGGGTAAACTATCCCTTTAAACACAAATTTTTACAACATAAATTTCATAATATTCTATTTTCAGTAAGATTTACAAAATACAATGTGTTTGTGTGCCTACTATTGTGCATTTAACTTGAATCATGTCCAACAGATGTCTCTTTTATAGCAATATGTAATTCACCCCTTAATTTGCGTAATAAACGCAATTTTGAGACTTAGTTGACAACATGTTTAAAATGCATTTTTTAGCATGTTTATTACTAAGTTCAGTGCAGCAAGTAAGTCATGAGTTATGTATCTGGTTGCCATGGCAACCTCACACTTGCTGCTAATCTAATCATAATATAGAGTTAAACAGAGTGTGCATTTTTAGGGTTACAAATAGAAACACTGTTTAAAAGTGTGACTGAAAAAAATTAACTCAGTTTGGCCCCCAAGCTCAAATGTCATGCTACGCCCATGCTTAACATTGAAAAAAAATGTTGTTTGTATATCCCATATTAATTTATGCTACAAGTCTTCCCAAAAAGTATTAATTCTCTTTGGTTATAAGTTTGACTGCGGAAAGTCTTTAAGTCTGTTAACATATTTACTGACATATCGCTTAAGACTCACTGATATACAAATTGTAATTTAACTGTATTTGGAGTACTACTTGTGCACAATTTCTTAATATTAAGCCTAAAATATCTTTTAATGTCACTATTGATAAGGATTATTGATTACTTAAAGAGTACCTAAAGTATACTTGCAATAGTTCAACTTCTGCACAATCAAATATACTTAAGACTAGTATATCTTTAGTTGGACTTTAGCACTACTTCCGCACAATTACAGTACATTAAGTACAAAATGAGTTGTTCCAATTTAGCAGACTTTAAAAATAGCATACTAAACATGCAACTGCAGTGTATTCATAAGTACATAATATGCAAATGTATTTAAAGTACACTTAGCATGAAATAAATGTATTTTAAATACATTTTAGTATATTTATTTTTCACTAGGGTTCATAAAGGTTATTGTACGCCTTCGGAAGACTTAGAATACAGTGCATGAGTCATGTGGACCACTTTTATTATAGTTTAATGGTCCTTTTGCATGCTTTTTAAAGCTGGATAACTCATTGTAATTGCATTGAAAAGATTCTTTTGTTTTCCATGGAAGAAAGAAAATCATAAATCTTTGGAACGACATGAGGACGAGTTCATTTTTGGGTGAACTACTCCTTTAAATTTTCTTTCTTTCTCTCACTCATGCACAAACACAGAGCCATTTCCAGCACAAAACCATGACTCTGGGCTGTGATGATCCGACCTCTTTTATTAGTTGTGATTTTCCGCGGGCTTACCTAATTTCACCTATATGTGCTCATATTTCAGTGGCTTTCGCTTGTCCGCCGGAACTGCAGCTCTTAACGTCTTGTTCCGTAGCATTTCAATAGCCCAATTTCTCTCTCTCCCTCCCGTCAGCATCCGAGCCTGCTCTATTCATCCCTACCGTTGTGCTCCTTAATCACACAGACTTAATACGACGCAGGGTGAACGCGCACATTGCCATGGGTCATTTTCATTATCTTTTTTAATTAATGTGACTGCCCAGCCACACCAAACATGAAGGCATGCATGCACAGCCATGCGCACATCCATGCATGACGACTTAGCAGCTGTGACAGATTCGAGTGTGTGTGGGAGGTGTTGTACTCACAAACTTTCATCCGGTGAGAGACTGTCAGTGAAAAAGGAACAGCTCTGGTTCTCCATTTCTGCCAACCTGAAAGGAAAAGTGAAATGAAAATGTCATATTACGGCGCACGGGTCACAACGTATAGAAAGGCGTACAAAGGCAAAGTCACTGTGCACTGTAATTTGTTTGCTGTGGCAAGGACAGTGGCTTCAAACACAAGAGGCAGAGGAACGGAATAGCAAACGGCTGGCAGAGGAAAAGAAGACGACAGCTTCATGCTGCATGAGAGACACCTTAGAGCGGTTTCTCCAACTTAAAAATCACATGTTGTTATCCTACCCTGACCTTTCAGATACCGTGCACGGCTCACCTGGGTGGCAAATTATCATGCAACCGCCAAAGCTGTGCCTCCTGGCTTCAGCCTCTTCTCTCTCTCTCTCCATGGCAAAGCAAGGGAGAATCTGTTCCCCTTTCACTTCATTTGTCATATGAATTTTTATGACATAAATGCCTCTCCTGGGTATTTTCACCCAAACTCCTTGCAAGTTTGCATTCCCTGCCACAAGTGACACGGTAATCTTCATCACACACCACAGATTACGTGGCATACAACTGACATGCCATGCCTGAAAGTAAACAGTGTGAGCACTTTGCGGTCCACTGCAGCTTGAGTCCTTGTGTCAACCTAAAGCCAAATTAAAGCTGATATGAGCCATTTCTATGTATCTAGCAGCACCAAACGCAATTGCAAAAGTAATGGAAGCAGTACAGTTTATACTGCGGTCATCTTGAAAATATTTTCTATATAGGCAATTGTAGAGCTATGGAAGCCCGTTTCCACCACTGAATAAAAAATAAAAAAGGTAATTACGAGTTTTTAACTCACAATTCTGAATATTTTCTCACAATTGTGTGATACAAACTTGCAATTCTGACTTTTTTCTCAGAAATGTGAGATATATACTTGCATTTTCAAGTTATAAAGTCAGAATTACAAGATATACATTCAGAATTGAGATATACATAGGAAATTCTGACTTTTTTTCTCAGAGTTGCATGATATAAACTTGCATTTGAGAGTTATAAAGTGAGAACTGCGAGATATAAAGTCAGTATTACGTGATATAAACTTGCAATAGCGCTGTCACAACACGTGAGATACAAGGCGCAACACGAAGATGAAATGCAATGAAAAGTCTTTAATAGAATCCTACACAGGTAAATCCACAAAAGGTAGGTAGGAACACGCGTATACATTGACGAGACTGGACGTCTAGCATAGAACTCAAACAACTTATAAAGGGTGGCTAATGATACACAGACAGGTGATGGTGATTAATAATGACACAACGAGGACACGAACAGGAACAACCACATATGGGCACATAGGGGGAAAAGCAACACAAATAGTCCAGGGGTAAGATATGTGCGAAACAGTGACTTTTTTTCTCAGAATTGTGAGATATAAACTTGCAATTGCAAGTTATAAAGTCAGAATTGCAAGATATAAAGTCAAAATAGTGGGATATAGACTAAACTTGCAATTGTGAGTAATAAATTCAGAATTGCGAGATATACACAAGAAAATTCTGACTTTTTTTCTCAGAATTGCATCATATAAACTTGCATTTGTGAGTTATAAAGTCAGAATTGTGAGATATAAAGTCAGTATTACATGATATAAACTTGCAATAGTGCGAAACAGTCAGAATTGCGAGAAAAACTTGCAATATCTGTCATTTTTTCTCTCAGAACTGTACTTCATAACTCAAAATTGTAATGCATGTCTGAGAAAAAATGTCAGAATTGTAATATACAAATGGAATTCTGACTTTATTTCATCCAAATGCGAGTTTATATCATGTAATACTGACTTTATATCTCACAATTCAGACTTTATAACTCACAAATGTGACTTTATATCATGCAACTCTGAGAAAAAAGTCAGAATTGCCAGTTTATAACTCGCAATTCTGGCTTTATATATAATTGCAAGTTCCTATTTCTGCAATTCTGACTTTATATCTCACAATTCTGACTTTATAACTCGCAATTGCGAGTTTCCATAACACAATTCTGGAAAAAAAGGCAGAATTTCCTGTTTATATCTCGCAATTCTGACTTTATTGCTCACAATTCTGAGAAAAGTCAGAATTGCGAGATGTAAACTTGCAACTGCGAAAAAAAGGCATTTATGTGATATATTAAAACATTAATAGTGTGAAATATTATTACAATTTAAAATAACAGTTTTCTATTTTGATATATTTTAACATTTTATTTATTTATTTTATATTTTATTTATTCCTACGATGGTAAAGCTGAGTCATTTTGGCATCGTTACTCCAGTCTTCAGTGTAACATGATCCTTCAGAAATCATTATAATAAGCTGATATGCTGCTTGAGAAACTTTTTATTATCATCAATATTGAAAAGGTTTTTTCCCCTTCTTCTTCTTCTTATTTTTTTTTTTAGACAGAAATCGTATATATGTCAGTAAATGTCTTTATGTCATTATAAATGTCTTTAATGCCACTTTTGACCAATTTAATGCATCCTTACTGAAAAACTATAAAGATATATATATATATATATATATATATATATATATATATATATATATATATATAAATATATAAAGAGTTCAGATGCAAAACCAGCTAAAAGTACGGTGGCCGAGAGAGCTCAACGCGCTGCAACTTAAGAAAACACATGCAAATAGAAAAACGACAACAAATTAAGAAAACATCTTCATCAGTTTGACAACACAGGTGCTGCAAATCGTCGCAACGCAAACACAAATACGGAAACGTGCTGCAAATTCTCACAACACAACCAAACACAGAAACGCGCTGCAAATAACACGGACCACAACTGAAATGTTTCAGGGGGACCTCAAAAAGTGACGAACCCAGGTGGGACTTGATTATTTGTTTAGTGGCTTATGGGCAGAGTAGAGGTGTTGTCGGTGAACTAAAAGGTGAGTTTTTTGTTTATTTTAGCATCCTGATCATACGATTCATCGGTCTTTTGGATATTATTAGACTAATCTGAAAAATTAGACACTTAACTGTGAAACGTTATTAACTTAATTGCAAATAAATATATAAATAAATAAATATATGCAAATAAATATAACGTTCAAAGTTCACGAAAAATTCTGCAATGCTTCATTAATGGTTAAAATCAGGTCAAAATTCAAAATTTTGAGGTTCCCCTGAAATATTTCTGTTGTGGTCCGTGCTATTTGCAGTGCGTTTGTGTGTTTGCAGCACGTTTCTGTGTTTGGTTGTGTTGTGAGAATTTGCAGTGCGTTTCCGTATTTGTGTTTGCGTTGCGTTGTCAAACTGATGAAGATGTTTTCTTAATTTTCTTCTAAAATTTCTGTTTGCATGTGTTTTCTTAAGTTGCAGCGCGTTGAGCTCTCTCAGCCACCGTATAAAAGCCATTTCAGTCAATATATATATTTAAATACTAACATTTAAATAATCATGTGATATAATGTACATACATCTGTAATTGATTTCTGTATTCACATTTATATTTACACTGTCGACCCATCCTTTACACCTTATCCCACCCTTAAACCTACACAAACCGCTAAACCAGTATCTAACCTTACCCGTATCTCACCTCAATAGCAGCAAAAGTGTTTTACAATACAATATGAACATATTAAGTACATTGTACTTATTTTTTGATGTAAGTACATCGTAGTTAAGGCCACTTATATAAAGTGGGACCATTTGTGTAGTACTTCTATAATAAAAATTGTTTTAAAACAGCTGACATCTGCATAATGTCTATGCTAAAAATCACTATAGCGCCCCTTTTGGCAACTTTGACAATGCAACAAATTGTGCTCCGACCCATTTCGGAATGCAACAATGTATGAAAATGACTTTGCGTGGCTAGAAGGTTTACCCTGCACCTCCAGCAAAATTCTGTGTGCCATCCAGAAACAGACAAGATTAACCCAGCACAAGAGAGGTGTTCTCAACACAATAGGGAGCGGACAATGATCCCTGTGCTTACCATTAGCAACGCAGGGGTGAAACTTTGCTTTTAGCAATGCTCTGCACTTTCCCTGCCTTAGGTGAGAGACTAGGGAAATTTCACTGCCTTTCCAGGACAGCCAGTGAATTAGCAACAATATAAGAGCCTCTATAGAGACCGTAATGAGGAGTGCTAAGTGCATTCATGTCATGCTGCTAGGAAAGCTGCCAGAGAAAGCTCTGAATTGAACTTTAGAACACAGCAGACTAGAGAACCCACATGCAGGATGGGGCTGCCTTAGAGAATAGCAGAAAGTCGATACACATTCACCCACCAGGTGTCCTTCAGTCAATGACGGCAGCGCTGGCTGTCCTGGTTAACCCCTCCGCCTGGCTAGGACGACTCCTAATTGAATCCGCTGAAACCTCCATCAGCTAGATCCAATCAAAAGTGTTACTAGGAACCGCTGATGATGTCACAGATTCTGTGGTGTGAGGTCAAATGGAGTTTGCGGTCATACACGCATGTCTTTGCAGTTGTTTAAATGGGTTTCTCAGCACGAGGTAAAGTGTGGTTTCTTGTTTGAGAGAAAAAGAGAGGTCACAAACACAGATCAGTGACTACACGACAAACAATTTCCTTCTTTGAGAAGCACTGTCTTGAAATGGACGTTGTATGTTGAGATACAGAACAGTGGTTCAGCCTTTCTGATATGCTGTCTGTTTTTCAGATGAAAGGCTGTCAGTACAGACCACTTTCTTTGTCATATCCAAGCATATCCACCCTTGTACGGTGAGTCTAGAACATCAAATGCCAGTGGATTTATTCTCCCACCCCCTCGATTCTCGAGGCCCTCAGTCATTACTCTGGATTAGCCTATAAACGCACATACAATCTCCGTTCCCTATGACGTTCTTCCTCTGCGCTCTTACTGCAGATACCACATCTGAAACATCTGACAAGAATTTAATTTTCTATTAGAGTTCAAAGCCAGTCTTGACAATGTCGGAAATAAATAATGTGCCACCTCATTTAGCACATGCTCTCTATCGCTCATATTTTGCGAAGGACAGAACTATCAGATAAAAGTAAATGAAAGGGATTTTCCAATGGGCTGCCAAAGTAATTTTTTTTTTTTTTTTTATGGAAGCATCCTTACAGCTATAAAATGCTTGTCTTTTCTTATTTAGCCAACACTTAGATCAAGTAGTATAGTTTAAGAATGCATAAATGCACAAAAGCAACAACAAGAACAGAAACCTTGAGAGTTTTCTGAAAGCACATCGAGATCAAAGAATTAAACACGAACATGCAAAGACAGAGTGAGGAATTTAATAAGAATGAATGACGCCTGTCTGATAATCTTGCTTATTAGAATGCTTTTCATTTGTCAGAGATTTTTAACAGCACAAATTTAATAAAGACATAATGAATCAGATAATGCCGCAAATAAGTGAGAGTTTGCAATCTGATGGCAATTTGTGATTTAATAAATTGCTTAGATAGTATTACATTTATGATAAATATCGCAAGTAAATATTGTAAGCCATCAACCAACCCATCAGATCGCTGAAGCACACTTTTATCATGTCATTTGTATCTAGTGATATGTATGGTTAAAAAAAAAAACATGTCCCTGGGTGTTTTAAATATTCAGGCATTTTCTTTTTAATTTAGTCACGGCTGTTGGCATTCTGTGAGCCGATGATCCCAGAACATTTTACGCAAGCAGTCAGACGCAAATGGACCCCTGTGAAACATTAACTGGTGACAGTTGAATAAAAACAACGAATATTGTTCTGAGCAGGAGCAACTAATGCAGACGGCACTGATGTGTGTTAGGGGAAACCAGACATAGCATGAGAGAAAGACAGAAGAGACAAATTTAGGGAATTAAAAAGGACAAGACAAGAGGAAGAAGTGTGCTGTGGTAAGTGATTGATATTAGGAAGGAAAGGGGGAAATGAAATAAGACATTGAAAGGCAGGAGCAGAAATCAAGCATATGACGGAGGAGGAGACAGACAGATGAAGACAAAAGGACACAGAAGCTAAAAGAGAGGGAGTGTGTGTGTGCGGGCGCTCTGGTCTATTTGTAGTACAGATAAGAGCTGCAGCAGGGTGTGAGCTGAGACAGTTGGCAGCACAGTATGGTAGGGTAGGCAAGGGGCTGATCTATGTGTTCATGTGTGCGTGTGCTTGTGTGTATTTAGGTAGTTGGCAGGGAAGTTAGTCGGGGAAGAGGAGCGCATCCCTGATCGTTTGCTGCAGTCAAACCAAACCAGTCACATTGGGTGGTTTGCTTCACTGCGCTGCCACAGCCGAATTAAAGGGTTAGTTCAGCCAAACATGAAGATTTTGTCATTTACTCACATTTATGTTGTTCTGAACCCATGTGATTTTCAAATGACCCGACAGTTCATTAAAAGAAATTTGTCTGTATTGATTACACATTTTGCATTGATTTGTTTTCCTGTAAGACATTTGTTCATCTTCTGAACACAAATTAATTTTTGATGAAATCCGATAGCTTACTGACCCTGTATAGACAACAACCCAACTGACACGATCAAGGCCCAGAAAGTTAGTAAGGACATTATTAAAATAGTCCATGCGTCATCTGTAGTTCAACCATAATTTTATGACTTGACTAAAGTCGTTATTTTTGTGTTCTTTGCGTACAGAAAGAATTCTCGTAGCTTCATAACATTACTGATGTCACATGGACTATTTTAATGATCTCCTTACTTATCTTTCTGGACCTTGAATGTGGTAGTTGCATTGCTGTTTATGCGGGGTCAGAAAGCTCTTGGATTTCATCAAAAATATCTTAATTTGTGTTTGGAAGATGAACAAAGGTTTCATGGTTTTGGAATGACATGAGGGTGAGTAATTAATGACAGAATTTTCATTTTTGGGTGACCTATCTCTTTAACATTTATCACTTAGTAATTGTATACTGCTTTACTGTCATATTGGTTATGCTGTGTCAAGATATTAAACAATTTTGGATACATAAGCAGTATTGACCAATTACTCAACATGTTTCCCTCCACCAATACCCCTAGATCTCATTTATATTTGTGTATATTTCAATATGCCATAAAGAGTGTTGTGAACATTCTGCTAAACTCTTCCACAGAAGAAATAAAGTCATATGGCTTTGGTAAAAATGGCTTTACTTGAAACCTTTATGCATAATGCATTACAGAAGTACTTTATAATGCATTTCATGAGAAGAATATTTCTAAACCGTTATAATGAATTATAATATTTATCTATTCAGTGTTACATCTTTACAAAATATATACATTAAAACACAGCAAACAACCAATTTTAGATGTAACAAGGAATCTGCAAATATTGCAATCCATTTTAACTCTGGTTACAGTTATTTATGAAAATGTATAATGCATTACAATGTAAATTATGAATGCTTTTATAATGCATTATATATAAAGGCTTTAAGTAAAGTGTTACCAAAAAAAATTAAACCACTCTAAGCTGGTTTGTCCTGTCTTAGATAGTCTCCCAAACTGGTCTTTTGGCTTGTTTCAGACGAATTTGGCACAATTTTCAGCTGGAATACAGTGTCTTGCAAAAGTATTTATACCCCTTAATTTTTTTCACGTTGTGTTATGTTGCATCCTTATGTTAAACTGCTTTTCTTCTCCACATCAATCTACACTCCATACACCATAATGACAAAGCACAAAACTTTATTAAATTCATTAAAAATTAAACACTGAAATAAGTACATTGCATAAGTATTCATACCCTTAACTCAGTATTTAGCTGAAGCACCTTTACAGCCTCAAGTCTTTTTGGGTATGATCCATCAAGTTTTGTACATCTGCATTTGGCAATTATCTGCCATTCTTCACGTCACCTCTTCACCTCTCAAACTCTGTTAGCTTGGATGGGGGCTGGCAGACATTTTCAGGTTTCTCCAGAAATGTTTGATTGTGTTCAAGCCCAGGCTTTGGCTGGACCACTCAAGGACATTCACAGAGTTGTCTATAAGCCACTCTTGCTGTGTGCTTAGGGTCATAGTCCTGTTGGAAGGTGAACCTTCTGCCCAGTCTGAGGTTATGAATGCTCTGGACTGGGTTTTATATCTCAATATTTTGGTGCACTGAGCTCTCAGTACTCTGCAGGTGATAAGCAGTGCCTGGTTTCCTCTATACATTATGATTGGAATTGAGATTCATCAGATCAGAGAATCTTGTTTCTCACAATCTGAGAGTTCTTTAGATGCTTTGTTGCAAATTCCAAGTATGTTTTCATGTATCTTCACTAAGGAGAGGACTGAGTTTGGCCACACCCCCATAAAGCCCAAATCAGCTGAGTGTTGCAGTGATGTTTGTCCTTTTGTAGGTTTCTCCCATCTGCATATATGATTGTGGAGCTCAACTAGAGTGACCATCAGCTTCTCGGTCACCAGTCTAACCAAGCCCTTTCTCCATCAACTGCTTAGTTTGGCCAGGAGGCCAGCTCGAGGAAGAGTCCTAGTTGTTCCAAACTTCTTCCATTATAGATAATGGAAGCTACATGCTTCTGTGAACCTTCAATGCAGCAGATTTTTTTCTAAACTCTTCCCCAGATCTGTGCATTGATGCAATGCTGTTTCTGAGCTCTACAGGCAGTTCTTTTGATATGAGGGCTTGGTTTTTTCTCTGATATGAATTTTCAGCAGATCTTTTGTTGAGAGTTGTGAATATAAATGCTCCTGAGCTAATTTTCAAGTGTCCCAGAAAAGGGTATGAATACTTATGCAATGGAATCATTTCAGTTTTTTCTAGTAAATTTGCAAAGTTGTTACAAACCTGTTTTGTGTTTTGTCATTGTGATGTACGGAGTGTAAATAGATGTGGAAAAAAGTAATTTAAAGCATTTTAACATAAGGCTGCAACACAACAAAATGTGAAAAAATGATGGGGTATGAATACTTTTGCAAGGCACTGTAGGAGGCTAACTGGATATCCAGCTAAACACCTGCTTGTCCAAGCTGGAAGACCAAAAACAAGTCTAGGCTGCTTAAAACCAGTTTTTTCAGTGAAATAACTTCAATGTGTGACTTCAAATGTGTGTGACGGTGACATAAGCCTGAAGTACTACTGCACCTAATTCTAAACCCCACGGATATAACTGTAAGTATGAGCAAGCGTTTTAACATGTTCGAGTACAAGCGCATGTCTGTGTGTGTTTCCTGAGCGTGTAATGTGCACTCCATCCAGGCCAGAACGAGACTGATCCATGTTGGCAGCTCCCCTGAGCCCTCCAGACCTTGTGGGTTGAGCTTTCATTCTTCTAGTGGAAAGCAGCTGACCCCTGTCCACCCCTCTGAATGCCATCTCTCACTCTCTCTCTCTCTTTTTATAACCCTCTCTCTCTTTCTCACATCCCTCTCACTTTCTCCCAGGCTGTTGTTAAGGCCCTGCTGTTTGGAACACTGTGTCCATGCAAAGAGGATCAATATGCCAATCAGAGCTCAGGGGAGTGAGCTGTAGTGGCTGCTGGGAGAATATCACAGCATAAGTGAGGCGAGATCACTGTCCATGTGAGGCTGAACCCGTACCTGCTGGCAAAATGCTCAATCCGGCTGTGTGTGTCCGCATGAGGCAGCCTGGGAGATGAGCAGGGCCTGTCAAAACAAGAACACACACATCTGTTAGCAAAGTAGCTTGTTACTGTATGTATGAATGCCTAGTTTTCTGGTCTTGGCCAGTCTACGCCTTGGTAAGTTTGACCCATTTGCTTGATTTAAAGGAGTTTTGGGTGCTTTCAGCTAGTCAAGATGGGAAAACAGATGGATGAATGGTTAAACCAGCTGGAGACTACCTTGGCGAGGTTGGAAATCAGCAAATTACTTAGGTTTTAATTTTTTCTCAACTAAATTTAGCATAATTTAAGGATGTTAAAATTTTGTACTTGATAGAAAGTCAAAAATAAGATGGCTTAAAATGTTTTGTGGGTCTTAGATGGTCTCCTAACCTAACCAGGCTGATCTGTTTGCTCTCTTCAGAGGAGTTTTGAGCGTTTTAAGATTGGAAAACAGCTGGAAGGCCAGCTTAATCGAGCTATGACCGACAAACTACCGAGGTTTTTTTTTTATCTCTATCTTATCCTCATTTATCAGGTTTTAAGGATGTTTAGATATTTTTATAAGACAAAAATAAGATGGTCAAGGTTTGTGGGTGTTAGCTGGTCTCCCATCCCATCCTAGGGAGTTTATAGCTAGTCAGGATGGAAAAACAGCTGGACGACCAGCTAAACTAGCTGGATATAATTAATATCAAAAATATTAATATAATATTTTTACTGGATATAAAGTCAAAAGCAAGCTGGCCTAAGATGGTTTGTGGGTTTTAGCTGGTCTTTCAACCTCGCTAGGCTGATCCGTTTGCTCTCTTCAGAGGAGTTTTGGGCATTTTAAGATATAATAAAACGACCAGTTAAACCAGCTGAAACCAGCTAAATCGGTTTTTATCATTATCTTAACTAAATTGATCTGGTTTTAAGGATGTTTAGATATCTTTATAAGAAAGTAAGACGAAAATAAGATGGCCCAAAATGGTTTGTGGGTCTTAGCTGGTCTCACAACCTAGCTAGGCTGATCCGATTGCTTGCTTTAGATGAGTTTTGGAAGTTTACAGCTAACAGGAAGTTTAACAGGAACTAAATTAATCTGGATTTAAAGATACTGTGCGGGATAGAAAGTCAGACATAAGTTGACCTAAGGTGGTTTGGGGGTCTTAGCTGTCTCCCAACCTAGCCAGGCTGATCCGTTTGCTCTCTTTAGAGGAGTTTTGGCCGTTTTAAGACAGTCAGGATAGGAAAACAGCTGGATGACCGACTAAACAAGCTGAAAAACAAGCTTAATCATGCCAAGACCAACAAACCACCGTAGGTTTTTATCATTATCTCAACTACATTTATTTGATTTTAAGAATTTTAGATATATTTATTAGAAAGTAAGATGAAAATAAGATGGTCTAAAATGGTTTGTGGGTCTTGGCTGGTCTCACAACTTAGCCAGGCTGATCCGATTGCTCACTTTAGAGGAGTTTTGTGAGTTTACAGCAAGTCAGGATGGAAAAACAGCTGGACGACCAGTTAAACCAGCTGGAAGACCTGCTTAATCGAGCCAAGACCAACAAACCACCCACTGTGGGTTTTATGTTTATCTTAACTAAATTTATCTGTTTTAAAGGATGTTTAGGTACATTTATTGGAAAACAAGACAAAAATAAGATGGCCTAAGATGGTTTGTGGTTCTTAGCTGGTCTTCCAAGGAGTTTTGGGCACTTTAAGATAGGAAAACAGCTGGACAACTAGCTAATCCAAATGGTAGACCAGCTTAATCCAGCCAAGACCAACAAAGCATCTAGGTTTATTAAATTTTTCAACAGAATTAATCTGGTTTTAAAAATATTTTGATATTTTACTATAAAAAAAAAGATATTTTACTGTTTAGTTGGTTTACCTGATGATCTGTAATGTGACTAAAACTCCTTCAAAACCTGTCAGCAGACCAGCTAATGCCATCAAGGCATCTTTAGCTGGTTTAAATTTGTTTCTTTTCAACAGAGAAGAAAACAACTGCTTGCAGTGCGCTGTGTTCAGTCCCTCAGTTCTCCACTTATAAACCTTCAAAAAGAGCACAACGGCGCTTAGGTGTGATTCTCATCAGCAGAGACAGGAAGTCAGACTCACGTCTCAGAGCTCTCCACCTCCAGTACTGATTGAACAGGCAGGTATCCCCTCTGAGGGTGTTTACTAAAATACTGCTTCGAGCGGAACTTGTTTTTTAGCGTCTTTGCAAAGTCCCGCATCTTCTCGCCTGAGGTTGTCTGGAACGATTCAGAAAAAGAGAGAGAGACAGAAAGAGAGCCAGCGGAGAGAAAAATGATAGAACATGAGCAATTGAGACACAACACATCCCCTTAGTAACATTCCTCCGACACACAGCCAGTACATCAGTTCCTCCACAGAACATTCGTCTTCCTCCCATCTCAATCTATCATCTTTTGAGCAGCCACAGAAAGCCGGTGCATAATAAAGACGCCCACCTATAAAACTCAGACTGGAGCATGGGAAAACCATTAAGCAAATGGCCTTGTGCTGTATTTCACTGCAGGAGATCAATTTGGTTCAATTCATATTTATTTTGCGTAGTGCCTTGTACAATAGTGATTGAATTTGAAACCTTTGAGCAAGCACAAAGCTGCCAGTTGGCAAGGAAAAAACCTCTGCAAGTAACAAAGCATATGTACCGGGGTGTAGTACTCCATGATGGGGTAATGTAGTTTCTTGCCCTTGGTAGTACGGCCCGTCAGAAAACACGTTTGGCAGATGTCCACATTGAACTGTTTCAGACTTCGGTATCTAAAACAAGCAGAGATGCATTTTACATCCAAATACTGATGTGTTAATTTTAGGATTGAAAATAGATTAAAATAATGAATCTCAACTACCCTGTTGATAATAACGATTTAAGACTAGCAGGGTGCTTTATGCTGGATAGTGATTGTTTAGTGTAGGTCTAAATGGGGAGTCATTATAGACACTTGTGATCACCGCCAAAACGTTTCTGCTGAAGTAGACTGATTACGATAACATTTTGGTTAAGGTAACAGACATACATACAAAACAGACATACAAAACACAATATTACTACCATTTAGAAGTTTGGGGTTGGTGAGATGCTTTCATATTTTTAAAAATAAGTCTGTCATTCTCACCAAGGCTGCATTTATTTGATCAAAAATACAGTAAAATACTAATATTGTAAAATATAATTACAATTTAAAATAACTTATTTAATATATTTAAAATGTAATTCATTCCTGTGATGGCAAAGAAACCATAGAAACCAAGAATTAATGTAAAAAAAAAAACATTACTGTCATTTTTGGCCAAATTATTTGAAGAGTTCAGCTAAATCCATCTGACGTCTTTCTTTAAAAAATGCATTTTTATCAGGCTCAGATGTACAGGTTTCTATGTAAGTCCCAGTACTTCTGATTGGGCTGAGGCATGTATTTTAGCTTGACCCCAAATTTGAATGGTAGCGAACAACATATTCTGGTTAATAAGCAACAGAGTCCTTTTTTTTTTTTTTTTTTTTAATTTATTTTTGCTTAAATAAGCATACAGTGCATTTAATTTTAATGCATTCAGTTTCCTTTTGAAGGAAAAAAGCATAAATAAGTGATGAAAATAAATATGATTAAAACTTAAATATCAAAAAATAAATAATAAATGAAAATACGTAACAAAGATTTTTGCCAAATTAAAAAATAAAATTAATACAAATTTAACAGTATTCACTAGGGATGTTCATTTCGGGTATTTTTCCTAACCGACAACCAACGCTCGACCAACGATTATTAACCATTAACCGATAAGATTATTTTAAATTAGAATTTAATTATTTTACAAAGGATAAGTGTCTGTGACCTGTTAAAAATACCAAAATTTGTTTTACAGGGATTAATTTTGTATGCGCAAACAACAGAACATGAGGATTCACATGGACACATCAGCACTTCTGCATGTGAACGGATAAAAACATAATAAAGCTAGGCTATACATATATAATGAATGAAGAGGCCTATAAGATGAATTTTTTACTTAAAAAAATGAAAGAAAAAACTGTGCAACAAGTAGCTAGTATGCAGCGTTTTGGTTCATTTTTGTGCTGTGCGAAAGGCAGACGGCTGAAAACGGGATACTGTTTTCTTTATTTTTACAAAAGCACAAAGATTTCTTCTTATTGTAAATGTACACAAATAAAAGGAAATCATTTACAGTTTCGATTATCTGTATGACTAGGAGTCGTTTCCACTTTTAGAAGGAAAAAAATCAAGCGATTGCGCCTGTGCCACACACACTCACACAGTTTTTACTAACTTGACAAAGCAGCCTTTCCATCATCATAATAAAATACAGTCAGCCAAACATATGGAAAAATCACACTGCTTAATCGCTATCAACATATTTATGCCAAACAATTTGTTTTATGTGGATATTGGAATGTGAGTGAAGTACAAAACTAGGTTTACATAATAAATAATATTTTGGCATTCAAATATACATCTTGAATACGGAAAAATTAGGATTTATGTCGTATGAGAGACCCGACGATAGTTTCAGTTTCGCTTTAGCCTAAATTAATTCGTTTTGGCTTGTCGTTTATATAGCCTAGCTTCTTATATTTTTCATTCTTGTTCTGTTAAATTGAAAGTATTCAGATTGATTTTATTTATTCAGAATTGAAAAAAGTATTCAGAATTGATTTTTTGTGGAGTGAGGGGAACTAAAATAGCCTAGCCTTTGTTTATAGTGTTTGTAAACATTTCGCATCGGCATCAGGTCTATCTCTGAGTGTAATAATAAAATGTGACTTAACGTTAGGCCTCTACGTGATTTATCTTTTTTTTCCCTTTAAAAATGCTATTTTATTTTATTTTAACCATCCAGCAAACGTTTTGAAATACTTACTGAATACTTTACTGAAAAAAACGTTTAACTGATTGTATTAATCGATCAAAATTCTTTCTTTCGGTTAACGGTTAACTGGTTAAAATGAGCATCCCTAGTATTCACACAATCAATTAAGCCCAACCCCAAATAATTTACACAAATCCAGTCCATTAACAGTTCTTAACTTTCATCCTATTACCTCAAAGCCTTTGATCAACTAAAAGAAGATTTTTTAATAATTTATTGTGAGTAGTTAAAAAACAAAGAGAAATATCTGAAATATGGTTTCAACTGTGATAATCTTTCTCAAAAAAAAAAAAAAAAAAAAAAAAAAAACTGACTCAGCTCTGCAGCAACTCACCTAAAGCCCTTAATTGGGCACTGCTTACAGATGTAGCAGCGTGCCTGGTGCTTGGCGGTCTCAGCCACGGTCACCCGGTGCAAAACAGGAAGCCACACCACCGACTGAGGCTCTAGGCTCATCCACTCCAGAAAGTGAGACACCTCAATTGCTGACTTACCTGGAGCCTAAAGGTAGACACAGAAGACACGCATGAGAAAGATAAAAATCACACCGCAACAAGTAGCATGAATCCAGATCCCCAGAAGACACATTGTTCATTATGCACGCCTAATTAAGCACCAAAACAACTTCTGGTAGCTGATGGGCACAAGCACCCTATCAGAGCATGTCCCTTAAAAGTACTCATGCGATACAGGGCAATCACGGCTCCGTGAAAGGGAAGGATACAATCTCAGAGAGGCTGCTCCTTGTTATAGTGACACAGTGGGAAACGGATGACAAGCAATAACCCTAATAAAAGAGGATGACATAAAAATCTGGAACGTGCTAAATTCTCATTAAATACGCATCGAAGATGCATTAAAAGGTTGATTTCCCTTGGGCACACTCTGAAGCTCGGGCAGAGCTTTATAATTAACATGAGTATCTCTAGCGTGGCCCTTAGTAGTCGCTGGAGTGTGTCGTTTCCTGAGAGGGCAAGACAGCGTGTGTGTGTGTCTCTTTAGCAGCGTTTGTAGTCTGGGACTGAGACTAAAGTGTGCAGTGTGGAGTTGAGTGGAAGACTCCAGAAGTTTCACTGAAACAACAAAAGAAGTTCTTCTAAACAGTGCACACCACAGGGACAGCCGAGAGTTTCCCATGAGACGGTCTATAACTTCAAACAAAGTGAACCAGTCTTTTCATCTAGACACACTCTGAAACACACGCCGACCGGCTGACTGCATCTTTCTCGGTCTGTCATGATTAATGCAGCCAGTGAAATAAAAAAAGTGTAATTGGAAAGCACTGATTGAATTCTTCTAGAATTATAAAGGCAGACATGGAACAAACTTGAAAATAAATGAATTTTAATTATGTGTGGTTGGAATCGCACACATGCTATTGAATGGAACAGGATTTAATTAAGAGCAGGCAGACCTAAGAATGAAAGGTTTAAAGCCATTCTACAGGAAACCTGTGCCCTACACCAATTTCATAATTAGGCCGTCAGTGAAATGAAATGCCAGAAGGTTACGTTCCACTGCGATGCCCCTGCATTTTCTGAATTACAGCCTCATAAGTATAAAGATAGATGAGAGGATGTCAGTGGGCATTACACCTTCATTTTCCATAATTAGCATAGATTATCAAAGTCTGAAACACACTCTGTTCAAGCATATGAACCCGAACTCTTTGGAACGCTTGATTCCACATAGTTGTGCTCCGCAATTCAATTTACAATACTATTAAAAAAAAAAAAAATTGGGGTCAGTAAGAATTTTGGTTTTGAAGAAATCAATACTTTCAATCAGGATGCATTTAATTGGTCAAAAGTGACAGTAAAGACTTTCATAAAGAAATTTATAAAGACTTATAAAGAAATTCCATTTCAAATAAATGCTGTCTATTTATCAAAGAATTCTGAAAAAGTGTTATCATGGTTTCAAACTAAAATATTAATCAACATGACTGCTTTCAACTGTGATAATGATTTTGTCTCGAGCACCAAGTCCGCATATTAGCACCATCATTTCTGAAGGAACATGTGGCTGAAAATTCAGCTTTGCCATCACAAAAATAAATTAAATTTTAAAACATTTTAAAATAGAAAACACTTTGCTTTAATTGTAATAATATTTCACAATATTACAGCTTCACTGTATTTTTGATCAAAATAAATGCAGCCTTAATACACATAAGAGACTTTTTTCGAAAACATAAAAAACAATCTTCATGAGCTCAAGCTTTCAAACATTAGTGTTAAAGGAAACCCCGGGTATTACAACTGGTGTGTCTTAATATAAGGTTAATGATGTCTCTTACTGAAATATGTAGTAGAAACCCATGAAACATTACATTATTTAAAAAAATTCACAATGCATTTTGGACAATGGTGGGCGTCATTAGTTTCAATAACGTGAAATTGTTGCACTTGATGAGCTACTGGCGCTACCTGTTGATATTCTTACCGAGACACAATTTGGAAAATAAAATACTGATATGATGACCACAGCTACTTAAAGGAGAAGTCCACTTCCAGAACAACAATTTACAGATAATGTACTCACCCCCTTGTCATCCAAGATGTTCATGTCTTTCTTTCCTCAGTCGTAAAGAAATTGTGTTTTTTTAAGAAAACATTTCAGCATTTTTCTCCATATAATGGACTGGTATAGTGCCCCCAGTTTGAACTTTCAAAATGCAGTTTAAATGCAGCTTCAAACGATCCTAAATGCGGTTGCAAGCGATCCCAGCCGAGGAAGAATGGTCTTATATAGCAAAATGATCGGTTGTTTTCATTAAAAAAATACAATTTAAATACTTTCTAATCTCAAACACTCACCATACAAGTCTTAATAACCGGGGTTCCCTTTAAATTCAGGTGAAGTGTGTAATTTCTGTGCCTCTAGCATCAATAGCAAAACCACTGACTTCCAGACAGGTTTCCTAAACACTGGCAAATTAGTCCTGCCAGTTATGTTAAAAAATCACAGCAGGTTTTAAAAATTGTTTAACTGTTGACTAGCTTCTAAGCTGGTTAACTGTATAACACATCTGGTTTAAGATTTATGTGTTTTTTAAATACTTTTCTGCATACCAGGAACATAGAAAGACAAAAGTAAGCCAGTTTTAGTTGATTTTAGAAGTCTAGCCCGTCTCTCTGTGGTGTGATCAAAACATTGCAGCCAATGGCTGATGGGGAGTGTTTAGGGAAACGTTTAAAAATAGCCATTGTTTTTGCTATTTAGTTTAGTGGCATTAATGGCACTGAAATTATGCACTCCACCTCTAATGGCACAGATGTTTGAAAGTAACTCTATTGTCCCCTCGAGTATGCAACTTTGGTGCTGGCATAGTGAAGAAGAAATGCACATTTAATAAGCACAACAGGACCACCACCAAGTACTGACCAAGCATTTGCGTAGAGTATGTTTCTGGCCAGTGACTCACTAAAACCCAAAGGAATAAAGTCACAGAACAGCTCTTTAATCTCTGTGCGTTCCAGCCCAAAACCCAGGAGAAGCAGAGCCTAGTTAGGATAGAGCGAGGGCGAGGGAGAAATGTGACAGGCAATAAAGAAGGAAAGTGAGAAAGTGTGCCTCTGGTACAAATATTTAAGAAGATTTGCTCATCACAGAGAGCAAAGCGTCTGTGTAGAGGGAGGCCCTTTCATCATACGAACAGAAAGCATATCAGAGAAAATGAGAGATACTGAAAGAGAGAATCTGTTTAGATTAAGAAGTCTTACCATTCGAAAGCAGCTGCGGACACTGGGCTCCACGTTGCTCCCTCCAAACGCCGCTACCTCCCCGAGCTGCCGAGGGATCTGAATGGCCTCGTGCAGTAACAGACTGAGATGCTTCTGATCTGTCAGTCCACCTGGGCCGCACACCTGTCTGAAAAGGTCTGAAATACACACACACACAGAAGACCTGGTTTAATGTTGAACTAAAAGGAGACACCAGGGAAAAGGAGCTTTGTGCCAGTGTGCAGAAACCTGGAGGTGGGCAAACGAGAATGTGAGACTTAAATGGCTTTAGGTTATAGAGGTGTGAGGCGAGATGGCTCACACTTTAATGTGCGAAATGCTGGCACTGCAAAAAAGATTTTTTTTTAATCAGTGTTTTTCAGGTTAAAGGGTTCATCGGATGCAAAACTCACTTTTACGTGTTGTTTGATTATAAGTGTGTCTGTCAGAGTTCACAACCACCCTGTAATGCTAAAAATCCACCCAGTGTTTTTTTTTTAAAAATCCCCATAAATCATAACCACTTTTTCAGATCAAGCCGTTCAGATTTTTGGCATAGTGACGTAGTTCTGCACAGGCCCCTTCCAAGTCTGTTGACTGACACTGGTGTTTTAGCGAAGACCCGCCCTGAATGAGCTGTAAACACCCCGCCATTGTTTCGACATCAGAGCAGGTGTAGACAAGTATGTCTCTTAAGCGACTGAGGTGTTTTGTTGTTGGATGTAATAATGGAAATAGCAGTCATCATTTACTCCCAACATCCGGGCCACTGAAGACGCAGAGAAATACTTTAGTTTCTGAAGGGATCTACCTAAATAGTTAGCAAGTTCCACGATGAAAAACAAAAGTTAACAGTCTCAGAGAACTGCTCGTCACCCCACAGAAGAGAGGGGCGGGGTGAGCAGAGCTCATTAGCATTTAAAGGGACATGAACCGAAACGGGTCGCTATGAACAGAGCTGTTTTTGACAAGGTAAAAAGAGTGTTTTTTATACTACCATTGAAAAATTTTATCCAAACGTATATTATAGACTTTTCATTAACACCCTAAAAAAATCATATCAACTTGTTTAAAATAGGCATCCGATGACCCTTTTAAAATATAAAAAAGAAAGACTTTTATTACAGAATATATGAATACGCTTATTTTTCTTCCCCCTCTGACCAGCGTTGTTACTGTTTAATAAAACAAAAAAAGATTTGTTAATTAAAATAAAGCTGAAATACAATAAAATGTAAATATTTGATGAAAAACTGAAATGTAAAAAAATATATATATATAAAATTAGAAATGACTGAAGTAAATGGAAGCACTAAAATTACTAAAACTAAACCTGGCTGGTGGAATGATCTTCCCACCGCTATCCGGAATGCCAACTCCCTAACAACTTTCAAGCGATTGCTGAAAACCCATCTCTTTCGACACTACTTGAAAAATTCTTTCTTCTACTCTTTTTCCTTTTCTGGCTTGTACTTATTTAAACAATGCCTGTTATATGGTAATTTGACCACTTCGTAGGTTGTTTTGCCTCCTTAGGACAAATCGCTTGATGTTTTCCCCACCTGTAAGTCGCTTGGATAAAAGCGTCTGCTACATGAATAAATGTAAATGTAAATGTAAATGTAAAATTGGGATAAAATTATATTAAAGGTAAGTAGAAATATTTAAATGAACAAAAACTAATCAAAATGTCAAAAGCACAAACCAAAATGACTAAAACAGACATTAAAATGAAAACTCAAAATCTAAAAATAAAAACAAATTTAAAATAAATAAATATAAAATAACATTCTCATTTTAACTATAAATAGAAAACAACAACTTTTAAAGATTAAAAGGAATAGTTCACCTCAAAATGAAAACTTTTTTTTCATTTTTTACACATTATTTACTCATGCAATCCATCAAGCATGGCACTCTCATTAACATGCATCGAAGACTGACACGAAAGAGAAAAAGAAAGTTGAATAAAGTCATTATTTTTGCTTTCTTTGTGCACAAAATGTATTCTCGTAGCTTCATAACATTAAGGATGAACCACTGATGTCACATGGACTCTTTTTTCCATGTCCTTACTACCTTTCTGGGCCTTAAACATGGTAGTTACATTGCAATCTTTCGGATTTCATCAAAAATAATTTAACTTGTGTTCCGAAGATGAATGAAGATCTTGGAACGACATGAGGGTGAGTAATTAATGACATAATTTTCATTTTTGGGTGAACTATCCCTTTAAAGGTATATTTTCCAAAAAGAAGTTGTGTAACAAAATAAAAATATTTGATAAGCAAGAAAATCATTTTTGGCAGAGTGGAGTCTGGCAAGATATGCATGCACTGGTGTGAACAAAAGGCTAACATTAGCCGAGAGTGCCGAATGGCTCAGTGCGTGTCATAAATCTAGCCATCACTGAGCAGAATGATCCTGACAGGAGTGAGAATGTTCTCTGCAGTGCCAGTAAAAATAGCACCATCTAAAGTGGCTGGAACACACAGACCTTCCTGCTGTGCGGGCACACACATTCACACCAACATGTAAACCAGCCTCATACATAGTCTAGTCCAAGGACAGATTATAGATGGGTCAATCAGGGCCAAAGCCCCGCATCCTCTGACTGTAAGGGGCCTCAAGCTGAGAGCCACGACACCCAAAAACAAGCCACTGTAAAAATAAAACTGATATAGACAGATGAACAGTGCTTTGTGCCAGTGGCTGTTGGCATGAAATGAAATAAACAAAGAAATGAGAGATGTTATTTGTTCCTGGCCCCTCCTCAGCACTCACAGAAAGCTTTATTGCAGCTTTGATGTTGTATAATAGTCACTGTACACTGGTGTCTCTTTTAGAAAGTATTGTAACTTCAACAATATTATTTTTTTTATTGTAACTTCTTGTATTTGTGACTGTATATATCGAAATCAGGACTTTATTACAAAGTCAAGTCAGTATTCCTTGATGGAAAACTATCTAGTAGCTGGTTTCTAGTTTGGTCTAAGGCTGGTATAAGTTGTTACACCACCAAAAAGCCAGCTACTTATGGTAAACAAGCTGGATTTGGAACATGCCCAATTAATGACCAGTTTGAACCAGCTTAGACCTGATAAAAACAAGCCAACATGTTCCAAAACACAGCTTTCATCTGAAACAGGATTTTCCAACAGGGATAAATTGCCATTTCCACAAAGAGGCTGATGCTTCAGGGCCCTGCAGAACCATAATTTGTACATGGCCAATAGGTCTCTCTGTCTAAAGTAAGAGCTTATGTGCTTTTTACTATTGAAATGACAAAGAAATAGATCAAGACTAACCAATCATTCCATGCTCACTATCTTTACAATTGTAAAACATTTTTAGGCAATGTTTGGAAGTTATGATGGTTGTATTCTGACCCAAGGATGTCACCTCATGCTTGGACTCTTCATCTCAGATGCTTTCTGCACTACGCCTGACTCTTATTTACTGGGTCCTGCTTATGTCTGCCCTATCAACTTACCCCCTAACCCACTCTCACAACAACAGATGAGATTTTAGGCCACAGATGAAATTTTAAAGCATTAGAGAAGATTGGAAGGGAAGCCCCATGAGAGAAAGACTAGGACTAAGCACTGTGACAGTCATTTTGGTTTTACTTTAGCGTTACTGGACCACAGATTAAAAACAAAACAAAAAAAAAAGGTGGTGTGTGGGTCAGGTTTTGCTGATATTGTGGAGTCCAAAAATCCTAACAACTATAATAAAACTTGAAATACCATTAAAACCATCTATTAAAATTTATTATTAATTGTGATAACGCTTCACAGTATTACTGTTCTTTTTGTATTTTTGATCAAATAAATGCAGGCTTGGTGAGGAATAGGGCTGTCAGTAATGTGTTTTATTTTTTTGGTAATCGAATAATCGGTCAATAATGCTGATGATTAATTGAGTAATTGTATAATGATATATGTATATATATATATATTTTTTTTTTTTTAATTTAATTTAATTTTTTTTTTTTTTTTAATCAAATAAATGCAGGTTTGATGAGGAATAGGGCTGTCAGTAACGATTTTTTTTGGTAATCGAATAACGGGTCAACAATGCTGATGATTAATCGAGTAATTGTAGAATTTTAGATATATATATATATATATATATATATATATATATATATATATATATATATATATATATATATATATTATGTAGTAATACAAATACACCTAAGTGAACAAAAGCCTTAAAAATTAACATAATAACATGATAGCAATGAGGCAATTAATAATTAGTTCAAATAAAGTATCAAAAGCAAGTAATCATATGGTTTTATTGAACAAAACTGTTAAATTACATAATGTATTATAAACATTACGCATAACAATTGCCAGAGGGCACCAACAGCTTGATGATTGTTTACTGCGCAATCTAATCCTTGTTTAATATTGGCTAAACAACATTAATGTTAAATGTCCACTTAATCTTTAATATTTGGCTATTTCTTTACGACAGAAATGCTACAGACACTGTAATTTCTTGAATATGTGAAAAAAGTGTAAACTCTGAGCAAGGGTTTTTATTTTGCAATCACGATGAACAGTTAACTTACTGAGAAACATACTGATGTATTCTCCTGTGTTTGCATAGGTTTATAAATGATTTACCTTACAAATCTGATGAAATTGCCTTCCCAGATGAACGTGATAATAAACCCAAACTCACAACAATATGCAGAGATAGAGTCTGGACTTCTGGTATTTTGCCAGTTACTCAACACGGGCAAAATGCAATCAAGGATTTTTTAAAAATCAAGTACTCTAAATGAACTGAGGAATTGCGACAGTGCTAGTGATGATTTAACATAAAAAATTCTTTCCAACCCCAAACTTTTAAACTGTAGTGTATGTTCTGGAGACCAATGGTGTCTTAAATATAGCTTAAAAACATCATAAAATCATGTCTTCATGGATAAACGTTTCTGTAAGGGTTAAGGGGTAGATATTAAGAACAGAAAATTGTGAACACAGACTGTACAGAAAGAAATCAAGGTGATGTGACAAGGCTCTCTACTTACATTTATACTTTTCCTGGATGTCTGCGTTGCATAGAATAACCAGGCCCGTTTTGAAGGAGAGCACTCGCATCTTACCATTACGACCACTAGAAAAAGAATCACAAACACACATTTTAAAATTCACGGAGGTTCTTCTACATATACTAAAATGTCTTGTCAATTAGTACAACTATGGAGTAAGCGGGACCAAACAGGACTGAAAGGACCTGCATCATGTTGTACAGTCTGCTCAATGCATCTCCATGAACTACACAATGCCAAAAAAAAAAAATCATCTCAGCAACTGCCTCTTCTCACTACAGTCATTAACAAGCTCCAATGGATATATGGTCAACATATGAAGTTACTCTGGAGAAGTTGCCTATCTTCCTCCAAGCCATCTGAATCCTTAATGAGGAGGCTGCCAGGAGTTGCTACTGCTAACTGAGCAAAATACAGCGATGCAGCAAGTATATATACACAGTGAACTTTGGATATTTGTATAGAGGTACATTTCTTGTCTTATTCAATGTTTTATGCATACAGGAAAAGACATTTCACATTTATTGCACCAGATAGGCCTGTCAAAAAAAAAAAAAAGATTCCAAAACAGGTCAGGAAGCATTTGAGCTCCACCGAGACCAAGATCACACCAGCAAATCTAAACAGATTGCTGTACAAACACAAAAAAATTATAGAAAACTGATCAAACGCTACCAAATCACATTTTGCTTTGTATAACAAGAAATCCCCTTGTCAGTATTGCTACTAAAGGGAACATTTCCTACCTTGTTTGGCTTTCTTGTTTGACTGAGCGCTTGTCATTATCATCCTCATGCATGCTGCTCATTCTTATTCACATCCAGCGTTTGTAGCAAAACAAAAAAGCAATTACTACCAATTATTCGCAGGGTGAGAGCTCTGATTTCCAGTCATTAGCAGCAGGTAGTTAAGAGTCTGGTATATATTTGAGACAAATTCCCCAATGGATAATGAAAAACAAATAAATATTTAAATAAATTCATTCCTTTTTTTAAATGTTGGCTAAGAAGCTAAGAGTTTGGCACAGAATACGATACTTGGAGTCAAGCAGTGGGGCTTTTAACTCCTACAGTCTGAATAGTTGCCTGCTGGTGATGTCTCAGTGCCGTAGTCATCTTCTAATTCACTTAACCGTGGAATACGGAGAACACAGTTTTGCCTATGGATGAGAGATTTAAGGTTCAATGACGTATAAGAGTGTATTAAATAAAAAGGAAAATCCGAGTTTTCTGACCCTGCATAGACAGCTGACACATTCAAGTCCCAGAAAGTTAGTAAGGACATCGTTAAACAATTCCATGTGACATCAGTGGTACCTTCATAGAACTAGGGTTGAATCACTGATGTCACATGGACTATTTTGTCCTTAATACCTTTCTGGGCCTTGAACGTGCTGTTGTTGTCAGACAGCTCTCGGAATTTATCAAAAATATCTTAATTTGTGTTCCGAAGATGAATGAAGAAGAAGGTCTTATGGGTTTGGAACGACATGAGGGTGAATAATTAATGACAGAATGTTAATTTTTTGTGTGACTGACCAGTACAAGTATCTCACAGACAGCAGGAGGGCGCAGGGTTTGTTTGGCATCATTTGTGGGAACAGGTCAAATGGGTTGCGAGTGACATTACCGTCAGTACCTGTCGTAAACATTCAGCAGCCAGTTGAGACACATGTCGACGCACAGGGGGATATTGATCAGAACGGACCTCTCCTCCTCTAGTTTCTCATACAGGGAAGTGAGAGCGTGGATGACCTCGACCACATCCATCACGTGCTCGGCATGCTGCAGCTCCTGTTCTCTAAACACGTCCACCACGCTGCTCAACTTAAGCAGGTCCACTAAAACACACACACACACACACATACATACTGTAAATAGGCCAGATGCTTAATACTGTACGCGTGTGGAGTGTTAACTAACTGGATTTGACTGCTATAACATCATTTCCTTTGGCAATCTCCAGTGCGGCAGTGAGAGCAAAGGGTTAAGGCTGTATGCTGATGTCATCCTAATTGGATAATGAGCTGAAATATGGAAGCAGAGTGGCCATAGTGCTTTCAGGGCTAGGTGGGCAGCTAGAGACTCTAACAGGCCTTTGTAGATGTTCATTTTATACAGCCGTCCTCAATCATCAGAGCCAGGCTCACAAAACAGCACCGTTTCTATAGCAGCCTGGTTATTAATTCGGCTAATGACATGGACTAGCAAACCAGGAGTGAGAGAGAGAGAGAGATGCGAGCAGTAACTCTTGTCCTGAGAGATGTTAAAAGGCACATGCTATACTCAGTAGTGGATTCAAACTTCTTATGTAGCCCTTAACATGTTTTCTTCACGAGGATGATTCTACAAAACAGGTGCCATCTGTTTTTCTTCAAGCACATGTGTAAAAATATAAAATAAATAAATAAATAACAAACAACTGATGCTGAACTTCTACTGTTATTACAAACATTTTTCTAAACATTTACAAAATCCAGGAATTAATCTAGGCCTATTTATTTCTCTCTTTCTCCATACAGTGTGTGTGTGTGTTAACTAATAAAAAATACTTCGAAATTCTGAAATTTCTTTCACATTTTGTACATGTCCTTTTCAAGGACAAGTCAAAGTGTTCTCAATTACTTAAGCATTTGTTTTGACATGTTTGTCAATTGAGGACAACCTTAAACATTGCTTTGCCTTGAAGCAAATTTGCACAAAACAACCACCTAGTTTCACAACCTTGAGTAAAAAGTTTGCAGTGTTGAAATAAACTGTAATACCATCCTGTAAACTTTCTGAAAACATGATTATGTTTTCTGTCCATATAGTGTCTTGCGAAAGTATTCATACTCCGTAATTTTTTTCACGTTTAATGTTGCAGCTTTATGTTAAACTACTTTAAATTACTTTTTTTCCCACATCAATTTACACTCCATACACCATAATGACAAAGCAAAAAACAGGTTTGTGACAACTTTGCAAATGTATTAAAAATAAAACACTGAAATATGTACATTGCATAAGTATTCATACCCTTAACTCAGTACTTAGTTGAAGCAGCTTTACAGCCTCAAATCTTTTTGAGTATGATGTGACAAGTTTTGCACATCTGCCTTTGGCAATGATCTACCATTCTTCGCCTCACCTCTTCACCTCTCAAGCTCTGTCAGCTTGGATGGGGGCTGGCAGACATTTTCAGGTTTCTCCATAAATATTTGATTGTGTTCAAGCTAAAGCTCTGGCTGGGCCACTCAAGGACATTCACAGAGTTGTCTATAAGCCACCCCATTCCAAGTGGGTTTTCATGTGTCTGCACTGAGGAGACGATTGAGTTTGGCCACACCGCCATAAAGACCGGATTGGTGGAGTGTTGCAGTGATGTTTGTCCTTCTGTAAGTTTCTTCCATCTGCATATATGATTGTGGAGCTCAACTAGAGTGACCATCATCTTCTTGGTCACCAGTATAACCAAGCCCTTTCTCCATCAATTGCTCAGTTTGGCCAGGAGGCCATCTCTAGGAAGAGTCTTAGATGTTCCAAGCTTCTTCTATTACGGATAATGGAGGCTACATGCTTCTGTGAACCTTTAATGCAGCAGAATTTTTTCTGAATTCTTCCCTAGATCTGCATCTTGACGCAAGCCTGTTTCTGAGCTCTACAGGCACTTATTTTGACCTCATGGCTCTGATATGCATTTTCAGCTGTTAGACCTTTTTCTGAGTGGTGTTTGCCAGTTTAACTCCACTCAAAGTGTAGTAACATCTACAAGTGATATGAGTGCTCCTGAGCTAAATTTCAAGTGTCCCAGAAAAGGGTATGAATACTTATGCAATGGAATCATTTCAGTTTTTTATTTCTAATAAATTTGCAATTTGTAAAGTTGTTACAAAACTGTTCCATGCTTTGTCGTTATGGTGTAGACCGATGTGGAAAAAAGTAATTTAAAGCAGTTTAACATAAGGCTGCAACATAAAAAGTGAAAAAATGAAGGGGTATGAATACTTTCGCAAGGCACTGTAGGTGTGTGCTTAGCTGGTACAAAGCATTTTAGTAAAAGCTGAAAATAAACATTTTACTTGATTATTTGATTAAACCAGCTTATCAGAAAGGGAAAAAGGCACCAGTTTTATAGAATGACCCATTAGGTTCAAAGCTCTCCACAGAGGAGCCAAATGGATAAACATTCAGGGGTAGCTGTGTGTTCTGAGGAAATAAAATCTTTTGCAGGCAACACATAAATCACAAATATTTCATTGTGTTTTCAGTGCCATATTATTTTTTTGAAGGGATCCTGAGAGTGTAAAACCAACCTACATGGACACATTTATATTTATATTATGTGCACAGTGGAGAGGCTGAAGGAAAGAAGGGAACTGCCACTGAGAGAAAGCTCCTGTCTGGACAGTGGCAGATAAACCTCCACCCGCAAAACGTGTCGCAGGGGGAACAGTGGTTAATTCCTCATGCAGACTTCTTAATTACCTCCCCCGAAGAAGTACAATCACACCAATTATTAGGCTTAATTAAGCTGCATAAAAATCACTGGGCTTTAATGAAAAAGACAGATCAGACGCACACAGCAGGGCCGGGCCTGTATGTGAAATTCGTGAAAAATCAATGACTTGCGCTCAAAGAGCAGTGGAGGGAAAAGGGCAAACCAGTGTGGGTGCTTCTTTTTACATACATCTTAAAGCCTTCTGCACATGCCTCAGCTTCATGGCCGTCCGGTATGCAGAGAACTTGATATTGTTCAGGTCCGCTGTGAGAGAGCAGCAGGGGAGATGGGAGAGGAAAAAGAGAGAATATCATTCATGAGAAAAGAATGAAGCAGCAAAGGAATAGCTGAGCTCTGACATAAGCAAACAGAGAGACAGGAAGCAATGTGTCACTTCAGTGGGGTTCAGCGGTTTATGCTCATGCCGTGCCGGAGTGTTTAGACAAGGTCGCATCAGATTAACAAACACAGTGAACACCCTCTAATCATTATTAATTAGAAGTTGGCAAAGCAATCGTAAGGTTGGCCCAGCTGCCCCGGGTTAACGAGAGAGCTGTCGACATCTCTGGGGTGGGATAAAATATTAGGTTATAATGAGAGGTCCAGGTAAAGAAATCGAGCTCAGTGTGAGACCATCTTTGAGTTTGCGTGTGGGGAACCACACTATGGTTCCCCGGTGGGAAGTCGGCACATAGAAGATATATAAGAGCAGAGTTTAATTGTGTTTAATTGCCTCACCCAGAGCTTGGTATAATTCAGTCATCTTTGGATGGTCCCAGCAGGTTGTCTGAGCCTGATGGCTATAAAAGAGGAAAGGAAAAGAGCAAAGTAAGAGCAGAGTAGCGAAGCCAAAAATAGAAAAACACAGGCTGAAGAGGGAAAACACACGTGAGAAAACAGGACTAGCTCACCCAAAAATTAAAATTCTGTCATTATTTACTCATTCTTTCATTATTTATTACCCTCATGCTGCTCTAAATCCATATGACTTTGTTTCTTCTATGCAACACAAATGCAAATTTTAATCATTACGGATGGAACAATTTCCCTCTGCTGCAGCTTTCTGCATATTCAAATTTAGCAAATGGTTATGACGCACACAGGAACGACTTTTCACCTTTTGTGGCAGAACAAAAACCCATTTTGGATTTGGATGGGTGAAAGGGTGCATAAATGATGTGTGAATATAAATTTTTAAGTAAACTACCACTTTAAGCACACTGTAAAATTTTTTTATACAAAACCATACAGTTTGTAAAGCAGTAATATCCAGTGAAAAACTGTTGGTTTAAAGGGAAAGTTCACTCAAAAATGAAATTCTGTCATCAGACGTCGTTTCATAACCCATAAGACCTTCGTTCATCTTCAGAACGCAAATTAAGATATTTTTGATGAAATGCGAGAGCTTTCTGACTCTGCAAAAACAACAATGCAACTGACAAGTTCAAGGCCTAGAAATGTAGTAAGGACATTGTTAAAATAGCGGTTCGACCTTAATTTTATGAAGCTACGAGAATTCTGTTCTGAAGATGAACGAAGGTCTTACGGATTTGGAACGGCATGAGGGTGAGTAATTAATGACAGAGTTTTCACTTTTGGGTGAACTATCCCTTTAATATCGCATTATATGTGATTTTACTGTGTAATACAGTCAAATTTGTCTTTGCAAGTAAAAAACTACAAATTGCTATATAATTTACAGTGAAAAACAGTCAATTGCTGTACTGTCTTTGTGTGTATGACCCTGTGCACTGTCTGTATATTGAGTACTGTTCATGTTTTATGCAAAAGCCTCTTATAATGAACTCATTATGTGGGTTGTTATTTTACCACCTGCAATAATAAAGTACTTAAAAGTAGATTTTATGATAAAATGCTTTTGACAATTCAAGTAGATTTAGATAGTTCAAGTACATTAGTATATTGACATTATATCACTTAATTTAATATAAGTTGTAAAATATACAGGCTATGCTATCCCATAAATCTGAAACATTGCCACAGTATATAGAGAGAGAGAGTACTCACAATCACAGTAATCTTGAACAAAGATCTCAGAGCCATTAAGTGCTTATATCCACAAGGACTGTCTTGATGACGTTCAAAAAAAAGCTCAGGGCTACATAGCTCGAATTCAAATCTGACAAAAGCATGTACAGTAAGAGCGTCTCCACAAAGCCGATACATGTGTGCTGCATTCTTTACCGCAACAACAACCTGCTCCAGCAGCCATGAAAAAAATATCAGAGGATAATCACAGGAACAAATAAATAAGTAAAAGGGTCAACTCTGAAAAGGACAGTTTTCCAGCTGTTCATTCACACATCATTACCTGCATTATCATTTGCATTAATGATATGTAAACCATCAGTTGCATAATTTTCACCCTGTGGCTTAACCATCATGACATAATTTCCCACGACTTCAGAGATTAGTCACATGGCACTTCATTGCATTTAAAATATTAATAAATACTATAATATTTTATAAATAATTTGGAGTAGACATCACAGTTACGTCACTTGCAGCTCTGCACGCATTGTGGTAACAAGTGGAGAGAAATGTGAAAAATCCACGGAATGAGAGATTACATTTGTTGTTGTGCCTTTGGATGTCAGAATTGGAATGCAAATAATTTTTATAGAATACTGTCATCAAAAACGACATTTAAAAGCTAAACGCAAACATTTAAATGGACAGACTAACGGATGAAACATGCTATGATTACTCTACTTTTAAAGCATAAATTTGATTTAAACAATAGGTCTACATAATAATCACATATGCAGTTCATAGAGAAAATATTATATTAGCCCTACAGTTACAGCATGAAATATATAAACATTTTACATTTATCTATTTTATTTCACAATTCTTACTTTTTTCTCACGAACGCAAGTTTATATCTTATATATCGGACTTTATTACTCGATTTAACTAAACAACAGCAAGTTTGTTCATTCTGAGGGGGAAAAAAAGCCAGAAGTGTGGGATATAAACTCAAAGGAGAGAATGACGAGCTGATTTTTCTTATCAGAATTGTGAGATATAATCTCAAAACTGCAAGTCAGAATTTTTTAAATATAAACTCAAATTTATCTTTTTTTATGCTTTTTTCCATGGCTCCCATAGACTGCGTTTGGAAACTGTCATTTTCTGCTACCAGATAGGCTCCGCCCACAAAAAAAACATCATCACTGTTTGCGAACACTGAATTGGTCTATACAATTTTTATTCTTAATACTATTATTTACATACTATTACTGCTTTTTTTTAAATAATTGTTTCATATTTTCAGTTTTCATTTTTATTTTAATTTTAGTCATTTTGTTATGTATTTGTGTCATTTCTATATATTTTTTATATATTTATCTTTTATTTTAATTACAGTTTTAATAATTTTAGTACTTCAACTTAGACTTATAGCTGTTTATTGCAGTTAGCTGCCAAGGCAACATTAATAATTTAAGTAAGTTTAAGCTTTTTATTTAATATTTATATTTTATTACACTTCAATTACCAAAAACGTCTAGTTCCAGGAATTCTAACAGCAATCTATGAAAGTATTTCAGACCTTTTTTTCTCTCGAGTGAGGATGTCAACCTCTGCACTCCCCACACAACTCTGTTGTGACATCTATAAACTCAAATCACTAAAACGGCACAAGGCCGTGTGACAAAAGCAACGGCACAGTTGAAATGTTGTTTTCTTTTTAGATCAGAGTGCAATAATCTTCTGCACCAAGGATCAGTAATTGAGTTTGGTCTCTATACCTGATAATCTGACATGCCCATCCCACAGTTTTACACTGTCTCTCTCGTTTCTGACGCTCATAGACTGCTGATTCTTTACAGCTGGACTTACTTGATGTAGTATGGCACTTTGTTGGGGGATATGGCACGTTCCCAAGGAATCTGCACCGAGCCTGGAGTGACAAAGAAAGAAAGAGGGCAATATCAATCAGACAGACATGTCGAGCATGAAAAGCTATTCTGAAAATCTCAAACGGCACTACTCAAGGTCCTTCAAGCATACTGCTTCCACATGGAGAGGCTATTAAACAACAGCACCTCAAAAGTGTTCAGAATGGTAGAAAGCTTTTTTGTGAGTGGAGCTTTGCAAACCTCTTTATACAGAACCCCTAAGGTCAAACACTGCTGTGCTGTGAGATACAAATAGTGAAAACTGAGAACTGTATTGTAATTGAGGTTATTTTGGACTTTGTTTAGGGGGCTAAAGCACTCCTGTCTTCCTCCTCAGCTCTTTTTACAATCTGAAAATGAATTGGGTTTCAACATCCTTGAAATTCTTGTTTTCTGTAATGTTTCATTAAGTATTATCCTTCCCTCCAGTCAGCGATTGACCAAGGGGTAAGTGAGAGGACCTCCGCCATGCATTACTTTCATAAGTACACTATACTTTTTTATTTCTCTCTCAGCCAAGCAATATTTAATCTTGCTAAAACAACAAATAACAGGCTAACTAAACTAACTCATAAATAATGCACTTGTTTTTTGTTTTTGCTAACTTTATCTGGTTCTTATTGTTCCTGTAGTTTTAGACTCTATACTGCCATCTATCACCCTGGATGTATGAAGTTCATTTACTAATTGCTTCACAACTACGTTTGTTTTGTTTTGTTTTACTGACTTGACTTGACTATGTTTTCTTTGTTTCATACTACATGCATCCACTAAGAAAATTCCTGAATTCAACCACAAGTTTTATGCATTGTTGGTGGTTTACACTGATAGTAGTAAATGCTGGTACTAGCAAAACAGACTTTTCTAGAATACTTAGCCACCTTATTCTTCAACGCAGAAGTAAGCCTATGGACGAGACTTCCGGTTCATGATTGGGAAATAACAAGAATAATGTGCGGTAAACGGTAAAACTCCCAGATAGCACACATACATCTGTAAGATGCCTAATAAAGACTGCTTCATCTGGAAAGCATCTGCTGTTTACAAACATCTAACAGACGTCTGTAAGATGTTAGTTTTACACACTCTAAATTATACACATCTTAAAGACATCTATTAAATGTCTATCTGATAGGAAACATCCTATAGACGTATAGCTGATGAGCAAACGCTCTAAAAAAACACCTCTTCCAGGTGTAAATGGAGAGGTAAATGTTTGCACTACAAACCAGTGTGTTCATAATTAAGATAGTACTTTTTAAAATAATATGATAAGACACACCAATTTGCAGTAACAAGCAGCAAAACGAGCTGTTTTGTACCGCTAAAAATAGCTGGACGCGGATGGGACGCGGATGTGACCGGAAGCCAGACTCATAAAATGTACAAATGGCCACATCCACTCTTACGGGAAAAATAAGGTGGATAGTCCTAAATTTTACATCTCTTTTGAGTGATATTTCTCAATAGTGCTTTTTCATGTATTTATGTGTAAAAAATTATTTTAATAAGCAAAAAAATAGGAAGCCCCACAATTGAGGGTCAAATCTAAGCCCAGCCCGAGTCCAAATTCTCCAAATGAGTCTATGATAAAACCAAGACAATAGCCCCTTTCACACAGTAATACCAGTAAACTGCCTTGAAATTACCGGATTGATAAAAATGTGCTGTTCACACAGGCAATGATGTTTCGTCTTTTTACCGGTAAAGCACCATTCACATATCACTTTCAAAATACCGGTACATTATGTGACATCATTAACTAGAAATGACCTTTAAATGGCTTTGCCTCCCGATGTTGAGTTTGTAAACATTAAGGGGTAAACACGGTCAGTGTTTTTGTTACTGTTTTCATTTTTGTGTCAAACGGCTAAATTCATGCAGTTGCTTTTGACCCAGAGACATCGTATTAGATGACTTCAAACTAAAAAATACACAGCATGGAGTGAATGCGCCATCTGCGTCAGAATAATACCGGTTATCTCGTTCTGCGATCACACAGAGCACATTACCGGTGATTTAATGCCAAGTTCTGTCATGAAACGCTAGATGGCACAGACTGATAGGTCCTTAACACTAACTGATATATTCACAGTGTTAAACTACTTGCCACAAGCTGATTGGTTTATGTTGCATTCACAGCCAATGAGCTTGGTTAGTAATCACTAGAGCATTTTGCAGCACACATTCAGAGTTCCTCTGAAACCCTCCACCTCCCCAGCTCCACCTGTATAGATCTGATACAGGTTATTTGCTATTTGTGCAGCAGCAGTATGTCTTAAATATTCACAGCAGTGTATCAGAGTATGTATTGGCAGTAGCAAGTTCCTGTACTTGTTTTGCAGCAGCAGAAGCAATAATCTACAATTCAACAGCTTAGCAGATCTATTCCACCAAGACCAAACACATTAGCATTGTCAGATCCATTGCTATGTTAAAATCTTCTGAGAGTTGTCAATGATAGAACAATAGAACTGGTAATGTTACAACTTCTCATACCAGTATATTGCCAGAATGAATTTACAAGTATTTGTGAAAAGGTCCTGTTCACACATGATCTCCTAATGCTAATTAACCAGTAATTTACCAGTAAGGACTGTATGTGTGAAAGCAGCTAATGAAAATATGGTCTTGGACAAACCCTCAAATCGGATCTTGAGTTCTACAACACTTCTTGGAATGCCACTTGAAACTGCCATTCCCTGTGTCCTCATTTAGCGATGCAATTTAGCACTGATTTGTAGTGATTTAGAGAGCCAGAAAAGTTTGGACAACTTCTAAATGAGGCTAACTGTGTAGCAGGCACTGCCTTTGTCCTGCAATGTTAGACCGGGCAGTGAGTGACAGCGAGAATGAATAAAGTCACAACCCACTCTGCCCACTTAAACACAGTCCTGCCAACCCCTCTCTGCTAAGCTCCAACAGCCCACCCCCCTCTCTCTGTGCTCAGCATCCCACACTCCAGTAGAAGACTCTACAGTTTCAAATGAGTTAGCACACTCACTGGAAAGGAAGTGCTGTGATCCGGGGCCAAAATCTCTGTGGGCATCTTGCAACTGTTTCAGACGTTCTTCAATGGACCCCTTAAGTGGAAAAAGAGAAACAGTCAGACTGAGGAATTAGTTACTTTACACACTAAATCAAAATTATCTGATGTTGTAATGGAATAGTTTATACAAAAAAACTGAATATCTCATGGGTTTGTAACACCAAGTGACAATGTTAATTTTTGGGTCTCGTTACAAATGGACCAGTGTACCAGTCTGCTACCCCCATTCAGTCTTTGAAGAATGCGTACTGATGAGCAGTGACTGAGATAAACGTTTAGAAAAGTCTGTGTGTGGTAATGAGGGAAGTGGTGAGGGTGTTCCACAGGAAGTTTGCCAAGAGTAATCCACATCTGTCGTTGTCGCCACCAACCAGAGATCTCTGGGGATGGTGGACTTCCTAATTCTGAGTTATTTACAATGTAAATCATTTAGAACACTGACATATACACAGGCCAACAAATTTACCCAAGCAAGAAGCATTTTCTTCCCTCAATCTCTTCCTCTCTGTATTTTCTCAGTTTCTGTGATGCATTTCAAGGACAACCAACACTTGCTGTGGCATAATAGAAAGATAATACTGGCCTGTGTATAAGCATACATCTCTGTTAATCAATGTAGCTATTGAGCCACTAATTGTCTTGTTAGATAAACATCAGTCGTGTCAATTTAACAAGTTCATTTAGCACAATTAACTATTAAATAATACAATACCCTTCAAATGGGGGTCGGTAAGTTTTTTTAAAAAAATAGGAATGAACACTTTTATTCAGCAAGGACACAATAAACTGATTAAATGTGACAGTAAAGACATTTACAATGCTAGAAAAGATTCCTTTTTCAAATAAATGCTAATTGTTCATCAAAGAATCCTGAAAAAAATGTTCTTGTGTTTGAGTTTGTGTAATAAATCAGCATATTAGAATGACTTCTTAAGAATCATGTGACATTGAAAATTCAGCTTTGAATTACATCTTTAAAAAAAAAAAAACAGTCTATTGTATTTTTGATCAGATGCAAATAAAAATAAGAATGTTTTATGTTGTTTTATCTGGGGTCTTATTTCACCAAATATAGTTATTTGCATTAATTTACACTAACAGTCAAAAGTTTTTGAACCCTCTTCTGAGTCTTTTCTGCTCACCAAGCCTGCATTTATTTGATCTAAAGAACAGGAAAAACTGTAAAATGTTGAAATATTTTTACTATTTAATTCTATTTTAATATATTTAATAATTTATTCCTGTGATCAAAGCTAATTTTAAACATCATTACTCCAGTCTTCAGTGTCACATGATCCTTCAGAAATCATTCTAATATGCTGACTTGATGTAGAAACATTTTTTATATTATCAATATTTAAAACAGTTCACTACATTTTTTAGGATTCTTTGATGAATCAGCATTTGTTTTTAACATAATAATAATAATAATAAATGTTTTTGAGCAGCAAATCAGAATATTAGAATGATTTCTGAAGGATCATGTGAATGTATATTTAAAATATATTCAAATAGAAAGCAGTTATTTTAAATAGTAATTTTTTTTTTTTTTCTGTACTTTATATCAAATAAGTACAGGCTTGGTGAACAGAAAAGACTTCTTAAAAAAATATTAAAGTCTTAATGTTCAAAAACTTTTGAATGGTAGTGTATACTGATATCATACAGTGTACATTCATTGCAAATTTGTGATTTAATTGACAGCCCTAACAAATATGAAAATCTGAGCATTAAAAGCCAAAGATTCATCAACAGAGCATTTCTTGTGACATTCATACTGCAAAGACAAAGAGACATGTTCACGCAGACTTGTGCTGTTGTCTTCTGTCACGTAAGGTCACACACAATCTGCTGCAGAAAAGCATTTCATAGTCATTTTTCGATAACTGGATTTACACTCTCTCCCCACTCAAGTGTACTTCTCATTCTTCCTGCATCTCTTTCTGGCTCTCTTAAGCTCATCTCACACATAAAAAAACAGATGCAATCGAAACACTCAATTTCATTTTACATCTCCTCTTTTTTCCTCATTGGAAAGGCCTTTGTTTTCCCATGAGCATGTAGACAAAAGGCACTCCCCGTGACCGATGATAATGGAGCCATCACCGCTCTCAGCCAGGCAGGACCGGCGTATTATATTCCATCTCCTAAGCTCCATTTTTCAAAATGTATATGCACTAACCTAGTTGGCTGGAGCCATTACTGCCAATGGTGACCGCTGTACTGCATGATCTCCATAGTGGTCCATAGGTGATGGTGGGCAGGTAAGGATGAAATAAGGAGGGTGTGAATTCACTACCTGCAGAAGTTTCCATCTGTTGTTGAGGTGCTCCAGAGCTCTGGCGTTCTCCATGGACAAGTGCACATCAGATATGGCCAGCTGGTGGGCCAGGTCATTTATGTGCTTCATTCCTTCCTTCACCTGGGTCAGCTCTTCTTTAAACAGCTACAAAAGAAAGCAAAAAAAAGATGGATGAGCAACACATCTTTTCAGTTAAATTAAAAAAAGGTTTACCAAGTGTTACAACTATGCCTGCTCTGATTTAAAGCAATAAAAAGTCCTGATATTGACAGGCTGGCTATAGGGTGGATATTTTAATATTGAAAGTGATCTTTTTATCCATTCACAGCCTACACTTGTCCATTTTCATTTCATCCGCCACCGCTGCTCGCTTTCTTCCACACACATTGAGGTGCCACACTGGGCATAAGTGCAAGAGAGACTCAATCTGTCGATAGCAGAGAGTGAAACGCACCAAATGTGAGCGTGTAAGTGTGAAAGACTCGATGTGTGTGACTGCTAACTGGTGGCAAGAAAATTTTAAAATGCAGGGAGAAATATTTTTCTAAGTGAAAAGTTGAACTGAAACACCCTACCGTTTAAAAGCTGGATTTGGCACACCAAGGCTGCATTTATTTGATCAAAAATACAGTAAATACAGTAATTTTGTGGATTTAAAATAACTGTTTTCTGTTTTAATATACATTAAAATATAATTTATTACTGTAGTGGCAAAGCCATTCCTCCAGTCTTCAGTATCACATTCTAATATGAAGAATTGATGCTCAAGAAACATTTTAATGTTGAAAACATTTGTGCTGATTAATATTTTTGTTGAAATCGGGATGCAATTTCTTCAGGACTCTTTGATGAAAAGAAAGTTCAAATTTAAGTCTTAACTGTCACTTTTGATCAATTTAATGCATCCTTGCTAAATAAAAAGATTAATTTCTTTTTAAAAAAACAATTATGTTTTTTTTTTTCTCCCAGGAATAAGGGTCAATGACGTGACACCTAAATTTTCTGTCTGATTGCATTTTTTCAGTTAAAAATTGGTTTAAATGCATAAAAAGGATGCCATATATATGAAGTACCTCTTCCATGTATGGACCCACTTTAGATTTTCAAAAAAGGTTAGTTATTTGTCACTTTTCTGTTATTCAAAGTATCAAAATAAATTAGCGCTATTTGGCAAGATTTCCAAAGTGTTTTGGAATCCTGTATAAAACTGCAAAGCATTTGTATTTATATTTCCAGGATAATGTAAACAAACTTTGTCAGATGATTTCCATTTTATGAAATATCATATGGTGTGATCATCAAGAAACTACCATTTTGGGACTTTTATGCTGAAATCCATTCAAAGATAGGACTTTTCCAATGACCAGTGACAGCTGGAATGTAGTTACCATATTCACATGTAATATGACCTCAAAAATCAATGAATATTAAGTTATTTTTTACAAGTATTTTTGTGGGGAAGCTAGCTTGTTTTGTTTAGGTGGCCAATTATTTGCTTGTAAACTTCAACTGAATTTGAAAATATCATGTGGTGCGACCACGGCAGAGCATTTTCCATTATAGATATATGTCCCAGATTTGCATTTTGTGCTTTTATACTCAGTTGATGGTTTATATACATAAAATACTTTATTTTAGTATAATCTGGAATAGATTTGTATGCAATTTGGGTAATTTCAGAAGGTTTGTGTGTAATCTTTGTACAATATGTGAAAAATGCAAAAAAAAAATTATGTACATTTAGAGCATATAATTTTAGCTTGGCAATTATGCATCTATTAGTAATTTATTTATTTATTTATTTATTTATTTATTAATAACTATTTTAATCGATTTTACCAGATTCCACTGACAAGCAAAGTAAAATTAATGCTCGCCATAAGCAATATGTTAATTCTGACCCTGCAGTCAAGTGCAAACTCCATTTGTCATTTTGAGTGAACATCAGAAGGTATCTTGTTTCAATCATGGAAAGATGTCCTGTGCTGCACTTTTCACATGTCTCTTTAAATAGATTTTTATTGATATAAGGCCTTTGCGTCATTTGGAGCGACCACTCATCATGTGGCATGACCAGTAATAGGAATAACTGTATTAAATTAAAAATAAAACATCTAATTTCTGTGGCTGAAATTTGAATCACTGCTACAGTATGTTTACAGTATGGAAATTAATTTACATTTAAATCATGGTTGCACCACATGGCATTTTTTAAGGCTATGCCCAATTCTTTGAGATAAAAAACACTAAAATCACTTAATTTTAAATTTTAATATGAATTTATGTGTACACAACATTCTTAATGTTTAAGCAATTAAAACAGATATTTATTTTTTGTATTTTAAAATTGGCCTGTCAAAAATCCTTATACGTCAATCAGATTTTCAATGAGGCCTCTAAGTTTTGAACCTCACCATATGCATGGGGTCCCAGGCAAGAGGTAACTATAGGAGCAGTAGGACAGTAGGAGCCTTGATCTTATGGCCTATTCATACACTTGACATGTAGCCAGGAAAACGAATGAGAAACTGTAAGTCTGCAAGACTGCCATGTGCTTGCCGGTTCTGACAGCAGGGGAAACATTGATAAATGCTCCACCTCCTGTCAGAGCATAACATGAACATGTCAGTTCACCAAGTCCGGCTTCAGCCTGAATTAAAAACGCAACATATTGCATCAGGGTACAGCTCTAGGCAGACAATCTAGTTAATTATTTAATTACACAGTTGCACATGTACTGTACTGTGCTGTGTTGTGCTGTTCACAAAAAAAGCATATTACATCACAAAAACAAATGTGTTTGCATTAATAGAGAAACAGAAACATCATTTCCACACATAGCAAAACTCTGACTCACTGATGCAAACTCTGACTCACTGATGCACAAGGTAGTACTGTAAATAGATACCTACACTGTTCCATATCTATAATAACTCTGCTTATCTCCACGGGAACAACCATGATCATATCGTCAATAAAAAGACCTCCTACTGTAGCAGCTGTAGGAGTCTGGGTCTGTACATCATCACTGGTGAACTGCGAAGGGAAAACATTAGGGAGATACGCTTCGAAATAGCATGGTAGATTACAGGATAACATATTCAGATGCCTCATCTTTCAGTCCTTTTATTGTTACGACACTAAGCTCTCTGTTTGATCATAGTCAAATGACTGAGCACAGTATCTTAAGGGCAAAACTAATAGCAGCATATAGCTGAGTGAGCTGTACTATTATCAGAAAACCATAAAACACACAGGCTGGAAACCGTACAAAGGAGGTCCAGAAAGTAAATGGCGGTCAAGATATAAAAATGCCACTGGACGGATTATGGCTGCCATTTGCTTTCTGGATCTCCCTTGATACAGTACGCTGTAATGAACTGTTAGGATGGCTTAAAGGATAACTGGCAAACACCTGCCAGTACCCTTCTCACCTAGGACACAGCCTATATTCTGTTCTGCCCTCAGGCAGATGCTACAGATTGCTTTGCACTAGAACTTCCAGCCACAAATACAGTTTTTTCCACAGGCCATTTCCATCTTTAACAGCTAGCATACCCATTATTCTACCTGTTTTTGTAGTTTAGTGTAGTTATGTTTCTTTATACCATTGTAGTCCAGTTTATCTTATTAAATGCACTTTATCATTGTTAGCTTGCTTTGAACAGCAGCTATAATATAATCATTGCTGTTAATAGTGTTCAACGTTTGTTTGAATACACCATTAACTATCTGCATGACTTTTACTGTACATTTTACTAGGGCTGCCCTCGACTAAAGATCTTTCTGGTTGACTAGTAGTCGTTCATTTTAAGCATTAGTCAACTATTAGTCGCATGTTTATTAATAAACCATATAAATCATAATAATGAGCCTTTAAATGAATACATACACAGTCTAATAAGCACTAAAGTGCACACACAAAAAAAGCTTGTGACAGTGCACCGGCAGATATGATAATTATGAATGTCCCAGGGAAAAACAGCAAGGAGACTGCATTAATGTTTTAATAATTTATTGATAAACTAGCGCTTTCTTTGTTTTTGGCTTCAAAGATGAAGTCTGCGACACTGACCTTCACAGTAGTGATGCGCCTATGTGCATATTTCATTCTGATTACATAATCTGAAAATACTTGTTTTCTTTTTGAATTGGTTCTTTTAAAAGTAGACATTTCGCTCTCTATAGATATATTTTTTCATGTCTGTAAGGCAAGGAGTTTCAGAGTTCCGCACTCATGTTCACAGAGACTGAGACGGCAGAAAGCACATTTGCTTTAAAGGGGTCATCGGATGCCCATTTTCTACAAGTTGATATGATTCTTTAGGGTCTTAATGAAAAGTCTATAATACACTTTGGTTAAAAATTCTCAATAGTAGTGTAAAACAACACCCTTTTGATCCTGTTCTGGTCGAGGTTGCTTTAAATGTTAATGAGCTCTGCTCGCCCCGCCCCTCTCTTCTCTCTGTGGAGTGACAAGCCTGTTTACTTTAGCCATATTTAGCTGCTAAACTTGCTAACTAGCATGTTATTAGGAAAGACGGATATATGTAGATGGGGAGTCGCATTCCCTTCACAAACAAATGTAATCCACTGCATCTTCAGCAGCTCAGATGTTGGGAGTAAATGACGACCACTATGTTATTACATCCAGCAACACAACACCTCAATTGCTCAATTGAAGATATTCTTGTCTAACTTACATCCCTGCTCCGGCATCGAAACAATGGAGGTGGACTGTTACAGCTGATTTAAGGCGGGTCTGAGGTAAGACGCTCATGTCAATCAACTATTGAGGGAGCACCTCTGACGCCACACCGACAGGCATCTGAGAATGGCTCGATTTGAAAAAGGGGATATTATTTTTACAGATTAATTAAAAACCACTGCATGGATTTTAATCATTATAGGGTAGATTTGTACAAACACTGCCAACACACATTAATATTCAAACAACATGTAAAAGTGAACTGTGCATCCGATGACCCCTTTAATTATTTTACAAAAGCGCAACGTTTCTTTGCACACCAATAAACGTAGAGTCTTTACAGATTCGAAAGATGTATTACTTTTATCTGTATGACCAAGAATGATAAAGTATTTTAGGAGCAAGTGACCACACCGGCGCCTCCATCTGTCATGCAGTAAGTGCGCTACTATTCAGCTTCCACACTCCGCACACACACATAAATAGCGCACGTTTTTCTAGGTTAACATTAGATTGAGCAGCTGTGTAAAGTTGCTACTACATACATCTTTCAGATAAAAAGCAATACTTAAGGTCGATAAATGACAGGCGAGCGTTTGGATGTCCTGTATGATGTATTACCACATAAACAAGCCATTAACGATCTGTCCGTCACGGACTGCGCGACTCCGCCACTTCCTGTGGATTTTAATTTTTTTTTTTCTAAGTGACTAATAAAATTTTGGTTGACCAAGCCTCTTCTGGTCGATTCCTTGATGAATGAAATGTTAAAAAGAACAGTATTTATTTAAAATAGAAATCTTTTGTAACAGTATACACTACTGTTCAAAGTTTGGGGTCAGTAAATTTTTGATTTCTTAGCTTTGCATCACAGAAAAACATATATTTTGAAGTAATTAAAATAAAAAAAACTGTTATTTTAAATTGCAATATTTCATAATAATATTTTTAATATTTTTGATCAAATAAAGTATTTTTGATCAAATAAATGGAACATTGATGAGCATTAGAGACTTCTTTAAAAAACATTTAAAATCTTACTGATCCCAAACTTTTGAACGGCTGTGTATACTTAACGCACATCTGTACACAAGTCTCAGTTTCGGTATTCTAAAATTCTAAAATTCCTTGTGTGCTTTTGCAAATGTTTTGGTGATAAAAGCTCATTCGGATTCTAAATAAATATCAAATAAATAAATAATATAAATTAAATAAATTAAATAAAATATAAATAAATAACATTTAATTTAATATTATTGTATTAATTATATTATTATTATTTATTAAAACATTTGCTAAACTTTAATAAATATAAACAAAATAATAAATAAAATTACATTTTAAAAATAAAATTGTAATGTCACACTTTAAAAGAGAGAGAACAAAAAAATAACTTTCGAAACGGAAAAAATAATAAACCCTCCAAAAACCCCAGCAATCTATTTGATTCAAACACCATCACATCAGGAGCAAATCACATCACACATTCACAGTGCATTTAATTTAAAGTCTGAAAAATCACTTGCTTAAAACCCTACAGCGAAATGAAGTGAGAGAAAAAGTAAAAGAGCTTCTATGCCATTAACGAACTGTGCCCTGTGGAGTCTCTCATTACAATCTGGCTGAAAATCTTAGAATTAGTAATTGAGCAAGCTGTGAGGTCCACTAACAAATGAAAAAATATCTAAAGTCAATCAGAATGTCTCACATAATCCATCAACATCTGGCCATAACAATACATTTACATAAATATAAACGCACACTGAACCTCTTCATCTTTATCTATTTAAGCAGCGTATCTAGACATAAGTTGGACATATAGATAACAGGGTCTTGGCAGCCAGCCATGCAAAAGCCAAAATCAAGACACTTTTTCACTTCTTAAACATGCCCAGCAGGGCAAGGTGTAATATTGCAGTTTGGGTGTTTTTTTATTTGCTACTACCAAAATAGATCTAATTTAAAGGAGAAGTCCACTTCCAAAACAAAGATTCACATATGATGTACTCACCCACATCCAAGATGTTCAAGTCTTTCTTTCTTCGGTCGTAAAGAAATTATGTTTTTTGAGAAAAACATTTCTGCATTTTTCTCCATATAATGGACTGATATGGTGCCCCGATTTTGAACTCAAAAAAATGCAGTTTAAATGCGGCTTCAAACGATCCCAGCTGAGAAAGAAGGATCTTATCTAATGAAACGAACGGTTATTTTCATTAAAAAAATACAATTTAAATACTTTTTAATCTCAAATGCTCATCTTGCCTTTCTCTCCCTGAATTCTGTGTATTCTGATTCAAGATAGTTAGGGCATGTCGAAAAACTCCAATCGTGTTTTCTCCCTCAACTTCAAAAATCATTTCAAAATCATCCTACATTGCTGCAGAAGTTGCTGCAAACACCCTTAACAAAAAAGGTAAAACAGCGATATAGGACAATTTTGAGGGAGAACATGAGATGGGAGTTTTTCGACATACCCTAACTGTTATGAACCGGAACAAAAACAGTCCAGCCAGAGCAAGACAAGACGAGCTTCTGGCACTGAAAAGTATATAAATTGTATTATTTTTATTAAAATAACCGATCATTTCTTTCTCAGCTGGGATCGTTTCCAACCGCATTTGGGATCGTTTGAAGCCACATTTAAACTGCATTTTGGAAGTTCAAAATCGGGGCACCATATCAGTCCATTATATGGAGAAAAATCCTGAAGTGTTTTCCTCAAAAAACATAATTTCGTTACAACTAAAAAAAAGAAAGACATGAACATCTTAGATGAAAAGGGGGTGAGTAAATTATTTGTAAATATTTGTAATGTTCTCCTTTAATGAACAGTGGTTACAACAATACTGTTGCAATGATGTCTGTACGTAAGTGTAGCATTTAACGTAACAAACTTGCATAACCTCTAATTTATCCTGATCTATCTGGAAGTCTGCCTACTCACATCTATCAACCACTGTGCCTATATTATGTTTATTAACCTTTACAGTTCAGTGTGGCTTAAAAAAAATTTGTAAAATAACTGGTACACATACATGCAGGTGACTTTACAGAACTTCTTGTCATGCAGTGAGACAGATCATATGAAGCATGGCAAGCATGACTAAAATAACCCTGACATTTCTACTCAAAATGTCACATATTTAGGGAGACTCAAATATATACATGTACTTTTTACTCTTCTGTGTGTTTGTCTGGATTAATCACTTGTGATCAGTTCGCCAAAGACGTATTACGTATTACCTTGGTAGCATCTATATGATCCTGGAGCGAATCGATAAACAGGTCTCCCACAGGCTCCCAGGCGTCCCTCACTCCCTCCGCCTGCTCCAGAGCCACAGCCAGCTCCTCCATGGCGGCCTGGATCTGCAGCAGCCTCTCCAGGGTTCGCTCCATGTGCCGGTGTCGGTCCACGCAGCGCGCAGTCAACTTCTCCCACAGGTCACTGGCCACGTTGGCCTGCTTCCACACGGAGCGACTTACATTCAGCATTCGCCGTCGAGGAGAGACTTCTATGATGGAGAGGAGGGGAACAATAGGGAGTAACAGAGAGAATATGAGCCAACAGAGTGAAAACAACAGCACTGATCTCTCCATTATTAATTGCTCCATATGACACAAACACACTCATGATGACATGTGGATGCAGAATTGGGTTGATGGCCTATATGTGAGGAGGCAAATTCTCATCAGGCATTGCAATTTCTAAGCACCTGCGCTGGGTTAATGTGGGTTATAATATGGACATAACAGAGCTGCCTGTCAATATCAAGGTATCTATTTGCATATTTTTTGTGCAGTTTTCGAATACTACATTGAAAAAGATGAATGGAAACACTAAGATGCAAATAATTTTGCACAAATTTGCACCAAGATGCAATAAATTTTGTCTAATTTTCCAGTTAAAATATCTATAAAGAAATGAAGGTTTCTGAGGAAGACGTTCCAGGATTTTTCTCCATTTAGTGGACTTCAGTGAGGATCAAGGGGTTGAAGGTCCAAATTGTAGTTTCAGTACAGTTTCAAAGGATTCTACACGATCCCATTCAAGAAATAAGTGTCTTATCTAGCGAAATGACTGCTCATTTTCCAAAAAAATAAAAATGTATATACTTTTTAACAACAAATGCTTGTCTTGCACTAGCTCTGCGTTCACGACTTTGTTGTCATGTTGGAAAGGTCATGCGTGACATAGGTGGAAGTACCAGTCCAGTATTTAAAGTGGTTTTAAGTGGTCTAAAAGTACACAAATTTGTATTTTTTTTTTTTTTAAATGACCAATCGTTTTGCTAGACAAGACCCTTATTCCTTGGCTGGGATTGTGTAGAGACCTTTGAAGCTGCACTAAAACTGCAATTTGGATCTTCAACCCCTTGACCCCCAATGATTTCCTTAAAAAACTTAATTTCTTTTTGACTGAAGAAAGACATGAACATCTTGGATGACATGGGGGTGAGTAAATTATAAGGAAATTTTAATTCATCCTTTCAACTTCAATGGAAAATTAAACTGAATGGAAACATTGCTAGCAGCAGCTGACTGACTGGTGCAGGACCCTTGTTGTTTTTGAGCCAATCATCTTAGCCCTAAATATCATGTGACTTATTATTCAGGCGCCAGAGGACCACAGTGTCATGACGCTTAGTTAAATGCATAAAAACGGTTCATTATCCGATTTTCATCACTAGGGAACAAACCTTTGCCATCAGGCAACGTCTCCTCGGGCTCCTGAAATGGGTGTTGTGCCAGGAAGGTCTGAGCCGATTCCAACACCGAGTAGATGTAAGGCCCTCTGGATTTGACATCTTCCATAAAAGCCTGCACACAACAACATATGTTTACTAGTACGTCACGCTGACATGATCAAACATCACAGCACAAAAATAAACATGAAAGCAGCCTCACTGACACACATAAACTAGCTCACAGATACTGTGTTGGAGCCCCACAACATCCATCAAACCCTGAGGTGTCAATCTACTGAAATAAACCCACTTTTCCAGCTTTACCTGAGTAGATATTGACAGATTAGGATTGTTCACCATAGTGCTGGGCGGTTTGACTAAAAATCTGTAATTGGTTTTTCATCAGAATACATGAAACAGTTGCAGAACATGTTACATGTAGCATAAGCATTTTTTGATGCAAATTAGACTATAATTTTAAAATGTTAAGCAAAAACAAAACAGTCTGACCTCAGCTTCGTGTATTTATAATACATAAAACATAACTGCATGACAAAAACAGCAAGTGAATAAGAATGAAAATTCACTCTCTGACAGCAGGTGGCGCTTATGTAACGGCAGCGATACAGCGTCTTCATTGGTCACAGCTGTAAACAAAGCAGTGGTGTGCTTTAAAATACTACTTTAATATGCATATACGGAGGTAAGAAGAAAAAAAATACCATCTAAACTTTTAAGACAATCAGTTCCTCTCAGATACACATTCATATAAACCCTCAATATTTAGGATTTTCTTCCTATTTCTTTTTTCACGCATTGTGGACAGTGAGCTTGATTTGCCTGCTACAGTATATTCTTCTCTTTGCATTTTTCTTGAGTGTCTCTGTCTTTTGTTAACGGCTGTTTAAAGTTCCTAGTTAAAGAACTATTTGTGCGTTATTAATAGTTACAAAAGTTCTCCAACCATTAGTGAGAAGTTTATGCTGTTGACAGGGATCTCTTCTCAATTGACCGTTCGCAAACAGCTTGATTGACAGGCGATCTGACCAATCATACCGCCAAATCCACCATTCTGTCGGACAATCAAATTAGACAGGAGAGTAGATTGACTTCGGTGGACTTAAACTTGAAAAATTGTGTGAAATGACATCTTTCTGCTGTTGAAATAAAATACATTCTGATGTTCGTTCATGTTTTGACAAAATTACTAAATTTTAAACCTTGTTTCATACCAGAAGTAACCTGCTCTGAAGTAGCTTGTCTGTTGGCGAGTTGTGAGTTTCCTTTTTGCTCCGCGATGTATTTTTCACTGCATGAGAACATTATGTGTAGTGTGAGAGCGGCATTGTTTGTCATACACTCTTAAAAATAAAGGTGTTTCACAATGTCATAGAAGAACCCTTTTGTCTAAATGGTTCCATAAGAAACCCTTAACATCTGAAGAACTTTTCTGTTTCACAAAAGGTTCTCTGTGGCAAATAAGGTTCTTCAGATTCTAAAAAGGTAAGCAAGAAAAGGTTCTTTAAAGAACCTATGACTGAATGGTTCTATGTGGAACCAAAAATGGTTCCTCTATGGTTCCCGAAGAACCATTTGAAGCACCTTTATTTTTAAGAGTGTAGTAACAGTAACTAAGGAGGGCAGGTTTTTTTTGCGAACGTGCAAAAGCCACGTGTACCGGTTTGCAGTTTTTTTTTTTTAATCCACACTGTGCGTAAATCAAACCGGTTTGCCGTTTGAACTGGTATGTCGCCCAGCACTAATACACCCAAAAATGGAAATTCTGGCATTCATACCTCATGTTGTTCCAAACCTGTATGAATTTCTTCTGTCCATACAAATGAAGGAATTTTAACAGTTTGCATCCATACAATGGAGGTCAATGGGGGCCAAAACAATATTGGACCCAATTTAGATATCATATTCTGTTGTCCACAAAAGTCAGAAAATCATACAGGTTTGGAACGACACTGAGTAAATTAGCCCAGATTTCTTTAGGACTTTTCTAAATGCCTCTTTTTAACATCTAGGGTTCAAAAGAAATCAATTTAGCTTCCTAGTGTACAGACGTGCAGCTCAAACCAGACTTGAACTACAATGTATATCAATCATAGAATAAATTCCCTACTTCTAGGCACCACCTACAGTTTTTCCTCTAATCCCTTATAGTAACTAAGGCGACAGCTTCATTCATTTTAAATCTCAGAGGACTATTACCCCCTCTTTTAAAATCATTTATTTGGATGATCCAACAGTTCAATCCTCTTATAGCATAAAGAGATTACTATTTATTTTATCTCCCATTTTACCCACAGGAAATACCCAGTGTTATGTTATTATGCCGATTATGGATATTCATAAACATGGCTGTGCAACTGCATTTGGAGTCAACCCCAGTAACATGTTCCATGTCCTTGAAACCTCGACCCACCTATTTGGAAATTGAGTTAGTGACCAAGAAACTGTAAGCTAAAATCAAACACTCAAAAGAAGAAATGTACTGCTGGGCTGCTGGAATCAAGAGGTCTCCTGAGGGGTCTTCATGGAAAGCATGCCCTCTTGCCAATGCCTTACTATTTCATGAAATAACCGAGGCCTGAAAATGTTTTCATTCCACTCACTGTGAAACTTTAATAGCAGCTAAACTTCATACTCAAGAGGTCTGCCTTTGGCTGAACAAACCAAAATAAAGACTTAAGATCACACATGTATTAATTATACATTTGTAGGAAAAGCCGCAAGAAATGGATGTTTCTGTCTGGTGATGTCTCTGTTGTTTTCTCAAATAAGTACTTTTAAGTAATGATGGTGTCTACTTAGTGTTCAAAAACTCAGGGGGAACTGATTATAATTTCAGTCTACTTTAGTATTAGGGCAAGCTTCAATATACACACAATTTTTATAGCACACCACATGCCCAATCAATTCAAATCTGTCAACAAACTCAGAAAAATTAGCACAGGGGAAGACAGAAAGAGTCTGATATTAAAACACAGAGGAAGAAATCCACTTATGATCAATAATTTAAATTTCTTAAAACGCTGTAATTCTCCACAGAGCAGCGTATGTGATTTCACTCTCTGCTTTTGTCAGAAAGGTTTTAGGGCGATGTGGCACATTGAGAACGCGAACGTTGTATATTCCAGCGGTGAACTGGAGGAAAAGAGAACAGTTTGTGACAGATGGAATGATTGGGGTGCATGCACATGCATATGTGTATCTACCTATTACATAAAGAGCAAAAAGCGAGCAATAAGGGAGAAATACGCGAGAGCCAAGAAATGGACAGTGAGATACGGGTCTGTTAATTTGGAGGCTGATTTCACAGTGTGTCAGTCACAGAAAGAAAGCGCTTGCTATCTCTCTCTCTTTCTCACTCTCTCGCTCGATCTTTTCTCTCAGTACCCCTCTTTTTCCTGCTTTATTCAGCTGACAGCACTGGAAATTGGTGCTAAGATGGAAGCAGTATCCTGCAGTAGTACAGGGCCAATTACAAGGTGCGTGTTCATCTGGGAGAGCAAGTTCGTGTTTGTGTATTGGGAGAGAAAACCATGTCTGAATGCAGAACATAATGTGTATGCACAGGAGAGTGGTAAATATTTAAGGGGATAGTTCTTTAAAAACTGACATGACACAAAACCACCAGCTTCCCTTGGTTCATGTGAGTTTATGATGTGTGATCTGTGAATGAATCATTGCTTTAACGTGTTTGTATTTCTGCTTAAATAAATATAAAACGTTAACTGACAGCATGATTTGTGTTGAGATTACGTTGACAGAGTCACCTCTGGTAACAGTTTACTCTTAACCGTAATGTAGAAACATGCATTTTCTGTATAGCTGCTTTGAAACGATCTGTGGAAAGAGCTATAAAAATACACATGAACTGAATTTAACTGAATCACTCTTTTCAGTTAGATAACTTCAATAAATCAGGTAATCCAATTCTGAATGATTCATTCACAAATCTGATTCTCAAGTGACTCACTGACTCAGTGATCTGGTTACAATGATTAGTAGCTTACTGGAGGGTAAGAATGTCTGCAAATAATGTAAATTTTGGTATGTTTCTTTACAAAACTTCACAAAAAGTCATAAGAACGATATCTATGCATTTATGCCAGTTTTGAAGCTTTAAAGTAGGGCTGGGTCAAAAAAATATTGATTTCTCGATTTTAATCAATTCTAGTTTTTACACAACAATACTCTTAAATACCAAGAATCAATTAGTCTAGCCTGTTTTTAGTTAATGAAAGGAACATTGTAGTTACCTCCTATCCAAAAAAAAATCACAATAATCTTTAATAATCTTACTTTTGATATGAAACAAAGGCTCAGATTTCAAATTCTGTCCATTTTATTACAGTATGTAAACAATAAGTGCTGTTTTGGTGCTGTTTAATGACAGATCACTGTAGCACCTCAGTTCACGACACGAAATAAACATGAATGAACATCCGAAGGTATGTTAAAAGAAAGAGTAGAATTTACCGAAATCCATATCCTGTCTCATGTAATTGTCCAATCAGTGTTTCAACAGCGCAAAGATATCAATATAACAACTTGCAAACAATGTCACATAACGTCACATTTACCATAGAAAAAACATATTCACTGAAAATATTAGTCAGCTAGATTTCACTAAATATATGCAGCATATAATATATTCATTAGAATTTGTACTGTTCTTCAATATTTAATTTATGTATGAATAAATCCAGTTTTTATGACAGCCATCATTTAAATGTTTATATTTCAAAAAAAAAATATTGGAGTGGAAAGTTAGTAACCTTCATTATTAATTGTAAACTTAGTAACCTTAAACAGTAATGTAGTTCCAACGGACTCTCATGTATATTTTACAACATTAGTTGAGAGATTTCTTTTCCTTGAGAAAATTTGCAATGTTCTATACCTGATATACATCCAAAATAATCAATATTATATCAAACTGAATTTGAATCTAATCAAAAGCTTGTGAACTGAATTGTGAAATTTGTTTCAATACCCAGTTCTACTTTAGAGTTTCCATACCCATTAATTTGCACATTGTAGTCTTCAGAATTTCTCCATTTGTCCTCAAGTGTAGGAAAGAATGTTATACGTAAATTGAAAGAAAAAAAGTGTAAACAAAAGTTGCATCTTAAGCCATTTATTGTGCATGCATCAATTGGTGCCACTATTCTCTTTGTTCTATTTTCAGTGATCCTGCAAGCCTCTTTGTGGTTTATGAACAGAGGGGGGTTCAGATTTCCAATTAACATGTTTCATTCAGGTCTACTTTTGCATCTTGATAATGGATCTAGACTCTTTTTATTAGCTTACAGGTGGGTGGGCCCGAATCTTTAATGTCATTCTGTCTGAACTCCTGCTGCCATATTGCAGTCTTAAATATTGAACTGATTCTGTTATGTTGATAGATAACAAGATTAACCGTGTTCACGAGCAAAGTCAGCAAGAGAAAAGATATGCTAATGTGAGGCAAGACAGCATGAGTAAGTGTGCATGTGTGTTAAGCCAACCTGGTGGAACTCCCGCTGGTGCTGCACCGCTCCGACATCACCACCTATGGGCAGCTGCTCGGACAGCTCCTCGTCTTTAGCTGTCAGCCATTCGATGATCTCCTGCAGGGACAGCTGGAGCTTCCCGCTGTTGTCCGAAAAGGCCTCCAGCCGTACTCTGCCAACACAGCAAACGACAGCCCGCCATAGGGCACGGACCCGTGGTCAAAACTAAGACAGCAGTGAGATCACAGCACTGAAAACCATCCAAAGTCTCAGGACATACTGTTACAGAACCTTGTCACCATTTCTGTTTTATTATTTTTGAGGGTTTTGCTGCAGCAGATGTTTCCTCTCGCTCTACAAAACTTCTATACAGTATATATAAACACATACAGTTAAAGTCGAAAGTTTACATACACCTTGCAGAATCTCTAAAATGTCAATTATTTGACCAAAATAAGAGGGATCATCCAAAATGCATGTTATTTTTTAATAATGACTGATGCTTCAGAAGTAAACATGATGCATTAAGAGCCAGGGGTGTAAACTTTTGAACAGAATGAAGATTTTTTTTATTTTGCCTAAATATCATATTTTTTTTAATTTAGTACTGCCCTTCAGAAGCTACAGAAGATACTTGCCTGTTTTCCAGAAGAGAAAATAAGTTAAATTTACCCTGATCTTCAAATTCAAAAAGTTTTCACCCCCCGGCTTTCACCCCCTCCCCAAAGAATTTGTGGTGCCTGAAGGATTTTTCTGAAGAACAGTGGGCAATTTTTTATTTAGTACTTACAATAACTAAATAAAATATAGCATGCATTTTGTATGATCCCTTATTTTGGTAAAATAATTAACATTTTGCAGATTCTGCCAGGTGTATTTAAGCTTTTGACTTCAACTGTACATATAGGTGTGTGTGTAGACATAGATATACACACACAAACCTAGGCATCTCCAACCTAGGCACGTCAAAAGAAGAGTTATGCATACTGAAGAGCATAACACATCTCCATGACGTCCCAGCATGTAATGAAACAGGAAAGCACGTCTCAACCCATTGCCCTGCATTTACGTGGAGGAACTCATGGGATGAAATCTTATCTGTTTGCTGGAATCACATTTTCACAAGGCAATAAATAAAATATAAAGCAAGTCATTTAGCCACCTGCCCACATAGACTGGAATTGTTTTAGAGACAGGATGGTTCTGTCAGCATCCCACCTGATGCTGCAGAGAATTAAGAGAGAAGAACCTTGTGTTGCAAAAAACCCCAGTGTCCCAGCATGCAGCAAACACTCACAACTGCATTATTTTGAGCCCATTATGTGGCACTCAAGAGTTCTGTCAAAGCCTAGGGAATGCAGGAAGAAAATAATAACTAAGACAAAAGGATTAAAAAAACAAACAAACAAGTGTGACACTTTATGCTAGGGAACAAAAATCAAATGTACAAAAAAATATGCTGTTTGCATAACTAGGGAATAATTGTAAAAATAAGCAATGCATTACAAAGCTAATGCTAATGCAGCGAGGAGTGCATTAAGTCCATGTACCATTTAGCTCCAGGCCATTTAGGTTGGTCGCACGATGGTTGTGTGATTTTACAAGACAACTGTAGGACATTCACCTATTTGTGTCACTACAGTGGTTTTTTTTTTGTATTTGAGATCATGAATTCATTTCCTTCTTGCAGTATTTGCTGCATGCTGTCTACCTTCCATTTTAACAAGATGCTCAGCCTTTGCTGATAAAAAAGCGGCCTCACAGCATGATGCTGCTTCACTGTAGGTATGGTGTTTTTTGAGATGTGGGCAGTGTTAGATTTGCAGCACATACACAGCTTTGAATTCTAGATAAAAAGCTTTATTTTGGGCTCATCTCTGCAATATTTTCCTGGGTCACCATTATGTTTTTTGGCTCCAGGTGTGATTGCATGGGTCTTATTGTGCTCCTTTTGTGCCATTCTCCCAAACAGGTTATAAACTGGGTTTCAATCTGCATACTTTTATGCTCATTTTGGAATTTCACATAAAAATGCTGGATGGAAACTCTTGCCTTATGGTAAAAGGAAGCTACAATGAAAACAATTACTACCAAGCTGGACCATTACAGCACCACACAGTGGGACACCACCATTATTTTAGCATGCAATGCAGGTTAGATACTGAGTAAATGAACAATTAGGCTTGACCTTTGACCTAGCCGGGCCTTTTCCAGTTACCCTACCATCACTAATCTCGCATAGCCAGATCTTCAGACTGACCATGGCTGCTTTGAATGGCCAAGGCCCGCCCAAGAGGCCATACGACTGGTAAACCAACCAATCACGTTCACGTTTTGTGCTTTGTCATGTTTAGGGATTTGGAAATGCCCCCACAATAACAGACTGGTGTGTAAATCTATTGAGGTATTTTAAAGATTTTGTGCTGCGAACTTATACATATTTCACATACTTCTGAAAATCCAACGTTTAGTCAATCATAAGCGTTCATCGTCAGAGTTGTAAACACGACAGCTTTCTTTTTTTGTGAGGGGGTTTGGCATTACAGCTTCTTTGTTTCCAGTTGGAACACACACACATCTCCCGGAAATCCTGTATAATTCAATAATTGACGACTTCGAAACTCCTGAAGTATTTCCACTTCTTGTGTGTTGTATGCATCAGATGTTTAGCCAATGGACTTTGGACAGTGTTTAGCCACACTTGGTTAAATACAAGCTAATGGTGAACTATGTAATTTCTGTATCAAAAGAGTCACTAAGTGAAATCAGAAACACATTCAAACAATCTGAAAAACAAAATTACTAAATAAATTCGTAGATGCACCAAAAAGCGTCAAAATCCATCAAAAAATCATGTTTTTCTTAAAGTCATTTGACTGAATAATTTGCTCAAACAAATTTACACAACAGTGACAAATGGGATGGAAACAATTCACAAATTGTTTTTTTTTTTTTTTTTTTTTAACCTAAAATCGCAATAAGAATGGGTCTTATATGAATGGTTCTCATCCAGGAGATATTAAAGATATTAAAACAAATGTAACTTAAAATGGTAGAAAGAAAGAAAGAAAGAAAGTTATTTTTTTTTCCTTCAGTAACTTTTGTTTGTAATAAGGAACACACAGTTCTGGAATCACAGCTGTGGTTAAATAATTCACCTATATCAGAACTCCTACTTTCTGAGATTTATTTTTTTTTTAAAAAACTGAATTTAAAATGTTGAGAACCACTGCCTCATATGTGCAACCTGAAAGGTTCATTCCTTGCTACTGAGCCCTAAAGACCAAATCAAAGATTTGAGAATGGTGTCGCCTAAGGATCTGGACCAGTACCCAAAAAGCAGCAGGTACAGACTCCAGCAATCCTGAAATCTATGAGCTTTCATTATTGTGCCCTTGAGCAAGACCCTAGGTTGCTCCAGCGGGACTGTCCGTGTAATACGAAGCCCCTTTGGATAAAAGTGCCTGTTAAATGACAAAGTAAAAAGACAGTGATTGCTGGCCCCAGTGTTCTCACAAATCGACCTCTGGTTCACACAGATTGTTTTGAGAGATGACTTTTTTCAACAGGGCTAGTTAAATGTAGCCTCCACTTAGTGATAATTGAAGCAACAGTGTCCACCGGGACATCCAAACACTAATGTGCTTGTTATTTTTAATCATTCGCAGATAGAGGCCAATTGTCAGGCAACCATGTGCTCATTAGGACAACACAGGCAGATATAGAAAACGAATGCAAATATATTTTCAATTTAATTTAAAGAATATTCTCCAACAAAACAAAGCCATAAAAAATAATTAATTTGCAGTTTCAGTGCTCACGTTCTCAATGGAAATGAAAGAAATTGTTACTATATACTGCATAATTATAGAACAAGAGGAGAGGTATGATGAAAAGAGAGAAGCCAAATAGGAGACCTGCTTCACCTGTTCGGACCTCTATTGTAGTGAAGGAGGGTGGGCACAGCGCTCTCTATAATGATGTGTTATTAGACTCAATAAAGGCAGCCAGGCTGCAGACATTTCATTAGAGAGCCTGTGTATTCTATAGTTGCCTGAAGGCTCCTTCATCATACAGACAAACACAAACAAGCACACACACCTTCTCCAATGGTACGCAGTGGATAAATAAGCACACACATAAACAAACACAAAAGAATTGAACCCGGGGAAAATGCCGCTCACCCAACTGCTACTATCAAAGGGTCACAGCTACAGCAAGCTGTAGATTTTTGTGCTATTCATGTCAAAGATCAAATGAAGCTCCTGTCTGTGTGAGTTTAATGAGTTCATGTAGCATTTCTATTCAGCGGTGATGGGTTGAGCTTACTTAGAATAGGAAAGCTGGAGTTCTTGAGAAAGGAGTTATTTTTTTCACATGGCTAGCCTTCAGCTATAATTGGCACACGCTGCTTTTGATACTCTATTACAGGTGCATGTGTGCTTGTTGTAGCTTTGTTACAGGTACATGTATATTAAGCACAAGTATAAAAAGTCATTGAACAATGTTAAAGGAGTAGTTCACTTCCAGAACAAAAAAGTACAGATAATGTACTCACCCCCTTGTCACCCAAGATGTTCATGTCTTTTTTTCTTCAGTCATAAAGAAATTATGTTTTTTGAGGAAAACATTTCAGGATTTCTCTCCATATAATGGACTTCTATAGTGCCCGCGAGTTTGAACTTCCAAAATGCAGTTTAAATGACACTTCAAAGGGCTCTAAACAACCCCAGCTGAGGAAGAAGGGTCTTATCTAGCGAAATACACAGAGTTCACGCAGAGCTACACAAGACGAGCAGGTTAAAAAGTATATAAACTGTAATTTGTTTTTTTTGTTTTTTTTTAAAATAACCAATCGTTTCACTAGATAAGACCTTTCTTCCTTAGCTGGGATCATATAGAGCCCTTTGAAGCTGCATTTAAAGGGACACTCCACTTTTTTTACCATGGGTGCAGCAGGCGCAATGATATTAAGCAGCAATAGGCTGAAAATAGGCTAAAAAAATAGGCTAACTTCCGTCAACATAACCAACGTGACCACCTGCTTGCACAGGGAGACAATTTTCAGGCGCTGCGTAATATCATTGCGCCTGCTGCACCCATGGTACGGCAGCAAAGTTCCCTTGATTATTACGCCAGAATTAGAGTATAGTTCCTAGTCATATCGGCCTAGAAAATCGCAATTTATCATTTTTCTTCGGTCTTAGTACACGATGTAACTACAGAAGAGTCAAGTTTTAAATAAGAAAAATATCGAAACTTTTTGTTCATTTTTGAGCGAGATGCTAACGGTCTAATCTGATTCAATGATCTATGCTAAGTAATGCTAAAAGTGCTACCGCCAGACCCGGAGAACGGCTGAATGGATTTGAAAACGTAAAACTCAACTGTTTAACTCTAGGGGAGTTGGAAAATGAGCCTATTTTCAAAAAAAGTGGAGTGCATTTTGGAAGTTCAAACCCACAGACACCATAGAAGTCCACTATATGGAGAGAAATCCAGAAATGTTTTCCTCAGAAAACATAATTTCTTATCGACTGATGAAAGAAAGACATGAACATCTTGGATGACAAGGGGGTGAGTAAATTATCTGTACATTTTTGTTCTGTTTTTGTTTTGTTCAAGTGAAGTTCTCCTTTAAAATTATCAATGGATGCAAGTGCTATAAATGCAGTGGGGTCTAAACGATGCATTAAGAGCCAGGGGGTGAAAACTTTTTGAATTTAAAGATCAGGGTAAATGTAACAAATTTCGTCTTCTGAGAAGCATGTAAGTGTCTTCTGTAGCTTCTGAAGGGCAGTACTAAATAAAAAAATATGATATTTAGGCAAAATAAGAAAAATGTACACATCTTCATTCTGTTTAAAAGTTTTCACCCCCAATCAGTGAGCATTAAAAGCTTCTGTAATAGTTGCATATGAGTCCCTCATCATATGTCACTGTTGGAAAGGGTTCAAAAATGCTGGAAAACAAAAGAACTTGTGAAACCTGAAGGATTTTTCTGAAGAACAGCAGGCAGAACAAACAAGGGACTCATGAACAACTATCACTAAAATAACAGCACTGGATCATTTAAGTAACAACACTGTATTAGGAATCAGATGTACGTAAACTTTTAAATTAGGTCATTATTATATTTTTAACTATTATTTTCTCATGTGGACTATATATAAACTTTTATCTTTTATGCGAAATCTTCTTCAGGTCAATACAAAATAAAAAATAACATTTATCTATGATCCCTCTTATTTTTGTAAAATAATTAACATTTTGCAGATTCTGCAAGGTGTATGTAAACTTTCGACCTCAACTATATGAATGTAGCCAGAGAGACTTGGCACAAATATGGGCTTGTACTCATATTGCTGTAATTCCATTCACTGAATGCACTCATAACTTTTTTTTCACTTCTTGTTAGGTTTAGCCCCTTGACACATTAGACTAAATCAGAGCAGTTCCTGCATCCAGCACTGTGAGTACAGGGGACACATCTGCCCCTTTATGCTCGCCAGAGTATGATCTGTCCTGTACAGTCAAGCCCCTGTGCTACTAATTCACTGATCCACAGCAAGATCGCAACACCTCACACCTGTGCCATGTTTGAGCATTGCACAGCACCTCTCTGCCTCACTCGCCATCACAGATATAGTACATTACATCCAGTAACCCATCCTGCACATACCGCTGGGTTTCTGCAGCCCTTCTGAATCCCTAGACTTAGACCATCGATCATCTCATCTCTCTTTGAGGCTTTATGGGGATTCCTCCAAAAGTCACAAAATCAAACAATGCCTCTGCTGGACAAGCATCCAAATCCTGTGGTCCTTTTTACAAAAAAAGGAAAAACAAATAAAAACCCGAAGGAATCAGGGGAGGGCAATATTATAGACCTCCTCACTTGGCTCCAGGTAGCAAACTCGGGTTAACAAATGGAGATTAATGGAGGGCTTTTAATGGAATGAATTGCAGCGCTGAGATGGCACATGTTGGAAGCATCTGGATCGGTTCTGTTGCGGGAGCTTGGATGGCATGTTAGCGTGGGCTGGCTGCGACTGCTAGTGAGCATGGAACCAAACAGGTGACAGCTGTGCACGGTGCTCTGGCAGTCTTGTAACGTGCTTGTTCGATATGAACCATCAGGCATGATGGCTAGCGTTGGGTATAGTAATCAATACCAGTAGCCAATGAGGAGATACTTTTACAATGCTCACACATGGCAGGGACAAAGCTAGCCATTTTTGAGGACCATTCATGCCTTTTCAGAGCCATCTGTCCTGAATTATTTTTACAGTTATCTATCTAGCAGACATTTTAAACAAGGCGACGAGGACAAGAGAAACACAAGCAGATTCAGGTGCTTGTATCGAAAGCAATTTAGAGTAGATTTAACCCAAGTTAATAGGTCAGGTCCAAAACATTTGAGTTTGGCTTTTTTTTTTTAATAGTTTTAACTACTTTTGAATTTCTCGGATTATCAGTCGTCAAAGCTCTGTAAATATTGGTCACAGACATAAAGATTTACTTCAAATTTCACCAAGCTGGTTACTTACTAAAAACTTCCACAGATCGTTTCACGCCATTTCAAGTCTTATTTTGATGTAACATAGTGATTATATCTATAAGTGTGTAAGTTATTTACTTTTTTAAATTAGCCTTCCCATTAATGCCATTATATTGTTCATTTAGACTGATTCGTGAACGCAGAACGCGCATGAACACAAGAGGCGGGATTTATCGCATTAACCAATCACAGCCGAATCAGTCATATCCAATCATATCGTGATGGAGGCATTGCCTCCTTTCATGTGACTTTCCCCCATTCATTCTTAATTATCACCCACCAACTCACTGCATGCTTTAGGGGGTCTGATAAAACGGCGAGAGAGATGCGGATTCCCGCTGTAACTTTACCTGCTGGTGTTGGACAATGTTTCTGTAGAAAAACTAGTTTTATACACGGTTTAAGGTTATATTTTGTAATGTTGGCGTAGTTTTATTTTTGAACTTTTGATATTTTGAGAAGGCACTGCTTCCCTCGCTCAGAGAAAATAGCCCTGGTACAACTTGTAATGCCCAGCGATAAATAAAATTAAATATAGCTCCAAGCAGTGATTACGGGGGTTCAAGTGCTTTAAGGCATTTAAGCACATAGGAAAAAGACATTACATATTATTACCACATATTATTTATCAACCCTGTAACCAACTAAATCAATAATTTAAAAAAACATTTTTAACAAATACAGGTAATTTGCCATAGAAAAAATTATGTTTTTTTTAATGTTTATGGCTGTTATAGCAGCAGCTGTGGTCCAATCTCCCTAAAACTTTGCATGCTTGTTTAGAATCACCTGTCACATGTGCTCACAAGGTTTCGTGAAATTTAAGTTTTTGTTTAGGCTTTATAGGTTTTTGGGTAAAATTGAACAGGCCCCTTTTTCTAAAAGACCTATAGCTTCCCAAAGGGTAAATTTCAACATTTTGTTTTGATAATTATTGACCTAGAGAGTCCAGGGAATTGTACTGCAGTGTTTTTTCCAGACTAAGTGAAAAACCTAGGACTTGTTTACAAAAGTAAGATTTTCACATCTTCTCAAGCATTTAACTAACAGTTTGATTGACAGCAGTGGTTCTAGAGGCAAACCTGTTCATAACGAGGAGGTCTATCGTATGATATGAATATTGTGAGCATATGTGAAAAACTGTGCAATATACAATGATTTACGCCCTTAAAAATGCGATATTCCCCTTCCAGTGGCCGATTTCTTTCAAATTTCTTACAAGCCTTTAGGGCCATGAGGAAAACAGGCCCACTGAGTTTCGTTCCAATTGGCCTCCATTAATCTTGTCTAATAGGTGCTCAAAGTTCATCAGCCTATAGCGGACATGCTTTTTGAGATACGCAAATGTCCTTATAGACGCTTGTGGCACTTTGGACCAAGGCCGTGCGTAGTGATTTTCATGTCGATAGGACAAACGGTTGCTTTTTTCCCTCTTATAGCACCACCAAGTGGCCAAACTCCACGTTTTTTTTTCATGCGACCTCAGATTCAGCTCTTACATATGCGTCATGAGTTTGGTGCAGACATCTTATTCCGTCCAAAAGTTATAGCCATTTTAGTAAAGGCAGCCCTGCCACTTTCAAAAATTTTTCTTTGCAACGGAGAGTCAAAAGTTCAAGTTCAAGTTCGAAAGTTTTTTTTTTTATTATTTATATTCACTCTCCAGAGAATCTTCCTGCACTGGTTTGGTTCCAATCAGGTGAAAAATCTAGGACTAATTTTCAAAAGCACTTTTTTCAAAAAATGCTAAATACCCGGAAATTTATTCCAAGGGTGACAGACAAATCCGAGGCATACGTTTTGTCCGGTGTGAGCCAAGGATTCCAACGACATAAGACACGAGCCTGCGACAAACGGTTTTTGATCGCTGTAGCGCCCCGTCTGGCCAATTGGGGTGAGCCTTGGTGACATTGTAGACGGTGTGAGTGCTACCATCCCTCAAAGTTTTAGATCTCTATGACTTACGGTTTGGTCTGCCCGATCATTTTGACATGGAGACTACTTGGCCACTCTAACAATTACAATAGGGTTTCAGCACTGCGCACTTGAACCCCTAATTCTAATACTTTAAAAACTTTAGGCTGATGCAGATAGCAGCGAATAGACTAGCCACTGATATGTGCACTCTGATGACATATGCAAGATGATCAACAAACGTAGAGGCACTAACCTTACAGATTAAAGCACAATAGGACCAGATAAAACTAGATAAAACTCGCTAGTTAAAATCTGGCTCTTTGGTCATGTTACATGATAACCATCAGCGAGGGGCTGCTTCACGGATCAGCGAATAACTAAACGCTAAAGATAAGAGTGATGTGCCTGGTGCCTGGTATCCTTTCTCTTTCATTTGTGTTTCCATTTCAGAAACGTTGCCTAAGGCTCAGGGCGCCATTCTCTTTGAGGCCTGTCCTCTCAACGACACAAGCCTCGAAATACAACGCTGAATGAAAAGAAGGGGTGGGATATTTGTCTGCAAGCACAGATCCTCAGACGCAATGAAGCCATTGGCTAAAAAAGGTGATGGTGCCATGGGAGAAATGAGCCTTACAATTCAGCATCGTCTGTCTCGCCTCTTTCATTACCCTACATTCTGTTTATAAGACACAGTTAAGCAAACACAATGGGCTGCTGCACAGGCCCTTGCATGCATACAAATAACGCACCTGTATTATCAGCCAGTTCCATATATATCATTGTGTATGCATAAACACTCCATTGGAACGCGCCGTTGGAATATTTCATGTGAGCACTGAGACGCAAAAAGGAATACATTTCCTCCAAGAGAGCTTTAGATATGCATCCCGCACAGACATTTGCGTATTCATATATTCACTAACATCCAATAAAGCCCAGCTTAAAGCATAAATTATCTGTGGGAGACATGTGTACGTAAGTTTTTAAGGCCAGATCAGGGCAGGTCTCAGGTGGGACTAAGCAGATATTTGACTTTAACAAGACTTGTCAGGAAAGCCACAAGTCTGAGTTACCTCACTGTACGAGTAAAAGAGAGCTAAACTGAAGGAACCTGAGACTATGTCTGATGGCCAACCGTATCATTAGCTTCTCCGAAACTTGTGCCAAGTTAGGGATGATGAGTGCCGCCTAAGTGCCTGGCAGCCTCTCCCAGTGAAAATTTGATTCAGCCTTACTACAATTTCTCATTTCTCTAAGGGGGCCCATGCTGTTGGTTGTTTATGTCAATGCATGATTATTATTTCCTCAAAGAGTGCCGGAGCAGAGAATGCAACTGTATCAGCAGTGCATTGTGTCTACCCAGCAAAAGAGAGCGATCCGCTCTGCCCCACGTTGATAGATGAGCACGCCGGACAAGCTTTATTTGATTTAATCCCTACAAACATAGCCGGGTAGACTTGTAGTTAATAATTCATGCACTTCGAAATCCCTTTTGACTCGTTCGTTCATTAGGGTGTCTGAATAGTGGGTTTATTTGCAAAGCCTAGCAAGAAACTCAAAACACTACAGCGTACCTCTCACAAAAATTTCCTTTTTTTTTTTTTTTTTGTTGCTCTTCATCTCTGGTCCCATGTCATGACGCAACTGATGTGGGTTCCTGCAAATGTATGAGGACTGAACAACTGTCTGGTACAAACACAAATATGTGCATTTCAGCAAAGTTAGAAAAGGCTGTGTTTACAGCTGGCTGCAACACATTTCGAAAGTTCCTCATAATGAGTAGACTATGTCAGAATATGAGCTGAGCTCAAAATAATCCTGCTGAAAAGACCAGCACCAATTTCTGTGCTGGACCAGACTGGTTCCATTTTAAAAAAAATTCCATTAACCATTGCATGCAATTTTCTGCCACTGTGGACAAACAACCCACCAAAACATAGTGACAGTGTTTCCTCCACGTTGATCACAACACTGTTGCCGAATCTACAACTGAAACATAAAACAATCTGTTTAGTCAGATTCACAAACAAATGAACATATGACAGTGTATTGAATTATTAAAACAATTAGGATTTGTTTTTTTTTATAAATTAATTAAATTATTTCTAATCACTTAGTATTCTTCTTTTATTTATATTTTATATACAATTATTTAATTACATCTATGCAGCCTCTAAAAAGTCTGTAAATGCACTTATACCTTGTTTGTCATATCTATTAAAATGATTAGGGGTGGGCAATATGACCAAAATCTTACGTGTGACCCTGGACCACAAAACCAGTCTTAAGTAGCACAGGTGTATTTGTAGCAATAGCCAAAAATACATTGCATGAGTCAAAATTATAGATATTTCTTTTATGCCAAAAAGCATTAGGATATTAAGTAAAGATCATGTTCCATTAAGATATTTTGTAAAAATTTCTACCGTAAATATATCAAGATTTAAGTTTTGATTATTAATATGCATTCCTAAGAACATTTGGACAACTTTAAAGGTGATTTTGTCAGTTTTCTGATTTTTTTGCACCCTCAGATTCCAGATTTTCAAATAGATGTATCTCATCCAAATATTGTCCTATCCTAACAAACCATATATCAATGGAAAGTTTATTTATTCAGCTTTTATTCAGATGATGTATAAATCTTAATATCCAAAAAACTGATATCCTTATGACAGGTTTTGTAGTGCAGGATCACATATACTCATATATGAGCAATTTTATTTCACAGTAACAATTTATTTTATGATATAGTTATTTTTTGCTTTAAATAAGGTCTTTATGAAATCAATTTTCTACCACAGAAATTACAAAATTCTTGTCAATATCACAAAAAACGAATACTAGCCTAATAAAAGTAAACATTCATAAAAAATAAAATAAAAAAATAAGAATAAGAAACTAATTACAAGCAGTAGGCCAAGGAACTACAATACTATACATACGTTGTATAAAGTAATCAAATGTGCAAAAACACTGCATATTCTTCCCTGTGTAAATTAAATTCATATTTCTTTTTATTGAAGTTACAAAAGTGATTTAGTGAAGAACAGCAAGAGTTTTTTTTCTTTTGCTGTTTGATTAACATGAACAACTGACCGCAGAAATGTTAGACTGCTGTCACTTTAAGAGCTGCCCAGATCCAATAGACTGTTACACATGTGTTTTCTGTCTCAGCTGTTTGTTTTTACTTAAGCCATAAATTACTGTGTTTACGAGGATACTTGCATATAGCGAAATAAGTAACGTTTTCGTGGCCTCATACTGTAGCAAAGCAACGTCATTTGAGCATGTAACCGCAATCTCTACCAAAAAAATCTCTACCGTTTGGCAATTTCTATTGGTTAATCTTGTTGAATGGTATATTGCCCACTCCTAGAAATGATGTCATCATTTGGTAACAGACTGCTGTATGTATGTAATAAAAAGAACATTACCTTTTTTTCAAAATATTTCTTCCTCAAAAGTATTAAAAGGATTACTAATAAAATCTTTATGGAACCAAAATCATTAACATTTTGTCAGAATTGGAACTGTTATAAAATAACTATTTACATCCCTTCTGGGTGGTGAATCAGCAGGATTATTCTAGTGAAGCTTGCTGACCAAACAAAATCTTGCTGGTACGCATAGTTAGGTCAGGTCACCAGCACATCCAAAACACAACAAATTTTGATAACAGGCAATGCAGGAAAGCTAAGCAGAAAGAAAACACGTCTCTCCCTTCTTATAGAATCCACCACAACGAACTGTAATAACAACTTCTAACACATTTAATGGAAAGAGTATTTTTACTTCTTTTCTTCTGTAGAAAAAAGACAACTTTTTTGAGAAATGTCTCACATAATAAAAGTCAATGGTAACCAAATCAGTCTTCTAAATATGTACTTTTATGCTCGACAGAAGAAATAAAGTCATAAAGATGAACAACATGAGGGTAAGCACAGATTTTTGTGAGATTTAATGCTCTACAAATGACAAAAGATTCCAGCTGCCTACACAGTTAAACATCTACCTTAAATAATTTAAAGAAAGCTTAAGGACATCTTACTTCCAAAACAAGCAAAAACCCTTGACAGAATATTCCATTTCCTCTCCTTTTCGTAGACTGCACTCAGATGCACAAAGTACATTTATTACATGTCAAGTCTGACATGACAGTAGACCCATTAGCAAAAGGGTTTTTAACATTCTAATCTCCGAGCCTAAAACTCAGAGAAAGGACAGCAATTAGCATGCTGTTAGAGCTCAATCAAGCCTTTTTCTGCCTGCTGTTGAAAAGACTGGATGAGGCTTTGAGGATGGCTGAAAGGTCACCATGCTCTCCCCTGCCGTTTAGCGCTGAGCGTGGAACAGAACAGAAATGAACTGGAATGCCCTTCTTTTTTATTACTTTCACCACTGCAAGCTCTGCATTTTAAACTTCATAAAACTCTGCAAATATGAATGTACATTATGTGGAATATCATCACCAAAGAATACTAGCTTTAACTTCAAAATTCAGCATGACGCATTCACAGTCGTGGCAGTTCAGACGTGTTAATTATTTACAATCTACACAGACAAAGAGATGCTTTGAGCAGATTTAGGGATGTGGGTTTTGAGTCACACCATCAGCACCCACTCACAGCTGCGCCACCCGAGAGGTAAGAAACATCCAGGCACGTCTGCAATCACACATTCCCAGCATGCTTCTGTCCACCCATATACCCCCTCAGCCACATAGCCCCCCGGTCACAGCGCATTCACTGCCGTGTGAGTGGACCCCAATGAAGCCAAACATTCTGATGAGAATGACAAAGACAAGCTCTGTTCAGCCCCGCAAGCAAGTCTGTTTGATTTCTTTCTGTCACAGTGCCTGAGAACGAAAAAACAGCTAAAATTTCAAGTAAATTATTCATGTTGTGTTGCTCTGAAACGCAATCTACAAAAATCAAGCAGTGATTCAACATTAGGCATAAAACAAATAATGCCATCTCTACAGTCATCAAAAGCACAACAGCACAGAGACAAACCAAAACCTTGACCATAATCATTCATTTACCCAAAATATATCAATTATCTGCTTGCAAACAAAAATCAAACATAATTTAATTCTGCTAAAATGCCTGCCATTGCATTTTACAGATGTCAAAGGTAAAAAAATCCGTCTGTCACAACACGGCCAGCTGAAAAAGTCAGTCACCGCAATGCTAGTGCAATATAATCCCAGAGGGTCTTTTGTAGAGGCCACTTAGTATTCAATCCATTTCCATTACATGTGATGTTGTATGGCTGTAGTCTTCCTTCAGGGCTGGATGATGTCAGAATACTGACAAGTGTACTGCTACTGCTGGCCATCCTGGGATGATCTTATTACCCCGTGCCGCAGGGAAGATGTCTAAACCAATCGCAACCTGGTTTTGTCCGCAGAGAAAAGTTAGGGTCGAGGTTGTAATTAAAAAGCTAACTATGTAAACAGAGCACCCTGCATTATACACAGACATACATACAAATGACATGCAAAACAGCCCAAACTCATTCAATGGATTCATTAGTGCTTCTGAGACTGGGAGGATTGCAATATGTGGATCTCTAACTGGTGCCACTGAGACAAGGTTAAAAATCCCCAGAAGACAGTGAACGTAATAGAAGGCTGAGACGAACATAAAATGCGATATACCTGATGTTGTGGGATTTGCGTTTGATCTCGTTCCAGCAGAGATTCATGTCGTTGTCAGGGTGCTTGTTCCTCTGCCCCCTGCACTGGGTGGGCAGTTCCTGCCCCTCAGGATCCACCGCCGACTGGCAGGGTACACAGTGGCATCCCGGCCACGAGGGCCGCCCTGCAGCTGCAACACACACAGTTCGGCATTTAGAGAACTCACATAATTATATTGCAGCACTCAAGTTAAACAATATGTACGTTTTCGCCACTAGAGGGCACATATTCAAAACAAACAAAGAAACAAAGGCGTAGTTTGATGATGCCGTGATTGAGTGTGGAATCACGGGAGTTTGAAGTCTTTATCCCCACAGCCGATGCAATCCATCGGGACTCGGGCAGAAATTATGTCCATGGATGAGCTAATGTATTAAAGACTTATTAAGGACGCGAAGGAAACGAGGACGCTGGAGTGATTGCTAATGAAGGATGAGCGCGATACATGGCTTATGCCACAGTCAACCGCTTCCGCTTCTTCCGGTCATGCGTATGTAGGAAAAAGCAGCGCTGTTTTATCATACACTTGAGTGTGTTGAAAGTTTTATTATAACGTCACTCTGTGCATTCGTCACCTGTCTAATAAAATGCATAACATATTAAAGCATCTTTGTGATTTCCATGTTTGCTACAGAATAAAACTGGAAAATCGAGAGTGTATGATGTCATTGGCAGGCGTCATTTCTCTAAATGTAAACATTCTTCTAAACATTTGGGATAATGTAAGTACACAAGTCAGCAAAATATAAAACACTGTTTTAGTGGTTTAGGGATATTTTAATCAAAAGATCTTTAAAAGAAGTTTTAAAAAGCGGTCTCGACCTTGAACTTGAGTTTTTTCATTCTACTATGAATGTTTTGTGCAAAAATTTGTTCGTTTCTGGTCAAAAGTGCCACTCTAGTGCATGTTTAAATAGAAAAACAGCACCACGGAATCCACCTTATTTGTCTCGTAAGAACGGGCATGGCCGTTTATAAATTTTATGTGTCTGGCTTTCGGTCTTATCCGGGTCCAGGTATTTTTAGCTGTACAAAACAGGTCATTTTGTCACTTGATATTGCAAATTAGTGTGTCTTACCATATTATTTTAATGTATTATCTTAATTATGAAAACACTTTGCAAACAGTTTTATCGTTTACCAGAGCAGATGGACCTTTCCCGATCCCACCCCCCTCTCTCTCTCCCACTCACTTCCTGTCTCATCTCCACTGTCCTGTCAAAGAAAAATGGAAAAAGGCCCAAAAATTTTTTTTACTGCACCTTCATTCATCTACTCTACCCCATAACTACTACATACTACAACAAGTTTTTCTGCATTTGTTTGCGCATTTAGGATGTCAGTCTGTTTGGTGGAGATATTTACTAACTCCTCTGCAAGTTATATTGACATGCCAGTAGGTGGTGACAAGTTCTCTTTATGAGTGAATGGCCAAATCATACAACCGATTCATTCCAAAACAACAATTCATTTAGGAACGAAATAAGTGATACATGAGTCATTGACTCATTCACTGAAACAATTCACTCAAGAACACTGGCTCATTCAAGAATGAACCACACTACTATGTATTTGCTAAGTGTTGTGCATTAAATCCGCTGTGGTTGAGCTATTTTCATTAGTGGAGCAAATTAGACAAAATAACTGTGTGTAAAATGTAAGTTAATTTATATTAACTGCTTGTTTATGGAATTGCTGTAGGCTTATAAAAGCAATATCACAGACACAGTGGTTCCCACATCTGAACCACAGCACTGATGATATTCTGAACAACAACACTCTCAGTCTTATGATATTGATTAATTATAGCGTGCATTTTACCTTTTTACAAATAGAGAGATTAGAAGTACAGGAATGATATAAGAAGGAGAAGATGGCTCACTCAAAAAAAAAAAAAAAAACTAAGAATGGAAAAAATTGCAACACATCAGCTAGCGGTTTTAGGAATAGAAGTCCCAATTTTCAGTTAAAAGAACTGACTGCCTTGTTTTTTTTACTCTACCATCTGCATGCACTTGAAAATACAGCAATTTAGTTGAAAACACAACACTGTTGTCAGATATGGATACATTTGCTGATATGGATATATCATTTTGACAAATAGTTTTAGAGATTTGTTCTTCCCAATTTAAGATAGGAGCAGCACTCGAAATGCCTGCTGCCTAGAAATGATCTGCCGGGAGTGTTGCCAAGATGGTTGTTGAGTGAACAGCCTTGCCTTAAAGGGACTTTGTTAGAGGTGACACACAATTACAAGGAGAATAAGAAGTGTGTTTTGGGAAGTGACCTAAGCCAGACTTGAGCTACCCATCAAGCGACATATCCAATGTACAAATGATTATAATCAAACAGCAATGACCCTCAATTAAAACAACAATAAATAATGAGTAAATAAACAAAGGACGCACCTCAGCTGATCCCTGAAGGACTCGGCTGATATATACAATATGAGTAATACCTGCAAGTCACGTAAGCTCTGTTTCTCTCAGCCAGAGCCAAGAGTGCCAGTAACGCTGCTGTTACTTAAGGCATCGCTGAAATTCAGCACACGTCCAGAGCAAAGGGACGGAGACACAATCATTCCAGCAAAAGTCTCATGATTAAGGAGCTTTCCCTCAGTCATGAAACCCCTTGTGTCTCGTTCAGTGCGGCTGTCAGACTGCCTATATGTTCCTCTCTGTGCCTTTCATTAGCTCCAGGGAGGGACTAGCCATAGGGAGCGCTGGGACTTTTCCAGACGGAGTTGGTTTGTGGTCTGCCAATGTCAATGTCAAATTATATATCAATGTCACATTATATATCAGCTATATATGCCATTTACTATCAGTTAATATTGAATATATGTTGGGTGATATTGCATATCTAAATGTGCTTGATAATTTCCTCTGCATTTGGCATCATCTAACACTCACTTACAAGTAAATAACACTATTAAATGCAATATTTCGAAAATCTCTAACTGAATATAAATTTTTCATACTCTAAAAAGTTGTGATGATACAAAAGATTTCTATATTAAAAAAATTTAAATCTGTTCTTTAAGGAAACCCCAGGTATTAAGACTCGTATGGCTTAATATAACGCAAATGATGTCTCTTACAGAAATATTTGTTAGGAAACCCATGAAAAACAACATTATTTAAAAAAATCCACAGTTTTATACATATTTTGGACTATGGGAGGGGCCATTATTTTAGATAACGTGAAATGGTTTTGTTCTGAGAGCTACTGGCTACTGTGAGCTACTAACTAGTTATGGGAAGTTCGGATCATTTTACCGACTCGGACCTTTGAGTCTCGTTCAGCAAAATGAACAAATCTTTTTTCAAGTAATTTCGTTCATTTTAGCAAAATATAATTAAAATATATTACGTGTTACTTCCCTAACAAAACTATAATGCTATAAGAAACAAAAAAAGATTAATTCACTATTTACCTGGGTCTTTAGACTATGATAAGCTCACTTAACCCCTTATCTGACAAGTTTTAAGGTTTGAGTCATTCGTTCATCACGTGACAGCCCCATAAGCTTAACCTATGCAGTGTGAGACAGTGACAGCCCGATCAACTCGAAAATCCCGAAGACTCGAAACAGGTGAACTTATTCCAGTATAGAACCTAACAGGATGTTGCGCATGTGCAACTGAACGAATCACTCCCCGAGACGACTCGTTCTTCCCGAGTCACATTAAAGATTTGTTCAAAATGAACGAATCGTTCAAGAACTACCCATCACTAGCACTAACTGTTGCTATTTTTACCGTTACACCTCTATGACACATTGTACGGCTTTTGGTTGCATTTTTCAGTCAAAGGGCAAAAGGAAAAGCTGTATAAGTCTACTTTCCAAGGAAAAAAAAATGTAATCATAAATTTCGTCAATGACATTTTTCACAGATGAAAATGAGATAACGAAACAAAAACTTTGAATGATGAAAATCTATTGACATTTTCATCAAGGAAAAAAAATGAGACAAAAATGTTAGGGAGGGACGATTTGGGAAGAGATTCATTCAGAACAAATCTGCTGTGTGGTTAGAAGATTAGATGCGTACATTTGAACTGTATCATAGCCTATTAATCTATCCGGAGGGACAAAAACTATCAGAAATTTGCTGAACATCTCATAAAACATTCAAAAATGTCAATATCTGGTAGTAATTTGGTCTGGTTTTCTGCCCAAAGCAGTACCTCTCACACAGTGCACGTGTACACTTTCACGTCTCATGAACGAAGAAATACACACAAAATGATGTCAAATTGTCCGTTTTGAAGAGTATTCATGTAAACACACTCAGTTACACACTGTATGTGGTATTGATGTTATACAAGCAACAAGACAGAAAATCACTCACTGCTCTTGACTGAATCACTTTAGTAGCCCTAATACAGATTAAGCTACATTTTTTTTTACGCTTGAAAAGAATGAAGAATGTAGTAAACAAGTTGTTATAAAGAATGCATAATGCATGTGTTGTGGTAAAAATAGCAACAGGTAGCCCAAGTAGCTTACAGAGTGTGACCATTTCACATCATAATGGCACCACCATAGCCAAAAATATGTATAAAACCATGTGGATTTTTTAAATAACATAAATCTTTCATGGGTTTTCTACTACATGTACAATTCTTAATACCCAGGGTTCCCTTTTAGAACATTCTATTTTTCAAAGAATCAGAAAATAAACAGTAAACAACAATAATTACTGAATACATAATACAGCAAGCAATCATTTGTATTGTATGCATATGCAGGACAATGAGTGATTCTACTGTGAGTTATGATAGGATGACATATATCCCTGAGTTGTTGTGTATTCCCATCCCATCGCTGATTAGACCCATCATCTCACACATCATCTACAGTACCCAAGGCCTCTTCTGGGACCTCTTGCTAAATGACCATGACGACATACTGTCACCTAGTCAGTGCTGCATAATCTCAACCGACATCTGTGCAGAAATAAACACATCCGGCTGTCCAGGCCCATGCGGCCGTGACACACAGCCAAAACAAACAGAACCTGAGATGTGTCTCAATGAGAAATTCTGTATGCCATGTTCCCCAGAGCAGGAAGTGAATTAATGTCTCCGCACGGCTCTAATGCGTCCCCTCCTCAGGCGGTTTCTCTTAATTCACTGTCATTTTTCAGTCTTTCCTGAATCTCTATCTCTCTCTCTCTCTCTCTGTCTGTGTATTTAATCCACTGTCTCTGTGATTAATCCTGGTTGTTTATGGTTCATGAGATATCTAGATGGAGGCATCAGATACTGTTAAAACTCAAAATGATCAGAAGATAGTAAGGTAGGACCTGTGTTGAAGGGGTGAACAGTTGATTCAGTGTAGGATCCCTTTCTGTTTTGTGTTTATGTGCCATTACGAGTCCCCACTCACGCCCTCGCCGCTCAGTGATTTGTGTGTTTGACAAAAAATTGTGCTGAATCGGCTCAAAACAAAAACAGTTGCGGAAATGAGCCTCTGGCGAGGATTTACAGAGAGGCTTTTCCACCAATCAGAGACGATTGGATGGAACGCGATCCGCTGTCCACTGCCAGGACCCTGCACCACTTCTTCTGGCCAAGGAAGCACAGGGACTGGCATGCCTACAGAAATCCTACACCTCCCACTCAAACGTACAAAAACAGACACAAATACACACCAATTGTCTGCAGACACGGTTCTATGGATTTCAGATGCACAGCATGAATCTATATAAGGGAGCCTGGGGCTAGTTGTCACACGGGTGAGTTGTCACAAGAGCTTTATCTTAAGCATGATGTTTTGAGTCGATTATCCAGTGTGATTTTCTTGCAGTGTTTTTTTTTTTAAACAATTAGTTCAAAAACCCTTAACATAAGAATAATTATTGTAAACTTAATTCTAAAATGTAATACCTAAATTTTGTTTTGGGTAAACAATTGAAAACAATAAAACCACTATAATAACATTATTAGCATTATCAGACAAGAATCTGAGTGAAGGTAGATTTTTAAACTGTAACAGCTTAACAGTTTAAATTTATTAATTATAAAATATGTTCAAAACAATGGTTTATTACTTTTGTATGCTGCATTTGACATTTTTGTCTTTTCAATTAATTGTCATGTACTTCTTAATTAGTTTACTTATGATTTAAAGGGATAGTTCACCCAAAAATAAAAAAAATCTGTCATCAATTACTCACCCTCATGCTGTTTCAAACCAGTGTTAATTTCACTGTCGAATAATTTGTCATAATTTTCATCAACAACATTTTTCACAGACCAAAACGAGACGATAACGAAACAAAAACTCATTTTGAATGACAAAAACGATGACGAAAATCTTTTGACATTTTCGTCAACTAATGAAAAAGGGACTAAAATGTTAGGGAGGGATGATTTGGGAAGAGATTCATTCAGAAATAATATGCTGCATGGTTAGGAGGTTACATGCGCACATTTTAACTGTATCATAGACTGGCGGGACATACATTTGCTGCACATCTCATAAACGTTCAAAAATGTCAATATCTTGAACAAAAGAAGAGCAGATGTATGTATAAATTTGATGACACAAAAGAGAACTCAATTCGGTCCGGTTTTCTGAGCGCAGACACCGGAGCAGTGCCTCAGTCACATGAACAGAGAAATACACACAAAATGATCGATAAAATAGTCCATGTGACATCAGTGGTTTAAAAGTAATTTTATAAAGCTACAAGAATACTTTTTGTGCGCAAAGAAAACAAAAGTAACAACTCCATTCAACAATTCCTTCTTTTCCATGTCAGTCGATGCACGTTCAGGAGACTACCGCATTCAAATGCATGGTTGTCTATGCAAGGTCAGAAAGTTAGTGGATTTTATCGAAAATATCGTAATTTATGTTATCTTACGGGTTTGGAACGACATGAGGGCGAGTAATTAATTTTTTGGGTGAACTATTCCTTTAACGACCCCTATTAAGTTCTTACGTCTTTCTCAACTTTCTCTTGTATAGCATACATTGGTTTGAACCAAGAGGAAAGAATGAAATACTGCAGACAGACTTCTTCTTTGTATCTCCAAGTTGAGACACACAACATTCAGAACAATGTTCAAAGGTAGGTCAAAGCCAAGCCAATCTATTGACAGACAATGTGCAGAACATTTTATACTGAGCCACCTAGCTTTGCCTTCAAAGACTGACCATTTCCATGTCACTGAAATAAAACAGCCAGTTTGTAGCACAAAGCTCTCTCAAATGCCTTAGAAGCATGAATGTCAGGTGATCAAAGTCTGCAAAGGAGACAGACAAGTCATGTAACATTTAAAAACCCGACCTTGATAATCTGATTCAGGCCTCTGTTCGCTGTGAAAAACGTCTGCTCTTTGAACCTAACATCGAGAAGACAGTGATAGTTCTTACCTCAGAGTTGAGACCAGAAGCTCTTCCTCTGACACCAGTATATGTCTCTTGTTATATACACATACGGATCCTCTCCTTTGCCATCCCCAGTGGGTGAGTTAGGCTTACAGAGACGGTCTGCTGTTTATGGTCTGGAAGGAGTGCTCAAATACTGCAGAAGTCCTGCAATCAAAAGCACTATTGTCCCTCAAATTCCACATCACACCAACCTGGCTTGTCCACCCACAGGGCCAGGAAAATGCCATGTACACAATCCAGCAGGCTGCAACTGGCTGCCCGCCTGTCTAAGTGACACTCAACACATGGCAGCTGGCCACTGTCCGCCTCTCTGGCCTACCCAGAGTCCTCCTGTTGTGCTGGGTATTCCCTACATCTCAAACAAACTCCAAATGACCTCTGTGTATTCATTACTTTCAGTGCCTGGTTGTTGATTAGGGTGAGTGTCTGGCTGGACCAAAGGCTGCACAGACGAGCATAGAACACTATTGTGATTTCTACTTCCACAGACATTAACTGACTGTTTTTGTCATTTCTGTGTATTTTTAAGAAACTTGTGTGTATTTGACAGTTTAAGTATAATAAGACTTGAAAGAGAACTTAGTGTGGTACTCACATGCCGTGTAACAGACGCTTTTTGTGTGTGCGCTTCGGATGTGTAAACTCAGAAAACCGTTTATAAGAGGTTTAAACTAATATTGTTTAAAACTTTGATTTCAGCATGATAGATATGATAATCAAAACCAAACAGATGTTTTGTTTTTTTTTTGGCAGAGTATCTGAGGTATGAGCTGTAAAGACACGGTCCTATTCTGGAAAAGAGGGCGTGGAGCAGCAGCTCATTTGCATTTAAAGAGCCATGCAGGAAAAAAGTGTCTTTCTGGTTCCATTCAAAGCATATTCAAAATGATATATTACATGATCTGTGGGGTATTTTGAGCTGAAACTTCACACACACATTCTGGGGACACCTGAGACATATATATTACATATTGTAAAAAGGGCTATAATTGGTCTCCTTTAACAATCTTATCCATCCCACGGATTTCTGTGATTAGTTCAGGACAGTTTAATGTTAAAAAAAATTATTTACGCAAGAAATGCAACATTCGTTTTCCCCATTTTTAGCATTTACTAGAATTGTATGCTCACAGTAATGTTTAAAATTATGGCTATCAAATATACCCTACTAATATGCATATTTAAGAAAATGCATTTAGCACAGATACAGGTATCAGTGTTGGTATTGGTATTGATATTGGCATTATTCACCTTATTTGATGAAACGTGCCACTAAACAAATATATTAGGGCTGTCAAATGATTAATCGTGATTAATCGCATACAAAATAAAAGTTTGAGTTTGCCTAATATATGTTTGTGTACTGTGTGTAATTATTATGTATTTATAAATACAAACACATTTATGTATATATTTAAGAAATATTTATAAGTATATGTATTTATTATGATTTTTATAGAATTTATATTATATATATATATATATATATATATATATAATATAAAATATTTTGTATATAAATAACATTTCTCTTACACATATACATTAATTTGTGTGTATTTATATATACATAATAATTACACACAGTTCACACACATATATTAGGAACACTCAAACTTTTATTTTGTATGTGATTAATCACGATTAATCGTTTGACAGCCCTAAAATATATAATTTATATATATATATATATATATATATATATATATATATATATATATATATATATATATATATATATATATATATATATATATATATATATATGTATATATATATATAATTTTTTTTGTTAATTCTACATTAATTTGGTGATGTAATGTGTAAGTATATTTATGATTGCACATTTTTAATATCCATGGTTCATGATTAGTCATGGAAAACCATGAAATTATTTTTTTTTATTGATTCACAGCCTTACTATTGAATATTGAAATGTTCACCTAACATGGAAATAATAGCATGTTCAGAAGCTTTTTTGTTTTTTTACTTCAGAAATAACTTCCATTAAAAAGTGACAAATATATTTTGCAACATTATAAATTGCAACAAATAAATGCTGTTCTTTTGAACTTTTTAATAATCAAAGAATCCAGTAAACAAATAAATAAACCAAAAATGCATCACTGTTTCAGCATAATATTAGGCAACACAACTATTTTCAACAATGATAATAAGAAATGTTTCTTGAGCACCAAATCAGCATATAAGAATGATTTCAGAAGGATCATGAGACACTGAAAACTGGAGTAATGGCCATTGTTGACAAGACGGTTTTCCCACGTAATTGGGCTACTTTAACACTGTTGCCACGGGTTGTTTTTCAGCACCCCCAATAATGTGATGTTCATAATAATGTGCCCCTGGAATGCACATTTTACCAGGGAAATCCCACCAAAACGTATATTTTACCCCCGCAGGAACTCCCTCGAAACACATTTGGGCTAGTTTTGAGTAGCAATTGGGTGGGTTTTGTTGTGAAAGTCTGGCAATTTGAAAATGTAAGAAAATAGCTATTTTAAATTGTTACACTATTACACAATATTGCTTTTACTATATTTTTGATCAAAATAAATGCAGCTTTGGTGAGCATAAGAGACTTCCTTCCAAAACAACAACAACAAAAAAACTATGTACTTGCATCAAAAAATAAGTACAATGTACTTATTGTTGTCATATTGTATTGCAAAACACTTTTGCTTCTATTAAGGTGGGATACCGGTAAGCTTAGGGACAGGTTTGGTGGTATGGGTAGGTTTAAGGGTGAGTTAAAATGTAAGGGATGGGAATAAATTACATAAATGAATTCAAAAGTAATTACATATAAGTATTTGTAAAAAGATAAGTGCAATGTAAAAACATGTACGTACACAATAAGTGCATCGTACCAAATGATTCATTTAAATGCAAGCACGTAGTAGTTAAGGCAACCTAATATAAAGTGGGACCAAAAAAAAAACTTACCTCAGCTTTTAAACAGTAGCGTATATACATAGCTAATTTTAATTGAACGTGGACTATGACTGGCTAATTGCATCATGCTAAACAGCCTAGCTTGAGCTTTTGAGATCCACGTAAGCCTAGTAGGCGAAATCAGCCAACGAAAGCAGAATACAGGTTGCAGTACAACTTTGGTTCAGTTTAACGGAGCACAAAAACAGTTTGCCCTACCCCAGACAAGCTATTATCCCCTCAATGACAAACAGTAATTTTCAGTACAAAAACATGTCACATGCACACTTATTTATGGAGGCAGTGCCCTTGTTTTCCACCCTGAAGAGCAGCGTTGGAAATTAGACCTCCATTAGCATTAGCAGTCATTATCCCTGGCTATGGTTGGCTCAGCAAGATGACAGGCCATTATTCCGGCACTTGCGTAGTGCCACTCTCTTTCCGTGCATCAGATGAACAATTGATAAGCAAATGTTTTATTCATACGTGTGTACGAGTAGACTTAAGTGCCGAAGGTCTAGCAGTTAAAACCCGGCAGACTACTTATCCAGGCCACAAACTGATTGGGACCTGTATCCGTGCCCAACACGGGGGAAGGTGCAGGCTCTGGTCGGAAGAGAGTGGTGGACTTTACAGCAAACACAATCTTCTGAGTCACATCTAACAGTCTCAAATCTAGATAGCCTCTCCAGTAAAGCACCTCTCACACGCCTGACTCTCTCCGAGAAGCCTTGGGGGAAATGCTCAGAAAACCAAAGTAGCAACCTAATGTAACGGAGACATCGTTATTATGTATCAAGCATGTTTTCTCCATTTGAGCTGTGCTTCTATGTGATTGGAAGGTTAGGCTTGTTTGCTTGTATGAGTGCAGTGAGAATAAATTTGAATACAGAAATATAAGGTTAGCGTGCTGTAGAGCTCTTGCAATTTAGTGGCATGACAAAACGCACTTGACAGCAGACAGCCAGTTATCTTTGAGAGGTATTGAAACAATCCAACTATGCACTTTGTAATATATCGAACAAAAAGGGAAGGGTGATTAACATGGGCAGGCATTTGAGAAGCATATTAAAGAAACAAAACAGAGCCAACAGACTGAAGCTAATGTGTTATGAAGGCGTGAAAATTTGTGACTGACTAAAAAGAAATCGACACAAGCCGGTCAGTGATCACGTCACCGAAATTGTATGTGTAATCAGACCCGGAGCAAATAACCATCGTGCAAACACTTATATTGAAACGGTATCAGAATAATGTATTAAAAATAGAATAATTGCCAATTACTACAGTCTGCTTCAAAAAATCCTTGTTATTTGCGTCACAGCTATAATCAAGATGGAGGGTGTGAAGAAATAACCAGTGGAGGAGAATACATGTTTATAACATTATATAGGATGAAAAGAGTGTTGGATGGAAGGAAAAATAACAGCAGCTGTTTCGACATATTTTTACACGTGTCAGAATAGAAAACATGCCAATTACAGACTATGGACCTATGTCTCTGACAGGAGTGCTGACAGCTTTCTGTTGCTATGCTAATGTTCTTTGCATGCACAGAACTTTTGTTTGAAAGACGTGCACATATAATATTGAAGAGTTTATGGTACACGTAAACATTGCAGTCAGACTGGATTTATTCAGATATTTTTGCATTACATCTGTGTATGTAAACATATCTGTTTGAGTTGAGATATATATATATATACTGTATACTCATAATAATACTCTATACTCACCAAGCCGTCACACCAACAGAGGCCGCTCCCACCATAGTTGATTGACATGAGCTCTTACCTTAGACCAGCTGTCACAGTCCAGTAACTTTCCATGTTTTGATGCCAGAGCAGGGTTGTAAGTTAGACAAGAATATCTCTGATTGAGCGATTGAGGTGTTGTGTTGCTGGATGTAATAATGAACATAGTGGTCGTCATTTACTCCCGACATCTAAACCACTGAAGATGCAGTAGATTATGTTTGTTTGTGAAGGGAATGCACCTCCCGATCTACATATACCCGTCTATGTCCGCGTGAATCATTCGTGATCCAGCTTCACTTACAGCAGAAGTGAGTGTAAGCGTTTTTTTATTAATCTTTGCGATCGCCTTTCCTTATAACGTGGTAGTTAGGAAGTTTAGCGGCTAATGTAAACAAGACCGTCTTTCCACAGAGAGAAGAGAGGGGCGGGGCGAGCAGAGCTCATTTGCATTTAAAGGAACAACCCCTTAGAATGAGATGATTTTTGCAGAGCTGATTTTGGCAAGGTAACAAGGGTGTTGTTTTACAAAACCATTGAGAATTTTTAATCAAAGTATATTAGAGACCCTAAAGAATCATATCAACTTGTGGAAAATGGGCATCCGATGACCTCTTTAAAATTTTAAAGTCCACTTCCAAAACAAAGATTCACATATAATGTACTCACCCCCTTGTCATCCAAGATGTTCATGTCTTTCTTTTTTCAGTCGTAAAGAAATTATGTTTTCTGAGGAAAAAAATTCTGCATTTTTCTCCATATAATGGACTGATATGGTGCCCCGATTTTGAACTTCCAAAATGCAGTTTAAATGAGGCTTCAAACGATCCCAAATGTGGTTGTAAACGATCCCAACTGAGGAAGAAGGGTCTTATCTAGCGAAACGAACGGTTATTTTCATTTAAAAAAAATACAATTTAAATACATTTTTAATCTCAAACGCTCGTCTTGCCTTTCTCTCCCTGAACTCTGTGTATTCTGACTCAAGACAGTTAAGGTATGTCGAAAAACTCCAATCGTATTTTCTCCCTCAACTTCAAAAATCATTTCAAAATTATCCTACATTGCTGCAGAAGTACCGACCCAGTCTTTGCAAAGTGAACATGCAACGAAGATCAAAAAAGGTAAAACAGCGATATAGGATGATTTTGAAGTTGAGGGAGAACATGAGATGGGAGTTTTTCAACATACCCTAACTGTCATGAACCGGAACAAAAACAGTCCAGGCAGAGTAAGACAAGACGAGCGTTTGGCATTAAAAAGTATATAAACTGTATTATTTTTATTAAAATAACCGATCACTACGCTAGATAAGACCCTTCTTTCTTGGCTGGGATCGTTTACAACCGTATTTGGGATCATTTGAAGCCGCATTTAAACTGCATTTTGGAAGTTCAAAATCGGGGCACCATATCAGTCCGTTATATAGAGAAAAATGTTGAAATGTCCTCAAAATACGACTGAATTACGACTGAAGAAAGAAAGACGTGAACATCTTGGATGACAAGGGGGTGAGTACATTATATGTGAATCTTTGTTTTGGAAGTGGACTCCTCCTTTAAGTTTAGTCAACATGAAATGTTAATGTTGTACTACATAAAAACGTGGATATTTGAGTTGAGTAAACTTAAATTTTTAAGGCAGCACGAACACTTATTTTTTTTTTTAAGTTGAAGCAACTTTTTTAAGTTGTTTTTTCACCTTACTATTAATAATCAGCAGATATTTTTTAGAGTTTATTGACGAAAAATAATTATAAATTCTGAGTAAATGTAAGACAAATATAGATTGTATGTAAAAATATATGCATGGTTAGCAAATGAGGCCCATTATCTCCATGTTCACAAGGAAATTGTGTTTCTATGACATTGAGAGCACATTCTCAAAATGAATTGACATTCAGTACTATGAACGAGTTATTTGACAATGGATCCCGGAATAAAACTGCCATGAATACAAAGTCCTCAGATGCTCAACCTGTCTTCAGATCAGTTCCACATCTGCCTAATGAACAGTGGCTGTCTGTCACCCTGCATAGAGCTGAGCTCTACAGGCTTTTAATAAGGTTAAGGAGGGGTGGTAACATATGTAGGATTCTGATGAGATTAGTCTGTGCTGTGTAAAACAGATGACAGCGCAAACATTGCAGCTCATATCAAAAGAAACTAGGTCTCTGCTTTTTGTAAGACTGCCTGAGAGCAAAACTAACCACTGCATAAAGGGGCAATTAGAGAGAACTCATTTAAGACTTCAATCAAGTCCATGTAGTTCTTTGTCCACTCTGGCTGTAAACTTGCATTGGAAAATTGAGAACGGTTTACTGAGCGGTAAAGATATTGAGTGTGAGTGGAGGTAAGTGTGATTAATCTGCTGAATTACACATACGCTGTTACACGAACTGGCAGATTGGTTCCCCTGTGACACTCTGACATCTTCTGTCATGTGTTTAATGAATTCGTAAAAGGTTATATGGGGCTGACTCAGACTTCGAGCTAAATTCAGGGAATAAGAACTCAGAAAAGGCAAATTCAGTTTATATTAAAGTTATTTACATACACAATCGCTCAGTCGCTGGAAATGTTCCCCTTCACAGCAGCTCTCATATATCTTGCATTTGCACATATTCAGACTTGAAGCTTAAAAACCAACGACTCGTGTCACACCAGGCTTGACATCAGTGATTTCAACTCGCCATATTTCAATGTGCGGAAGCACAGTCATTCAAAGGGGACATCAGATGCAGTTTTTACATGGTGTTTGCATGTAAATGTGTCTTAGCAATGTGTGGACACAATCACCCAACAATGATTAAAAAAAAAACATTCACTACTTTTTTTTTAAACCTCTAGAAACTTAAACAGTCATTTTGATTTTCTGTGCAGTATGATGTCATATTGTTCAAGCCCCACCCACAGCAGCTGATGACTGTCCCCTATTAGCATATTTCTGCCCTCAGCCAGTGATACACTGTCTGCCATTTTCACCACGCTTGAGCAGCAAAACGTCTTGTAAGCAATGCGGGTGTTTTGTAGTTGGTTGTAAAAGTGAACATAAGAGTCTTAATTTTCTTCCGACATCAGAAACACTGAGGACGCAGTGGATTTGTTTTGGTTTTGATGGCAGCGTGCCACCAAATACACCTAAATTCTTTTATGTCTGCGCAAATCATTCAAAACAAGGGACAACTCAAGGCAATTTTTGCTAAAACTCAGTTTGAGTTAAAAGTCAAGGATGGATTTATGATTATTGTTATTTGTTATTGTTATTATATTATCCATGGAAGAAAGGGGCGGGGTGAGCACAGCTCATTAGCATTTAAGGAGTCATGCACCAAAACAGGCTTCTGTGAACATAGCTGTTTTGACATCATAAGAAGATTGTTGTTTTACATTTACATTTACATTTTAACCTAACTATGTTTCAGACATTTCATAAAGATCCTAAAGAATCATACCAACTTCTGGAAAATGGTCATCTGATGTTCCCTTTAAAAAAAAAAATTGTGGGTGATGAGAACATGAATCATAGACTTTACTTTTCCGTTTTTTTTTTCATTATTATTACACATTTCTTTCAGAATATTTTTACATTACAACATAATACATATCCAGACGTTGCTGGAAGCATTGCAGTAATGAGCATTTCAGCAGAATATGCATTAAAATATAAATAATGTTTATTTCTATGTAGAAATGACTCTTTGTGCAAGATATTACTCTTTATGCATTATTTATTACTAAATTACTCTTCTTGCATTATTGTGTTCATTATGGTATTTTTATATTACTAAATGTACTTATTATATATTATATGCAACCCTGGACCACAAAACCAGTCATAAGTAGCACGGGTATATTTGTAGCAACAGCCAACAACACACTCTATGGATTAAAATAATCGATTTTTCTTTTATGCCAAAAATCATTAGGATATTAAGTAAAGATCATGTTCCATGAAGATATTTCGTGAATTTGCTTCTGTAAATATTTAAAAAATAAATTTTTGATTAGTAATGTGCATTGCTAAGAACTTAATTTGGACAACTTTAAAGGCGATTTTCTCAATATTTAGATTTTTTTTCCACCCTCAGATTGCAGATTTTCAATGTATCTCAGACAAATATTATCCTATCCTAACAAACCATACATCAATGGAAATCTTTCAGAAGATGTATACATCTCAATTTAAAAATTTTGACCCTTATGACTGGTTTTTGTGGTCCAGGGTCACATGTTATATATACGTATTATGTTATATAATTCACACATTATACATATATTTTAAATCATTTCTACCATGGTGCTTTAATAGTTACAAGAGAATAACTCAATGAGATTTGAAAGCAGCTGCAGATATGAAGATTTTTGTGAATAATAGCAACAATTAAACCAAAAATGAAATTCTGTCATTTACCCTCCCTCATCTTTCCAAACCCACACTTTCTTTGTACTGTGTAACACAAAAGGTGAATTTTTTTTAATATTAAAATATTGCCAGTTGAAAGTCACTGTGTGGATTTAGAACACTGAGTGTGAGTAAATTAAATACGTTTTCATTTTTTGATGACCTATTCTGTTAGGAAAAAAAACACACTTTAATTCTTGGCAAAGCCTATCTTGTCAAACAGTGTGCTAACAGAAAAATATGAATCAGGTTGGCACCTTACTCAAGAAAAATATTTCCAACAGCATGAAGATCTGAAAAGTGCCACTCCATTTCAATTCTGTCGATTTCATTTCTACATCTCATCAATTAGCACAAATGCACAGTATGATATTTTGACGGTTAGCAGGCACCAAAGTTACCTTTAAACTATGATCATAAAAGAGCACATCTGACAGATCTCATCTTGTTTCTAGGCGACAACGAATCGGCTTCACACAGATTGTATTTGTATGAACATCCTCTCATATCAGCCCACGTTTCTCTCTGTTAATTTCATCTAAGCAAATATGCATGCGCTGTTTAAACCCAATTAACAAAGATTCATACATGGACACTAAACGCACTCCTCCACTGCCTCTGTGCATAGCAAAATCTGATTAATACAGCACTTCAGCGCTATTCTTAAGGACCACTGATCTGTAAAGCAAAAACTCTTGGTCCAGCAAATCACTAATTTAGCAAGCCTTAATTATGACGGCAGCTAATCAAGGCTCTATTGTACAGCATTAGTGGTAATGCTAAATGATTTGTTTACAGTGATGGGTAAAGTTTGGATGTGTGACACAGCAACAATGTTATGACCTAGCAATCTACATCCACTTGTATAGATACAATTAATGGATGTATATGCTCACACAGACTTCAAAGTCACGGCTGCCATCGAGAATAATAAGAAGAGCTGAGGCAGATCGGACTACGGCTCATCTGAAATCTGGGAATCTCATTAAAAGTGAGAGAAAAGGCTTTTGACAGCCTTCTGTGTGACATCTCACCCTCTCCTGCTCGTCCACGTGGGCTGCCCTGTCAGCCGTGTCACTTCCTGTTTGCAGAATTAGTCACTGAAATTCTATGAGACGGGAGTCAGGTTGACAGCTTGTTGTTAAATAAAAAGCCAGCCATAAATTATTAAATCCCCCGGATTTTTTTTTTTTGTATAGTCCACCCACCCAAACTGCAGTCGTAATGGAGGTTCTAGCCGAGCTGAAACGCTTCCTAAATTATTTTGACTCCGTTGCAGCAGGAAGAGGAAAATCGATGGTGATCAGATATGACAAGATCCATTTGTGAACGCAGACGTCACCTCGTATTCAAGGTCCTCGCGGACTCAAATGCCATTCCAAAGACTAAAAATGAAAGGGTTTTAGATTCAGAACGTAATGAAGATCAATAAAATGCTTCATCTGCCTTTGTTTAACATCGATATGAGCCGCTTCCCAATGACTCCTCATTCAATTTGCAAGCAAAGCCAAATCAGCCAAAAATCTGATTAAGATATTTACATAAATCTGACAAACAGAGCAGCGGGCAGAACTGTGTGCTTGTGAATAAGAGAGAGACAGCGATAAAGAGTGAGACAGAACATCTTTCTCACAGAAAAGCATTGGAAAGTGCCAATCACTTGAGTCACATAGCATGGAAATAGAGAGGCACGAAGCGGACGAGGCCTCGTCTGGACTCAGTAGGGGGTTGATGTATCACACCAGTTTGGTTGCCATTCTCCAAACTGAACAATCACTTAACAGCAGCCAGGTTCAGGTCCTCAGCCTCATTTTGCTTAAGAGGGCACAGAATAAAACAGGACTGAAGCTTGTATTTCACAGCCGTAATTGGCCCGTGCCAAGAACACAGCGCCCTCGCACAGGAGGGGGTCCGGTCTCACTGTCTGCTCTGAAAGAACAACTCATTTCGGAATTATTGCTAGCTTTTCAAAGAAAAATAAAACAAAGAAATAAATACTGCAACACATGCTTATATTTAAGCAAATGTCTCTTTAGAAGCTAAGTCTGTGCCTATTCCCCAAGCATAATTAAGATAGCGCTAATGAGCAAGAGGTTTTTCTCAGAACCATGGAAATGTTTTCTTCGCTTTTTAAATGAGCTATGAATTCTGGGCTCAAGGAGCTGAAAGATTAAGTACTCAGCTTCAGAGGTCAAAAGAGGCCACATTTAAACTGCAACAGATGCAAAGGGCCGCCATCGTGTCAGCTTTTCACATCTGTTGCTGCTTTGATTCTATGTAATATATGTATATATTCCATGCCAACGCCAACATGGTTTTAAAAAAGGTCAGTTTCATTATACATTCAGCCGGGTTATTCTTTTATAACACTTAAAGACTTGATATGCTACATCAAAGAGGATGTACATGAATGTGTGATTTAAATGAAAAGGAAGTGGTTTCATAAATATAGGAATTTTCTGTAACTAAACATGGTTTATGCCTCAAAAAACAAGTTAGAAAGATTAGCTCTTGTGAGAAATAATTAACATTGTAATTTAAAATGGTTTTGTGAAGCACAATTAAAAGGCACTGACTAAATTTCATGATATGGAGGTTAAATAAGTACACTACTGTTTAAAATTTTGGGGTTAATATTTTATTAAAAAAAAAAAAACAAAAAAAACACACCAAGTGCACACCAAGGCAGTATTTGTACAGTTATATTGTGAAATATCACTCCAAACTGTTTTCTATTTTAATATATGTTAAAATATAATTTATTGTGATGGCAAATATATACTGCTACTCATGTTTCGAATAAGATTTTTAATGTTTTTTTTTTAAAGTATTTTCTGCTTATCAAGAGTTTATTTGATAAAAAATACAGAAAGAAACAGTAATATTGTGAAGTATTATTGCAATTTAAAATGGTGGTTTTCTATTTTAATATACTTTAAAATAAAATTTATTCCTGTGATGCAAAGCTGAATTTTCCTCATCATTACTCCACTCTTCAGTGTCACATGATCCTTCAGAAATCATTCTAATATGCTGATTTATTATCAATGCTGTAAACAGTTGTGCTGCTTAATATTTTATTGGAACCTGTGATACTTTTTCAGGATTCTTTAATAAATAAAAAGTTAAAAAGAACAACATTTATTCAAAATATAAATATTTTGTAACAATATAAACTACAATTTAAAAGTTTGTGATCAGCAAATTTTTCTTTTTTCTTTTTATTCACCAAGGAAGTGTTAAATTGATAAAAATGATAGCACAGACTTTTGTTAGAAATATTGTTAGAAAAGATTTATATTTTGAATAAAGGCTGTTCTTTTGAACTTTTTATTCATTAAAGAATCTTGAAAAAAGAATGACAGTTCTAAAAATATTAAGGAATAAATCAGCATATTAGAGTAATTTCTGAAGGATCATGTGACAAATAAGACTGGAGTAATGGCTTATGAAAATTCAGCTTTGCATCACAGGAATAAATTATATTTTAAAATATATTAAAATATATATTATATAAATTATATTAAAAGCATTATTTTAAACTGTAATAATATTTCACAGTATTACTGTGTTTTCTGTATTTTAATCAGGTAAATGTAGCCTTGATGAGCATTTTTTAAAAATAGAATTGTTTAAAAAATTTTACCCAAGCTTTTGAGCGGCAGTGTACTTTAAATGTAAAATACACTGGCGTTTTTTTTTTTTTTTATGTGTGTGTATGTGTATATATAACAATGTGAAAGTCTTTAATGCCACTTTTGATCAATTATATGTATCCCTGCTGAATAAAAGTATAATTCAAAAAAATAAAATAAAATAACACTGACCCCTAACTTTCTAACAGTAATTGCATTTTCATAAATAGGCATGTTGGGGCCATAAAATAAAGCCTAATGGGTCTATTGAGGCCTGTGAGGCACCTGTTGAATAAAGAGAAATTAAATGAACACATAACACAACATAATAAAATATACTTGATTATTCACTAGCTAAAATAGCACAAAGTGTCCATTTACTGCTCCTGGCAACAGCTATGAGTCCAGAGAAGGTGGGTGCTGATGTGGGCCGTGTAAACTTATTCTAAGGAATGGTGGCCTTTTGGATACACAGCGTGGGCAGAAATAAATGAGAGAGTGCGGCTCGCATGACATTTTAGCACAGCGAGTCAATCCACATCCCTTACTGTGAGGATCTAATAAAAAAAATACAACTTTTATTACTTTGCATGCCTGTCAAATGAACAATAGCATCGTTTCAGAAAAAGATTGAAGGCTGTGTTATTTTTCATGGTGGATTGCAATGACATGGGAGACTCATGATAAGGTAATGATATTTCGCATCACAAAATGGCATTGTAAGACAGCTTTTTCACAAGTTAATTAAATGAGAAAGACTGCCTATGAGAGGGGCCGCGGGAAGGGAATGAGAACAAATATGATGTTCTTGAGGGAAATGGTAGGCTAGATTCTAGAAAGATGTTGTTATCAACAAACGTAAGACATATGTAAACACACTGTCTGTTAGCGAGGTTTGGATAGATGAAGCCTGTCATTCTTCTGTCAACACCTTTACGCGAACAAACGCATAACATATTGAACGAGTTTAAGTATGAAGTGTAAAAAGTACAATTGCTCTCGTATCTACTGACACAACCAAGCTAAATGTAAACCAGGGTTTTATTAAACAAATCAATCAAAAGAGAAATACCTATGCTGATACACATACAGTTGAGTTCAAAAGTTTACATACACCTATTTTACCAAAATAAGAGGGATCATACAAAATGCATGTCATTATTTAGTACTGACCTGAATGAGACATTTCACATAAAAGATTTTTACATACAGTCCACAAGAGATAATAATAGTTGATTTTATAACTCCGTTCAAAAGTTTACACACACTTGACAGCTGTTTTTTGTTTAGTGATAGTTGTTTTTGAGTTTCTTGTTTGTCCTGAAAAGTTAAACTGCCCGCTGTTCTTCAGAAAAATCCTTCAGGACCCACAAATTCTTTGTGTATTTTTGTGCATTTAAACCCTTTTCAACAATGACTGTATGGTTTTGAGATCCATCTTTTCACACAGAGGTCAATTGAGGGACTCAATTGCAACTATTACAGAAGGTTCAAACACTCACTGATGCTCCAGAAGGAAGCATGATGCATTAAGAGCCGGGTGTGAAAACTTTCGAACAGAATGAAGATGTGTACATTTTTCTTATTTTGCCTAAATATCATATTTATTTTTTTTTTTTTTTAGTACTGCCCTTCAAAAGCTACAGAAGATACTTACACATTCCCCAGAAGACAAAATAAGTCAAATTTAAAACCTGATTTTCAAAATTCGAAAAGTCCCCGAGCTTTTAATGCATTGTTTCTCCTTCTGAAGTTTCTATTAATCTTATTCAGCAAGGATGCATTAAATTGATCAAAAGTGAAAGTAAAGACATTTTTGTTACAAAATACATACATTTTAAAATAAATGCAGTTCTTTTGAAACTTCCGTTCATTAAACCCTGAAAAAAATATATTCTAGGCAGAGGTTGTGCTAGACTTTAACACTGTCCGTCATTTTGACGGAGAGGGTAGTAAAAATTCAGTCATAATCTATTATTACCCGTCAATTTAATTTTCATATTTTAATTATAATAGCACAATTATAATCTAATTTTAATGAGCCAATATCAATTCTTAAATCTCAATCAACCTATGCTGTTTTCAGTTGATGAATGAACAGTACACAGAGTGCGCCTTCCTTCCAATAAATAGCAATAGGCTAGGTTTTGTGTTACTTTTGATATGAAACAAAGTCTCAGATTTCAAATTCTGTCCATTTCATTTGGAAATTCAAACAATAAATACCGTTTTGGTGCACTTTAATGTGGTGTGATAGATCGTTGTAGCTTCTGTGTACTCGCCTGTGCCTCATCAAACGCCTAGAAAAACATTCGTGACAGTTTCGTTTTTGTTCTGTATCCTGTGCTCTGCTGCTACACTGGAGTGCTCTCGCCACCAACTTGACAGGGGTGGGAATTACAGCTATAACTTACAATAGATCACCCTCAGTGTAATCTGTCAAAGTGATGGATGGCCTTCAGATTTTTCTATCACTGATAAAAAAAATTCTGTCAGTGACGGAGAATTTTCGGTTAACGCTACCTTTGATTCTAGCACTTACAGCTGTTCAACATTGACAATATTAGGAAATGTTTCTTAAGCACTAAATCAGCGTATCATGTGACACCAAATACTGGAATAATGTCTGCAGAAAATTCAGCTTTGCCACCACTTGAATAAATTATATTTTAAAATATACTCAAATAGAAAAGAGTTATTTGAAATTGTAATAATATTACACGTTATATCTGTTTTACAAATAAATGCAGCCTTAGTGAGCATAAGGGATTTCAAAAACATTAAAAAGTCTTACAGACTACAAACATTTAAACGGCAGTGTACAAATATTACTAAATATAATATGAACTTTACTTTAGGGAACAATCTTTTGCTTTCGGCTAGATGGTGAAAGTTGATAATCTGAGCAAAGTTGCTACTGCATATCAATGAATATCTGAAAGAAATGTTTAATCACGGCTGCTGGAGTGTCATTCCAGACTGTTCCAGCTCAATTTAACCTTTGGATATGAAATTCCTCACAATGTGCATGGGCTCAGAGCTAATTAGTATTATATCACATTTTCTGCAGCACTGTACATGCAACTTGTGCTGACTTCATCGCTATCCTTTGGGTTTTCCATTCATCTGTGTCTTTCTCCAACAGCGGCCTGATTTAATGAGACTGACCAAATTTTGATACAGCCACAGTTGTGAATATAAAATGCAGAGTATACGCTCATTTCAAATTAATGCATCTTCTGGAAGAAAAAAAAAAGAGAAAAGGCACAGAGCATTTCAAAATACTCCAAATTTGAGTTGACATCTTACCTTCAGCACTTTTAACACTAGTTGTCTGAATTACAAATTGACAGATTTGTATGCTATGCCATGTGCGCTGGGTTTACATTACATATGGGATTGGATTTAAAACAAAACAGAACTTGGATATTAAAAAACAACCAGTGGAAATTGGTCTCAAGGCTCAGGTTTTGCAGTTTTGAGATGCTCGTGACATGAAAACAAGATGCAGAATTAAAAGGAAACAGAGCAAGAAAACTTTTGTGGCCTGAGGTGAAATACAAGGTGAGAACTGAGGGGTGGTAAACAAAGAGCTGAAAGATACCCGCTCTTGCATTCTCATCCTTATTTCTTCCGTTAAAACAAGAAGAAAGGAGAGACAGAAACTGCCAGCTGTACCCTAAAAAAGTGACAGTGTGATATATTGTGACTGCGCCGGCGGAAATTTTAATTACCCGCTGTAACCTTTGTGTCACTAAGATATATCTAATCCAGGCTTGAACAAAGCCTCATTCGGCATTCTCTTGTTAGAGTAAATGAAAAAGACAAAGTTAATTTAAATATAGGATTTAAAGAGAGGGGGAAATGAGAACGAGAGAGATATAAGTGCAGAACAAACTTTGAAGTAGCAAAGCTTTCCCCGCCTGAGGGCGGCTTGCATGTTGCCCCTCCTGAGCAAGGGTTAGTGTGAGTGACTTTGAAGATCACAGTGATGCCAGAACAGTCTGTGTGAGCCTCGCCAGCTACAACAGAAGAGAGGAGCACTATCTCTTTCTCCTTCTGTCTTCTCCTTTCATTCTGTCCCTCTACCATCAGGCTTGCTCTCTGCATCGCTTGCAGGTCCCTCGCCCTCGACAGGGCAGGACTTCTTTTCATAACTTCATAACTTCTTTTTTTTTGCCTCACACAGAGTACCACACGGCCTGGCCGATACTTCAGCTCTAATTCTACAAAGGCAAACCCCTGGGACAGCCGAAGTTCACTTTAGAGCTTTACAGAAAAAGTCCATTCTGCTATTATTTAATCACCCTCATGCTGTTTCACAACCATTTGATTTCTATTTTGTAATTTTTTTTAAACATAAAAGATTACTTTAAGATACTGACATTTGTTTTATTTAATATAATGAAAAGGATTAAAGGAAAACTCCACTTCCAGAACAACAATTTACAAATAATTTACTCACTCCCTTGTCATTCAAGATGTTCATGTCTTTCTTTCTTCAGTCGTAAAGAAATTATGGTTTGTGAGGAAATCATTTCAGGATTTTTCTCCATATAATGGACTTAATTGGTGCCCTGATTTTCAACTTCCAAAATGCAGTTTAAATGCAGCTTCAAAGGGCTCTAAACAATTCCAGATGAGGCAGAAAGGATCTTATCTAGTGAAACGATCAGTAATTTTTTTTCGAAAAATACAAATTCATATACTTCTTAAGCACAAAAGCTCGTGTAGCACAGATTCTGGGATGCGCGTCCACGATGCTACAAATTAGTGATGGGTGGTACTTGAACGATTCATTCATTTTGAAAGAACAAGAAGAACAAGTCGTCTCGAGCAGTGATTCGTTCTGTCACGCATGCACAACATCCTATTAGGTTCTGTACTGGAATTAGTTCACCTGTTTCTCGAGTCTTTGGGTTTTTTGAGTTGTTCGTTCATCTTATGGGGCTGTCAGGTGATGAACCATGACTCGAATCCGAAAACTTGTCAGATAAGAGGTGAGGTGAGCTAATCATAGACTAAAGATTCAGGTAAACAATTAATTAATCTTTTCTATTTCTTATAGCATTATAGTTTTGTCTTGTTTGTAGTGTGATCAACGTTTGTGTAAGCAGTAGATGTGTTAGAGAAGTAACGCGTAACATTATAATTACATTTTGCTAAAATGAACGAAATGAACGAAATGACTCGAAAAAAGATTTGTTAATTTTGTCCGAGTCTGTAAAAGTGATCCGAACTTCCCATCACTACTACGAATCACGTCTAAGTTCATCGTCTGTGTACTCCGGCTCAAAAAGGTAGAATATGGCGAAAAACTCCATCTTATTTTCTCCTATAACTTCAGAATCGTCCGACATCGTTGTACCTTTTTGTTTGTAAACAGCGTTTGACTTACTTGCACTTTTTTAGACTTTGAGCATTCGCGTTGTAAACACTGGGTCTGTTCCGCCTACCTTCCGCGTGACCTTTCGACATGATTCAATGGTACGTAGTGTCGTGAACACGCATCCCATTATTTTCCAAAAAAAAAAAATTACGGATCGTTTCGCTAGATAAGACCCTTCTCCCTCAACTGGGATTGTTTAGAGCCCTTTGAAGCTGCATTTAAACTACATTTTGGAAGTTCAAAATAGGGACACCAATGAAGTCCATTATATGGAGAAAAATCCTGAAATGTTTTCCTCAAAAACCATAATTTTTTCACGACTGAAGACAGAAAGACATGAACATCTTGGATGACAAGGGGGTGAGTAAATTATTTGTAAATTGTTGTTCTGGAATTGGACTTCTCCTTTAAGGACTGGGGCTGTCAAGCTTCAAAATGACAAAAAAACAATGCACAATAAAGGTATCAAACTGATCGAATCAACTCTTGCACTGTATTCATCTTTGGAACACAAAGTAAGATGTTTTTGATTAAAAACCGAGAGCTTTCTGACCCTGCAAGGAAACTGAAACATTTAAGGTCTATAAATGTAGTAAGGACATTGTTAAAAAAGTCCATGTGACTTCAGTGGTTCAATCTTAATTTTATGAAGCTACGAGAATAATTTTTGTGCGCAAAGAAAACAAAAATAACTTTATTCAACAATTTATTTTCTTCTGTGTCAGTCTTTGATGCGCATTTACAAGAGTACAACAACGCATATGTAATGCTGCTGACACAGGACCTGGTGTTCTGATTTTTTAATGAATAAAGTAGTTTTTTGTTTTCTTTGCATGAAAAATTATTCTCGTAGCTTCATAAAATTATGACTGAATCACTGATGTCACATTGACTATTTTAATGATGTCCTTACTATCATTCTGAGCCTTGAACATGGTAGTTGCGTTGTTGTTTATGCAGGGTCAGAAAGCTCTCATAAAATATCTTCAAAAATATCTTAATTTGTGTTCTGATGTTGAATGAAAGTCTTACGGGTTTGGAACGTCATGAAGGTGAATAAATAATGACTGAATTTTCATTTTTGGGTGAACTACCCCTTTAAATTTCATTTGAACGATCACAAGAGAAGAGAGGTAGCCATGGCCAAATTATGAACTAACTTTTCTTTCCAGTTGAATCTTTTCAATGAATCGATCAGGACTGCATTTCTCTAAAGCATCAGAAGCCAAAGCAGATTGTAAGGATCACTGGTGCCAATGGTTTCTACGTTGGATTGTTCTGCATTTGAGAAACACAGTCCTGATTTATTTACAAATGAAACTGATGAAGTTCAAGAGCTCAATTCACTCATTCTCTGATCTGGTTGTTTACCTAAAGGGCTTTTTCACACTAAAATTCTGTCACTATTTACTCACCCCCATGTCACTCCAATGACTTCCATTGTATTCACAAAAACACTAAGACTATTTCCCCTATTTTCCACATACAGGTTTGGAACAACATCAGTAAATTCACAAGTTGAGAAATTATATTTTGGTCCGTTTGTCACATAAAGGCATTGTATGACTTCAAAAGACATGCAATACAAAGCACACACTGTATAGACTACCTTTAGGTGCTTTATGGACCCTTTTTGAAGCTTGAACGCTCCAGACACCATTCAGTGTAATTACCTGAAAATCTTCTGAGCTCAGAAAGTGTTGTGTATTGACTATGAGAATTCTTTGCTGGCTACATGACAGAAAAAAAATAGTATTGGTAACAGTTTTGATAGCTAGTCACTACTCCTACTGCCTACATGTAAGCATCACAGAAGTGATAAATTCTTTACCTTTACTACAACTTACAGGTCTAGCTTCTGCGTCAGCAGCATCACACACATGCATCGTGGTACTTCTCCTGAATGTGCGTCAAAGACTGACAGAGAAAATAAGAAACTGTTGAATAAAGTCATTATTTTTGTCTTATTTGAGCACAAAAAGCATTCTCACATCTTCATAAAATTACAGTTGAACCACTGATGTCACATGGACTATTTTAACCCTTACATGCATGAATGTTTCGCCAATCATTATTACATATTCGGGTCTTTAGCGTCCCGGACCTATATATCCAGCACGGATGGATCTCTAACTTCTACAATAGCAAAAAACTCTCTTGATATTTTAAGAACAATTACTGAAGAATAAAATAAACCATATTTTGTTACCTTTTGAAACTTAGAAGGGTTCAATTTGAGCATATGATTGTACCATCGCAGTCATCCTCAGAGCACACTTCCATAGTACATTCAGCATCTGGCTAATATTTGCGATCTCAACCACATTCTCAAAACTATCGTTTTCAATGACTTCAAAGTCAATATTTTGATTGCTGGCAGCTTATTCACCACATTCACCATCAAATAACAGCGACATTGCGTACAGTAAATGCTCTGCAGTAAGGCAATTCAAACCAGATCAATTTTTGCTGCAATTTTTGCCTGAGTGAAACATCAGGTCATTATTGTCCTTGAAACAGTGCCATCTTGAGGAATAAAGGTGAATTGCATGTATCGAGTCATCAGATATTTACAGAATGTTGCGCACGAAAAATATACTTACACTATTACACACCTCAGGTCTTTAGTGACCCTATACATTTTTTTTACAAAAAATTAATCAGAAAACAGATGTTTATAAATATAAACATATACATATATATATATATATATATATATATTTCTTGTTATATTGTTTATAATTAATAAATTTAGGAATACTAAGAAAGTTGATCTCAAACTTAAAAAAAAAAATGAAGGAGGGAGAGGGTAGTAAATGATGTCCCAGGTCGCTAAAGACCCAAAGTATGCATTTACGGGTTAATGATGTCCCTACTACTTGATTAATGACAGAATTTTTATTTTTCATTGACATTTTCTGAAGAAATATTTCAAATCTTTACCGCAACTTACAGGTCTATACAGTACATTTATAAACTGATGTGCTAGCTTTCTCTTCTCAACTAAAAAATTTACTATTTTTTATACACAAATTCTAATAATGCACAGGCACTACTATTCGAGATAGAGTGCAAATTAAGCAGTGCCTATTCTTTGCTTCCTTTTTATTAGACCACAAGGGTATCACAGTTACTACAGGATGTGTTCCAGTTGATTGCCGAAGCTGCATGTGATAAAAAAAAAAGCAGAAGAGCGCACATACATTCATGTTTGCCAAGGGATTCCACATCTCCCAGCTCCAATCCCCTAGCGAGCCTCCTAGAGCTTTATGATTCAATACACCGATCGCACTATGTCAGTATCCCTAAAAAAAAACTGTGCGGTAGAACTGGTTTCTCAAGGGTAAACACATTCTTTTCTCTATCATTGGGCCTGAGGCGGACCTGTCTAAAAGAACACAGTTTACATGAACAGCTCTATCTTGAATAAGACCTCAGTGGTAGTGTCCAGAAGTGGGTTTGCTTTGAGCAGCAGCTCCGGATGCTACACTTCCGCTTCCCAGTGTTTGTGGGTCTCAGGTGGGCACAGTTGACAGTGACCGGTCACGGCATGCTGCCTGGCACCATTACGGGAAGCCATCACACAGCAGCAAGATGGGAATTATTTATGGCCCAGAGGACGGTGGCAAAAACTGGAGCTAGCCTTCTGGGTGCGGTGTGACAGCCTGCTAAATCACCATCCTACTGCAGCATCTAACGCTAGCTCGGAAACTGTAGCGTCGAGTGAATTACCAGCCCCAAGAGAAAATAGCAAGATGAATTCATTCATTAGGGTGCTTTATTTCTGCTAAAACCCTTGAGGCCACACGTAGACCCCTCGCAAATAACAGGCAGCGGCCCACATTTCAGTCGAGCCTGTCAATGCAAAAAGATCGCTGGGTTAAAAAATCACCATGTGACTGTATTAACTTGTTTGTTCAATTTCCAGAAACCACATAAGTTCTTCAACCACCCAGCAGTGCGAACAGGTAGAGCTTGGTGTAATTTATATGCTGGCATTCATGTGTGGGACATTATCCCTCATGGGGGGCACTAAATTTTAAAGCCTTCCGTCTGCTGACAGAGTGAAGTGGAAATGGTGAGGATATTTACCTAATATTACCACACTTCTAATCGGTGTGGTGCAAATCACATACATTATAACATCTCAAGAAAAAGCCACACAAAGTTGAGCTCTTATTAGTGTTGATAATGTGCATAAGGTACGTGACACTTAAGAGGTCCCTCTCTACTAGAGTAGTACTCGTGAATGATTTATCTCTCGTTTAGCATGGGCTATTTACTGCTTCTCTCAGATTCCAGCTAGCAGCTATGCGACTAGTAATTAATTCCGGTTTCTGCAAACATCCTGGTTCTTTGATAAATTAGCGTGACTAAGTTTTGCGGGGTCATTTAATACGTCAACAACTATCCCGACTGTATTTCTCAACTCGTAGAGACGTAACGGTTCTTAAAACACTCAACATCACTCAAGAGTATCCTCTGAATATTCAGCTGTTCCAGAAACAAATCAGCAAAAAATAATTAAGGGGTTCAATCAAGCGAATAATTACATTGATTGATTCATATGAGAGCACACTGACACTTCAGAGTCACGAAAGAAATACAAGGATGCTCAGGAACAAGTTAATGAAAAGACAAGGTGCTCAGCCAAAAAGGAAGAAAAAAAAAAAAGATAGCCTCACATGGAAAGGCCACGTTTAATAGCTTCTAACCCCTGGCGGGGATCTGAGCTAAGCCAAAATAAGACTTGGTCTGCACCCAGCCTCAGCATTTTGTGGAGAGGATTAATTCTATCATAATTAAGGGTTTGGTTGTGGCTTCTCTTGAAGCAGTAGTGGCTGTGCTTTCTCTTTCTGAGTGGGATAAATTAGCCTGAGGCTCAGATGTTTAGTCTGAGACTCTACAACCCTTAGCTGTGACCTACTGCTGAAAAGCCCAGCGTGATACAAAGATCTCTTTAAAAAGACTCTGAAAACATATGTAGGAACAGTTTCCACTATACTATTATATGGTTTTTTAATACAGTTAAGGTAGCAACTGTAAGCTTTCAGACTGACCTAAAATAGGGCAGATGCCAACTTTTTTAACAAATAAATAAATATAATCATAATTATGCAAATATATGAGCAAAATAATCTGTTGCAGACAGTGTTGTTTTTGACAACCATCTTAGATTTAGTCTTAGTCTTAGTCTTTTGGACTAAAATGCTTATTAGTTTTAGTCAAATTTTAGTCACTTCTATATGTGATAGTTTTAGTCCAGTTTTAGTCGACAAAAACTCAAAAAGGTTTTAGTCTAGTTTTAGTCAAAAAAAAGAAAAAAGAAGTGTAGTCTTTTAACAAATTAATTTAGGTCAATAAGTATTGGAGATTGCTGCTGGGCAGTGTCACACATAAGTTGTGAAAATAGCAGCCGATCTATAAGTTCAACACATTGTGAGCTTACAGATCAGCTATTTTCACCAATAATTACAATAATAAAGGAATGGTTTAAAGGAATAAAGGAATCCAAAGAGCGATCGCCTGTTCTTTGGCACGTTGTTCCAGGGAGTCTGACTTATATTTGGATGCTGCGGCGAAGGCTGCTGGGATAGATGACTGTGCCCTGTTGTTCTTTGGACCACCAGGTTTCTCTTTAGGAGTTCTGGTCTCTGGGATCTGGTTGAGGAAAAAACAAAGAAGGGATACAATTACTCTATCTCTGTATACAATGTACACGTCCTGTAAAGGTTTACAGGTGAATACAAAACAATCAAATGTAGGTATACCATAAAAATACTTAAAATACTATGAAAAATACTCAAAATACTACCATGTTAAGAAAATAGAATGGTCTTAACTCTCACTCTCTCTCTTAAGTCTCAAACAAGCAAAATAAAAATACATAGCTTATTAACTGACCCTGTACTAAAGCTTTCTGATCTTTCATTCTGAGCAGCAGCCAAATTATAATGTATCTGTACTGTCTGTCTGTCTGTCTGTCTGTCTGTGTGTGTGTGTGTGTGTGTGTGTGTGTGTGTAACTTTACTGTGAGCGCACAGGTCGTGGTTAGGGCTGCAGAGCGTCACTTGTGGCTTTTAGGCTGAAGCTAGCAGACTCTACGTATAACAATAACTCGACCTGTTTAACATATCAAGTTACACGCTGACAGAACATAGACACACAAAGAGATGACCACACCGTTACTGAATGTAAACATGGCTAAACATGCTGCTAAAGTAACACACACACAATGAACTGACGTTAGCGTAACAAAAGCTAACTTTAGCCTGAAGTTAGCAGCCCATTTGCGGCAGGAGTATGTGGAAAACTTACTAATTTAGAAGCTTACTATGAAATTTATCACGAGCCGATTGTCGAGTAACATTGTAACGTTACGTAGGCTATACGATATGTTAACAGCACTTGTAACTTACCTTCGAAAAAATATCCTTGTGGTGAGCCTTCAGGTGCCGCTTAAGGTTGGTCGTATTTTTTCCGCCTACTTTGTGGCCACATTTGTCACCGTCTTCCTTCACAATACACTCTGTTTTATTATCTGCTGGGTTATATTTAAAATACACACTCGTCTCTACGTTTGCGACCACCAAGCCCCTGTGTTGAAACTGCCGCCATTGTGGTCCATTGTCTGTGATGAGTGACAACAGTGTGACGTGTTGAGCACGTTGTGCGCTGCATGCCAGGTGATGGGCGTGACCAAACAAGGATAGAATGCAGCAACAGATACTTTTTAGGTTTTAATTGACACGCACAATAAGCAGAAATGTCATGCATTTTAAACGTCTGACAGACCACCCGCTAACATTTTCGTCCATTCTCGTCTCGTCAACGAAAACTCACACAAGTCTCGTCATGTTTTAGTCATCAAAGAGCAGTGTTTATCTCGTCACCATCTCATTATCGTCATGAAAAAAAGTGGCGTCAACGAAATGATTTCGTCATCGTCATCGTTGACGAAAACAACACTGGTTGCAGAGTTTTCCATTAACCTGAAAGGATTACTTTTGCAATAATGGCCAGCAAGGACAATGGCAAAATATAAAGTAAATACAATAAAAATAAACCATTATTTTTTAAAAAATCTAAATGTAAATTTAAAATCTAAATACAAAGCGACTTAGGCAATCAGACAAACCAGAACTAAATATTGCAAAGCTCTCACAATGTTTTAAGATGGTTATATTTTTTTTGTGTGTGTATTCATGTACATATTCATACAGTGCACTGCAGAAAATATTTTTCTAAGTTTAGAAAAATATTTTTATGGAAGCCTGTTTCTGCCACTTTTACTTTTTATTGTGACTTTTTATTTCATAATTCTTGCATTTCTGACTTTTTTTCCAAAATTGTGAGATATAAACTTGCAATTGCAAGAAATAAAGTAAGAATTGCAACATTTTTCTTGCATCTTACAATTCAGACTTTTTTTCTTGCAATTCTGACTTTTTTATCTCTGAAGAAGAAAGTCTAGTTTTTTTGGGGGGGAAAAAAAGCAAGATATGTTCTCAGAATTGCGAGTTTATAACTTACAATACTGACTTAACTCACAATAGCATTTTATAAAGCCAGAATTGCTTTATTACTAATAAAATTGCTATTGCTATATTCTAAATTTCTTAATTAAACTCGCAATTCTGAGAAATGTCACAACTGCAAGATATAAACTTGCAATTCTGAGAAAAAGTCAGAATTGTGAGTATTGTGAGTTTATATTCTGAGAAAAAACGTCAGATTTGTGAGCTTGTACCTCGCAATTCTGACCTTATAACTTGCAAGTTTATATTATGCAATTTGGACTTAAAAACTCGCAAGTTCATATCTCATAATTCTAAGAAAAAGTCAGAATTGTGAGTTTATGTCTCACAATTCTGACTTTATAACTCGCAATTTTACATTACGCAATTCTGACTTTAAAACTCGCAAGTTTATATCATGCAGTTCGGACTTAATTTCTCAGAATCGCAAGTTTATATCATAATTCTAAGAAAAAAGTCAGAATTGTGAGATATAAACTCGCAATTCTAAAAAAAAAGTCAGAATTGTGAGTTTATGTCTCATAATTCTGACTTTATAACTAGCAGTTGCAATTTTATATTACACAATTCTGACTTTATAACTCACAAGTTTATATTATGCAATTTGGACTTAATTTCTCAGAATCACAAATTTTTATCTCATAATTCTGAGAAACTAAAAGTCAAAATTGTGAGATAAAAAGTCACAATTATCTTTATTTATGTTTTATTCAATAGTAGAAACGGACTTCCATAAATTATTGGTGTACATTTTACCAAAAGAAAAAAAAAAACACAATTTCAGTCTTTCTTATTAAAAAATGTCACATTTAATTCAATGCGTTACTTGTCATTTCTTTGTAATTACTTGTGCAATTTACTAAGTTCTAAGTGGAATTGTTTCAAAATAAATCTTACACCATTTTTTTAGTCTGTATGTGCTTTATGGGCAGTGCTAGTTACACCTGTTCACAAACAGAAATTCAATACAAACGCAACTGTCTAGAAATTATAGTGTTGTTTAAAACTGTAAACCCATTTCATTACTATGACCCACAGTCGCCTCTGAATGACTCGATTCAGTTGCTGTCACAGCGCTTTGGTTACACTGCAATTCTAGAGGTTTAGCTGTGGATTATAACGATCTAAAGAGACATGGCAGCTAATTAATGTGACACAGTAAAGACTCGTTTTCCTGTTGCAAGTTAACTCTGTCACAGCACCACAGCAGCGGTCAATAAAGCATCTCCATTTGTGCAAGTGTAAAGTCTGTTTTCCCATACTGTAACACCTTTCTAACTTGTTGCTACAGGGTCAAAGACTTTCTTTGAAAACTAAATTAGGTTTGCATCAGCTGTAGAATCATCAGGATTGCCAGAGTGGAAAATTGAGTAAAGAGACCTAGTTATGGATGCATGAAATTATGTTCAAACACTCAAGCGCTTGACAGACATGAACGCGAGTCTCCTTGTCATTACGGCATAATTAGGCTGCATACTGATCAGAAATCATACCGTCACTCTTATCAAATCATATTTGACCAGTAAAGATTAACTCCAACTTTTTTTTACTATGTGAATGCACAATTTGGATGTCAGCAGGAAAAAATGCAAATGAATTTGTGTAAATCTGCCATCAAAAAAGGAGGCAAATGTCGGGCAAGAAATAGAGCAAGCATCTGTCTTCAACCAAGAAAATGTCATGTTCTGTTAATCTAATCTGAATGCCTGCCCACTGACGTGCATTTAATTGCACACAAGCGCATCCAGCCTGACTTTTGCTTGATTTCACCCTGGCATACACAGACACACACTTCCTGCAGCCTTATTCTCTGACAAATTGCTTACTGGGTGCCCACTTTAGAGATCTACAGATAGCAGTACAAGTACACCTAAACAGAATGTCAATGAACCCATGTGAACCCCTTATGTAGAATTCTAATGTGTCAACAGAATTTCCTACTATTCATCATGGTGTATACAAATAAAAAAAAGCTTATTCAAAGCTTATCGTTGTATCAGTATCTTGAACCTCATGCTGGCACAGGTAGGGAAAAATTTGAGCATCTCCAGGTCTGCAGGCATCCACCTTATGTCTTTCTACGTCATACACACACACACATAGTGTGTGGAAGGGCAGCATACGGGCAGCACTGACGCCACATTAGCTCAGCTTCACTACAGGAACGGGGGAAACATTCACAGAGAACAACCCTCAGCTTTTTAAAAAAAGACTTGAGGAGAAGACAGGGGTTGGGGGATGTGAGTACTGCTGATGAGCAAAAAGAGAATAGAGACAATGTAAGATGACGTGTTTGATTAACAAATACTTGTTTTGACAAGCATACAAAGAACCAATGACTCACAAAAAATAGAGTTTCATACTCATCAGGTACTCATCATCGCCTCATCATCATTATCCCTTAGTTATATCACCCAGGCCAATTAACTGGTCGATATTTGGCAATTTCAAGACCCAAAAAATTCTTCTGTGCAACATGAAGATATTTTGAGAAATGTTTCATTGAAGTTAACAGACACCAAAACTTCTTTTGTGTAATGCAAAAGAAAGCAATGCATACAGGTTCAGAATGATTTTTTAATCTCATTTATTACACAGTTTTATGTCTATATCAGCATTATATCAGCTACCTTCTTTCTGGTCTCAGGGTATCATATTCAGTGCTGGGTAAATTACTAACAAACTGTAGTCTGTTACTGATTACAGATTATATGACGAAAACTGTAGCTAGTAAAGTAATCTAGGTTACTCGTTTTAGGTATTACATTTAGTTTACTTTTTTACCAAACCTGTTTACCAAAAATCCTTCAGGTCCCACACATTTCTTGTTTTTTCAGCATATTTGTGTATTTGAACCCTTTCCAACAATGACTGTATGATTTTGAGATCCATCTTTTCACACTGAGGTCAACTGAGGGACTTATATGCCACTATTACAGAAGGTTCAAACACTCACTGATGCTTCAGAAGGAAAAACGATGCATTAAGAGCCAGGGGGTGTAAACTTTTGAACAGAATAAAAATATGTATACTTCTCTTATTTTGCCTAAATGTATTTTTTTTTATTTAGTGCTGCCCTTCAGAAGCTAAAGAAGATGTTTCCCAGAAGACAAAATAAGTTGTAAATTTACCTTGATCTTCAAATTCAAAAAGTTTTCACCCCCCGGCTCTTTCCTTCTGAAGCATCAGTGAGCATTTGAACCTTCTGTAATAGTTGCATATGAGTCCCTCAGTATGAAAAGATGGATCTCAAAATCATACAGTCATTGTTGGAAAGGGTTCAAATACACAAAAAAGCTGGAAAAACTATTATTTTCTCTTGTGGACTATATGTAAATGTCTTTTATGTAAAATATCTTATTCAGGTCAGTACTAAAAAAAAAGAACATGCATTTTGTATGATCCCTCTTATTTTGGTAAAATAATTAACATATTGCAGATTCTGGAAGGTGTATGTAAACTTCCAATTTCTTCCAACTGGTTCCAATTGTAGATTACTTTTTATCAAACCTGTTTTAAACTTACCATTTAATGTACCATAATGATATAAAAAAGCAAAGAGAAAGAAATTATCTTAATTAAAATCTTTCTTTCTTTCTGTCTGTCTTTGTGTATAAAGTAAAGCTGAATGGTATGGCACAGAAGGATTTTAAAAGAGTAAAAAAGTGAGAATCAGTCAGTTGTGTAATCCATGTCAATTGTGTAATCCAATGTAATCCATAAAAAAGTAACTGTAATCTGATCATAAGCATTTTAAAATATAATATACTCTAATTGCAAGTACTTAATATTTGTAATCTGCAATCTTTTACTACCCAGCACTATAGATTATATTTTAAACAACATTAGCTGAGCACTAATTTGCACTAAAATCAACATTTCCATCATGATCAGGGTAATTCCATACAAATGTCAAATTTGCCATGAAAATATGAAGTTTTTACCAAAGGTTTTTACTATACTGATAGATGGCACTGATAGATGTGTCTCTCTTAATTTTTTTAAAGCTTTTTTTTATTTTTAGTGCATGATTTTTCATAGTCTGGTAAGTGCTATTTTCAGGCTTGTCACATTCATAACAGCACATATTCCTCATAAATAGAAACCTCTAGAAAATTAAAATAAAGTATTAATTATATGTTCTGTGAAGAGCCATCGCTTCTCTAAGAGCCTTGTTTCTCTATTATTGCATCTGGTTTGTGCATTTTAATTCACAGAAATCCTTCAAATCATGTAGTCTCTCAAAAATCATTTTTGTTACATCCATAACGCATGATTATTTCCCTTTTTTAACATAGGAAACTAGTGCATAGACTGATATTTTTCTGTTGTTTAGATTCTATCAACAAGGGTTTATTAAAACATAAACAGATGGTTCGGTATATTGGTGACATGATCTAATCACATATATCATCTTTCCTGCAAATCTTTAAATAGACACACTAGGAATAAACTGATTACAAAGCTAAAGTATACAAATAGTTTTGGCTGATAACTAATAAATGGCTGATATTATATACTATAAACTCTATACTATTTTGTATAAAATGATAAAACAAAACACTTATAACTATAAAAAAATAATTTAAAATGCTACAATTTAATTTAGGCATCACATCACTATAATGTGCAGCATGACAACGGATATTAATTTTGAGATTTGCTAAAGATTACATGTAAGCGTGTATTATCAACGTGTTTAAATACTTTAATTGAGTATTAGAAGACAGCAAAGATAATCTAAATGTAAAAACAGGGGAGACTACTATCATGCACAATTTAATACCCAATATCACCCAACAGATTTAAAAATAAAAAAAAAAACTCTAATAATGGTACTGAACTATCATGCATGCCATAAAAGTGTAGTAATCTGCAACAAGTTTATTCTCTAACAACAGGGGTTTCCAATGCCATTCCAAATAACTGAGAGTGACAGAGAGAAAGATGGCAAGAGGGAAAGAAAAACAGAGCACACATTCAGCCAACGGTGAGATCTACAGTTCCACTGAGTGCACTGCAGACTCGAGGCAGAGCTGTTCCCTCCAATGTCTTGGAGGACAATAAGACTCAAATCACACAGCTCTACCTCCGGAGACAGAGCTGTCTCAACAGCTATAACAAAACACCACCTTCTCCTAAAACTGTACAGATTTACTAACCGTAAATAGCGCCCACTGATAGCACCGCTCTATATACATGTGTTGTTTTACTGCCTGGATGCAATTTGCACAGCACAATTCCACATTTTCCATTTTGCACCCAGCTGATGTGAACAAGCAAAATACACCATTCACCCTGTGTCCTGTGTGAACACCCTGAACCTGAACCCACTTTCAACATACGCCAATCACAAACAAACCATCCCATTTCTCTAGTAGCTTCAGTCTATCTGACTGTTTCTGGATTGTACCGCCTCACAGTCTCCTGCAGTGCAGATGTGTGCGAGCTCCGTCAGTTTAAGCCCAAGATAAGGGAGGATTTACTGGTAGATAGAAAGTGATTGACGCAGCTCATGCAAGGTCAGCTCACCTAAATGAGGGCTCACGGAGGAAATGTGGGTATTCTGTCTACCACAAAAAGGCCTGTGTGTAAGTGAGTCTGTGTGTGTCTATGAAAGCCAGTTAATCGTGTGGGTGGGATGTTCCTGCAGTCTCTACATAAGCAATTATGCACACTTTTAACTATTATGTTCTCCACTGGAGATAAAAACTTTCTTTTGATGAAGTACACAACAAAGGAATCAACATACGCAATTAAAAATTGTAGAACACAAGTAACTGCTTTACTCGTAAGTTTTTGAATGTGACATGTTACAACATTATATTTAGGTTTCTTTTGAAAGCTCTACCAATTCCACGTAGGTGTCTGCGCTGCATATGACTACAGAATGTTTATGCTGCAAACGAACAGAGCAACTCAATGTAACCAAACTATCCCAACCAACAAATTATAATAAACAAAACTGTTTACACCAGAGTTTCAGCAGGAAGTTGAATTAGAATTTGAAATGTAGATAGATAAAAGGCATTCTTAAATCAATTTTTCACTGCACACAACCCTGGCTTAAACTGAAAATGGCATAATGTCAATACAGGAGTCTAGTCGTTGCATACAAACTATGTCAGGCAGACAAACACTTGAAAAATGTTTAACTCGCTGAGAGCATTAGTGAGTTAACTAAGAGAAACAAAGAACACAAAAACCATTTAAAAAAAAAAAAAAAGTTTTCAAGAGGAGTGCAATTATGCTTTCTAAAGTAAAATTTCCCAACACGAATATGTTCATCATAAGCAGGGTTGCAAGGTTTTCACAACAAAACCTGCCTAATTGCTACTAAAAACTAGCCCAAAAACCCAAACGCGTTTCTGAGGGGTCCCCCACTAAAAATCGCGTTCCGCTGTAAAATTTGCACTCCAGTGGCAAAATATCAAATTATTGGGGTCACATCAACCTGCGGCAGCAGTGTTAAAGTAGCCCAATTCTGCTGAAAAACCGTGGACTTGGTTGATGTGACCCATTAGGACGGTAATTATTCTCATGGGGACATAAGCTTTTTTTCAGCTATTTACAGAGGTTAGTCTGTGAATTTATTGCCAGAATGTCATTGTTTTTCTCCCACCCCACCTGCATAAATATCCCCGGCCAAATTACCTACTGCTTTTTGACAAACACCAAGGTCGTGTGGTAATTTATTTGCCATCTGAATCCACATCTCTCAGTTTACAAGAAGAAACTGATTAAAAATTCAGTTTGAATCCTTTTTGACCACTGATAGTATGGTAACTATTGTACTTCGCTGTAATTTGCATGCATATTTATTGCCGAAATGCTCCGGATTTACAAGAACAATATTTCACAACTGCTCCACCACAGCGAGCGGAAGCTGTTAAGAACAAAAAGAAGAAAGACAAGAAAAACATGTAAACATTTTGTGGCCAGATTTAAACAGGCCAAATTAGCGTTAAAAGCACCGGAGGGAAAAATTCTGTGTGTGATTAACCAACAATGCGCACATTAAAGAACACAGATGCAGCCAGATAATTTCCGTAATGACCAGCACAATCCACCTAGAGCGGCACAAATTACTGCCTGGTTTAAGACTTTTTGTGCCGTTAAATAATGGCCAAAATGCCAGTAATTTGACGAGCGCAAACGCGCAAGCACGTTGCGTGGTTCATTTTAACACTCTCATCCCGTAAATTCTCCACACCTTTTTAACGCTAATTCTTAACTACACGTCTTTAGTAAATCCGGACAGTATTATTTTAACGCCAAAAGGCGGTTGAAATGGGTGACTATTATGGCAGCAACAGGTATGCAATACAATGTAAAAATATGAATTATATACATAACTATATTGCGTATAATTATACAACCAGCGCATCTATTCTTCTATTTTTAAACAAGATTTAAATCAATAAAAAGTATCATATATTAGAAAATATGCTTTGAATATTAATACATTTCATATAATAATAAGTAATATTTAATATATTTTACACAAAAATAAGAATAAATTTCTTAATAAAATACATTTTATTTACATCAGACAATCTAGCCACATGAGCAGTGCATTCCCGAGTTCATATATTACAGAACTCGCTTCTCCACAGTGAATAAATCGCCATCCGAATCCATGAGTTTTATAACTGAGGTGCCATGTAAACGGCATAACAGACGACCACATAAGAAACAATTACTGTCCAAATAGGACTATAGACTAAACAAGGTGAAGAAGAAGTTTGCAAAAAGTTAAAAAAGAAAGAGAAGAAATAGATAAACTCATGAAGCCACAGAGTCTTGTGTTGACAAACCCAGTCTCATGAGATTTCCCATATTGGGCTTGGTAAAGCATTCTTGAAAGACACCAAAGGCTATTGGCTTAGTCACAAAGGTCTCTTCTCATAAAGAGCATCCTTTGAAAATTCACAGGTGACCTGTAGCCAAGCAGACAACTTGAAAATGACTGATATTCCTTACAGTCGTTTGGCTTTGAAAGATGCACAAACAAAAACACAAAAATCTCTGATCACCACCCTGGAGATTTTAGCAGAGCCTCATTGGCAAACTGGTCAGGAGAAACAAGCTCAGTCTGGAAAGCCTGTGTATAAACAGACTAAAGAGGGGGGAAAGTCTGATCTCTTCTCACCCTCTCTCGGCTACAATTTGCACTTGAAATTAATTACCCAGCTGTGAGGACGTGATTGACGTGGCAGCAGGATCCTGGTGTCCGAGGCAGCGTGGAGAGGAGGCGTTCTCCAGAAGCCAGGAGCAGCCAGCAGGGCGGAACAGAGAGGAGGAGAAGACCTGGCAATTTGCGTATCCTGGGACCTACAGGAAGAAGAGGATCATATCGTCACCCTACTGCCAGAGAGAAGATGTGATAAGAGTCTAAAGCAAACAGAAAATCAAACAGCTGCTCATTGCTTCCTCTTGAAACCCTAGGATCTGGGCTGCATGCCAAGGCAAGGACCTGCAAATGAAACTCAGCCCGGGATACCAAGCTCTCCGGCTTCTGAGCTTGACATGATGCTGCTGCCCAGGGCTCCAGGTTGTGCTAATCTGGCTAATGGCTAACCAGTGGAGGCTCCCTTATCAGGGGACAGCATGCTTTGTCCGCACAATCCCAACAGCCAGCCCAGCTCACACATGGCCGATGGCGGGAAAGTGAGGCAGACGGAGTGCGAATGCCAATGAGCGTCGCCGGCCAAACCGAGATTTCATTACTTCCTGGACGTGCTCTCGAGCCACAAACAGCTCCAGGCTGGGCCCGAGGTCTGCCACCTGTGCCGAGTTCCTCTTTAATCTCTAAAGTCTACTCGCCGCCTGACCTTTACGGGTGTCGATGGGCACAAATCCTATTTCGATGGTGGACAAGCGACAGTTTCCAGCTACGAAAGGGCTACGTGAAGATGTGTCAATCACCCACCAGTCAAAGTACAAAGGTGGGCAAAAAATTCTGAAGTTCAAATCAGAGCCATAAAACTTTAATGTGCAGCTGGCTGGTAGTAACTAGCCAAGGCAATGAGACCAGATATTTCAGAGCTGTAACAGGCATTCATAATTTACATGATAGTTTCAGCTGAGAGTAAAAGTCTCTCTCTGTTTCCCAATGTCCCTGTTCGATGTCATGCACACAAGGCTGTGGTGTCACTTAGCTGTGTATGAATGAACTGATATATGTAGGGGCTCTAGAAACACAGACCAAATGAGAGCAAGAAATAGAGTTCCTGCGCTCTTTCTCTCTTCTGACTGACAAGTAGCAAGAAGCCATTAATTTTAACATCTAAAGGAGAAAAAAAAATCTATGCTTTTATGTCTGTTCTACAATACGGTTAGATTTCGTGTACATTCTCTTGTACATTCTCTAATATACAACTGAATCTGTCCTTTTTACTGTGATTTGCACTGTGGTATATCCGAGAATGCAGTACTTAAATGGATAGTTCACCAAACAATCAATTTGCGTCACTATTTAAGCATGCTCATGTTGTTGCAAACCTGAATGACTTTATTTCTACTGTGGAACATAAAAGAAGACTTTCTTTTGCCATAGAATAATATGCAATGGAGTCCAAAGCAATACAGATGTTTAAATATGTTTCGAAACACTAATTTCAGCTGGATAAAAGCAAAGACAATGGAAATTAAAGCTGCAAAACATCGAAGTTTGTCAGGCCGCCACGGACAAGCCCTTCAACAAAAACTCAAGGCCTTTGCAATTTAACATCACAAAGGGCTTTAGATTACACTGACCAAATTTGGTGTTGATCTGTTTAAATCTCTAGGAGGAGTTTGTTTAAATACAATGCCTAAAAATGGCAAAAACAGTACAAAACTTGCTGAGAAAATTCTAAATTATTACAACTTGCTGTTGGGTTTCGGACTTCGTACCATGGGACTTTTTTGTACATTGGTGTGTTACATGTGTCTACTGAATTTCGAACATGTATGTGAAACACATTATGACATCATGTTGCTCAGGCCCCGCCCACAACTGCTGACAGACTGTCCTGTATTAGCATATTCCCACCCTCAGCCAGTTGTCCGCTGTCCGCCATTTTCTCCATGTTCGAGCAGCTGTGGCAAAAACAATGTTTCGTATGCAATGCAGGTGTTTTGTAGCTGGGTGTAAAAGTGAACATGAGTCTTTATTTTCTCCCGACATTAGAGCCACTGAGTATGAGTGGATCAGTTTTGTTTTTGATGGTAATGCACCAATGAATACATAAAACAGAGAAGAGAGTAGCTCATTATCATTTAAGGAGACGTGCCGAAACAGGTTGTATTTTCACAGAAGAAAATAAGTCATTTGAGCATGAAAGTGAGTAAATGACAATTTTTGTATTATTTTTGTGCAACCTATCCCTTTAAAGATAAGCTACAAAATTCTTGAGGGAAGATAACTTAAGGACTCCAAAGTGTCCTGTTAGCTTCCGCTCTATCCCTGAGCATTCATCCGGCTGAATCAAGAGCGTTTTAAAGCCCATCTGCACATTCTCACCAACAAAGTCTCAGGTGGCCTAGAAGTGAAACTTGGAGAAGGTGGAAGAGATGGAGACAGTATGACAGAAAGCAGATAACTACAGTGAAAAACACTCAGGCTGTGTACCACCCTGCACCAAACTGCGCCGCAAAGGACCAACAGCATTTAGTCACGAACTACACAAATAGAGTGCTTGTTACTTTAAGTAGGGCACCATGCTGAAGTGCATTTACCACACAAGCTAATCCATCATTCACCGTGTTAGCTCCTCTGTCATTCCCTTTGCGCCCTGATAATGAACCATTTTGTCGCTCGGAATTGGGAGCGTTCATTCAGATAAACTTCAACATGGCTTCAGAAGCATGAAATGCTTTTTGATGGTGGTTCAAATCAAATCAGCTTTATTTACAGTGGAGATTGCCACAAACAGGGTTTTATAGCAAGCCTTATACCTTAAAGGAAGAAACCTTGGGAAACGCAAAGCTAAAAGAGCAATCTTTGTCTGGTCACCACTGTTGAATAAGTAATCAAAAGGTTGTTACTCATACAGTAGGTGCCGTACGGCTTTGCCCTGAATGGATCTAATGGATGTCACTCTGTTTGCAGAAAATAGGGTATATAGGCTCTAGCAGAGAGTAATGTAATTAAAGAACCACCCAGTAAAAACACGTAATGTGCTCTCCCATCAGCCAGCCGCTGAGAGAAACAGAGAGGCTAGAGTGTGCATTTATGTCAGTGAAAGAGACATACAGAAACAGAAAAATAGAAAACAGAGAGTGGTAGGTTGGTGGAACAGGCAGTGCAGCTCGAGAAGCGCCTCCTGCCACTCTCACTTACACAAAGCCGCGTCAGCGTCCCCAAGGTTACCATCTGCCTCTCAGCAGAGCGAGGCAGCTCTCCACGATCCACACTTAATCACCGCGCAACCTCTTAGACACTCATTTCCTGTCTTTGTCAGAGGAGACTGCTCCTAACAGAGGGGAATTTTCAAAGTGCTGATACACGCAATGGCCGTCTTGCTCATTACAACAAACCTGAGTCTTCCCAATCACGATGCTCATTCCGAGGAGCTTTATTTCAACTAGCCGCTGGCGTACTGGAATCAATTCATCAAAAGCTTAAGCAGCTAATGAATTGAAACACAGTGGAAATGAGAGCATTCCAGACAGAGAATGGAATAGGATAATATAGCGAAGCGATCCTGTACTGTTTTTTGATTACAAAGGTGGCGTTAATGTGTCATAATTCAGCATCTTATGTCATAAACTTGGAGCGAATGACATTTCACAAAAAGTCTAAAATATTTATAGTGCCAAAAGTGTGTTTTTCTGAATCAGTCTTACGCCTAAGGTCTCTGAAAATAATGGTGGAGAATTCCCTCTCGGTCTGGCTGCTTCCTCCATTCCGAGTTCATTTTCAGGAGGCAAGTTATTTCTTTGTTATCAGTTTCCAGAGAAAATAAAATATGTGCATATTTAGCACCATGAGACCTCTGCAGTCAAGCTAGCCGCCTCAGTGCTGCTGCACAACAACAGACAACCCACATTACTTTGTGTATACACCAAGATTTTAACAAAACAAAAGTATATACATTTAGCACTGCTGTACATACACCCACATCATTACATACATACTCTCACTTACATGTTTTAAAGGATTAGTTCACTCCAGAATTAAATTTCCTGATCATTTACTCACCCCATTTCATCCAAGACGTTCATGTCTTTTTTTTTTCAGCTGAAAAGAAATTAAGGTTTATGAGGAAAACATTAGAGCATTTTTCTCCATATAGTAAGTAGACTTCAGTGGGAGCCAACGGTTGAAGGTTCAAATTGCAGTTTCAATGCAGCTTCCCAGCTGAAGAACAAGGGTGTTATCTAGCAAAACGATCACCCATTTTCAAAGAAAGATAAAAATTTATATACTTCTTAACCACAAATGCTCATCTTGCACTAGCTTGACTTCACGCATTACATAATCACGTTGAAAAGGTCACATGTGACGTAGACGGAAGTGCCAACCCAATGTTTACAAAGCGAATGTGCAAAGAAAGCAGTGCTGCCAATTCCACAGTTTTCTCACAGAACTGGGCTACTTGTACACTGTTGCCGCAGGTAGTTTTTGATGTCTGCAGGTTAAAGCGACCCCAATAACGTCATATGTAGCCCCTGAAATGTGAATTTACCAGGGAAACCCCAACAAAAAATTTTGCATTTTATCCCCCGGAACGTGATTTTTAATGGGAGCCCCTTGAAATGCGATTGGGCTAGTTTTGAGTAGGTGTTGGGCGGGTGTTGTTATGAAAACCTGGGAACCTGAAAGAAAGTCAAACGCCCTTTATAAAAAAAAAAAGTAAAACAACAATGTTGGACGATTTTAAAGTTGGATGGGAAAATGAGAACCAAAGTACGCAGATGAAGAACTAACCACATGTGACCTTTTCAACATGATGTAATGCATGAAGCCAAAGACGCTCATTGCAGAGCTAGCGCATAATGCGCATTTGTGGTTAAAGAGTGTATACATTTTTATTTTTTAAAGAAAATGACTGATCGTTTTGCTAGATAAGACCTTAATTCCTTAGGCTGGGATCATGTAGAGCCCTTTGAAGCTGCATTGAAACTGCAATTTGGACCTTCAACTCGTTGATCCCCACTGAAGTCTTCTATATGGAGAAACCCAATGAAAGAAAGACATTAACATCTTGGATGACATAGTTATCAGGAAATTTTAATTCTTGAGTAAAGTAATCCTTTAATGCCAAAAAATTCACAAGAAAACCCACCTCCCTTTAGTCTTTAAAAGACTTCTAAGTAGCAATGTCTTCATGATCTCCTCCACTGCATACAAACAATGCACAAAGTGTATAACTCATGTTTTGCACACAGAAATAGAGCCTCACCAGAGGGGGTTAAGCAAGTAGAAAAACCCGAGGTGTGACCCCCCTTGACTCATGCACACTTTTCCCGCAGTCTGAAACCATCTTGGCAGGATACAGATTTACACCGAGCTCCAGTGTACCCCGGCTGTTACGCTACACTGCACGCACAAAGAGAAAAACATGAAAAGCTCTGAGGAGCCGGGTAATGAAAGATTATACGAAAGATTAGAGGACTAGCTTTATCATCCCAGATTTGCTCAACCTTTACAAGCTCTGATGTCTCCATAACTATATTGGAGACGATAATGACACGATAGGCCATCATCTCCATCACCGACACCAAACGGAGCATAGCAGAGGACAATAATCAATCCGGTCACGTTGATATCCCCCATCTGAAAGCTATGAAACTCAATTGTGAATGTTTATGGGCTTTAAAGTATAATTATGATGCTGCTTCATGTTATTAAAACTTAAGATGTTACATCTTCGAATCAAGTTACCACAAACATGGGTGTTTAATATGATTTCACCAGCATTAAAATGCACCTTGGTAACACCAAACAACACATTTATTTAATTACATTCCTTCTAACAGTGTTAAAACAGTATGCATTACATATTCTTCAGCAATTTCATATGCATCAAACTTAATTTGAATATTCAAGGAATGGTGCACAGTTACTTCATTAGCACATTTCTGCCATGCGCTGATTGTACATTCGGAGTCAAAAAATGTTATAGCATAACTGCAAGTTCTTCCAAGTTCCCCATTAAGTAGAGGCACATCTCAGAGCTGTACATTTCCTCACGTCTCACCACAGAAAGAGCCCATCACGGCGTTCCGGCAGGAAAAAAAAAGCTTTTATTGGTCTCAGTCCCTCTGTGGATTTGAGCCGTGATGGTCTTGATGGAACAGTGAGGCTGATGGCCGCTACTTTCCACTTCCAAACTCATGCCGCCAATAGATATGGGGAGAGCGATGCACTTCAATGTGTATACAGCCCCATTATCAGGCCTGTAATCACACTTTCTTTTTCCCTAATGGAGTTTTGGTCGACTCTGTGAGATTGTTCTTTCTTTCAGGTCGATGGGAATACATCATGCTCATATTCTGGGTGATATTGATCTAGGACTAGTCAATAATGCCTTTTGGGAGATAAACAACAAACCATACCAACACATGTGGGAAACTGATATGTTTGTTAAAAGGGAAGACTCTAGGAGGGAGGCCATGGCCAAATCCTTTGATAAATAATTAAACACAAACATAACCCAAACAGTAGGGTATGGATAAACTATAAAAAGGGCATCTTAAGTGTCAGCTCAAATATGCTCAGATGGCTTCCATATAACAGGAACGCTCTCCAATAAAAATCAAGTCAAGGTACTGTATAATCAAAGTTATTGCATTATATATTACATCGTGTTTAGCAAATATGTACAGTATCTTCTACTACAACACGAAATGATCTCAGATTAAAAACTGAGTGGAAATCAAAGCCTGGAGTGCTACATAACTACGTTGAAGCAGCCATAAATCATCGATGTTTAGATAGCGTTTTTTGCTAGAAAAAAGTTAAGGGGTACGTTTGGTCTGTCCCCATCCATCTGGAGGCTTTGGACCATATGACAGCACACATGGCCCAGCTTCTCTCGTTATGAGCCGATGTCTTAAAACAGCAAAACTGAATTCGTTCACATGTACCAGCACGTCAAAGATAACATAAAAGAAAAAGTATTTCAATAATATATTTCAAGACATGTAATGCTTTCAAAATAATAGAGGAGGAACAGAGGGTCTATACTTAAGCTTATTATCTTGATTCTGATGGGTCAATCGCTGCAATACCGACTGAATGATTGTGCATTATCCCTTACTGCTGAAAATCATTTCTTAGAAACGGCTTCATTTCTTTCTGAATATCTCTTGCCTGAACTTTTAAGAAATCATATTTCTCCACCTCAGGCAAAATAACAGCACTGCAAAAGCTGTAGAAATACGAGATCACCACTGGGGAATGTGCTTATTGATTCTGAAACTATTAAGTTCAATACTAAATATTCATTTACAGCTACATCATATGTTGTTACCCTAAAGTGCTATATATTTAAGCCCTGTCACAGTATGTTTAGAATTCAAATACTTATAAATGGAATAGTTAAAGGAGTAGTTCACTTCCACAACAAAAATTTACAGATAATGTACTCACTACGTTGCCATCCAAGATGTTCATGCTTTTCTTTCTTCAGTCGTAGAGAAATTCTGTTTTTTGAGGAAACATTTCAGGAACATTCCTCATATAGTGGACTTAAATGGTGCCCGTGAGTTTGAACTTCAAAGACGCAGTTTTAATGCAGCTTCTAAGGGCTGTAAACGATACCAGCCGAGCAATTAGGGTCTTATCTAGCAAAACATTTGAAAAATTATATACTTTTTAACCTCAAATGCTTGTCTTGTCTAGCTCAGCCATCCACATGTGTGCTCTGTGTCAATACAGTTAGGGTATGTCGAAAAACTCCCATCTCATTTTCTCCTCCAACTTTAAAATCGTCCTACATCACTGCAGAAGTACTGACCCAGTGTTTACAAAGTGAACATGCAAAGAAGGTTCTTTAAAAAAAAAAGGTAAAACAACAATGTAGGACGATTTTGAAGTTGGAGGAGAAAATAAGATTGGAGTTTTCAACATACCCTAACTGTATTGACCTGGATTACACAGAGTATGCATGTGCATCGCAGAGCTAGACAAGATGAGCATTTGAGGTTAAAAAGTATATAATATTTGTTTTTTGTTTTTTTTTTTAGAAAAAGACCGATCGTTTCGCTAGATAAGACCCTTATTCCTTGGCTGGGATCATTTAGAGCCCTTTGAAGCTGCATTGCATTTTGGACGTTCAAACTCACGGGCACTATTGAAGTCCACTACATGGAGATAATTCCTGTTTTCCTCAAAAAACATAATTTCTTTATGACTGAAGAAAGAAAAACATACATTTTTGCTCTAGAAGTGAACTACTCTAACTGGAATGAATTTAGCATGATTCAGTTTTGGTGTGTCTGGAATGGAATCCATGCAATCCATGACATTTCTTTTACAAAACATGTTTTGTGCCAACCTTGCTACATTCAAAATGTTTCAGAGTTGAAGGTCAGTGCAAAAATGGCTAACAATGCTCTTAACTAGCAAGTATTACAGCACTATGTCACATTATTTACAGCCAATATTTTTTGTGTTTTGAGCCAAGAACATTTTATCAGTTTTAAAAAAAAAAAGTTACAGCTTAACTATGTTCATTGTAAATATTATGAAATACTAAATATAGTAAGAGTATATAACCTGTTTGAACCAAATTTTATAATGTCAGAACCCCTTCAAAAGGTTCAAAATCTTTTAGTAAGTCAAAGCTATGTATATAGCACACACAAGTGGCACAGTTTCCTGCAAATGATCCTGAAAACAAGAAGGGAAAAAAAAAAACAATCAATCATTCAAAAAAAAACAGTTCACTTTCAGAAAAAAATTCCTGGTAATTTACTCACTCCCATGTCATCCAAGATGTTAATGTCTTCAGTTGCAAAGAAATTATGTTTTTGAGGTAAACATAACAGGATTTTTCACCATATAGTGAACTAAGGGGTTGAAGGTCCAAATTGCAGGTTCAATGCAGCTTCAAAGTATCCCAGCCAAAGAATAAGGGTCTTATCTACCAAAATGATCGGTCATTTTCTTAAAAAAATAAAAATGCATTTACCTTTTTAACCACAAAAGCTTGTCTTGCACTAGCTCTGCGATGTGCGACTTGCCACATTACGTAATCATGTTGGAAACGTCATGCGCGGTCAGCAATTCATCTGTGTAGGGCGAAAATCTAATTTTATCCTCAACTTCAAAATCCTCCAACATTGTTGTTTTACTTGTTTTTGTAAAGGGTGTTTAACTTTCCTTGCAAACACCTTTGCAAACACTGGGTCGGTTACTTCTGCCTACATTAAGCATGACCTTCCAGCGTGACTAAGTAATGCATGAGGTTGGGCTGGTGTAAGATGAGCATTTGTGGTTAAAAAGTATATACATTTTTATTTTATTGTCAGTTTCGCTGGACAAGACCCTTATTTTTCAGCTGGGATCAGGGTTGCCAGGTTTTTACAAGAAAGACCCACCCAATTAGCATTTTGAGAGGGGCCCCCTAGTAAAAAATAATGTTCCGGAGGGTAAAATACACGTTTTTTGGTGGGATTTCCCTGGTAAAATCAGCATTCCAGGGGCTAAATATCACGTTGTTGGGGACGCTTCAACCCGCAAACATGAAAAACAACTCACAGCAACAGTGTTAAAGTAGCCCAATTCCACGGGAAAACTGCAGACTTGGCAACTCTGGCTGGGATCATGTAGAGAGCTTTGAAGCTGCACTGAAAACTGCAATTTGGACCTTCAACCCTTTGGCCATCACTGAAGTTCACCATATGGAGAAAAATCCTTGAAAGTTTTCCTCAAAAAGCTTAATTGCTTTGTGACTGAAGAAAGACAGTCATGAACATCTTGGTTGTCAAGGGCGTGAGTAAATAATCAGGAAACTAATACTTTAAAAAATATAACAAGGCAGAATGTCATGTTACGTTTGGGAGTCACTATGAGTCAGGCTTTTAAGTCTGACGCATTAGTGAGATGAGTTATAGAGGGAAAGGTCACTAACATTTACAAACCTAACACCATATATATTAAACCATTTAATTACAGTATTCTTTAGCAGTTTCCATGGTGACTCCATGATAATTTCCCACAGTGGACAATAATGAAAACTAGTTATTTCTTTGAAAAAGATCTGTTTGCCATCCATCACACACATATGAATAACTTCGGATAAAAACGAATCCAAACCTCATGGCTACATCCCCCGACTCGACAGACTAAAGAGACTTCACTGGTACCTTAAAAAGCTTTTGGAGCTTAGAACTCCATCGCTCTTCAAAAATAAACTCAACTTGTCAAACACACGTCTGTCATTTAGTACTACAGTACGGCTCCACTCATTTATTACTAATGAGTGCTGTTCTGCTAATTTATCAAGACAACCATATTTGTATACGTCTCAATATGTTATTGCATCCTGCACTGCATGGCTCTTGCACAATTGAAATCCTCTGTTTGCCGTAGCCTGTACTGTGAATTGAATTTATTATTTTCCTTGTAACAGAGAACACTGTGCAAACAAGCTTTGCAATGTTTTTCGAACAAACACACAAAGAATCTCTCTGCTGTAAGTCTATTCCCACTCATGTCAGCATAGGCACAACTGCAAACAAAACACATGCAACTTATATCAACACCTCCTCTCCTCGAAAACTACAAGTCTTGTGTGCTTTGCCTCATCATATCCAGTGTCACAGATGTCATGACACTCCACTCACAGATGGCATGAAGATGTTTCTGTTCACAAAAAAAAAAAAAAATCCTGCTCCCAATCCACTCCATTGTAAGTATTCACCCTGATGTCCCTGAAATCTAATTAACTAACAATATAATATAAATGATGTTGGCAGACGTATTAAAAATCAGCCTGCAAAATTATAGTACATGTAAAAGGACTAGTTCACCCAAAAATAACAATTTGTGGAAAAAGGACTTCCCCTCAGACCATCCAATATATAAATAAGTTTGTTGCTTCATCAGATCAGAATTGGAGAAATTTAACATTGCATCACCTGTAATATAAACTATTGTAGTACGGAAAATAAAAAAAAAAACCTCTGAAGACTATTTAAAATTTCCAATCGAAAAAAAAAACCCATACAAGTTTGGAACAACATGACAGTGAGTCAACAATCTCTGAACGTTGCTGGTTGAACAATTCCTTGATTAATGATATTTAAAGCCGGATGGGATTCACTTTGAACAAAACAATTCAAAGGTTAAAAACAAGAAAGCTAATTCAATCCAGGTATTGATTTTAAGACGCAACCCTACAAAGTAATAGGCGAGGAACAGAGACTCTCTGTAGTTGCTGATATGCAACATCTGATATTGCATCTGAGATACCGAATCATTTATTCAAGAGTGAAAAAAAAAACAAAAAAAACAAGATGACACCTCAAAGGAGAGCAAAGGAAGAAAAAAACGTTTACATATCATCTTCAACAGAACTGCACAAAAGAACGAAGATGATGTGATCAAACATCAGGCAAAAGCCAGAGGAGAAATCATTTCATTCAGGCCTCTGATTTTAGTAGGGCTTGTAAATCTAAAGCATGTGATCAGAGATAGGAGAAGTAGTGCACTCCAAACACTATTTTTTCCCTAAAGTTCTGACGACTTAGGCACTTTTGCACTTTCTTAAGTCCCCAGTCATCAGTCTCCTAGAGAGCACAAGTTTGGCAGGATTTTCCTACCTGTCACCTGCTGAGACCTCAACTCCATGTCCACTCGACATCCATTTGTCTAAAGCCTTTCAGCTTGACAAACCCTGAGCCTGCTCCCACAATTGCCTTACATACAATCCCAATCTCTTCCAAGCTACATTGATGCACTCAGTAACTATGGAAGCCAATTTCCATCAATGAATAAAAAAAGGTTATGGCGACTTTTTACCTCACAACTCTAACTTTTTTTCTCAGAATTGCGTGACACAAACACAAATTTCTGGCTTTTTTCTCAGAATTCCATGATACAAACTCGCAATTATGATTTTTTTTTTCTCAAAATTGTGTGATATAAAGTCACAATTAAGTTTATATCTCACAATTTTGATTTATATAAACTTGATATGAACTCGCAATTCTCCGAAAAAAGTCAGAATTGTGAGGTTATATTTTGCAGTTCTGACTAGTGTTGTCAGATACCAAAATTTTGACTTCAATACGGTTCCTGACTAAAATATCACGATACTACTACTGAACCGAAACTATTTTAATGGTTACATTAAAAAATATTTAGCAAAAAGCATGTCTAATTAATTGAAATGAAACTTGCAGAATTTAACAGCAATTCATTAAAAGTTAAACAGAAATTACGTTTTTAAGGCCCTATGAAATACATTTTATTATTTTTTGCTAATTCAGTGTTATTTGTGAATCTCTGTTTTTCATTCATTTTCTTTATTCTATTTTAATCGTTTCATTACATTTTAATAATCAAAAGCATGTCTAATGAATTTATTAAGTATAATTAAAGATTTAATTTATTATATGCTATTTTTTTTTTTTTTTCAGAAATACTGTGTTGTGTATTTACAATTTTCTGGTAAATAATTCTGGTAAACATTTTTTTCTGGTAAATATTCCTTAAACATTGTTTTAATAATATTTTTATTAGTAGTAGTAGTACTATCTTTACATTAAGTAACATTTTAATATATTTCTAGCTGTCAAGTTGAACCAAACTTTTATTTTGACGGGTTGTTGTGAAGATCTTCAGGGGCTTCATTATATGACGATAGTTTTCCGCAAAAGAAACGGTAAAATGCTCATGAAGTGACTCTCAGAGCAGTTCTAAAGATTATGTTCATGTATTCATGTACTCATATATTGAGACAGCAGAGGCTGAAAACACCGCCAGCATCATGTATTTGTGTAGTAAACAAAACCTGCATGTCTGCGAAATTCACTAACACAGACACGCAGAAATACGGCTCTTATTAAAACGCATTCTTAAAGTACCGGTACTAGTAAAATGCGGAATCATGCCATTTTTAAAAGCAGGGTATCATGATACTTTTTAAGCACCGATATATCGTGCAACACTAGTTCTGACTTTACTTCATAACTTCCAAGTTTGTATCACACAATTCTGAGAATTAAAGTCAGATTTGTGAGTTTATATCTCACAATTCTAACTTTATAACTTACAATTGCAAATTTATATCACACAATTCTGACTTTATAACTTGCAACTGGGAGTTTATGTCATGCATTTCTGAGAAAAAGCATCAGAATTGCGAGAAAAGAAGTAATTAACTCGCAATTGCGAGTTAATAACTCACAATTCTGAAAAAAAAAAAAAAAAAACAGAATCACAACAAAAAAGTAAGAATTGCAAGATATTAACTCATTATTTCTCACAATTGCAAGTTCATATCACGCAATTCTGAGAAAAAGGTCAGGTTTTGAGAGACGCAATAACCGCAATAACCTTTTTTTATTTTTCATTCAGTGGTGGAAACGGGTTTCCATTAGTAACACTGATGTATGTAGGATTGCAAAAAAATTAAATAAAATATTGGCATACCCATTAAAGCTAAGTAAATTGAGAAAATGTAATGCATTGGCCATAAATATTTAATTAGATTAGATTAGATTAGATTAGATATTTTGGACATATACTGTATTATATATGTATAAATCTGTACAAGAGTTTGAATTTGACACTTTTATTCAGCAAGGACAAAAATTGATTAAAAGTGACAGTAAAGACAAAAGTAACAAAGTTACAAAAGATTTCCATTTCAAATAAGTGCTGTTCATTTAAACTTTTTATTGAAACAAAGAACCATGGGGGAAAATGTATCTGGCTTTGCACAAAAAATAAATAATGAAGTAAATAAATATATATTATTTTAATTCATTTTAATTAAATCATTTTATTAAATATTGTTAAAATATAAATATTCCACACACGCACGCACGCACACACACACATATATATATATATATGAAAACTGAATCTCCATCTATATAGGTACAGTCCTTCATGCAGCACTTTACATGAAATTTCTCACTTCAAAGGCTTCTTATAAATGGGCTGTTAAATAGACAAATAACACAAAAACTCTTTTCTGAGACGGAAGCCCCTTAAGATTCACATCAATAGGCTTTTTCATTGAAATAAAGAAATACATTGCTTGTGAGTCAAAGCTGGTGGAAACTCGCGCCCCTTAGCCACACATATCGAAGAAGAATGCAGCTTTTCCACCTCCAATCTCACAGTCCGCACAGCAAATTTCACACAGGCGCTTTGCCTTGTGCCGATAAAACACTTTGAAATCCCAAACCACAAACAATGCCTGGAGAAAAAGGAAGAATGCCACTTGCCTTTGAGCCAGTTCGCGTCTCTCTCCCTCCTCAGCCCCGGTAAAACAACAGAAGAACAAGCAGAAGCTCTTTCTCATTCTAGCGGGTGACTCATTCTCCACCGAACAGTTCAAATCGTTTGGTTCAGATGACCCCATTATGAGCACTGTATTTAGAGACTCAAATTAATATGACAGCATGCCAAGTGAAAACAGTAATTGACTCTGTTTGAACATGTAAGACACATAATCATCTTCAGTAAACACAAAACAGAGAAACTGAAATGTGCAGCACGAAATTGTTCCAACTGCAGGCCGTTCGTTCAAAACAACATCCCACACCGCCTCAGGCCTTCATCTGTCTCTGCTGCTCTGAGCCTTTATTGACAAATAAAGTGACACGGCTCAGAGTGTTTCAGCATTTAAAACTTAATGTGAAGGAAAATTAAATGGATTACCAAGTCAAGGTTTGTGTAAATCACGTCTCGCTTCCGCCTCATTGAAGCTCCTCATCTCTGTAAGGGGAGGAGACCACCTCTAATGAAGACTTTCTTATAGATGCAGTACGTCATTGGATGTCTCTGTCAACACGAGAAGCGAGGCAGAGCGTAAACTGCAATCGCACCGAGGCAGACCTCCAACCCTGGAGTCCAATGTGGGAGCTGTAGGAGAGGGCATTCAATTATGAAGCTGATCTGTCTCCAGGGCAGCTGCATGATGCACTACTGCGCACCATCTTTCCACCCGATGGCTCATTTGGAGACACGGAGACTGATTGGCTTGAGAACAACCGCTTCTGCACAAACATCCTGCCATTTGCTTATCTAATCCATTTTAAACATAGTCATGGGTTATATAATCTGTTACTGAATTACCATTATAGACCTTTACAGCTCTGCGTGGAGCCTAAAAGGACATAAACAACATTTGTACACTACAACTATTTTGCACATTTATTTACTTATAACTTTTTGCACTTCATTCACAGTGAGTGTTATGGCAGACCCTCAAATTTACTAGCATTTTACAAATAATACTGCTTTTGTCACGGAATGTAGTTTTAAGAGTTTTTTTTAGGTGAAAATGTACTTGTTTTGACGTCAAATATATGTACATTTTCTTCTATGTTTTCAGAGATGTGAGGTCCAGGGCGTCAGCAGGCAATCACTGCTCATTAACCCACCGAGAGCAGCCTTACCTCGGCCAGATCTTCTGGAATTTGCTGCTGGCTCTGATGTCTCTATAGTGATCAAACATGAGATATAAGTTGTTTTAGGTAAATCTAACAGGCAGTCTTTGGTCTCATTAATCTATTATTTGTTCCAGATGAAACAGTTTTGCCTGAGGGCAAAATCTCATCATGTTACATTTTATGCAAATTTAATGCTGTGTATCTGAGTGCTGCCTTTTGTACTTTTGACTGAATTGCCTAGCAGCTTGTATGATGGCTGTTGTTGTTTATTAAATATTATTATTCAATAAATAATGTTTTATATAAATAATAGTAGTATTTATTAATACTATTTAGTATTGAGAAACGGTGTGTGTGTTCATGATGGTGGTTAGTTATGGTGGCGACAAGAGACCATTTTTAGTATGGAAAGTCGAAATTATGACATACTTAAGCCATAAGGGAAAGGGGGAAAGGATGTGACATCTGGCCAAGTATGGTGACCCATTAGGCCACGGCTGCCCCCATACTAGATAAAGTCGAAATTATAACTTTAAAAGTCGTAATTACGAGATAAAAAGTCAGACTTATGACATACTTAAGTCATAATTACGAGATAAAAATTCTAAATTATGACATACTTCAGTCATAATTACGAGATAAAAAGTCAAAATTATGACATACTTAAGTCATAATATGAGATAAAGTCGAAATTATGAAAAAGTCGAAATTATGACATCAGTCACAATTACAAGATAAAAAGTCAATATTATGACATAAGTCATAATTACGAGACAAAAAGTCAAAATTGTAACTTTAAAAGTTGAAATTACGAGATAAAAAGTTGAAATTATGACATACTTAAGTCATAATTATGAGATAAAAAGTCAAAATTCTGACATACTTAAGTCATAATTACGAGATAAGTCGAAATTATAACTTTAAAAGTTGAAATTACAAGATAAAAAGTCAAAATTATGACTTACTTAAGTCATAATTACGAGATAAGAAGTCGAAATTATAACTTTAAAAGTTGAAATTACGAGATAGAAAGTCAAAATTATGACATACTTCAGTCATAATTACGAGATAAGTAGTCAAAATTATAACTTTAAAAGTCGAAATTACGTGATAAAACTTGAAATTGACATACTTAAGTCATAATTACAAGATAAAAAGTCAAAATTATGGCTTTAAAATATCAAAATTATGAGATAAAAAAGCGAAATTATGACAAGTCAAAATTGACAATGACTTTATAAACACATTGGTCAGAGAATGGTGGTCTAATGATAAATGGGACATTCTAAAACGAATTAACCTGGTTTAAAACAGTTTGGAGGACCACGTTCAGTACACACCTTATTAATAAAGCATATACCATTTACAGACAAGCAGAATATACCCCAGAATACCAACACAATGTACTAAGTTGCGCGTTAAGCTCTTTCTAGGGGTCGAACATGGTTTAATGGAAGAAGACCATTAAACCACAGGCCAGCAGATGTGGCCATAATATGAACGCACTACATGTTTTAAGCCAACCAAATTCATTTTAGAATGTCCCATTTATCATTAGACCACTGTCCTGTAACCAAATGTGTTTATACAGTCATTAAGTCAATTTCAACTTGAGTCATAATTTAATCTTTTTATCTCATAATTTCGATTTTATAAGTCATAATTTTCTACTTCTTATCTCACAATTATGACTTTTAAAGTCATAATTTTGACTCAGTATGTCATAATTTCGACTTTTAAGGCATGAATTTTTTTCTTATATGGTGGAAATTGGCTTTTTTTACGCAGCCAAAAAATGCACTGAGCAGCGTTGTCATTGGACAGTGCAACAAAGATTTTGCTTTCCTCAGCGGACATTCAAACTAATGTTTTATTGAGAATACTAGATTGAGCTAAAGAACGAAAGCTGTATCAGATGCAGGTAATCACAGTCGCTCAGTCCATCTATCTCTCCTATCCAGTTTTTTCCTGAGTAATCAAAGAGTGGCGCCATTCTAACATCCGTTCAGGTGCTTCTGTGTTCTAGTCTCTACAGAAATCCATGTTAAAATGGAGTGAATTGAAGCTTTTCAATACAACATTTTTCATATAAAAATGTGTGCAGGTTTAATGTTGTAAATACTGTCTTGGAAAATATGTTAAAGGGGTCATTAGATGCCCATTTTCCACAAATTGATATGATTCGTTAGGGTCTTAATGAGAAGTCTATAACATACTTGGGTTAAAATTTCTCAGTGGTAGTGTAAAAAAAAAACCCTTTTTACCTTGTCAAAATCAGCCCTTTTCAGAGCGAGCCATTTTGTTGCATTTGCCTTTAAATGCTAATGAGCTCTGCTAACCCCGCCCCTCTCTTCTGTGGTTGACAAGCCGTTCTGCTTATTTTAGCTGCATTTAGCTGCAAAACTTGCTAGCTAGCGCATTATTACGAAAGACGATTTGCAAAAATGTATAAAAAACCCTTGTACTCATGGCTGCTGTAGGTGAAGCTGCATCACAAATGATTTGCGAGAACACAGACGCATTTATGAAGATCGCCGGGTAACTTTAAGCCTAGTCCTAGACTAAAATGTAAGTCTGAGCTGTTTCAATTGAAAGAAACCTACACTGACTGATCTAAAAATATAACAGTGCCTTCGTTTTGTCTCAAGATACAGACCAGTAATGTTTTTTTCTAAGCATGTTTATAAAAAATACTTAAATGTCCTAATTGAACTATGGGCTAATCCTGGTTTAGTCTAAGCCCTGTCTGTGAAACTGGGCCTTAAAGTCATAATTTCGACTTTTTAAGGCATGCATTTTTTTCTTATGTGGTGGAAATGTGCTTTTTTGACACAACCAAAAAAAATGCACTGAGCTTGCTTTCCTCAGTGGACATTCAAACGAATGTTTTATTGTGAATATGAGATTGAGCTGAAGAATGAAAGCTGTATCAGATGCAGGTAAGATGCAGGTAATCACATTCGCTCAGTCTATCTGTCTCTCCTATACTTGTGTGATATTGTTTATATAAAACAAATATATATATATATTTAATGTAAAACCAATACATATAAGAAGAAATGGTTTACCTCCCCCTAAAGGGAAAATGGCAGTGGTCATCAGAGTCATGTGGGAACCACAAGCTGCTCAATCGTGCTGAAACCATTCGTCCGGCACATTAGCCCGTCTCCCACTCACAGACTCAGCTGTAGTTCTGTCTCATTCAGTCCGACACCCACGGCTGCAGCCGCCCTTATGTGCTGAAATCTGACATTCAGACACACATTTCCATTGGCCGTTTAAGTGAGAAGCACTTTCAAGGTCAAGCTAACTCTTCCACTTACGCCAAAGTATAGGGTCAGCGGTTCTCTCCACTGGGGATTTTAGTGAATAACAATTCAAAGGTTTCAGATGGGCTTTGACAAAAGCCACGGTCGATTAGCAGATGTATCATATTAAGCACAAGCCCAGCTGGCCAATTCTTTTCCATTTTTTGTAAATTGCAAGTGCTCCAGACAGCAATTCCACTCTGTAATTTCACTTTAGATATGATTTTTTTATTTCTATAGATGAGTGACTTAGTGAAGCCAGTGACAATGATGACAGGCCATTAGCCGCTGGAGTGTTGCCCTAATAGTTTTTGATGGAGTGGACAAGGCTCATGAATTTTCTGATTGAGTCGAGGGTGTGTAGGTCAAGTGTGAGTGCCGCCCATCTGAGGCGGTCTGTGCATCATTCGGCTTTATATAGAGACAGACTGTTAGTCTGAAGAGCAAAGAGGAATACAAGAGCACATCACACAGGCATCCTTTCAAATAGCCTGTTTTCACAGCAAGAGGGCATTGAGTGCACTGCCTACAGGGTAAAAGACACCATGGTGTGAGGATACAGTAAGGGAACATGGGAAGCCTGAATAATCACAAGGACAGCTTGTCCTTTAAAGAGCAATCATCAGATATTCAAAGAACAGAAACTTATTTTCCGACATGCTGAGTGCATCAAAATGTGAATAATGCTTTTCTATGCCAACTGAAGGCAATTATAGAAACACAGTATTCAGTTCTTTCACCTAAAAAATAGATGAAATATTTAAAGTGAACTTCATTATGTTTCTGTGGTAAATTTCTAATGTATTTATTACAACACTGTTACCATAATCTGGGTCATGTTTAAATACTTTAAAATGCTGCTATGTGTGATTTTATAATTGTCTAATAATAATGATTATAAAACACTATAATGGACAACTCTACACACTACATGTTTGTCTTTTTAATTAGTCAGCAGTTTTAGGACAAAAATGCTAAGCATCAATTCAGTATATTATTGCAAAATTATCTCTTGTTAGATACAAAGTGTGTTAATTGACAGGTTCATTGACAACCGTAATGCTAACAGGTTTGATTCTTGCTACTGTTCATATAACAACTTACATGAGCCGATCGAAGAATGTTTGCACGAACATGCATGCAAATAACCATTCCCACGATAGCTGTGAATAACACCTGTAACCATAGAGACAGTAATTAGAGGAATTATTAAAGACTGATAGAGCTGATGCAACATTATTTAATAAACAAGTCCAAGAGGCACAAGTTCATCCATTAAATTAACAGCAGCTTTGAATGCTATTTAACTATTTAAATGAACAGAAAATGCATTAGGGTCACGCAGAGGCCACAAAACTCACTGGAGCAGCCTTGGTGGAAGAAAGTGAATAGATAAAATCTTCAAATGATACACAGCTTATATCTTCTAGAACTCAACATTAAACAATGCAATGCATGCAGTAAACACATGAAAATTTTAAGACTGTCAGTTCGGTTGGCAATCCTGTTTATAAGTGAATTCTGTGTGTATAAACAACCATATTTAGGAGTCTAAAACAAATGATAGCAAAACCACCTTATGAAAGCAATATGTTCCTAGACATACACTACAGGCCAAAATTGTGAAATAATTGTTTTTTAGTGTTTTTGAAAGTCTCTAATGCTCACCAAGGCTGCATTTATTTGATCAAAAACACAGTAAAACTGCAAAATTGTGAAATATTTTAATTCAGAGTAAATGCTTTCTATATTAATATGTTTTAAAAATGTAATTTATTACTGTGATGGCAAAGCTGAATTTTCAGCACCCATTATTCCAGTGTCACATGATCCTTCAGAGATCATTCTAATATGCCGATTTTGTGCTTATGAAACATTTCTTCTTATTATCAATGTTGATGTTTTCGCTGCTTAATATTTCTGTGGAAACCATGATTTACTACCATTGAAAAGTTTGGGGTAAAGAAGATTTAAAAAAAAAAATCTTTACAAAAAAAAAAAAAAGATTTCCGAAAAAAATGCACTTTCAACACAAATGTTACACATTAAAAGCTTTCCAACAGTGTTTTCAACACTGATAATAATAAGGAACATTATTAATAACTGAGCAGCAAATTAGTATATATTAGAATGATTTCTGAAGGCTCATGTGACACTGAAGACTGAGTAAAACTGATATTCAGCAAATGTACATTACCAGTCAAAAGTTTTTGTACAGCAAGATTTTTTAATGTTTTTAAAGAAGTCTCTCCTGCTCACCAAGCCTGTATTTAATTGATCTAAAGTACAGCAAAAAGTGACATTTTAAAATATTTTACTATTTAAAATAACTGTTTTCTATTTGAATACATTTAAAAATGTAATTTATTCCTGTGATTTTTCCTGAAAAGTTCCTGAAGCTGAATTTTTAGCATCATTACTCCAGTCACATGATCCTTCAAAAATCATTCTAATATTCTGATTTGCTGCTCAAAAAAACATTTATTATTATGTTAAAGTAGAAAGTTCAGAAGAACAGCATTTATCTTGTGATTACAGTGTATAATGTTACAAAAGTTTTTTTTTTTTTAGATTTTACTTTGCTGATCTTTGGAACTTTCTATTAGTCAAAGAATCATGAAATGTTTCTTAAACAGCAAATCAGCATTTTAGAATGATTTCTGAATGATCACGTGATACTGAAGACTGGAGTAATGATGCTGAAAATTTAGCTTTGACCAAAGGAATAAATTACATTTTTAAATATATTCAAAAAGAAAGCAGTTATTTTAAATAGTAAAAATATTTCACAATATTACTGCTTTTGCTGTATTTTGGATCAAATAAATGCAGGCTTGGTGAGCCGAAGAGACTTCTTTAAAAAACATCAAAAAACTGTTGACTGGTAGTGTAAGTCCAAATATTAACCTGCTAATTAAAACAAGCTATATAATTTTTAAGAAGCCATTTAGGATCAGTGCATTCTGATTATGTTATACTACAGTTACACTATAGTTTTTCTTTCTCTTCTTAAAATCTCTTCTCTGGAGCTGGAGAATAAGAGCCACAAAGGCAATCACAGAACCATTCTGGCAGCTGGAACGTCTCATCTTACTTTCCACCCTTACATATTCCAGAGTAATTAATTAATCCTAGCAATCATCGTTTCCCAATCAGCAGTAAAAGGATTTCAGTCTTAATGTCACTTTCTGAGGACAGATGGTGATAACTTTGCCATTCTTAATCATAAATCCAATTTAAGATTGCTAAGGAATGGCTTCCATATTTGATGAAAGCCTATATCTCAAATCAAAGACCAATAAAGCCTGTAAATCTTTTACAGTACATCACAGGAGATGAGTGAAGAGGTCTTCCTCCAGTCACCGCCAAACATACTCTTAAAGGCTCTTTCTCTCACTCACAAATCTGTCATATGCCCGTCATTCTGGATGCATTTAATAACAGAGCCTCAGACTTGTTTTAACTTCAGACATGAGCAAAAAGAGAGTGGACAGAAAGTGTTTCTATAAGCAAAAGAAAGGGGACGATGTACTGAGAACATTTCCACAGAGCTAGAGTAATCTTAAAAGCGTGTGTTGTGGTGCTGTCAGGGCCTATGTAGAACCTTCTGCCCATCTTATTAAAAACCCACCAACATTTCCTACCTACATTAATTTCACCGCACTCAGAAAAACGTTTTGGGGATGAGAAATGGAGGCAGAGCGGGAACAAATTGCTTTGGTGTTACAGTGAGCACTCCCCCTGGAGAGAGAAGAGCACGAGACGCCTTCTCTAATTAAAATACTCCCTTGTATTTAAAATGATGAGATGTAATTAAAACCATTTAGTTCCATTTAAAATGTTCTATTTTTGCCTCAAAATGGCAAAAAAATGCTGAATAAAATTTCTACTAAAAGAACTGCAAGAGAAAAGAGTTGCTTTAATGGATTCAAAAAGAAAGCGATGCAGGATTCAGTAAGCTTAGTTGACAAAATTTTACAAAAAACGGCTGCATTCCTCATTTTCTAAATGAATACATTTACACTTACAACAGAAGAAAACAGCCAATTTTTTCAGTCAAAACAGAAATGTGAAGCTTATTATATAAAACAACCTACATTAAAGGTCCACTGAAGTGCTTTGAAACATGCAGGATTATTCTGTGTTGACACAATTTTAACTGAAACTGGACATATCCAGCAGCCCCGCCCACTTTTTCAAATAGGCAATAGCAAATATAGCATTCTATGTAGAATTCAAACGCTTCGGATTCTAGAGAGCATTTGATTGGACAGAAAATTTAATGAGACGCTGAAATGCAGGGTGACATCAAAATCGCTGATTCATATTGGCGGAAGCTAGAGACTGAAGTTTTAAATGCTTATATCTTGTAAATGCGAATTTTGTCATTGTTTTGGAGCACACTAGCTTATAGATATCCTTAAGACTAACATATTCATACTAAAAGTAAAAAAAAACTTCAATTTTGTTTTCATTCTTCAGTTAAAAACTGTGTATAATGAGTTGTAATGCTATTCAAATAACCATTTTACTGACTTTTTTAGGTTTCTGGCATTACAGTTGAGGTCATTAAGTTTACATACACCTTGCAGAATCTGCAAAATGTTATTTATTTTACCAAAATAAGTGGGATCATACAAAATGCGGGTTATTTTTTATTTAGTATTGACCTGAATAAGATATTTCACATTAAGGAAGTTTACATATGGTCCACAAGAGAAAATAATAGCTGAATTCATAAAAATTACCCTATTTAAAAGTTTACATACTTGATTCTTAATACTGTGTTGTTACCTGAATGATCCACTGCTGTTTTTTTTAGTGATAGCTGTTCATGAGTCCCTTGTTTGTCCTGAACAGTTAAACTGCCCGCTGTTCTTCAGAAAAATCCTTCAGGTCCCACAAATTCAGTTTTTTTTTTGTTTGTTTGTTTTGTTTTGTTTTTTAGCATTTTTGTGTATTTGAACCCTTTCCAAAAATTATTGTATAATTTTATAATTTTAAGACCCATCTTTTCACACTAAGGACAACTGAGGGACTATTATTATAAATGAGCCAGGGGGTGAAAACTTTTGAACAGAATGAAGATGTGTACATTTTTCTTATTTTGCCTAAATAAATGTTCTTAAATGTTTCCCAGAAGACAAAATACTTTAAATTTACCCTGTTCTTCAAATTAAAAAAGTTTTCACCCCTCGGCTCTTAATGCACTGGGTTTCCTTCTGAAGCTTCAGTAAGTGTTTGAACCTTCTGTAATAGTTGCATATGAGTGGGACTTGAAGGATTTTTCTGAAGAACAGCAGGCAGTTTAACTGTTCAGGACAAACAAGGGACTCATGAACAACTATCACTAAACAAAAAAACACAGCTGTGGACCATTCAGGTAACAACACAGTATTAAGAATCAAGAGTATGTAAACTTTTGAACAGGATCATTTTTATAAATTCACCTATTATTTTCTCTTGTGGGCTATATGTAAACATCTTTTATGTGAAATATCTTATTCAGGTCAGTGCTAAATAAACAATAACATGCATTTTGATTGATCCCTCTTATTTTGGTAAAACAATTAACATTTTGCAGATTCTGAAATGCTGTATGTAAACTTTTGACCTCAACTGTATTCCCATGGCAAACATTTGTTGTTATGATTATGCTGTTTTTATTATAGGGGTTACTAGTGGAAATTAATGTTTCAGTAATCAACATCACACCTCAAATACTGTGTATTTAGCTTAACTTGGAATATTCCTTTAGGAGATGACCATCACAACAGTGCGCAGGATTATTCCTCGAGATGTCATATGGACTCGTCATTCAGAGGCATACTAATGCACACGCACACTTCCATTTATCATTCCCCTTCTCTCTCCATATGCATTCAATTTATGGCCCTCTCTATCTCATTTTCAGCAGTATGCACTTATCACCCACATGCAGAAGTAGTGCCTTACTCTCCAACCTCATTCCTTGATCAAAAAGCAACACCTGCTCCAAAACCTTCAAGTCCACAGTAGACCTCAAAAGTGTGATGCACATGAGCAGCCACGGTATTTTCGGTCAGTTACTGAAAAAAAATATAGATTTCTGGTCATTGTAGTTTATCTTTCATCTAAAATGAATGAAGCCTTCTCTCTTTGTCTGATTTCTTCAGGCTGGGTGAAGTGGATGACTGTGACACTGTGTTTTCCCCCATTTCTTTTGATATAATAAGCTCTGCCTTTCTGAAGGCAAAATTAGAGTTGTTTTTTTTTTGCCTAGTGCTCTTGGGCTGAGTGATGACTCTCAAAAACAATGTTCCTGTAAACAAATAATATTTTTTTCTTTTGCTTTGTGCGCTCAGTATTGATTAGTGTTACACTGGCAAACTGCATTATGGAGGTCACGGCCAATATTACAGCTAGAGTTTACAGCTTCGTGAACTTTCTAAAAGATAATATGCGAATTTCAAGCTATTCAACCTCGAGCTGTTAAAATACAAACTTGCAGAGCTGCCTTTTCACCAAAAGAGAAAGTACAACACCTTGAAGACCTTTAAATATTGTAACTTTTTATTAAAATGCATACCATGGCTGGAACAAAATAATAACTCATAAAAAGAACTATTTTATTAAATGGCTCAGCCTGACTCTAAAAACTAGTCTAGATGTTCCTTCTTCAAAGCCATTAAAAATATACAATGCATGCTCACGTGTGACTGCACAAGCAACAGAAAATTAAATAAAATTCTATTACTGTAATGTAATGTCTTATTACTTTAACAAACCACCACTGGTGTATGACCACACCAGATTACCCTGAGCAAAACAAAATCTTTCAGGATATGAGGCCTGCACAGCAATTAACATTTGCATTGTTTATTAGGGACTCACATCAAAGGGCACAGTTTTTGTCTTAATTTGACAGTAAAATAGATGAATATGATATGCCATTAGGAGTATATGCTGTTTAATGGACTCGCAAATGCTGGCAAGCACAGAGGGTCTTAATAAACCCATTTGTCAGAGAACGCCGATGAGGATCCTTTGTTTAGATCAATAGTTTCCAATGGCCATGTCTCTGAGTGCTGTGTTAAAGGAATATTCCAGGTTCAATACAATTGACAGCATTCAATGCACAATAACAATTACCACGGAAAATACTTTCGACTTTTCTCCTGTCCTTTTAAAAGGCAAATTCCGCTGTTACAATGAGGGACTTTTTAATGGAAGTAAACAGGCTTAAATGTAAAGCTTATACTTAAGCTGAAGTACTCACATTTATTCCTCTGTTTAAAAAAAAGGTATAGCATTTGATTTGTAATGGTATTTTTGTGTCAGTTAAAGACCAGTTTACCAGGTTTATAAGCTTTACCAGCAATATAGGATCATGCTAAGTTAAGATATCAAGAGAAAACTGCGGATAGTCTCATGTTAACAAGAATAATATTTAGGTTTTATGACTATAAACAATGTGTTTTCAACGCTGATTGACTAAGCTCTGTTTACTATCATTTTATGTGCTTTACAGTTTAAAAAATATGGTGGAAAACAAAACTTTATTCTATGATAATATGAAATGCAATGAAGTGAAGTTAACTTGTACTGAACCATGGATATTTCTTTAAGATGTTGCACCCATAATATAATTGGGTCATTCTATAACTAGGGGTACATTTAGACCTTACATAGCTGCTTTGAAACAATCTATATTGTATAAAGTGCTATATAAATAAAGGTGATCTTCAGGAATATGTGTAAAAATACCATCTATGTTTGCTACTGTCCACCGTGTTACCTTTACTGGGTAACACAGTTGACAGGTAACTTAGTTGACATTTTTAGTGTTTTGGGCCTATACTCAACATGGAAACCTAGAACTACTGAGCATATGGTATGTTTAGAAATATATGTTTTTTATAAACAAAACATAAGTTTTAGTTTTAGCTACAACACTGATGACAGCCAATTAATCCACTCTTGACAGAGGTTTGCTAGTTTAACCAATACTAGGGGAAAGAGAGAGAACATAACTTCTAGTGTTTTATCCATGTGCTTCTAGAGGAAATATCATCATACTGGGCAAATTATGCGAGAATGGGACAAACCATTCCTTTTTGAGGGGGGTTTTCTAGTGGTTAACTTAGTTGACAATGGTTTTTCGGACACAAATGAAACAAGTTATATCACAATAAACACTAAAATTATTTTTGAAGCGCTCACCGAAATGTCTTGATAACCTAATCTAACTGAAGGCAAAACTATGAAATTAATTTATATTTGAGGTCATTTTCATGCTTAAATTCCGAGTAGAATGAGCAACTTTACAAAATCGGACAGAATACCAGCGTTGTACGTGATATGAACATCATTTTTGAACAAAAGATATGGCTTTTTCAACATATTGTAGTGTCATATATTAAAAATATACTTCACGTACATGAGATGTACCCACAATTATAGAATGACCCAATTAACCATGTAAAAATGACTGTCAAACTCAAGTATGTGTGTATGTTTAAATGTGTGAGTTTAATTTGTTATGCATTAAATGGATAGTTTACCCAAAAATTACTTTTTTTTTTTTTGTGTGTACTAAAAGTATTCTTGAAGGTTCATAACATTACAATTAAACCACTGATGTCATATGGACTATTTTAACAATGTCTGGGCCTTGAACGTGTTGTCTATAGAGGGTCAGAAAGCTCTTAATTTGTGTTCTAAAGAGGAATGAAGGTCTTACAGGTTTGGAACGACATGAGGTTGAGTAATTAATAACAGAACATTGTGAAGTGTTATTAACGAATATATGTAAAAGCACATGCTAATGCTCTGTCAGCATTTGTACAGTTGACATGTTGGCTGTTGACTGCAATCCTTCTTAAACCTGTCCTCCTCTTTCCTGTTCAGCTGTCAAAGCATTCCCAGATAAAACTCAAATTCTCCCAGTCACGCTTCACCTGAAACAAGTAAAGCAATTCAGGTAGATCTGACACATGAAGACCTCCCTAAGAAAAGAGGGGAAAGCAGCCCGAGAGCACGCACGGATCTCTCTCAATAGTGAAACCGGATTCGCACCCTCAAGCTTCATAAAGGAACAAGCGATGACAACATGCTTTGATGACAACAAAGCACGATTCGCCAACAAGAGAGTATCATACGAGAGCTTAGCACGACTCTGCAGAAAACACATTTCCCCCAAAGGAGTCATGGCGCTTCAGCCACACACGACGCACACCTCCTGCTGCGGAGAAATCGCATAAACTAAAGTCAGAGCACGCACGCCCACAAATCTACGTCTGTGGAGAAAGGAAAACCCAAACACACAGAAATCTGCTCCTATTCTGTGAGCAAGAATAAGATTCTGCAGTCAGACTTCATCCTAGTCTCAGCCTCAGACGGATCACCCACAGACCACCCACAGTGTGTTTACTGACCGTCTGAATGCATACAGCACACAAAAATTGCAAGAGCCGGCTGAAATTTGCACTTCCCATCTGATTGGCAGAAGTGCATCAGTCTGGCGGGAAACAAAATTAAAAGGTTAGTTCAACCAAAAATGAAAATTGTCATTAATTACTCACCATCATGTCGTTCCAAACCCGTAAGACCCCAAATTAAAATATTTTTGATGAAATCCAGGAGGTTTCTGACCCTGCATAGACAGCAACGCAACTGACACATTCAAGGCCCAGAAAGGTAGTAATGACATTGTTAAAATAGTCCATGTGACATTAGTCGTTCAACCGTAATGTTATGAAGCTACAAGAATACTTTTTGTGCACAAAGAAAACAAAAATAACAACTTTATTTAACAATTTCTTCTCTTTCCATGTCATTTACCTCAGTTGCCCAGGTTATTGGAAGCAAATCTTTAAAAAGTTGTGATTGAGGTACACAACCAGTTTTTGAACAGTAAGTTTTTTAATGTTTTTTAAAGAAGTCTCTTCTGCTCACCAAAAAGTACAGCAAAAACAGTACAAATGAAATGTTTTTACTATTTAAATTATCTGTCTTCTACTTGAATATATTTTGAAATGTAATTTATTCCTTTGATTTCAAAGCTGAATTTGATGAATAGAAAGCTCAGAAGAACAGCATTTATCTGAAATAGATATCTTTTGTAACATTATAAATCTTTATCATCACTTTTGATCAATTTAAAGTACCTTTGCAAAATAAAAATATTAATTTCTATAACTTCTTTCCCAAAAAAAAAAAAAAAAAGAAAAATTATACTGACTCCAAGATTTTGAATAGTGTAGTGTATAATGTTACAAAAGCTTTTTCAGATTTCAGATAGTTGCTGATCTATGGATCTTTTTATTCATCAAATAATCCTGAGAAAAATGTACTCAACTGTTTTAAATATTAATAATAAAAATAATCATATAAAATGTTTATTGAACACCAAATCAGCATATTAGAATGATTTCTGCTTATGATGAAGACTGGAGTAATGATGCTGAAAATTTAGCTTTGATCACAGGAATAAATTACATTTTAAAATATATTCAAATAGAAAACAGTTCTTTTAAATAGTACAAATATTTCAAAATATTACTGCTTTTGCTGTATTTTGAATCAAATAAATGCAGGCTTGGTGAGCAGAAGTTACTTCTTAAAAAAAAATAAAAAAACATTCAAAATCTTACTGTTCCAAAACTTTTGACTGGTAGTGTATATAGTGGATTCAATTCTGCCTGTAAACATCTAGTTTACTACTATTTCATATTTACAATATTTTTAACATCAGAGCAGGAGAGGCTATTTGTAACTTCAATCTGCCAGGCCTACAGTGTCATTTGCTTCCAGTTATTTTGGCTGTACAAAAACAGTCCATTATGCTGCTTAATATTGCAAACTAGTATTTGTTTCAATTGACTATTGCAATCATAAATACACTGGTTTACAGTGTAAAAATGTTTAATTATTATTTATTATTGTTTATTTATTGTTATTGTTTATTATTCTTGTAGTCACACCGGTCTAAAATTATGAGACTGTGACTAAATGATGACAGAATTGTCATTTGTCTGTGAAAAATGCTCTTTAAAGGCACACATTAATATCTAAACGGTACAAATGTAGGATTTCGTTTGAAAAAATCATTCAGAAATTGCGAGTAAATTATTATATTATATAATAAATACAGAGAAATGGCAAGTAACACATTTAGTTAAACATGACATTTTGAAGTAGAAAGCCTGAAATGGTATTTTCCTGTAAAACATACTGCAATTATCTTTTAACAACTTATAGTGTACATATTGTGACTTAAGTACATGTATTTGCACTCTAAAGTGTCTTAACGTGCACCTTTTAGAGTTACTAAAGTACTGTACACTCAGTGACAGCCTATGCCATTTTTTCTTACAGTAGAGGTACAATTAGCTGATTCCATGTGAAAAGTGGCCAGTGAGTTCATGGAGGCCAGCAGGAAGCAGTCAGAGAGAGCAAATTGTGGTGTGATGTCAGGTTTAATTAGCCAACAGGGCCTGAGGACTCATTACTCACCGAGCAGAGAATAGAAGACTCAGAGGGAGAGCTGTTTACCACACATCCTCCTCTCTGGTTCCTGTGCATCACCACAGGGTCTTGATAAAGGGCAAGCAAAACCACCAGTGACCCCCTTTAGAAATATGTCAACCATATCAAAACTTAACAGGAACAATTATGTATCTACGATCGGGTATGAGCAAGTCAAACACGGGTCAGCGTTGTTTGGAATCATGCGTCTAATGGGGTAAAAAAAGACAAACGGCTTCACTCGCCTCTTTTCATCCCATCACCCTTCACATATTCCAGAGCCCGAGCTCTTATTAGTCAGATATCGAACTGACCCCGGTTTGAGGACTGACGCGTTTGCTTGACAGCGTTCGATCGATACCGCTTGCCTTGATATCTGTGATCACTGACGTTGCAATTACAGAGCCACTGCAGTGATCCAGATGTGGTTCTTTTGACATAAATCATTCAGGATTTCGCTGGTGTGAGACTACAGTCCGTTTCAGATCGATTCAAGGGATAAACTGTATCAGCAGTATAACGCTGCCCAAATACATAGGACGCCTTAAAGTCTAGTCTTTAATGACTTTAATGACTCTAAAGTGAAGTGTAGTGCCTTAACCAGCAAATGTGACATTTACACTACCGGTCATAAGTTTGAAATAATTAAGTATTTATTTTAATGTATTATTTATGCATTTATTTCAATTTTACTTCTAGTATATTTTAAAACCTGATTTATTCCTGTGGTGGCAAAACAGAATGATCCTGCATATGGATTTGGAGGTCAAGAAACATTTACTATTATCATTGAAAACAGACGTGCTGTAGAAACCATGATATACTATGATTCAAAAGTTAAGGAAGAAAGGAAGGAAAGAAAGAAAGGAAGGAGGAAAGGACTTTTATTTAGCAATAATGATTTTTGAAGAATCATGTGACACTGAAAACTGGAGTAATAGCTGCTGAAAATTCAGTCTTGCCACCACAGGAACAAATTACATTCTAAAATATATTAAAGTAGAAAACACTTCTTTTACATTTAAATAAATAAGCAAATAAAATAATGCATAATAATACACTTTTTACTACATTCATGATCAAATAAATGCAGCCTTAGTGAGCGTAAGAGACATTTCTTAATTCTTAATTATTTTAAACTTTTGTACAAGCAGTGTGCATGAAAAAATACTTAGAAGAAGATCACCTAGCAGTCATAAATGCCACTTTGTTAACATAGCAGGAATTCATTTCAGCCAATTCAATCACATTTTGGATTGTATAAAATGGATTTTCGGACTGAGTCAGACAATAGTAGGGTAAAATGATAAATCGTGTCTGGAAGCTATGGATTGTATTTAATTCATTACGCCTAGCTAGGGGCATATTGGTTATTTCAAAGCCTTTGTGTTGGGTTGAATATTAGAATGCACCTGTTCATCAGTCGCATTTACCTCCATACTAATCAGCACACTCCAAGATAATAAAGGCCGTCCACGCATGCTAATTAAAACACAAAATGATAAATTTAATTGAGCTGATCTGTGACAATATCGCCAGATGCATCAAAGCAGAATAAATGAAGGTAAAAGAGGCATTTGAGGTTAATGACTTACTATTATTTGGTTAGGGGCCTTTTTTCATTCAACCGAACGCGTTTCACTGAACCTTCCTCAATGAATGTCGCTCAATTAGACCATAGTACAGACCAGCAAAACTTCCTCCTAAAACCAAAAGTCGTCTCAAAACAGGACTTTTTATTAATATGGTTCAGAGTAGTGCTGGACGATATACCGGTTCTAAGAGTAAACATGTTTGAATTACACAGGCGGTATGAATTAAAAAAAAAAAAAAGAATGCGGCAAAGAATGTAAACAATGCCACTAAGCTGAAGGAAACTCGCATATTTTGCTGATTATTGCTGCTGAAAATGGTCAATTATTGTCATGTTTTAGGCTGTACTAATCGGTTGGAACTGGAAAAATATTTGAAGCACTACAGACTGCCAAAAGTTATAATAAATCAAGGAAAAGAGCAAATAACTGTCTGAGGAACAAAAGGCTTTTGTGGTTGGCCAAACTGAACCAGGATTTCCAGGGCAAGAATCTTGACAACATTCGTGTTTGTTCTAATCATTTTCAGTCAGAGGTAGGTGAAATATTAGGCTAATATCTTAATTAATACTGCTCGTCATATCTTTATCACCTTTTAACTTTAGTTTGTCAAAATATTCCCTTTCCTGCTTACTAAGTCCTTCTCTATATGATTTAGCAGCTTCCACATGTTTTTTCTGTGGTTTAGACAGCATGAATTAGCAGGCAAAGTCTTCAGTAGTACATTAAACATGCAATTCATGCTGTTGTTTACATCCGGGTAAGTTACCCGACCAAACCGTGACAAACCCTCTATGCAATATACACAGCGCGCTTAATTAATTGAAAGGAAATCCCTGTTAACCGCACACACTTCTGACTAATGGTTGGTAAACTTTTTTGAACTATTAATAACACACAACTAATTCTTTAACTGGGAAAATAAACCAGCTGTAAACAACCGCTAACAGAAGCCAAAGACGCTAAAGATGAACGCTTACTGTTACAATGCACGAAATATAGGAAGAACATTTTAAATACTGAACTGGGGGTTTATATGAATGCATCTCTGAGAGGAACTGACTGTCTTCAGAAAAGCTTAGCTGGTATTTTCTTTTCATCTTACCTCTGTATAATGCATGGCATTTAAAAGCGCAGCTGGTTTGTTTACAGCGTTATCCAAGAAAAAGTTTCTCTGCTGTTCCATAAGCGGCACCTGCTGTCAGAGAGTGAATTTGTAATCTCATTCAGCTGCTTGTTTTGTTTCAGGTGTTTTATGTAGCATAATATCACAAAGCTAAACTCAGTAGGAGTATGCGATTTCACATGAGTATATTGCGAAAAGCAAACAAGAGATGACGGTCTAACAAGTTAGGTTAAACTAGTAAGCATTTGCATTTAGAGTGCGTTATTTCACTGCATGATTCAGTCTATTAAAATTCATTTAGAAAGATCACATAATTCAAGATACGGAGGCTGAAAATGTGTATTTATCATTTCATATAGTTAATCAATATCACACAAAGAGTAACATTTTTTCTTCCAAAAGTCAACATGATTACAAATGTGATATTGATTTTATATTTAATATGTATAAGTTAATATTAAGATACTTACGTTTTTGCTCTATTTCGCCAGAAAGAAACAGAATCATTTCAAACACAGCCACAGCACTGTTTTGTATCTCTGAGCAACATGACGGTGTTTCGTTCTAAAAAGAATCAACCGTTGAAATGATTCGGTTCAAACACAATGACTCACTGAACCGTGACTTGCTGCCACCTACTGGCGGTTTTAATTTCACATGTAAAGTATCTTTCAATTTTTAAATAATAAATATCAGTGTTCGACATTATCAAAACATTATTTATGTATCTGTAACTGCAGGTTAAAGTTTTCCACATCATTCTGAGCTGCATTAAAGGGTGTGTAAATACATATAAATGCCACTTCAGATGCAGCTTCTGTGTTTCCTTTGCATTGCAAAGATGAATTGTGTTGATACTGATTTCATTTGCTTAGGAACAGCCCAAATACAAGAATTTGACTCAAACGATGATGCACACTTTTAGAAAAAATGGCTTTATAAAGGTAAAAATGCCCATAATTGGAAAAAATTGATTTCTATCACTGGTGTAAACAGACCACACAGATATGAAGAATATCAAGAAATTCTGGAGTCAGCTGTCCACAGTAGTCCTTAAGTTACCAGCTCAATAGCACACTCAGCAAAATATAGTGTAATTATCATCATCAAAAAGACCATTCTGTTTTTGCTTAAAATTTTGAAATTACACAAATAGGGCTGTGCAAAAAAAATTGGATGCGATTATCATGCACATCTTGTCAGTAATGCCGGTTCTGTGATTAGTCATAAATCTCCATCACATGCATCACTGACAAGCTACGCAATATCAAATTCAAAATCGAGATATGTATCATCTCCGATTTTGAACTCGATACTGTATAGCTTGTCAGTGAACTGCGGTTCTTTGTAGTAAATGCCGCTCCATCTGACAGCACGTGATGGAGATTTACGACTAATCACAGAACCGGCATTACTGACGAGATGCGCATGATAATCGCATCCAATTTTTTGCACAGCCCTACAATCTAATTTACATCAAAAGCTGCTCATACTATATGTAGCATGTTTGTTTGGATCATGAATTAAAATGCAGTGGCTTTTCAACTGTTTCATGCATTCCGTTTCATATAAACTTGACTTGTCAACTGCCAGAATCCTTAAAAAAAAAAAAAAAAAAACAACACGATACAGACTTTGGATCAAACCGCTCAGCGCTAGTTCCGAGTCTCTTGTGAGCTGGTCCTTGGAGGATGTTCCAAGTCTCTAAACTCTCTTCCTCCAAAGAAGCTGCCTGCACTGAAGACTCAATACCTCTGACGCACACCTGTCCAGTTACAAATACTCATGCTGAATCACCAATACAAGTCCTTTTAGAGTCAAACGGCACCCATGCACATACTAAAAAAAAGATTCGCCAGCTTATTTAAATCTAAATCTGGTCTGCATTTGAGAGTTACACGGAACAAGTCTCTACGTAGAGTATTAACGTAAAAAAAGGCATTGGATGTGCCGCTGGCGGCCTGTATTTTGAAGATAACTTTTGATGTTGAGGCTCCATCAAAAACTGATGTGATGGGAGCAGAGGGAGTGCAGCATGGGAACAAGCCAGCCATTCTAACATCAAAAAATACCTGCTGTGAACAAACATTGAAGCATTATTGAAGGTAGTGCTTTGGCACCAACCTTCCTGCCATCCATTACAGTTTAAGCATCAGACGCCCCGGTGTCAATCCTCCGATAAAACCAACTCCGACGGGGAAACATGTCATTTATGAGAGTCATTTGCATTTAAATTCAGATCAAGAATTGAGGATGTCAAGCTGGAAGGCCATGAAACAGCAAATGAAACATCAATGAACTGGGAAAACTGTTACACACAAAATCAGATGACGATCAGATCTGCTTGAAGAGGCAAGGCGATAATAACAGACGAGGGAATGTAATGGATATTGAACTTGCTGGAATAATTGTGATTGGGGCTTGATTATCTTGCAGAGGCTCTCTCTATGCAGGTTTTAGTATGCCGACGCCGTCAATTGTATCTGACGGCTGGAATGAGAACAATGTCGTGGACGGTCAATCGCGTAGAGTGAATCGTGTAGATGATGTTTGCCAAGGCCTAGTTAATGAATTCTCTCCTTATAAATATTCATTTAGTATATTTACCAACTGGTTCTGAATTTAATTAACACCATCAAGCACTGGTTAAACAGACAGAGCTGCTAACTATTTCAGTTCTAGTGAAGAGTAGGCGGCTGGTACTTTCAAGATTGTTCAAATCATTTTCATCCAATCCGGACTAGTGGTAATATTGTGCATTCAATGCAAGACAATCATTTCAAGAGGAACTGTCATCAATTTGCCTACAGCTCAAATACTGTGCCAGCTTTAACAAGATTACAGTGACTGGATTATACAACTATGCAGCATTCTTAAATCTGACACCTCTGTCACAGATGTGAAGCCTAAGCGGAGATCGTCTTCATAAAAATGGCATGTTTAATGTCACCGCTATATATTAAACAGGCTATAAAAAGAAATACACAATGCGAGGAGATCAAATGTGCGCAGACGGTTTTTGCCTGCAGCAGCTCAGCAGTAAGACCTGGTTAGCGCAAGTAACTTAATACTGTTTAACTGAATCATGTAAAGACAAAAGCGTCCTAACACTACATTAGAGGCACTTTGCCTGCCGCCCTAAAAACCGATGTTTTAGCCTTTCATAGAGGACGTTACAAATCAGTGTTTGTCCTCTGGAGGCAAAACACATCTCGTATAGCTCACTAGTGTAGTTTTGTGCCAGGTTAACATTCATTTGGCTTCCTGTGACTCATCACATTCCTCATCGAAACAGATCAGGAGAGGGAGAGAGCGAGAGCACTCAGAGGAGATCCGCTCTAAAAATAAAGAGGATAAGGCATGATTAGCATATACTTCCTGCCCCCTTACTTATGCCAGTGTCTCAGCAGACAGGAGGCAGCAGATTGTTTCAAATCTCCGGCCTCTCCGGAGCGCCGCAGGCTGTGGAAAACACAGCCTGCCCTTCGCGCCATTAGCGCTGTGACCTCCACGGTGTTAGATCAGGTATTGGGTGAGAAAGTAGCGGGGAAGAGCAGGGCTTTATCACGTGTCATGGAGGTGCCTGGTTTTTAAAAGAGTCCTCGATCGTCCGTGGACGTTCAAAAAGGTCAAAGCCAATCTGGCAAAAAAAAGGTCATGCTTTGACATAATCACACAGCCGAATCATTTTGGATCTGGTCTGTTGAACAGCTCGCAGGCTGTTTAGAATTGAAAACTTTTGGCTAGATAAGGGAGAAGGTCAGATCGTTGTGATCCGTTAGATACGAAAGGTTTAACAAGAGCGCTATCTGGAAAGATAACTATCTTATAATTTCTCAGACAGTTAGATTAGCTGGAGGAATACGTTTGGACCTTTGTGAGTTCACCGTTTCCATAGGAACATAACATTTAACAGTCATCGGTGCTCTCGAAATGAAGCAACAGACGTGATCAAAAACCAGAAAATGATGAGAGAGATGATGAATGAGAAAAGAGCAGCTGACAACAACTGTTAACATATAACAAAATCATCCTTTAATCTAATCTGTTTTGACTGTAAGAATAAACGGAACGAAAAAGCTGAATAAATGAAATAAAAAATAAAAAACAATTAAAAACGTTAAAAAAAATTAAAAATGCAATAAAAATGTAATAACTGATGATTATTAAAGATCTAATAATAATAATAATAAAAAGTTAATAATGCTTAAACACTTTATCAGTATTATTTAAAATATAAAATAAAAATATAACAAATTAATAGTAGTAAGAATTCACTATTATTATTATTATTATTATTATTATTATTAGTTAATGAAAGTAATAATATAATAAATGCTAATACACTTAATATTATTAATCTTATTTACAATAATAATAATAATAATAATAATTACACAATTTATTATTATTATTATTATTCATTATTATTATAATGAAAGATATAATAATAAAATGAAGTTAATAATGCTTAAACACTTAATATCATCAGTATTATAATTTTAAAATAAAATATAATAATAATAAACAATGAATTCTTACTATTATTATTATTATTATTATTATTATTATTAATAATAATAAATATATAATAACAAAATGAAAAGTTAATAATGCTTACACACTTAATATCATCAGTATTATTATTTTAAAATAAAATTTACATTAATAATAATAAATTATTACACAAATTATAATTTTTTATTATTATTATTATTATTATTATTACAGATATAATAATAGTAATAATAATAATAAAAAAATGAAAAGCTAAGCACACTTTATATTATGGGTATTATTATTATTAGTTAATAATTTAATAGTACTAAAGTTAATAATGCTAATACACTTACTATTATTATTATTAATCTTATTTACAATAATAATAATAATAATAATAATAATAATAATAATAATAATAATAAAGTAAATAATGCCTACACCATTTACTATTATTATTGCTGTTGTTGTTGTTGTTGTTATCATTATTATTATCATATTAAAGGGATAATAAAATGAAAAGTTAATGCTTACATGTTTAATATCATCAGTATGAGTCAAATAAAATTTCACCTGCAACTATAATTCATTCCCTTTTTCTGTCTTTAATACTGCAGTAAAATGATGAAGCAGTTTGAACAGTGTTTTAAGCATCACAGCGCCCTAGAGAGATGGCGAACAAATGGACTGCATTAATAACCCAACAATAACAAAGACAAAAAGTTAGATGCTGTAGGCAAAACGAAAATATTCTGCCCTCAGTTTCTTGTAATGGTAATAAATGGTAATTTTCATAATAAAGATCAAATGCTGTAAAGAGTCACAGCTGAATTAAAACTGTGCAACTAAATACATTCATACATTAATTCTCAAAACGACGCTTGCCTTCACATGCTGTCAACAACCGATGCGGAGGAAACTGCCAGGTTTGAGACGCCGGCAGACAAGTTGTCTCTGAACAACAGGTTTCGTACATGCTAATTAGAGAAGAAAGAATAACTTCACGCCTGTAGAGGTCTATCTGTCCTCCAAATCAAAGAATGAACAACATCTTGATAGGAAATGATCTGAAACCATTTCCTTTTAATGAATGCCGCCTCTCCCCTCCCAGCCCAGCCGAGAAACCAAACAATGTAATGACATACGCCACTAATGAAGAACATTCTCCGATGCAGACTCCAAATAAAATCAGACAGAATTAATTACAGTGAGGCGGACTGACCTTTTCAGCTTGATAAATCATAAAGCGACGTTAGGCCTGTGGACATAGAATGCCTGGCTTTGATAAACAATATCCTCCCTCCTGTATTGACCCGAGAAAAGCGCCGCACAGATATTACCAAACTGAGTCCTGACTGAAAGCGACTGTCTGTCCCAAGTCTCTAAAGTATTTTCTTTCTGGACCCATCATATATTGCATCAATTAAGCTATCGTTTTTTCCAAACGTGATGCGTTCCATCGTTCCATCTCGAGCCCAAACAACCCTTCTTTGGGGAAAATGCACCCTTTGGCTTTGAAAAGAGTCTTTTTAACTCCATTTCTAAAGCAGCTGCATGTTCTGTATACCTCCTCATTATGAATTCCACATTTCAATCACAAACCTATTCACAGAAATCATGATTGACTGGAGTGGGAAAGAGATTGGGCACTTGACAGTTGCCAAAGAAAGTTTTTACCAATCCAGAGGTAAAAAATCAAGCACAAATCTTTCATAACCATTTTTTGATTTAATATTTGAATTGATCTTTAAATGTCAGCTATATAGGGATGTTTGTTATTGCTTGCTTGATGTTAATAACAAGGTTTTATTATCTCTTAACAAGGCAGCATTTAATGAAAAGGCAGCATGCCTGATGTAGAGTTTGTTTCTTCATCAGAACAGACTCTGAAAAATTTAGCATTTACAACAGGGGATGGACTTTTTCCATTGAAGAAAGAATTATTATGGATTATGGACTTGTATTTTAACCAGGAGCAATGGTTTAGAACTAAAAATACCTTAATGACGGGTTTGTTTCTTACAAACGTGCAGCTTTTTGCTTCACAAGACGTTAACTGATGGACTGGAGGCGTGTGGATTGCTTATGGATTATTTCAAAGTTTTTATCAGCTGTCTGAACTATCATTCTGATGGCACCCATTCACTCCGATGAGTTAGACACATCTAGAATGTCTATTGTCTGTAAATTTTCTTTTACCATGAACATACAATTATACATTGGTGAGTGATAAAGTACACTGCCAAAACAATTACATTTACTAGGGCCCTGTGAAATCAGTTTTTTTTTTTTTTTTTTAAATTCTGTTTTAAGAAATTCCATTTATATTTTTTAGACTCTGTTTTAATGGTTCAATTTTATTAGTCAAAAAGCATGTCTAATTAATTGAAATCATACAATATTTAACAGACATTTATTAAACTTTTAACAAAAATTACATTTTTAAGGCCCTAGGAAATGCTTTATTTTTTCTTTTCTCAAATTCAGGTTCATGTTTTACCAAATTCTGTTTTCCATTCATTTTTTGGATTTCATTTAATGGTTTCATTAAAGCTGTATAATCAAAAGCATCTCTTATTTTATATATATATATATATATATATATATATATATATATATACATTTTTTTTAGAAATACTGTGTTGTGTATTTACATTTTTCTGCTAAATAATTCTGGTAAAAAAAAAAAAAAAATAGCAAAATATTTCTTTATTTAAAAAAAAAAAAAAGTAGTACTACGGCTATCATTACATTAAATAACAGGTTTCTGTCAAGCTTTCTTCAAAATAAACTGAACTTTTATTTTGACGGGTTGCTGTGAAGACCTTTAAGTTTCTGTTTGTAAATCATATGACAATATTAAAATCATGAAACTTATGAAACTTAAACTTATAAAAATATGTTTTTTTTCTCTCCAATTCAGGTTTATTTTTTTACCAAATTCTGTTTTCCATTCATTTTCTGGATTCAATATATAATCAGTATATATATAATTTTTATTTTTTCAAAAATACTGTCGTGTATTTACATTGTTCTGCTAAATAAATTCTGGTAAATCATTTTTGGTAAATATTCCTTTATAAAAATGCTTTAATAATAATTTTATTGGCAGTAGTAAAGATTACTATCATTACATTAACTCTTAAACGCTTGACTGTTTCGCCAATCACTATTAACGTTACATATTCGGGTCTTTAGCGACCCGGTTCTATATATCCAGCACGGATGGATCTCTAACTGATGCAATAGCAAAAACTCAATTACAAAACAATTACAGAAGAATAAAATAAAGCATATTTCGTTACCTTTTGAAATTTAGTTGAGTTCAATTTGAGCAGATGATTTTACCATCGCCGTTACTGTCAGAGCGCACTTCCACAGTATATTCAGCATCTGACTCATATCGCGATCTCAACCATATTCGCAAAACTATCGTTTTAAGTGACTTCAAAATCATCATTTTGATCGCTGACAGCTTATTAATCACATCCACCATCAAATGACAGTGACAGTGATATTTTATTGCATACAGTAGTTGCTCTGCAGTAAAGCCATTCAAACCAATTCAAATTTTGCTTATGTTATTCTTTTGTTTCATGCCTGCGATAATGACGAGTAAAACATCACGTCATTATTCACTATCAAACAGTGCCGTCTCGAGGACTAAAGGTGAATTGCATGTATTTAGTCATCAGATATTTACATATTTTTGCGCACGAAAAATATACTTACACTATTACACATCTCTAGCAACCTATACATTTTTTACAAAAAATGAATCAGAAAACAGACATTCTTTTATATTTTATGATTTTATTCTTGTTTTACTGTTCATAATGAATAGACTGAGAAATACTAAGAAAGCTGATGTCAAATTTTAAAAAATGAAGGAGGGAGAGGGTAGTAAATGACGTCCCGGGTCGCTAAAGACAGGAGGTATGCATTTAAGGGTTAAGTTAATATATTTCTGTCACGGTTTCAAGTTAAATCGAACTTTTATTTTGACAGGCTGCTGTGAAGCCCTTTAAGTTTCTGTTTGTATATGAAATGACAGTAGTTTTGGTTTTCCTCAAAAGAAACGGCTACTGAATGCTACTGTCTCTCAGAGTAGTTCTAGAGATTGTTTATGTGTTCATCTACTCTTATTTTGATGTGGCAGAGGCTGAAAACACTGTGCCATTCATTCACTCAGAAACACACAAAACATAATATTCATATTTAAATAGTAGCTTTGCGGCTTAATATTCACAAACACTAGTTAATGTCGCCTTTGATTTAAGTGTACTGACCTACTTTTGATTTATCCATCAAACATTTGGCAAATTCCGAGAGATTCCGCGTTATAAGTTAAATTCTGTTTTTATAACTGGATTCCGCGATTCAATTCAAGTTTTTCGCACCGCCATAATCACAGAGCCCTAATTGAATTTTACTTTCCAGAATCTAAAGGCAAAATACAGCTCCAATAAATCAGTGTTAACAACCTGTGCACAGGATCAAAACAGCTCAACAACCCTTGACCTGAATGCAAAGCAGACATAGGGCAATTACATTCACAGTTGCTGATGACTATAATTAGCACGCATTAGCTTAGACAATATTTGTTGGACTGACCGTTTCGAAACATTCACCGCCGTTTAGATAGATAGGAAACTGCTGTTTAAACGGTAGCTACTGTGTTTCCAGTGGAAAGAAAAAAAGCACGCAGAGACGGTCAAACATTGAAATTTGCTAAATGCATGAAGCCATTAAGAGAAATTAAAAGGAATGCACTGCAGTAGTCCACTCTAATGCACTAATGTTATTGATTGCAAGTCATGGTACGAGTTTGAGTCACAGTCTGTAACAATATCACGCAGTAGGGTAAGAGAGGAGAGTGCTGCAATCTCTGGTAATCCAGCTCTAAAAGCCCCTCCAATGCCAGTCTAATGCTGTTTTCTCAACCACTGATGCACAATTGGGTGTTTGTGGTGATATAAAAGTAGCTCTGTGTATAGGAGGTGATGAACTCTTCAAAAAACCAACAAAACGTTGGCTGCATCTTATTCACTATAATCTGTACAAAAATTTGGGACTAAATATGACTCAAATATGACTTGCCCTCCTTCGTTACTCTTGCCATGTCCAACAAACGATGGCAGTCTCACCCCACACGTTCTCACGCACTGAAAAATACAGAGGAAACTGACAAAGCGCTGACAGACAAGACAGAAGCTTACTTTAGGTATGAAAAAGTCTCAGCTTTCAAATTTTGTTATTTTGTAAGAAATACAAACAATAAACAGCGTTTTTTGGCTCTTTAATGTGCTGTGACAGACCACTGTAGCGCCTCTGAACCGATCTCTTCCTGTTTACTGGTTATAGCACAAAATAAACATCATAAGGTATCTTTTTTTAACTGCGAAAATACATCAATACACACCACTTTGCAAGTTCAAGTCCACCGACATTAATCTAATCTCCTTATTTGTTTGTCAGACAAAATGGCAGATTCAGCATTATGATTGGTCAGATCACCTGTCAGTCAAACTCCCAGATAGTGTTGTTATTGTTAACTAAAAGTAAAAGTTTTAAAAATTGTTTACAGTAATCGAAATAAAACAGAACATTAGATGAAAAGGTTAAACTTAAAAATCTTAAAAACGCTTTGCAATAAGGTTCCACTTGTTAACCTTAGTTTACATTAGTTAACCTGACCTAACAATGGAAAATAAATCTAAAATGTTTATTCATCTTTGTTAATTTCATCATTTACTAATACGTTATTAAAATCAAAATATGTATCTGTTAACATTATTCAGTGGACATGAGCTAACAGGAATATTGACAAAAATTATATTAATGAAATTATAAATAGGATAACAAATTAATTGCTCACTGTTAATTAATTTAACATAGTAACTAACTAACTAGTGGGGCCTTATTGTAAAGTGTTGCCAAAAGTTTAACAAAAACTAAAAATGTTGACTTTTTTTTTGTTGGCGTTTTGCCTTTTATTGATAGGACAGTAATGAGACAGGAAATGAAGTGGGAGAGAGAGGGGGGACAGGATCGGGAAAGGTCTGCGAGCCGGGACTGGAACACGAGATGCTGAAGCGCAACGATGCTGCATGTCAACACACTGTCCACGAGGCTATTGCAAGTTGAAGTACTAAAATGACTACAGCTAGAACTGAAAAAAAATAAAAAATAAAAATAACCATGCGATTTTAAAGCATTTTGAAAATGACATTTCCTGCTGCCAGTTGGTGGCGTTATAACTTTGACTTATAATAGTCAGATTTATCCGATCGGCATCATACAACGAAGAAACTGCTAGATCTTGATCAAAATCAGATAAAGTATGCAAAAGTTATTAGACACTTCCTGTTTCACATTTCTTGCCATAAATTTGTCGCCTCGCCATGGACAAACCGTTCGAGATATCAAAAATTCCTCTGCAATTTTGCATCCCCAACGTCTTGAGATCATGTTGGCCAAGTTTGGTGACAATCAGGTGGAAATCATAGAAGGAGTATTGCAAAATCCAGAGCATCCACTTTTCACAAAACCCTGAATAGCTGACTTCCTGTTGGGCAGAGCCTATAACATGCAGTGTGAAAGCTGTTCAACTCAGTGAGATCTATACGTGTACCGAGTTTCATATGTATATGTGCAAGTATGTAAGATATGCAGCAAATTTTCTGACTGTGTTCCAGGGGGTGCCGTAGAGCCCCTATGCTATGACTGGGTCCCAGGTTTCTCCCCTTTGGACTTGGGCCCTAATTAAAAATATAAATAAAAACTAAAATTAAAACTGAGAATATAAAAATTAGGATTGTCAAACGATTAATCACGATTAATCGCATACAAAATAAAAGTCAGGGTTTGCCTCATATGTGTGTGATAAGTGTATAATTATTATGTATAAATAAATGCACACAAATTAATGTATATATTTAAGAGAAATATGTATTTATATACAAAGTATTTTTATTTATATATAAATTATATAAAAATTATAATACATACATACACTTGCAAATATTTCAATGTGTTTGTATTTATATATACATAATTACACAAAGTGCACATGCATATATTAAGCAAACTCTGTCCTTTGTCAGTGTGAAAAAAAAAAGGAGAAACTATAAATATTTATTTAAGGAGGTTACACTGCATTCTCCTCTAATCTCCCACGGCGTGTCAGCGTGTCTGACAAAACAGAAGAGCAAGGGTACATTCATCAGTGTACCTGCGGATGACAGGGATGAAGGAATACTGCTGTTTCTCACTCAGCCACAGAAGCGTCAGGCTGATAGACTTTGCTGGATGCCTGGTATCTTTTCAGAGCACACATCTGTAATACTAAGACAGTGGTGTCTCACTCCACAAACAAGTGGGCATATAAAAGAGAAAGAGTGATCCGATCGAACACTAACTCACCCTTTATTCAACTTTGTCCTTATATGACTGAGTTCGCTAAAGCTCCCTCTAACATTCGAAGGAAAAACAAGGCTTTGTTCCCAAGGGACATCAGACTATCTGCTTTTTCTGAAAGAAGTATTATAGTTTTAAATGGACTTTTTGAGATTGTTTACTCGCCATTATCTATCTATTCTGTTTCTTTTTTTATCTACATTTTATTTATTATTATAAAATACAATCTTGCTACATGTACTGTGTTAGACTAACTAGAACTTGTCACAGCACATATATTGTTGCTCTTTTGTTAGTTAGATTGATTCTCATTTGTAAGTCTCTTTTTGTATAAAAGCATCTGCTAAATGATTAAATGTAAATGTAATGTAAATGAAAAATCCTGTTTGTCAGCTGTGGTCACCTGCACCTTTCTGGTTGTGGAAATGAGCTGCTCAGACATTGCACCATCAGTAACTACATTTGGGTTTCTGAATTGAACTGATAAACCACAGTCTCTAGCTTCCACTAACTGTTGTAAATGTACACGAGAGAGTGGCGTTTCAGCGGACGGTGTAGGACGTAGGCAAAGCATGAGCTTCGGTGAGAAGTTATGAACACGGAAGCACAGAGGAGAGTGCAAAATGAAGCACCGATCATGAATTACATAAGTACAAAATGAGGATTTTGATACAAGCCAAGAGCACGTATATGACAGTTAGCAGAATCTAGAGATTATGGTTTATAAAGTTTTAAATATCGATATTTTTTTCTTACACAAACACATAGATTCTCTTTAGAAATCCTTTATTAATTCCCTGGAGCTGTGTGGAGTACTTTTTATGATGGATGGATGCACAGCCATTCACTGCCATTATAAAGCTTGGAAGAGCCAGGACATTTTTTAATATAACTCCGACTGTATTCATCTGAAAGAAGTCATATACAATTTAGGGCAAAAGTTTACATACACCTTGCAGAATCTGCAAAATGTTAATTACTTTATCTAAATAAGAGGGATTATATAAAATGCATGTATATAATAGTTGAATTTGCAAAAATTATCCCTGTTCAACTCCTTGATACTCACCTATTTACATACACTTGATTTTTAATACTGTGTTGTTACCTGAATGATCCACAGCTGTGTTTTTTTGTTTAGTGATAGTTGATCATGAGTTCATTGTTTGTCCTGAACAGTTAAACTGCTGTTTTTCTGTTTTACAGAAAAATCCTTTGGTTTTTCAGAATTTTTGTGTATTTGAACTAGGGCTGTCAAACAATTAATCGCGTACAGAATAAAAGTTCGAGTTTGCCTAATATATGTGATTATTATGTATATATAAATACACACAAATTAATGTATATTTAAGAGAAACATGTTATTCATGTACAAAATATTTTTATTTATATATAATATAAATTATATAAAAATTGTAATAAATACATATACTTGTAAATATTTCTTAAATGTATATATGAATGTTTGTATTTATATATACATAATCACACACAGTACACACACATATTAGGCAAACTCAAACTTTTTTGTATGCGATTAATCGTGATTAATCGTTTGACAGCCCTAATTTGAACTCTTTCCAAAAATGACTATGATTTTGAGATCCATCTTTTCACACTGAGGACAACTGGGGGACTCGTATGCAACTATTACAGAAAGATTAAACACTCACTGATGCTCCAGAAGGAAACACAATGCATTAAGAGCCGGGAGTGTAAACTTTTGAACAGAACAAAAATGTGTACATTTTTTATTTTTTATTTTGCCTAAATATAATTTTTTCCATTTAGTATTACCCTTCAGAAGCTACAAGAGAAACTTACATGTTTCCCAGAAGACAAATAAGTTACATGTACCCTCATCTTCGAATTCAAAAAGTTTTCACCCCTGGCTCTTAATGCATCGTGTTTCCCTCTGGAGCATCAGTGAGCATTTGAACCTTCTGTAATAGTTCCATATGTGTCCCTCAATTGTCCTCAGTGTGAAAACATGGATCTCAAAATCATACAGTCATTGTTGTAAAGGCTTCAAATACACAAAAATGCTGAAAAACCAAAGAATTTGTGAGGACCTGTAAAATTTTCGGAAGAACAACAGGCAGTTTAACTGTTCAGGACAAACAAGGGACTCAGGAACAACTATCACTAAACAAAACAAAACAAAACAGCTGTGGATTATTATCAGAATCAAGTGTATGTAAACTTTTAAACAGTCATTTTTTATAAATTAAACTTATTTTCTCTTGTGTTAGTTACTCAGGTCAGTACTAAATATAAAATAACATGTATTTTGTATAGGGCTAGCAAACGATTAATCGTGATTAATCGCATACAAAATAAATGTTTAAGTTTGCCTAATATATATGTGTGTACTATAATTATTACGTATATATAAATACACACAAATTAATGTATATATTTAAGAGAAATCTGTTATTTATGCGATTAATCGTTTGCCAGCCCTAATTTTGGATGATTCCTCTTATTGTAATAAAATAGTTAACATTTAGCAGATTCTGCAAGGTGTACGTAAACTTTTGACCTCAACTGTACATCTAGGATGGCTTGAGGGAATTGCAAGTCATTCACTGAAAAAAATCAATCATTTTATTTCTTTCCACAAGTAACTGCAGCCTTGGTGAGCCCAAGAGACTTCTTACAGACCAGAACATTTTTTTTTTTAAATAAATAAATGGAATTAAAAACAAATAGTTAATTAGCAGATGCTTTTATCCAAAGTGAATTTCAGTGTTCTTATAAGAGGTACAATGGCGATAACTCATGGTATGCACCACACAGGGCTCGATTCAACGTACTTCTGGTCAGCAGCCCAGAGCGCTACCCACTACAACACGCCACCCCCACAAAATGTGCTTTATTTTTTGTTTTGCGTCTCTTTCCCTTTCCAACCAACACACAAACAAAACCATTTCAAATAATAGAGAGCAGGCTTTGGGCATCCCCTTTGCAATTTAACATCTTGCTGCAACTTGTGGAGACAGCGTCCCCTTATCAATCCATATTAAGGGCGCCTTCTGAGTTTCAGTCTGAGCTGGTTTTCGGGAGCCCTGCGCATGAGGCCAAGCGGTACAAAGCAGTAAATAAAACGCATAAATGTGCCACTGCAGACAACCAGCAGACACCAGGCCTTTCAATGTTAATAGGAGAGCATTGGTTACCCGAGTTTAAATAATGGCCTCCTGCTTCTATCTCTGGGGTCAGGTACCCTAGGTGGCTGGATTTATGGAGTTAGCAAATTGCTTTTCTATCCTCATTCTTTGGGCCTCTTTCTGTCTGCTCATCCTTTCTTTCAACTCAGCGCGTGGATGATGGAAAGGAACAGGGGAGTGATTGGCCTGTTTTTCACTACCAGAGAGCAGGACGTGTCTCAAGGCCAGGGGAAAGCACAGAAAGACGCTCATCAAAGGCTCAACTCTGCCGACACGTTCCATTACCGGGACGTTTCTCGCAGCACTAAAATGCTTTATTCCAACATAGTTGGGGATGAGGCCACCGGTGATGCTGCTGCCAGTCAAGAGTGATTGTGATGACCGAGGACGTGAGTTCGCTTTTCAACTCTACGGGCTCAGAGCCGTATTTGCCATTTCCCTTGACTGCCGCTTCATATATCTTATCACGACTAAGGCAAACTGAGGCCGTGGGGTCGCCGGAAAAAACATCAAAAGCCAGACTGGAGATAAACAAGATTACAAATTTATATAACCAACATAATACTGTCCGTACCTGAGGAACTCGCAAGACTAGAAGAAACCAGACAGATTTGTTTATCACGGTCTTGGCAAGGCACCATATTGATGCTCATCAAGCATTCCAGTCAGGTGTTTGTTCTAGTCCCATAACTTGTTCTTAACGCTATTCTTTTCTGCAGTGCAAGCACCGGGATTTCCTTCAGGAAATGCAAATCTAGTTTATTTGAAACATATTGAATTATGGCAACCTTCAGACCGAACTCTGAAATGTTTCCTCTCCTGCCGAATCTGTGTCGCGGTAACTCCTGACATTTTTAGATCACTCCTCTAAGTGAGGCAAAACAAAAAAAAACAAGGTAAACTTCCCCTGGTAGTTCTGTATGTACAAGGTGCCGTCTGAGCAAATAAATAATGTAGTCCAAAAACACATGCTGATGATGTGCAGAAGGAAAACAAATCACCAAGAAAATGAGTTACAATTCAGAAGTGTAGTGGCACGCACTGCACCAATAAATGTTCTTGTCAAAACACATTTCAAACCGCATTCAAAACTGTGTCATCTCACAACACTTGCTGTTCATCATGTATTCACAATGACGACTGCAAGCGAGGGAATGGACATGCATGATCTGTGGAAGAACAAAGAGGATTCTGACAAAGAAATAAATGCTGAATGATTGGTAAATGTATTTTCAGATTACAAAATGATTGAAAATTCACGGCTCACGCAGCCTGAGACAAAAGAATTTCCGTTCCGAGTCATTCGTGATTACCGCACTGGTATTTCAAAATCTTTTGTAGAGATTGTCAGAGAGGATTTTTATTTGTAAGTCAGGTACCAATCCTTATCATATTTACTTGTGTAGGAAAACTTAAGCCTTACATGAAGAGCATAACCAGAGAAATTTACATTCGCAATTTCAATGACTCTTCCATGACTTTGATGTTGCGTTCCCAGGCCTAGAAATCACGTTTGAAATTACGGATATTTCCAGGTTTTCTATGTTCTGTAACTCTGAACATGAAAGAAATGGTGACAGCAATGGAAAGGGTGAACTTACATGATCTGGAAAGGAAAAAGGACAGGGAGAGGATTGTGACAGTGGGATAACTTTGAATGACTCATGTGAATAACAAAGAGGATGAGCTGATAACTCAGGACTGATGACTCTTGATCATTTCAGCAGGATCAGTGTCTATCTAACACTCAGGCAGGGATAGACACTTATTACTTTTCCTCTTTTTTGTGGCTGTTCAGCATGAACTGCCACCGGCTCCAAAGGCTGTCAGCGTTTCAAAGAACATCAAAGAATGAGTCACAATAGTGCTTTTAAAGAAGCTTCAACCTCATATTACACAGCTGTGCCACAACATTGAAAATTTATGAACGTGATTTGGAGACAAATGTCAAAACCCACACACATTTCATTTTTAAAGTGTGAAGCAATGTCTGCCTGGAAAGAAAAGAGGAGGGGAAATCGACTGAGTTCTAATAATTACATAGTAAAAGAAAGCTAGAAACATTTCCAGTGGCTGTGAGAAACCAAAAAATTATCAACCGATTCAAAAAAGGAATGATTCCTATGAACCGGTTCTTTTTAGTGGAATCAAAAACATACCCGTTTTTCCCTCTGAATTAAAAACAAAGCCTGGCTAAATTAAAATACTACGAGGAATCTATATCTGAGACCAATGTAGCCTGAAAGAATAAATCTAAGAATAATCTGCCCGAAAGAATGATTCTTATGAGTCGGTTCTTTTAGTGATTCGATTGCTGTGTCTAGTCTGATGCCCAAATAACTCTTATAACCAAGGTTTGTTTTAACAAATCAGAAAACCATTATGATTTAGTCAGAGTGGTTACTTAATCTGACTCATTCACAGAAAAACCATAAATAAAACCATAATAAAGAATGAATCTTATGAGCCGGTTCTTTTAGTGAATCGATTGCTGTGTCTAGTCTGATACGTAAATGACTCTAATATCCAGGTTAGTTTTACCAAATCAGAAAACCATTATGAATCAGTCAGAATGGTTACTTAATCTGACTCATTCACAGAAAAAATAAATCAAAGAATAAAAAAATACTATAAAATAAAATAAATAAATAAATAAAGACTTCTATGCTGTAGTGTGAAGTCGATATATTTCATAAAAAAATACACGCGTTGAATCTTATGAGTTGGTTCTTTTAGTGAATCGATTGCCGTGTTTAGCCCGATACCTGAATGATTCTTATAACCAGGTTAGTTTTATCAAATCAGAAAACCATTATGAATCAGTCAGAATGGTTAGGCTACTTAATCTGACTCAATCACAGAAAAAACAAACAAACCTTAAATCATAATAAAGACTTCTATGCTGTAGTAAATACACGCGTTGAATCTTATGAGTCGGTCTTTTAGTGAATCGATTGCCGTGTCTAGTCCAATACCTGAATGACTCTTATAACCTGGTTCGTTTTGGCAAATCGGAAAACCACTATGAATCAAATAGATCGGTTATCTAATTAATCTGACTCATTCACAGAAAAATAAAACACTTAAATCATAATAAAGACTACTATGCAGATTTAATCAAAAATACACGAGTTTTGCTACTGCAATAGCCTATGCCTGAAAGAATGAATCATATGAGTCGGTTCTTTTAATGAATCGATTGCTGTGTCTAGTCCGATACCTGAATGACTCTTATATTCAGGTTCGTTTTAGCAAATCAGAAAACCATTCTGGATCAGAGGGGTCACTTAATTAATCTGACTCATAATTAACCATTATAAAGACTACTGTTGTACTTTAAAGTCTATAGATTTGTTCAAAAATACCCGAGTTGTTACTGTTATATGCGACATTCTATTAACAGAAAAAAAACTCTTTCATTTCAGTTCCTTCCAAATATTGAATTACATTCTTCTCTTAAACAAAAAAATGAAACACACCTTTGCCAGAATTGTTCTTCCTTGTAAGTTAGACCTGCTCTGCTGAAATCTGAAATGATCTCATATGCTAAACGACTGCTGAGGGCAATGCAATAGAAATTGCATTTCTTTCCCCCACGAATATTTCTTCCTCAAAAGTACTAAAAGAACGTCTAATGAAACGAGAATCCATAAGAATTTTAACTAGAACCCTTAATTCTTTAAGATTACCGTTCCTACAGGTTACATAGACACGCTTAAATTGGCTCATAAAGTCACCGGCAGATGATTTTCATAAGCGACACTAGCAAGATATTTTTCTTAATCGAGCATCGGACAGGATGATAAACCACAAGATCTGCTACACTGGCTTCACGAGTCAACCAGTAAAACAAGAAAGGCAGTTCACATCAGGCCTTTCTGTATGCCACCGATCGCAGAGTTTGCATTAACAATAACGGACATCACAAGCTTAATTTATCTCGCGTCTCTCAACTGAAACTAACGGCTTCGCGTCAATGTAACGGATCTAAGCATCGTCACACTTGTCAAGTCCAGCAAATAAAGTCCTACCTTTTTCTCCGAAAGGTGAGAAACTGCGAAAGTGGAGCACTTCAGATTTCCATTTTACACGGACACTCAGATGAAAAGCGGAAAGCTGCGGGATGACAGTGGAGAAGTGATGATCGGGCAGTCGGCGATGAACGAATAATCTCTCATACATGAACAAGGACATCAGCCGAGCAAGGTAGATCGCGTAGTTTTGCGCTCGTAGAATTCATCGTTTGAAGTTCTACACCTGCCTCAATTCATGATAACGCCTGAGCTGTAATCCCGGAGGTGTGCGCGTATTCTTCATTCACTCCAGACGAAGTTTGCTGGACGGCATCGTGACGCTATCGCGCTGAAAATAGCACGAACCAGAGAGGGGACACATCGTCGCGAAGCATCTCCAGAGCCCGTCATAAACACGAAGATGTGTCACGCAGAGTTGAAGGCGCTCACATTTATGAGACGGGCTGTAAAACGTAAAGCCGTAGAGCTTTGCTCACACTGCCTTGATGCTGAGATTTCCTAGGATGCACTTGAACCAAGTTACCTAGGGGATGCTTACAGTGGTTCTGTGGGAAAAACAACGGTCTTTATTGATTTTCAAAGAAGCAGGCTTTAGGGTTTGATTTAGTGAGAGGCAGAATGTTTATTCTTTGCATTAAAATCACATTAAATCTACCGAGGTGAGCAAACCGAACCATTAAGAAAGCAAATTATGTATGCAAAATTCAATTTAGCCGTTTTAAACAATTCATACTTTAAATTATACTTTTATCAGTACAAATAACAACTACACTTTGCGTCAAATATCACGCAAAAGCTCTAAATATTTGCAAGTTATCGGTCCCCAATTAAGTCTTATTTAATATCTACATTTCTCTTTCCATAAGAGTGGGTGCGGCTTCCGGTCTCATCGCCTCCAGCTATTTTTAGCTGTGCTTGTTTTGCTGCTTAATATTACAAAATGGTGCCTTACAATATTATTCTAATGTATTAATTATAAGCACACTGGTTTATAGTGCAAACAGTTTTACCATTTACCGCATGTTGTTGTTCTTCTCGTTATTTCGTTATATAGCGGCTAATGAACCGGAAGTCTCGCCCATAGGCTTACTTCCGCGTTAAAGAAAAAAGTGGATACAGTTGATCATCTAAAAAAAAAAAAAAATAAAAATAAATAAATAAAAAAGCAAAAAAAAAAAAAAGCAAAAGCACGTAACACACTGCTTTACCTCATGCTGGATCTGAAACAAAGGATTTATTTTAATGTCAGTCCAATCAAATATACATAGCCACATTTGGTTTTACAAGAGTAAATCAAGACTATTCAGCAAACTTTGTTCATCAGTTTTAAATCATCATAAATAATGGGATTTGTATTTTAGATGCCAGTTAACGCACTCACACTTATGCTTGTTTTTTTTCCACATATTAAGGCTGTATCATTGTTTTTAGTTGTTTTTTTGTGCACAAAAGATAAAAAGCAGAAACAGGGTTAAAAATATACACAAAACTAGAAAAGACTTGAAAGTAACAAAAGGGCTTGTAATGTACATTTAGTATTTACAGTTATGCAAGTGGTTCCTTTCTGCCCTCTTACAGAGGATGACTAAAATATATACATGTTTTATGAACACCCCAACACCTGGATTTCCTGCCAGCATCAAGGCTGACTCGTGGGCTGCCTGTCATCTTGACTACTCGATGTAGAGCCGTGCCCAGTGTTGGTCCGAATAAAGTTGTTGAGGCCATCAAAGCCTTGATTAAACAGAAACTCCATATACCAGTTCCAGTACTTCCCGCTCTGCAAACATGAAAAGAAGAGTTACCATGTGGAATATTGCAAACGTATCTAAAAAGACATAAAAACATGCCCTCATGTTGATCTGAATGAGTAGTTTTTAATAAAAAGGGGATGATATAACATTACTACCTTTATGGAACAGAGATCCACGTTCTTCCTCTCCGGCCAACACTGATAAAGAGAACACATAAATATTCATTGTTCTCCCTTTGCTCTTAATCTCAGTAGTATACTGGTGAATGTTGCAGTCGGACCAAAAAAGGTACTTGTATTATTAAAGATGATGAAAACTCCAGTCTCACACAGCTTCCATGAATAATAAAATGTGGTTCTGTATTAATGGATCCTCTATAAAAGATACATTAATACCACATTTATCTCCTTGTCCAATCCTAAAGTTATTAGTGAAAAGTGAAGGCTGTGCCATCCCCAGTAGTGACGCAAGGCTTTACACTTGAGGTAATATAATCATCTAATTAGCTTGCGCAGCTGAGTCCTTTCCTTCGCCCCGAATGAGATGACAGTCAAGCATCAACTGTACTATTACAAACTCTTATGCTTTTAAATGTCACTAGTGTGAGAACATCTCACTCACCCTCTGATGAAACTCGATGGCATAGCTGAAAAGTGCCGGGTGGTGGATAAGGTCGAAACGGCACCAGGGTTCTGCCACTTTGCTTAGAGCGATAAGATCCTTGTCAATCTCAATGTCTGAGCCAGGGATGCACCACCAAGAGTTCCACATGGAGTTCACCATGGCTTGAAGGTTTCGATTAAACTCCTTGTATGTGTTTCTGCTAATGTGGAATGTTTGCTGTAATGTGAGAAAATATTAAACATGACACTAAATTAATAAGTCAACAACTTGTGCTTGTGGATATAACAACAACATGGTGCCACTAAAGGGATCTAATGGGTTACAGAGTGAGGCAAGAATCACCCTTTGAGTAAAAACCATCGCCTATGTATTTTAAATGGCAAAAGTGCAATGCTGTGATCAAATTATTTGCCCATTCTGTTCACTGCAATGCCAGTGCCATGCTTTGTCTCACTGGAATTCAATCAAGAAGACTCCGTTCTCCTTTCATCCCCAGCAGGTAAGGTGAGGATTACAGCAATAGCCTCCAAGAGCTTCATTGTAAATTCTTAAAAGCAGCTTGAAGGTCCTTTTAATTTACCCATTATGAGTAAATTATTCAGACACAAAACCCCTCGCATACACACAGTTGGCTTTTCGTGACTTTGCTGCATGTTCATTTTATGACACAGTATCCTCATTACCTCTCTCTGCTGCTCTTGTTTCTTAGCCAAGGTCAGATTCTTCCGGTACCTGAGAAAGGATACAACAACAGGATTATATTAATCATGTTAACATACTAGAGTTATTAGTTCTATTATTGCTTAAAAGAAAGACAAGACATGAAAAAGTTTAAGTCAAATGTACACTACAAGTCTGGTGTCAGTAAATTAATACTTGCATTCAGCAATGACAGAATAAAAATGCTACTTTTAAACTAATCTATTTGAGGGAATGAGTTTGAGGGAAATCAATGTGAAAAAGAATATTTTGGCTTGTCAACAATTGAGAATATTAATTTTCCAGTTTGACTCTTTCCTCAGCATACAGATAATTTACTCACCCCCTTGTCATCCAAGATGTTTGCATCTTTCTTTCTTTAGTCGTAAATAAATTATGTTTCTTGAGGAATACATTTCAGGATTTCTCTCCATATAGTGGACTTCTATGGTACCCATGAGTTTGAACTTCCAAAATGCAGTTTAAATGCTCTAATGGGCTCTAAACGATCCCAGCTGAGGAAGAAGTGTCTTATCTAGTGAAATGATCAGTTATTTTCTTTAAAAAAAAAAAATAAAAAAAAAAAAATACTATTTATATACTTTTTAATCTCAAATGCTCGTCTTGTCTAGCTCTGCGATGTGTATGCGTGCTCTGTGTAATCCGGGTCAATAAAGTTAGGGTAAGTTGAAAAACTCCCATCTCATTTTCTCCTCCAACTACAAAATCGTCCTACATCGCTGTATTACCTTTTTTTGTAAAGGGTGTTTGACCCTCCTTTGCACGTTCACTTTGCAAACAATGGGTCAGTACGTCTGCAGTGATGTAGGACTATTTTGAAGTTGGAGGAGAAAGTGAGATGGGAGTTTTTTGACCTACCCTAACTGTATTGGCCTGGATTATACAGAGTACCCATGTGCATTGCTAAACTAGACAAGATGAGCATTTAAGGTTAAAAAGTATAAAAATTGTAAAAAAATTTAGAAAATAACCAATCGTTTCACTAGATAAGACCCTTCTTCCCTTTGAAGCTGCACTGAAACTGCATTTTGTAAGTTCAAACTCGCAGGCACCGTAGAAGTCCACTAATATGGAGAGAAATCCCAAAAATGTTTTCCTCAAGAAACAATTTCTTTACGACTGAAGAAAGGAAGACACGAGCATCTTGGATGACAATGGGGTGAGTACATTATCTGTGAATTTTTGCTCTGGAAGTGAACTTCTCCTTTAAGCCATTGATAGTAACACACTTAAAATGAAAGCCTAGCAAGCAAAAAAAAAAAAAAAAAAAATTTGGACTGTTCCTAATACAATTGTTCCTCCCAAGTTATCATATGGCTTTTGTTGTTCTGTCTTTTTTTGGAGCTTGTCACTAAAATTTCTGTCAACTTCCATTGTATGGAAAGCAGTAGCTTAGATATTCTTCCATATTAAAAGAATAGTTCACACCTTCCGCCATTATTGATAGTACCTCTGGTAAACATTGCATGCGTCGTGTTCGAAGAATTGTATAATAAAGTCGTTATTTTTGTTTTCTTTGCAAACAAAAAGTATCCTTGTAGCTTTGTAAAATTGTGGTTGAAACACTGATGTCACATAGACTGTTTTACCAATGTCCTTATGACATTTCTGGGTCTGGGAACATTTCAGTTACTGTCTATCCAGGGTCAGAGAGCTCTTGGATTTCATCAAAAATATCTTAATTTGTGTTTCGAAAATGAATGAAGGTATTATGGGTTTGGAACGACATTGGGGTGAGCGATTCATGACAGAATTTTCATTTTTGAGCGAACTATCACGTTTAAACATTAGCTTCATATAGCATGATGGGGAATAAATTGCAGATGTTTGATTTTTGAGTGAACCTATCCCTTTAAGGCTTCACAGCAGCACTGAAAGGTTTGCGTGCCGAAGCACATAAAAGGAACTTCATACTTCATTTCATCTTTTGCTTACAGGCATCATGCCATAGCAATGTAACGCATTTGAAGGTTCAGGCTGTTGCCCTCAGTTCAGCCAGCAGCACACAGGTGTGCCACTGCCATGGGAACTACACATGCGACAAACAGGAACCCAGCTCAATCACCCAAACGTTCCAGAAGATGCCCTTAATCTAGCATGGCCAGGCTAACATCTCAAGCAGAAAATCTCTGAGTGATAAAACAACCCATAAAGCTTCTTATAGCTCACATACAGTACCTGTACATGATGTAGCCAAGCCGATCCACGCTGATAGAGTCTGTGGCAAAGAGAGCCGGATAGAAAACCCCAGCCGGGGGCATGATGACCAGAGGCAAACTGTACTTTAAAAACATGTCACACACCTAGACATGACAAGAAAGAAATGCCTGCATTAGCACACAGCAGTGTTTGTTGTACTAAATCTAACTAGACAAAAATCAGCACATAAATCTTAGTAAAACTCAGACTAGGACTTCAGTTGATGTCACTTTGCCAAGAACATCATGTTAATTAAGTTAATCATAGCCGAGTGTACCGTCTCATAGAAAGCAAGTGTCTGGTTGAGCAGAAGAACATGGCAGTTCTCCAGACGGAGTCCCTCAGATGCCAGCAGTCCCACAAAGCGAACCAGCTCCATAACTGAGTCCATGAAGCCAGACAAGGTCATAGTCCTAGGAAGAGGAGTGCATTATTCTTTTCACTCAATTTTTTGAAAGCACACAAAATAACATGTGAAAAACGAGTTTTCCCTTGCAGACCGTACAATATTTCTCCAAAAGAGCACAATAAATCAGGTTTAAATCACACCTAGTACACACCAGATGTGTCTTTGTGCTATGCTTGGCACCCACACACATTCACACAGCACAGAGACCCAAAGCGAAAAAGGGAATAATGGGTGTATCGCATTGATGCGTGGCACACCGGCGCAGTCAAAAAGGGTTTTGCCCTTGATCATAATTTCTCCTTCAGCTGTGCACTTCAGTAATGTAATAAAAAAATAACCAAATCAGCAGCGAGAGAGAAGCAATACACGACAGGCAAGGGGAAAAATCCACCGCACTTCATTACACACCGTTCCACAGAGCACTTTTAGGGTAAACGAGGTTCAGACGGAGCCCGACCACCGGAGCAGTTCATTGATCTCTTTTAAATATAAAAATATAGAGAAAACCGCAGTGGTAAACCTCAGGCAAGACTTTTAACAGTACAATCATTGGAGTGTGGTCCCATTTCGTCAGATAATTTCTGCAATGTTTTCCAAGACAGTGAGTTTTTGACAGAGTCATTAAAAAAAAAAACTCTCAGAGGATTCGGTAAAGTGCAAGTCGCATTAAAGAAAACAGCATTTGCAACTTGTTTAAATTCTATAAAGCAACATGTTTCCAAAAATATTCAGCTGGAAATTATTCTGGGATTTTATAAGGATTTGATTGGACCATATGAAATGAAATATTTTTGGCTTTAATATTATTGGTTAACAGAATTTTCTCAGTCTACATGGTCTTGGTTACATCAGCAAAAAGAAACTGCTTATTTTTTTAAGTTGAAAATCGGTTGATAACTAATAAATTGTGACCCTGGACCACAAAACCGGTCATAAATAGCATGGATATATTTGTAGCAATAGCCAACAATACATTGCATGGGTCAAAATTATCGAATTTTCTTTTATGGCAAAAATCATTAGGATATTACATAAAGATCATGTTCCATAAAGATATTTTGTAACTCTCCTACTGTAAATATATTAAAACATAATTTTTGATTAGTAAAATACATTGCTAAGAACTTAATTTGGACAACTTTAAAGGCGATTTTCTCAATATTTTGATTTTTTTTGCAGATTTTCAAACAGTTGTATCTCGGCCAAATATTTTCCTATCCTAACAAACCACACATCAATGGAAATCTTATTTATTCATGATGCATAAATCTCAATTTCCAAAAAATAGACCCTTATGACTGGTTTTGTGGTCCAGGGTCACAATTATGCAAAATAAGACTAGTCATTGTTTATTCTTAAACAGCTAAATACTGTCGATTTTTATTCCATATTTTTGGCATACTCACATGGTGCTGTTGCTGTTAAGACTGATGTCCAAACCACCCTCCGATGCGCTGACAGAATGCCATGTCAGCCACTTCACCAGCATGCTATTGAGACACTCGATGACACTACACTGGAGGAGGACAATGTGAAAAGGCACATTCAGATAAGGGCGAAACAAAATCAAACCCTGCTTTCAATTGCTGTCAGCTTAATCACAACTCAAATAAAAATCGCAGGAAGTGTAAAGATGCCACAGCTTTGTGCAGAAATAATAATAAACTTACGTCTGTACTATTTAAGCATTCATTAACAAACTGGCTCATGCGGTCATGCTTGTGCTTGATACAAACAAACAGAAAGGAAGATAAACAACAAGAATAACATACAAACCTTGAAAAAAACCGTGGAGGTAAAATACAGTTGCTTCAGCGGGTCAAAGAGAAGCTTATGCATGTCTATAGATAAAGAAAAGAAACATTAAGTTTGTGTTTTACTTATATTATTAATTCTGCACTAATGAAATATAATATCTGATCAATAAACAATGTAGAAATGTAACTATCATTAGAGGTAAAAACACTAAAGCAGCAAATGCAAAAAGTTACGTGAGCACAAATGTTTTTTTTTTTTAAATCCTCTTGGTTGCAGCAAAGGTAATTGGGACACCTACAGAAGCTTGGCATCAAGGGGATGTCACTGAGAAGATCCAGGATCTGTGGCCGGAGCAGACAGCCATCCCACACACTCAGGAACTTATAAAGAAAACTCTCCGTGCTGGAGAATCCCTCCTGAGAACAATGTACAAATACAAATCCTGTCAAGATGGGATTTTACAAGTGAAGTGATCATTCAGGAACGCAGAAGAGAAAGAAAGCAAGGCAGGAAAATGATTGATAGATGTCCTGGGGTTTGGGGAATAAACCTGCCACATTTCTGATATTAAACGGCCAACCTTGAGGCTGCCAAGGTTAATTTGGGTAATACTTGTCTTCTGTTGCCTGGTCGTACCTGCAGGAACTGCTGTGAGAAGAGGATGGTGCTCAGGAAGCGACAGGCTTCAGAATTGTTGTCAGAACTCCCATCCACAGGACACAGTAAAAACTCTGTCCAAAACACACAAGAACTGACATTTGAATTGGGAACTATAAAGGCAGGGATAAATTCAGATAAGCCTGAAAAGGTTTGGTATTATGACATGGAAAACGTACCCTCTTGCAACGAGTGTCCAAGCCAAAAGTTAAGGCGCAGGAAGGCAGATTCATCCTGTACACAGTCCAGGTAGTGCAGAGCCAGAGCTGATCCCAGAAGCGAACCCATCTGGGCAGGCAGCTGAAAACAAGTTATGACTTAAACATTAGGCAGCAATATGCTATATACAATGTGCATTTGCACAACAGAGACAGTATATCATAACCAAGAGCTGTCAAAACAGCTGGAGGCAAATAAACCAATTCAGTCATACTTCTGGCTCCTTTGAGACCTCTACTGAAACTGACAGTTTAGTACAACAGTTTAGATGAAACACATTCCACCATTCTACATTCTCACTCTTTACAAAAACTGTAATTTGTGTCAGTCTACAAACAGCTGCCTCACAATATGGGCCTTCAACAAATAATAAATAAATAAAACTAAGTGACAGATTGACAACGGACATGGCTGAGTCTTTCTGTAATTAACAAGCAAATGTATCATTCATCTGAGAAACGACTGATTCTAATGATGGGGCTGCCACAGTGAGAAAGAATCAATGATCTTTCCCCATGGCCACAACTGAACTGTTTTTTTTTTCCCACTTGACTTCACCAGATTCTTTCTCAATCCTTCCTTGTTGCAGACTGCAAAACCACTCTAACAATTGGTGTAGGAACACTGTGTTCATTTTGAGACGCAGAAAGAAGCATAAATGTCTGGAGAACTTTAAAAGAGATTTAATAAGGCTTATCAAGTTAGTGGATGCATCAAGTAGACCTTGAACACTATAAATATTTTATGATTGTCAATTCATGTAATATACTGCTTAATACTTAGAGAGGCAACAGTGTTAATGAGCATTAAACAAGTCTAAGATTTAATTTTACATCTAAGCAGTTTGACTATTGTGAAAGATTCTGCAGACTTAATGACATGCTCATTCAGTCTTGTGAAAGCTTAGCTCCACCAAAAGGCCGAACCACAGTAGTGCAGATCTGTTTTGGTTTGCACTGTGATGTGATGAATATTAAGCAATTTGGCATTTTGTATTTAAGAATATAATATCCTATTTTATTAAAAAAAATAAATAAATAAAGCTTCCAAACAAAATAAAAGGGAAAGCACTTAACCTGATATCAATGTCTGACATCACAGGACCCAAATAACACTTCATTCTATAGACAATGTATATTGTGAGACACATGCATTACCTCTATATTGTGGATGTTCTCCAGTAACTCTTTGAAGGATCTAAGCTCTTGCAGGCGGAAGACCTTCTTGTTGGAGTTGCTGTCAAATGCCGAGCTCAAGGGTGGAATCGCTAGGTGATGTAGTTTCTATGGGCATGAGATACATGCAGATTATAGATTACAATTCAAGATTTCTATACATTTCTTTTTTGCCCCCATTCATATGATCTCAGAACAAATTAACTTTAAGACTGAAATATACAAGGATACTTTCAACCCCAATTTACAGTCTGAAGTAGTCAACACTAGTTGCCGAAAGTTGACTAGTGCCAATTTTAGAACATATACACTGCATCTGAATATGCCTACTTCCGTAATATGTAGTAGTATTGTGTTATCTTACAATATGCTATTTTCCGCAATATGGTATCATTTTACTCCAAAATATGTTTATAAATGTAATCAATAGTCTGATCAATATGATGATTATTCCAATATTGGATGTCTTAAAGCAGGGGTGCTCAATCCTGCTCCTGGAGATCTATCTTCCTGCAGAGTTCAGCTCCAACCCTGATCGAACACACCTGAATCAACTAATTAGGATCTGAAGGAGCACTTGATAATTACAGACAGGTGTGTTTGGTCAGGGTTGGAACTAAACTCTGCAGGAAGGTAGATCTCCAGGAGCAGGATTGAGCACCCCTGTCTTAAAGGAACACATTTTCCAACTCCCCTAGAGTTAAACAGTTGAGTTTTACTGTTTTCGAATCCATTCAGCCGATCCCTGGGTCTGGCGGTAGCACATTTAGCATAGCTTAGCATAGATTATTGAATCTGATTAGACCGTTAGCATCTAGCGCAAAAATGACCAAAGAGTTTCAATATTTTTGCTATTTAAAACTTGACTCTTCTGTAGTTACACTGTGTACTAAGACTGACGGAAAATAAGTTTCGATTTTCTAGACCGATATGGCTAGGACCTATACTCTCATTCCGGTGTAATAATCAAGAAACTTTGCTGCCGTACCATGGGTGCAGCAGGCACAATGATATGACGAAGTGCCTGAAAATAGTCTCCCTGTGCAAGCAAGTGGTCACATTGGTTATGTTAACAGAAGTTAGCCTATTTTCAAGCACTGCGTAATATTGTGCCCGCCAGACCCATTCTAAGCTATGCTAAAAGTGCTACTGGCAGACCCAGAGATCATTTAATTGAATTAAAAAACCGTAAAACTTAACTGTTTAACTCTAGGGGAGTTGGAAAATGAACCTGGAAAAAAAAGTGGAGTTTTCCTTTAATACATACTGTGAGCCTTAAGGTGCCCATCATTGGGTAGTACCAGTGATTTCCATTAGAATGTACTAGTGAACTTAAGTGAACCAATAAACTTTGGGTGATTTCCATAATATGACAGGTGCAACGTAAGCAAGTTTGATGTACACCTCATGTGACCACCTCCAACCAATAGGATGCAGCAGATTAAAAGTTATTTTAAAAATGACTGATCTGGCCAAATTCCACCATTAAAAAAAAAAAAAAAAAAAAAAAAAAAGAGGCCAGGTGGGACAGTAATTAATTGTGGCACACCAGACAGGTGAAAAAAAAAAAAAAAGAAATCCATCAATTGCTCCACGACAGTAGCAAAACAACAGTATGTAAAAAGAATAGCATGTTCAAATTTATAGTATTCATAAACCAGTAGGCGAAAAGTACCAGGATACCGCACTATTTCCAGTGAGATTCTGAAGTTTACTACCCCATGAAGCCACAGGAGAACATTTGAAAACTACATGTTACACATGACACGACTAACACTAGTAGGTCACGTAACAGTAACAACATGGGGGATGAAGTACATCCAAATGTAATTTGTACTACTCATATTCAAACTTTATATAACATACTTCATGACCATTTAAAAAAAAAAAAAAAAAAAAAAAATTTCAAACTAAATATAGTGCCTACCAGACATAGTATGTGATTTTAGACACAGCTACACTCATTTCATTTGTCATGGGTCTCCTGGCAACAAGCTGCATTGTGTTCAGAACAATCTGAAAGTCTGGCAGCATGTAATGCTGCTGCATCATTTAGGCCTGGTTTCACAGACAGGGCTTAGTCTAAGCCAGTAATTTTTATAAACGTGCCTAAGAAAAAAAAAAATATTACTGGTGTGCATCTTGAGACACAACAAAGGCACTGATATATTTTAAACTCAGTCAGTGCAAATTTCATTTACGTTTCAGTTTGAGACTAGGATTAAGCCTTGTCTGTGAAACAAGAGGTTAGTGTATCATGCACGGCTTTTAGGTAAGTCCTAGAGTTTTAAAATCTGTTAAAGGGATAGTTTGGCCAAAAATGAAAAATTTGTCATTAATTACTCACTCTCATGTCATTCCAAACCTGTAAGACATTTGTTTATCTTTAGAACACAAATTAAGATATTTTTTATTAAATCTGACAGCTTTCTGACCCTGCATAGACAGCAAAACAACTACCACGTTCAAGGCCCAGAAAGGCAGTAAGGACATCATTAAATTAATCCATGTGACATCAGTGGTTCAACCTTAATTTTATAAAGCTACGAGAATAATTCATGTGCGCAAAGAAAACAAAAATCACTTTATTCAACAATTCCTTTTCTTTCGTGTCAGTCTTCAACGTGCATTCATGACAGTACTTGGATTTTATAAAAAAAATATCTTTGTGTTGTATTTGTGTTTTGACGATGAACAAAGGTCTTACAGGTTTGGAATGACATGAGGGTGAGTAATTAATGAGATTTTTCATTTTTGGGTGAACTATCCCTTTAAAAGTGTGTTACAGCCCTTAGTTGACAAGTGAGTGTTATGTGAAGCTCTTTAAAGTATTACACAGATGACATCTTACCCTCTTTCGGGAGGATGGCTTCTCTTTCACATCCAGGCTGAGGCTTTGGTCAACTAAAACGGCACCCTTGTTTTTCCTCTGCACAGCACTCAGAGCCACTTTCCAGGTTGAGTTGTGATTCTTGAATCCAGTCTGAAATAAAAGGCAGTTTAAGAGTCTGAAACACCTGGCAGAAGAACAAAGATCTGCTGGAGAAAACAGCAACTATAATGGATACACTAACCCTCACTCTTGATGGTAGAGAGAGCGTCACTAGGTCTGGACGGAACACTTTGTAGAGTGCTAGAAGTTGTGTGAGAAATGGCTGTCTGCCCTAATAGGAAAAAGGGAGAAACACAAAGTGCTTGTCATTTGAAATGTATCCAATTAAAAGAAACATTCTTTACCACTACAGTTAATCTACAATTATAATAAAGGAGGCTGAGGTGTTTATTTTAATAGATAGTCTTTACCATTTTGGCCTGAATATCCAACAATTTCCTGACTCTGTACGGGTGAACTATGAAAGTGAAAAAATAAAAATCAGAATAACAAGCCAACAACACTATGCATTCAGAGGGAAAAAAAAAAAATAAAAATAAAAAAAAAAGGAAAACAAAAACTCACCATGTTCCCGCATGGTTAAAAGGTACAACAAGTGGCAAATAAAAGGGCACTGAAAGAAAAAAAAAAATAGCCTAGTAAATTAACATGAAAAACTTATTTTTTATGCCATTATAAAACATATGCCAGTAGGCTTACAACACAGATATACTCTAAGTTTAAAAAGCATTTGTAAAGCACAACTAACCAGATTTTCTTCCATCACAAAGCTGAAAATGAAGCCATAAATGGATCTCAAGTTGTCTTTGCAGTCAATCAGGTCAAAAACAGTAAGTACCCAGCGGACAAAGAGAACCTTAAAAGAAAGCATGTTACTAGGAGAGTGAACCAAATGTTTAAAATTGCAATGAAACATTATTCAATTTGTTTTTCATTTTGATTTTGTTCTTCCATATTGTGGCAAACATTTAGAGTATAATGGATTATCAAACAAAGAAAAAAAAAAAATACAAGACAGGGTGATGCACTCAAAAATGGAGTCTCATAAATGCAAACCTGAAGGGGTAGGTTTAAGCAAACTAAATTGTCAAAGTCCTCCTAAGTATATAAGTAGAGAGAAGTCGGTCATTCACCGTAAGACTGAGTTTTTGATATTTTAATTTAAATTAAATAAAAAGCCCTTATTTATTAAAAAACAAATAAACAAGGTAAAAAAACTATAATAATAATAAAAAGAAAACATATAGACAAGTTGTTCACAATAAGGACTAAAATCATGCATTTAGAAAATAGATTTACTGTAATTTAGAGGCCTATAAAGCAAAAGTAAATGACAGCCATTTCACCAAATGACCAGGTACAATCAACAGCCCTTACCTGTGCATTCATTGGCATCTTCCCTACACATAGCCACGACACCCCCTTTACAATGGCCTCCTGTGGCACCACTGTGGCAGGTATAAGAAACTTCAGCACCCTAGTACAGTTTGCAGTTCCTGTTGGATAAAACTGAATTTAATCACCATAAACCACTACTGGCACTCAGCAGAATGAGGATAAGCAACCATGTTTGATTGTGATCTCACTGCTGTAATGTTTCTCATGATGAATTCCTGCTCATGTTGCAATATAAACAAACACAGCTGAAGAAATCTGTGCAACCCCTAATTATATTACCTGCATTGAGGCTTAAAGCCAAGTCTAGTAGCACTGTGATGACCTCCGGAGGAAGACCCTTACTGAGAGCCACTGTCTCCACCACCACCATATTCCTCTCCAGCTCATCATTTCCCCTGACTACTGTGCCAGCTTCCACTGTAACATACAAAAATACATGTAAACTGATATTATGACACTTAGATATGATACAGTATCTGATGACGACACCCTCACAAAGATAAACAAAAGACGTAACGTTAACAGTCTTGAGGTCGCCCAGAGACGAGTTACTAAAGGAAAACAATAACTTAAATAAATAAATAAATAAAACGTTCCTAATATTAAACTGTAACCCTCTAAGATAGTTTAGATAGCACGTTACTATAATGTTACACGCTGCACTTACCCTGAGACAAGTACTTAACTGCGAGACCAAAGGGATCCGCCTCGCCTTTTCGCTTTTCCTTTTTTTCTGCCAAACGCAAACTTCTATTGCTCGCAGAAGAGGCGGAAGAGTCTATTTCTCCGGATGGTTCAGAGACTAACCCCGCCAGGTCAGATAAATCGGCCATTTTTTTTGGCTACATAATATTATTTGTTATTTCTCGCGTGTTTGTCCCGGTCGCTTCAATCACCCCATTCAAACCAAACGCCAAATCTGCCGCGACCGTTTGGACATGCGCACTGCATCACTTCCGGTACTGTCTGCCACCAGTGCAATAAACTGAAAGCTTTACTGCAGCTGTATAATACAAAGATGTTATTAATATATGATTGTGTTTCAGAATTGATTTTATTTTATTTTTTTAAACTGCGTTTATCACTGTTAAAATGATAAACAATTGTGTACAATTGCAAACATTAAAAATGCAAATTAGATCCACCCGCAAAAATTACCAGGGGAAGTTCTACGATATTTTATTCGGATAATATTTATACGTGGCTAATTTATTGCTTTAAACAAGGGTTGTTTTTGGCTTAGGCTTGTATTCATAAAAGCCCAACCTCTCATATTATTACATAATAATAATAACAACAACAACAACAACAACAACAACAATAATAATAATAATAATATTAATAATATTAATAATAATAATAATAATAATATTATTATTATTATTATTATTATTTCCAAGATGTGACAGGTTGCTACTCAAAGCACTACTGATACATTCTTCTACTTCATGTGTTTTATAGTGTTTGGCAAACCAACGTAGATAGTGCATGTCCGCCACCTATTGGACTGGGGTGTGCAACATCAACGTGGTTGAAAATGAGTTAAAATATACACTATAACAGCAGAACATCAGACAACATTTTGAGAAAAAAAACTGTTGACTATATTTGATATGTTGGTATTAAAAGGTATAGAACTGCAAAAGAAAAAAAGCTCAACAACACTATTTTGTGATCAATGACAATGATCAAGAATATAATAATATACTACACTTTAAACATTTCTTTTGGTGGATTTTTTTTTTTTTAATATATTTTATGTATTTTTTTTATATATTTTTGTATATTTATTTTTGTTTGTAAAACTGATTTCCATTGCATTGAAATTAAATATACTGAAAAGGGCAGCGGCTATTTCCACTAAGTGTAAGCAATAGACGCTATTTACACTGTAGTGCAGTGAAAATAGTGGTGATGCTATTTACACTAAGTGCAAATAGCAATGGATTCTGTTTACAATAAGTAAAAATAGTATTTTCTTAGCAGTATACTATGTGCAAATAGCGATAGATTCTATTTACACTATGTAAAAATAGCAGAATTTTCTGCTATTCATAATACTTATTGCAAATAGCGGCAATTATCTTCACCTCAGTATTGTAGTACATTATAAAACAGTATGCAAAAATAACATATTGAGTGTAAATTATAATTTTAATTAAAATTATTAAATAGATGACAGTAAGCCCTCCCTACACCTACCCTAACCCTACCCAATACTTTATTTTCAACTTTTAGATTATTTCCTTCATTTTAATTTAAAATAAATGCATTTCTGATGTGATATAAGATTTCAAAAGAGAGAAAAAAAAAGTTTGGCAAAAGGTAGTCAAAAATTACGATGGCACTTATTTTATCATCTACACCAGTGAGTGTAGCTATTGCTGGACTATAATTTTTTGTAGTGTTGACTAGCCCAATCACACGTTTGTGGACAGGGTTACTGTAAATAGACACTTTGAATAGGGGCAATCCTTATTTTTCCGTAAGAGTAGGCGGTGGCCATTTGTAAATTGTATGGGTCTGGGTTCCGGCCTGCATCCAGCTATTTTTAGCTGTACAAAACAGCTGGTTTTGCTGCTTGATATTGCAAATTAGTGTCCTGCCATACCATTTTAATGTATTATCTTAATTATGAACACTGGTTTGTAGTGAAAACAGTTTTACAGTTTACTGCACGTTGTTATTCTTCTCATTATTTCCCTATAGCGGCTACTGAACCAGAAGACTCGCCCATAGGCTTACTTCCACGTTGAAGAATTAGGTGGATATGATGCGAGATTTATTTGCATAAATATGGTCAACCAATTTTTGGACAAGAAAATGCTGATAGTAACATATTCTATTCAAATGTGTTGAGCAAAAAAGTAAACAAGACATAAAAAAATCACAAGTGATGTTTTTTAATACTGTCGCCAAACTCCATGATAAACTGCATAGAGGTTTTATTGTCAGCATCTGCATGCACAAACATCTTTTTTTTACCTCACTGTCAAGGTGTAATATGACCCATTCTGTGTAAACTAAGAATGCACAATTCAGTTCATGAACTAGCTGGGCATTCTGGTAAAGGTTTAGACACAGGTCATGTTCTCTGTTAAGTATTTTTACTCAGTTACAAACAGCAAATTATCAGTACACATCCAAACATATCAGACAAGTTTCTTAATTCTACTCCTTCCAGCACTGTGCATTTTGAATGTATCACTATTTGACACACCTGATTCATCTCATCAGTTTATTAGCAGTGATGCATAACCTGAATTGAGTATGTAAAATTAGTAAGACACCTCAAATGAGCAGTGCTGGGTTTCCAACAGTAAAGAAACAAATGCATCTAAAGAAAATACAGTAGATAAAAAAAGTAAAACAATGTGGTAGTTCTATGACTCAAAAGGAGAAAGCAACCATAAGAAGAATCCAAGGATACGATTTTTATTGGACTGTGTATTTCAAAAGTTGAACTAGAAAACCAAATTTAATAAAAGAAACAAAGAAATATTATACGTTAACTAAAACAAACATACAGTAAGATTAATAAATGCAGAAATTATGTATCTGAACAAACTTTTATGTTTTCATTTTTGATGTTTGTAACAGATTTTGAGGCAACAGAAAAGCTACCGTCTTCCATCAGACTCTAACCTTTTTAACAAATGATGTACAGCATTTCTTAATTTAAAAAATCAATCTTAATGTAAACAGAACAAGTTTTGTATAGTATTCAGCAACAGTAGTTCATAAGTAAATAAAGCATCACAAAAATTTGACATTTGAACTTTCCTGAATCACAGTATAATCTTAAAAGTGGTATTTAGGATATTGTTCAATGCAGGGTTAAAATAATAATAATAGTAGTAGTAATAATAATAAATACAGCAGGGAATAACAGTAGTTTAATCTTTTGTTGCAAAACCACAGCCAAAACAGTTGCCACAATGGTGATTGTCCAAATTAAATATTTGTATTTTAAATAAGAAGTTTTACCAGTGAGACATGAGGTAAAGATAACATAAGATCTGGTTTTCAGGCTGCCGATATGTAGCTGTGGGACATATATCACCTTTTGGGACTACTGTCTTTTTTTTTTTCCCCCAAGCGCCTTCTCTACTATCCAGAGAAACAGATCTGCTGCCAGGCGCTCTTTGTGAAATTGTGGAGCTAAGAAACTTTGACTTTGTTCTTTTCCTGGGCAGTAATCTGCTCTTCCCGTCTCTCCTCCCTTTCAGGCCGTTCCTCACCCTGACGAGCAATGAGCAGCCGACACGTTAGCAAAATACCAAATACCAGGGCATGAGCATAGCGTTTTAGAGGATCTCCAACCAGCTGGTGGAAGAAAAGCACTGCCAGCATGACCAGTAGCAGAATAAAGTTGGCCACGTCTTTTGGTCTCCCTGGCACTAGGGTCAGAACAATTCCACATCCCACCTCAAGAGTACCAATAATCTTGCGTAGAAGTACAGAAGAAACGCCAATTTTTTTCAGTGCTGGAAGGGCCTTTGCATAACTCTTGTACGCTCTTTTCTGGAAAGTGAACAGAAATGTGAAATTTACAAAGAATATCATGATTATTTCATATGAATACATATAAGAATACATGTAAGTGTGTATTATGTGCACTGCCAAATCATAGATAGACAGATAGATAGATAGACTTGAGGATGCAATGGATGCAAATGCTTGATATGATTTATTTTTTTATAATTATTATTATTATTTTAATGATCATATTGACCCAACTGTACTGCATTGAACTGTACTGTAATTATTACAAATAAATTAATTAATAAAAAAAAAAAAATATCTGAACGTGTCTGTGACATCAGCACAGCAGCTGCTGCACCTGCAGATGGAAGATAGAATTTGCTGGAAAGCGGCGCCATTGCTTTATCATGAGCTGGTTCAACCGGATTGTTTTACAACAATATCACGAAATAAGCATCTCACGTCATAACTGAGAGCGTTTCTTCTGTTTATCATACAGATGATGCGCATTGTGATGTCATAATTGACCTATTTATGCGGTAATGAAACAATGTTGCGGTTGTGCACAGAATGCGCTGTTGAGCTGCGCTAATTCTGTTTAGTTGTTTTACATAATTCTACTAATAATTAGGAATCTACTTATTCTTTTAATATATCTTAAATTATAGATTGAATTAAATTGCGTTTAACTTGTGCGTTTAGCAGCCAATACGAAAAATGAAAATGATATTACACAAATAGGCATCAACAGCCCTGGCGGGCATTTTATAGCAAAGGCAAAAAACAGTTAGCTTTCGCACCCCCTCCTAAAACAAAGCCGGTTGCTTCCAGCTGAAGCTTCGTTTGCTTATTATGGATGCTGCTAGGCGACGATCACTTACCATTTCACTGTATGCATCTTTGCTTAACCTTGGTGTGAGTTTAATTGTACCCATGAACACGAAGAAGAGACCCAGTGCAAAGGAAAGGGCGACAATGGTTATTGTTCTTGGCGAGGCCATCTTCGGTGAAGTCTCCTTTCGATTGGCATCCGTTGTCCCACTCCAGCTTTCTTCGCTGTCCTGCTGAAGATGCTGAAGGGGGGGAAGGGCTTGATGAATACAGTCAAATATGGCTGCATGTCATTCCGCTTCACTGCTAGGGAGCACCATTAGAGGGCGCTGCGGTTGATCAATGTCATTGATATGAAGGCAATAGTATCCAACTGCAGTGCAAACAGTGGTTCTCAACACTAGGGGGCCTCAGCAAACTTACAAAGAGACCGCATGATGTTCAGAAACAGCAGGTTTGTTCGGTTTGTTGTCCCAAACAGGGTTGCCAAGTCCGCGTTTTCCCCGCGGAATTGGGTGATTTTAAAATGTCTGCGCAGGTTGGTTGATTGACATATTGCACAAATTATATTTAAATTATATTTAAACTGAACCATTTTATATTCTTCCAGTGATAAAACTGCGGTAGATGTTAAGTTTTGTGAAGGAGGGCTCTTGAGCTGTGTTTATGATGACTACAATATATAGAGGGTTTGCATTTACGTCAGGGTTTGGTCAGTTACCCAGATGCACATCCATATTGGAGATACTCGGATGTAAACAACAGCATGGATTGTAAAGTTAATGTACTGCTGAATTCGTCGTTTTGCTAATTTACGTTGTTTAAACCACTGCAAAAAAAGTGTGGAAGCTGCTAAATCAAATAGAGAATGACTTAGTAAGCAGGAAAGGAAGTAATATTTTGACAAACTGAAGTTAATAGGTGGTAAAGAGCATGAGCAGTGTTAATTAAGATATTAGCCTAATAATTCACCTTTCCTGACTGGAAAAAATAATAACAAACACAAATGTTGTCAAGATTCTTGCCCCTGGAAATCCTGGTTCAGTATGGCCAACCACAAATGGCTTTTGTTCCTCAGACAGTTTTTTCCACTTTCTTCTGGATTTGTTATAACTTTTGGCAGTCTAGTACTCCAAATGTTTTTCCTGGTCCGACTGATCAGTACAGCCCAAAACATGACAATAATTGATTATTTTCAGCAGCAATAATCAGCAAAATATGCAAACTTCATTCTGTTCAGCGGCATTGTTTACATTCAGTGCCGCCATTATGGCCGACTGATGATTGATGCATCGTGAAAACCCTCTATTGGTTTTCAACAGTGACTGTGAAACATGTACGTTAGGTATGGGAAATGTATATTTTGAGTTTTTATATTTGGGATATGGTCTTTGGGCTATTTTTTATTGCCCATTGGGCTAGTTTTGTTGTGAAGACCTGGCAACCCTGAGTTCCAAATCTGTGTCAACAAAAGCATTCTATTAGCTCAGACCAGGGTTGCCAAGTCTGCGGTTTTGCCAGGGGTTATTGTTTTAGTCAGGGAGCCCTTGTGAACACGATTTTGACGGAGTGGGCACCTGATGTAAGGGAAAACCGTGATTGGACTAGTTTGTTAGGCTAGTTTTGAATAGCAATTGCTCTTGTTTTGTTTCACAGACCTGGCAACCCTAGTTTAGACCACTGTTTGATACTTGAAAGCAAATTGTTTTAGCCTATTTTAAATAGAAATAAAATAAAATAAAATAAAAACCTATTTTAGCTTTAAAATACAAATGGTCAAATTAAATTTTTTAGCCTTCAGACAGCAAGAGGACAGCTTAACAACGTGCTAACTGGTTAAGAAAAGCTCTTATTTAAGACAAATTGTTTAATAATATATTACAAAAACCCAGTGCTTTGATCAGGATTTTGTTCATTTATTTGGTAGAAAAATATCAGGGACAGGATGTTCAGAAACAGCAAGTTTTGTTAAATTTGTAGTCCCAACAAGGTCCACATTGTTTTTCCCCACGGGTTAATGGTTTGACATAATGCATAATTTATATTTGAATGAAATGCTTGTATTGAAATATTTTATATTCTACCAGTGATAAAACTGGGGTAGATGTTATGTTTTGTAAAGGAGGGCCCTTGAGCTGTGTTTATGATCACTACAATATATTGGTTTTCAACAGTGACTGTGAAACATGTATGTCAGGTATGGGAATTGCATATTCTGAGTTTTGATATTTAGGATATGGTCACTGGGCTACTTTTGGCCTCTTTTTGATTGCCCATTGGGCTAGTTTTGTTATGCAAGACCTGGCAGTCCCAAATCTTTTGTCAACAAAAGAATTCTGTTAGTTTAGACCAAGGTTTCCAGGGGTTGTTTTTTTTAGTCCGGGACCCACTGTGAATGCGATTTTGATGGAATGGACTCCTGATGTGAGGGAAAACCGTGACTGGACTAGTTTTTGGCTAGTTTTGAATAGCAGTTGGGCTTGTTTTGTTTCACAGACTTGGCAACCCCAGTTTAGACAACTATTTGGTACTTGAAAGCAAATTGCTTCACTGTAGCCTATTATTTTAAAATACAAATGGTAAACTTAAACTTTTTAGCCTTCATGCAGCAAGAGGACAGCTTTACCAAGGAGCTTAGCAAAGTGCTAACTGGTTAAGAAAAACTCTTATTTAAAACAAATTGTTTAAAAATATATTACAATAACCCAGTATTTTGATCAGGATTTTGTTTATTTATTTGGTTAAAAAACATCAGGGACAATCGTTTTGAGCAATAGGTATCCCATCATGCAAATTTTTCTCCATATAAAACCATCACACACCGATAAAAATTAAAATGAATACAATTTCACAAAAAAAGGTAGGCATCTTATTCAAACCTGTAAAAACGCATCTCATATTCAAAGATAAATACAGTAAATGCAATATACTTCATGATAAACCATTCTGACTCATCATATATTGTCTTAGGCTACATAAGTTATAATACAAAAATCGTTCAGTACACTGTCATTTTCATAAGAAGGCTAGTCTTTTTTTTTTTTTTCACGACAAACCTTCTTGAAAGGATGTCCCATGTTCAGTATAATTCTTTCTCAGTCATTTCTCAATAATCTCTTAATACAATTACAATACAAAGTATACACATTTTTATGAAAATTGCCTCAAAAAGTCTTTACAAAAGAATTGACGATGATATTCTAGCCATTAGAAAACAGTAACTTCTGTGTGCAGTCATTGATAGCAGACTTCTGTTTGGGTAAAAGACATCGATAAGTGGTTCATCCATTTCTTCAAAGATCTTCATTCTGTACGATCCTTTTTCTTTACTATCCCGAAACCATGTCCTGTTCCTGTCGGGCTTTGAGAGCCAAAATTGCTTTTCGGTAAAGGTCTATTAGGAAACAGGCAAATTAAATGCTTTAAATTAGTCTCTACAGATCAGGGCTGTCTGTACTGAGCAAATGCTTTGGTTTTTTTTTATTGTTTTAATGTCAATGTCAAACAATTACTGCCAATAAGCTTATATACAAGAATAAAATTATATGTTTGTGTTTTAAAATTCCTCCCACAAGGCCGAAATTTACCCCAAGAGCAGCCATGATCAAAACAAGCAGTGTTTTAGAGGTCACTGATGCTTACCAAAAGTAGTTGACAGATCAACAGGCTGTGCGTAAGCTGCTGGAACTTCCTCTGTGTTTATCTTGTTCTTTCGTTTCACTTTAACGGTCTTCTTTTTTCTCTTTCTTTCCTCTTTTCCTGTGAATAAATAGTTTAAAGCATGAGAGGGGAATAGGATGCAGTATTTCATAGTTTTAATGGCATTTAAGTTTCAGTACCTCTAGAGGCTTTGGAGACTTCGCTGTTGGGGGACTCTGGTAGACCCGAGTTCTCTTCTTTTACTTTGGCTTTGCGTTTCATTTTCCTTCGTTTTGGAGACAGTAATGCACTGCTGGCTTTATCTTTCTGGCTGCTGTGGTCGTGTTCTGCTTCATTTCCTTCCGTCTCCTCCACCTCTTCTTCATTTACTCCTCTGCTTGGACTCTGCTTCTTAATTTTAACCTTTACTTTCTTCTTTTTGCTTAATTTCTTTTTTAAAGTGTTCTCCTATGATGCGAAAAAGTAAATCAATAAGTGAACTCAATTAAACAACAAAACAGATTTGTTAAATACTCTATGATAAAGATATTTAACCTTATTTAGAATATTTTTGATTGGCTGCAGAGTTCCATTTTTCCTCACAGTTTCATTGCGCTGTTCTTGACGGATATCGGTTTTGCTTGTTCGTGTTCTGCAAGACAAGATACATAGATGCATACATCTTATTATCTTATATGCACGCAAATTAGCATATAGCTGCGCTCGTTCATGTGGCGTGTCCTCAATCTGACAACACGAAGGAAATAATATTTTAAATTTAGACCACAGTACCCATTTCAACCAATACCTGTCATTATTACATACTGTACCTTTAATAAGAATATAAAAAGACCTTTACACCGTTACAAAATTAAAATCTATTTCAAGGAAAGGGGAAAGGAAAGGACATGACATGTGGCCAAGTATGGTGACCCATACTCGGAATTTGTGCTCTGCATTTAACCCAACCAAGTGCACACACACAGTAGTGTGTAGTGAACAAACATACACACACACACCGTAAACACACACCCGGAGCAGTGGGCAGCCATACTGCTATCGCTGCGGCGCCCGGGGGGCAGTTGGGGGTTTGTTGCCTTGCTCAAGGGTCTCACCTTGAAGGGTTATTCACTTTCCCCCCCAGATTTCTTTTTTTTTTTTAGGAAGTCTCTTCTGCTCATCAAGCCTGCATTTATTTGATCCAAAGTACAGAAAAAAAACAGTAAAATTTTCAAATATTTTTATTATTTAAAATAACTGTTTTCTATTTGAATACATTTTAAAATGTAATTTATTCCTGTGATTTCAAAGATTTTTTAGCATCATTAATCCATTCACACGATCCTTTAGAAATCATTCTAATATTCTGATTTGCTGCTCAAAAACATTTATTATTATTATTATTATTATTATTATTATTATTATTATTATTATTATTATTTATCTGAAATAAAAAGCTTTTGTAACATTATACACTATAACATTCAAAAGCTTGAAGTCAGTATAATTCTTTTTCTAATTTTTTAATTATAGAAATTAATATTTTTATTTAGCAAGGATGCTTTAAATTGATCAAAAGTGATGATAAATAAATCTCTAATGTTACAAAAGATTTATATCTCAGATACTGTAAATGCTGTCCTTCTGAACTTTCTATTCATCAAAGAAGCCTAAACAAATTCTACTCAGCTGTTTTCAACATAATAATGATAATAAATGTTTTTTGAGCAGCAAATCAGAATCTTAGAATGATTTCTGAAGGATCATGTGACTGGAGTAATGATGCTAAAAATTCAGCTTTGAAATCACAGGAGTAAATTACATTTTAAAAAATATTCATATAGAAAACTTATTTTAAATAGTAAAAATATTTAAAAATGTTACTGTTTTCGCTGTACTTTGGATCAAATAAAATCCAGGCTTATTAAGCAAAAAAAAATTTAAACCTTAAAAAACTTTTGACTGGTAGTGTCAATGCTCTTCCTTTGAACTTTCTATTCATCAAAGAATCTTGAAAACATTTGTAACAGTTTATATGAAATGTAAAAAGCAGCACAACTGTTTTAAACATTGATAAAAAAAATAAGAAATGTTTCTTGAGCACTAATTCAGCACATCAGAATGATCATGTGACACTAAAAATGCAGCCTTGCTATCATAAAAATGACATTTTAAATATAGAAATTGATATAATATTTTATAATATTACTGTTTTATTGTATTTTTGATCAAATGCAGCCTTGGTAAGCATAAGAGACGTCTTTTACAAAGATTTAAAAACCTTACCGATCCCAAACTTTTGAATGGTAGTGTAAATACATATCTTATATAAACGCAGCCCTTACTTTTCCTCTTTAGATATTTTCCGGCTCTTCTCTATTTTTCCTCTCCTCTCTTTTTCTTCTGGCCCTAATGGTCGCCTCCCATCTCTCATCACACGGGCACAGAGGTCAGGGTAGTCCAGGCACACGGCTCGCAGTAGCCATCTGAGACCCCGCAGGGTCTTTCTGTCTGACCAGCGACGCAGGTCCATTGAGGCAGAACATGGCTCCTGTAGATTAAGAAAAAACTCCTTAAAATGCACTGCATTAAAAAACTACTGATTTTGCATCGTCAGTTCCCTTACTACATCCTAGAGGTTCATCGTATGTTTTGAATATGCCAGAATGTTTACTGTTTCACAGTACTCACAATGTGGCAAAGCGACCGGCTTTGGTTGACCAGCCTCTCTAGGGACAGAATTTCAATGAGTTCATTTCCCAGCAGAGCATTCATTTTGTCTTGTTTATTCGCCAGTCTGTTATGAGATATAGAGATGGCCAAAATAAACTGGATTGCAGGCAAAATTCTACTTATCACCTATTAAACACACTGAAGATGGTTTAGTACTGCTATTTGTACCTTTATAATACTGATTTTAAAAACTGGATTGTTTGGAGCATTGCTAAAAAATGTGACCCTGGACCACAAAGCCAGTCATAAAGGTCAGATGAGGTGAGATTGAGATTTATGGTTTGTTAGGAGAGGACAATATTTGGCCGAGATACAACTATTTGAAAATCTGAAATCTCAAAATATTAAGAAAATCGCCTTTAAAGTTGTCCATATTAAGTTCTTAGCAATGCATATTACTAATCAAAAGTGAAGTTTTGATATATTTACATTAGGAAATGTACAAAATATCTTCATGGAACCTGATCTTTACTTAATATCCTAATGTTTCTTGGGATAAAGAAAAATCTATATTTTTGACCCATACAATGTTTTTTTGGCTATTGCTACATATAGCCACTTAAGACAGATTTTTTGGTCCAGGGTCACAAATATTTAAAATATTATATGAGTTATAATAATAAACTGATATATGTTCATCAGAAAGATGATTTAATAATTATAGCAGTTGTAAACAGGCGTATCTTACACAAGAAGAGGTTTTCCTGCTACTCTTGGATGCTTCAGCAAGTCCACCAGAGCTTCTTTGACCTCTTTCATTCGTTGTCTGTCACTGGAATCCACAACAAAGATGATGCCGTGAGCTTCACCGTAATGCTCTCTCCAGGACCCCCGAACCTCAGGAGCCCCTCCTATATCCAGTATGTTAACCAAGTAGTTCTCCAGCCTTAATTCGGTGCGGACACATCCATGAGTGGGACCAACATCTCCAGAGGGCACTGAACAAAATTCCATAACATTAAAACTCAACAAATTGCAGTCGGGTTAGCAGATCTCTCATTGATATATTTATAAAAATTACCTAAATTACCTCTCAACATCCCTCTGACACAAGATGTTTTTCCAGCCTTGTCCAAACCAACCACTAGAACCGTGATCTTCCTAGAAAATTTTACAGCTGTGTTACTTCAGTGGTAATGATTTGAGAATAGGCTGAACCGTTTTGATTACCAACAACAATTAATTCATATAGGATTTGCTTGACTGAGAGGTACCTCAGTGGTTGCTGGAGTTTGGATACCCAGCTGCAGCAATTGCTCATGAGGTTGAACATGTTGACCTGAGGAGGAGAGCACCAGGGAGAGCACCATCGTCTCCTTAACTCGTACCTGAGAACAGTAAACAGAGATACTCAGCCATTTGCATGCATGGCCTTAGAATACATGTAAACCTCAGCTGTTGTGTCTCGCACAGGTATTAACCTAGAATTAAGGATCCATTAGTTAGTTACTTGAATTTCTGACACCCACACCCACCCCGTAATACCTGCGATGCTTGAAAATGAAATACTAAACAGTATGCTAAAATATGGGATCAGGTTTTTCATTTAAGTATTTTATTTAGATTTGTGACCCCGGACCACAAAACCAGTCATAAGGGTCAATTTTTTAAAATTGAGATACGTCATCTGAACGCTGAATAAATAAGCTTTTCCGTTGGCTTGTTAGAATAGGACAATATTTGGCCGAGATATAACAAATTGAAAATCTGCAATCTGAGGGTGCAAAAAAAAAATAATAATAATAAATCAAAATACTGAGAAAATCATCTTTAAAGTTATCAAAATGAAGTTCTTAGCAATGCATAGTACTAATAATGCATTGATATATTTATGGTAGAAAATTTACTAAATATCTTCATGAAACATGATCTTTACTTAATATTCTAAGGATTTTTGGCATAAAAAAATTTTTTTTGACCCATACAATGCATTTTTGGCTTTTGCTACAAATACCCGTGCAACTCAAGATTGGTTTTGTGGTCCATGGTCACATTTTAAAAATGTATTTTTGTTTTATTTTTAATGCTGTTTTTGCTTATTTTTTAAAATACTTTTAAATATTTTTTAAACATTATAGACAAGCTTAATTTTACAGCCAAACAAAAAGATAAAGGTACTTTATAAAACAAACTTAATTTTGCAGCCAAACAAAAATGCCTAACACAAAAGAAGAAAAAAAAAAAGGTTATATACACAAACAAAGGTTACAACAAAACCTCTAGCCTGCTTTTAATACTTAAGAATCAGCATAAGGCAACATTTTCAGCATTTAGCCTTTATTTTCATGGCTTTAGGACACCAAAACACTTCAAAAGCGCTGATTAGGCTTTGTTTTCGTGCCATCTAGCAGAATAAGCTTTTGAGAGGTAAGATAACCTGGTCATATTCAGTGCAGACACGCAGTAGTCTAATTACATTTACAGGTGTCTGAGATGTAGAAAGGTTTGTAATCCTAGTGCTTGGTCCATTACTGTACATCTGTTCAGTCCTGTAAGCCTTTAAAGAGTAGTCTGAGTCAATTACGCTGTTCTCGTTTTGAACGCCTGACCCCTTTATCCAAGCAGCATGCACTCATGCAGCCAACTCATCAATTTTTCTCTATGTTTGGAAATGTAACATAAGTTTAAACTTTTCAGCATAATAAAACTTTCTGACTGATGCCTTACATATAATTAAGGACGCTAAAACTGTCAATTATAAACTGCTTATTTGTGACCATGGACCACAAAACCAGTCATAAGGGTCAATTTTATGAAATTAATACATCATCTGAAAGCTGAATAAATAAGCTTTCCATTAATGTATGTTTTTTAGGCTATGACAATATTTGGCCAAGATACAACTATTTGAAAATCTGGAATCTGAGGGTGCAAAAAAAATCTAAATATTGAGAAAAATCGCCTTTAAAGTTGTCCAAATGAAGTTCTTAGCAATGCATATTACAAATCAGAAATTAGGTTTTGATATATTTATTGTAAAAAATTTTAAAAATATCTTCACGGAACATGATCTTTACTTAATATCCCAATGATTTTTGGCATAAAAGAAAAATCGATCATTTCGACCCATACAGTGTATTTTTGGCTATTGCTACAAATATACCCGTGCTACTTATGACTGCTTTTGTGGTCCAGGCTCACATTTGACTACAGATACAGGACATCGGTATGTTAGTGTGGATTATAAATACAAACTGCAAACTGATTATAGGACCAAAAAACTAAGTATAATAATATACTGTACTCCTCTGCATGATCACATGTGATCATAAACAGCATTATTGAGTAAACAGACATATGCATAGACATAAAATAGAGACATATATAGAGTTCATATATAGTTAACAAACAAAAAAAAAATTAATAAAAATCACACATTACTTACAGTAGTATGTCAGACTCCATGCGTTTTTGTTTGTCTCTCCAGACACATTTTGCACAAGTCTGCTAAAAACTAATCAGGGCCTACTTATTCCTCTAATCCTGTCACCTCATGTGGGAGGAGCTTAGAAGGAACGCCATCACATCCTTACAGCCAATCATTTGGGAGACAGGTGACAGCTGCCATTCTGAATGGTTTTATCTGGGCTAAATGTAGACATCTGCCAGGTTAATATAAGCCAAATATGCATAAACATCCTAACAAATACTTAGATTTAAGTTATCTGATTAATATGAAAAGTCCATAGACGTCTGCTTTGAGATAACGAAGAAATATCCACTACTCAGTCTAATGCACATTGCTGTGTAGAGCATCACAGCGTGACGACATTCTGTTGTTTACACACCACTGGCAGATAAATAATCCGAGTGACGCAGGCTCACTTGTACGTGCTTCTGAAATATCCATCTTCAGGAGACTATTTCTGCTGCTTCTCCACAGAGGTAAAATCAACAGCAACCATTAATATTAAAATGGACAACTCTTATTTTTTATAGAACGTTGCATGGTTTATTGTAAAATATTTATCTGTCCACATCATTTTTTTTTCATAAATATGTGCCCTCATAACCTTTCATCAAAAACAATAACTTCCTCTTCCCCTTTCAACAATATCTCTTCTCTGATGACATGTAAATCGACGGCACAAGAGCAGGCCAATAATCTATCCTGTCCAGCAACCTGAGATTATAGTAATTAGCAGACAGCAACAATCCAATCAAGTCCTAACAGACAAAATCAAGTCCCGCCCAACATTTATTCTTGTTTGAGAAGCCGTTACACTCAAATATGTGACCCTGGACCACAAAACCAGTCTTATGTTGCACGGGTATATTTGTAGCAATAGCCGAAAATACATTGGATGGGTTAAATTTATCGATTTTTCTTTTATGCCAAAAATCATTAGGATATTAAGTAAAGATCCGGTTCCATGAAGATATTTTGTACATTTCCTAATGTAAATATATCAAAACTTAATTTTTGATTAGTAATATGCATTGCTATGAACTTCATTTGGACAACTTTAAAGGCGATTTTCTCAATATTTTGATTTTTTTGCACCATCAGATTCCAGATTTTCAAATAGTTAATGGTCAATGGAAAGCTTAATTATTCAGCTTTCAGATGATATATAAATCTCAATTTCGAGAAATTTACACTTATGACTGGCTTTGTGGTCCATATATGTCACATTAGGGAAGAAAAAACAATCTCAACTTTCGTTTCATGCTGACTGTAACAAAGGGATAAGTCACCCAAAAATGAAAAGTCTGCCATTAATTACTCACCCTCATGTGGTTCCAAACCCGTAAGACCTTTGTTCATCTTCAGAACACAAATTGAGATATTTTGATGAAATCCGAAAGCTTTCTGACCCTGCATAGACAGCAATGCAACTAAAGGCCCAGAAAGTTAGTAAGGACATTGTTAAAATAATCCATGTGACATCAGTGGTTCAACCGTAATGTTATGAAGCTACGAGAATACTTTTTGTGCGTAAAACAACAACAACAACAAAAAAAAACACTTTATTAAACAATTTCTTCTATTTGGTGTCAGTTAATATCTTAATTTGTGATGAACAAAGTTCTTACGGGTTTGTAATGACATGTAATTAATAACAGAATTTTATTTAATGACAGAGTTTTAATTTGTGACCATGGACCACAAAACCAGTCATAAGAGTCACTTTTTTGAAATTCAGATTTCACAAACATCAAGCGGAATAAAAATCTGAAAAAATAAGCTTTCCATTGATGTATGGTTTGTTATGATAGGACAATATTTGCCCGAAATACAACTATTTGAAAACCTGGAATCCGAGGGTGCAAAAAAATTTAAATATTGAGAAAATTGCCTTTAAAGTTGTCCAAATGAAGTTCTTAGCTATGCATATTACTAATCAGAAATTAAGTTTTTATATATTTACAGTTGGAAATTTACAAAATATCTTTGTGGAACATGATCTTGAGATCCCACAATTCTGTACGTTCCATTCCGTGACGGCTGAGCTAAAAAACATAAAGATGGCATCTGAAAGTTGCAACTGGTGTTCAGTTTGTGTGTAAATATATATTTCTGACTAAATTTTTGCACTTTTGATGTATTATAGTAATTAATCTGTGATGAACGAAGGTCTTACAGGTTTGGAATGACATGTAATTAATAACAGATTTTTTGAGATATTAATGACAGAATTTTAATTTGTGACCATGGACCACAAAACCAGTCATAAGGGTCCATTTTTAAAAAAATTAAGATTCATACATCATCTGAAAGATGAATAAATAAGCTTTGTACACAATGTATTGTCAGCTATTGCTAGAAATATACCCGTGCATCTTACGACTGGTTTTGCGGTCCAGGGTCACCTTTATGGTTGAACTCTTCAAGGCCTGGTCACACCAAGGACAATAACAGTAATGACAACTATAAAGTTTTAATTAGTTCCAAAGCTGTAATGATAGCTACACAGAAAAACAATATCATTTGAATCACTTTCAGAACAATTGTTTTCCAGTTGATGAATGATAAAAACATTGACAGTCAATCAGAATTCAGCTGAAATATTGTTATAGTTATATTTATAGTTATCATTCTTGGTGTGAATGGGCTTTTAGCCCATTTTAACATGAAATTTCAAAAGCAGAGTATTCAAAAAATATTTAAATGTCTTTACATTATATAAAATATCAAACCAAGTGGCATTTGCAAAGAAATGAATCCAATTGACTTTATTTTTCTTTCTTTTGAATAACTACTTTTAACCAACACATTCCATTGTAATTTTTAGTCAATGTATGAAGTCCCTTCCTTGTATGAAGTTCATAGCAAGTGTAGTTATTCACATTAATGATTAAAAAAAAAAAGTCACTTAGTTTAATATTTTGTTTATAAAGATATTGTCATGATGTAATCATTATTGTACTAATTTTGACATTTAGGCAATTCAGAAAATAATGTTTTCTTAAATCTATAGTATTTAAGCCATTTTAAGATAAAACAACAACACCTGGTCATAATGTGATACTTTAAAATGAACTTAAATAAAATTGTCACTGCAAATAGAATATAATGAGGTGGTTGTTTTGCAACAAGGTGGAGACAGTTCTGCTCATAACAGTAAATGGTGACAGTAACAGGTTCAAGGAAAGAAAAAAAAATGCAAACACACACAAAGTGAGATGCAGAGATATGGAAATGAAAAATGAAGAGACTGAAAAGGAAAATGGAAGTGAATGTGCAGCTCAAGAGAAAGCCTTTTTCTTATTCAGCATGGCCCCAGCCTAAGGTTTTAAACATTTATTTAAATGTGATGGCCATAGAAAAAAAAAAATTAGGGCTGTCCATGGTTTCAGACTTTGTTATTTTGTATTAATGTGTCAATATGATGTGAGGTCCAGTTACCAGCATGACACTAAAACAGGTAATAGTAATGGGTACTTTTTACTTAGGTACATGTCTGAGCCCATACTTCTTTACTTTAACTCAAGTAAAAAAAAAGGGTAGTCAGTACTTCTATTTTTAAACATGAGTATCAGTACTTCTACTTGAGTGAAGGATGTGTGTACTTTTGCCATCTCTGCAAAATTTGAACAAATATGTGATGTGGGCGTTAGAAAAGATTATCTGCTCTGATCACTTCCTGTTTTATCAGTTGCTTTTCATTTCCCAATTATAGAATTACAGTTGAAAACACAGTGTTTACATCTGATAGAGTCACTGGGAAGGTCTGATAAGCAGCAGCATTGAGTTTCCTGAGGTGCATGATATACTTTTGACCACCAGAGGTTCAATTCAAGACATTTATTTTTCTGTTTAGTCATTTCAGGACCTACACTGAAAACAAATTTGGTGGTAAAACAGTTTTCACATAGGAATTGCTAGTAAATTTCATAAATTATTACAAAGAACAGCAAGTAACATGCATTTTAAAAGTAGAAATACTGAAATAGTATTTTCTCATACTCTAGTAATCTTTGTTTTTATATCTGTGTGTAAGTGTATGATTAAGTATTGCAAAACACTTCAGGCATGCATCTACATCTATCATTTCGAGTGATTCTCTAAAAGATCAAATTACTGAAGGTCTAGTTTCTTTCACTTAAAACCGGATGTGAGGCAACTGCCAATGCAAAACAAAAGCAACATCCTCTTTACTCCTCTCTAGTCTGATCTGATTAAGTAATTACTGGCAGGCGCTTACTTTATCTGCTGACTAAACTCATGTAGAGCCATGAGCGCAGGCACAACCCCCTGTCAGCTGGCCATGACACAAATGGAAACAGATCTGTGACCATGTTGCCCGTCCTTACAGTGGCTCATTTCACACACCCGATTCCATGAATCACAAGCTGGACAACTGCACATACCACATTATCTAAGACCCAAGAATTCCACAAGCTCATGTATTTTACTAATCACTGCATTATCCTATGATTCGCTGGGCAGTTGTGAGCTTGACAACTGTGTACCTGAGTTCTGATCATGGCTAGTTCAGTTTAGGACAATGAGACTGTGGGGGGTGGGAACGCAAAGCAACAACAACAGCACAACTGTGTGTCTCTCCTCGCGCAGTCAGGACAGACATGCTAAAATCTCTATACTGAAAATTAGATTTAAAAAGCAATAAACATTCTAAGATGTTAGTGTTTTACCCCATGTGGCTGCCATAGGCAATGTGTTTGCAGTGTGAGTATTTACAAGAGTGATTTATGGCCCTTTGAGGCCCCTGGGACACCAGGCGCTTTGGAAGCTCTCTCTTGAATTGTAATGTCTAAACAGAGGTACAAGTACCAGATAGCTGCAATTGTGAGAATAAACACACCACAAGCGTATTTCAAAAGCAACACCAATGTACTAAGGACCCATTGGCCTGGTAAGTTATAAGTCCTTGACTACACAAATGTAATATTTAAAATTGGACAGATGGCAAGCTAAAGCCGCTTTCTCACGAACAACTAAACATACAAATGTCATTGCAGTCATTGTTTGCATTGCACTTTAAAGGGATAGCTCATGCAAAAATGAAAATTCTCTCATTATTTACTTCTCCATGCTCCTACAAACCCATAAGACCTTCATTCATCTTGAGAACACAAATTAAGATATTTTTGATGAAATCTGAGAGCTTTCTGACCCTGCATAGACATCAACGCAACTGAGACGTTCAAGGCCCAGAAAAGGTAGTAAGGACATTGTTAAAATAGTCCATGTGACATCAGTGATTCAACCGCAATTTTATGAAGCTATGTGAATCATTTTTATGTACAAAGAAAACAAAAATAACGACTTTACACACAAAAAGTATTCTTGCAGCTTCATAACATTATGGTTGAACCACTGATGCCACATAGACTATTTTATTGATGTCCTTAGTACCTTTCTGGGCCTTGAACGGGTCAGTTGCATTGCTGTCTATGCAGGGTCAGAAAGCTCTCAGATTTCATCACAAATATAATTTGTGTTCTGAAGATGAATGAAGGCCTTACGGGTTTGGAACAACATGAGGGCGAGTAATTAATGACAGAATTTTCATTTTTGTGTGAACTAACCCTTTAAGCAAAAATCAAAGTATTCAAGCTTTATACATGTTTATCTTGTGCTTCAAGAACAAAGATTAAGATTATTAAAGTGTGATACAGGTAACTTTAACTTTTCTAAGCAAATTAATTTCACTTCCAGCACATATACATATTGAAATATACATAAATATACTTTCTTCTTTTGTTATAAGCTCTTTGTCTATAAATCTCTAAGCAGTATGTTTCGAAGCCTCTCTGCTGTCCCCTGACCTTGCATTTCATGTAAATAAATAGACAACCAAAATAAATAGCTAATATTAAGTCCTCAAGGATACTGCCATCTTTACCCACCTTTTTCTTCAACGTGGAAGTAAGCCTATGGGTGAGACTTCGGCTGCGTCCAAAAGCTTTAAAATGCTGCCTTCGGAGGCAGCAATCCAAGCCAGGAAGGTATAAAGGCACGGCAGAATCCAAATTCTGCTTCATGTCTCCGGAGGTACCTTCTTCTTGAATTTTGAAGGCAGCATAGATGTATCTTTGATATCCCACAATTCTGTGCGTTCCATTCCATGACAGTTGAGCTAAAAAAAAATAAATAAAGATGGCATCTGAAAGTTGCATTTGGTAGTCAGTTTGTGTAAATGTATATTCCTGCTAACTTTTTGCACTTTTGATGTCATTTCTAGCAAGAAATCAGTATTACAGTAATTAAATATTTGTTTAATTATCATCAAAACTCGTTCTACATTGTTACAGATCATTAAACCGTTACATTGCCTCAGAAGCCTGTCTGAAATCAGTTTAATGACGTGCCTTTGTGCAAAAATGCTGCTTGCAAAGTCATTGCCTGATAAGGCAGCGAGGCAGCAAGCTGCCTAGGCTTTCAGACGCAGCTTTCCTTTTCATTAACCGCTACAGGGAAATAACGAGAAGACTAATAACATCCAGTAAACGGTAAAACTGTTTGCACTACAAACCAGTGTGTTCATGATTAAAATAATACATGCAAATAACATGGCAACAAACACCAATTTGAAATATCAAGCAGCAAAACGAGCTAAAAAAAAAAAAAAATTGCTGGATGCGGATGAGAAGGAAGCCAGACTCATAAAAATGACAAATGGCCGCGCCCACTCTTATGAAACAAAATGTTGATATAAATTAAATTCACATTTCTTAATTTGCTGCCATCAGTTTGTCCTCTCATTCAACTGCAGTTTAAAGAAGATACAGAATATAACGCAGATCTATTAAGTGCCTGTAATGCAGTGCAAAGATAATTCACAAATTTACCACAAACGGTGCGCACTAGGACCCGGGGGAATCCAGCAGCCAGAGACAGTGCAGGGTTTCAGTCAGTCACTGCATGTCAGGACACACCTGGCATTCTGATCTGAGACAATTCAGTTGAAAGTCTCTCTGCGATATGGAAATGATTTGACAGTTTGATTAATCGAAATTGGCGGGATCGTGATGTCTAGATGGGTAAGTTACGTAGCATGTTTTAAATCACAGATGATCACTTCATACTATATAACGTCACTCATGTTACTTTCCTGAACAGAACTGCATATGTGGCAATGTGCATGTGAGGCGAGGCAAAAATGGACCGCGCAGACGGTTGATTTGAGAGCCGAATCACCGACGGTGACGTTTAATGAACAATGGCATGAACGCTGCGCGGATCAAGCCAAATAAAGCGCACGAGAATTGGAAGATGGAAAACAACAAGCCGAAAGAACATGACATCACGGAGGTGGTGGCGCAACAGTCCGCCGCTAACCCGAGTGAGAACGGCGTCATGACGGTGATCAACCACAGTAAACTCTATCCACCATTCAGCGTGCTGTGGACGACCGTCCTGTACTGCGCGGAGTTCATATGTGCCTCGGTGCTCACCAGCATGTACCACAAGTCTGACGACGTGGTGTGGATGGGACTTACTATTACATTCATGCTAGTTCCGTCGGTTCTGACCCAGCTCACGCTGACGTTCGTGCACCGGGACTTGGGGAGAGACCGACCCCTTGTGCTCTTCATGCATCTGCTTCAGATGGGGCCTATTATAAGGTACGAGCATAAGTGAGATGACACTTGATCACATGACCACAATATTGATAAACGCATAAGGGCCAACATACTTCAGCATGTTTGAACACATGATTTTTATCACGCTGTCACGCAGGTTTATTTTTAAAAGTCAGTTTCAATCTAAGATAGAAAACAAGCTGTCGAGCATTTCCACCATTATTGGCCAAGAATAAAGACAATTTGAGCACACATTGACCTTTTGTGACAGTGTGTACTGGGTCATGCTGCCACACCAAATGAGGAAAGCTTTTAACTATAGCTAAACTTTAAATAGTTATGAAAAGGTTCAATTTAAACTGCTAAGTATAAACATATCAAACCATTATTTGGCCTTCACGTTAGTAATCGCATATAGGAACAGTATTTTGGACCTTATATGTATATAATGTCCATATATATATGTTTCTTCTGCAGAGATGCCTTAATTTGTAAAAAATTATGTTAACGAGTTAAAACATTAATATTCTGAACTTTCTATTCATCAGAGAATCCTGATCAAAACAGTTTCTAAAAAAATATTAAGCAGGACAGCTGTTTTTAACACTAATAATAACAATAATGGTTTCTTTGAGCACAAAATCAGCATATTAGAATGATTTCTGGAGTAATGGCTGCTGAAAAATCAGCTTTTCCATAACAGGAATAAATTACATTTTTAAACATTAAAAAAAACCTTTTGAATGTCTGGGAAGTACCACTCAAAAAGGGCACATTAATAACATATATAAATTGTGGCTATGTACATTTTTCTTTACAAAATTTAATTTAGAATATTTTAAATTTAATATTATTTTTAATGAATGAGGTGGATCAAATAGTGAAAGAAGAGCAGCCAAAATGACCTAGTATACCTATAACTCCTTCAGTACTGTTTAAAAGCCACACCAGGATTCAGTTGAAGTATGTTGTTGTTGTTGTTGTTTTTTGGTTGCTACTTAATTTCCACCCATTTGTATCATTTCATAATTTGATGACTTCACCTAAAATGCAGAATCACAATACTTAAGTAATAATGATCAGTAATAAGTGGTAAATGGCAGTTCAGTAAATGAGTGTTCAGTTTTTAAGTATACTGTGGATCTTTCCCCGTAGAAGTTTCCACTTTCGAAATGCCAGACAGGCTTCTTAATAGGTCAAGTCACAACACAGAACAAAACTACAACTGCTGGAACTTTATTTAGACATACTCTTACAGTATACTATGAAACTACATGAGTCAGTGTTATTAGGAATGCTACTGAAAATGTTGGGTGTCTCCCAAAAAATCTATTAGATACAGTACTCCCGCTTGCTTCTGGCATCTGTGCGTTTCAAATTTCAAAATGTGTTCATTCTTGTCGAGCAAATGTTATTAGGGTGGAGTCTGGGGAGTTTAGGAGGTGTATGAACGTAAAACCAAATGTTTGCAGCAGGATGCAGACTTATTGGTTGGAATTGAACCATAAGGGTGTGCGTTGCCACAAAAAAACAAAACTCATCATTTCTTGGTCTACTGTCATTTATTGCACTCTGTTAATACTGTTATCTAGGAATATGTGGCAGGTCACAGAAGGACAGAAACTATCTAGGTCGTGGTCATACAGTATTCAAATATGTTCAAAGACTGTTGACAGTACAGTTTTACGACTGGTGTAAACAACAGATTTATATTCTCAACAGTGCACAGCTCTTGCTTACAATTGCCTTATGCCAGATTGCTAAGCTGTTTATATTACAAATGCATTAGCATATGATTTTGAACAAAAGAAATTGCTGGTTTGGCATTTAGTTTTCTATGGAAGCCCATTTCCACCACTGAATAATAAATAAAAAAGGTAATTGCGAGATTTTCTCTCGCAATTGCAAGTTTACATTTCGCAATTCTTACTTTTTTCCTCACAATTAGATGATATAAACTCTTAATTATGAGTTACAAAGTCAGAACTGTGTGATATAAACTCAACTGCAAGTTATAAAGAATAATGGGATATAAATTCGCAATTCTGACTATTTTTCGCAATTGCGAATTTGTATCGAAATTCTAACTTTTTTTCTTGCAATTCTGACTTTTTCTTTTAAAATTGTGAGATATAAACTCATAATTATGAGTTATGAAGTCCAAATAACGGGATATTAACTCGCAATTCTGACTTTTTTCACAAATGCGAATTTGTATGTAGATTTTTTTTTTCTTGCAATTCTGACTTTTTTTTTTTGCATTTGTGACTTTTTCTCTCAGAATTGTGAGATATAAACTCACAATTGTGAGTTATAAAGTCCAAATAACGGGATATGAACTTAGTTTATATCTCACAATTCTGACTTAACTCGCAGTTGCGTGTTATAAAGTCAGAACTGCGAGTTTATGTTTCTGATTTAAAAAGTCACAATTATAAGATATAAACTCACAATTACTTTCAATTTTAAATAGTCAGAATTGTGAGTTTTTATCTTGTTATTTTGACTTTATAATTTGCAATTGCGAGTTTATATCTCACAATTCTGAAAAAAAAATCTGAATTGTCAGTATCACGGATTCTGAGAAAAAAAAGTCAGAATTGTGAGATGTAAATTCGGAATTGTGAGAGAAAAGGTTGCAATTACCGTTTTTTTAATTTATTTATTTTTTTTAATTCATTGATGGAAACAGGCTGACCTTTGACTGACTGTGTACATTATAGACAACATGGCACATCTGTTTCTCCACTTATGAAAAAACAAAATAAATAAAAAAAAAAGTTAGAGGAATGCAGTGTGCAGGTCCAACTTGTAGACTAAGTTCCTCTTTGGTATGATGTGCTGGGGTCAGTAGACTGTAAGAACAGATGAGGGTCAGGGTCACCTCTATAAATATCTGACTCAGTGTCATAAAATCATCCTCTTGAGGAAATGTCTTATCTTACTAAACTCAGATCTTCCTGTTTATACAGTCATCATCATCTCATTGTATTTCTTGAGAGAGGAGCTATTGAAGAATGATTCTTTTTGAAGTGACCGGATTTATGTGAATGTTTTTTCCTGCTTGTATTCGGCAGACAGTTCTACATGGTTATGTCGCATTTGTAAGGGTTTTGTGGTTTACCAAATTTGGGCTGCAAACACAATAGTTGTATGTTGAATCGTGATAAAGTAATCCCACTGTTTCCTTTATTTGATATAAAAATACAGCAGCCATTGGCAAGTATTAAATATCAAGATCAAAATAGCCACCTTCATCATCTTCTTATATAATAACAGGGCCAGCAGTTGCTATGCGGAAACCAAAGACTGTCTTTAGTAATCATTTTACCAAGCTCTGAATAAGAGGATCTGGTTTCTTTGTGCAGCACAGGCCAAGTGTTCTAACATGGCAGACAGCTTTCACTTTTATTAGATTACAAGTGACACGCACGTTGTGGATGCCATAATGTTGTGCATCAGACTGAAAGTGTAACAAGCCTTGAATAGCTTGTTTTTTTTAAATATTTCTAGGTGCTTTGAATTAAAAAGCCATTCAAAACACTGGTATATTTTTCTGTGCGCACAAAATGGTGTCATGTTAAACGAACACTGACAGTCAAACATATTATATAAGTGTTTGGGTTATAGACTCAGTTTACATGCTTTTGAATAAACATGGCCACTCATGCAGATTGAAACTGCATGAGTGTGCAGCTGAGTGTTGAAATTCTGAGTGCAGTCTTCTGCATGCTGTGCAGCTGAGTGTTAAAATTCTTGCTCAAAGCATCCTTCTCGTTTTACAGCTAAAGGGGTGTTAACAGTGATAAAATGAGGTTAGATTTGAGGTGACAGAGATATTTGGTGAGGTGATGGTATAAGCAGAGTGAAGCTCACGTGATCTGTCACCTGATGCTTTACATGCAGCAGTCGAGTAGGAGTGCTTACTGCCAACCGACTACACAAAAATGAAACAAACTCACGCAATATAATTTGTGTGATTTGCATTAAAAAGTATAGTTCACCCAAAAAAAAAAAAAAACTAAACTCTGGGATCTCATTTACCCTCTTGTTGGTCCAAACCGGTACAACTTTTTTTCTCACATGGAACCCAAAAGATAATATTGAAAAATGTTGGTAAACAAACAGTTTTGGTTGCAGTTGTCTTCTGTTGTATATACAGAGCTTTTTATGTTCCACCAAAGAAAAAAAAAAAAGAGTTTTTATTTTTTGGTGAACTATCGCTTTAAGAATATTGCTGTTATGTTTTGTTGTCATATGCAATGAGTCACTCTTAATGAATTTGTACAAAGAAACAAAAGCATTGTGTAAAGGGTTGGATTTAAATAAAACGAAACCATTTCATAACAGAAAATCACATGTATACAGATGACTATTAAGGAATCTTTTATGTTCACCAAGGCTGCAATATTGCAATACTGTGAAATTTTATTAATATGTAAAATAATTTTCTATTTCAATATATTTTAAAATATCATTAATTCCTGTGAAGGCAAAGCTAAATTTTTAGCTCATCTTATTATTATCAGAATTGTGCTGCTTAATGTTTTAATGAATGCCGCTCTATGGATTTTTTTTAAAAAATCACAATTTTGAATAAAAAAAATAAATCAAAAGAGTGGCATTCATTGTTATTTTTTGTTATTTATTATTACTGTAACTTCTGATTAATTTAATGCAGTATTCATATATGTTTATACATACATATCTTACTTCACAGTATTGTTAGGCTGAATTCAAGTATTCCGTCATTGTAATAATGTTAAGCATTTTCACCCTTGTGGTTAAGTCAATTTGATTACAGTTTAAAGGAACACTCCACTTTTTTTGAAAATAGGCTCATTTTCCAACTCCCCTAGAGTTAAACAGTTGAGTTTTACCGTTTTTGAATCCATTTTAGCATAGCTTAGAGTTGCAGAGTTGACGGCTGCGTAATATCATTGCACCTGCTGCACTCACGATATAAAATATCGTTATTATATATGGTCATTTTTGAGCGAGATGTTATCGGTCTAATCAGATTCAATGATCTATGATAAGCTATGCTAAAAGTGCTACCGCCAGACCCGGAGATCGGCTGAATGGATTCAAAAATGGTAAGACTCAACTATTTAACTCTAGGGGAGTTGGAAAATGAGCCTATTTTCAAAAAAAGTGGAGTGTTCCTTTAAAGGCAATGCTCTATTCAAATTGAAATGGTGTGCTCATGCAGGACATGCAAACAGCACTGTTGTGAAGTTTTCACCCAGAATGAGCACTGAGAACACGCTTCTCATATTTCAGCAAGTGCAAGCTGATAAACTGGTTTGAAATGGTTTGATCTCAAATATTTTGCTGCCACCTTGTGGAAACCAAGTGCATGAGTAGTGAAAGTCTGTTTTGTTTGCTCAAATTGGTAAATGTTAGAAATAAGTTGTATTACTTAATATAATATGTTAATATAAATATATTGTCATACCCTCAAAATCTTTTTCTTTCAGGTGTATTGAAGCTCTTGTTGTTTACTGTCAGGCAGGAAAAAATGAGGAACCGTATGTTACAATTTCAAGAAAGATCAAGCTAAAGCATGGCAGGGGCTTTGGGCCAGCTTTTGAATGTGAGATCGGACACTCTGAGCGCAAACTAGCCGTCCACCGCAATGCCTTCAAACGCACAGCTGTCATCCAAGCGTTCCTAGGCTCCACTCCGCAGCTCACTCTCCAGCTCTATGCCACCATTCAGGAAAAATATGTCCTTCCCACACGCCGTAAGTATGAATTCTTTACCAGATACCAAATGCAATATTTGGTAACAGTTTACAATAAGGTCCCATTAGATAACGGTAGTTGATGCATTAACTAACATGAAAGGAATAGTTTCACTTAAAATTAAAATTTGATGAAAATTTACTTGTCCCAGATGTAGATGAGTTTGTTTATTCATCAGAACAGATTTTACATCATTTGCTCACAGTTGCACAGTTTGCATCACTGTACAGTGAATGGGTGCCGTCTAGGGTTGAGCAATATCTACCAAATGGTATCGGATGATGTCTACAGTGAAACATTGCGATGGGGCGATTTAGAAAGGCATGGAAAACAGACAAATAATGCATTCTAACAAATAACACGAGTTATTAAAGGGACATGGTTAGCAGATAACGGTTTCTTGTTACATTACAGTACATTAAATTTCACTAACCACATAAACATAGTAAGGAGAGATGACTGAGGACGATGGCAAAAGATTTGCAGATCCTGAGCACCACTGACAAGCATCTTATCTTGTAAAATGTGTGGTAAGAACTGCCGCTTCAGTATACACAGAGCATGTGTGATTGCGAATCTTGAAAGTGAAAGTAAAAAGCTATCGAGCATTCAGAAGATATATATACCCAATGACATAACTGCAAGAGAAAGTATTGAAATATATATTTTCCTCCCATCCCGTATTTATTCTATTTAGGGGTTCCATAAAACACGTAATTTTCTTTCCGAACATGGTATTGGAATGTGGTGGGTTGCGGGGTGGGGGTAATGGGTGGGTATTTTCTATCAGCATCGTCTATCGGCCCAACCCTAGTGTCGTCAGAATGTCAGTCTTAAGAACTGATAAAAACATAAGCATTACATAAGTAAAAACCAGTATTACATAAGTAAAGTTTTTCTCTTATTCTGACGGCACCCATTCACTGTAAAGGATCCATTGGTGAGCAAGTGATGTAATGCTACATTTCTCCAAATCTTTTTAATTAAAAAAAAAAAAAAGACGAACTCATTTACATCTTGGATGGGCTGAAAGTATTATTGAGAAAATAAAGCTAATTTACCTTTTTGGGTGAACTATTGTGTTTAACAAACAATGAGCATTACATTTGTGACCCTGGACAACAAAACCAGTCATAAGTAGCACGGAATATTTGTAACAATAGCCAAAAATACATTGTATGGGTCAGAATGATCAATTTTTTTTTTAATGGCAAAAACTCATTAGAATATTAAGTAAAGATCATGTTCCATGAAGATATTTTGTAAATTTTCTACCATAAATATATAAAAAAATTAAGTTTTGAGATGTACATAATTAAAAAAATACGTTTTGAGATGTAAATATATAAGAAATTAACTTTTGAGATGTAAATATATAAAAAATTAAGTTTTGATTAGTAATATGCATTGCTAAGAACTTAATTTTAAAGTTGAGTTTCTCAATATTTTGATTTTTAATTTTTTTTTTTTTTTGCACCCTCAGATTCCAGATTTTCAGTTGTATATTGGCCAAATATTGTCTTGTTTCTCAATTTCAAAAAATTGACCCTTATGACTGGTTTTGTGGTCCAGGGTCACATTTGTTACAATGTTTATTGATCATGTTAATATTAGTTAATAAAAGTACAACTGTTCATTGTTAGCTGAGGTCCATTATATAATATTTCCAGATACAACATTTGATTTTAATAATGTGGTGGTAAATGTTGAAATCATGATCTAAGATGAATAAAAGCTTTGGTAACACTTTACAATAAGGTGTTGTTTGTTAACATTAGTTAATGTATTAACTAACATGAACGAACAAATGAACAATACATTTATCACATTATTTATCAATCTTTGTTAATGTTAGTTAATAAAAACCCATTGTTCATTGTTTGTTCATGTTAGTTCAGTGCATTAACTAATGTTAACGAACACAACTATTTGTAATTTAGATAATGCATTAGTAAATGCTAAAATTAACATTAACTACGATACAGTTGAGGTCAAAAGTTTATATTATTTTATAATATTTTATAATATTTTACCAAAATAAGAGGGATCATACAAATTGCACGTTATTGTTTATTTAGTACTAACCCGAGTAAGATATTTCACATAAAATATAGTCCACAAGAGAAAATAATAGTTGAATTTATAAAATGACCACGTTTAAAAGTTTACATACACTTGATTCTTAATACTGTGTTGTTACCTGAATGATAACACAGCTGTGTTTTTTGTCTAGTGATAGTTGTTCATGAGTCCCTTGTAAACTGCCCACTGTTCTTTAGAAAAAATCCTTCAGGTTGCACAAATTCTTTAGTTTTCCAGCATTTTTGTGTATTTGAACCCTTTCCAACAATGGCTGTATGATTTTGAGATCCATCTTTTCACACTGAGGACAACTGAGGGACTCATAAGCAACTATTACAGAAGGTTTAAACACTCACTGATGCTCCAGAAGGAAAAATGATGCATTAAAAACCAGGGGTGAAAACTTTTGAACAGAATGGAGTTATGTAAATTTTTCTTATTTTGCCTAAATATCGTATTTATTTTTCATTTAATACTGCCCTTCAGAAGCTACAGAAGATACTTACATGTACACCAGAAGACAAAATAAGTTACATTTACCCTGATCTTCAAATTCAAAAAGTTTTCACCCTCCAGCTTTTAATACATAATTTTTCCTTCTGGAGCTTCACTGGGCATTTGGACCTTCTGTAATAGTTGCATACGAGTCCCTCAGTTGTCCTCAGTGTGAAAAGATGGATCTTATAATCAAACAGTCATTTTTGGAAAAGGTTCAAATACACAAAAAAGTATTGTTCATTCTTAGTTCATATTAACTAATTATTATTGTAAAGTGTTACCAATGCTTTAGAAGCATGTTTTTTTTCTCGTTACACATTACATGTACTTACTATATTAATAACAGTACATTTTGAGTAATTACACACAACTAACCCTAAATGTTCATTAATATTACTTGGTACAAAAATGTATATTTACACTTATAACAAGGACACCTAAAAATGAAGTGTGACCATATTTTTCATTGTTAGTTTATGTTACCTAATGTAGTTAACTAATGTTAACAAATGGAAAGTGTTACCGTAATATTTTTATTTTCTATATTTTTACACTAATGCTCATCCTGTTTGTGTTTCCAGTTGCCCTGATGATCATTTCCCTGATATCGATTGTATACGGAGCATTAGTTTGCAGTGTTCTGGCCATACAGATCAAGTATGACGACTACAAAGTGCGAATGAAACCTGCTGCCTACCTGTGCATGATCCTCTGGCGGGGCTTGGAGATCGCCACACGAATCACCACCTTGGTGCTCTTCAGCACAGCCATAAGATTCTGGGTGGCCCTGGTGGGCCTGACCAACCTGTTCATCTTCTTCTTCCAGCCATGGGTTGAATTCTGGGCCAGGAAGGCCTCACTGCCTGAGAACATAGAAAAGAACTTCAGTAAACTTGGCACCACCGTGGTGCTCTGCATGGTCACATTTCTCTACGCCTGCATCAATATTTTCTGCTGGTCCGCCGTGCAGCTGGACTTGGCTGACCACGATTTGGTGGAGAAACAGCCCCGCTGGAGAAGCTTGGCCATCTACTATACTCTGCGCTTCATGGAGAATGTGACCCTCACCGTTTTATGGTACTATTCCAAGTCGGACTTCTATGAATACGTTTGCACGCCGCTGCTGGTGGTGCAACTTATCGTGTGCTACGGCCTGGCTGTAGTCTTCATGCTGATCTTCCATCAGTTCTGCCATCCGTGCCGAAAACTTTTCCACTACAACGTCGAGGACTGTTTACGTTGCTCTTGCTGCTGGTGGAAAAGGCAATCACAGCCACCTGAAGACCATGAAGATGCACCTCCTGACCTCACGAACCACCTGACGGATCGAGAAACCGATATTGTGGATGATATCATGGAGGCAGCATGAAAAGCATCTGCAGTTATGTTAATGTAGCGCTGTTTGGGGCCATGCTAGGCATATTTGCACATATCCTGACTCAGGAGTATTACTAGCTACTGTACTTAGTGAAGGAACAATTGATTTTATACGGTCCTAAAAGCTTCAGGAAATTTCAGTTTTATGCTGTTCGGAGCTGAACTTCAAAAAAAAAAAAAAAGCTGTTGAGCATGATAACCTTATTACGTTGGTGTGGAGAGGGGTAGCTCATCATTTATTAATTGTAGAGCCCTGACCTATTTCTTTTTGTTGGCCATTGAAGACCAAAGAATGCCCTCGGTTGAGTTAGGCTGTGATGACTCACAAAGGCAGCTTTCACTAGAGAGCTGTTTGGCCAGTCTGTAGGCCAGGTGTGTGGGAATCATGCCAGTTTTGGAGTGATGAAACTGGTAAAGTTTTGGCACCTGTTGCACTAACATTTTCCAGGAATCCGTGATTCAACACGCCAAAGAGCCTTTTGAACATTTCTTAGGTTTGCTTCAACAGCCCTGTGCTTTTTTAAACCTTTAGACTTAGAGAGCCTTCTTTAATGTTGGTTGCATTTGCCTTAATATTGTGTGATTGTAATTTAGTGCCTGACTAGACTAATGTTCTTAATTTTTAACTGCAAAAAGAGATGTATGTTTGTTTGTTTGTTTTGTATGGAAAATATTTTTGCCTTTGTGATTTTTGCCTGAATTATGTGCCTCTTTACTACTGAGTTAGATTTATGAATAAAGACGCAGTGAATATCTGAATTGTGCCTGATAGTCATGATTCTGAAACAAAACATGCCTTTTCAAAAGTCTTGGGTTCTTAATATAAAGATTTTAAGGTGAATCACATGGAACATGTTCAGAACATGCCTAGATTATATTTAATATAAAAGAAAGACATTAAAACACTATTAGTCATAAGTTTTTTAACAGTAAGATTTTTAATATTTTTTAAGAAGTATTTTCGGCTCACCAAGCCTGCATTTATTTGATTTGAAAATACAGCAAAAGCAGTAATATTGTAAAATAATTTTACTATTTAAAATAACTGCTTTCTATTTGAATATTTTCTAAAATGTAATTTATTCCTGTGATCAAATCTAAATTTTCAGCATCATTACTCCAGTGTCACATGACCCTTCAGAAATCATTCTAATATGCTGACTCATATACAAACTATATTTACTATCTTACAAATGATTTCTATTTCAGGTAAATGCTATTGTTCTGAACTTTCGATTCATCAAAGAAACCTGAAAAAGTTCTGCTTGGCTGTTTTCAACATAATAATACTTATAAATGTTTTTTGAGCAGCAAATCAGAATCATGTGACTGGAGTAATGATGCTAAAACTTAAGCTTTGAAATAACAGTAATTAAATTTTAAAATATATATATTACAAAAAGGAAACAGTTCTTTTAAATAGTACAGATATTTCAAAAGTGTACTGTTTTTGCTGTACTTTGGATCAAATAAATGCAGGCTTGGTGAGCAGAAGAGACTTATTTAAAAAACAGAAATCTTACTGCTCAAAAACTTTTGACTGATAGTGTACATTATTAAAATGGTCAAACGTTTATACATAAGGGACTTGTTGCTGCTTTAAATAGAAAAACATCGTATTAATACGTTGGCCATAATAATATAGGTATACTCACTGAGCATAATGGAAAGTGATGTAAAAGTAATTTCTAAGTAATTAGGAAAAAAAAGCTTAATTTTCTTTTTTATGTATAAATAAGTGATAGAAATGGTGTTTTTTATATTCTATACGTTCTAACATCTAATTTTTTGAGTGTACTTAATTGTCATAAAATTTAAAACGGTGTCAAACAGTTTAATGACTTAGTTACTCAATTTGAATTTAACTGGAAAAATTCCTCACGTTCTATAACTGTCGAAACGGCCAAGCCCATCGTTCATTTAATAGTTTCCTGTCAAACAGACCAAGACGCGCTTTTTACAACTGCTTTGCAACGCGTTCAGGTTAGCTTCCTCTCGGGAATTTCTTCAGACAAGCTACATAAACAAAATCATATTTTCACAGACCGTTTCCTGCTCGATAATTACAGTAGAGGGCGGAGTCAACAGGACAGGTGAGTAATATAGCGCTCATCTGCGAGGACTGTTCATTTATTCATGCAGCGTTAGAGACTTAAGATGGGCAACTGGATTATCAATCACGGGCTCAGCGCCTTCATCTTGGTGAGACATTATTTTGCTGACTATTTACGTTAATTAACTAAACTAAACAAGTCCTATTTGTCCGTTATTCTTAAGGTACTGATGTGTCTGTATTTCTAGGTGGTGTGGATGGGCATCAACATCTTTCTGTTTGTCTACTTCTACTTATTCTATGATCAGGGACCACAATTTGAGTACACCCGTGAACTTTTAGGGGTAGGTTATGGCATAAAAAATATGTAAGCATTTGCAAAACATTGTCTAAGACAAAAGAGAACAGGAGATGTTTTATTTTATGACATCCAAAGTTAGATTTCATGTAGTGAAAAGAGAGATAAGGTATGTAAACATAATAAAAGTGGATGTAAATCTGTTTCTTTCAGTCTGCGTTACCTTGGGCCAGAGCTCCAGCTGCTGTACTCAACTTCAACTGCATGCTGATACTTTTGCCAGTGTGCCGAAACCTGCTGTCTCTTCTCCGTGGCTCCTTCATAGTGAGTTGCTGCACACTTGCACCTTTGTGTCTGAGAGAGTATATGTGACCCAGGACCACAAAACTAGCCATACGGGTCCATTTTTTTAAATTGAGATGTATGCATCAGCTGAATAAAAAAAGCTTTCCATTGATGTATGGTTTGTTAGGATAGGACAATATTTGGCCAAGACAACTATTTGAAAATCTGGAATCTGAGGATGCAAAAAATCAAAATATTGAGAAAATCGCCTTTAAAGTTGTCCAAATGAAGTTATTAGCAATGCATATTACTAATCAGAAATTACATTTTGATATATTTACGGTATGAAATTTACAAAATATCTTCATGGAACATGATATTTACTTAATATCCTAATGATTTTTGGCATAAAAGAAAAATTGATCATTTTGATCCATACAATGTATTTTTGGCTATTGCTACAAACATACCTGTGAAACTTAAGATTGGTTTTGTGGTCCAGGGTCACATATGTGAACCTTGTTAACTGTTTTCTCTCCTATCCATGTGTTAGTGCTGTGGCCGAACAATGAGGAAACAGCTGGACAAAAATCTGACTTTTCACAAGCTGGTTGCTTACATGATTGCCCTAATGACAGGTAAACATGTTCTTTTGAAAAATTAACAGGAAGCTGTTGTGCATATCAAAGTAGGTTAGGCTTGAGCCTGAATAATAAGGTTGCAGTGTGTTTTACAGGAAAGGGCTAACATGTGCAATAGCTATTGTGAACATTCACACTGGTGTGCTGTGATGCAATAGGATACTTAATCAAACTTTCTCATTCATAGTTTGAGCTGTAGGTGAAGTATTTCATTCCTGATAACCGTAGCATTGAAAATAGTGTTGTTATTCTTAGCCAAATCTAGATAAACATTAACCAAGTTTTGAATTTGTAAGAAACTGATTCTTGTGTTTAACATGTTTGGGTCTAGATAAAGATTTGAAATCTATTTCGTCTATCAGGACATTTTTTTGTTTGTTTTTATGTTGCGACATGTCTAGAAAGAATAATTCTAAGAGAAAAGCTAAAAAATCTAAAAAAACATCCAAAGACGCTGTTGCCCAATATGTTGTATTTTCAAGTTTTATTAAACAATGTCATAGCTTAGAGCAAGAGTCTTCAACCTGAAGGTACTCAATGATGGCATGAATATATAAATCATAACCACCTTTTTCTTCAACACGGACGTAAGCCTATGGGTGAGACTTTTAGTACATTAGTTGCTATAGGGAAATAATGAGAAGAATAACAATGTGCAATAAACAGTAAAATTGTAGTGTGTTCATAATTAAGATAATATATTAAAGTAATATGGTAAGACACACTAATTTGCAATATCAAGCAGCAAAACAAGGAATGAAACCGGAAGCCACACCCATAAAATTTACAAATTTTAGTTATAGAATATATTTAAACAATAATTAGAACTGTTATAACAGACAGTTTACATTTATATATTTCTTTCATTGACACAATGTCTGATTTTGACCATATGAATCCCTTCTTTGATGCAGCGGTTCACACTGTTGCTCATTTGCTTAACGCGGAGTGGTACACAAACAGTTTCCAAGGTCGATACGGGCCTCTTGCTGGTAATCTGTCCAGGCTTGATGACTCTCCTGAATTAAATACCACTTTCCTGAATCCCATTCGCTCCAATTCTACGGTGAGTCACTGAACTTTTATTGGCTTTTATTAAGATTTTCCTATAATTGTGATTTTTTTCATATGCTACCGAAAAAGTTTGGGGTCAGTGAGTATTTTTACTCACATTTAATAAATACTTTTATTCAGCAAGGTTTCATTAAAATGATCAAAAGAGACAGTAAAGACGTGTATAATGTTACAAAAGATTTATTTTTTAAGGGATAGCTCACCTAAAAATGCAAATTCTGTTAGTAATGACTCATGTCGTTACAAACTCGTAAGACCTTCGTTCATCTTCAGAACACAAATTGAGATATTTTTAATGAAATCCGAGAGCTTTCTGATGCTGCATAGACAGCAACGCATTTATCACGTTCAAGGCCTAGAAAGGTAGTAAGGACATCGTATTCGACAATTTCTTCTCCTCAGTGCCAGTCTTCAACGTGTGTTCACGAGGGTTTAAAATTAGAGGAATGAATGTTTCTAAGACTGACAGAGAAGAAACTGTTAAATAAAGTATTTTTTTTCTTTGTGCACAAGTATTCTCATAGCTTCATAAAATGAAGGTTGAACCACTGATGTCACATGGACTATTTTAACAATGTCCTTACTACCTTTCTGGGCCTTGAATGTGTCAGTTGTGTTGCTGTCTATGCAGGGTCAGAAAGCTTTTGGATTTCATCAAAAATATCTTAATTTGTGTTCCGAAGATGCACAAAACTTTTAAAGGTTTGGAATGACATGAAGGTGAGTAATTAATGACAAAATTTTTGGGTGAACTATCCCTTTAAGTAGCTAAAACCATTTTAACTACAATAATAAGAAATCTTTCTTATTTATAGAATTTTGAAAGCAGACTCTTGAAAGCAGACAAATATGGGATGGTACGGAGAGTAAGGGACATTAACAATAAATGACCTTCCACCTACAGTAGACACCCGAAAGCGTGGGATAGAAAAAAGGTCAAGTTTAGAAGATCTAAGAGACCGGGCAGGGCAGTATGGGTGGAGTTTATCAGCCAGATATGGTGGTGCAAGACCATTTAGTGCCTTTAAAGTTATAAGTAGGAACTTAAAGTGAATACGCGATGCCACAGGCAACCAGTGAAGATCATGCATTAGAGTAGTAATGTGAGCAGAACGTCTAGTGGACGTGATGTGATTAAAGCATGAATTAAAATTTCACTATCAGCTAGAGTAAGAGCAGATCGAAGACGTGCAATATAACGGAGGTGGAAATAGGAGTTTTTAACAACAGTGCAAATATGAGAGTCAAAAGATAAAGTTGAGTCAAATAAAACGTCTAGATTACGGACAGATGAAGAAGGTGTAACACAAATCCCATCAATGTCAAAGGACAGGTCCATCGTTTTTACTGAAGTAGAAGAGCCAATCATCAATATTTCAATTTTGTCATTATTCAGTTTGTATTGCTTATATGGTATGATATGCCTGCTCTAATCTTGCTTCCTTGTACTCCAGACTCCAACGATTTTCGTATTTACGACTATTGCGGGTCTCACAGGAGTCGTCATAACTCTTGCCCTCATCCTCATGATCACTTCGTCAATGGAAGTTATTCGCAGAAGCTATTATGAGGTCTTTTGGTACACGCATCACCTCTTCATCGTTTTCTTTGCTGGCTTAGTTTTCCACGGTGCAGGGTAAGATCTATTAACTGGGAGAACACAATTTAAAAATAATGATTTGTTGTAAATTATTATGAGTAATTAAAACATGCTGTTTGGTTTCTGTCCAGACGCATTGTGCGAGGTCTGCAAGAGACTGATCCACCTCACAATACTTCCTTCTGCGAAGATCTGCCAGAGAAATGGGGGAAAATTCCTGAATGTCCAATTCCACAGTTTGCAGGAGGGTTTCCTCAGGTAAATGCTGTCACATTTACAATTACAGAAGTTTATGATGGGTTTATTTGAGTGCTTACTGATTTCAATTTGCTGAATCCTCTGTTGCAGACTTGGAAGTGGGTAATTGGACCAATGATAATTTATCTTTGTGAGCGGCTGCTACGTTTCATTCGCTACATGCAGAACGTCAGTTATAGGAAGGTGAGTCTTTGTGGACTATGTTGTTAATCTGAACCCCAGTACAGTTGTTCTGTAATGACAAACTGTTTCCATTCTTGCATTCTAGATTGTAATCCGCCCATCCAAAGTGTTGGAACTACAGCTGGTGAAGCCTGGATTCAAAATGGAAGTCGGCCAGTATGTGTTCCTCAATTGTCCAGCCATCTCTCAGCTGGAGTGGCACCCATTTACCATGACATCAGCCCCAGAAGAGGACTACTTTAGTGTCCACATCCGCTCAGTTGGAGACTGGACGGAAAAGCTCATCAGTATGGTCGAAAATCTGCCAGAGGGTGGACAAGGACCTAAGTATGTTCTTTTTGCCATTTTACTTATTCTCTAAAAATAAAGGTTCCAAATGGTTTTCACAGCGGTTCCATAGAAGAACCTTTCCCAAAGAACCTTTCAGTGAAATTCATCCTTTAAAAAGTTCTTTATCCACCTTTTTCTTGAGTAATCAATGAGCACCGGTTTGCATGGTTAATGTACTACTAATGTGCTAATTTATGCTGTCTAAACCATGGAAAAACTGTGTGGAAGCTGCTAAATCATATAGAGCAGAGGTCCCCAACCACCCACTACCGGGCCATGGAAGAATTTCTACCAGGTTGCAAGAACGTTCAGGGGAAAATTTGTACAGATATGATGGTCTGTTATTTATTGTGCGTAAATGATTGTTCTAATCATTCTGTACTTTCATTGTATGCGATTGATATGAAGTAACAATTCGATAATTTCATGTTAAATTAGTAAATAAAAAATTGCTTTGATCTATCATATATTCTATTAGGGCTTAAACGGATCGCAGTTGATAAAAGTAAAAATCTAATGCTGCATTAATGGCACATATTCTCTCAGAGACGACAAGAGATGAATCTACTTCCGATAACAGTGTATAACTGTATAAAATTAGAACTCCACACCGGTCCGCGAGAATATTTTCAAACCGTAACCGGTCTGTGGAGAAAAAATGTTGGAGACCCCTGATATAGGGGACTTCGTAAGCAGGAAGGGAAGCAATATTTTGACAAACTATAGTTAGGAAATGGTAAATATGCATATCAGCAGTATTAATTAAGATATTAGCTTAATATTTCACCTACCTGACTGGAAGTGATAAGCACAAACACGAATGTTGTCAATATTCTTGCCCTGGAAATCCTGGTTCAGTTTGGCCAACCACAAACACAAGCAGTTTTTGCTCTCTTTTCAGTTTCTCTTTGGCAGTCTATAGTACTCCAAATGTTTTTCCCTGTCCGACTGATTAGTCCAGCCCAAAACATAACAATAATGGACCGTTTTCAGCAGAAATGATCAATATGCAATTTTCGTTCGGTTCAGTTGCATTGTTTACGTTCAGCGGCGCCAAAATGGCCGATTGATAACGCGTCGTGAAAAAACTATAGAAAAAAAAAGGAAAACCCTATAGAAATCCATATTAAAACGGGGTAAAAGGGTCGACTGAAGTAATTACTGAAACCTTTTTAATATAAATTAATATAACTAAATATAAAATTGTGCGCAAGGTTAAGATGTGCTGTTTAACCAGCAAATCTGTCCGTGCCAGCATTGTGAGGACAAAAGAGAAGGGGCATTGCTTACAGCGCTCAGTTTAAGATTGTGTGTGTTAAATTATAAAATAAAAGGTTAAAATAATGTGTGCGCTTATCGTTCGGTGGACAAAATCGTCCGAACTTTGCGCCGAACGGGAACTGTATTCTGTTTACAATGCAAGCTTAACCTCACGTCGCTTCATGTCATCTTTCTACTCATTAAACTATGACAGTTGCGTTACTGCAAAAAGACGGTCATTACGACACTGTAAAGTGATGAAACTATGGCGCCATGTGCTTTTTAAAAACATTTTTATAGGTTTAACGTTATATTATCGGCATGGAAAATGTCATTTTAACAGGAAACACCAGAGACCGAAAGCATTTAAAGCATCATTACAGTCGGACGAGACTTCCGCGTTCAGGAAAAAGATGGATTGGCATTTATGTTTCCATGGACCTTCAACAAAAAAGGTTCTTTTTTATTAAAATGTTCTTCACACTAAGCTATTTTTAAGAACTGTTCACTTTTTTAAAGAGTTTGTTCTTAAAATAACCATTTTTGTCGTAGTATGAGGAACATTTAAATAATCAAAAGAACCTTTTCACGAGGTTGTTTCCTGGGGTTCTTTTTGTCCAATGGAAAGGTTCCATGGATGCCAATAAAGAACCTTTATTTTTAAGAATGTAGGGCATTAAATACTCATGTATTCTTCAAGCTACAGTTCTTAATTTAAAAAGATATAAAAATATGGAAAATGACACACGTGTGCAGTATAATATTAAGAAAATGTTTTATTTTTGCATCAGGATGGCTGTGGATGGCCCGTTTGGCACTGCGAGTGAGGATGTATTTGATTATGAGGTCAGCATGTTGGTGGGTGCTGGGATTGGAGTGACTCCATTTGCCTCTATCTTGAAGTCCATTTGGTACAAGTTTAAAGACTCCGACCCTAATCTACGAACAAAGAGGGTAAGAATAGTGGGAGAAAAATAAGGAAGTTGGGTGCAAAGGTTGAGTACAGTCACTCTTGTTGTTACTGTGATATTACAAAGGTTGTCTTTGTGTACTAGATAGAGTCCGGGAAACTCAGTTTCCTCCTCATTTCTCATTCTTGTGTTTAGATTTACTTCTACTGGCTGTGTAGAGAGACATACGCCTTTGAGTGGTTTGCAGATCTCCTACAGGTCCTTGAGAAAGAAATGGAGGAACGAGGAATGAGAGAGTTCCTCACGTATAAACTTTACCTCACCGGATGGGACCAAAGTCATGTGCGTGCAATAAAACTACTATGATCTGAAAAGCAACTTGACCTACATTGAAATATGAGTAGTGCACATTAATCACAGAACATCTAATCTGGCATTTACAGGTAAACCACGCAATGGTACATTTCGATAAAGACACAGATATCATCACTGGTCTAAAACAGAAGACTCATTATGGCCGACCAAACTGGGATAAAGAATTCGAACAAGTTCGGCAAGAAAACCCGTCGTAAGTTTTGAAACTTTTCATAATGTAACTGATTCTTACATGTGATAATCAAAAAAATCTTAACACTAACCTTTTGGTTTAAAACGCACAGGTCTGTGGTTGGAACTTTCTTGTGTGGCCCACAAGGCTTAGCGGATGACTTGGAGAAGAAATGTGCGAAATACTCTGACGTGGATCCACGGAAAACCAAGTTCTACTTCAACAAGGAGAATTTCTAAAGACTTTTTTTTTTTGCAGAAAACCCAATTCTCATGAAGGATTTGTGCACTAGGGATTGTGCTTTTCAGCAGTATTATGATTGTCTCAAATCTTTCCATTTAAATGATTCTACCTTACTTGTGACAAGGAGGAAAAATGATACCGTTTATCCTGGAAAGTGAATAGATTGCTGGAAGGAAGTAATTCCGTGTCTGAGTCAAAAGTCCACTCATTGTTTTTTGGTTGTTTTTTTGAAGGTTTGGCTTTCTCAGTTCCTGGTTAGAAATGAATCACCAAGAATCAAGGAAATCAGATATACACCAAATGTACTGTGTGTGTTTTTATAAATGCCTCATTGTGTAAGTAAGTGCACAGCTCTAAAATTAGCATGGCATGCAGTTACTGAAAAGGATTTCTGAAATTCATCTTGATAAAGGTGACTTTTAAACCACACATATTATCTGATCTAACATGTCACACATGGTTAGTCACTGGTTTTGTTACCTTTAAGTAATCGAACCAACTTTATTTTACAAGATATAAACTGTTAATACTGTACATTATATATAATGTCTTTTCTGACTTTTTATAATAAATTATGAAGGCAGGAATCATTTCTGCAGTGAAAAAAAATCCAGTTGTTTATTTCAAAACCCAGTTGTTTATTTTTTTTTTTTTTCCATGAGTAGTAAATTGTGAACCACTACTATTCACATAGAACTGATCTCACTTGAAATAAGAAAATACCACTATAAAACAAAAACAACAACAAAGTTACAGATGTGGATGTTCTGTAGACCAATACAAAAGCAGCCAGGGGACTGTTGCCTGATCGGATGCGTATGTTCCTGCAATCACAAAGTTTTAGAGTCAGATTTTTTTTAGACTTGCAGTAACCCAAATGAACCAGTTACATAAGAAACTGTCACAGAGCCTGTTATTATAATAATATGGATGCAAAACAAAAGAGCTCACGTCACATGATGAGTATTTAGGGTGCGCCTGCCGTCTTCTGAATCTGCTCCTTCAGTATCAAGATACTCTGTCTCTGTTCTGGTGGTAGCATGGCGATCTGTTCAGGGGTCAGCTGCAGGACTTGCATAATCAAGGCAGCCTAGGAATGTAGAAACACAGCATATAGATTAGTATCTGCAAGACAGACGTGACGTTACATTACGCAGGGTTCACTTTAAAGTGTATAAACCTCGTCAACATAAATAAACATGTCAGCACGTAACTGGTAATTCTGGTAAATCTGGTCACTGAAACACAGATCTGAAATGTCCTTTAACAATATGTATGGTTGCAATAACATTTTTTAGCAATGTTATGCAATGATGAATAGCTGTCATTGGTAGTTTTAGTTTTGGTGAAAACATGTCATCCCTGTCATCCAAAAGCATGTAGGGAAACCAGACACTCACTTTCTCGTGGTCTTGTGATGACACATCTGATGTAGGACCCTGTTAAAACATAAATGGGATTAAAATATGCAGAAATTTACATTAAATACTGCAAGCAAAATAGTGTTCTCTGAAATAGGGCTGTTCAAACTGGGCTGAAAAAAGGGGTCTGTGGAAAATTGAGAGAAATAAAATAACGGCGTGTTTTTACTGAAAGATATGAAAAATATGCATAGTTTTTTTGGGGAAAAAAAAAAAAGATTAAATCTCATTTTTTTTTCTAGGTATTTTCAATGGAAACTGTTCAAAGGAAAGCATATTTTTAGTCAACAAGGACACATTCAATTAATTACAAGCAAAAATGAAGACATTGACATTGTTACCCTAATGAAGAATAAATATACTAAAATGCATTTAAAACTCTGCCGGCTGTAACTCTGCATCTACACAAACTTAGTGCCGGTCACTTTCAGGCGCTGCATAATATCATTGCGCCTGCTGCACCCATGGTACGGCAGCAAAATTCCTTGATTATTACACCAGAATAAGACTCAAGTTTTAAATAGGAAAAATATCGAAACTCTTTAGTCATTTATAGTGAGATGCTAATGGTCTAATCGGATTCAATGATTTATGCTAAGCTATGCTAAAAGTGCTACCGCCAGACCCGGTGATCGGCTGAATGGATTCAAAAACGGTAAAACACATCTGTATAACTCTAGGGGAGTTGGAAAATGTGGAAAAAAAAAAAAAGTGGAGTGTTCCTTTAATGCACTTTAATTGTGCAGCGGTAGTGCTAAAGTCCAACTAAAGATATACTTGAGTATATTTGATTGGTACATTTGATTGTGCTAAAGTGGAACTATTGCTTTAGGTACACTTTAAACATTTTGCATTTAAAGACTGATATTATTTAAAGATCATACAATCCTCATCAATAGTGACATTAAACATTTTATACTTAATTTAAAAAAAATGTGCATTGTGCACAAACAGTACTCCAAATAAAGTTTAATTACAATTTTTATATCAGTAAGTCTCAAGTGATATGTCAGTAAATGTGTTAATAGACAAACTATACTTAGCATAAAATGCATTTTAATACTTTTTTTTTTTACAAGGGTACAAAAGAAATTCAAACAAATCCTGTTCTTTTGAAACTTATTCTTCTTATCAAAGAATCTTGAAAAAAAATATGAAATTTTAAGCATGAAATTAAATATTTTTTTATATAATTAAAATCCATGTTTCTTGAGTGGCAAATTAGTATATTAGAATACTTTCTGAAGGATCATGTGAAACTGAAGACTGTAGCAATGACTGCTGAAAGTTCAGCTTTGATAACACAGGAATAAATTGCTATTTAAAATATATTAAATAGAAAACAGTTATTTTACATTTACATATGCATTTAGTAGACACTTATCCAAAGCAACGTACAAATGAGGACAACAGAAGCAATCAAAATCAACAAAAGAGCAATAATATGTAAGTGCTGTGACAAATCTCAGTTAGCCTAGCACAGAATGCAATGGTTTTTTTTTTATTTATTTTTTTTTATAATAAATAAAAAGAAAACAAATAGATATAACAGAAAAAGAATAGGGAACACTACTGTTAGAGGGTCTTTTTTTTAAATTAAAAATGTAAATAAAAATTAAACATTTTATTTTCTAAATTAATATTTTATAGTTTTATTTGCATGTTTTTTGGAGTTCTTTTTATTTTTTTATTTTTTTTATATATATATATATTTTTTTTATCGCTTATTAATTTTGTAACATTTTCTGTAAAGCTGGCTTTAGAACAATATTTATCTTTTGTGTTTTATTTGCATCTTTTTAGCAAGTTTTCTTTTTATTTTCATCTTTTTTAATCACCAAAGTCTTTATCTTTATTAATTGTATAACATTTTCTGTAAAGCTGCTTTAGAACAATATATATTGGCAAAAATGCCTATTCAAATAATTCTAAATTGAATAGAAAATGTTCTCTAATATTGATTAGGAGTAAAGCTCATAACTTAATACATGGTAACCATTTTCAGATAATTTTTAAAAACTTGTTATTGCACTAAAAACAAAGCTAGTAATTTAAAATCTGTAAACCTGCTTTCCTTAAACATCACATTTAGTAATTTTCAAATGCAGGTTCCTTGCCTTTATATTTTAGAAGTGGGGTCCCTTCACAAAGAAATGATCAAATTTGAGGGTCCTAGGCATTAAATGGTTTAAAAAAAAAAAAACTGCTGGAAATCTTACTGGTCTTGCTGCTGGAGGCGCACTTTGTCCCATGCCGTGGGGGGGAGGACCTTGCATTCCGGCAGCCACAGGAACCCTCTGGCTGGATATCGGACCCCGAGCATCAACAGCTCTTGGATCACGCCCTTGAGGAATTAAGAAAAATGCTTTCAATCTTTTCTGTAAGAGAATCCCTCAAACAGATTGTCACTTCAGAAAGAAGTAAAACCAGTAATTGACCCTTGTCACATTTCTGGGTCATAGTCATCATAGTTGTCATATTTCATAAAAAATTTAAAACAACTTTGTGGGATTTACGACGCTGATAACTGCTAAAATGCTTCACCGTCTGTGAAAAGTCAACATATAAAGTGAAACCACATCTTTAAGTACCTCTTGCTTCCATGGGTGGACCACGCTGCTCCATCATAGGACCTCTAGGTTCTCCCATCATGGGCCCTCCTCTCATGTCATGAGGGCCTCGCATGTCTGGGGGCGCCATATGCATGGGTGGCCCCTGATGTTGTGGAGGGCCTCCAATGTAACCATGCCTGTAAGTGAACAACCACCAAAATAAAATCAATTCTAAAAGCAGTTAAAAAAAAAAAAAAAAAAAAAAAGAAGTGATAAATAAATATTCCATAAAAGCCTGATGTACAATGGCATTTAAAAGTTTGGTCTTTTCCTTTTTTGTAAGAATTTAACGCTTTCATTTGACAAGGATGCAATAAATCGATCAAAAGTGACAGCAAAGACATTTATAATATTACAAACGATTTTCATTTCAAATAAATACTGTACAATGAAGTAGCACAGCTGTTTTTAACACTGATAATAATAAATGTTTGAGCACTAAATCATATCAGAATGATTTCTGAAGGATCATGTGACACTGAAAACTCGAGTAATGACTGCTGAAAATTCAGCATTTCAATCACATTAATACATTTTAAAATGTATTAAAAATATGTGGGTTTTTTTTTTTTAAATAATAGAACTATCCATCTTTTTCTTTAACGCGGAAGTAAGCCTATGGGTGAGACATCCAGTTCAGTAATCACCATAAGGAAATAAGAAAATGGCAAAACTGGTTGCACTACAAACCAGTGTGCTTATAATTAAGATAATACATTAAAATAATAAGACAAGACGCACCAATTTGCAATATCAAGCAGCAAAACGAGTACGTTTTGTACGGTTAAAAATAGCTGGATGCGGATGAGACCAGAAGCCAGATTCATAAAATTTACAAATGGCTGGGCTCACTCGTATGGGAAGAATAAGTTGGATATATAATTATTTATAATGGATCAATTATTTTAAATTGTAATATTTCACAATATTAAAGTTTTACTATATCTTCAATGCAGCCATGGTGACACCTTCAAAATATTTGTAAAAAAATTACTGACCATCTAAAAAAAATAAATCTTTCTGACTTTTCATCTTTCAAAGGTTCAAATATTTGTTTTCTTTTTTTATTTTCTTGACATATGTCAGGTTTTACAGGGTTAAATCACAATTGCATAAAGGAAGTGATTTCTCAATATAAGCTTCCTAATAGTACTACATTAATGGAAATTAGGGCTTGTAAGCGATTAAAAATTTTAATCTAATTAATTACATGATGAGGTGAATAATTAATCTAATTAATCGCAAATTAATCACATCAAATTTGGCTGAGAAATTACTCTCAAAAGATAATTTAAAGTCATGGTTGTGTAAAACATCAAACAGAAATTACAAAAAATAGCTTCAAGAAATATTTTGTTTGATTCAACACAAAATGTATTACATGTATTACTCTTTTGGACCATGAGGGTGAGTAAATGATGACAAAATGTTCTTTTGTGTGTGGGTGAACTATACCTTTAATAATTTTTATTATAATTACTACTATGAAAATATGAAATTATTTCTTTAATGAAATGATTCTCTATATAATAAACTAAAACTGCCAGTAGGTGGTGGTAAATGTCTTAATCATTAAGTCATCGAGTCATTTATTCATTTGATTTTTTCATTAAGGAGTGAAGTAAATGGTTCTCTTTATGAATGGTCCATTGGTTCATTAGGTTTGCTCGACTTGAAGCGGATCATCACCATCAGACCGATCGGTGTGTGAAAGTACCACGAGAGCGATTAGAGAGCAGACGACTCTGCATGCTTTTGAATCGCTCTCGCAGTACTCTGATGTCATACACTGATCAGTCTGTACAGCGCCACTTCAAATCCAAAGAGTCTAATGGTTCACCCAATTCATTCAAAACGTGGATTAAGAAGTTAAATGCAGGTGTGCTCAGAGACGAACAGTTCTGCTTTGTCTTTATATTTTCGTAAACAACATACTATTAACTTTTTATTTATTTAACTGTTGTGTAAGATCAGTATCACATTTACACTTGTGTGCTATTGCACTTTTTGCTTGTGTAATATTGCTTAACTATATGATGTGAATATGAGACAAACTCAAACCGGGGCTTTTTTGCGACATATCTTGAATTTTAGAGACATTCTAACTACGTTCTCTCTAGTTGTTGCCCTGCCTCATATTTATCATCAGTCAACTGTATGAAATGTCAGATGGCCCACATAGGTCTAGGGCAGGGAAGGTGTATTAAATGCATTAGTCAGTTTAATGTGTTAATTTACGCTGTAATTAATTAATTGATTAATGTGTTAAATTACCCGCCCTAATGGGAATACTTTAAGATCAACTGTGATCAGATTTTTAGTATACATTACCCTGGCTCCACCATTTCTCCAGTGACATTAACCAACGATCCACCTCGTGGGTCGTTCGGACCATCGCCGAGAAGGCCTCTGGGTGGGATCCCTGGAGGGCCTTGCGGGGCCCCTCGCATCGGGGCACGTGGGTCTACTATCGGCACTGCGAAAAGCAAGAACATTTAGGTGAAAACTGAAAAATGTGCATGCTTTGTCATGTTGACAAGACTCAAAAGAATTTGCTTTGGAATCAAAATTACTAATAGTGTCAAAGTGCATTACACAATTCAAAACTGTCCTTTTTATGCAACCAAAGAACATGAATAATGAGGTTGCACATTTTACAGGTTTGACACCTTTATGAAATACCAAAAACAATTCCTGAAGTGTCATGGAAATTGGAGCGAAGGAAACAAAAAGGTTCCACTAGAAAAACAAAAGGATATTGTTTCACCTAACACAGTGACACTGATAAGAAAAAGCATTTCAACATCTTTACCAAGTGAAACTAATCAATGCTCGTCTCTATTCTGCTACATTGGCACATTCTATTAGCCAACACTTCATTGTTCAGGTTTTGGAAATGTTACAATAAAAGGTTAAACTGTTTACTTATTCCTCAAGCCTTTTTGTTTTAGAGACAATACAGCAAAACACACCTATATTTCAACTATTCACAGCCACTTGTTAATCAGCGATCGGTGCTGTCAACTGTGCCTTTTACAATGTTTATGGGGTCATTTGTTTGAACAGTTTCACTTTTCTCTCTAGATGTCTACGTGAAATTTTGCACACTCTCTCTGACGCGAATGGATGTTCCATTTCGTTCATTTCAAACTGCGTACTGCTGTCAAATGGTTCAAGTGCGATGTTTAGGGGTACGCAGAGATAGGCACACTACAAAGGGTAGATATACGGGTAAGATAATGAGCAGGTGAGATTCTTGACAGGCCTGTTCTGAGCAGACCAGAGTTATACCCATGATACCTTGAGGTCGCTCGATAGCAGCCTGCCCGGCTGCTCCCACAGGAGAGTCCTGAAGGGTTCCTGGGTCAGCATTAAGTGAAGAGAACAGGAGAGAAAACTGAGACAGCGCATAGTAGCACTTACTGATATTACCCAGGGATGCTTGTACTGATGTTAATGGACATGGGTTAGAGTACTGATCGATATGGGTTTTTAATTGGCTAATGCAGATACAAATATCTGCGTCCTATATAAATGTACTGGTAACACTTTACAATAAGATGACATTTGTTAACAGTTATTGTATTAACTAACATGAACAAACAATGAACAGTACATTTATTGCACTTTTGATTCATATTTGGTAATGTTAGTTAATAAAAATCATTGTTCGTTGTTTATTCATGTTAGTTCACAGTGCATTAACTAATGTTAAACACAATTTGTGATTTTAATAATGCATTACTAAATGCTGAAAGTAACTAAGATATATAAATGCTGTAGAAGTATTGTTCATTCTTAGTTCATGCTATGTAACTAATAAACCTTATTGTAAAGTGTTACCAATGTACCAATAAAATAAAAGCAAAAGTATACACATAAAAGTTTGTGGTCAGTAAGATTTTTTAACATTTTATGAAAGAAATGTCTTATGCTCAGCAAAGCTCAAATCTATTTGATCAAAACTACAGTAAAAACAGTAATATTGTGAAATATTACAATTTAAAAAAAATTCTAACAATGTAATTTATTCCTGTGAACTTTCGGCAGACATTATTCCAGATTGCAGCATCACATGATTTTTCAAAAATCATTAAAATATTCTGATTTAGTGCTTTCGTGGTTTGATTCATTTAATGCATTCTTGCTAAAGGTTGTATAATAAAATGTTTAAATATTTAAAAAAAATGTTACTGACCAACAAACTTTTTAATCAGCAGTGCACACACAAAAATGAGTACTAAAATTATATAATTAATTATAATAATAAAAAATAAAATTATATAAAACCCGGTAAAATTATTCTAACACTTATTCTGCTTAATACATTCTTATTTAACAAACAAACAAATAAGTAAATAAAAAAGTTTAAAAGCACTATCAATTTATAAAGGCTTTAATTGTGAATTTGACATAAGCTGTAACTTGCACTTCTGTTAATGAGACTCCACTGTTAGCTAATCATCTGAAGTCATTTGAAGCAGAGTATCCCAAAATAGTTATTACTAAGGTAAAGTATGTAATTTTTTTCTATAGTGGCATCAAGACATTTATGGTTAAGTATCTTGACTACACTGACTCAACCAAGTGTTTGAAAAAACACTATGTAATTCCACTAAGCACACTAGTGAAATAGAAATTACACACTACAACTTGAAGAGATGTGAATGAAAATGAAATCACTACATAAATGCCAATGATAGTGCAGCAGACTTGTTGGCCAATACTGCTCACTTGTGGACAGGTTTGGCAATGGTGTTATGGAAAAGAAATAAATCATGCAGTAATGTGTTAAAGGTGTTAAGAGAGATATCATGTAGTGATATAATAATTTTTTTTCACAATGACTGGTAATATGCTAAATGATATAAAATGACAATAGCTATGTTTCCATCACCCTGTTTTAATGCACATTTTGAAGTAACGCATCAGAAACAAGTGATTGAAATACCACATTTTTTAAAAAAGAAATTGTTCATCCGAGGTGGTTTTTGACTTGTGCAAAAAGGGTTAATGCAAATAACGGAAGATGGAAACTATTTGCCGAATACATTTCTTCATGCACAAAAAAAACAAACATAAAAAAAAAAAAAAGTCATGTGACTTTGCACTATGGGACTGCATAACCCGACAAACCAACAGAACGATGTTGTTACACAGCATTTGAAATGTTTTTATGGTCATTTTGAAATGCCTGAGCAAAGTCTGAACTATCTACTTGCGTTCCCAAACAGCAGGTCTCAAAGAAAGCAATGACCACATTAATTGTGTTTCGTCTGTTCGCTTCGCAAGTAATTTATCATATATGAAAATTATTATATTCAGTGACTTCTCAAGCTATATTTAGTGCCAGTTTATCAGGAAGTGGCGATTTTGTTCTCTTTGACTCTTGGGATGGAAACGATGCTTATTCACAAATGTTTCATCTGAAAATCAAATTTGGCGCACAAGTTAAAAAAAACTGGCTAATGACACTACTTCTAATTTCTGAGCAAATGTTTAAAAAAAAAAAAAAAAACAAAGTGCTGAAAAATCAAATGCTTCAAATATGAAACAAATGCACACGATAAAATATATACAACAGCCACAGCGTTTTTAAGTGTCTAATCATGCATAAAGAATTATGAATGCCTAAAATGAATACCTGGTCCTCTATCCATGGGCACAGGGCCTCCTGGAGGGATCCCTATCTGAGGCTGCATCCCACCTGTAGAGGGAGAGACCGAAGGTAAACCGCTATGGCTGTGCACACTGATATACAGGCACCAAAGTAATCCTAGGACAACTGAGCTTACCAGCTGGTCCCATGGGTCCCTGTCCTGGCATTGGTCCGGGTACTCCACCCCCCATCTGTGGAGGCTGCATCATCTGAGGGGCTCCGTTCACATGCATACCTGGCTATGAGTCACAAGATGAACAGAAGATTACTCATTAGCACTGTGAATTTGGAGATGGGCTCGACTGACCATGAACCCAAATGAGACTCATGAAAATATCAACTGCGAGGAAATAACAATAGAAAAATTCAGTGCACCTCTGACAATGAGGCAAAGAATGACATTACATTACAAAATTAAGATCTGAAATGTTTTCTTCAGTTTTTACAACAAAATAACACAGTCAGACATTCTCACAAAGTGTAAGTGGACAGAAAACAATAGCATCTACATGTAAAGCAAAATTTAATTATAGAAGCAAAACTTTAAGTGCATTTCTTAGGTTTATTTTTCAATATGCCCATACATGTTGAAATATTAAGAACAATCTGTGAAAGATTGTGAATGTAAAAGCACAAAGTGACTAAAAGACCATTCAAATGCTTGAAGTCAGTAATATTTTTTTAAAGAAATTAACACTTTTATTTGATAAAGATGCATTAAACTGATCAAAAATGACAGTAAGGATATTTATAAGGTTACGAAAGATTGCCATTTCACATAAAATAAATGCCGGTATTTTGAACTTTCTATTCAAAGAATCATGAAAATAAAAATGTATCACAGTTTCCACAAATATATTAAGCAGCACAACTGTTTTCAACATTAATAATAAGAAGAAGAAATGTTTTTTGAACAGCAAATCAGCATATTAAAATTATTTTTGAAGGATCATGTGACACTAAAGACTGGAGTAATGATGCTGAAAATCCACATGAATAAATTGCATTTTAAATATATTAAACAGAAAAATAGTTATTTCAAATTGTAATAATATTTAAGCAAATAAAAATGCAGCCTTGGTGGAAAAAAAAGGGACTTCTTTCAAAAGCATTAAAAATAAGCTTTTGAACAGTTATGTATTAAAACAAACAAGTCCTACTATTTAACGCATCTCATGATACAAGCTTTCAGAAAAAGATAAAAGCTGTAATACTGACCATTGGCTGAGGCTGAGAGACAGGCACGTTGGGCTGAGGAAGGGGCTGGTTAGGTACCGGTACTGCTCCAGGCTGAGGACTTGGGTTTAGGGGCTGAACCACAGCCGGTCGGTGTAGCATTTTCTGTGAGAATAAGAGATGATTTTTCATTTGATCCTTATACGCCAGATAGCAAACAGCCGTGTAAAAACCACTGTCACAATGCTTGTTATTTGCAAGAATGCTTATATAGAGAAGGTTAATAAGATGTTCTCAGTTTTTTCCATTTATGTTCTAAGACACCTTCCATTGTACTATAAAATGCATTCCTTCAGAGGCATTTCATGATCTTACCAAAGCAATTTCAGGGTCCACAATCCTCATGACCACCTGAGCCTGCAGCAGTGCATAAGCGAGCTGAGGGTTCTGCAGGAGCATGTTCCTGGCCTCCTGTGGACTGTTCTGCACACATAGCTGTAAAAACAAGAACTGGATGATACATCTAACCAGTGTTAGGGGTAACACATTATTACAAGTAAAGGGGTTTTTTACTTTTATTAACTAATGTTAACACAATCAATAAACTTTGTAACAAATGTGACCCTGGACCACAAAATTAGTCATAAGGGTCCATTTTTCTGGAATCTGAGGGTGCAAAAAAAAATTTAATATTTAGAAAATCACCTTTAAAGTTGTCCAAATAAAGTTTTTAAAATGAAGTTTTGACATATTTACAGTAGGAATTTTACCAGATATCTTCATGGAACATGATCTTTACTTAACATCCTAATGATTTTTGACATAAAACAAAAATCAATCATTTTGACCCATCCAATGTATTTTTGGCTATTGCTACAAATATACCCCAGCGACTTAAGGCTGGTTTTGCGGTCCAGGGTCACATTTGTGTTTCAAAGATGAAACTCAAAAGACAAAATGAATCTGGAACAACATGAGGGTGGGTAAATGAAGACAGATTTTATTTTTGGGTAAACTGATCTTTCAAGTAACTTGTTTTCTTCAGGTATTTTGGACCCTTTGATCTGAAACTTCAGCCTTAAATTTAACATGCCACTTTTCTATACTCACCTTCATCTGTTTCATTAGCTCAAACATCTGCTCAGGAGGCAGACTGGCTACTGCCCTGCTGATAGACTCTGGAGCTTCTTCTGGCGTGCAGCCGTCTCCATAAGGGGACTCAATAATTGGAGCACCAGTGCCCAAACCTGTGGAAACAAGCATGCAGGTCAAACAAAACAGCCATTTCTAGTACACCAGATTTAGAAATCAAAAAGTCACCCAAACTCCCTTAAGAAAGAATAATACACTTCAAACCTCAAACTTACTTTTAAGCTCCTCTTTATTTTTCTCACTAGCAGCGTTGTCGACACGTAAAGCTCTGCCACTGAACTCTCGTCCATTGAGGTTGCGCATGGCACTGAGCGCTGTCTCCTGATCTTGGTACTCACAAAAGCCATATCCCTTCGGCTTACCTGTTTCTCTGTCATACACCAACCTGCAAGAAGTGTTTTTTCCCTTGATCAACAACAGGTTTCCTCTAAGTGAGCACAGCATGTTGTTTCAAGCATTATTGCGCATACCTAAAACTGACGACAAGCCCAACCTCTGAGAAGATGTCTTTCAGCTGCTCCTCTGTGGCCTCATATGGGATATTTCCCACTGTTATCAAAATACAAACAATAAGGGATGCATTTTTCAAACTGGTTTACTGTTGCAGCATCTGTTTTGAAGCTCATCACGTTGTTTTATTGGTGATATGCTACTTTTTTTTTTTACCACACACACACCAATGCATCAGTCCATCCATATCTGCAGTAGTTTTTACATCTAATGATTGTGTATACGTGAGCATGTATGCAAAATTTGCAAATAATAAGAATTCTAATAATAACTTAGTAGTCTAACAAATATAGACTCTAAAATAATGTGTTACATCTTATTCCAGAGTTTTACTTGTCACTAACAGTGAGTGGGGTTTACGTTAGCTTAGCAGCTAATGAAACTAATGAATAGTAAATACAAGAAACAAACAAACCCAGACTCTTCATACATACCGAAAACCGAGCGTAACGAGCGGTCCACGGCAGGGTCTCTGGCAGCTGCAGCTACCGCTGCAACTGCTGAATTCGCCATATATTCAATGATAAAGTTACAGCTAACACGATAAAAGACCAGCACAGACCGATGAGAAGCCAGAGACCGTGTACTAAAAATACAGATGGCGCTACACGACCGGCACGTTGATATTTCAAAATAAGAGTCCGAAGAAGCGTACCTCACTGTCAAAAGTTATATTATTACTATTAAATGCCAAACAGTATTTTATAGCATCATAAACAACAAACGAAAAAGGAGAAATATTCAAGACCAAAAAATGCAAAGTGCATAAAATTTAACATATTAACATTAATTCAATAATCCACACTTTTTCATCTTCCTTACTATTTATTATAGTTATAGTGTTTGTAGTATATGTATAGTAAGATGGTTAACCGTTGTATAGGTCTATAATTGCTTCTTATTCGTGCACTGTTGTATGTTTAAATTATGTTTAACTAGTATGTAGCACCGTGGTCCTGTGAGACACGACATCTCGTTCCACTATATGTCCACACATGTAGCAGAATGACAATAAAGCTCGACTTGACTTGACTTGACTTAATACGTGACCCTGGACCACAAAACCAGTCATAAGTGTCAATTTTATGACATATGACATATACAATACATATATTCTGAAAGCAGAATAAATAAGCTTTCCATTGATGAATGTTTTTTTTTTTTAGGATAGGACAATATTTGGCCGAGATACAACTATTTGAGAATTTTGAATCTGAGGGTGCATAAAAATCTAAATATTGAGAAAAACGCCTTTAAAGTTGTCCAAATGATGTTCTTAGCAATGCATATTACTAATAAAAAATTATGTTTAGATATTTTTATGGTAGGGAATTTACAAAATATCTTCATGGAACATGATCTTTACTTAATACGCTAATGTTTTTTGGCATAAAAGAAAAATCCATAATTTTGACCCATACAATGTATTTTTGGCTATTGCTACAAATATACCCGTGCTACTTAAGACTGGTTTTGTGGTCCAGGGTCACATATGTGAAGTCAAGTAATACTAATTTTTTCTTAAATTCTCTATTTCATACATTTTGGTGTCAGTGCAGTAAAATAACTTAAGATTTTATGTTAACATGTTAATGCAATGTTCAGTTTTTACTGGATAAAAACGAAATATATGGCTAACAGAGCAGTGTTTTTTCTCTTAGGTTTCTCTTAGGTTCTCGATGCAGAATTGCTGTAAACATGTTTCATAGCTTATACCAAGAACTTTTTTAAAGAAAATACAACAAGAGTAAATATATGAAGAGTGAGGATCACTACACAGTGTGCCAGTACAAATGTTTTATATCCACTGACAATTGTTTTGACAGCAAATTAAAAAATGTTCACAGTAAGAGCTCAGCAGTGCATGTAGGGGGCCCGACCTGAACATCAACCCAAATATCTCAGAGAAATTTTTCTCAACCCTGACGCCTTTAGCTTGCTCATTGGGGGTTGTGTGGAACAATTTTTCTTTTCTTTTTTTTTTCTATTGTCTGTAAATCTTCTTTAGAACAGTATGTATAAAGCTCTAGACAAGTAAACAATAAATTAAAATTATAATTAATTGAAAATTAAAATGCACATTAAAGTGCAGGATTTTTCTCCATGCAGATTAGGAAACACAATGTTTCACATGTTGCACTAGCCTGTTGCACTATCTTCATTTGTAGCTTTTTAGCTGCTTTTTATTAATTTATTTTAACATAATTTATTTTAACATATTATTTTAAATAATTAAAAATAAAAATAGTCTATGAATCTACTTATAATTTACAAATCTGGTCTATTTGTTGTGCAGTATACAAAACACAGATTTTCAAGGCTTGTTCAAAGCCATATGACTTCAGAAGACTTAGAATATGATGCATGAGTCAAACTCTTTTTATGATGTTTTCATGTTACTTTTGCGCCCTTTTCACATGTTGACAGCCCCTGGTCTTTATTCGCTTTCACTGTTTTGAAATTGCAGCATGAGCATTTCTCAAAAAATTCTGTATTTTGTTCCACAAAAGCACTGTGGAAAACGAGCACCCAAACTTCTAGTGAGCTTTGGAATCACTGGTTAAGAGGTACTGCTGTTTTTAAAGAACCAACATAAAAAAAAAAAAAAAAAAAAACTGACACTTAACTTTCTGTTAATATTGTTTGTGAAAAAAAAAGAAAAAAAGAATCTCACTGCATGCATTTAGTGTTGTGACCACATTTAGTGTTGTGACCACAGGATTTTGGCTTGTTCTTGCAGTATATTGTAAACTGATTTTAGCATTTGAGTGTGAACCACAAACAGTCAGTCAGTCCTTTGTTTGGTGAGTTCTGGTTAATCAGCAGAACCACGTTAGGTTATTTTATCTTATTACAGATATATTAATCAAGAACATGTTAATTGTTGTTTTGTTTGTTATTTACTAGCACTGTAAAACATGTAATATGTTCCTTCAGAACCTTGGACAGCTCCAATCCTGATATTAAAAAAAGAAAATGCAAAGACACGATAACCTATATTTAACAGCTTTCAGTAAATCTGTTTAGTGAGGACAAGCTCATCCCCTTTCTTGTCTATAAACCACAAATGAAAAGCAGAAATTGTTTATTGTTCAGCAATTATTTTGCTCATCATTACGGATAGTGGAAATTTGATACTACAGACAACTTTATTACAACATAGCAGTAATGCTTACAAATGTGGATTAAAGCGTTTTATTTCCCCAGAAGTGATATATTAGATTATTTTATGGTGTTCTAGCTTATTGTATTGGCATAAAAGAGGTCTGGAACAAAACATATTCTATCCACAATTTCCAGAAAACCTTAAAACATTTTTGTCGCCATTTGATTTACCTGGAAATTGTCATGGTATATATAAAAACTTCATATTTAGCCTATAAATGAATGCACATTCTAGCATACCAGGATGTCACAGTTTCAGTTCTAAAAATATAAAGGTATCAGTTTCATAATTGAGTTATGTCAATACTAAAACTGCTCAAAGGAAATTGCATTGAGAAAGTACAGTAATAAATGTAAGAGAACGTGCATATGCAATTAAATGCGCTCTTGATACACCACCGTTCATTTCCATTATTTATATTTTCATCCTTTTTAACCCCACTTTTCATTTTGTACTCATGGTATAGTCTATTTTATCAGTTTGTGCTTGGTAATCAACAAAATCTTGGCGCTGCAGCACCATGCTCTATAATGTGACCTATAAGTATAGCACTGGGCAATGATGAACGTTTCTAAAGTCTACGTTAATTGGTGACTGAATTTGTAGGAACAGCAGTCGAGCAGAAATATGTGATGCTTGGTCAGCATTACAGTTAACAGTAGGGGTCGCACAAACACTATATTTGACTTCACGCTAGCACGCCGCTAGTATGTTGCTTGTCACCGTCATTAACCAAATGATTTTATTTACAGTTTAGCTAGTAACGTTGCAACTGCCTCGTTTTTTTACCAAGTGATACAATTATATGGTTTATTTTGGCTAAAGTACTCAGAATTCCGCCAGGCGTGTTCATATATGTGCATAGGAACAGCGTCATAAACACAGAATACGTACATTGTTGATTGAAACCAGTTCACCAGGAAACACCACGATCCTTAAGGTGCCACGACGTCGTTGCGAACACCAAATGTCTACAACTTTAACATGAAAAACCATTGGTTCCACTGGGGCTCGAACCCAGGACCTTCTGCGTGTAAAGCAGACGTGATAACCACTACACTATGGAACCGCTTGTTTCACCCAGCGAGTTTAAACAATACAAAGCATACCGATCGCCGGTTTCATTTGACCGATGGATTAGACCGCGACCTCGAATTTAACAAAGCATAAGAGTCTTTGTTTGACCGTGTTGTTGAGATTGGCTCTGTTTTCTTATCATTTAACATTTGGTCACTTGCTATCGTTTGTTACTTGCTTGTGCATCTCAGTTCAGACATTCAGCGGGGTCAGAACGCCATGCGTTCACAATGTGCATGGGGACCAAAATCATCCTGACCGAAGTCAAAGACAACTTTGTTGTGTAAATTTCACTGAATTGTAAATGTTTCTTCTCTCACTTAATAATATTTTTAATCAACGTACACGACGCTCAATCCACCAATTTAAACCAAAAAAAAAAAAAAAAAAAAAAAACAGATCTGAAGGCCATTGTGTGAAATTAAATAAATAAAACACTGGATACATTGTTAGGCCTGTGGTTGCTGATCTATTAGTCAATCAGTAAATCTATCTGTCTATCTATCTATCTATCTGGATTAATAAGTAAGTGAAAATATCAGCTGACATCAAACTATTCAGATATTCTCAGATGATTTGTTCTATGACATTGTGGGGTTAATATGCAAACAGCTCAATATATTCTCTTCATTACATTGCTTTGGGCAAAATGGGTGCATAAAGCTTGATGCACTTTTTAATTAAAATCACATCACTGTTTCTCATTTTACCATAAGCATTATTCCTGTGAAAGCTTACACTTCTGTTATTCTGGCGCCTCTGTGTCAAACAGTTTATGTTTGAAGAGTTTGACAAGGGATGTAACTGTATTGTCCAGGTTATTGTAAAAAAAAAATATATATATATATCGTACATAAAGTAGTGAGGCATTGGGGGTACTGCATAAAGATTGCATAAAGTGAAGAAACAGCGAAGAACTGTAAAAGACAGTTACTCAATCCTGGCAATTTCTTTAGTTTACACCCCTAGTGTTTCAATTCTTTAACGCCTCTGAATTTCTGAAAGATAAGCAATTACCGTGCTACCACAGGCCCATGTGATGTGAAGTTTTCTCCTTGGTTTCACTCTCCTTAAGACCCTACTCTCTGATGTTATAGCACAGGCAAAAAGCTAAGATAATGCAGTCTAAAATGCACACACACACACACACACACACACACACACAAAAATTGACGATTAGTCACTAATTGCTTTTTTCCCCTGGAACTTAAGTCTGTGCCATTGTTAGTTATAAATAAATAACTATTGCACTATTTAATTGCTACTGTGGTTTATATCAGTACAAGAACCTCTTCAACATAGCAGGTACAGTTCCAATGAAAACAAGTCTTGCTGCAGATGTAAAATGTAATATCCAAATAAAGAGAAAATACACTGTAAATAAGAGAAATAAACCTGCAATTACAAAATGAATGAATAGTGTATATAAAACATTGCAACAAGGTACCACAACAACATTAAAGCTGCAGTAAAGTGTTCTGTTCTGCCATGAACAGATTTCTTCATTTATTTCACCTTACAGTCAAATAAGAATTAGTCAGACAGTGGGTGCAGAACACTATAGTTCATTTATGTAAATGAGGATAGCAAAATAAAGTAAGCTGTGACATGTTATACCCAAAAATTCTTCATACAGTGGACTACCAGTAAAACTGATAAAAAAAATTTTGACCAAAACTGATTCAGACACTATTATTTTTTCTTTAATTCCTAATGTGACCTTTTTACACCACAGACTAAACAAAATTAAGCATTGCTTGGTAGTTGGTCAACAAAGTATTAATAGTTGTGTAAATATTGTCTGATGCCTGAATTTTGTGGCTGATTGCTGATTCATCTGACATTATCAAAATGAATTTGTTCTGACACAGTTTAACTCTGAATTCTTGTCATATTGTATTACAGTTTTCTAAACTATAGCGAATAAACTGTGATAATCTGACAAATGTTGAAGGTGTCTGAATAAATTTTGGTTTAACTGCATATATGTTTTATCTAGCTCAGCTGGAGGGCCCCGGCGGTCCGGGCCCTGCTGACCCAGTCCATAATCTACAGCATCCGCTGTTGAAAAAAACCACAATGCAGTTCTTTACATGAGCATTTCACGTTCAGATTTGTAAGGAAAACAAAAACAAACAAAGGAACCACATATGCAAGTCTTTTATCAGTGAAATATTTTATGAGAGAAATAATGGTTGCACATTAAAATCGTAGAAATTAGTCCCCCCAATAATCTTGTTTAACCTAATAGCTAAGTCTGTTTACCTGTCTACACGAGCACTGACCATAGATAGGACTTCGGAGGAAGCCAGGGGAGCGTAGCTCGTAACCAGTGCACCCGGCTACGGAGCCTGGTCACCTGTGGGAACGCAGCCGGCTTTAGGACCCAGCGTGCGCGATTTTCCTCTCCAGCTGCTGCGGCGATGAGGGAAGATCGCGGGGAGAAACCCAAAATTCACAGTGTTAAATCCTCCACTGAATCATACTATCGGACGGTAACGAAAACAACAGGCAGAGGCACTTCCCCTTGCGTTTGGATGAATACGTCAAGTTCAGAGGCGTAGGAAAACAGTTTGGGGCCGTTAAGGTAAGGCGGCGCGATTCCATGCGATTAATAACAAAGGCGCTATACTGGCGAGCGAGGGGGCATTAAAGGGGGCATTGCACAACGCAATGGAGGGCGACAGTCAACTCTCTAAACTTTGCACTTGTACATGAGTGCATCAAAGTCCTAACATCCTGTCATGACGAGATCTAACTATCCGAAACGGTTGGATGGATTGATACAGTGCAAAGACAACATGCGGCAACATTTGAAAATATATAGATAATGTTGTGTCCTAAACTGACCGCACGCGATCGCGAGAGCCAATGTCATTATGTGCGTGAAGGCCTACGAAAGTGATGCATCGCGCAAATGCGCGTTAATTCACGGTGCAATAAGTTTGGATCTCTTTTGCATCCCCTCAACCTGCCCACTTCATGTGCTCTCTCTCCCAACCTTGCGACAGTCATGCAGTAGAGCATGTACCGGTCAGACACCCCAGTTTGCACTGTTGCACGGCCTTTCTGTTGTCATTTCCCGTGCAAGTTCTTTTTAATTTTGTTTTGAAACTAAGTTGTAAATGTTGCCCAAGCGATGACGCTCATTTGCAGTCACGTCAGGCCTGTTTAAAGCAGCTAATCGTGGCTGGAAATTGAGACTGATCAAGTAAAACTTTTCAGTGTCTCTCAATAGGCCTTTCCTTACTGTTAATGTGGCAGGTTTCATAGATAGATAGATAGATCGATAGATGGGTGCATTCACGTGTAGATGAGCAAGTGTGGCACGTTCGTCTTGTTTACAATATTTTAGCTTTTAATAATGCAATTAGTCCTCGTTGCAGTGACTGCGCCTGTCTGATATAATTGTCTTACTCATATGTTGCAGTCACAATACCCTGTATTTTTACGGCAACATCAGCGTTAGAACCTCAAGAAGACGTGATGCTCTCAGCGCAGTCTATGGGGTCAGTTTGCATCGGAGCAGATATGACAAAAATAGGTCATCGGCTCAAAATGTTAAAATTCACATCTGTTTGCGTAGATGTGTTTCAGCAGGAGTAATACGCGAAATTTATGTGATATTAGCCTACATTATTGTCCGATGATGATGCAGAGTCATCTCTGCATTTTTCTGTCGAAATAAAAGCCTGTTTATTCTTATGCTAATCATCAAACGTATGAGCGTCCCCTAATTGAACAGAACTTTACAGGATTATAGGCTGTATTACATACGCAGTCATTCAATCATAATGTCATGGTCTGGCGTATCTCCGGTGCCGAATGCATTCAAATGGCAGCTTGAGGTAACTTTGCGAGTCAATGTGTAATCTTGTGCTGCTCAGTAAGGCTTCGTCTGAAGAAATTACTGAGACTGAGACAGGGACAATGATTTAGTCTTGGGATATTCATTACAATACATTGGTTTCTGAATATTATGTCTGCTTTAGCTACAGGAAAAAAATAAGGATTCAACAGAAAAAAGTTGGACTACAAGTGATGCATATTGTAAGTCAGTTTCATCATCTGACTGACTGTGGTGCTCCGAGAGATGCTTCAGCCTGTTGGAAAGATGTTATTGTTTTGTTTGGTGGGATATAAATTCATATTGTGGAATACTGTCTGGTGTCACAGCTTCATGATGTTGGTGCACATATTTGTAAATATATTGTGTACATTGTAAGTAAGATTGTGTGGCTACCACAATGTTGAATAAAGAGAAAAAGACTGTTAGGATGTAATAAAGAGTGTTTGGCTGACAGGTTGAATCACACTGTGTAGCTTACAATGCACAGTGTCTGAGGCTGAAAAGTATGGGTTGCTTGTTAAATCCAAGATCAAAGAAGCCAGCGAATGGCTACTGGACAGCTGATGGACCTGATTTAGCTATCATCATGCCCATTGTCTTGTCTTGATACAAGGAAGATAACCCCAGATTACTGCTGAAAAAGTGACTGATTATTTTGAGATAAGCACGGCAGGCAGAAATAAAAATCTCTTAAATTGACCTAATTTTGAAATATGACAAGAACAGACTTTATAGATCCACAGAGGAATAATGTTTGTATTATTTAGTTATCATCAGATACTTAGAGCCTGTGTTTTTAATTAAAATGAAAACTGATATGATCAGCTTTCTTGTTTTCGCTATTCATAAAGCATGGATTTTTAAAGAATAGCGTAATAATTAGAATTTTATTCTATTTGAATGTCAAAAACAGATTGAAAGCCAGGCCATTTTAATGTCCATTTTTATGTCAAGGTGATTCTTTTATTGTCTCCAGGTCTTTTTTTGCATGAAATAATCAAACTTTTCTCTGTTTATTCATATAACAAGCGACACGATTTAGCCTTCAAATGAGGGAGATTGCTAAACTCAGTGGATTCATAGATGTTTCAGGAAAAATAACAATAGCATTTGCTCAACATCTTCTGAAGAGTAACCTAGTAACAGTCCAGCACTGTTGAAGCTCCAGAGATATTTTGCAACAGCTGATGCTAGTTGTCACCTGACAAGAAAACTTAAAGTTGAAGGTCAGTGGTGGGCTTTTTGATAAGTCAGAGAGGGTAAATCCACCTGAGGATCCAAAAATCTTTTAAGCGTTATTCCCGTTCACCCAGTAGACTTGGCTACGTGATATTTTTTAAATTCAACTTAGTATGTGTTAAAGATTTTGTATTATGCACAATGTGTTAACAAAAAAGTCAAGGCTTCTCAAATTAAGAATCTGTTTAATTTAGATTGAATATATGTATATAAATATTTCAAGCCATCAGTGTGCACCTAGTGAGGATCTTCATGTGCATCTACTATTGGTGATCGATCCTCGGGTATCCTGTAGCGGACGTCGGTCTCGTGGCTCTATTGAAATAGTTCGAGCACGAGCAGGGTTTTATTTAATTCCGCTGCAATGTTTGTCTCAACTCTTTTTGTGCCGGCCCACGTGTGCGAATTTGAAAGCGACATAATGCAAACATGCACGTGTTACTCGGCGACCCTGGCGTGTCGGGTCCGAGAGCAACGGTTTAATTGAGATAGAGGGTGTATTTTCACTTTGTTACTCGGGTAGGGTTTGCAGTTTAGCGCACCGTTGCGATCCCCTTTCCCCTTGAGCGGCTGGATTCTCGCGGTGCATGCTGGGATCTGCAGTCCTCGCTCCTCCCTTCTCAGGGCGAACGCGGTCAGGGCGTGGATGTCGGCGCACTACAACTCCCACACGAGCTCGGCTCCATCTGCCCCTCTCTCTCTCCCACCAGACCAGAGACAGAAAGATACGGTACGAACCCCCCCGGACTTTCAGAACCGAAAATCGTCGAGATTAGTGAACTGCGAGCGACAAGAACGGAAGAGCGGATTAAAGCCGTTATCTTGATGCGCGAACATCTTCCAAATGTCGGTCAAACGGGTTGGTGCACGTTTGTACAATCTGACATCGTTATTTGGCTCGCTAATTGCCTTTTGGAATTATTCGGGGCTGTGCAGACGAAGGAGTCGGTTCTGGGGCTGTGGCATGTCATAACAGTTGGATTGTTGGAGCTGCTCCGCTATGGACACATTTCGTGTCGTACGGTGGCAGAGTAGTTAGAGGGGAGACTTCGCTGCGCAGGGATCTGAAAATCGCTCCTTCAGTTTCGTACACCTTGCTCCGTACGAAATAACGCTCTCCCCGCGTGTCACGCAGCACAAGTGACGATCATAATAAGGAGCGTACGGGAAACTCGGCGACCCTATTAGTTTCCAAACACTCCTCGAGGGCAGTGTGGAGAAAGAGAGACAGCCAAAGTACGATGTTTGCTCGCGAACGGCATATCATCCAACCTAAATGTGCGTGTGACATTTCTCTGCCCGTGTATTTTGTCTCGACTTCTAATTCAGACGTCATAGCTCGCTTCGCGCTTAGCGAAAAACCAACGGTCACTTCATAGTTTGACAGGATTCGGCCAGTACGAACGCGTCGGTTAGTTTGACTACATTGTGGCCACACGGACCGTGTAGGCTTTCGCTTCTTTCTCCGAGAGAAAACGTCTATTTCGGCTAATCCCCGATCGCGGGACCTACATTTGGCTGTTTTTGTGTGTGAACATCGCCGATATTTATCACGGACTCCCATTTCGGCACGCAAGGCGTTTCGTGTCACCTGAGAGTCTCTCTTGTATTGTGTGATACGGTTTTTTAGTAGCTCCAGCTCGAACGAGCGAGTGGGTTGGTCAGAGAAACAAACATTTTGCTCTGTTCTAGGACGATGCCCTGTCCTAATATTAAGCTTGCTGTGGATACGTGACATTGGCTGGTCATCGACTGCTTTTCTGCATCATCCTTTGTGCATATATGAGCTCCGGGCTGCGGACTGACCGGGAGACCGCGAGTGTGCTGAGCTCCAGTCTAGAGAGAGGAGAGAGACGATGCTTATTTCCTCGTCTCCGTCTATCATTGCGCTGCTGGTAACCCCATTCAAAAGAACTAGGGCTGAAGAAAAACACGGGCTCCCACTCCCACCGATCCTGCGTTTTCAATAATTGAGATGCCTCAAGATGAAAAACGTCTGCACGAAAATGATCGGGTCTATCTTTAGCAGCAGATAGAATCACGCATATAACACATCATAAACTTTCCAATCATCAGACTTTCGCTAAAGGCCTATACGGCTCGGTTATGCTAAACAGGTACTTTAACTGTACCGACATCTCATTTGAAGTCAGAAAGATAAGCAGTTCGTATTTTAAGACAGCTGTCACCTGTATCGACAACGTGGAGCTGCTGCGCTCACCTGCATTCTGATGCGAAGCAAGTTTACGGTGTTTATGTTGTTTGCGTTTGAGGTGTTTACATTTGCTTAATTGCGATGGTTATGTATGCAGTTTGATTTTCTGAAGTAATATCTGCCCTTAATCATGTCATTCGTTTTAAATTATAAACAACCTCGAGAGACACCGGGGTGATTTCGTATCGAATGCAACAATGTGCAACTTCAGATCTTTCGGTTTGATTTTGTATTCAGGTTTCCACTAACATAAAAATAAAAAAAAAGAATTTTATTTGATATTTCCAGCTCTATGGCAGGACATTTCTGTAGTGAGTTCAAGTTGTTCTGTTTTATGCTGTGCTCTAAAATATTACCTATCTGTGACCCTGGAACACAAAACCAGTCACAAGAATCAATTTTTTTTAAAAAAATGAGATTTATACATCATCTAAAAGCTGAATGAAAAAAAAGCTTTCCATTGATGTATGGCTTGTTAGGATAGGACTATATTTGGCCGAAATATTACAACTATTTGAAAATATGGAATCTGAGGTAGCAAAAAAATCAAAACATTGAAAAAATCGCCTTTAAAGTTGTCCAAATGAAGGTCTTAGCAATGCAAATTAAGTTTTGATATATGTATGGTAGGGAATTTACAAAATGTCTTCATGGAACATGATCTTTACTTAATATCTTAATGATTTTAGGCAGAATAGAAAAATCGATCATTTTGACCCATACTATGTATTGTTGGCTATTGCTACAAATATACCTGTGCTACTTATGACTGGTTTTCACATGTATGTAGTAAAGCCAGAACTGACCATCATATTGTACCAAAATAATTACGATCATTTAAATCTATCAATTTGAAAAGCTATTATCTGACATAGAAATAGAAACCTACCACCACAGTCTTTAAAAACTTTATTTGCTAATTATGCATGACTGGAAAGGTCATGGAAATTAATTTGTCAGAAAGTGTGAAAACCCCATATATTGATTTAATCTGTTGGTCTCTGATAGGAGTTTTGCAAGGCCTGACACACGGCGCTATTGGAATTAGATTAAATCACAGCTTGACCACCTCATTATAAGCAAACAGTTTAGTAATACACACTCTGTGACTGTGGACATGAGATGCTTCGCCTTTATCTAATGTCTGTAAGAGTAAAGCGCCCGTGTTAGAAACAGCATCACATTAATGGTTGCTCTGTTTTCTTCTGCGCTGTTGATGTTGTCTTGATCTGCTGTAGTTTGTCCCACTGAGGTAATGAGGCAGTAAAACCAGCATCAACTTTTGCATAGCCTTGCATCCTTTATCCTCAACCCTTGGAATTTGTGGCCTTGACCGTTCACCTCCATTGCACTGTGTGAGGTTTTGGGATGTGGTCATTATTGTGTGCTCTGCTTCTTTAAAAAGGGGGGGAATTAGAGTATGCAGACTTTGACCACCCCGTCGTCACATGCAATGTGGGTTAAGAGGATGTTGTCGCAGTGAAAACTGTCCCTTCAGCTGAGGTTTTTGCTCGTCTGAGTTTTCAGTGTTTGGGCACTATCTTGGATACTCGAAATTGACTCACAAACTCAGAGAGATACGGGTCAAACTCAGCGTTTTCACAGTTTCGTCTCTCCTGCAGGAGAAGATGACAGCATGCGTTTGCAAACGTATAATTAAAAATGTAAATCGCTGGAATATGGAGCAGGAGATCATTGTATTCTTTTAAAATCTGTTATTTAAATCTGAACACTGTAAGTGTAATATCCATTCCTACTCAAGCTGCGGTCTGAAGGAAATTGTGACATGTTGACTAAGGAAACCTCTGTTACTCACAGGAAGTTTCCAGCCTGTCTCATATCACTGAATGTAGCGAGAGAGTGATGTTGTGGCCTCATGGTTAGAGTGGCAATTTTGTCAGATTACAGGCAAAAAGACATAAAACATGCAAACATTCTCATCGATCATAATTAAAGCTCATCCATGTCAATCTTTTGTTAAAATTCGAGAAGTTTTGACATTTTGTGTCGTGTCGGTTGGATTCTTTTTCTGGCAAATGGGAAGTATTTTTGAAAAACTTGGTGACTAGAAATATTTCATATCACTCAAAATAATTTGGAAGTTCTTGAAGTAAAAGTGGTACATGTAGTTCTGCGCTACTAATAGGGATTATCAGTTTTAAGAATGTCAGGTGAATGTATAACCAACTGAATAATTTTTAATAAATGCGCTAACAAGATTTCAATTGCCTCTTAGTTCAAATGCCTCTTTGTGATGTGTAATGTAGACGGCGATCTATATTTTACATTTGATTCAGTTAATAAGGTCTGAGTTGACCTTGGCTGAACTACACATTTATCTTCTGCGATCAATTATAAGTATGTTAAAGAAAAAATAATTGAGTGAAAATGAGTGAAAAAGCAACATGTCATGAAGAAACAGAACAAACTGTGGCAACTTCTCCAAGATGCTTCAAGAAACCTACCTGCAAAGCTACAGTACTGTTAAAAGTTTTAAGCATGTGTGTAAAAATCCTGTAAAATGAGGATGCTGTAAAAAAATAATGGCATAAATAGATTTTCTTTATCAATTAACTTCTGTTAACTAAATTAAATCAACATTTGGTGTGACCATCCTTTGCATATAAAGCAGCTTTTGCTTTAGGTGCAATTGCGGATAGTTTTTTAGGTAGCTTTGCAGGTATATCTCTTGAAGCATCTTGGAGACATTGCCACAGTTCTTCTGGATTTAGTCTGTCTCAGTTTGTTCTGTTTCAGACAGACTAGATGAGATCAGATCTTTGTGTGGAGCACTTGCTGCTGTCAGACTCCTTGTGCAAACAAAAATTTTATTGGATTATTGCAATTAATAGCAAAATGAATGTTTTGACATGTAAACTGATATTTCCTACAGACATACTACAGCAAAAGAAAGAAATAACTCACATAGAACCATTTTTTTAGCTGGTGAAAATACTAGTGTTCTAATAATTTTGGCCACCAGTGTCTATTGTTCTGTTTACTGAAAATGTAAGGCTTTTAAACATTTAAAACTTCATTTTAATGTTCTAAGCTAAGACTTTTTGTTTGAAATAATTCTATATGCTCAATTAGTGCAATTTCTAAGCTGCAAATTATCTATTTCTACTACAGAACTGTACACTACCCAGAGGAGAATCCCATAAAAAGTCACTTGTCCACACACACTGAGTAATGTGTTGAGAAAACGCCTATGCAGGTAACATATATTTCATTGTTATAGTCCCTTCTTGATCTTGTTCAAAACTTAACTCCCTGTTTTTCTGATCAGGTGGATCCCTCACCAATGAATGTAGGGGATGGAGGGACGGTGAGTAGAGAGAGCAGTGCCCCTACCCAGGTGTCTGAGAGCATGGTGGGGAATCCACAGCAGACACTGCCTCTTGAACTTAGAGGTGACATACCTCAAAGTCAGCAGAACAAGCTGAGGGCGACCACAGACTGCAAAACGCCCGACGTCTGCTCAGAAGCCAGCAATTCAAATCATTGTCCCCCGGTTCCCCCCTCCCAACCTCACAGCAACGTGTTCAGCACTGATCCCGTGAGCACAGCGTTGCCTGATCGGACTGAGGTTTCCAAAAGCAAGATTGACGGTGCTGGCATCTACTCCACTCACCAGTGGCCTTGTGGTAAAAAGGTCACCACAGAGGACCCTGTGAACTCTGTTCACTCTAGTATAAACCTAAACAAGAAGACTAACGCACCAGCACCAGCCCAACCTGTGATAAGCGTTCCTTTGGGGTTCCAGTGCTCCACGCTGTTTAAACCCGGCCAGCCTGTTGCTTTCCTCCCCCCCTCCAATTTTTCTTCTCCACTCTGTAAGATCACATTGCCACCAGGGTTAGGTCAGATTGCAGCACTGAGAGAAGCCACTGCTAGCCAGTTTCAAAAGGACTGCACGGCGCAAAGCTCTTGTTCGAGTGCGACACCCATGCTCAAAACATACCCGTATCACTTTTCCGTGGGGAGAGGACCTGCTGCTGAGAAGAAGCCTCAGTCTTCAGGATCCAAAGTCAGGTGTGACTCTTTGTCCAAGGGCTTTCAAGGTGGAGCTGAGCATAAAGCCACAATGTCTTCTGTAGCAGCCCCAGCTCTGGCCCTTCCAGTACAGCAAGCCACGCAGGGCTCGGCTCCACCAACCCGTTACACCATCTCTCCCACTGCTGCCATCTGCTGCAGCCCGACTCTGGCGAATATCAACACTCAAAGTCGGCTGCTTAGCCTTGTAGAAAAAGGTTCGACTTACAGAGGTCCTGAAAAAACCTCATTGGCGTATCTGAAACCAAAAACTCTGTCCACTCCAGAGGAGCACAATGTTTCCTGCCCCGTTGAGTCGAGGGACGTGCCCCTTGATCTGTCTGCAAAGTCCAAGCGACAAAAAAGCATTAAAGACGCTCAGAATAGCCCATTGATGGCCACGGAACATCATCCTGCTGAGTCTCATCCGAAAAATGTTGGTGGTTCAAAAAAGGTTCATTCTGCTTCCTTTGGATCGTCCAGTACGTATGACACCCAAAGAAATGGCGCAACCCAGAAATCATCTTCAAAACTAACTAATCACCATGCTTTGGAACCCAACGCATCCTGGGCCAAAGGCTCATCTCCTGGTTCCTTGAATAATCTCCCGGGTACATATGTAGGAGTGGCAAGCCCCATTCTGGCATCTACTTTACGTAGCAAAGATGGAAAAAGTGCTGCTTTTGTTGAAGACCTTCAGGCATTTGCCAAACAGGAAACCATCTCCATCATTGACCAAGGAGAGCAGCCGGTGTGTAGAGAGAGGAAAGCGCCATTTGCTGTTAAAGGTGCCCAGCATAGTAAAGGCGGAAAGCTCTCGACAGGTACTCAGCAAGGTTTTTTATCCACCCAATTATGTGCTACAGCAAATTCACAGCCCCACCAGAAATCTGTTGGTGGGAAGGGAGGTACCCTGTTTACACCTCCAGTTAAATCCTTGTGGAAACCACCTTGTGTTCTTTCCCAAGGAACATCCTTGCAGAAGAGACCAAGTTTGACTCAAGCCTCAAAGACGAAGAGCACGCTCGGTTGTGAAAGAGCCCTGTTCCATAATTCCCACTTAAGCCCAACTAAAGTAGAGGATGAAAAGTGGGAGAAGGCCAAATCCCCCCTGTCTAACCTAGAGTCGATAGTGAAACAGAAAACTCTTGAGACCACTGCGCTTACAGGTGAGAACTACTGTAATGTGTCTTCTGTGGGATCCAAGAGGCCTGAGGTAGCCAGCGTGCAGAACAGGTGTCAGGAGTCCACATTGCAGCAGACCCTTATTGCTGGTTCTCCTCCGTTCAGAGCTATAGAAGGACAGGTCATCAAATCAGACAGAACTTCTCCACAAACGGACACCATAGCAGCTCTAAGCAGACCGGAGATCACAACCGTTCCTGTGCCCAAGGATAAGGCACGAGAGAAGCAGGCAAAACAGACAGAAAATCAAGCATCTGATGGTAGACAAAAAATGAAATCTAGTACCCCTAGTAAAAGGAGTGCTCCCAGTGTTAAAGGAGAATGGAAGGAAAGGAAATTGGCTCAACAGTTAGAGGATGAGCCGGCGAGAGAGGAGAAAGCATCAGAGAGGAAGCTTTCTTCTCATGTTAAGGTAGAAGGGATAGCCTTATCCCTTCTCCAGAGCCAGACAATGGAAGCAGAAGGAGAGGCAAAAATGAATGGAGCCAAAGAGGAGATACCTTCCAAAGGAAAAGTATCCACCACCAAACAGAAGAGCCTGAAAAAGCCTGCCAAGGAGAAGACACCTTCTGAAGTGCAAAAAAAGACTGTGACAGTAACGAAGAAGCAAAAAGATAAAGACAGTCTATCAGTCAAGCAGGGGCCTTCTCATAAAAAGGTAAGCTTTAATTAATCTAGACATTTGTGGTTCTTTTTTGTTATGGCCTTTGTAATAGATCTGCATCAATAGCATAAGCCATGACTGATTACATTAAAATTTTCCTTAATTCAGTCTAACGGCGGGAGTATCTGACCAAAATCTGATATCACAGCATGAGTGATGAGACAAAGAAAAAAAAAAGGTTTAAGACCATGTGATAATGTTTGCACAATCCAGTCAATTGAATACTTGAAAAACAAAAGGTAAATTATTTCACTTGAATATTTTTTCTTTTATTTGGTACTATTAGACCAATTAGGTATTAGTTCGCAAACGTCAAAAAACGTCACGATGTTTTTTTGTGGGCGGAGCCTATCTGGTGGCAGAAATGGACAGTTTTTAAGTAGCAGTCTATGGAAGCCATGGAATAAAAAGATAAAAAAGGTAGATTTTAGTTTATATTTAAAACTTCTGACCTTGTTCTTGCAATTCCAAGATTATATCTCACAATTGACCCTTCACAAAAACCAGTTACTGTTGCTGTGTCTGAAAAACAATGCTGCTCTCACACTGCACATCATGTTCTCACATGGTGAAAAAAATACACCAAGAGACAAGACAGAGCAGGTTACTTCTGTTATGAAACAAGGTCTCAGCTTTAAAATGTTGTAATTTTTTTAAGAAATTCAAACAATAAATACCATTTTGTGGCTCTTTAATGCGTCGTGACAGATCACTGTATTGCCTTATTAGATCAATCAACACATGAACTGATTGTTTTTTCTTCTTTACTTAAAGGCCTAAAAACATGAATGAACATAACGTATTTCAACCACAGAAAATTGTCAATACACACAATTTTTAAAGTTTAAGTCCACCGAAGTTAAGGGTCAATTCTGTTAAAAAAAAAAACTCTCATTCTCTCTTTTCCCTTTAGCTCAGAGTCATGAGTTTGTATCCCACATTTCTGGCTTTTTTTTTCTCAGAATTGACAAACTCCCTATTGTTTAGTTAACCCTTTAACTGTCACCGTCCACTCTGTGGGATGCCCAAGTTTACTTTACCATATTACAAATAAATCCTAATCTAATCATGACAAACTATACATCATTGGAAAGATCTAAGACTCCTAAATAGACATTTTAACATATTTTTGTGTTACAAATTATGTAGGAAAAGTAATAGATTAATATATGTCAAGAGTGCAACTTAAAAAAAAATCTATATCATAACATAAGTTCTGACCTTTGTCACAAGAGTTTCTTCATTGCCTTTTTCCCTATCACGTTTTAGAAATCATAAGAAATTATATATCCGTTCAAAACTTAAAATCTCAAAATTCATCCTTTGAAAGGCATTTTAAAATCAGACATTGCATTACCACGGAAAATATACATCAAAATCATATTACAAAATGTTTTCATTCATGAATTATAAAAATGTAAGTCTGAATAGTGAATTTTTGTTTGTGTTCAAAAATGGGAGTGACAGTTAAAGGGTTAAATCAAGTTATAAAGTCAGAACTAGGAAATATAAACTTGCATTTGCAAGAAAAAAGAATTGTGATTTAAAATAGGTAAATGTAATGTAAAATGTTATAGGTTTAAATAGTACTGCATGCTGTAACTGTAGGGCTAATACAGTATGTCCCCTATGAACAGCATATGTGAATATTATGTAGACTTATGGTGTAAATCAAATTTATGCTTTAAAAGTAGAGTAATCATAGCAGGTTTCATTCATTAGTCTGTCCATTTAAATGTCTGCGTCTTGATGATGGTATTCTATAAAAATGATTTGCATTCTGATTCTGACATCCAAACACACAACAATATACTTTTTCTGCTGCAAGTGACATAACTGTGAAATCTACTCCAAATTGGTCTATAAGTAAGAAATGGATTTACAAATAAATAACATTTGAATTTAGTTTGAGTCATATTCAGATATTCTGTATGTATCATCATGATGCTCAGCCTTCATGCAGTCTGTTGTCAAGATACCTGTAAACCAGAGATGTCCAAAACAAGGCCTACTGGTCAGATTTAACCCTTGACCTTTGGCATGCCATGTCATATCTGCAACGTAGAGAATATAAATTAATTAGATTTTTATAAAAAGTAAATGGTAATATGATATACATTTATTTTTTGTCCATGTCAGTTACAGACCCTCAATTTGGCCACCTTTGCTTTAATGCACTATTCAGAATAAGTTAGCCTGTATTGACAGAATCTTGTTCAGACCACATTTGGTCATTTTGATTTGTGGACAAGACGTTATTAGAGGATTTTAAAGCAGAAATTGGAAGCTTGTTGTTTTGTTAATTACAAGAGTTTATATTATTCTGAGCTGACTAAATTATCCTTTTAGTGCTTGTGTAGTTATTCTGGTTATGAGTTTCCAATCTAATTCCTTTGGGTGTTGTTTTTTTATCTTTGTAAACAGGTATATGGTCATAAGTGCTAATTAAAATACACTAGTTTAGTGTTAACATGATGTTTAAGTCTTGTGGTTATACTTTGTTTGAAACTGTGTTTTGAGCTACATAAGAGAATATTTTTTGCTCAAATTCTGGAGGGAAATTAAAATAGTTCACATGCGATTATTGCGGGAGTAGCCTAGTGACGTGCGTTCTTCTGTGCAAATGAGCTGCGTGAGTCTAAGCCCTGTGAAAGCGCTTGGTGAGAGATGATGGCATTACCACTACGAGCTAGTGATGGGTTTAAAGACAATTAGATTTTCCTGTGAAATTTTTGCTTTGACTAGCCATTCATCTAAATTATAATATGCATGTTATTGAAAGACAAAATGCTCTGTTATAATTTTGTTTAACACATTATGTTGTACTTCATCAGAAGAAAGATGCATTGCCTGGAGTGGGAAAAAGTGTGCTGAAAGATGGAATGAGCCCACCCTCTAAAGTAGGGGGAAAGACTCGCAAAGGGAAAAACTATCCAGCTAATTTGGAGCACTCCGACTCACACAAAATAGGTACTGACCCAACTCATAGTTTAAATAATAGTTTGGTCGTTCCATAACTTTCTTCTATATTAAAAGAAAATGATATTTTCATGCAGCGTGTCCACCAAAGCGTTTTTCCCTGCGGGTAGCGTATTTTTTCAGTTGTTCTCAATGGGAACGCTGCGTTTTTGAAAATGCCAGGAGCATGCCGAGTGCTAAGCGTCTTTTTTCGTGCTGAATGCAGAGCATTCAGGGTTTTTTTTTCTCGGCACAGAAAGATGGAGAATGTTCAATTTTGGGTAAAATGCTGCGTTTAGCGCTGTCACTTTCTAACCAATTGGAACGGAGGATGGGTGGGACTACCAACCACCCTGCTTGTACAATGATTGAAAAACAATAGAGAAGTTAATATTGCTTGTCTCTGAGTATTTATGTCTTTACCAGATGGAATTGCTGGACTACCATAATATTGTTATAAAAAAAAATAATGCTTGGAAAAACATTTTAATCGCGATGCGTTTGACATTAATTCAGCGGATATTCCATGGCAACCACAACATCTCAAACACTGTGCTCTCAAGCGCTCACAGCTGGACATTTTCAGCAGAGTGTCTGGCGTTTTTAGCCAGCTGAAAACGCTTTGGTGGACGTGTGGCAAAGTCAATGATGGGCTGCATAATTTTGGAACTAGCGTACAATTTTGGTGGGTTAATTCAGCCATTTTTGGAGCTTAAAGGAGACGTTCACTTACATAATGAAAATTTCCAGATCATTTACCTACCCTCATGTCATTCAAGATATTCATGTCTTTCTTTCTTCATTCAAAAAGAAATTAAGGTTTTTGAGGAAAACATTCCAGGATTTTTCTCCATATAGTGAACTTCAATGGTGGCCAACGGGTTGAAGGTCCAAACTGCCGTTTCAGTGTAGCTTCAAATGGCTCTACATGATCCCAACCAAGGAATAAGAGTCTTTTCTAGCAAAACAATCAGTCATTTTCTAATAAAAATACACATTTATATACTTCTTAATCACAAATGCTCACCTTGCACTAGCTCGACGTCATGCATTATGTAGGTGGAAGTACTGACCCAGTGTTAACAAAGTAAAAAACTCTTTACAAAAAAAAGGTTAAACAACGATGTCGGATGATTTTGATGTTTGAGGAAAAAAATGAGATTGAGTTTTCCGCCCTACCCTAGTTTTTTTAAGCAAAGTTCACCGATGAAGAACTAACCATGTGTGACTTTTCCAACATGATTACACAATGCATGAAGATGCACATGCGCATAGCAGAGCTAGTGCAAGATGAGCATTTATTATTTAAAAATAGGGATGCGTCGAATTTTCGGCCGAAAATGGCATTGCCGGTTTTCCACCAAAAGAGAAAATATGAGATGAAAATATATAAATATTACATATATGGCCGCACCTCCCGGCAGTGTTCAGCGGTGATGCTTTTCTCAATATTCCGCTCTTTGAAGGTGTGTTCTGCTTGTGTACCACTCATGCTCACTGGAAAAGCAAGGTCCGCTCAAATAACGTGCCGATAGGAAATTTCTATGTAGTATGTTCCTGTTTGCAGTAGCACTACTGTGCTGTAACATGCTGTAGTACAGCTGTACTGGGCAACTCTGGTAAAATGACGTTACCCTCTCATCCACTGATCTGCTCCCGCTGTGATCTGCTCACATGCTCTGATAATAATGGCTTTGTAGAACTATACGTTATTTGGATAACTAGTTTAAAAAGTTATATCTGATTCTGTTGCATAGAACTAAATAAAAATAATATATTGATATTTAATGTTCTATTTTCTGTTCAATTGTATTATTTTCAGTATAACTGTGTGTGTGTGTGTGTGTGTGTTTTTTTTTTTTTTTTTTTTTTTTTTTTTTTAATTGGCTTGTTTGGTTTTTTAAACTTAGTATCATTTAAACTTACTGAGTTAAATTAAAAAAGTTGAAATTACTTTATTTAATAAAATAGTAAATAATTATTACAAAGCAGTATTGGTTTTGTTTTTTCGGCCAAGTGCATCCAGAATTTTTGGGTTCAGTTTCAGCCCAGAATTTCCATTTTGGTGCTTCCCTAATTAAAAAGAATATACATTTTTATTTATTCATTTATTTAAAAAAAAAAAATTTTGATCGTGTCGCTAGATAAGACCAGATGGGATCGTGTAGAGCCCTTTGAAGCTGCACTCAAACTGCAATTTGGACCTCCATCCTGCTGATCCCCATTGATGTCCACCATATGGAGAAAATTTCTGGAATGTTTTCCTCAAAAACCTTAATTTCTCTGTGACTGTAGAAAGAAACACATGAACATCTTGGATGACATACGTGTCAGTAAATTATCAGGAAATGTTCATTCTGGAAGTTAACAACTTCTTGAACAGCTGTGCCTGAAAATACGAAAATACAGGTTTGATGCGACAAAAGAATAAACAATGACCGATCTGACATTCAACAAGATGTTTTTGCTTTTGTGTCATATCTAAGACAATGGAATGGTTTCCTAAATATCAGAGTAATCCTCATGGATATTTCTGAATTCTGTCATCAGTCACAGATTCAGAGAACAGTCCATGTAGAAGTCCTCAGGTTGACAGAGATTCAAGCTCTCTCAGCAGTCCAGGCTGGCCTAGTAAGGAATCAGACTCCCAGGAGGAGGCCTCTCCGCGGCTGAGACGAGGGCGCAGACGGACTGATGAAGCGTTGCTCCGAGACTGGAGCTTCGCTACTCCACCTACTCCTCCCCCTCTCGATCCCCCCTCTACACCACCCCCTACCCCACCACCCCCTGTACCAGTCCGCCGGCCGCGCGGCAGGCCTCGAATCAATCCTCTGCCTGAGGAGGTGGATGCGGACAAGGACAGGCCCACTGAGGGTGGAGACACCTCTTCAATAAAGAAAAGGAAACGCTGCAAGAATCGTAAATATCAGAACGGGGAATACATCACAGAGAAAGATAAGGTGGCAGATGGAGAGGAGGAGAAGCTGGGCGTGGAAGATGGTGAGGCCACTAGTGAGTAAAGATGTCTGAGGCTTGATGAACATTTTGCTGGGAACGTCATTCTGTCGTTGCCTTTCCTGCTCTTGATATTTAGTCCGTGGGCTACAGTTGAGGGTAGCATAATTAATATAAATGTTGAATGAATTTCCCGTTGGGGAGCAATATCTAGCACAGTTTAAACTTCTGAAAAATCCTCTTAGTTACAACTATTAAAAGATGATACTAGAAAAAGGGATCTGTGTAGTTTTTGCTAAAATAGCTGAAAATGTCTAATATCCCCAAATAGTCCTGTCTGAATAGGGCATAGGTAAGCAAGTCTTATTTAGCAGAAGTTTATTTTAAATTGAAAGCTATTTATATAATGCAGTTATATCTGTCTATCTATGTGTCAAGAATGATGTAATAAAAAGATTGGTGTTGAAATGTCAGTCTATGCCTTTGCAGATGAGAAGATGGGTGTGTACCCTTGTCTCAGTGCCACGCTGACCGGCGAAGTGCCCAGTCCAGACATCAGCCCTAGGCGGACCCTGTTCACACGTTCGGGCTCGGCACGACCTCAAGAGAGTCCGCCGGCCGCACAGGCTAACGACAAACCCTCAGGGAAGAGGAAGTTCAAAAGCAAACACTTATGTGACACTGACGAGCAGAAAAAGGTTAGCTGAAGCGTCTTTTCAAACTTTCAAGCATTTAATTGTGATTTCAAGGGATTATTCCCTCGCAAAGGTATATATCTTTTCAATTAGTCTTCTGCTGCCCCCTAGTGGCATTATGAGTCACCGTAAACCTCTTACAACAGCTGTTTTTATTAGGCGGGTCCATGTAACAGTTGTCTCCTCTCAATGTCACATCCCTCATGCATGACTCTTTGTCTTTATATCTTTGTTTTAGATCAAGACTAAGAAAGGCAGCTTGGGTAAACGCACAGGGCCACTCATGTCAGATGAGGACGCCCCAGCTGCCAAGAAAACCCCAACTCCTCCATATGCTTCTCCCAAGCAGACAAACTCACCACAGTCTGGTAAAAAAGGAACAGCTGGGAAGTCAGGAATCCCTGAATCTACTCCAAGCCGTCCAGTGCCTCCAGAAGTCCGTCGACTGATTGTCAATAAAAATGCAGGAGAGACACTGTTACAGAGAGCGGCTAGATTAGGTTACCAGGTAAAGCAGTCATAAGCCTTTTGGTTATTAGTTGACATTAGTTGATAAAGCTCTGTAAAATTAGGTTAATCCAGTGTGCTATAAATTAAATTTGAAGTCCCTTGACCTAAAATATTTACTTGAAGTATCCCCTGAGATTTTAGGTTCACTAATTTAACACTGATTTTTCAATAATTTCTGATAAATACACTACCAATCAAACGTTTTTAGTAAGAAAAAAACAGTAAGATTTTTAGTGTTTTTTCAAGAGATCATCAAGCCTGCATTTATTATTACATTATCCTTCAGAAATCATTCTAATATGCTGATTCAAGAAACATTTTATTTTTATTATTATTATTATTATCAATATTTAAAACAGTTAAGTAAATTTTTTTATGATTCTTTGATGAATAGGAAGATCAGAAGATCAGCATTTATCTGAAATGAAAAGCTTTTGTAGCATTATACACTATACAATTAAAAAAATTTTTTTAAATTTTATTTTATTATTGATTTATTTTTGGGAAAGGAATTTTAGAACTTAATACTTTTATTTAGCAAGGATGCTTTAAATTTAAAGACATTTATAATGCTACAAAGATTTCTATTTCTGATAAATGCTGTTTTTCTATACTTTCTGTTCATCAATCTACTCAGCTGTTTTTAACATAATTATATATATATATTTTTTTTTTTAAATAAATCTTAACATATATATATAGATATATATATAATGTATATATAAAGTGTATATATATATATATATATATATAATGTATATATATATATATATATATAGTGTATATATATATATATATATATATATATATATATATATATATATATATATATATATATAATTATTATTATTATTATTTATTTATTTTTTTTTTAAAGATTTATTTTGGCATTTATTGTGATAGGGCAGACACCGAATCCTCGAGTTGGGATTCAAACACGGGGCACCCGAAGCACAATGGCACTTTATGTCAGCGCGCTGACCACAAGGCTATTGGCACCGACATAATAATAAATGTTTTTTGAGCAGCAAATCATAATATTAGAATGATTTCTAAAGGATCCGGTGACAGCTTTGACATCGCGGGAATAAATTACATTTTAAAAGATTTTCAAATAGAAAACAGTTATTTTAAATAGTAAAAATATATCATGTGTATATATATCATGTAATATATATATATATATATATGTTTTTGCTGTACTTTGGTTTAAATAAATGCAGGCTTAGTGAGCAGAAGAGACTTCTTTAAAAGCAATAAAAATCTTACTAAAAAAATCTACTAAAAACTTTTGACCGGTAGTATATTTATTTTTAAAAAATGTTTTATAATTATTTATAATTTAGTTATTAATTTTTCATCAGTTCACGAACACCTTGTACTTCCCTCACAGTTTAGGGACCCCACAAAAAAATGGGATTAAAGGAGTAGTTCACTTCCAGAACAAAAATTTACAGATAATGTACTCACAGTTCATGTCTTTCTTTCTTTAGTCATAAAGAAAGTATGTTTTTTGAGTAAAAAAACATCTCAGGATTTCTCTCCATATAGGGGACTTCTGTGGTGCCCCTGAGTTTGAACTTCCAAAATGCAGTTTAAATGCAGCTTCAAAGGGCTGTAAATGATCCTAGCCGAGGAAGAAGGGTCTTATCTAGCAAAACGATCGGTTATTTTCTAAAAAAAAAAGACGATTTGTATACTTTTTTACCTCAAACGCTCATCTTGTCTAGCTCTGCGTGAACTCTGTATTCTGGTTCATGACAGTTAGGGTAGGTCAAAAAAATGTTTTGTTTTTTTCCCCAACTTCGAAATCATCCTACATCGCTGCAGAAGTACTGACTCAGTGTTTACAAAGTGAACATGCAAACGCCCTTTACAAAAAAAAGGTTAAACAGCAATGTAGGACGATCTTAAAGTTGGAGGAGAAAATGAGATGGGAGTTTTTCAACCTACCATAACTATCATAAACTGGAATACACAGAGTTCAGACAAGACGAGGTTAAAACATATATAAATTGTAAAAAATCTTTTAGAAAATAATCGGTCATTTCGCTAGATAAGACCCTTCTTCCTCGCCTGGGATCATTTAGAGCCGTTTGAAGCTGCATTTAAACTGCGTTTCAGAAGTTCAAACTCACGGGTTCAATAGAAGTCCACTATTTTTTTTCCTCAAAAAACAATTTCTTTACGACTGAAGAAAGAAAGACATGAACATCTTGGATGACAAGGGAGTGAGTACATTATCTGTACATTTTTGTTTTAGAAGTGAATTACTCCTTTAACAGCCCTAAATTTATACATTTTGATGATTTTAATTGCCTTTTTTTTTGCATTACATCAACATCTGCTGATGTTGGTGTAACTGGCCATTTGATCAGGTGCTCATTATACATATATAAATGTTTTTTTTCAGGATGTCGTTTTATATTGCTTGGAAAAGGATGTGCGAGAGGTGAACCGTCGCGACAATGCAGGTTACACTGCACTGCATGAGGCCTGTGCACGTGGCTGGACGCACATTGTACAGGTGCTGCTGAAGCATGGCGCAGATGTTAACTGCAGTGCACAGGATGGAACGCGGTGAGCAGCAGGTTGCATTGAGGATATGAAACAGACAGAATCAATGGCTCATTTGTTACTTAAAATATTCATTACAACTGAAAGGCACCAAGTTCTGTTCATCCCCATAGACAGCTTAGGGCTACTGATTTTTTAATTGTGTAATGACATAATGACACAGTTTTATGGTAGGTAGCTAATGGGCCACATTAGATTTGGGAGATGTATTTTTAGTATCAGAATCTGTACAAAATACGATTATGTATGTCCACCCACAGCTACAATGTGTCCAACAAACTTTGTCCAATTATCATATGAAACTATTCTCCCTCCTACCATTTCCTGTTGGAGCTTTTGCCTTTTTCAGCGTTGCTGCATTAGCAATAAGTTTAACTTCAGATGGAGAGATTTTAGTATACTAACTTGTGTTTCCAACTTGCAGCCCAATTCATGATGCAGTAGCAGCTGATAATTTGGCTGCCGTCTGGATGCTGTTAAATCACGGGGCAGATCCCACACTGGCAACCTACTCTGGTCAGACTGCAGTTAAACTAGCCCAGAGTCCCGGGATGAAAACTTTCCTCAAAGGTGAAATAGCTTCATTTTCAAATTCTTGGATACAGTTGAGGTCAAAAGTTTACATACACTTTGCAGAATCTGCAAAATGTTAATTATTTTACCAAAATAAGAGGGATCATACAAATTGCGTGTTATATTTTTATTTAGCACTGACCTGAATAAGATATTTCACATTAAAGACATTTACATGTAGTCCACAAGAGAAAATAATAAGCTGAATTTATAAAAATGATCCCGTTTAAAAGTTTATATACACTTGATTCTTAAGGCAAGTTTGTTTATATATCACATTTCATGCACAAAGGTAATTCAAATTGCTTTACATAAAAGGAAGTAGAATAATCATAAAAACAATAATCACAACAATAAAACAAAAAATGTAAAAACTTTTAAAATGATTTAAAAATTGATTTAAAATAAATTTACGACAGTTAAAAATAGAAAAGAATTATACATAGTGCAATCAGTTCAATCAGTTAATACTGTGTTGTTACCTGAATGATTCACAGCTGTGTTTTTTTTTGTTTAGTGATAGTTGTTCATGTTTGTCCTGAACAGTTGAACTACCCACTGTTCTTCAGAAAAATCTTTTAGGTCCCAAAAACCAAAGGTTGTGTATTTGAACCCTTTTTAACAATGACTGTATGATTTTGAGATCCATCTTTTCACACTGAGGACAACTGAGTGACTCATATGCAACTATTACAGAAGGTGAAAACGCTCACTGATGCTCCAGAAGGAAAAAACGATGCATTAAGAGCTGGGGAGTGAAAACTTTTGAACAGAATGAAGATGTGTACATTTTTCTTATTTTGCTTAAATATCATATTTTTTCATTTAGTACTGCCCTTCAGCTACAGAAGATACTTGCGTGTTTCCCAGAAGACAAAATAAGTTAAATGGACCCTGATCTTTAAATTCAAAAACTTTTCACCCCTTGGCTGTTAATGCATTGGGCAGTTTAACTGTTCATGAACAACTATCACTAAACAACAACAACAACAAAAAAACAGCTGAGCCCGTGGATCATTCAGGTAACAACGCAGTATTAAAGGTGAAGTCCACTTCCAAAACAAAGATTCACATATAATGTATTCACCTCCTTGTCATCCAAGATGTTCATGTCTTTCTTTCTTCAGTTGTAAAGAAATTATGGTTTTTGAGGAAAACATTTCGGCATTTTTCTCCATATAATGGACTGGTATGGTGCCCTGATTTTGAACTTCCAAAATGCAGTTTAAATGCGGCTTCAAACGATCCCAAATGCAGTTGTAAATGATCCCAGCTGAGGAAGAAGTGTCTTATCTAGCGAAACGATCGGTTATTTTCATTAAAGAAAATAGAATTTAAATACTTTTTAGTCTCAAACGCTCATCTTGCCTTTCTCTCCCTGAACTCTGTGTATTCTGACTCAAGACAGTTAAGGTATGTCGAAAAACTCCAATCGTATTTTCTCCCTCAACTTCAAAAATCATTTCAAAATCATCCTACATCGCTGCAGAAGTACCGACCCAGTCTTTACAAAGTGAACATGCAAGATAAAACAGCGATATAGGATGATTTTGAAGTTGAGGGAGAGCATGAGATGGGAGTTTTTCTACATACCCTAACTGACATGAACCGGAACAAAAACAGTCCAGGCAGATTAAGACAAGACGATCGTTTGGCATTAAAAAGTATATAAATTGTTATTATTTTTATTACAATAACCGATCGTTACGCTAGATAAGACCCTTCTTCCTTGGCTGGGATCGTTTACAACCGCATTTGGGATCGTTTGAAGCTGCATTTAAACTGCATTTTGGAAGTTCAAAATCGGGGCACCATATCAGTCCATTATATGGAGAAAAATGCTGAAATGTTTTTCTCAAAAAAACAATTTCTTTACCACTGAAGAAAGAAAGACATGAACATCTTGGATGACAAGGGGGTGGGTACATTATTTGTAATTGTTGTTCTGGAAGTGGACTTCTCCTTTAAAAATCAAGTGTACATTAAGTTTTGAACGGGGTCATTTTTATAAATTCAACTATTATTTTCTCTTGTGTCTTTCATGTGAAATATCTTATTCAGGTCTGTACTAAATAAAAAAATAACATGCATTTTGCATGATCCCTTATATTTTGGTAAAATAATTAACATCTTACATATTCTGCAAGGTATTTAAACTTTTGACCTAAACTGTACATTTTTGCTAAACTTTAATGTTTATGCGCAGTGGTGTTCATCAAATCAAATTGGTGCATTTATTAGATTAAAACTGTCTTTGTTTTTGTTTTTCCAGAATATTTCACTGATTTGGAGGGACGAACAGAACAAGATCCTAGTCTTCAGTGGGATTTCTACAGTAGCTCTGTATTTGGTAAGCATTAGAAGTTTTATAGAATATCATTCAGAAGTTTGGGTTCAGTAAGATGTTTTTTCTTTTCTTATCTTTTTAAATAAATGTATACATTTATTCAGCAAAGATGCATTAAATTACATTGATTTCAAATACAGTAAATGTTCTTTTGAACATTTGTTTCTCAAATAATCCTTAAAAAGTATCACAGTTTTCACAAAAAATAAGATGTTAAATATAAAATAATAGTAAAAAAATGTATTAAAATTTCACAATATTACTTTTTGTGTATTTTTGATCAAATAAATGTAGCCTTGGTAAGCATAAGAACTTTGAAAACAAAAATCTTTCAAAGAGATCCTCAGAACTCAAACTTTGTAAATATGTAAATACCAGTGAAAATGCTTATTTTTCACATTTTTGTCATTAAAAATTTTATTACACATAATTGTCAGCCTAACAATTTGAGTAAAACATTTATTTAAAAAGTCAACATGAATGTTGTTCAGTATTTGCTTTAACATGCACTTGAGATGACTTTGACTCTACAAGTGCAAAACCTGATGATCATATTCTCCACCATGGTTTTAAAAATCTTTTTTTCAGAGAGGCCTTTAATAAAACCTTTTTATTCCCAGGTTTAAATTACATTTTGAATCCCAGATATTATATATAGCATCAGACGTTTGGACCCTGCTGTATTTAGCTTTTTTTTAATCATCCAAATTGCTAAATGATGATGGTATAACTAGTAAGACCAATTGATTGTCCCTAATTCAAACTGAAAGCGATCCAACCATTAGGTAACAAAGCTGCCCACTAGAGGGTAGCAGAAGCGCTATAAATACACTGGTGAAGTCTTGCAACTAAAGGGTTGATATTTGCTTTTGTCTTTATTTAAAACTTTTACAGAGACAGAACAGGAGCCTTGCTGGGACTTCCTATTGTCTCAGCCCGAGGAAGAAGGCGGGGACAACATGAGTGAGCAGGTGAAAGAGAGAGACGCAGATACGGACTGTCTTCTGTTTGAGTTCTCCTCCGAGCCGCTCCTACCCTGCTACCACGTCCAAGTATCACTAACGCAGGGGTGAGTGACAGCGCAAACGCTTTAAAACAGTCACGGCGGCACCTAACTAACCGTTGCTTTTTATTTCCTCTCCACAGGTTTTGCAACTGGTTCTTGCTGGCAGACGTGCTGAAGCGGCTAAAGATGTCAGCGCGGATTTTCCGGGCTCGGTACCCTCAGTTCGAGGTGGCGAGCATCGCTCAGGCAGAGCTGTGGAAGCAGGTCTCCGTCAGTCAAACGTGCATCGCTCCAGACGAGCTCCAGCCGGACGACCAAGACGGAGAGGAGACGGTGGAGCTGGTGCGATGCGTACCAGAGTTACAGGGACTGCTAGGCTCCTCCATACAGCTCCTCCGAGAAGACGAAGACGACAAGTCAGGGCCCAACGGCAGACCCTGCAGTCGATAGCGACTCCTGCCCTACACTACGTAGGACGGTGAGGTGCCGTCCTCGGGTCCTTGCCATTGCATCCGATGGCCTGTTACCAGTACCAGCACTTTGTATGTTCAGAATCAGCCAGAAAGGTCCTATTTCCTCACTGACACTCTTCTCGCAGACCCCCTGAGTAAAGAAAGGGGCCCTAGGGAGCGACTTGGCCATGGGACGGACTCCACTGGGAAGCAACTTTCAGGTTCCTTCTGTAGGGTTTTGTTTTTTCACTCTTCAATAATTCTTTTTTTTTTTTTTTTTTTTTTTAAATAAACCTATATGTATAAGTAAATATATATGTATATCTTGACATCAGGGTGAACGCATCTGGTTGTAACTTATCGTTAACATGTTTTTATGTTCGTTCGTTATCGACTGTCCTTTAGAAGGAGTGGTAATCCAAGTCTTTTTTTATCTTGGTAAACTAAATGTGTGTAGCTAAGAGGCTTACGTCAAGCTAACAGCGGCAGGAATGCCTTCGGGCCAGATGGTTCCTGTGTAAACCATCGAGCCTCTCTAGGCTCCCAGAAGCCCCCTAACCTACAGCATATGTTCCTCTCCCCGGCCCTCCTTACCTCAGCACCACTGCAGCTCTGCCAGTATCATTACACCTTCCCTTTATTTCATTTGTATCGTAGCAGGCACGGGACGTGTTCCTGTGACATCGCTTCGTTTTCGCTTTGGTTGGTTTTATCCACTGGTAGAATTATTTTAAGATATCAGCAGGTGTCAGCTGATATCAGCCAAGTGGTAAACAAAAAAAGACAAGCCTGTGGAGTTCTTTTTTTTTTTTTTTTTTAAGGTTTTCTAGAGTCGTTTTTCTAGATTCCGTCTTGGAACTGCTTTCCAGTGCTCACGGAAGAGAGTTTTTCCTGGCATATTCCAGCGTGCTTTGTGGCGCGTGGTGTGTTTTATTTACACTGATTGTTGTTTGTGCTTAATTTAATAGTCATTAATATATTTGACCTTTTTTGTGTGTATCAGACAAATGATATATGAAAATTGCTTTGTATGGTTGGTGCTTTATTTGACGATGTACAAATAATGATCCCTTTATCCTGAGGTTGTTTTGTTTTTTCCCACACTGCGAACAGTATTTTAACAGGCTAAAGTACAGTTTTATTGTACTGGTGCTAAGCTAGATTTTGTGTTGACAATCAATGAAGTTTTGTTTGAACTGAAACCAATAAATATTTAAATTAAGAGACAGAGATGTAAAGATAGAGTTTAGTTTCACTACTTATGGAAATACAGCAAGACGTGAAGAAAGTCCTTGGTTTTGATTGAAGAAGGCATATTGCTTCAGTGATCTCTGTTCAAAGAGGAGAGCTGTTTATTTGATTCTTTTTTTAAAGAAATCAACCAGAATAAAGCATGATTGTCAAGTCTTGGATGTCATCTGTAGTGTGTTTGTAGCATCGTTCGAGGGGAAATTTCTACACTTACAATTGTAAACCCAAATTAACACCAGCCTCATGTAGCTTACTGCTTTTATCAATGGTTTGCAGCAGAAAAATGAGCAAAGATAGCAATGTTCAATCAATCTAATTTATTATTAATAAAAATCACAAGGGATATTCTTTTTTTTTTTTTTTTTACAGTTGCAAGTCAAATTCTATATAAATGCACTGAATTAATTCATGTAGATTTTGTACACACTATACAGCAGAGAAGTCAATATCAATGTCAACATATGTTACCTTAATTGTCATCATATGTCATTTTCATTTGGTTTTAATTTAAGTGCAATTTTAAACAGCGTAGGCAATAAAAAATGCTGCATTGCCCACAAGGGGGCACAAGATGCTATCATTACTTCATGTGATCTGAGAAGGTAATTAAATTGCACTTTTTTCAGCTGAAGAAGATTCAAGTTGAATCATTTAGTTTATTAAATATATATATGAAAGCTATATATTTGCACATTTAAACGTAATATACTCTACCAGTCAAAAGTTTTTGAACAGTAAGCTTTTTAATGTTCTTTAAAGAAGTCTCTTTTGCTCAACAGGCCTGCATTTATTTGATCCAAAGTACAGCAAAAAAAAGTAAAATTGTGAAATATTTTTACTGTTTAAAATTATTGCTTTCTATTTGAATATATTTTAAAAAGCAATTTATTCAAAGCTGAATTTTCAGTATCATTACACCAGACTTCAGTGTCACATCATCCTTCAGAAATCATTCTAATATGCTGATTTTCTGTTTAAGAAACATGTTTTTATTGTCATTATTATCAATATTTAAAACAGGATTCTTTGATTAATAGAAGGATCCAAAGATATCAGCATTTATCTAAAATAGAAAAGCTTTTGTAACAAAATTATAATGTTGTAAAAATTGTAATGTTATAAAATTATACACTATACTAATTAATAGCTTAGAGTCAGTATTTTTTTTATAGAAATTAATACTTTTATTTAGCAAGGATGCTTTAAATTGATCAAAAGTGATGATAAAGACATTTATAATGTTACAAAAGATTTCTATTTCAGATAAATGCTGTTCTTCTAAGTCTAAATGTCTATTCATCAAAGAAACATGAAAAAAAAAATCAGAATTCAACTTTGAAATCACAGGAATAAATAACATTTTAAAATGTATTCAAATAGAAAATAGTTATAGTAAAAATATTTCAAAATTTTACTGTTTTGCTGTACTTTGTATCAAATAAATGCAGGCTTGGTGAGCAGAAGAAACAAAAACAAAACACAAAATCTTACTGTTCAGAAACTTTTGACTGGTAGTGTAGGCCCATGGTATAATTCAAAAGTTTGGGATCTGTAAGATATTTTGAAAGAAATTAGCAGTCTTTTTCAGCAAGGATGCATTAATAAACATTGATCATACAAATATTAAACATAAAATTAATAAATATTCCAATATTTCTTGAGTGCCTAAAGAATGTGACACTAAAGAATGGAGTAATGGCTGATGAATATTTAGCTTTGCATTACAGAGATTAACTTTCACAATATCATGGTTTTACTGTATTTTTGATTAAATAACTGCAGCCCTAGTACTATAAGAGACTTATGTTAAAAATAAACAAAGAAAAATGTTATCGACCCAAACCTTTATAAATGTACACTTGGTTGTATCACTAACAAAGAGATGCCTACACATCGAATTCAAAGGTTTGGAGGGCAGTTCACAGCGGTAAAAGGTCAGTCAAAGTAGGTGATGCAGTCTTTTGGAGGAAGGGACAATCAATTTGTTGAGAAACTAGTGCACTGTAGTGCTCATGGGAAAAGAGACGAGACAGAGTTTAGAAATGAGACTTGTCTGCGTCGACAAAGGCCTCAGGAGACCGCGCGTTTTCTGCTGAGGAACAAATCAGATAATTCCTGAGTCAGCTTTCTTCTGAAGCAGAGACACATGCCCTACTGTTATAAAATAATATGAAATGTCATTAAACAATAAAACGGTCCTGTAATTTACGTCTTTAGGCTACCACACGTTATATTCGAGCGTTAACAGATGATAACGGCAGTTACGTGAGCAGAGAATGTCAAATGAATCACGTAGGAGAATTAATCCACGTTTTGATTAATTTCAATACAATAACGTTAATCCATAAACTCGCTTCTTCACCCACGTATATCTCAACACATGAGTCAGTTAGTTTGGAATGCCTAGTCAGTCCTTCTTATGCCCACACCTTGAAAAAGCACAGGTTAGCTAGAAAATGCAAGATAATGTGTAACTCGACTCAATACTCTTAACAGTTAGCCGTTGGTTCGTCTGGTTGCCTGGTGCTGAATTGAAGCAGTGGAATGGAAGAGAATGCTGAGTGGCTGAAGGCTATTTATATGCAAAAGAGCGAATAGAAATCGCAGCACGGTACAGCGGTGAGGTGAGACAGAGTCATGAGAAAGATGAGTTGAGGATGCCGTTAGGGACAGTCTGCAACCAAAAGCAAAATGCGACTAAATGAAGATACGCTTCAGTTAACACTGCGACTATAGTTCTGCTATCTGCGGCTCATGGTAAACCAAACACTTAGTCACACAGTTACTCAACGACTTCTTCAAAAGCCTTGATGGCAGCACAAGTTACTTAAGATTAGTGCTCTGAAATCTTTAACTTGCAGAGGTATTTTAGTGTTATTTATATAGTGAATATAATATAGGTATACAGTAGCTAATCTTTTCAAGTTTATCTAATATTTACACTACCAGTCAAAAGTTTTTGAACAGTAAGATTTTTAATGTTTCACCAAGCCTGTGTTTAGTTGATCCAAAGTTCAGCAAAATCAGTAAAATTGTAAAATATTTTTACTATTTAAAATAACTGCTTTCTATTTGAATATATTATAAAATATAATTTATTCTTGTGATTATTAGCTGATTTTTAGCATCATTACTCCAGTCACATGATCCTTCAGAAATCATTCTAATATTCTGATTTGCTGCTCCAAAAAAAAAAAAAAAAATTTTTTTTAGTAGAATTTAGGGTTCTTTGGTGAATAGAACATTCAGAACAACATTTATCTGAAATAGAAATGTTTTGTAATGTCTTTTTCATCACTTTTGATCAATTTAAAGCATCCTTGCTAAATAAAACTATTATTTCTATCATTTCTTTGACTTCAAGCTTTTAAATGGTATAGTGTATAATGTTACAAAAGCTTTTTTATTTCAGATAAATGCTGATCTTTGGATCTTTTTATTTATCAAAGAACCTTAAAAAAAAAAAAAACTTAACTGTTTTAAATATTGATAATAATAATAGTAGCCGAATAAATGTTTCTTGAACAGCAAATCAGCATATTAGAATGATTTCTGAAGGATCATGTGACACTGAAAACTGAAGTAATGATGCTGAAAATTTAGCTTTGATCACAGGAATAAATTACATTTTAAAATATATTTAAATAGAAAGCAGTTATTTTAAATAATAAAAATGTTTCACAATATTACTGTTTTGCTTTATTTTTGATCAAATAAATGCAGGCTTGGTGAGCAGAAGAGAATTCTTAAAAAAAAAAAAAAATTAATTAAACATTACTGGTAGTGTATATTTCATATTTATTTCAATTACTGAAATTATTTTTAATAGTTTTAGTTTTAGTTAACAAAAACCAACACTTGTACAAGGGAACCTTTTTTAATCACAGCATGGAAACCACCAGACATTGATTTACAAAGCAAACTAGCTACTAAGGTTACTCCAGTTCACTTGTGTCACAAGTTAGTTATTTTAAAACAGACAGCTACCGTTGAGATTTAGGATTTTACAAGAATCCAAACTTTAGCTTGTTGACATGATATTAAATCTAGTAATGGATTAAGTGTGTTAGAATTACCCAGAATTACCAGTCATGACTTTTTCTCACACCATGACAATCCCAACTGCATCATATGTGGACTCAGGTTTCAGAGCCACTCCTTCACCAAGCCCACAAGATCTGCTGCCTGCCATTGGTTGGCACTTTTGGAGCTAAACCACGATTGGTTTAAATCTAGGGCACGTCTAGACAAGACATATGACAGTTATATATCCATGTGCAAACATATGGAAGTAATTACAGTGTTAAAAATAATACAACAAAAGAAAAAAGGCTTAAAACCAACACTTTTTAAAATCCAGTATCATTGCGCATATTTTGACTAAATATATTAGCTAAACTCCGCTGGGCAAAGTCTTTGCACAGTTGCTCACCTGATAAACCTTGAAACATCTGACAACACAAAAGTCTAAAAGTCACCTGATTGCATTAGAAGTTTAAAGGGTTGAATCTCCTCATCACCCTCCTTTCTTAAATATGTGCGTTCAGGGGGTCAACAAGTTTTCGTCTTTGTTCAAACTGACATTATGTAAGAGTGCTTCCACAAAGGGGCGGCCCTGCCAGCTTTGCTTCTCTCAAACACCACTGGGGAACTTCCTTTTTAACATTCTGCTTTTGAACACTCTTTTATGTAGACGCAGAGACGGTTAGAAATGCCAGACAACCTGAGCGGGCGCTGCTTACATGTTAATTAAGATACCATTCTACTTGTCCTGTTTAACCCGGATTTGGTTTACAGTATTTTAAAGCGAGATATATTCACTTAGGAGCATTTAGTTCTTATGCATCTGTGAAAACAGATGTTGGTTGTGCTGGCCTTGCATTAGTTTAACTCTCCAGGCATGCTGAGTAATAACTGAGCAGAACCGTCACTGATCGGTGCCTCTAATTCCATTCTTTCTAATTATTTATAGCCGGGCTAGCATGGCTCAATAATCTGTTGCTATTCTGGAAGGACTTGTGTCTGCCAGGGACAAATATTCTTGGATGTTAAGTATAGAATATCTCTTAGCATCATCACGTGTGGCCCTTGTGAACCTAGATCAGTGATCACACCATTATGTGCAAAGTTTCATACTGCCAGTGCATGGTGTGTTGCAATATACAGGTGTTTCCTCAGTTATATGGGCAGTTTTGGTACTGTGGACTTTGTAGAGTTTGTCTGCAAACAATCTCCTGCAGTTTATACACATGCATCACAGAGGAATTCTGACATTTTGTATGTCATGACGTCATGAACATTGCCACAATTATGTTATTTCCAGTACATCTCAAATTATATGTGACCCTGGACCACAAAACCAGTCATAAGGTTTTATACATTCTAAATCCAGAACAACAATTTACAGATAATGTACTCACCCCCTTATCATCCAAGATGTTCATGTCTTTCTTTCTTCAGTCGTAAAGAAATTGTGTTTTTTGAGGAAAACATTTCAGGATTTTTCTTCATATATTGGACTGATATAGTACCCCGAGTTTGAACTTCCAAAATGCAGTTTAAATGCGGCTTCAAACGATCCCAAATGCGGTAGTAAACAATCCTAGCCGAGGAAGAAGGGTCTTATCTAGCGAAAAGATCAGTTACTTTCATTAAAAAAATACAGTTAAGGTATGTCGAAAAACTCAGTATTTTCTCCCTCAACTTCAAAAATCATTTCAAATTAACCTACATTACTGCAGAAGTACCGACCCAGTCTTTGCAAAGTGAACATGCAAAGAAGATCAAACACCCTTAACAAAAAAGGTAAAACAGCGATATAGGACAATTTTGAAGTTGAGGGAGAAAATGTGGTCAAAGTTTTTCGACATACCCTAACTGTAATGAACCGGAATACACAGAGTTCAGGGAGAGTAAGACAAGACGAGCGTTTGACATTAAAAAGTATTTAAATTGTATTATTTTTATGAAAATAACTGAACGTTATGCTAGATAAGACCCTTCTTCCTCGGCTGGGATCGTTTACAACTGGATTTGGGATCATTTGAAGCCATATTTAAACTGCATTTTGGAAGTTCAAAATCGGGGCACCATATCAGACCATTATATAGAGAAAAATGCTGAAATGTTTTCCTCAAATACATAATTTCTTTAAGACTGAAGAAAGAAACACATGAACATCTTGGATGACAAGGGGGTGAGTACATTATTTGTACATTGTTGTTCTGGAAGTGGACTTCTCCTTTAAGACTGGTTTAGTGGTCCACGGTCACATATGTTATTGTTAATTATGACAGCGTAGGAAATTACATTTTAAACAAGAAAATCTAACATAAAAAACAAGAAAATCTAACATAAAATGGCCTTTTCAAAGCAGCAATGTACTGTATTAATATGAAGGAATTTTCTGTATTGATTTTTTTTTTTTATGGTAAGCGTATTAGAATTTTACAAAGTTAACAGAAATTTAAAAAATAAATGTAATTTTTATTTATTTTTTAATTCATTTATTTAACTATATTGACACTGTTTTCTGAGGAACAGTGGTATTTTTGGGAAATTTTCTTTATTTGTTTTTTTACAGTAAGTGTTTTTTGAATTTTGCACAGCATTGTATTGTGTTACAGAGTTAACAGAAATACCGGTATATATACATTTATTTTATTTTATTTTAAATTGTAATTTATTTTTATTCATGTATTTATTTATTTTTGACAATTAGACACCACAAACATGGTCCTTACTGACACTGACAATGGCACCTTTAGTATATATATATATATATATATATAATTTTAAACATTTAATAACTCATATGTTTACAGACGTTTTTTATAGTTTAAGCTAAACAAATCTATACTAGCAAAAATGTTACTTTATTATTTTTATTTATTTATTTATTTATTTATTTTATTTTATTTATTTTATTATTATTAATTATGAAAACATTATAAAAGTTTCCAAGACAGTCTTAATGTGATCTTTGTATAACCAAAAAAAAAAAAAAAAGGAAGTAAAAGTGGACATAAAAGTCCCAACTGTAACATGCAAGTTTGCCTTTATACCCTGTTTATACACACATATGTATGATTTTAAATTTCAGAAATACATTGCTTTAAACTGCAAAACTGTTATTTTAAAGTGGTATAATTTCAGTGCTTGAGTTCAATTATTAACAGTTGAATCACTGACTTAAAAAGTTTCATGCATAATGCAGCAGTGTACAACATGACTGACAATCTACCAGATGACTTGCATTGACTCACTCCTGTCTTTTAAATTAGATTAAATCACGTGAAGGAGTCAGCTGGACCCTTCCTGAGGACGCTGAGGACAGACCATTCAATCTATGAGGACAACAGGCCAAGAAGAGTAATATCTTTTTCTTGAATATTTTGTGCAAATGTTCCAAATTCCTAATAGACTAAATGAAGGATTAAAAAGTATTCCAGTGAAAAGCACACTCATTTTACCAGAGAAACTATACTGAACTGATAAGCAACGATAACAATTTAAAGTAATGGCAGACGTGCATGAGCAGTACATGTGCTATAGCCTGTATGGGTGGAGGGAACACTGTGTATGGGGTTGTAAAAGTTCTAGCTGAGCACCACGCCTACTGGCTTATGTAACCTCAGCTGCCCTGAACGTTCTTACAGCTACACGTTGTGCATGAAGCACCCTGACTTATCATGTCTAGTCTGCATGAGCTGATCATGTACAGCAAGACAGCTGCAGGACAGAATGAATTCTATGCCCTCTCTGACTTTGTTGCATGACAGCACGTCTTGTATTTTTCACATACAGTCTTTAACTTGCAGTGTTGCAGTGCAGTACAAAGAGAGCAAACATTTTGTGATAAGATATCTTGTATTCAATACAATGTCAACATTAGAACTTTTCAGGGTCACTAAGCACTTATTCTGTGCTGAGTCTTTGTTGACATACACCTCTACGCTTTCTGCAGGCTCAGTTTCCTGTGACAGATAGAGGAAGGGGTTGGTCTTCAACCTCGCACTATATGCACAAATAGCTTGATAGAGAACATATCAGTAGAGAGACAAACATTGTGACTTTACATCAGCAGTTTGAAGGTCATTACAGAAGCATCTGGTTAGTTAAAGTGCCTTAAATGAGTGTGGTTTCTTTATAAATGTATAAATTTATTAAATTTCTATATAATACATTTTATATAACATTTAGATACAATGTATAGGAAAAAGCAGCATGCCAAATGGAAGCCTGTTTCTGTTCAAAACAAGAAAATATATTGAATAACGTTACAGAGTTTAAAATAATAAATTAAGTCTCATCTGTGAGACTGTTGTAAATTAAATAAAAATAAAATATAAAATCAAAATATAATATAAAATAATAAAATAAAATCAAAATAGATGAAAAATAAAAAAATAGATAAAAATAGAAACAGATGTAAAAGTTAAATAAAAAACTTGAAAACTAAAAAAAGCTGAAATAAAAGACATTTAATGAAATAAATAAAACTAAAATTAGAAGTAAAATAAATTGAAGCTAAAAAATAAACAAAAATGAATAAAAGTGACAAAAGCACAACACGACTAAACTAAAAATAAAAAACTGATTAATATACTATATTTATATAAATACTTTTTTTTTATTCTGAGGGGGAAATGGGCTTTAATTTGTGCTCTAAGGTGAAAATCAGTGTTGACCGCCGTTTTCCCATGTAATCGGGCTACGTTAACACTCTTGTTGTGGGTTGTTTTTCATGTTTGCATGTTGAAGCGACCCTAATAATGTGATATTTAGCTCCTGAATGTGAATTTTACCAGGGGAACCCTGCCAAAAAACATGCATTTTACCCCTGGAACACAATTTTTTTGGGTTTTGTTGTGAAAACCTGGCAACCCTGGTGAAAAAGGAAACCTAATGCTACTGGCTTGCTTTCATGTACATCATATAAATTATCATAAAGATATTTTTTTATTCTAACAAGTTGCAGAAATAGGCATCGCACATCAAAAATTGATGTCGAAACAATTTCAGAAATTGCTAGTAAATTTCACAAATAATTACAAAGATTATATATATATAAATATATATATATTTATATTATATATACTTTTTTATATATATTATTTATTTATATATTATTTATATTATATATATATTTATTTATTTTTATTTTTTGGGGTAGTTTCTCTACCAACTTTAAGACTTTTAAAGTTACCAATTTTAAATTGACTTAAGAAATAGGGCGCGATGAAAAGGAACTATTGCTTTATTGCATTTTTATGCAATCATGCCTCTATTGCTCTTTCAGGGACATGTTACTTGTGGACACAAGGGAAATTGCCACACAAGCCACTAACATGCATCTCCTAAAAATCACATTGAAAAACAGAACCATTGGACATATCACTTGCTGACTTCCGTGCCCAGTGGGTGGTGAGAAAGCTCGGCTTCTAGCACGGAGAGGTCGTACAGAGACAGATTGGTAATGCTGTGATGGAGCACACAGGCTCTCAGTATACAACACAAGGCCTAGTATTGTGAAGCTGAGTGGGGTGAGCATCTCCTTACCCTAACCAGCTGATCATCTCACCATAGCATCACTAACAGTGTTGGCCAACCAACATTATGCTAAAATACATTACATAAATTACTTAGGACCATAACATTAAGTTGCAGTGTAGCGACACTACTAACTTAACTTCGTTTTTTGCCTACAACCTTTAGGATTTATGATTCATACCACTGAATTGGTTCATCCTAAATGGTTCATCCTACATAACATCAGGTCTGATTCATTATAGTGAATTATTTCATCCTGAACACACAATAAACTGCTGTTTTGTAATGCATCAAAATGTAATGTTTGATGCATTCTAGTGTATTGGTTTATCTTTGTGTACCAATTATCTGATTCATTCCATTTAATTGGTTCATCCTAACTGATACTCTCGCCCATTTGTAGCAAAATTGATTCATTCTAGTGAATCAGTTCACCATAAATGGCCCTCTCTCTTATGTGAGCCAATAACAAGTCTGCTTCATTGAATCCTTTCTTCCTAAATGGTTCTCACTGGATGTTTGATTTATTCTAGTAAATCGCTTCATTCTAAATTAACTCTCTCTTATGTAGAGTTGAAAAGTCTGATTCATTCTAGTGAATTGCTTCATTCTAAACAAACCTATCTCCCTCTTTCTCTTACGTAGAGTTGGAAAGTCTGATTCATTCTAGTGAAAGTCTGATTCATTTTAGTGAATCACTTCATTCTAAATGAACTTATCTTCTTCTTTCTCTTATGTAGGTGGAAAGTCAGATTCGTTCTAGTGAATCACTTTATTCTAAATGAACTCTCTCTTATGTAGAGATGGAAAGTATGATTTATTCTAGCTAAACGCTTAATTCCAAACAAACCTGTCATTCTAAATGAACCTATATACTTCTTTCTTTTATGTAGAGTTGGAATGTTTGATTCATTCTAGTGAATCACTTCATTCTAAATGGACGTATCTCCCTCTTTCTTTTATGTAGAGTTGGAATCTTTGATTCATTCTAGCGAATTGCTTCATTCTAAGTGAATTTATCTCCCTCTTTCTTTTATGGAAGTCTGGTTCATTCTAGTAAATCGCTTGATGTGAATCAATTATTGAGTAATCACAGATTCAGTGGGGAGATGTTACCACGAATGTATATTAGTTTGATCAATAATTCATTTTTTGTTGTTTTTGGTTGCCAGGCAGTCATTTTAAGAAAACCACTGTCTTTTAAAATTACTTTGACCCATGAAAACTGATGAGTTTGATAGTCAGAGCGCATAAAACATTCTTCCACGTCTCACACGTGTATGCCAGACACCGGCATTGCATTTGTTTAGCAACGTTCCCTTGCGGGTGCCAAGATGTACGGGAGCACGTAAAGGGCAGCTGTTAGATGTTATCCAGCAGACTGAAAGTCCCCCGCCGGCCAAGTCTAGATCGCCTGATCACGTAGTCACTCAATGCACCATGGCATAGGGAAGAGCTACACCAGCCAAACATTTTGAAACTGATTTATGCTTTTATGAGTCCCTTTATGATTTATGACGTTTTATCCTTATGCCAGTCTGTCACAGTTGCACAGTCACTTTAAATAGGTTTTAGCAGAGTCTAGAGAAAATATAGCTTATATCTTTACATTCTCTAGAAAACATGCATGTGGATCCTGTGAAGATAAATACATGACTTGCTTTTCATCCATGCTATATTTTGTTTGGTTGAAGCTTTAAACTTCCTTTGTAAGTCAGCTGCAAATCCCTCATTTAGTTGTTGGTTTATATATCATGCAGATTTGTTCCTTTGACTGCCTGGCCCAGTTCGCGTGCCTCACGCTGACCTATTTCACTTGAATGGACAGATGGTTGGACTGCATTGGTCTGATATACCATAATGCCCCTCTGTAGCCAAAGCAGACATTTTAATATTTGGTATTACTGTGATTCTCAGGTTTGCTTTGCTTTTGCCTATTCTTTGAGTCCACCCACCTACATTACTTCAAAGGCTTGGTGTTACCACAATTGCAGCTTGAACGGTTAGAGAGTTGTATTGTTCATGGTTCAGTGAACATTTAGAATGGGGAAGATGAGAAACACTTCAGTTAGGAAAGGTAAAAGGGTTTCCATTTCAAACATTATGCTTATTCAGTCGCACAGAATGAAGATGGGAATATAAAATGCATGCTAGATTTGCTGGGGAAATGCAAAAATAAAACCAAAGTAATTTCAAAGTGTTTACATTTTGAGACTCATGTTTCAAATTCCCACAGTGCTTCAGAACTGAACATTAAAACTCAATATCTCAAAGGACTAAATATACACTTTACTAAGTAGATCAAAAGGTCATGAACATCTTAACCAGACAATTTTTATGGGTCTAATACACTTTGAACCGCTATATTTGATAAGAATGATGTCATGTCTTATGGAACTGCCTGTATTATCATTTAAAACACTGTTATCAGTCGGTGCTTAACCCGTTTAAGGAGAGTTAAAAGGATATTCCGTTCAAAAAATGTAAATTTACTTTTAAATTAAAAAAATTTAAATCTGACTTTCTTAATTCCACAGAACACTCATGATATTATGAAGAACATTAATGATCACACAGTTCACTGTATATTTTGTCCATTTAATTGAGGTCAATGGGAACAGAAAAGTGTCCGCTTCATTCTAAACGAAACTATCTCCCTCTTTCTCTTACGTAGATTTGGAGCGTCTTGATTCATTCCGGTGAATCGCTTCGATCTGAACGAAACTGTCTACCTTTCTCTTATGTAGATTTGGAGAGTCTTGATTCATTCTGGTGAATCGCTTCGAGCTGAACGAAACCGTCTACCTCCTTCTCTTACGTAGATTTTGAAAGTCTTGATTCATTCTGGTGAATCGCTTAATTCTGAACGAACCCATCTCCCTCTTTCTCCTATGTAGATTTGGAGTCTTGATTTATTGCGGTGAAGTGCTTCGATCTGAACAAACCCGTCTCCCTCTTTCTCTTACGTAGATTTGGAGAGTCTTGATTCATTCCGGTGAATTGCTTCATTCTAAACAAACCCATTTCCCTCTTTTTCTCACATGGAGTTGGAAAGTCTTGATTCATTCAAGACTTCATTCTAAACAAACCTGTCTCCCTTTTTCTCTTATGTATGAAGTTTGACCATCAACAGGTTTGGAATGAAAGGGGTTTAAAAATATGTTTTTTTGGGTTGGACTCTTTTTAAAACACTGTTGGGAATGGAGAACAATTTAAAGAGATCAAAGAAAAAGAATGTAATCATTCAGTCAGAAAAAGCAAATGGTCATCAGTTTGTATACCAACATACTCTGAAACATCTTGTGCTGCAGAAGAAAGTCACACAGATCTGGAATGACATGAGTAAACAAGTTTGATTTTACAGGTGAACTATCCCTTTAAAAGGTTGCAAACATGAGAACACTAACAGTCAAGCTCAAACCTGCCTTTGTAAAACATTCCTCACCCACAATGCAAGAGACACAGCCCTTACAAAACTAGATTAGCAGATACTCACTAGCTCCATTCAGGATTAGATATTCGACCCTGCCCTCCGGTAAATGTTGGCATCTTATTGCACTTGAGAGGAAATGCAACGCTCAGGAGGAATACAATGCAGAGAGACCATTTAAGTTAATGCTTTATTTAATAAGTCACTATATTACAGCAATATAAAACTTGAAATCTTTTAGGACGAACCAAAAAAAAAAAAAAAAAAAAAAAAAAAAAAAAAAAAAAAAAAAAAAAAAAAAAAACACAAGTGGCATTACAGACTCACATGGGCCCTGTTCAATTGAATACAATGCATGACAAGCACATGTACTGGAGAACAGCACAAGTGGGAAATGAAAACAGAAGGCACACCATTTTATATGGACAAGTGCACAAGAGCAGCATTAATACATAAAAATCCCCTCAATAAAAAGGCATTGGCTGGCTAATAGAAAGAACTGAATTACCAGCATCCATATTCTTCTACAGCTTTAAGTGACAACATCAAGGGCTTCCTGACCTGGCATACAGAGATACAAAACAAAACCCAAAACTTAAGTCTAACTGGAATAGATGCACACTGCTGAATAGTCAGTTTAAAAACCTCATTCTCACAGCTCTTTAAAGTCTAGAAGAGGAAACGTCCTGAAAGCACCAAATATCAGGCCACAGGACAGCCGATTTGGGCAAGAAACCCTTTTTTGATGGCAGAGGGGAATCGAAAGCCCTTTAGGTCCACTGCCACCCAGTCCAACAGTTCAAGAATAGTCCATTTTAAATTCTAAGCCAATCAATCCTATCGCAACAGGCTACTTCCACCAATTTCCCTCTTGTAACGATTAGTGAGGTGGTCAGCCTGGACCGTGAGCTTAGACAGAACAGCAAACAGTCCATGGAGGTGGTAGTGGAACTGGCCCTCCAGGTCAGTGCCTTCCTCTGCAGCTCCTCCATTCACCGGTGGCTCTTCGTGCTTCACCGCCATCTCTAGAAAGCTGCCGCCCATCTCCCTCTTCAACAGGCCCCACTCCATGTCATTCTTGATGGACTTTAGCAGCAGGTAGTGCTCATACATGTCCCTCTGTTTGCTGGGGAAAGAAGGCTCGTTGTTATTGTGACTAACAGAGGCTTGGCTGTCCTGGTCCTCCAGAGGCACGTCCCGCAGTAAGCTTGGCACCATGATGGTCTCGTCCATGTTGTTGGCAGCGGCGATGAACCGGTTCATGACGTTCAACAGCGAGTGCTTGTTGCACTGTGCGTCGTTGCTGAGCTGCATCATGGCAAAGCTGAAATTACAGAACAGTAGGGATGCAAAAAGGCTTTTAGACTTTGCCTTTTGCAAAGATGTTACTAGAACCATTATAAATGGGACAAAGTGAGAAATGTCATTTTTCTGATGTATCAAAGTCTATCCCCGCATTCCACATGTTGTAAAACCTTAAAACAAAGCCATTTGCTGGCACATGTAAGGGTGTTTATTGCAGTTTCACGTGTCTCAATTCAGTTGCTACAGCAGTGATTCAGCTCGAACCGAAACTTCATTCGCATTTCTTTGGAACACTAAACTACTCACGTTTTAATAAACCGCCATTTTATAAAACGTACTCCGCGATTTCTCGTTTCAATGAGTTCGCTCTACAACCGCTCAGATTCAATGCGACCCGTTCGGTCTTGTTTTGAAACGGTTCAACTGAGTCATTGAGAAGAGTCAACTATAAGAAAAAAAAAAATAAAAAAAAAATAAAGAGATTCTTTCGCACAAATAAGAGAACGTTTTAGTTTCTCGCGTCGCTAATATAGATACCAATATTACATTGTCTCTTTGAAGCATCATTAATAACCCAACAATATTAAACAATGTTTAACATGAAGCTTAGCAAAAGCCAATGACTTTGAGATATTAAACTGACCAATCTTGCAACGTAGCACAACGCATTTCAACAACATACAAATGATTTAGCTGCAAATCACTAACCTGGATGAAACGGTTTACTGGACTGGATAACCCAAAGAAAAACTACAAAGGATTGACAAAGCAGTAGGGATTTTTAACCGTTCCGATTGAGAAGAAAGCTCCCTTCTTCTGTGGGTTCAGACGAGGACCGACAAACTTTATACTGTTGACGTCAAGCGGGAACGCACCATGTCCAATGGGGTACGGAGCTGCAAGTGATTGACAGGCCTTCGGACCAATCGAACTACAGCATTTAATCTGCGTCCATGTCAGTCGGTATCTTTTACAAAATATAGTCGCTTGAGGGTGGGTAAATGATGACATTTTCCTTCCTCTTAACGCAGTGAACGATTTTACTGATTAAATATGAGCTCTTGCTGGTGGTGATCAAAGAAACAGTGATACAACCCATAAACTAAGTACTATTTTGCTCTCTATGGTCATTCAGTTTTGACCTTGGACCACAAAACCAGTCATAAGGGTCAATTTTTTTTAAACATCTGAATAAATAAGCTTTCCGTTTATGTATGGTTTGCTAGGATAGGACAATATTTGCAACTATTTGAAAATCTGGAATCTGATGTGCAAAAAAAAAAAAAAATCGAAATATTGAGAAAATCACCTTAAAAGTTGTCCAAAATAAGTTCTTAGCAATGCATATTACAAATCAAAAACTACGTTTTGATATATTTAAGGTAGGAAATTTACAAAATATCTTAATGAAACAAGATCTTAACTTTCCTAAAAAAATTTCCTAATGATCGAAAATCAAAAACATACACGTGCTACTTAAGACTTTAGTTTTGTGGTCCAGGGTCACATCATGTCAGTAAGGCTTGATTTTGATACATTTTAGCAGAGCAATTGCCATTTTTAATTATTACAGATAGTAATACTAACGTTGCCTACATTTATTTATATTAAACGCCTGTCCCAAATGGCACACTTCACCCTTGTGGACGAGTTCTTACCCAGATTGCAACGTACAGTTGTACAATTAAAGAAATAGCGCCATCTGGTGGTTCTGAAGCCTATGCTCATATAAAAGTTTATTGTTCCTATTCATTTTACAGTTCGCACAAAAAGAACAGGCTGTTGACAGTTTGTACATGGATATAAAAGTCTAACGTTACATGCCCCAAAAGTAAACCCATATGCTAACTGCAGAGGGTGGATTCTCTTACGATAGAAATTAATCTGTATGATTATACTGGAGTGATAAAAGAATTATAGTTTCAAAATCAATCTGGATTATACATCACCTGATTTTACTTTACAAACGCAAGGATGTTTTTAAATACTGCTCAACCCCTGTATAGATAATGCTGATATTTGTAGCATTGTATGTACATGTTAAATATTGTTACCTGATCAACCTGGGCGGCAAGACATTTCACATTTTGTAGACAAAGTTAAAGAGACACCACAAATTTTCTCTTTAGCACATCACTGCCATGACATTCAACAACATTACAATTAACACTATAGCTGCTACATTAATAAAGACTGCAGAGAAATTGCAAATAACCACATCAGTTTCACAGAAGCAATCCACATGGAAATGAACATACATGTATTAAAACTAATTCTTGAAAATGAACTGCTGGTGACATAAACAGAGTTCCTTACGTAACATGTATTGAATGTTTCAAATTACTGTCATTCTCAAAAACATTGTTTTTGGCAAAATGTAGAACTATAATTGCATGCAATTACAATTTTTTTTTTTTTTTTTACTAGACGTAAAGTTTTAGCAATGTGTTAATTCCAATGAACCAAAGTCAAGGTGTGCAGTACACTGTTTACTGCATAACTGGTTTCTGGTTTAACACCTGCTAAAACACATGCACTTTCTACAAACTTCTGTAGATCTAATCACTGTTATATTTAAGCTCTGGCAAAACAAATGCAAAATGATCATATCCCTTTAGAATGGGTTCCTCAATGTAGGTACCAACAAGAAATATTCTTTAAAAAGCAGTCAGAAATTCTCTAAAATGAAATGTTTAGCTAAGGCACACATACAAAACACTGAAACTAAATGGTTTCCCTTTTTATCAGGTTCAGCCCTCTGTGATCTCCAGTTGATACCCTGTAATCAGACAGAAGCGACAGTAAGAAACCTTAAATGATAACCTAGTCATTTTATATCAATGAAAATACTCATTAAATTACATTAAATTGTGCAATTTTAAAGTGAACAGTTTAAAGGGAAGAGAAAGAAAATATACCTGTGGATCACTATACCATCTCATATTGGTTGTTGGTGATATAGCGAGACAGACAGCACGCCAGGAATATCCCGATGAGCTAATGAGGAGTTAAATGGAAAATTAACGACATTATTAGATGCATTACAGACTAGATACACTAACAGTCAAAAGTTTTTGAACAGTAAGAATTTTAATGTTTTTTTAAAGTTTCTTCTGCTCACCAAGCCTGCATTTATTTGATCCTAAGTACAGTAAAAACAGTAATATTTTGAAATACCTTTACTATTTAAAATAACTGTTTTCTATTTGAATATATTTTAAAATGTAATTTATTCCTGTGATTTCAAAGCTGAATTTTTAGCATCATTACTCCAGTCACATGATTTGTCAGAAATCATTTCAATATTCTAAATTTGCTGCTCAAAAAACATTATTATTATTATGTTGAAAACAGTATTTGTCTAGAATAGAAATCTTTTGTAACATTATAAATGTCTTTATAATCACTTTTGATCAATTTAAAGCATCCTTGCTAAATAAAAGTATTAATTTCTAAAATTTCTTCTGAATGGTATAGCTGTTGAATGATATAGTGTATTATGTTACAAAAGCTTTTTATTTCAGATAAATGCTGATCTTTGGATTTTCCTATTCAAAGAATCCTGAAAGAAAAAAAAAAAAAAAAGTACTCAACATTTGGGAAAAAATATACTGGAAATCAGCGTATTAAGAATGATTTCTTAAGGATCATGTAACACTGAAGATTGGAGTAATGATGCTGAAAATGTAGCTTTGATCACAGGAATAAATTACATTTTAGAATATATTCAAATGGAAAACAGTTATTTTTAATACTACATATATTTTACAATATTACTGCTTTTGCTGTGTTTTGGATCAAAGAAATGCAGGCTTGATGAGCAGAAGAGAATTCTTTAAAAACATTAAAAATCTTACTGTTTGAAAACTTTTGACAGGTGGTGAACATTTTAAAAAAATAGCTGAACACAATGAGTACCTGGAAGAATGCAATTCCAAAAGAAATTCCAGCAATAATTCCAAGATTGGCCTCCATTGTTGTAGTCATCAGAGAGAAACAGCCCTACAAGAGGAAGATACTGTTTTTAATTACAGAATTACAATTAAGTCTTGTAATTTAGTGTTCAGAAACAGCAGAGTTCTTACCCGTTGATATACCACTAATGCCGCCTTGTTAAGATCTTTAAGTTCAGCAGACGTGCAGTTTAGGCCAGCGGTCATGTTACAGCAGCTTGTGGGGATGCCCTCTTTTTTGAAGTATTCTGTGTTTGCCCAGCTGGTGTAGTTCTTCTCTCCACAGCATTGCAGCTAAAAATGACAAAATAAATCATATTTCTCAAAATAACATTTAAGCAGATAAGTGACGTTTGATGTAATCCTAATGTTTTGTACTGCGCCCCCCCAAAAAAAGCAAATACACACTTACTGTTCTCTGGATTCTGTCTAGGTCTTCGTCGCCCTTACCAGTGTAGACTGTTTCAGCCTTATTATAGACACCTTGAAGCACTGCTTTAATCTATAAAAAAAAAAAGTGAAAACATTATTTGGCTGTAGACAGCAGATGGTATATGAAATACTGTATGTAAAGTTTTAAAAAACGAAAAATGAATTACCTCATGTCTGAAAATAAAGCCAGATATACCTGCCACTAGTTCAGCTAAGAACACAAGCGTCAGGAACATGGCATACTACAAGGGAAGAGGAGAAGAGAAAATGCTTAAAAACGAGTCAACAAAAAAATGTTCTAAACAATGAATTTTCAGCAAATAGGGTACAAAACAAGGCCTGAAAATCTTAAAATATTCAAGTGATCATCAACCTTGTGCTCAATTGTGCAACTCTTACCAATGTTAAACTGACAAAATCTGTAAAAATAAAATATACGGTGTATACAAAACTATTAAATTAAGCTGTCACGCAGTAGTATGAGACCAAATGTTCATCTGTAGTTATTAATAAGCCTTCTTATAAACTACCAGTCAAAAGTTTTTGAACTGTAAGATTTTTTATATTTTTTAAAGAAGTCTCTTCTGCTCATCAAGCCTGCATTTATTTGATCAAAAACACAGCAAAACCAGTAACATTTTAAAATATTTTTATTATTGAAAATAACTGTCTTCTATTTGAATACATTTTAAAATGTAATTTATTCCTGTCATCAAAGCTAAATTTTCAGCATCATTACTCCAGTTTTCAGTGTCACATGATCCTTCAGAAATCTGAATATGCTGATTTGCTGTTCAAGACATTTTTATTATTATTATTATTATTATCATCATCATCAATATTTAAAACAACTGAGTACATTTTTTCAGGATTCTTTGAACAAGATACCAAGATTAACGTTCGTCTGAAATAAAAAGCTTTTGTAAAATTGGGGGGGGGGTAATATTTATGTTTAGCAAGCATGCTTTAAATTGATCAAAAGTGACGATAAAGACATTTATAATTTTACAAAAGATTTATATTTCAGATAAATGCTGTTCTTATGAACTTTCTACTCATCAAAGAAACCTACTCAGCTGTTTCCAACATAAAAATAATAATAAATGTTTTTTAAACAGCAAATCAGAATATTAGAATGATTTCTGAAAGATTATGTAACTGAAGTAATGATGCTAAAAATTCAGCTTTGAAATCACAGGAATAAATTACATTTTAAAATATACTCGTATAGAAAGCAGTTATTTTAAATAGTAAAAATATTACACATTTTTACTGTTTTTGCTGTACATGGATCAAACAAATGCAGGCTTGGTGAGCAGAAGAGAATTCTTTAAAAACATTAAAAAACATTTGTGTCAGTGTAAATTAAGGAAACATATTTTTTCTTACTTTTGTAACAGGGTCGAAGGCTGAAATTACCATTTTTTAAGGGGACATCAAATGCAAACTAGCAACTTCTCATGATAGGTCAGTTGTGTGTCATATAAGAGGATCTGTGCTTTTCGTCTCTTTTCTTTCTTATAGTACAAATCGAAATTCATATCGAATGTATCGAATTCACAGAATGAGATACAACTACTCCCACATTTATGAATTTTATCACTCTCATTTTGTAAATCTTCTAACATCTCTAGAACTGACCAGCTTCAGCATCCATGGACTTCCACGGCAGGTCGCAAAGCATCCGAACAACCCGAAGATGATGATGATGGCTCCGGTCCCAATGAGGACATATGGTGCATTGGTGCCCTTGTCTGAACTCAGGAGTAGGTCAAACTCCAAATTAACCTTTCCCCATACTCCAACAGCCAACAAGATCACTCCTGTAAACTACAAGAAAAGTTAAAGACTCTCAGACATATTCAATAAGTGAGGGATTATAGCACTCTGTTTTGCCCATCCCCATTCTTACTTCTAGCCTTGCAGACCTTGTAATTACACTTCAGCTTCAGAGCTCGGACAGTTTAGAGCGTTAAATACAAACAGGGAATCTGGAAATCCTCAAGTTCCCAGACAACTTTTGTGAGCAATAAGCCCTGACCTATTTAGAAACTGGTCAAAATAAACAAAGCCAAATCAAGTCTTTTTGTGTAGTGCTTTTCACAAATACACATTGTTTACAGTGGCTTTACAGAATTAAGTCAGTGTTTATTTTATCTTAACATGCAGTACCAAAAGTTTTTGAACAGTAAGATTTTAGTAAGTCTCTTCTGCTCACGAAGCCTGCATTTTTTTTATCCAAAGTACAGCAAAAACAGTACAATTTTGAAAATTTTTTACAATTCAAAGTAGAATTATATTTTAAAATATATTCAAGTAGATAGTTATTTTAAAAAGTAAAAATATTTCACAATATTACTGCTTTTGCTGTACTTTGGATTTTAAAGAGAATTCTTAAAAAAAAAAAAAAAAAAAAATCGCATTCAAAAGATTAGAGCTGGACAATAATATAGTTTACTTTTTGTGACACTAATCATACAGTTTAGATCTACTATATAGCATAAATCATAAAGTTAAATGAATGTATGTAGATAAAGATAGATATAATTATAGTAGTAGTAGATTGGAGTTATTAATTTGTTTTGTTATGATACTGATAACTTTGAAACCTGTAAAGTTCTGTTCAATTTATAATAACTTGGTGTACTGACAATCTTAAATTACAGGGTTAGAATTTCAATCACAAGCAACTGACTGAGTCTGAGTTTTGGACTAATACTTTTTTTTTTTTTATCCACTACATAAACATGACCATCTGTCCCCTGCCTGTTGAAAATCTTAGTAAATAGCAATAAATAGCCGAGATAAACCTGCTGCGTTGGACTTCGCACTCATTTAGGCCACGTTTGATGCACTGTTTATATCAGTTTCTTTATTGAATCTCTGTATAGATTAATATATTTGAACAGCGACCAAAACAGCTGTGACTGTTCTTTCCAAAGCACATGAGACTGCAAAGTTTCGTATTTCTCCGCCTGGAATCAATTTTAAACTACATCCTAAAATCCTATTGTTTCATTTCATACTTTTGATACGGAAATTTAAAGGGCAGGAAAAATCTGAACTTATTCGACGCATCCTTAAGCAAGCCGGTAACAATAAAACGTAAATCTATAGATTTGCTAATCAGAAGATAAAGAAACACCTACATAAAGTTTAGAAATGTGCTTTATTTTGCATAAAGAAAACATAGGTAGTTAAAAATCTAAACTAGGATCAAACTAAGAGTTAGAACTGTTCGTTGACTGAGCCTATTGTTTAGGGTGAGTTAGCTGTGCTGATAGCCGCTTAAGCTAACGGCAAATCTGATGAAAACAAAAACTCACCCAGAAAATCAAACTGTAAGAGATCAGAAACGTCTTCAGACACGTTATCACGGGTTTGGTTTGAAGCCGTGCGGACGGAGGGGACATTTCTGCTTTTGTTTTCCCAGCGGATCTGACTGGCGACGGGACTTTTCGATGGAGGCTGCTGGAGGAAAAGTTGCGGATTGGAGTGTGAGTTGGTAAAGTTTGTTTGAGAACAGAAGGGTGATGATGGTGCTGTGGAGTCTCTCCCGACAGGAAGTCCCAATACCAAGATAAAGGACTGGGGATCTAGTCTGGGAAAGCTATAAATATAACATTAAAAAGGACATAAAAATAATTAAAACATATATATTTATAAAACAATATTATAAAATATACATAACAGAGAAAAAATGTTCTGTTTGTTTGGAACAGTGCTGCTGAATCTGCCAGGCTAGTAAGCGTAGTTTAAAAACAAACAAACCAACCAACCAAAAAACATATATATTGTCTACCAAATGCTTCAAAAGTCATCTGCTTTCGTAGTATAATCAGAAACTAAAGGACAAAATAAACAAGCAAATACATAAATGTGACCCTGGAGCGCAAAACCTGAAAAGTCTGAAAGCTGCATAAATTGATGTTCCAGTGATGTATGGTTTGTTAGGATAAGACAATATCTGGCCGAGATTCAACTATTTGAAAATCTGAGGGTGAAAAAAAAAAAAAAAAAAAAAAAAAAAAAAAAAAAAAATATATATATATATATATATATATATATATATATATATATATAAATAATAAATAAATAAATAAATAAATAATAAATAAAAAATGGAGAAAATCGCCTTTAAAAATGTCCAAATTAAGTTCTTAGCAATGCATATTACTAATCAAAATTTAAGTTTTGATATATTTAAGGTAGGCAATGTATAAAATATCTTAATGGAACATGATCTTTGCTTAATATCCTGCTGGGTCCAGGGTCACAAATTAGATTTTATTAATTTAAATGTGAGGCGTTTTCAAAATAGCTTATAATTAGCTAAATATGAAAGCAAAGGCTCTCGTGGACGACTGAGATAAATCACATACATAAATCATCTGTTCCAGATTCATACATTATTATTTATTTTTAAGTTTTTTATTTTATTTAAATCTTGTATGTATGTATGTATGTACCAGGAGCACCTTAAAAAACCACAACAAATTCCTCGTGTGTTTGCGCACACTTGGCGAATAAAGCTAATTCTGATTCTGATTCTGATTCTGAGATGGAAGAGATTGAGAAAAGTTATTGAATAAAATCACTATTTTTTATTTCTTTGTGCACAGAAAATATTCTCGTAACTTCGTAACATTACGGTTGAACCACTGATGTCACATAGACTATTTTAACAATGTCCTTGCTACCTTTCTGGGCCTTGAACGTGTCGGTTTCGTTGCTGTCTATTTTTACTGTCAGGGTTGGGATTTTAACCTTCCTGGACTGTATCCAGTTCACCACAAGATGGCGCGATAAGAGAAGATGTGTGTTCTTTCATCACTCTTTAGGTAGATTTTGCTTTGTCCTGTGCCTTTCATAATTCCCTGTAGCGGTTTTCCAAATGAAGCAGATTTTCACATGCTGTGGTCGTTTGGTTTTTAGCAGATATTACACGTGGTTTATTTTAGCTTACAACAAAAACAACGGTGTAGCAGAATACGTTACACATAAAGTGAAATACTATCACAGTAGTGATTAAATTGTGAATGGCCTTTGGTAAATTATTGGCAAGGATTTATACAAGCCTTGTGCTCACCACAACACTAAAAGAGAGGAATGAACTTTTAAAGTAGAACAATCATTTTACACGCTTTAGTTAGAGTTTAAAAACAATATTTTTTTGCTTACTTACATACATGTTTGAAAGGTTTGTACAATGTTATTCATGCTGTGTACAGACCATTTTAAAACAGTGAATTGTTTTATTCAAATTTTCTCAGCCAGATGCATTTGGCTTGCGTGTTCAGGCCAAGCAAAGAATGAATGAAGCGATTTTCACCTTATGGAGATCAGACTGAAGTTAGTATTCATCACCCAACAGATGCTGAAGATTAAAGTTTATTCTGGATATGTGTTAGGTAAATGCTGTGTAAGAACATGTTGAAAGTCCATGGATGAGTGCTTTTGGTGTGTAAACATAAGGCATCAGAATGATGAGCTAATGTCTGTTAGCGTTTAAATCTTTATGCTGCAGTCTGCTTCTGTCCCCAAACACCTCCTGTTGAGGGAATTGGAGCATGAGAGGCATGGCGAACCAGACTTCATGCTGCAGACAGTCAGAAAAGGGCAATACGTGAATGGCGGTGAATGTAGGTGTGCTTATGTGTATGCAGTCACACATTAATTTATAGATTTGATCTACACATTTATATATCATTATATAAAGAAAATGTTACTGCGGTTTGCCAACGTACTACATTGTTACTGTCAGACTCAGAAAAAGATATTTCAGATATGCAGCCAGGAAAGGGTACACATTAGAATAAATATGCAAGTGTGTCTGCAGAAATCGATATTGCAGATTGTTTGTGTATTTCATTCTTTCTGTTTGTATCATGTAACATTATGGTCCTCTTTCACTCAGACAAAATTAAATTAACAGCCATTTACCCAACACTAATGGCTGTAACATTTGGGCATGGCTGAGTGAGAGAGCCTTGAGTATGTGCATGCTTGTGTATGAAAATGTTTGTGCATGCACGAATGGCTTAGGAAGTTTACAGATCCATAGCTACTTTGTAGAACCACTGACTTTAATGCCTCTTTTTGTCCTTTCTCTCTCTTTTTGCTCTCATGCTTTCTTGATTTCTCACACTCAGGCGTGCATACGCTGCACAAGGCAAGAGTCCTATTTTGTCCTGTTCTAGGACCATAACGTCAGGTCTCTGCTTTATACCTCGCCTCAAGGGTCCACTGCTTTGCGCCATTTTGTGTGAAGTCTTTCCTCATGAGATTTTATGCGTGACAGAGTGTGAGAGATTAATTTGCGTCCGTGATGGGGTTTTTCATGGTTAATTAAGTTCATTGAAAGTTAATTAAGAAAACAATGCTTTTCTGGCAATATATTTATCCTTTGAAGTGAGCAGCTACTTTATGAGAAACTGCAGTAAACTGCAATAAGCTCTCTTTCTGAACTTGACACTCTATGGATGAAGTCTTAAAGTCTTGGCTATAATTTTTTGGATTATTTCCACTGTCATTGGCCACAAAAAAATTAATGTGACACGTTGACATTAGTGGGGCATGTTGTCACAATAACATACTAATAATAGACAGCCCATTGTAGACTTTTTGGTAACATTTAACAAGAAAAACAGTTATGAAAGACTAAAAATTATGTCAAAAAAATTATTCCTGTGATTTCAAAGCTGAATTTTTAGCATGGTTACTCCAGTCACATGATCCATCAGAAATCATTCTAATATTCTGATTTGCTGCTCAAAAAATGTATTATTGTAATGTTGAAAACAGCGGAGTAGAATTTGTCATGTTTCTTTGATGAATAGAAAGTTCAGAAGAACAGCATTTATCTGAAATAGAAATCTTTTGTAACATTATAAATGTCTTTATCATCACTTTTGATCAATTTAAAGCGTTCTTGCTAAATAAAAGTATTAATTTCTATAATTTCTTTCCCAAAAAAGAAAGATTTCAAGCTTATAAATGGTATAATGTTACAAAAGCTTTTTATTTCAGATAAATGCTGATCTTTGGATCTTTCTATTCATCAAAGAATCCTTAAAAAATGTACTCAACTGTTTTAAATATTGATGATTATAATGATAATACTAATATGTCTTGAACAGCAGATCAGCATATTAGAATGATTTCTAAAGAATCATGTGACAAGATTACTGTTTCCAATAAATGCTGATCTTTTGAACTTTCTCAAACAATCCTGAAAAAGATGTCAGTGTCCAGTAAAATATTAAGCAGCACAACTGTTTTTAAGATTGATGATGATAATAAATGTTTCCTGAGCACTAAATCATATTAGTATGATTTCTGAAGGATCATGTGACACTGAAGTAACAAGTAAATTTAGCTTTGTCATTATGGGAATAAATTACATTTTAAAATATATTCAAATAGAAAGCAGTTATTTTAAATAGTAGAATATTTCACAATATTACTGTTTTTATACTATTTTTAATCAAATAAATGCAGCCTTGGTGAGCAAAAGAGGCTTCTTAATTTTTTTTTTTTTTTTTTTTTTCTCCATACTTTTGACCAGTAGTGTTCATGGTAACATTAAAAAATATTGAACTGTTTTGACTGGCTTATGAAGGTCATGTGACAAATTACCCCAACATAACAGAAAATACCTTCATGTTAAAATGTAGCTTATATAGGCTTATATATTATATAGGTGACTCTTGTCTAAAAGGATGCTGTGTTGTATTTAAGGTGTTTACTTTGTTAACTCTGTATATAGCAAAAAATATTCTTTTTGAGGACAACATTTCTTACGATTTAGGAGGGTTTGAACTAGGAACATATAGAACGACTGCTAGAGAAACACTTTTCTCAAAGTTCAAAACTTATGAGATAAAACCTTTCTGACAGCTTCTCAGTGCCTCCCATAATGAGGCAAAATAAACAACCAACTCGTGTAAATGTGTATTAAGACTGTTGTCTTATGCTCCATGGTGCGGAACACACAACCAGCAACCTCTCCTCCCCCGTGACGCACACCTAGCCAATTGCCCATGCAAGACAGTGGCAATTTACAATTCTTTTAAACCATGTGCAGTTGATCCTGTAATTACCTTAACTTATATTATCACACTGGGTCATCAACACTTGCTCTCTCTTTAAAATTGTGTAATATTTAAAGCGACATTAAAATCAATGTCATCAAACATGGTTGGTGAAAGACAAATGGATTGTTGGAATATTCTTAAATAATATGCCCTGGGGACCGTGAACTGTATTTAAGTGGTAGAAGACTTGTTTTTACATAAGGTGATGGCTTGATTGCGCTCGCGGATGTCAAGTCTCCCGCGCGCGCAAGAGAAGCGCACAGTCTGCCGAGAGCGCGTGAGTCAGTTCGCGTGCACAAGAGAAAATCCCAAAGATATTTTAACAGCACGCTCGTGTTTGTGGGTGAATATCACTGAAAAGGACCCGAGCAACTCTTCAGGCGTAAGGCACTCTTACATTTCCACAATCTGAGCGCATAAGAAGCCCGGATCCCTCATTGTCGCGTACTCATCTGTTTGTCTTAATCGCAGGGACCGTGGTGAAGTGTGCGGGGAAAATGGATCTGTAAAGGCGAAATCTTTGCCTGTCAGTTGATGTAAGTGTGGACGGAGGGGTTCGTGGCAGCTCCGATGGCTTCAGGACTTTGGTTTGTCGCGCTCACCGTGGCGAGTAAGCATGCAGCTCTTTTTTCCATTGATGTGTTTCTTTCAGTGATTAATTGCTTTATCATTACAACTTAGCCTCTTAACCTCTATGAATTTAATACATTTAAGTCTTTATTTGTTATGAAAAAGTTAGTGAAAGAGTGTGTTTTATGTTTGGTCACAATAGCTATAGTCAAAATTCGTCAGTTATAAATTGTCCAGTTGTTAAAAAAGTAAAAAAAAAAATGTGTGTATATATATATATATATATATATATATATATATATATATATATATATATTTATATATATGTATGTATACACACACACACACACACACACAGACATTCTTGCATTTGTGGTTTACAGGGACTCTCCATAGGCGTAATGGTTTTTATACTGTACAAACCCTATTTTCTATCGCCCTACACCTACCCTACACCTAAACTTAGCCCTCACAGGAGACTGTGCACACTTTTTGAATTTCATAAAACACTGTTTAGTATGTTTTTTAAGCCTTTTGTTTTACGGGGACACAGGAAGTGTCCTCATAAGCCATGTTTATGTTGTAGTACCCATGTCATTATACACATTTGTGTCCTCATAAACCACAAATGCCGGAACACACACACAGGGAAGATGATTCAAATAAATGATTGTTTAATTAAATTATTATACATTGTTATAATGTAACTCTGACTGGTCACCAATGTGGCCAATGAAATCCTATTGTATTATAAGTATGACTTGAGCTAGATCAATTTTATTGAATTTATAATAATTTATTAAATAAATACCTCTTTCTAAATATTATACTAAATATTATACTAAAGTACTAAATATGTGACCCTGGACCACAAAAGTCATAAGGGTCATTTCTTTTTTTAAATTTAGATTTATATATCATCTGAAAGCTTTCCATTGATGTATGTTTGTTAGGATAGGACAATATTTGGCCGAGATGCAACTATTTGAAGATCTGGAATCTGAGGGTGCAAAAAAATCAAAATGTTGAGAAAATCGCATTTAAAGTTGTCCAAATGAAGTTGTTAGCAATGCATATTACTAATCAAAAATTAAGTTTTGATATATTTGCAGTAGGAAATTTACAAAATATCTTCATGGAACATAATCTTTACTTAATATCGTAATGATTTTTGGCATAAAATAAAAATCAATAATTTGCATCCATCAGATGTGTTGTTGGCTATTGCTACAGATATACCCATGCTAGTTATGACTGGTTTTGTGTTCCAGAGTCACATATGGTGGTTGCGGAGATATTGCTTGCGTTTGAGAAGCTTTGACACAGACCTAGTTTTTTTTAGGAAAAATGACAATTAAATATCTTTTGTTATGTGACTATTTACACTTAATGCATCAGTGCTCAACATTTAATCAATACAGTCTGTACTTTCATTTATTGTTGACAATTCATTGCAAAATATATCAGGAAGTCTCTTTAGACCTGTAACCAGTGAGGATTAAAGGGGTTAAATTGGGTCAGTCCACATAATGGCACGTTCTGTGTGCCCCATAGCTCTGTTCGCTCACAGATCTGTTTCCAACTGTGAAGCATCACTTCATTGCCCACACAGCAGAGAGTCGTTTATGAGTGCATCACGTTTCATTGAGTATGAATGATGACTTTATTACGTAAAATCATTGATCAGTTAATCATAATTTACAATGAACAGGTACCAACAATAGACTCTTCATCAGGGTTGCATGGTCATATGTTGTCTTGATCTTCATGTAGCAGTGAAGGGAAACTTGAGCATGTGTAATAGTTCAGTATTAGAGTGTCTTTTTCACTCGATTTCAGGGCATGCATGATGATAGCGTGTGTATATGTGTGTGTGTTTTAGTTTCTTGAGGCATGCTTATGCTAACTCTGTCATAACTCTGATTAGATCTTTTGCTCAGTGAGTCAGAGCTGCAGCTAGGGTCTCTTAAACATGTCCATGAATGCGCACACACAGAGAGCATAACTAGACTTCAGAAGAGCTTGTTGCTGTGAAGGACAGCTTTTATTGAAGTTTTGACTTTCTGCTTTCTTTCCACATGCACTGTTCACAAAATTCCACTGAATGCCGGAATTGATTGTAGTTTCCATGTGTTATAAATCTATAAACATATTACAACTGGCTGAAGTAAAAAGAGCTGCTTTTGTGGTGTAGAGGCAGTGTCTTAAGTGAACTCTATTAATTAGTTTTTTTTATTATGCCTTGCATTCTATCAAAAAGTGAAGTAAGCCCTTGTTTAAACTATGGTTAAGGACTCGGCTTCATTACCAGCTGTTGTGATTGCCATTAGCAGTATTGATCTCTGTATCAGTGCTTCCATTAATGATTTTTATTGCTGAAGTATTTCCACTCATTAAGCAGTGAGTCAGTTACACAGAGGTAGCCAAGGTCATGACATGAGCAATCAGATATATACACACTGCATTTTGCTTTTACATTTATTTGTTTAGCAGAGGCTTTCATCCGAAATGACTTACAAATGAGGAATACAACAAGCAATTCATCATAAAGAGGCAATAAGCACAAGAAGTGCTAATGCAATGTTTCCAAAAATTATATTAAAGGCCAGAACGTGTCAAATGTTTGTGGTTGGTATATTTTGTTCAAATGTTTTTGAAAGAAGTCTCTTATACTCACCAAAGCTGCATTCATTTGATTAAAAACAATTTTAAAATATTGTGAAATATTATTACAACTTAAAATAATATAATATTTTAAAATGTAATTTATTTCTGTGATGACAAAGCTGAATTTTTAACAAATACTCAAAACTCAATTTTTTTTTGTCACATGCATGATCCTTCAGAAATCTTTCTAATATGCTGATTTGGTGCTCAAGAAATATTTCTTCTTGTTATTATTAATTTTGAAAGCAATTGTGCTGCTCAATATGTTTGTATTTTTTTTCAGGGCTGTCAAATGATTAATTACGCATACAAAATAAAAGTTTGAGTTTGCCTAATATATGTGTTTGTACTGTGTGTAATTATTATGTTTATATAAATACACACAAATGAATGTATATATTTAGGAGAAATATGTTATTTATGTACAAAATATTTTTATTTTTCTATAATATAAATTATATAAAAATATAAATAAATACATATACTTGTAAATATTTATTAAATATATATATATGAATGTGTTCGTATTTATATATGCATAATAATTACCCAGAGTACACACGCATATATTAGGCAAACTCAAACTTTTATTTTGTATGCGATTAATTGCGATTAATCGTTTGACAGCCCTACTTTACTGTCATTTTTGACCAATTTAATGCATTTTTAATGCATAAATGTATTACAGTATCTATATAAATGCCTCTATTATTCAATTTTTCAGATTTTTATTAAGTATAAAGTTCAAAAGAACACGATTTATTTAATTTTTGTAACATTATAAATGACTTTACTGTCATTTTTGACCAATTTAATGCATTTTTAATGCATAAATGTATTATAGTATTTAAACTATTTAAATGCCCCTATTATTCAATTTTTCAGATTCTTTATGAAGGATAAAGTTCAAAAGAACAGAATTTATTTTTATTTTTGTAACATTATAAATGACTTGCTGTCAAATTTTGACTAATTTAATGCATTTTTAATGCATAAATGTAGTATTTAAACTATTAAAGTGCCGCTATTATACCATTTTTCAGATTCTTTATTAAGCATAAAGTTCAAAAGAACATGATTTATTTTTATTTTTGTAGCATTATAAATGACTTTACTGACAGTTTTGACCAATTTAATGCATTTTTAAGGCAAAAATGTAGTATAGTACTTAAACTATTAAAGTACCCCTAATGTACCATTTTTTAGATTCTTTATCAAGTATAAAGTTCAAAAGAACATGATTTATTTTTATTTTTGTAACATTATAAATGACTTCACTGTCTTTTCTCACCAGTTTAACGTATTTTAATGCATAAATGTAGTTTTCTCAAAATATGCATTTAATATCACCTCATTTTCTAGCGATTCTCAAATGATTCGTTCGAAGTAGATTAAAGATTCAGTCTCTCTAAACCCCTCCTTTCCGTGAACCTACTCTGCTCTGATTGGTCATATGGCCCAGTCTGTTGTGATTAGTCTACTGCATACAGCGCATGTCAGAAACAGTACGCTCATTGTCATAGTTCTGTGTTTTGAATGCTCGATAGAAAGTATAAACATCTATTATTTATCATACTTACAGGTTGTGATTCAGTGGAGCCAGCTGGTTCAAATAAACTGGGCACTGGGCCATCTGGGTCAAGTTGTTCACGGCTGGCCAACATAGAACATAGGTGGGCATTATGCAAATGTGTTACACCGTGACGTGTAGCCATCATGGAAGTGGGATTTGAATTACTAACGACTCGTTTAGGTTGTACAGAGTCGATTGTTTATTTTGGGAGACACTAACTTTATTTATCATGCACTTTTGGCCATACAACTTTGCAGATCATTTACATTCACATACAGCTACATTACACACTGCATGAAAGGCAATATTGGAAATGGCATAATAGTGGCACTCTTACACATTAAAACTTTAAAAAGGCTTAAAACAACATGCCCTGCCTAGTAGATTGAAGTCAAGCTACCTGAACTATACCTTTGTATACTTTAGGAAAAATCCCCATATGTTGAAAAGAATAAGTGATTATTTAAACAAGTAATCTGCTTAGTAATTATGTGGTTTCAGTCTCTGTAGAAATTGTGAAAATATGTTTTGGGATTTCAAAAAGAGTGTGATTTACTGAAACCTCCACAAAGTCTCAGATTCTTAAACTAATGCAAACTGAAATGTGGGGAAAAGCCTTCAGCAGAAAGAAAGAAAGTGTCTGAGCGAGGGCGAGAGAAAGACCGAAACACTCTCTTTTAGAGTTAAAGAGTAGGATGGAGTGGATTTGACTCTCTCACACGCTGAAACTGCAGTACTGGGTTAACTGTAGGGCCACGAATATTAAACATGTGTATATGTATTTGTATTTGATGCAGTAGAGCTTGGCTGGAGATAGAGTAGCTTTTAATAATTTAGTTGGTGAATATTTATGCCACTCAAACACTGATACACTGGTTAAGCACCACCCTGTTAAACGTTAGCACATAACAGTATTTAACATAGATTGGGAAGTGTTTTTGTGTGTGTAAGTCTGTGTGCTTCTGCTAATATTGAATGCTATGTTATCATTTTGTATCCCTAGTAAAGTATTCTAAGAGTTAGACTTGGTTTGTGCGTGTTTGTCTGTGTTGGTGTGTGATGAGGCAGGTTTTATTTTAGAGCAACTGAATTATTCACAGAGTTGAAGTGCACCGGGGTGGAAAAGCATTGCAGTGCATGCAACTGTGAGTGTGTGTTGTTTTGTATAATCATGAGATAGTCCAAGTGTGTGTTTCTTTCAAAGTCCCTGTCCTGCTTTGGTTGTTTAGGAGTGTGTGTGTTTTTGTGAAGAGCCCTGAAGCAGGACATGGGGCCTGTCTGAGGAAGTCGGCGGGGGTTAGTGACACTTTTTTTCATAGGGTTTTCCACAGATATTAGTCACCACTCTAGACAGCATACTCTCTACTAAATAGTCATTTTAAATATTTTTTTTCCTTTTCTTCTTTTTTTAAATCCAGGAACTGTTAATAAGTAAATGCAATCTTCACTGTAGTGAAATCTCGTTATATCCAGTTGCTCTAACAAAGGAAGTACAATCATTGACAGTTCAGTTGTGCATCTAATCACCTCTCAGCGTGTTCCTTCCTACTGAGTTTAGAGAAAAACATCTGATATTACAGTCTGAAGTTGTTTCTACTTAAATTTTAGATATTTTTAGAATTTAACCTTTCAATGTTACTTTTTAATGTTTTTAATTAAGTAAATAAATCAATCTTAATTTTTCCAGACTAATATATGACTGCTCAGACAGTCTTCATTCTTTCATAATTATTGAAACCTGTTTCCCCAAACAAAAAAATCACACTTGTGATATAGTAGCAATGAGTTTCATATTTTTTACTTTGAAGCAGAAGCTACAAAAACCTTTTTGCACTTCTTTTTTTTTTTTTTTTTTTTGTTGGTCACAATTCAGACTTTCTCACAATTCTGAGTTTACATCATGCAACTCTGTTTTTATTTTTTCTACATGGACTAGAAAATGTAAAAAGGTAATTGTGTCTTTATCTCATAATTTGTACTTTTTTTTTTATTAGAAAAGCCTGAAATGTAAGATAAAAAGTTGCAATTACCGTTGTTTATTATTATTTTTTTCTCCATAGAGAACTAAAAAGGCTTATTAGGTTATATATACACTACCAGTCAAAAGTTTTTGGACAGTAAGATTTTTAATGTTTTTAAAGAAGTCTCTTCTGCTCACCAAGCCTGCATTTATTTGATCCAAAGTACAACAAAAACTGTAAAATTCTGAAATATTTGTACTATTTAAAATAACAGTTTTATTATTTTTAAAATGTTATTTATTCCTGTGATTTCAAAGCTGAATTTTCAGCATTATTACTCCAGTCACATGATCCTTAAGAAATAATATTCTGATTTTCTACTCAAAAAACATTTATTGTTATTATGTTGAAAACTGCTGAGTAGAGTTTTTTCAGGTTTCTTTGATGAATAGAAAGTTCGGAAGAACAGCATCTTTTATAACATTAGAAATGTTTTTATCATAACTTTTGATCAATTTAAAGCATCCTTGCTAAATAAAAGTATTAATTTCTATAATTTCTTGAAAAAAATGCTGAAAAATGTATCTTTGATCACAGGAATAAATTACATTTTAAAATACATTCAAATAGAAAGCAGTTATTTTAAATAGTAAAAATATTTCACAATATTACTGCTTTTGCCGTATTTTGGATCAAATAAATGCAGGCTTGGTGAGCAGAAGAGAATTCTTTAAAAACCATTAAAAATCTTACTGTTCAAAAACTTTTGACTAGTAGTATATTTGTAGAATTGATATTATACAGTAGTTGAATATGCAAGTAAAACATTTTCCAGAATTGACTGGTTTAGATTCATATTCATAATGAAAGTTTTTTTTTTATGTCACATTATTTTAATATTAAAATATTTTCTAGTAATCTAATATTTACTATGGACTGGAATATGTTCTAATATATTGCCCATAATGCGTAATGTGAAACAACTGAGAACAAAACTAGCATTGTTACTGTTGTGTTTCTTGTGTTCATTTATGGTGATATCATTTTGCTCACTAAACCCTCATTATGATAATTACTGTCAGACTCTGCTTCATATGCTGTAATATGAGAGCTTGTGATAAAGAGAATGTGTGCTGATGGGGCAGTGATGGGATGAACCGCTGACTCATGTTTGGCATTAAAGAATGATCGTCCCCATGGGGTCTTAATGAGAGATGTGGCATAGGGCTTCTATGACCCTGTGCATGCTGCCCGTGAATCATGAGGATTGTTGCTTCGGTGCATCTTATTTACAGATGAATGGGGCTTATTATGTAACTGTCTGGGTTCATAATAGTGGATGTGTTAATTCTTCTGAAGGGATAATGAAATTTGGCATTTCTAAGAGATGTTTACCACAAGTAGCATCACTGTGCGGATAGAGAGATTCATAAAACATATTGTTTTTGCCTTTTTGCAGAAATATTTGCAATAGGGCTGCCAGTTGAATGAAATGAATTTTATGAATTGTGGATTAATTCATTTGAGATATCACTATTTGCTGAGAAAAGAACTAACAACCTCCAAAAAGTGTTCTCAAATGATGGTCTCTCAGCTTTGGGAAATTCTTGGAGAGTTTCAGATTTCTGCTTCGCTTGCTAACATGGCTCCCAAAATTGCTTATCACGGCATTCATTAAATTTGTCACATGTTTAGCTGTACTTGTTGAGCTGTTAGTCAGATGGAGTATGTCTCACTGAGCACAGGCTGGGTGATTGTGTGTTGAATGCTGACTGCTGCCCCAGTGCTTCTACTGTCAACTTTAATCTTGTAGTCTCTGTACTCATTGTCCCCACAGTGCACTGCTTGTCCACAGAGTGATGTCATTTGTCCTGACTTGCTGTCCCTTAGAGACAGTGGCACAGAAACACCAGTAGAGTTTTGGGCTTTCTCTTTTCTTCTTTCTGAAACTTACTTTTTGGCCTCCCGATGTTTGTGTTATAAACCCTTTTGTTACATGCGCCTATGAGTAGATGTATGTTTTATTAAGAATGAAACTATATTTCAAATTATTTCCTTAAAATACACTTTTATGTGAATGACTACGTATATGTGTTTTTAACAGATTTTTTTAAATATTTTTTTTTCTAAAGGGATAATGAAATTTGGCATTTCTAAGAGATATTTACCAAAGGTCGCATCACTGTGCAGATAAAGAGATTCATAAAACAGTTTTTACCTTATTTTTGCAAAAATTTTTGCAGTAGGGCTGCCAGTTTAATAAATACATTTATTTTATGATTTGTGGATTAATTCATTTGATATATCACTGTTTGCAGAGAAAAGAAATACAGAAAAATAACAATCTCCAAAAATGTGTTCTCAGAAGATGGATGACTGTGAAAACTTTCAGATTTGAGAAATTCTTGGAGAGTTTCAGATTGGTTCTGCTTTGTTTGCTCACATATATATATATGTGACTATTTTTAACTTTTTTTGTTAGTTTTTTTCTTTGTTCTGGAGTTATGAAAAGAGTAGAAAGTTCTGTTTGGTAAGCTGTTTCTGTTTTTCTAACTTCTAATTGTAAATTTTCCTTTATGTAAAAGCTGTTAGAAGACACACAAAAGTTGGTTTTGAAAAGTTTAGCTCTTTGTAAGACTACCATTAGGTTAGTAAGAATTTTAAAAGGTTTTTGAAAGACTTTTTTATGCTCATTATGTTTTTAATTAGATAAAAGATAAAACCTTTATTTGAGTCATTTTGGACCCAGAGAGGATTTTCTATTTGCTAAAAAATGCTTGTTAAATACAGAAAAGTAGTACAGAAGAAATACATTGGACTGAAACTTACTGACTTTGCTCATCCCAAAAGTTTCTTAATTTAGTTTCTTAATAATTTTTGGATCCCCACCCCCCACTTTGTTACATTTGTGGTATTCGTGGTCAAAAAGTCCGGCCTACAAGAAAAAACTTATAAATTTCTCATTATGCAATATTATTTGGAAATAGCTGATCAATAGATTGAATCCAATCTTTTTTTTTTTTTTTTAATATTTGCACAGGTTTTGTATTTCTTTTTAGAACTAATTGATTTTGAATTTAATTTTAGAACATTAAACTGAACTCAGTTTTTCACTGAATACTGCCAAAATTATCAGCAAATTCTAAATGTATTATTTAATATAATAATATATATATTTGTTTAAATAAAAAAATGAGGTGCATAGGCTCAAGTCAAAGTATTAATGTGCATAAGCTCAATAATCTATCAGTTCCAAAAAGAAAAACAAAACCTGTGGTAATCGAAAGAAAATTTAAGATTGAATCAAACATTTGGTGATAATATAGCATAATAAGAAAAAATTGACCGGGAACCACAAATTAGGTAAAGGGTTTTTAGCACAGCACAATGGTTAAAAATATTTAAATTATTTAGAAATTATAGTAACTTTACAATACGATGTCATTTGTTACCATTAGTTAATGTATTAACTACTGTAACATGAACGAACAATGAACAATACATTTTTTACACTATTTATTGATCTTTGTTAATGTTAGTTAATAAAAATGCAGTCATTCATTGTTTGTTCATGTTAGTTCATTGTGCATTAATTAATGTTAGCAAATACAACTTTCAGTAATTTTAATAACTTTAGTAAATGCTGAAATTAACATTTACTAAGATTAATAAATCCTGTAGATTCTTAGTTCATGTAACTAATGTAGTTAGCCAATGAACCTTATTGTAAAGTGTTACCGTTGGTGTTTTTTTTTTTTTTTTTTTACCAACCAAACCCATTTTGCCCCATTTGTTGCATGTTAATTTAATTTTGTGTTAATTTTGCATCATGAGTGTATTGATGTTGTTACAAATTCTGTGTGGATTACATGCATATGTTATTTAGATAGATTCCAAGTAAATTTTCATTCAAATTCAAAACCTTTTGTAAAACACGTTTAACCTGTTCACGTCTGTTTTTCAGCTGTATGGTGTGCAGAGGTAGAGGAACGTTTGGTGAACTATTTACTCTCCCCTGACCGATACAACAAATTGATCCGTCCAGCAGTCAACAAGAGCCAGCAGGTCACCATTGCAATCCAAGTGTCCCTTGCCCAGCTTATCAGTGTGGTGGGTAGTAGAAACATGAAGAGCTACCACACATGGTGTGTTTTATTTAATCAATGTTTATAATATATTTATGTTTGTATTTCAGAATGAGAGAGAGCAGATCATGACCACAAACTGTTGGCTCACTCAGGTATGAACAGTGGAACTTTTGTGTTCAGGTTGTATTATTATTATTATGATGTTTTAAAAGGGTCATGAACTGCCTTTTTAATTATTTTGTACTGTTCTCTGAGTTTCCCTTATAATGTTATCAAGATTTTAAAACAAAAAGCATAATTTAGAAGTTTTCTATCCGGTTTTGACACCCCTCATCAGAACGCTCTGTTTAAATAGGCATGGTGGATTGTAGACTCAGGAGTAAATGCCCACTGCTATGTTTGGCTAATAGTGGTGTATGTTTGACAGCCTACATCCTTCATAGATGGATGCTGCTGTGATATAGGTTAAAAATGCATAAATACTCAGTACATATCAAACAATCTGTAATAACTGACAAAGCAATGTGTGGTGCGACATTACTGTTGGATTCAATATAGCTGGCACAGCATTGTCTTTTAGTTTCAGTCTTTCTGAAAACCCCACTTTCTGAAAATCCCACAATGAATTTTTTCCTTGTCTGTAAACGAATCCACGGTAAAATAAAGTGAATAAAGGACCAAATTCTTACTGACATGGTCTGGATCTTCATTAAAAATAAAGTTCATCTGCTCTTTCCTAACGTTGGGATCAGAAGGAAAGCAATGCAAAGAGTTTTTCCACAACTTGGCACTGCACAGTGTCTTGTCTTCGGAGCCATCTTTATCGTTTGGTTTCTGTGTAGACCTGTGTTTGCCTCTCTCGTTATTTATACTACATAAACAAATCGGTAGGCGGGGCTAAACAGGCAGTGATATAGAAGCAGGCATTGATCATCTTCTGTGGAGGCGGAGTTTAGCCACTTTATTAGGTCATAAAGTGTCAAATTCACAATCTGTCGTTTTGGCAGACTGGCTTCAATATAAGCTGTTTTTAGACTAACAAGAAAGTTCTGAGTTCTGAAAGTTACAGATGTTTTTACAGTACAGTGACGTCTTATATGTCAAAATATAAAGGGAATTTTGGTTTCTCAGTTCATGACCCCTTAAATAAAAGTCTTTCTAAGGTGTGTGTTGTTTGCAGGTATGGAATGATTACCGCTTGATGTGGGATCCAGAGGAGTATGAAGGGATCAGAAAAGTGCGCCTTCCTTCCCAGCATATATGGCTGCCTGACATTGTCCTGTACAACAAGTGAGAAATGTTCTAGTACAGAAAAATGTTTTGTTCTGATTTTATTTTGACTTGTGAAAAGGAAGAGTTCACACAAAAATGAAAATTCTGTCATCGTTTCAACAATTTTTGCTCATACAATGAAAGTCAGTGGGGTCCAAAACCTTTTTAAAGGTGACCTATTATGTCCCTTTTTACAATATGTAATATGTCTCAGATGTCCCCAGAATGTGTTTGTGAGGTTTCAGCTGAAAATACTCCACAGATAATTTATTATCATTTAAAGGAGAAGTCCACTTCCAGAACAAGAATTTACAGATAATTTACTCACCCCTTTGTCATCCAAGATGTCCATGTCTTTCTTTCTTCAGTCGATAAGAAATGATGTTTCTTGAGGAAAACATTCCCAAATTTTTCTCCATATAGTGGACTTCAGTGGTGCTCCCAAGTTTGAACTTCCAAAATGCCATTAAAATGCAGCTTCAAATGGCTCTAAACAATCCCAGCTGAGGAAGAAGGGTCTTATCTAGTGAAACGATCGGTCATTTTTGAAACAAATTGACAATTTATTTACTTTTTAACCTCAAACGCTCGTCTTGCCTCATCTCTGTGATGCGCATGCGTAGTCTGTGTAATCTGGGTCAATACAGTTAGGGTGTGTCGAAAAACTCGTTTTCTTCTTCGTCAAAATTTCGCTGTTTTACCTTTTTTTTTGTAAAGGGCATTTGATCTTCTCTGCATGTTCACTTTGTAAACACTGGGTTGGTACTACTGCAGTGATGTAGGATGATTTTGAAAGTTGGGAAAGTAAACGAGATGGGAGTTTTTCGATGTACCCTAACTGTATTGACCGTAGTTCACACAGACTTAGACAAAACGAGCGGTTTAAAAAATATATAAATTGTCAATTTGTTTCAAAAATGGCAAATTGTTTTGCTAGATAAGACCCTTCTTCCTCAGCTGGGATCATTTAGAGCCATTTGAAGCTGCATTTAAACTGCATTTTGGAATTTCAAACTTGGGGTCACCACTGAAGTCCACTATATGGAGAAAAATTCAGGAATGTTTTCCTCAAGAAACATAATTTCTTATCGACTGAAGAAAGAAAGACATGAACATCTTGGAAGACAAGGGGGTTTATCTGTAAGTTTTTGTTCTGGAAGTGGACATTTTGAAAATGCCCCTTTTTGAGTGGAAGCAGAAACATGCTGTTTTCATGCATGTCTCTTTAAATCCAAATGAGCTGCTGCTCCCCGCCCTCTTTTCCAGAAAAGGGCTGTGCCTTTACATCTCATACCTTGGATACACTGCTAAAAAACATTTGTTTGGTTTTGATTATTATATAAAGCACTGAAATTATGTGTTTTAAACCATATCAGTTTAAACTTCTGATATACCGTTTTCTGAGCGCACACATCCGAAGCAAGCACACAGAAAGCGACTGCCACACAGCTTGAAGTACTAAACTAAGTTATCATGTCTTATTGTGCTTAAACTGTCAAATACACACACATTTATGTTAAAAACACACGAGTTACAAAAACAGTTGGTTATGTCTGTGAAGGTAAACAGCTGGGAAAGAAATCACACGTTTATATTAGATCTGTGTGGCAGCAGTGTAATATACAGTAAATAAATCAACAAATCTACTGCTCTCTTGTCTCCTCTGAAGCTGGGACTCTAAATAGTGTTCTGTGCTCATCTGTGCATCTAGCAACGGAAAAGGTCATGCTTTGCCAAACTTTTAGCATGGTGTTAGAACTGGTTCACTATTTTCGCTTGTAAAAAAAATCCAAATTGCTGCGCCATGGATGGAAACGTGCAGATTAAGGGGGCGATAATATCATAATACGATTTTACAGAAAATGGCTTACCAAAACAAAGTTACTGGTTTGTTTTTTTATCATTTTCTGGGTTGGTAGATGCATCAGAGACCCGATTGTAGCACTTAAACATGGAAAAAGTCAAATTTTCATGATATGTCACCTTTAAAATATCTTCTTATGTGAACTGCGGAAGAAAGTCATACAGGTTTTGAATGAGACGAGGATGAGTGAAGGCAGAATGTTCATTTTTTGCTGAATTATCTCTTTAAATAATTTACACAAGGTTTTATTTATTCAAAGGTTGAATCCTTCTAAAAAATACAGGTTGCGGCAAGAGACTTATTCTGTAATCTTTTTAAAATGCTGCATCAATGCAGGATTTGGACAGGGTTTCACCTTTACCAAGGACAGAGTTACTGCGTTAATCTCAGGAACTGAGACTGAGATTAGAATGACAGCATTTTTCGCATGATGATGAGCTTGCACTTGGGATAAGAGTATCAGCTTTAACTTCCACCTTTATTATCATGCACACAAGCAAAATAGGATACTTTGCTTTTTGTATTTAAAACAACAAATTTGTTTGTCATTTTTAGTGCTGATGGGACATATGAAGTGTCTTTCTACTCCAATGCGGTCGTGTCAAATAACGGTGAGGTTGCCTGGCTACCACCAGCCATTTATAAGAGTGCCTGTAAAATTGAGGTCCGGGACTTCCCCTTTGACCAGCAAAACTGCACACTCAAGTTCCGCTCATGGACTTATGACTACACAGAAATCGACCTCATCTTGCTGTCAGACTTTGCCAGCCGAGATGACTTCAAGCCAAGCGGTGAATGGGATATTGTCTCACTGCCTGGTCGCAAAAACGAAGACCCTAATGATGCCACGTATTTGGATATAACATATGATTTTATCATCAGACGCAAACCGCTCTTCTACACCATTAACTTAATCATCCCATGTGTGCTCATCACTTCATTGGCCATCTTAGTTTTTTACCTCCCGTCAGACTGTGGAGAAAAGATGACTTTGTGTATTTCTGTTCTTCTGGCCTTAACTGTGTTCCTCTTGCTTATTTCCAAAATCGTGCCGCCGACCTCACTCGCTGTGCCCCTCATTGGAAAGTACTTGATGTTCACCATGGTCTTGGTGACTTTTTCAATTGTCACAAGTGTGTGTGTGCTAAACGTGCACCATCGCTCCCCAAGCACACACACTATGCCCAAGTGGGTCAAATATTACTTCCTGTTTCGTTTGCCTTCTTTTCTATTCATGCGACGGCCGAGAGAGTCCAACAAACGTGAGAAATTTCGCAGGAAGCACCAGCAGTGCTCTTCAACTGATCTCCCAGCAAAAAGTGAGGCGGATGAGACTGATTCCACCTTCTTTGTCAGTGAAGATGCCAAGCACATTGGTTGGAGACCTGGCGAGTTGCAGGAAAACACAGAGTTTCGTAAGCGAATGGCGGTAAAGTGCTCTACGGACATGGAGGAGGCTGTGAAGGGGGTCCGATATATCGCTGAAAAGTTGAAGAATGAGGATGATGATGAAGGGGTGAGTGATTGATTTTCACTTAAATAAACTGAAAAAAAAAATCTAAATTTGAGATTATACATACTAAAACTAATATTTTTTAATATTTTTAACATTTTAAATTGAATGAATTTGATATTTAAATAATATATGTGACCCTGGACCACAAAACCTGTCATAAGGGTCCATTTTTCCAAATTGAGATTTATACATCATCTGAAAGCTGAATAAATAAGCTTTCCATTGATGTATGGTATGCTATGATAGAACAATATTTGGCTGATATACAACTATTTAAAAATCTGGAATCTGAGGGTGCAAAAAAATCTAAATAATGAGAAAATCACCTTTAAAGTTGTCGAAATAAAGTTCTTAACAATGCATATTACTAATCAAAAATTAAGTTTTGATATATTTACAGTAGTAATTTTACAAAATATTTTCATGCAACATGATATTTACTTAATATCCCAATGATTTTTGACATAAAACAAAAATCAATAATTTTGACCCATACAGTGTATTTTTGGCTATTGCTACAAATATACCCCAGCGATTTAAGACTGGTTTTGTGGTCCAGGCTCACATATACAGTTGAGGTCAAAAGTTTACATACACCTTGCAGAGTCTGCAAAATGTTAAAATAAGAGGGATCATACAAATTGCATGTTATTTTTTATTTAGTACTGACCTGAATAAGATATTTCACATAAAATACGCTTACATATAGTCCAGAAGATAAAATAATTTTTTAATTTATAAAAATGACCCTGTTCAAAACTTTACATACACTTAATTCTTAATACTGTGATAGTGATAGTTGTTCATGAGTCCCTTGTTTGTGCCCGCTTTTCTTCAATTCTTCAGGTCCCACAAATTCTTTGGTTTTTCAGCATTTTTGTGAATTTGAACCCTTTTCAGCAATGACAGTATGATTTTGAGATCCACCATTTCACACTGAGGAGACTGAGTGTGAATATGAGAATCAATATGAGGGACTCATATGCAACTATTACAGAAGGTACAAATGCTCACTGATGCTCCAGTAGAAAATACAATGCATTTTGAACATTTTTTTTTTTGAATTTGAGGATTAGGGTAAATGTAACTTATTTTGTCTTCTGGGAAACATGTAACTATCTTCTGTACCTTCTGAAAAGCAGTACTAAATGAAAAAAATATGATATTTGGGCAAAACAAAGAAAAATCTCCATTCTGTTCAAAAGTTTTCACCCCTGGCTCTTAATGCATTGTGTTTCCTTCTGAAGCATCAGTGAGTGTTTGAACCTTCTGTAATAGTTGCATATGAGTCTCTCAGTTGTCCTCAGTGTGAAAAGATAAATCTCAAAATCATACAGTTATTGTTGGAAGGGGTTTATATACACAAAAATGCTTAAAAACCAAAGAATTTGTGGGACCTAAAGGATTTTTCTGAAGAACAGCAGGCAGTTTAACCGTTCAGGACAAACATGGGACTTATGAACAGGACTATATGTAAACATCTTTTACGTGAAATATCCTATTCAGGTCAGTACTAAATAAAAAATAACATGCATTTTGTATGATCCCTCTTATTTTGGTAAAATAATGAACATTTTACAGATTCTGAAATGGGGATGTAAACTGCTGACCTCAACTGCATAGATCAAGCTTATTATATTTTGTATATGTTTGTTTATTTTTGATGAATTGTGACACTAAAGATTCAGCTTTGTCATCAGAGGAATTTCACAAATATATAAAAATAGAGCATAGCTCTTTTAAATTCTAATAATATTTTCATTTTACTGTATTTTTATTTAAATAAATGCAGCCTAGGTGAATATAAGAAACTAAAAATCTCCAAAATTTTGAATGGTGGTGCAGATATATCACACATAAATTCAAATAAATCTGCATTTTCTCTCTTTCTCACAGATTATCGAGGACTGGAAATATGTGGCTATGGTGATCGACCGTCTGTTTCTGTGGATCTTTGTTTTAGTGTGTGTTGCAGGAACCATCGGCCTCTTCATGCAGCCGCTCTTCAAGAGCTATAACACACCCACCACTGATGATTTGTAGATCACATAAAGTCAGACCAGCTTCAACCCAACCTACATGGCTGTTAATTTTCAGTGCACAACCTAGTCTAATCACAAACTTGACAACCTTTTTATTTCAATAAATATTGTAGCCAAAAACCCGACAATGGACTTCAAACCTAACACATTTCATAAAGCATTAAGCTCTGTGTACCTTTCAATGCACAAAGACACAAAATTCTTAGATGCCGTTGAGTCAGAGCACAATACTGGAAACACACTAAATATTTAGCTGCCCTGTTTGCACTGACCCGAACTCAAAAACCCTTCAGAGCTGTCATTCAATCACAGCATCTAGCCCTGGAGGCCTCAACATTCTCTAACCTCTCATTGAAAATGAAGCTCCAAATCCCAAAATGGCCCCAAATCTAGTTGATTTGTCAAAATGGAGTGTTTTTCTCAAGCATATTCTGATTTTCTGAAATTTCCAAATGCTTGTGTGCAGGATGCATTAAATTCTGCCCACTTTTACATTAAAACCCCCCACCTGTTTACATTATCATAGACCTGTTTAAGGTTGTTTGACACTTCAGGACTACAGTGTGTACTGTATCTTTAAAAACCTCAATCCTAGCTCAATAGCAATGTGGGTATTTGTTTTGACTCAAATAATAAGCTGTTTACTGGAATATAGATCTTACACCTTAACACACTGTACACACGTGCATGCACTGTTCTTTAATACACGTTTTCACATCATTTTCCCCCTATTATACTTGTTAGATTGGTTTAAACATTACATGAACAGCATCTTGCAACAGCATTTTGGTTGACCTTTACAGACAGATTTTTGGACATGTGCTGTCGTTGGAATAATTGATGAGTACTTAATATATAATTATTATCATAATGTTATTTTATTATGATGGTTATGTGATGTATTAAGAAAAGAATAAATTAAAACCATACAAAATTTTTGTCACTTTTGCACTTCATATACATTTTGCTGCTAATGTATATTATGCTATCAGGTAATTTTATATGCAGCTTATGAAATTTAAATGATTAACAAACAACTGCGCTTATCAGTTTTAGTTAATGTTTCAGTGTTTCTATGCTAGTTTGCAACAAAATGATTCAGTGCACAATCTTTAAAGGTATAGTTCACCCAAAAATGAAACCCTCAGGCCATTCAAAAGTTTGTTTCTTTATCAGAACACATTTGGAGAAATTTAGCGTCACTTGTTCACCAGTAGATCCTCTGCAGTGAATGGGCGCCGTCAGAATGTGTTGCTTTTAGTCCAAATGTGATTTTATAATGATGCTTCCTCCAGTGAAAAAGCCTATCACCTAATGTCCTTTTAATATTAAAATCCACTGACATATTTGTTTATAACTGTGTTGGGTTTTTTCCGCTCGAAAACTGTGCTTGATCTGTGCATATTTCTCTCCTGATTCAGGACTCAAATTTATTTGATGTAAAGTAAATTTGACATTAAATTTGATGTAAAGTAAATTTGTAATTTTTTTTTCACATCCAAATACAACTTTTTGCATCACAAGATTTCAAATGATGGAGTGGAGTATTCTCATGTTTTTATCTCATTCTAATGGCACCCATTCACTGCAGAGAATCCACTGGAGAGCAAGTGTAATGCTAAATTTCTCCAATCTTTTAAGATGAAGAAACAAAGTCATCAGCATCTTGGATTACTTCAAGGTGAATACGATTTCAGCAATTTTTCATTTTTGTGTGAACTGTTCCTTTAAAAACCTCTGGGTCATTAAAACCCTGAAATAACTTTAGAAAAAAGAATATGTTGTTTTTCTATGCTTCCACATGACTGCTTGTAACACACTACACAATGCATCTGCTATGCAGAAGGGGGTCTTTTCACCTTCTCATTATCATTTTAATCAATTCTGCTTGCTGGGGTTTAGGACTGTGTTAATTTCTGAGGACTCTTAGAGATATTTTTAGTGTTTTTCAATGTTAACTCATCATGACTGTGACTCTGCTGATTTGACAGGTGGCGACATTGCAGTCAGGGGAGTGTGCAAATGGAGGCTGAGATGCATTATTTAAAGGACTGTATGAATATTTAAGTTATTTTCCAGTCTGTTTTTGCTCTCTTCTGAAGACAGGAGTCTGTGTGCAGATGCATGCTGACATGCATATGCATTGTGGATGAAGGAAGCTAATAAACACAGAATGTGAGTCAGCAACCATTAAATCATAATGCCGAATGCAATGATGCCAGATTTCACAACTTTTAACTATTGCAATGCATTTTTCTGCATTCTGTCCACTCATTATTGATTTTAACTGAGATCTGGTGCGTACTGGAACATTTGACCATGTTTTTATGTGAAGTTTATGCTCATATTTGAATGATAGAGGATCACATGCAATGCCGTGAGAAAAAGTGACACAGGCCCTCACGGAGGCCACAGCTGGTTCCAACTGGAGCAGAAAATCATCTGAGCTCAGACAGTAGCCGTGAACGCTGAGAAGCTATGTTTGCCTGAGCTGCTGCTGCTTGGACTCAATGTGAGTGTTTACACATGAGAGTCTGCTGAGTTTTTAATTTAATATGTCTGTAAGGTTGTAAACAAACTCACTCTAGAGCAGTACAAGTTAAGTAAAGAAAAATTTGAAATGTTTTTATATAAATAACACAGAGGAACATAAAACTGGCCAAAGTTGAAGAAAATGCAATCAAAAAATACTTACTGTTGGACGGCACATTACATTGTGTTAAGTAGTCGGGGTTATATACAGTCAAACCAAAAATCATTCAGACACCAGATATGATTTTTTATATTTTTTTGGGTGGGTGCAGGACACTAGTTAATCTATGTAAATGAGGATAGCAAAATAAATTAAACTGTGATATATTATACCCAAAAATTCTTCATACTGTGGACTACCAGTAAAATTGATACAAATTTGGGACCAAAAATTATTCATTTTCTAAACTATAGCGTATAAACTGAAAATGTGAGAAATGTTGAATAAATTTTGGTTTGACTATAGAATGAGAAGAATAACAATGTGCAGTAAATGGTAAAACTGTTTCCACTACAAACTAGTGTGTTCATAATTAAGATAATACATTAAAATAATATGGTACACTCTTAAAAATAAAGATGCTTTAAAAGGTTCTTCACAGCGATGCCATAGAAGAACCATTTTTGGTTCCACAAAGAACCATTCAGTCAAAGGTTCTTTAAAGAGCCATCTCTTTCTTACCTTTTTATATAATCTGCAGAACCTTCTTTTACCACAAAGAACCTTTTGTGGAACAGAAAGGTTCTTCAGATGTTAATGGTTCTTTATGGAACCATTTAGACAAAAAAGGTTCTTCTATAGCATCGTGAAGCACCTTTATTTTTAAGAGTGTAAGACACACCAATTTGCAATATCAAGTAACAAAATTAGCTGTTTTGTACAGCTAAAAATAGCTGGACGCAGATAATAGAGAGTATGCATTGACGTCACTTTCCACCGGAACATGCCCTCTCAGCTGGACTAAGTGGCAGCTGCATGAATAAATTTAATAGGGCAGCTGCGAAAACGTGAGTTAAACAAACGATAATCAGTTTAAACTAAAAGTTGTTGGACTCGATATAATGTTGCTCACAACTTACTAAATATCCAGTGGTCCATGGACATTGATATGCAGCCAGGAATCATGTTTTCTGACATTTATATGTCCCTGATTTCAACACCGGGGAAATAAATAAAGCAAATTTGCCTGTGAACGCATTTTGTAAATACTAAATAGGTTGGTATAAATCTGGGTGATCAATTATATCAATGTTATATCTAGCGTCATATCGTCCAGCCCAAAAACTTATATAGTTTTTGTCAGTGTTTCTTAAAAAACATACAGCTATGCATAATTTAAGATGGTAAATATTTAATTGACGAGTTGTCAATACAAAACATTATAATACAATATAGGGTACGGTTTTACCACAAAATTCAACATATTAACATGAAATGATAATTGCAAATCCTTGCCTGAAGTCCATATGTTTCTGTGAATTGCAGCCATTCATTTGCTTCTCTTTTCTGTAGCTTTCAGCAGTGTGAAAATATACCTCAGAATTCTGGTCAGATCTCTTTCTCGTTTTAGATGTGTTTTGTCACAGCATTCACGCTGAAACCACTCAGTGGGCGGAGCCGCAGCGATTCCAGCTGACGGTGACGTCATGTGCATACCCTCTACTTACAAATGTTCAGGCCTGCTTTTACAGGAAAAATAAAATGGAATATTAATGTATTAAAATGACTCGTGCCTCAATATAAATATTATTCAATATTAATATATATAATAATAATCTACAAAACTTTCTTGTACCAAATGAGCCATTTCTTCACTAACGCTTAAAAAAAAAAAATAAATAAAATACAACTTTTTTTTTTCTTTATGCTGTTTACTTACATTCAATAGAACTGTGAATAACTGTGCTGTTGGTTACCTTGCCCAAAGAGTGACAGTTACAATTACACCGTGCAGCATTTTTTGAGCATGTTGATCTATTTGGTGGAGCCATACATTCATCTGTCCCTTTAAACTGGCACGCACGCGCTCCGCGTGCTACTGTGCTGTGGGACACGAGCGCGCGCGCCTGGATGGAGTCCATCTAGGAGTGATCTACTTCCATCCGCTGCTTTGCTATTGAGTAGTTTTCTCAACAAAGAACAACTACATACTGTTAACGCTTGTTACGAAAAGTTGTTTTAAAGAGCAAATAATAAATTAAAATTTGTTTTAGTTAGTTTCACGTCAATATCAAATACTTTGCTCCAAAATGACGCTGGCAGTCGTTGGTCTTTTTACCCTGTTTACTAGCATCATCGCCACCACGCCTGGTAAGTACAAGTCTCTTTCTTCCCTGTCAAGTAATGTTTGTATAACAGCATGTTTTGTTTTTGAGTTATGGACTATGCATAATATATTTAAAGAGTTGAGAAATATCGGTTATTATATTAAATGAATTTATAATCGTTAATTGTCTGTAATGAGAATTATTTAGCCTATGTGTCCCGGACAGTACGCAGTAATGACATAATGAGTCGTAAACTAAGTTTGGATGGTTGTGTCCGCAAAAACATCTCCCAATTATAAGAAATCTTAACGTACTTATTTATTTACTTAAATTTATCCTTAAAATGTAATTTGTTCCCTATGTGTAGAGGAGTGCAGTTGTCCTCAGTTGAGGTCAGTAAACAATTAGTAAAGGACGCAGTGAGCGGACTTCTGCTGACTGCAGTGTCTATGAAGTGTCTAGTTTCTGTCTGTCCTTGTCTCTATGTCATTACACTTAGTGTAGTCTATTCATAGGACAATTTTATAACTGTTATTTTAGCAGCAGGCAATATTAATACCTGGTCAATTGAGACAATGGTTGTAAGACGTTATATCAATGATGTAATTAGATGATGATGTGTGTTTTATCAGCTAGGGAGTTTGTATCTCTGGCAGAAAGAGAAGATGCTCTACTCAGGGACTTGTTTCAGGGGTACCAGCGCTGGGTCAGGCCTGTTCTGCATGCAAACCATACTGTGAAGGTCCGGTTTGGCTTGAAGATTTCTCAGTTAGTGGATGTGGTAAGATGAACATACAGATTCAGCTTTTTAAACTTAATTTGGAAGCCTAACTTTGATGGCCCTTGATGGTCTCTGTCCGTGGTGCTGAAACACAACACATGGAGCTGTCCATGGTTTTGAAAGCCACTGGGTTTTTATCTTTGTATGTTAGAGGGATCTGCTTCCTTAGTCTATATATAGAAAATACTGCCTCTCCTATATCTTTTTTCCATCTCCTGGTTTTATTCTGCCTCACTTTTCTCTGAAAGGGTTTTGTTGTTCAGAAGACTCATATGATGGGAGGCTAAATTATTAAAAGAGCAGAGATCCAGTGAACTGTAGCATCTTTAACAGTGTGCACCCACAAAAATCCAGTGGTTTACCATTTCCCTCTGTGATTAAATTATTCAAACTAAATTTAAATGAATTCAGCATATTTTGATGGAAATGTATTTGCTCAGCACATGCTGCAGGTATTCATTTCATCTCATGTGCACAAGCAAATAGACAGACACACTAACATTCAACGCATTAGTGATCTGACCCTGATTTCAATTCTGCATGAAATCTGTCAGCATCAGAATACATTTTATTAATGCCTTGACATAACAAATTGGTAATAATAAGCACCCAATATATAAAGTGCACCATCAAGGCTGTGTGTTCCTCTCAATAATAATAATAACCAAAAAATGATGATGTCAACTTACTGTTGATACATGTACACTATACAATGTGATTTACTTGATACAGGCTCAGATGTGGCTGTTTGATATTATTGATTTAAAACCTGCCTAAAGGCACAGGTGCCCAAGTGCCTCGTAATTCAGTGTATTAGATGGCTTTAAAAGTGGTTATGCTGGACGTTTATCAAAAGATATAGCCAATGATTTTGAAGGCTATGGAAAATAAATAAGGACAGCTGTTATTATGCAGGTTGAGTCGCCGCTCTCATATCTCATAATCCCAAGAAAAATGGGTAATAATATAAACCTGTTTGATGAAAAGTCCTTTCCTAGTGTGGTTCTTTATGCTGTTTATTGTTTTTTTAAAGCAGACGGTAGATTTTATTGGAATCCAACCACCAGAATTAACTGTTAATTACTAGAGTTAAGACTTCATTTCAGTTCATCAGATATATTTAATCTCTGTCTCTCTCATACACAAATAGTTGCTAATGGAATTATCTTTCTTTCTTCTCTGTTTATGAATTTAGGATGAGAAAAACCAACTTATGACCACTAATGTGTGGCTATGGCAGGTATGTAACCTCAAACATCACTAAAAATGTTTTGTCTGGAAAATTAAAAATGGGCTTAGTTATTAAGGGTATTATCAATAAATAATTTAATAACAAACAAACAATAAATAAACCCTCCATGCACAAATGTAAAAATAAACAGTTTAAGATGGAATTTCTTTTTTTTTTTTTTTTGTATCATTATTATTGTTATATGTTGTCATTGTTAAAAAAACTTAAACAGTTAATGGTGCATGAAAGATTACTGTGCATAGAGGATTTTTCTTTTTTTACTTATTTTTGTTTTTTACTTGGCTATAGTTATGTTGCATTGAATATTGCAATTAATATTGCCAACTATTATCATTATCAGTTTGATTGAATGTCTAATACATAACCTAGCTATGAATTTTTTTAATTTATTTTTTTCTCTAAAAATTATTATAGTTATTTATTATTATATATAAAATCTATTTCATGTCAGCTAACATTTCTCATTTTCATTTAGTGTAACTTCATGTACTAAATTTTAACTAAGATTTTTAATGCTTTTAAAAGTATTTTATGCTCCTCAAAGTTCCATTTATTTAATCAAAAATACAGAAAAAGAAGTAATATTATGAAATATTATTGCAATTTAAAACAACAGTTTTCTATTTTAATATGCTTAAAAATGTATTTTGTTATGCAAAGCTGAATTTTCATCAGTCATTACTCCAGTCTTCATTGTCACGTGATCCTTCAGAAATCATTCTAATATGCTGATTTATTATTAATGTTTGAAACAGTTGTGCTGCTTAACATTATTTTTGAACCTGTGAAACTCTTTTTCAGGATTCTTTGATGAATAAAAAGTTAAAAAGAACAGCATTTATTCAAAATAGAAATATTTTCTAACAATATAAATATTTACTATCACTTTTTATCAGTTTAACACATCCTTGCTGAATAAAAGTATTAATTTCTTTCAAAGAAAGAAAGAAAGAAAGAAAAAATGTACTGACTCCAAACTTTGAATGGTAGTGTATATTGTCACAAACGATTTCTATTTTAAATAAATGCTGTTCTTTTGAATGTTTTATTCATCAAAGAATGCTGAAAAAAGTATCACAGGTTCCCAAAAAAAAAAAGAAAAAAAGAAAAAAAAAAATTAAGCAGCACAACTGTTTTCAACATTGATAATAAATCAGCATACTAGAATGATTTCTGAAGGATTTTGTGATGCTAAAGACTGGAGTAATGATGCTGAAAATTCAGCTTTACATCACAGGAATAAATTATGTTTTAAAGTATAATAAAATAGAAAACCACTAATTTAAATAGCAATAATATTTCACAATATTACGTTTTTTTCTGTATTTTTAATTAAATAAATGCAGCCTTGATAAGCAGAAAAAACTTCTATAAAAACATGAAAAAATTCTTACTGATTCCACACGTTTGAATGGCAGTGTATATGTGTATATGTATATATAGACATGTTTACAAACAAAAAAACAAAAAAAAGACGAAATGCAGAAGACATTTACTAAAACTTTAAATTTAAAATGAAAACAGAAAATATAAAAACAAAACATTCAAATATCAATAAGACGTTTAATAGTATCTCAATTATACTAAAATAACACTGATTAAAGACAAAATTAACAGTTCTCTTTGAATGCTACCTAAAGTAATGAAACAAACCTTTTGTTTTAATGAAGTCAAAATGATTCTTTTTTTATAGGAATGGCTGGATTACAAACTAAGATGGAACCCTGAGAATTACGGTGGCATCACCTCTATCAGAGTCCCATCAGAGAGCATCTGGCTCCCGGACATTGTTTTATATGAGAAGTAAGTTTGTGCCATTTGCGTAGATATCAGACATAACAAGAATTACTCATTTTGGAACGTTCAGATGTTAATATCTGTTATTCTGACCACTTTTAGTGCTGATGGACGTTTTGAAGGCTCCCTTATGACCAAAGCCATTGTGCGTTACAATGGCATGATCACATGGACGCCCCCCGCCAGCTACAAGTCCGCCTGCACCATGGACGTGACGTTCTTCCCGTTCGACCGGCAGAACTGCTCTATGAAGTTTGGCTCTTGGACTTATGACGGAAACATGGTTGAACTAGTCCTCGTCAACCAGCAGGTGGACCGAAGTGACTTCTTCGATAACGGCGAGTGGGAGATTCTCAGCGCCACTGGGGTCAGAGGCAGTCGGCGAGACGGCCACCTCTCTTACCCCTACATCACATACTCGTTCATCCTGAAACGTCTTCCTCTCTTCTACACGCTCTTCCTCATTATTCCCTGCCTGGGTTTGTCTTTCCTAACCGTGCTGGTTTTCTACCTTCCCTCTGATGAAGGGGAAAAAGTCTCCTTGTCCACCTCCGTCCTGGTGTCCCTCACTGTCTTCCTTCTCGTCATCGAAGAGATCATCCCGTCTTCCTCTAAGGTTATTCCGCTGATTGGAGAGTACCTGCTTTTTATCATGATCTTTGTCACTCTCTCCATCATCGTGACTGTTTTTGTGATCAACGTCCACCATCGATCTTCAGCTACTTACCATCCTATGTCTCCGTGGGTGCGTTCGCTGTTTCTCCAGCGGCTGCCTCATCTGCTGTGTATGAGGGGGAACACGGATCGCTATCATTACCCAGAGCTGGAGCCTCACAGTCCTGACCTAAAGCCCAGGAACAAGAAAGGGCCACCTGGCCCTGAAGGAGAAGGTCAAGCTCTGATTAATATGCTGGAGCAGGCTACCAACTCGGTTCGCTACATCTCACGCCACATTAAAAAGGAGCATTTTATTAGAGAGGTAAGGGCTTGAAGATGTCCTGTGATGTAGGTAAAGGAAAGTTCTTAATGAATGACTACATAAAAAATAAAAAAATAAGTTATTTCTAGATATACAGGAAAGCTTAAGGTCATTAAGTTTGAATGAAAATGCTTTTTATTTAGAAATAAAAAGTAATATAAACATTTTCAGCATTGATAATAAGAAATTCTTGAGCAGCAAATCATCAGAAAGAATGAAAGGATCATGTGACATGATCATGAGTAATGGCTGCCAAAACAGGAATAAATAACATTTTACAATATATTAAAATATAAAAAATAATTTATAATAATAAAAATATTTTTACGGTCTTTCAAAAACATAAAAATAGTAACGGTGAACAATGGTGTATATTTATTTTGTTTTAAGTGTGTGTGTATATATATATATATATATATATATATATATATATATATATATATGGGTTTTTTTTTTTACCCAAAATGTATTTTATAATTTACATGCATTTTAGCATTTTTTAAATGTTTTACAAAAACAATTACATTTTTGAAAAGTATTTGCTTTCCCTTGAAGTAAATTCTGTAATATATTTTGCCAATTGACAATTTAAAAAATATATATTTATATTAATTTTTCTCATTTAAAAAATATATTTTCTTAAACTGCATTGATTACATATACATTTAGCATACATTTTAAATATATTTTGGCCAGAATATGTTTTTACTCAAAACAATTTACATGCATAACATAACATTTTGTTTTGCATGTTTTACATTTAATGTTTTTGAAAAATTTTTCAAGTAAAAAAATAATAATAATAATAAAAATTAAAAAAAAAATTACCTTTTTTTTTTTTTTTTTTTTTTACAAATATTTTCTTTCCCTTGAAGTAAATTCTGTAATATATTTTGGGATTTGACATTTTTTGAAAAATAGATTTGTAATTATTATTATTATTATTTTTATTTTTATTTTTTTAAATATATTTCCTTAAACTGCATTAATTACCAGTATACATTTAGCATATATATAAAATATATTTTGGCCAGAACATGTTCATTTATTTTACAATTTACATGCATTTTAACATTTTGTAAATGTTTTACATTTAACATTTTTTGAAAAATATTTTCTTTCCCTTGAGGTAAATTCTGTAATATATTTTGGGATTTTATATTTTTTAAAAAATAGATTTGTAATTATTATTATTTTTTTTATTTAAAAAATATATTTCCTTAAACTGCATTGATTACAAGTATACATTTAGCATATATTTAAAACAGTTTTTGGTCAGAATTTGTTAATGTATTTTACAACTTACATGTATTTAACATTCTGTTCACATTTATTATGTTGTACATTTAACATTTTTTGAAGAATATGTTATTTCCCTTGAAGTAAATTCTGTAATATATTTTGGCATTTGACAGTTTTAAAAAAATAGACTTACATATATATATATATATATATATATATATTTTGGCCAGAATATATATTATTTGACTACATATATTAATGATGTTTCGCAGTAATAAGATTGCTCTAGCATACTGTTGATGTAACAAATAAATAATTATGTTTGTTAGCACTAGCATTAATGACTTTTTTTTTAGTGTTGACAATTATTTGATAATGAAGATGCCACTTATAATGATAATAATGTTTAATTCTCTTTATTCTCTCTTCCAGGTAGTGCAGGACTGGAAGTTTGTGGCTCAGGTTTTGGACAGGATTTTTCTCTGGGCATTCCTCACAGTCTCTGTGCTCGGCACCATCCTCATCTTCACACCTGCCCTCAAGATGTTCCTGCGCACACCTCCCCCTCCCTCTCCATGACACTTAAATCATTCCAGTCAAATCCATCACATTGCAAAAGGAAATTTTACTGTACCACCAACTATATTACAAACAGTACACTTTACTATGTAAAAGTAATTTGTTCTATCATTGCATTAAATACTCAGATTAATGATTAACGATATGAGATGACCAACAATGTTATTCAAATATGACATGTATCCTTAGTAATACAACATGCTGTTTACAACTTCTTGTTTGTAGATAATTTACTTAGTCACTCTTAAAATTTTATTTACAGACAACATAATAAAAAAACACTGTGTACAGAAAGAAAATAAAATCTCCACAGAAGCAGAAAGCAGTTTTGTCCGTCTCCCTGAGAAGACACAGCTCTGTTTGGTTGTCATGTGATTCTGTCGTCAGTCTTGCTATACTTTCTTTTCTTTGGCGCACACCCCACAATTCAAACATCCAAACTGAGGAGCAAATAATGATACAATTCAATCAAAAATCACAGCAACCTAATTTGCAAACACATTCTACAAGAAATTGTTGAATAAAGTTATTTTTGTTTTCTTCGCGCACAAAAAGTATTCTTGTAGCCTCAAAACATTACGGTTGAACCACTGATGTCACATGGACTATTTGAACTATTTTCTACCTTTCTGGGCCTTGAATATGTCAGTTGCGTTGCTGTCTATGCAGGGTCAGAAAGCTCTCAGATTTCATCAAAAATATCTTAATTTGTGTTCTGAAGATGAACAAAGGTCTTGAGAGTTTGGAATGACATGAGGGTGAGTAATTAATGACTGAATTTTTATTTTCGGCTGAACTAACCCTTTAATGCTTATCTCTCTGATAAATCAAATCTTAAAATTAGGTTAGGGATGATGAGGGTCACATTACCTTCTTTAACAGGTAGATGAGGAGAGCCAGTAACAGCAGTGCAGTCAATATGCTGAGCAGAATGACCCACCACGGGACTCGACTGAGCAAAGCAGGCTTGCTTTCACGAAAAACAGTTAGCTTCACCTACAGTATATTAGTCACAGAAATATTCTTTCAGTTTTATCACTATAATACTGATGCATCAAATAAAAAAAATGAATGCTAATCTACAGGAGACTTGACCTTAGTATCGGATGGCTGCATCCCAATATTCCCAAGTGTCCCATTAAGCGTCAAAAATGCATCCAGTACAATATCCAAGTAGTTCAATGAATTATACTCCTGTAAAGAAAAACATCTTGGAAATTTGCTCACACTATAAAACCCAACAAATTTACTCAATCGGAGGAAGGCGAATGATGAACTATTTGTAACCTTGGACCACAAAACCAGTCATAAGTAGCATTGGTATATTTGTAGCAATAGCCAAAAAATACATTGTATGGGTCAAAATTATACATTTTTCTTTTATGTCAAAAACATTAGGATATTAAGTAAATATCATGCTCCATGAAGATATTTTGTAAACGTCCTACTGTAAATATATCTAAACTTAATTTTTGATTAGTAATATGCATTGCTAAAAACTTCATTTGGACAACTTTAAAAGCGATTTTCTCATATATATATATATATATACATCTTGGAAATTTGTATATATATATATATATGTATTTTTTTTTTTTGCAACCTCAGATTCCAGATTTTAAATGGTTGTATCTCGGCCAAATATTGTCCTATCCTAACAAACCAAGCATCAATGGAAAGCATATATATCCATAAAAAATTTCAAAATTCAGAAATCTTGGAAAAATTGACACTTGTGACTGGTTTTGTGATCCAGGGTCACATTTAGGTTAAAAAAAAGTTATTTGAGTCCTCTTAAAAAACAAAACAAAAACAAACAAACAAAAAACTAAGAAGTCTGACAAAACAAATCTGGGGAACTAGTGTGAACTTAGTTAATATCTCTACAAATAAAAAAAATAATTAACTGACAACTGACAACCCACTTGGAAAAACTTCAGGGTGAGTAATTGTTGACAGAATGTTCATTTTTGGGTTAACTATCCCTTTAATGCAAAACAGTGTGAACCAAAAATGTATAAATTAAAAAAAATGAATGAATAGAAAAAAAACAAAAAACATTAATTTTAAAAATCTGAGGCATTTGATAAACAGTTTAAGGTCAAAAAGTTAACATTTGAGTCTTCAAAAAAAAAAAAAGGAAAGAAAAGAAAACTTATTTGTGTTTAAATTAAATGGTGTAAACTTGTTTGAGTTCTTTAAAAGAAATATTCTTAAATATTATAAGCATGTTTAAATAAAATCTGTATACTGACTTGAGTAAAAATCCATTTAAATGTAAAATGATTTCTTTTTATAATTCTTCAAAACTAAATCTCTCTGAGCAATGAAGGCGTTGAAGACTGACACTGAAGAGAAGAAACTGTTGAATAAACTTTTTTTTTGTGTGTGCACAAAAAGTATTCTTGTTACCTTAACATTACGGTTGAACCACTGATGTCACATGGACTATTTTAGCAATGTCGTTACTACCATTCTGGGCCTTGAACGTGGTAGTCTGTGCAAGGTCAGAAAGATCTCGGATTTCATCAAAAAATATCAGAATTCGTGTTCCGAGGATGAACAAAGGTCTTCAGAGTTTGGAACGACATGAGGGTGAGTAATTAATGACAGAATTTTCATTTTTTGGATAACTATCCCTTAAATATAATCTGTTGGGCTGAACTTTCTTCTGTGTTTAATTAATTTGCATTAATATTTTAATAAAATTAAGCAGAGCGCAGAGAAAAGTGCAGCAACTGTACCTCGAGAAAAGTATTGTTCCATAAGCGTGCATGAAGAACAACAGCTGTAGTGCTGTCCACTGCCTCAAGAGGGCACTTTATCTCCACACATCTTAAATCATCAGCACATGTCTGGGGCGGCAGCATGAAAGGTAGAAAAACATTTGCAAGAATGACAAACTCAAGTACCTTAAAACCTTTAATAAACATTTTAAGGACATCAGTATAACCACTGATAGTAGTGAAAAGAGAATAAAGTACTGCTCAATGAAACTGTATAAAATCATTTGTACTGTGAACTTACCAAGGTTTTATATTTTCTTTTGTTGCCCAAAAAGGGAAAAAAATCAGTAGTGGAGGCAAGAGCCTTCAGGCCTGATTCACGCTCTACTTCACGCCGTCCTCTGGATGATGCCTAAAGAGCAAGCACAGGCAAAAATCAGTGACTTCTCTCACAATGCCAGTATTCACACTGTCTGAGCCAAAGGGATTTTTTATATATTAAATACAGAGAGCTGCCAAGTATAACCAGTGACAGCTGAAGCGAATAAATGATCATTATTTAACTTGAAGGAACTACCTTGATAAATCGGAGTGGGTTGATGGCTTCTGCTGGCGTGCAGTGAATAATATTTTTTCCATGATCCTTGATCTGCACTAGGTACAGGAGCCATTTTCCTTCCTTGGTTGCTTTTGGCCACTGAATGTGTAGCACAACCGAACCGAAGGACTTCAGAGGCCGACCGACGTTAATGATCTGACACAAGAACATTTGCATAAAATCAACATTTGCATAATACTGGATTCACTATATAAATAAAATATAATGCCAAATACTATACACTCACAGACAGAAATGTTGCTCTCTTTGTGACAAGCTGCTCATTTATTTTAAACTGAGGTATAAATATGCTAATACATATGCTACTCTCTGCAATATATTATTATAGTCATTATTTTGCCATATCTAGAAATTGAGCTTAACCCAGACTAAATTGAAGTTAATGATAATGCATTATAAAGCACAGTAATTCATTATTGTAGATTTAAGGAGACCGAAACACAAACCCTGAACTCATATTGGAGCAAAGAACCGATGTCACTTTGTGATTTCATTGCTTTCTCATCTTTAACTTCTCCTCCAAAAAATACTTGGGAAGGTTTAGCAAGACTACAAAGACAAAATACATCATAAAAATTCAAAAGTTCAAAAGAACAGCAGTTACTTGAAATAGAAATCATTTGTAACATTATAAATCTCTTTACTGTCACTTTTGACAATTTAATGTCTCCTTAGTAAATTAAAGTATTAATTTCTTTAATTTCTGACTGTTGTATATTTTTGTTTAACAATTAACAAGACTTACCCAACGATTTTCAGATGCAGATCAAAGATAATTTTTGCTTCTGCGACAACTATTGGAATATCTTGAACGCTGAGCCTATCGGCAAAAAACAAATAGTAAAACATTTACACTTCCAAACAGGGCTGGGCGATAAATCGATAACGATAATTATCGCTCGATATTAATTTCCTCGATAAACGATAACAAGAGTTCGATAAATGTTCAATAAAATGTTAATGCGGCAAAGGCGGAACAAAAGAGCGCTAGTAAAGCGCGCCACTCGGACCGTTTATTTGCTCGGATCAAAGTTCAAACGGCACATGGCGCGAACTTACTAGAGCAGATACGTTAACCCGCTGAGGAATCTGGTCACTAAACAGCGCGAGTGTGAAGCGCTTGAATTCAGTGAAGAACACAAATGACTCGGTTTATAGCCAGATGAAACAGCGCTGACAAACAAGAGAGATGCTGTGCGCAACCATACGGTCAGAAGGCTTTTTAATCTACAAATCGCCATCATTTGCCATAGATTTACTGTAGTAGCGCTAACTGCACCATGGTATTGTGTCAGAAATGTGGGATCTCGAATTTTGTTATATTATTACTGTAGACATGTATTAAATGTATTGAAGGAGGAGTAATGGAATATAATTAGAGTATTTTTTGTGATTAAGCTATTTCGTTTATGCATTTATACTAAATGTATTTAGACTGTTTATACTGTTTTTCATACAAATACATGGGAACCATATTACATTTTTACCATGGTGTTGAGATGCTATATTTGTGTTTTTAATTGTTGTTATTATATAATCTATGGATGATACTATGCAAGAGCAATAGTTAATAATAATAATAATAATAATAAAAACTGTCAGAATAATTAAATTTTAACCATATAAAAATGAGGTTGCTACAATTTTTATAGATATTACTGATTTTGATAATGAACATAAATCTACATCTGCATCCTAACTCAAGCTACTATCAAATGTGTATTTCTAAGAGACAAAAAAGTGTTATATATATATATATATATATATATATATATATATATATATATATATATATATATATTAATATTATCATGTAACAAACCTGTTTCTTGGTTTGATATTATATTACTCATTAAACCATGCAAAACTAAGTCTTTTTTTCTATTAAGATATTTATGTTGTTATGGAAGAATTAAAAAAACATGAAGTGTTTGTCATGTTCTGACTGTAAAGAATATTGTAAAGAATATTGGTTTTAACAACTTTCCCATTGTAGCAAAAATCTGCCTTTAAACTTGAAAGAAATAAAAATTTGACATTTATCGTGATAATTATTGACATCGACTGATATGGAAAAAAATTATTGTGATAATTTTTTGCCTATATCGCCCAGCCCTACTTCCAAACCTGTTAATTTGTAAACTATTCTTAAAGGGATAGTTCACCCAAAAATGAAAATTCTGTCATTAATTACTCACCCTCATGCTGTTCCAAACCTGTAAGACCTTTGTTCATCTTCGGAATGCAAATCAAGATATTTTCGCTGAAATCCAAGAGCTTTCTGACCCTGCACAGTCAGTTATTTTTGTTTTTTTTTTACGGTTGAACGACTGATGTCACATGGACTATTTTAACAATGTTCTTTGTACCTTTCTGGGCCTTGAACGTAGTAGGACCATTGGTGTCTATGAAGGGTCAGAAAGCTTTTGGATTTCATCAAAAATATCTTAATTTGTGTTCCTAAGACGAACAAAGGTCTTACGAGTTTGGAACAGCATGAGGGTGAGTAATTAATAACAGAATTTTCATTTTTGGGTGAACTATCCCTTTAATCCTATAAACCTTTATACTACTTCTATACATGCATTATGTTGATTAATTGTTAAACTAGAGGTAAGATATCAACACAGCTAGAATCATCTTACGTTTTTAGCAGCATAGTCACATTAGCGCTAGTTACTCTCAGGGAAAGTCTTGCTGTGTTAAGTATCAGGAAGAACGAAACCTGAAAGTGTTAAAAATAATCTGAATTAGGAGGCTGGCAGATTTGATCATATAGACTGAAAATATGCTTGATGGTCTGAGAAAAAATTATTTACTCTTCATACCTTTGAGTCTCTTTTAAAAGGATTTCCAAGTTGACAGTCAGCCTGTGTTTTTTTTTCATTGGGGTTGCACTGCACCTGAGTTTCCTGCACCATGATAAGAAAACAAAAGGTATTAGAAAACAGCACCTACGTATATGCAAAATCTGAAACAATGTACACTAAAAGTTACACTATTGTACACTAAAAAACTTAATAGATTTCTTTTAATGAAATAACATGTTTTGTCAGCCTTACTTTGCTCAGTCATTGTTTAGTGAGTAAAATCAACAAATTACAGGTGGGCAATATGACCAAAATATTATATCACAATATGAGTAATTTTATTTCGCGGTATTGATATATATATCACAGTATAGTTATTTTAAATAAAAATAACTATATTGGTAAATAAAAGTCTCCATAATATCAAAAATTTTCATACCATAAAAATAACTATTGTCACCAGTGTCAATAGCACAAAAAAACTAATACTAGCTTAAATTGAAGAAAAAAAAAAAAAAAAGCTTTCTGAAGACAAGTAAGCAGTCAGTGATTAAATAATAAGAAACTAATTACAAGTAATATGACAAAAACTACAGTAGAACAAATAAATAAGAAATGCATACATTGTATAAAGTAATCAAATGTATAAAAACACTGGACATTCTTCACTGTGTAAATTAAATATTTATTTCTTCTTATTAAAGTTACAATAGTAATAGTAATTTAGAATTGACAAATAATTTGTTGGACAACACTTTAAAGACTATTAATACTGGTAATTAGAAGTCTGCAAGGTGTGTGGACAAAGTTTAAAATACACTGCCAGTTTTTGAACAGTAAGATTTTCAATGTTTTTTTAAAGACGTCTCTTCTGCTCACCAAGACTGCATTTATTTGATCCAAAGAACAGCAAAAACAGTAAAATGAAATATTTTTACTATTTAAAATAACTGTTTTCTATTTGAATATATTTTAAAAGGTAATTTATTCCTGTGATCAAAGCTAAATTCGCATTATTATTCTAGTCATCAGTGTCACAAGATCCTTCAGAAATCATTTTAATATGCTGATTTTCTGTTCAAGAAACATTTTTATTATTATTATTATTATTATTATTATCATCATCAATATTTTAACAGTTGAGTACATTTTCTTCAGGATTATTTGATGAATAGAAAGATCCAAACATTAGCATTTATCTGAAATAAAAAGCTTTTGTAACATTATACACTATACCATTTAAAAGCCTGGAGTCAGTATTTTTTTTTTAATAAAAAGAAACTATAGAAATTAATATTTGTATGATGATGATAAAGACATTTATAATGTTACAAAAGATTTCTGTTTCAGATAAATGCTGTTCTTCTGAACTTTCTGTTCATCAAAGAAACCGAAAAAAAAAAATCTACTCAGCTGTGTTCAACATAATAATAATCAATGTTTTTTTGAGCAACAAATCAGAATATTAGAATAATTTCTGAAGGATCATGTGACTGGAGTAATGATGCTAAAAAATCAGCTTTGAAATCACAGAAATAAATTACATTTTAAAATATATTCAAATAGGAGACAATCATTTTAAATAATACAAATATTTCACAATATTACTCTTTTTGCTGTACTTTGGATCAAATAAATGCAGGCTTGGTGAGCAAAAAACACTAAAAAACTGTTCAAAAACTTTTGACTGGTAGTGTATATAAGAAGCAAAACAATTAACTTTACTGTACTTTACAGTTGTTTGGAACTTGAGACTCCTTTTAAAATCCAACATTCTATTTTTCGAGAATACGAGTCTAGGCCTGAATATGACAGCCCTGCTAAATGCAGGTGCAAAAGAACATGTTATGAACCTGTATTATGGTAAAAAGCATAGCATCAGAATTACATGAAACTGAAAGCTTAGATTTTTATCTTTCAGTAAAATGGGACACTCACACTACTCTTCTTTGGCTCGACTGATGATAGTTGCAGAAATTCTGGAAATGTCACAGAAAGTTGACTCTGGTGTGCATCATCTCCACCTATGTTGGTTACGGTGACCTCCAGGGCAACATTTTTATCACCAGGAGAAATGACAGGAATATCATTTTCCCTTCAACACACAAAGATACAGCCAAATTCAAGAATGCCAACAAAGTTTTTTTTGCTTTTAAAGCCTATATTACAAGATGATGTGTCAAAATATGTCAAAAACATTGCAAATTGCATTGCACAATTCCCAGACAATATGATTAATACATGGTTATTACCCCTGAGATATTAAAACTCAGAGGTCCAGATTTGTCAGTACACGTTTTGCAGTTACAGCAACAAAACGTGATTTACACAAACTTCATGCCAAATATCAATCATCCACTCAATGAGCTATAAAAAAAAAAAAAAAAATATCAGCCCTAAATCTTGCACGAGCAACAAAGATATTGGTTTTACATGGCTAGAGGGTCACATTTGTCTTCTTCTTGGTCTCTGGTGCAGAAACTATACTGGAGCTGCAGGTTACTTTGACAGATGTTGTCACTCCCACAGCCGGCATTTAAAAAGGTGACCTGGGAGACAAAATATTATATGCCATGCTTGAGACCGTTAAAGCAATACAGCAAGTGATATGGTAGGTTTTGCAATTTACCTCTGCTTTGGTTGCATTCTCTTGCAGAGGGTTCAGAACTGGATCTAAGCCAGGGAGGTTTCTGACTCTCTGTTTCGGATTGTTAGATGGCAAAGAAACAGACAGGCTGATGAAAACGCTGGTCAGCTTGTCTTGGATATCTCCCTAAAACACAATAAAATGGTTTTCATTATGAATTCTCACTGGTCATTCTTAAAACCACTAAATCAAAGTTTGATAGTACCAGCAGCTTGAGATTGGTCTGGATACACTCTCGTTTGCCCTGGACAGACAGTTCCTGGTATCCCTGTGCAGCCTCAGAGTTCATAAAGACCACTCGTGAAGGAAGACCCCTCTCTGTCCGCACTGTATCAGCCTTTAGAGTGTACTTGATCCCTGCAGAAAGATAACTATCAGATACGATAGGCAGAAAAACAAACGGCAGAAAAAGTTCAAAGAAATTGCTCTTACAAGAAGATGTTTGCCAAGTTATATTATAACTAATCAAACACACCCATCTGGAATGACTCATAAAAATTGCTCTGGGACATTTATTATTGTTTTGATATTGAAGTATGCGGTTATGGAGAACAAGGAATGGACTCACTAAGTTTGTGATTGTATGTAGACGGCTGGGCAGTGTACATGAAGCAGGACTGAGCTGTAATAATGCTAAAAGATTTTCAAAAAGCATTAAAAAAATATTGATGATAGATAGATAGATAGATAGATAGATTTTTCTGTTATCTTACCATGAATAGCTCTTGCAGTCCCGAGCTTTGAAATCAGTAGTATTTGGTAATAATGTTAAGGTCTTTTCAATGTTTATCACTGGTTTAGTCCTGAAAAAAAGAAATGTATTCCTTTTAATTAACTACATTTAAATATAAATAATTCAGTATTCTGAAATGCCCAGATCCTACAAAATGACATTTAACAAAAGAATTTTTATAATGTAGGGTGTCTGGTTATTCTATCACTTCATAGGAATTTGATGAAGACATCAGATCAACCTTGAATCTATGATTTTATGTAGGATTTCAAGTAGGAAGCATCTAACCTATAAACTTGCACAGTATCTGAAAGTGAACCCACAACAAGGTCTGGATAGCCATTATCATCTATATCCATGTTTCCAGCCAGAGAATAGCCAAACGATTTGATACCAGGGTCTCCAGCGTCTAAAACCTACAGACAGAGACTTTTTTTAACAGAGAGTCACTTTGAAAAAAAAGTTTCAAATGCAAAGGGGCATTAAAAGAGCTCTATAATGATTCATGCTGGGAGTAATAATATAATATAATAACATAAAATGGTGTTATAATATAATATAATATTCACGTACTTTGTCATTTTATTTTGTCATTACAGTGTATATATACACTACCAGTCACAAGTTTTTTTGTTTTAATGTTTTTTTAAAGAAGTCTCTTCTGTTCACCAAGCCTGCATTTATTTGATTCAAAGTACAGCAAAAACAGTAAAATTTTGAAATATTTTTACTATTGAAATTGACTCCTTACTATTTGAGTATGTTTTAAAATTAATTTATTCCTGTGATTTTAATGCTGAATTTTTAGCATCATTACTTCAGTCACATTTCTGATCCTTCAGAAATCATTCTGACTTACTGCTCAAAAAACATTTATTATTATTATTATTATTATTATTATTATTATGTTGAAAACAGCTTTTTTTTTTAAGGTTTCTTTGATGAATAGAAAGTTCAGAAGGACAACATTTATCTGAAATAGAAATCTTTAGTGGTAATATAAATGTCTTTATCATCACTTTGAATCAATTTAAAGCATCCTTGCTAAATAAAAGTATTAATTTCTATAATTTATTTCCCAAAATAAAAAATAAAAAAATTATACTGACTCCAAGCTTTTGAATAGTATAGTGTATAATGTTACAAAAGCTTTTTATTTCAGATAAATGCTGATCTTTGGATCTTTCCATTCATCAAAGAATCTACTCTGTTTAAAAAGCTACTCTGTTTAACTGTTTAAAATATAGATCACATTAATAATAAAAAATGTTTCTTGAACGGCAAATCAGCATATTAGAATGATTTCTGAAGGATCATGTGACACTGAAAACTGGAGAAAATTTAGCTTTGATCACAGAAATAAATGACATTTTAAAATATATTCAAAGGTATAAAAAGCAAAAAGTATATTAATATAATCTTAATATGACCTCAAACAAACAAAAAAAGATAAAGCTTATAAATATGTGACAATTTTTACAAACCTCCGGTTTTTGATGAAACCCTGCAGTTGAACCATGATAGATGTACACTCGACCTCTCCCTGTATCTTCATTAGGAGCGCTCACTGCAAAATCTGTTAAACAGAAAAGATCATCAGTCAGTGCACTACAAAGTTGAGCCCCCAGACTAAAGTAAAAAATAACCTTTCATTCAAACCTTGGTATCCATCTTGATTGATATCCCCAATATGTGCGACTGCTAGTCCAAACATGGAGTCCCTTTTCCCGTACAGATACACTGGTTTGATTTGGTTCCAGTGTTGTCCTTTGGCTTGGTTGATGTAAACATACACAGCGCCTCCTACATCTTCATCCATGTTTTTTTTGGAGAACTCAGGTGCACCCACAATAAGATCATCCCACCTGGAGCATTGAAGAAATGAACTCCCTAATACAAAATCAACTGTGCTATAAAAGTATAATGCAGTTATTACTCATAAAAAATGTTAGTCACATCCTGTTTAGTCATTATTGTAACTTGTTAAGTGACAACTCACCCATCTGCGTTTAAGTCAACAACAGCGAGGTCATAGCCAAAGGAAGAGGCTAAACCTGGGCCTTGAAGAATGTACTCAGCTTTCAAGTCCCTTGTTTCTGCCTTTTCTTCAGGTCTCAGCAGCAAAACCTCCCCACTGTGGTTTGAGAGCGGAGCTCCGGCCACAACATTCAGCTCTCCTTTCTTCATTAGGTTCATCCCAGTATCGACAGCAAAGCCTGGCAGAAAACAAAAGAAAATCTGTTGATAAATAGATCCTGGGGTCCACTTAAACACATTAGTATGTTCAGAATGATTCATTTTTTGCTGCTTAGTTTTACTAAATTCCTATTTTTTGAACCTTCTGAAAGTTACAGTTTGTTACAACATCAAGCTTACATTAAATATAACGTGAGGGAATTTTACCCTCAGCCGAAAGTATTTGCTCTGGAGCAAATTATAGATTAATGAGAGCAAAAACTGCCTGTTAGATTTATCCAAAACTGATTATATCTCATGTTTAACCACTATAGAGATTTAAAGTCTAAACAAGTACATTTTCATCTAAAAAATTCTTGAAACTACATTCCATGATACAAAAACTTATTTATTTATAAAACTATAGTGGATTTAGGCATCCACCATGACACTCGCTATGAGAAATCCTGCAAGCGGAATGATACAAATGGTGAAACGGTTGGAGTTCTGATATCACTAGAATATCACAGTTCTCTCAGCCAATCAGACTGAAGGACCAGAAAGTACTGCTGTGAAAAGTAATATATTATTTTGAATAGGTCTACATTCGAGACTCCAAGCGGTTGGCCATAATCACCTAGAAAGCTGCTGATTTCCACAGGAATAAGCTCTTGTTGACGCTGATTATTATCTCCCGTTTCATAGGTCTCTAAAGAGAAGTTCTCAATAGGCTCCATGTGCACAATTCCTTAAGAGTGAAAAAGACATTATAAATGATAAGACTGCAAGGAAAAACCAAAGAATTTGTGGGACCTGAAAGTTTTTTTCTGAAGAACAGCGGGCAGTTTAATTGTTCAGGACAAACAAGAGACCCATGAACAACTATCACTAAACAAAAAACACAGCTGTGGATCATTCAGGTAACAACACAGTATTAAAAATCAAGTGTATGTAAACTTTTGAACCGGTGTCAAAATTATTTTCTCTTGAGAACTGTATGTAAACATCTTATTCAGGTCAGTATTAAATGATCAATAACATGCATTTTGTATGATCCCTCTTATTTTGGTAAAATAATTAACATTTCTGCAAGGTGTATGTAAACTTTCGACTTCATATGTAAATAAAGGTTTTACACACTGGTCTATAATAGAGAATGTTATGTATCGATCAGTGGTTTTACATCATCAATAAAATACCACCTGTTTAAAGTTTTGCTGTACCTTTCCAGTCATATGCTCCTGGGGCTCCATAAACAAGATATTTGTTGTCTTTAGAAAATGCTACAGAGACACCTTGTTGACAGTAGCCAAACTTGTGCTTTTCTGGTTCCCGATTTTTGCAAATTGTCCTTGTGGCCGCTCCATCTGTCACCAATTTAAGGTCCTGTTCCAGGATAAAACATCTGCCCAATAACCGCCGGTTCTCAAAACTCCAATCCTGGTACCTGTGGGCACAAGTCTAGATAAAACAAAACACAAACTTTACACATAACGGCAATAAAACATTAAGCTATCTGTTTTCACAATTAATTAAAACCAGTTGAAATGAACAACACAAGGTGCTTCTTTACCACTACTTTGCCTCCTCGACCCTGACTTCGGACACGGACACCCAGCCATTGGTTTTCTCTATAATCTTGTCCAGGGATGTTAACGGGACGTTCTTTAAGATTGAAATAAGCTCTTTGAGATACTTAAACTGCTTGCATTATTAAAAATAAAATGAAACATGCACTAGAGTTACGATAAGTAAAGCACAACCAACCTTTTATATCAACAGGAATGCGTTCACAATCATCAGATTGTGTTGTGAATCTACATCTGTACAGACCTCCAGATATATTGGCATTTTGACTGGGCAATGCTTTTGCACGAGGGGCTCCAATCAGCAATCTGAAGATGCAAGTGATGTCAATTCATAGATAGAACTGTTATATATTTTTGAAAAACAATATAAAATCTTAATGTAACACAATGCAGTATTGCTACAGGTTCACAATAGTTTTAAAATAAACAAAAAAGTAAGTTGAAAGAACAGGTTACTCACACGCGTTCCTCTGAAGGTTTAAGCTGATGATGCATGGCCATAGAAAACCCAAACAAAGTGTTAGCTTCTCCACGCTTCTTTATCACGTTCTGCGTGTCCAGGTTAAAAGCAGAAACCTGCGGTGGCCGAAGCATCCACACGGTCATGAGGAGAGCCCACTGACTGAACAACATGATGACGGACCTCTATGGAGTTGGATATGGACTGAGAGATTGTTTTATCCAAAGAAATACTCCCGCTGCAGGAGGGCGAGGCGATGTGACACTTTATATAAACCTTGGCTGATTTACCACCTCAGGGTGGGGATAAGGCCAACTGTATTGTAAAAAGTTAATGTTTACCTGCTAAGGAAACCTGAACACATGCCCTTTCATCCTCAGTCACAGCCTGGTAGGCGTAGTCAAGTTTAAGATAAGAATCAACACGTTACAACACGGTAATATCAAATGAGAAAGATCAACACGTGTAGTTGGGACAGATAAACTAAACTTCTGTAGATGGCATGGAAGCCACGTGCCATCATTTAAAATAATACTACTTATATAATAACACAACTCTGGTTGTGTTCGGGTCAAATTGACCAGGAAAAGATTTTCTTTTTCCTGAAAATACTAGTTAATGTTATCGCATTAGACTCAAACTTACTGACTTTGTTCACACAGGGTATAAGTACTTATCAGAATTTTTCAAATTTTCATAATTTTTTGTGGGTTTTATTTCACCTAGTCACACTTGTGGTGTTCTCAGTCAAAAATGACCAGACTCCAAACAACTGCTTATAAATCTCTCATTATGCTATATTATCACTAAAGATTGGATTGAATCTTTTTGTCAACTTATTTTCTTTCATTTAGGACTGGTTTTGTGTTTCTGTTTGCATCTGATTAATTGTAAGCCCCATTTATCCGAAAGCAGGCACCTAATTTTTTGAGTGAAATAAGCATTTTTTATTAATAATTTTCACAACATGAGATAAAAATTTGCTTCTCACACTAGTGTGGTTTAATGTTTAATCAGGAAGTTTGCTCTTCAATGCTTTTATTTTGTACAAAATTGCACAAAGTCACACTTGTCAAAAATGGCCAGCCACTGAAAGTGACTGGGGAAGATCACAAAAAACAGGATCTTTATTCTGAAATTAATTTATTTTCTGAAAAGGGGCACAAAGTAACACTTACGCTGTTCCTGTTAAATCTTACCATCATGACATACAAGAAAGAACACATTAAGATTATTTACATTATAACATTTCATGGAACAAACCAAAACTGTTTATTTTAGTTATATATATCCTGCACACTGACACTGTCAAACAGAGACAATATCATGAAACAACAAGCTGAAGCTCTCTCTGTGCTAAAGCATTTATTTGTAAACTTTCGTCTACTCTGTGAGAACATGAAAGCCTCAAAACCTAGGCTAAAGACAAGGCAGTTTGAGCGTGTAAGTGTGTAAGAGGTTTATCACAGAGAAAGTTATCATAAAAGCATATTGCATGCAGTTCAAGGTAGGATGAAATAGGTATAATACTCACAATAGTTTGTATGTAAGATACATGCATCCATAACACGCACAGGTCCAAGGCCTTTATGTTTGCAAGCACAAAATGCTCCTAAACACTAGTTGTTTCTCCTACTTTCATTCTTCCCCATTCACTTTCAATGGCTTGGTGATAATATACCATAATGAGAGATTTATAAGCAGTTGTTTGGAGTCCGGTCAGTTTTGACCGGGAACAAGTGTGACAGGAATCCGAACACAACCAGAGGGTTAAAAAAAAAAACATACATAAACCGTATATTATCTACCTCGACGCCAAATTAAATTGTGTTATCTTAATCCAAATGAAATTAGAACGCAATACACATTTAACCAATAGATGGCGCTAGAGATGTACGGTGTGATGAAGACTACTGAAGAGATTTCTGAAAACTACTGAAGAGATTTCTTTCAGGTTGAGTATATAGACTTCCACAGGTGTTAGATTTAAAACATATTTGTTGACTTTGTGGCAACTTGCTCCAGTAGCTGTGGGGTATTTTGGGGTATTTTGTCACAATGGAAACTGCCGATAAGCAGCCTGTTATAGGGTTAAGGTTAGAAGGGATACAGCTGTGGCTACTGGGCATGCGCACATCAGTCTAACGTTATTTTTGTCACACTGTACAACAATAATACTGTTTTTGTTTAATAAGGGCTAAGTTTAGGGTTGGGGTAGGTGTAGACGTTAATAAAACACAATCTAATAGGTAGAAAAATTGATTTCATTGTTAGTTTCTGGCCAGAGCTTTTTTTTTTTAAGCCAAAATGAAACAATTTTAAGTTGTATAAATTTAATGTATAATAATAATAATAATAATAATGTTACAACTTGCCCCAACTTGACATTTATGGGGAGAAAAACTCTTAAAAGGTTAAAATGTAGTGGTTTAAAATCTAACGGATGTTAATGTGGTTGTATTGTGTTCATTTGTTTACCAAACGCCTATCCACCTTGACTGTGCGTTTCCACTGGCACGTAGCGAGCGGAGCGGGCGTTTTCAATTAATTCCTATGGAAGCTGAGCGTAAACGGTCACGGGGTGCATTATGGGATTGAAAGCGGGGCGGAGAAAGCGTTGAGAGCTGCTGAGAGCGTCAAAAAGGATGGGCATTCCTCAACTTTATGCAAATCACGAGCGAAAAACGCCGGGCTACAATCAATAGCTGTAAAGAGTAGGCAAGGTAAGGTTTTGACATACGTTTCCGAGTGTTTGCGGAACTGGTGGATTACGGAGCTGAAATCACATATCATTGAACAAGTCATGCAAAAGTAAATGCACTTTGCATGCTTTCATTATATGCCATGGCACCCTAGATGACACCAATAAAATGTTCAGTTTGCGATTCGCCGTTAAATGAAGAAGATGAAACGCAAACAGGGTGTAAACATTGTTTTCAGAGGTGCTCTGCCCTAAAGTTCACATGCATCCATACACGCACAGGTCCAACGCCATTATGTTTGCAAGCACAAAATGCTCCTGAACACTAGTTGTTTCTTTTACTTTCATTCTTCCCCATTCACTTTCAATGGCCGTCCATTTTTGACAAGTGTGGTTTTCTGCAATTTTGTACAGTTTTGCCTACTTTCGGATAAATGAGGCCTACGATTAATAGGGTGCAAACAGAAACACAAAACCAGTCCTAAATGAAAGAAAACAAGTTGACAAAAAGATTGAATCCAATATTTGGTGATAATATACCATAATAAGAGATTTTTAAGCAAATGTTTTTGAGTCCGGTTATTTTTGACCGGGAACACCACACGTGACTGTGCAATTTTGTACAAAATAAAAGCATTTAAAAGCAAACTTCTTGGTTAAACATTAAACCACAGTAGTGTGAAAAAACGTGCAAATTTTTATAATTTTTTATCTCATATTGTGAAAATTATTCATAAAAATGATTTTTTTTTACTCAAAAAACGAGGTATCTTCTCTCAGAAAAATGAGGCCTACGAATAATCAGACGCAAATAGAAACACAAAACCAGTCCTAAATGAAAGAAAACAAGTTGACAAAAATATTGAATCCAATATTTGGTGATAATATACCATAATGAGAGATTTATAAGCAAATGTTTTTGAGTCCGGTTATTTTTGACCGGGAACACCACAAGTGACTGTGCAATTTTGTACAGTTTTGCCTATTTTCGGATAAATAAGGCCTACGATTAATAGGGTGCAAACAGAAACACAAAACCAGTCTTAAATGAAAGAAAACAAGTTGACAAAAATATTGAATCCAATATTTGGTGATAATATACCATAATGAGAGATTTATAAGCAAATGTTTTTGAGTCCGGTTATTTTTGACCGGGAACACCACAAGTGACTGTGCAATTTTGTACAGTTTTGCCTATTTTCGGATAAATAAGGCCTACGATTAATAGGGTGCAAACAGAAACACAAAACCAGTCTTAAATGAAAGAAAACAAGTTGACAAAAATATTGAATCCAATATTTGGTGATAATATACCATAATGAGAGATTTATAAGCAAATGTTTTTGAGTCCGGTTATTTTTGACCGGGAACACCACAAGTGACTGTGCAATTTTGTACTGTTTTGCCTACTTTTGGATACATGAGGCCTACGATTAATTGGATGCAAATAGAAACACAAAACCAGTCCTAAATGAAAGAAAACAAGTTGACAAAAAGATTGAATCCAATATTTGGTCAAAATATACCATAATGAGAGATTTATATGCAATTGTTTGGAGTCTGGTCATTTTTGACCAGGAACACCACAAGTGTGACTTTTTGCAAGTTTGTACAAAATAAAAGCATTTAAAAGCAAACTTCTTGGTTAAACATTGAAGCACACTAGTGTGAGAAAACGTGCAAATTTGTATAATTTTTTATCTCATATTGTGAAAATTATTCATAAAAATAATTTTTTTCACTTCAAACTTCAAACGAGGTACCTTCTCTCAGACAAATGAGGCCTACAATTAATCAGATGCAAATAGAAACACAAAACCAGTCCTAAATGAAAGAAAACAAGTTGACAAAAGGATTGAATCCAATACTTGGTGATAATATACCATAATGAGACTTACTTCAACAACTTGACATTTATGGGAAAAAAAAAAAAAAAAAACCTCTTTAAAGGTTAAAGGTTAAAATGTAGTGGTTTAAAATCTAACGGATGTTGATGTGGTTGTATTGTGTTCACTTGTTCACCCAACACCTATCCACCTTAACTTCTTTAACACGGAAGCAAGCTTATGGGTGAGAACGAGAAGAATAACAACGTGGAGTAAACGGTAAAGCTGTTTGCACTACAAACCTGTGTGCTCATAATTAAGACAATACATTAAAATGATATGGTAAGACACTGATTTGCAATATCAAACAAAAAACGAGATATTTGTAGAGCTAAAAATAGCTGGAGGTGGATGAGACCGGATGCCAGACCCATAAAACTTTATATATGGCCGCGCCCACTCATGGGGAAGAAAAAGATGGATAGTGAAACTATTATTTTTACCTACTTATGTTTGGATTGAATTCACAAAACCTATTCTAATTTAAATAGATTTTAACTAGCTGTTTGAAATCATCATACAATACCACTCCTAGAGGGCTAGTCCCAGTGCAATAACAGCAGTTGTATGGCCATTGTTTTGAATCACACCACTGAGCAGCAGTTTTTGTCTCTGCACACAGTGGCCATGGTTTGGAAACTTATTGTGCACCATTGTGGTTTTAGCACTGAAAGGTATAAGGTCTCACAAACTTAGTCATTATCAATAACATATAAGTTTGTTTTTTGTTGCAACTGTATTGCTATTTTAATTTCAAGTTGATATATAAGCATAAATAAAACTATACTTAGGTGCTTTCTAGAAATGATTTATTTGAGTATTCCCTTAAATAACAACATGCATTTGAGCACTACTAACTTCAGCAGTGGCAAAAATAACTATACATCCTGTGGAAATTTTAAATGCTCTTGCGGCAAGTGAGTTGTTTACAGAGAAAGCCACTGAGGATGGCGTAAGTCGGTAGATATGAGTGGTCATGGGTAACTTAAGCGAGCATAGAGGTGACAAAAGTAGAGGAGCAGTACAGAGAAACCGCTTAAAATAACAGGTCTCACAGTCTGCACAACACCTCATAAACACATTCACACGTATAAATGCAGATGCACACATAGATAAAAACTCACACATTCACTCACACATGCAAATGCATTCCAACACTGCACGCTAAACACAAACACGTTCAAGTTGATGCATCTACATCTCTGACACAGAAGTAACATTTGATTGATACAAAATCTCTTATTAGTGTGTTTTGGAGCCTGAACTAATGATGTTCATACACAGATAGAGGGATGAATTTTTTACTACTTTAACTAACACTTTATTGTGGTGTCTATTAGCTATATAAAAAGCTATATAAAATCATATAAATCACATATAATATTGGCCTGCCTGAGAAACTCAGGAGAGGCCGAACAAACAAAGAAAAGCACATTTTAAATCTAAGATGGGCGTTTTAGCCACAGTGGTGGAGGCGGAGCCTCAAGACTGAATATTAACCCTCCCATAGATGATTACAGATAAAGTCTACCAGTTCACACTTAGGAGATAGACTGTGTATAGACTAAATACAAGCCTATGCGAAAATAAAAGAACGTCTGAGAGGAGATCTATAAGCTCTAAACTCTATTGGAAGGTAATTGTATCCATTTGGAAATTACTGAATCCATTTATTTAATTAGTTTAGGGTTTGGACAGTATATGCTGCAGGTTACAAGGTGAGAATATGTTCCTAATTCCTTATTTTGTAGAAGAAAACATTTTAAACAAATAAATAAAACAAATCTTAACTACAATAGCCTGAAACATACTCACATACTCAAATATCGTTTCTGAGTACATAATTAGAACTCACTGTAAAAGTGTCAACAAGTAGTAAATATGTCTACAAAATGACATATGCAGTTACATTTATCCAGCACCAAAATAAAAAAAAAACACGATCATGCAAGTGCAAAATGAAGTGAATAATGCAAATTTGAATCTGTACTTGCACAAATTCCAAATGCTATGGAGAATATCTGACTATTCACTGTCAGAAACTATAAGATGTCCTGTTCAGAAAACTTAATTATTGTCAGTGTATTTCTCATTTATAAAATGACATATATTTAAATATATAACACTAAGTGTGATTATTCCACTCACTTTCAAGTAGCCATATTTTAGCCAGAAAATGACTGACCCCTTTCCTTTCTGGTGGTTGTCACCGAAACCTATCATCAGCCCACATGAAGGCTTAGCAACGTAATGTGACGAATATAAACTGCCGATTTTAGTGTAAACACACAATCATAAAAGCAGCAATCACACATTTGCTGCACAGTAACACCTTCATGCTAGTGTTACTTTTACAGCACTGCAGAATATATTCCATCCACAACACATCATCAGCTAAGTGTAAAAAAAAAAAAACTATTTAAGAAAAAAAAATGTAATGAATCATATTATTTTACTATTTTGGTTAGTTAGTGGACCTACCCACTATGGTGAAATGGTTTTTATACTGTACAAACCACATTTTCTATCACCCTACACCAACCCTACACCTAAACCTACCCGTCACAGGAAACTTTCTGCATTTTTCCTTTTTTAAAAAGCTCATTCTGTATGATTAATAAGCTTTTGTACCCATGGGGACCTCAATTTAGGTCCTTAGGGGAGGGAGAGAGAGAGAGAGAGAGAGAGCCCTTGTGACAACTAGTCTCCATACATAGTTAGAAAAAAACAAAACAAAATCCAGACCCATTGTGAGAAGATTGGATTTGAACTACAAAATCAATAATAAATTAAGTTTGCGAATGAGACTTTTAAAATACAGTGGTGGATAAATAGATGGACAGGACCAAGAGTAGCGTATAATAAAAATGTTGAAATAATCTCAGTGGAATAATCACAATAAAATAACCTGATAAATGATACACTCCATTTATTTAACTCACTATTTTACATTCATTATATACAGCACAACAGGGCAGACAATAACTCTTCTACTGAACATTTAAAGAATCATAAATTATGTTCACACTCTGCTGAGATTTTTCTCTCTGTCCCCCGGATTTAATTTTTTTCTGACTGAATCGCAAGGCTGCATATGTCAAATTCTCATCATCAGTGTCCTGAAGAGAAAAAGTTACCAAAATTATAAAACTGACTTCTTGTATTTGAATTCACCACATTTGTAAGTATAAAACAATTATTATAGATAGAGGTTACACTTATTCACTTATTAATTTCCAAAAGCAACATGAAAGTAGAAAGCTAACAGTAATTAGTAAATACAATTTTGTTGTTGGAGCTGAACAGAACAAAACCCAAGTTTGGCAGTCCAAACTAATCAAAATGACATTTAAAGCATTACTAAAGGTATATAATTCTCTTTAACACAGACAGCAAATTCATCCTCTTACCTGAGCACCTGACTGCCTCCTCACTTGTCCAGAACCTTGCACTGTATGAACAAGATGCAGAAACAACTATAAGCATTTTCAAAGATAAGTTAAGAAATAAAAAAAGGAGAAAGAAAAGTAAAAATGCTATCAGACTTACTCAGACTGAGTATTCACACATACCTCTCTTAAAAATAAAACCCACAAGAGCAAAGATTACAACTCCACAAAGTCCTAAAGCACATGCCAAGCCAAGCACTGTCAGCCAGAGCCTTTCTTCAGAAATGTCTTCTGAAATATGCAAACATAAGTGTTTGGTAATATAAATAAAATTTTAAAAAAGTAATGAAATGATAAAGCAGTGCTTGTTTACCATTGTTCACTTTTTGTTGGCACTCTATGGAGTCATTTAGATGATCAGATTTTGAGATCTTTGATGTTGAATGTTGTTGACCTACTCAAAAATAAATAAATAAAATCATTTTAACTCATTGGTTTAGAGATGCATAAATGTCTTATTCTGTTTTGCAATTTACAGATATGCATGATCTTCACAAATAGGCTATGAACACATTATAATGCATACTTTGTTTTTAAATTTGGACTGACAGTCACTGTGATCATTTATTTTTAAACGTTACCTTTAATGATCAGATGTGTTCCACTTCCAAACTCGATGTACGATGCCTTTGATGCACAATAGTACACTGCTTCATCTGACTGAATGATGCCTGATATCGTCAGATTGGAGGATCTGCTCAATCTCTTGCCCCAGAATCGATAATTTTTGAATTTGCTGTAAAATTTGGGTTCTTGCAATTTAAAAAATGCTGACATGAGATGAGGTTGTTGTCCAGCAATTTGCTTATACCAAAAAATGTCGTCTTTATCAGAATAACACCGAAGAGTCACAGTGTTGCCGAGTGCCACAGTTATGACTTTATCTGGCTGATCAACCCAAGCTTGTGCAGAACCTGAAAAAAATTTATCATGTCTACAAATGTCCACACTATTGGATATTCAATATAAATAAATAACTAATCTACAATATGCTTGCATTGTCTATGAAAATCATGAGCCCTAAAATTAAACCGCATCATTTAAAATAACTATTTCAAAAGTGATGTTTTAAATAAAACAAATGTAAATAAAACATGACTTACGCAAAATACAAAGAATGGTAACAAATGTCCAAGGAATCATTTTAAAAATAACACAACTGTTTTTCTGCTGCCCATTTACTCCATCAAATAGGAAATAGTTTTCTTGCAAAGCAGGAGTTCTTTATATACTTCCTGGACTAACCACACTTACTCAGATTAATTATCATTGGTTGAGACACTTAAAGAGAGAGACACTTAAAAAAAGAAAAAGAAAAACATTTCTCTTCACTTTCCAGTTGTCTTCTAAACTATAAAACAAAGGTCTGTCCAATCTTGGGTTACCCACAATGAGCTGGCTGCAGAATTAGTAGTAATATATCTAGATAACATGCAGTTGAAATATCACTCGAATTTTCTATCCTAATTATAGCTATTTATACATTTAAATTAAATTAAATTACAAAATAGAAGTAAATCTGTGTAAAGAATCATGGGAGCGAAGTGTACTTCAGTCGTGCCCATCCGAAATCTGTCATTCCAAAGGCATTTTGAAGTGGTCAGTTTTGGGCACTTCAGTGTGGAAAGACCCTTTAGTATGGCAGCCTATGATTGTACTTATTGTTCTCACTCTGATGTCCTTCGACTGGATGGAATTAAAATCTGAAGCTAAAAAATTGGAGTCTGTGACCATCATACACTACGCAATTTTCCGTGGAATCTGTCAACTCTAATGTGCAAAAATCATGCAGTGTATTCCAGGCTTTACATATCATATGGTGCGCCTCAATTCACCTACTTATACTATGCCCTAAAAGTATGTCCTGAAGTACACTCTTAAAAATAAAGATGCTTTAAAGGTTCTTAACAGCGATGCCATAGAAGAACCATTTTTGGTTCCACAAAGAACCATTCAGTCAAAGGTTCTTTAAATAACCATCTCTTTCTTGCCTTTTAATAATCTGAAGAACCTTCTTTCGCCACAAAGAACCTTTTGTGAAACAGGAAGGTTCTTCAGATGTTAAAGGTTCTTTATGGAACCATTTTAGACAAAAATGGTTCTTCTATGGCATTGTGAAGCCATGCCTTGTTTTTAAGAGTGTATGTAAAAGTAAAAGAAAATGTTAAAGTATAAAATCTGGCAACACTGCAGCGTCAGCATTTAAACTGAACACGAGTGGCATGGTGCGGTGAGACAAAATACTATAGAACCTACTATGATCAGTGATGCGACGCGACGCGACACATCCCCATCAGTAAACAGATGCATCATTCTATTTATGATGTACTAACACAAGGTTCAAATGATTTGCAGTGGTCACTTTGTTACATCCGGTGTAGACTAGACTGTTGTGGTGCGGTGTTACACGACAGCTGTCGTGTCCGGTGTAGACACGTTTTGACAGTAATCAACAGAGCTTGTCTTACAATAGCAAGGTTGCCAGGTCTTCACAATAAAACCTTCCCAATTGCTACTCAAAACTAGCTCAATTGTATTTCGAGGGGGGTACTCTGGTAAAAATTGCATTTTGGGGGGTAAAATGCACGTTTTTGGTGGGGTTCCCCTGCCAAAATTCAGATTCTAGGGGCTAAATATTACATTATTGGGGTCGCTTCAACCCGCGGACATCAAAAACAACCCATGGCAAAAGTGTTAGAGAAGCCCAATTGTGCAGGAAAACCGCGGACTTGGCCACAGTGGACTATCAGGAGATGAGAAGGTCTATATTACTTACTGTTGGAGAAAGCATAATGGCTAACTTGGATCACATGTCCCTTAATAACCAATCATATTACAGCCTTGATGTCACTGAATTTCAGTTGTGCGACACTCAATCGCCGTTTTACGGATACCATAGGAATGAATGAGAAGTCCCGTAAACTGAATCACACGTGTCGCAAAAAGTCAGTGACTTCTCTTATAAAACTGCATTTTTTTTCATGGTAAACTCTAAAAATAGTTCAATACAAAAGTATTGTTTAGTGTAAAACATGTTGAAGATTAGCAGATAGGCTGTCGATTCCTCTAAAAAGCTCTTTATTCAGAGAAGTAAGGCCTGACCAGAAACGTTAGCATTAGTCATACGCTTTTTTGGCTTTCTAGTGGCTTTGGTAATCAAAAATGGCCAACAAACAGGGCGGGATGGTTTTTCCTGACAGGAGGATACCATTCGGTAACACAAATATAGGGATCATCATGATATTATCTAAAAAGATGCACTGACGACGGTCTTGAAGAGGAGAGAATAGTCATGCAAGCAGAGAAAAGTACTGTGCCACACAGAAGTAAAGTTATTGTTTGCGATGCTCGAAATACTTGAAGAAAACTGTTGAATTGGGGTGGGTAGTTATTATGAATGTATTTCTGGGGAGAACTGACTGTCTTCAGAAAAGTTTTGATGGCATTTTATTTCATCTTACCTCTGTAAAATACATATTAAAGGAGTGTTTATAAGTGCGGTGTGGCGTACAGTAATAACCAAGTAATCAGAATCAGAAAGAGCTGTGTTTACACACACAAGGAATTCGTCTTGGGGTCAGGAGCTTCCAGTACAAAAAATACAGACATAGTGCAGACATAGATATAATTAAGGTAATAAAACAATAATAATAAAGAGTAGTAATAAAATATTCAATCAGCCCATCTGATGTATTTGATTTGTGTAGTTGCTTTATTTTGCGGATATTTTTTTGTTTGTTTAAGGTTAGTTTGGCCAGTAACTGATCAAAATAAACAATTAATAAATATTAATAATAATAAAAACTAAATAAATTGGCAACAAGTATGGGAATCAGCCTATTTGATTGTAAAAAAACATAATTTACATTACAATACAAGGTTACAGTCAATAATGAAACCAGTAAGTGTTATTTACTGATTTATTGATTGTGGCAAGGCCTGTAAAAAATTTTGTGAAAAAGTAAAAAATCTTAACCACTGGCCCAACTGGGTCAGTAGAAAATTTCCTTAGCCTCGAGTCTGTCAGTACTATTAAAATCAGTATCATAACACTTGTACACAGATCTGTAGAACAAGTAGGTTACATAATGATATTTTATAATTACAATAAAAAATGTACTTGAAAAGAAAACAGGATGACCTTGAATAGCATAATTGTATTGTGTTAGGATAGGAGCTGAGCAAGTCTTGCATATGTAATTCCTGGGTTGAGAGTGAGTTCTTGCTTAAAAAGGAAGTAATGGATGAAATGCATACGAGTTTGAAAAAAATATATATATGTGAAAGTGACAATATATGTATATGAGTTAGAATGTAGATATGTAATAATAAAGAATACATATGTGTGGAAGTGTAAATATATGTGCGTGAAAGTCAGAATACACAAATGTGTTGAAAAGTAAAAGTGCAGAAATATATGTATGTGAAATGAGAATGTATATGTGTGAGAGTTAAAATATATGTATGTGAAAAGAGAATGTAAGTGCGGAGAGCGCCAGAATGAATTATAGCATATACGGCCCATCATACAAAGACAAAATGTACTATTATTACTGGTATTATTATCATTCTGGGGTCCTCATAATGTAAGGGATGCCAGTATACTCCCAAACCCAAAAAATGTGATGTAAAAAAAAATAAATAATAATAAGTCTAATTATAATAGTTATCCTAGTTTTCAGTGATGTTAACTTGAGGTAATTTTTAAATATAAATTCCATATTTTTATTCAACCACCTGATTACATTTGATGGAAAAACAAAAGATGTGATCCTCAGTACTTGATAACTAGGCAGTATTTATGATCGTGGAAAGCGATGATGCTTCAGGCATTTTACCCCACAAAAAAAATGATGTCATTCTGAAATTATAATTGTAACGAGTGGGGCGGGCCCGAGAGCCGTGGGAATGGAAGGAGCCCGGTGGAGTTTAACGATATTGTCTCGGTTACGTATAGTAACCCTCTTTCCCTGATGGAGGGAATGGAGATGTTGTGTCGAGTGTACGACACTAGGGGTCGCCCTTGGGAGCCCAAACACCTCTGACAGTTTTGAGAAAAGGCCAATGAAATTGGGAGTGCAGATTTGCATAGCTGCCCATTCCCTGGACATCCGGGTACAAGTAGGGCAGCGCATGCTCTGCTCACTTGTTCTGTTCTGAGGAGTCGAAGCGCCTCAACTCACTCAGAGGCCCAGAGTTGTAGCAAGGAGGACACAACATCTCCGTTCGCTCGATCAGGGAACAAGGGTTACCATACGTAACCGAGACGTTCCCTATCTGTCGTACACTCCGTGTTGTGTCGAGTGTACGACACTAGGGGTCCCTATATAAGCATGCCACAACTCTGACCACGTCACGAGTGCCTGGGCGCAGATAGTAACAAGCCAAAGTGCTAACATAAGTGCAGCTCTCCTCTTCGTGACCTTCCAACGTCCAAGAACTGACCTGACATCAGTGTCCTGCAGCCGGGCCTTTCCTCAGTGGAGTGGCTGAGTGTCTTTAGAACGTTGGGAAAGTGACTGTTTCCCGTAGGAAAAGGCACTACGGAGATCACAGCCTGCCCAGAGGGGGGGTATAAAGTGAATATATTAGTGAAGGGACCTGAGGTGGGCCCCACCTTAGGGGAGACTACCAACCTCAGAGTCTAGAGAAAAGCATGTCTCAGGGGAAACACCGCACCACAGACAGTTACAGGTGGAAATTACACACATAGGGCCACATGAGGAGCCACTACATATGGGGCACAAATCCAGCCTAGAGATAGCAAAAGTAGTCTTATCTTGTGTTGGATTCTTGTAGCGAGTTCCTCCGCTAAACCTAGCTACGTCCAGAAGTGCCAAGTGTTGGAGGAGATGTCCAGGCTTCACGTCAGCAGACCTACTGAAACTTAGAGAAGCGTAATCACCGTGAGGGAAAGCGCTTGAGCAAGCTCTACACCAAACCAGAGTGCTGAGTCGAAGAGCTTGCGTTCAAGACTCTAGCAGATACTGGTTCTATGCGCAGGTTGTAAAATCTGGCGAATGTGTTAGGTGTAGCCCAACCTGCAGCTCTGCAGATGTCTGTTAAAGAGGCCCCATTCGCAAGAGCTGCCAAGGCAGCGACTCCCCTGGTCGAGTGGGCTCTCACTCCCAGCGGGCAGGGTAAGCCTCTGGCCTGGTAGGCTGTATGGATCGCATCCACAAGCCAGTGGGTGCTCTAGCCTGTAAGAGGGTGTTTACCACTGAGGGTGAAAGGTCTCTGAAGTCCTCCTGGTCATGTCCAGGGACCAAAGGTCCCAGAGGTCTGGGTGCGGGTGCCAGATTGTGCCCTTCCACCGAGAGATGAGGCCCTTCCTCAGAGGAATGCGCCAGGGAGGAGCTGATGCTAGGAGCACCAGGTCCGAGAACCAGGTTCTGTTGGGCCAAAACGGGGCCACCAGGAGAATCTGTACTCTGTCCTCCCTGACTTTGCTCAGGGTTTGTGCAATGAGGCTCACTGGGGGAAACGCATACTTGAGTAGGTCCCTCGGCCAGCTGTGCCAGTGCATCTGTACCGAGGGGGGCCTTGGTTAGTCCGTACCACAACTGGCAGTGGGTGGATTCCGGTGAGGCAAAGAGATCTACTTGTGCCTGGCCGAACCGACTCTAAATCAGCTGGACCGATTGGGGGTGGATCCTCCACTCGCCCCCTAGCGAAGCCTGTCGTGACAGAGAATCGGCCACACGATTGGATTCGCCGGGAATTTGAGTGGCACACAGAGACCTGAGTGCTGGCTCCAAAGTAAGAGATGGCGGGCTAGCTGTGACATGCGAAAGGAGCGTACTCCGCCTTGGAGGTTAATGTAAGCTACAGTCGCTGTGTTGTCTGAGCGGACCAACACGTGCTTGCCCTGAATCAAAGGTCGGAACCTCTTCAGTGCCAAAAGCACTGTCAACAACTCCAGGCAATTGATGTGCCATGGCAGTCGGGAGCCTGTCCAGACCCCGGAGGCTGCATGCCCGTTGCACACGGCGCCCCAGCCTGTCTTGGAAGCATCTGTAGTGACAATAATGCGTCTGGACACTTGTTCCAGGGGCACCCCTGACTGAACGAAATGTCTTGCCAAAGGCTGTGTGTTTTGCAGCACAATGGTGTGATGTTCACACAGTACGTGCTGCGGCACGATGCCCATCTCGGGACTCGGGTATGAAGCCAGTGCTGTAGCGGTCTCATGTGCATCAGACCCAGCGGCATGACTGCGGCTGAGGATGCCATGTGCCCCAGGAGCCTCTGAAATTGTTTCAGGGGGACTGCTTACCTGCGTCTGAGTGCTTCCACATACCTCAGCACTGACTGTGCGCGTTCTGGGGAGAGACGTGCAGACATACTGACCGAGTCCAGTTCTACACCGAGAAAAGAGATACTCTCCGTTGGGGAGAGTTTGCTCTTTTCCAGTTGTCCCGAAGTCCCAAATGAGCCAGGTGGTTGAGAATCACGTCCCTGTGGCTGCAAACCAAGTTCCGCGAATAAGCTAGGATCAGCCAGTCGTTGAGATAATTGAGAATGCAAATACCCACTTCCCTGAGGGAGGCAAGGGCAGCCTCCGCTACCTTCGTGAAGACGTGGGCGACAGGGAGGGCCCTGTAAAACCCTTTCTTCATTTCAGCTGAGGGGACGGTCTCTTCGGCTGAGGGGACATGTCCGCACAAAGGACTGCAGCGTTCTCGCCCCAACCTGAGGTAGAGAGAACGCTGTGGAACTTGGGCGGGCGTCTCGTGAAGTGAATTGCATAGCCAAGTCAAATGGTCCTGAGGAGCCAGCCAGAGGGAATCTAAAAAATTTGCCGCCATGTGGAAACTGTGGCTGGAAAAACGGCCTGTGTCTGGAGGTAAAAAGCCCCGAAGATCACTGGCTGTTTTGCCCAGCGAGTTTGTGTGGTGAGAACCAAACAGAGGATCTCCCTGACAGGGGGGACCGTCTGAGCGAACCCGCTGTTTCGGAACATGGGGGAACACAAGAGGTGTGTGACTGCATGTTCTGGCTGGAGGAAACAGCATCCGGCCATCTTATGGGGGGTCGGAATCGCTGTGAATAGTGCCCAGAGAAGAAGGAAATTGCTCTTTTATTGACCATGTGGTGGCCATCTGCCAGGTGGCTCGTCCGCTCGTCGAGTGTGGACCCGGTCCGGTCAAACGATCCTCCTTCCCTGGGCTGCCCGTCTCAGGAATGCTTTGAAGCCTGACGAGGGTTCTTTGTAGCCTGTGGACAGGCTAGCGGTGCCACCTTCCTGCGAGAGCTGGACCATTGGGCGGGTCTAACTGCAGGATCAGCTTGCGGCGGGGCCTGAGCTGCTCTCGCAGGGGCCTCCCTCGGTGTGGAGCAGGTGGGGGCTGCTGCCTCGGTGGAGCTGGGCTGGCGCTCGCTACACATTGAGACAGGATGTGTTTGATGGCCTCCGTTTGCTTTTTCACCGTGGAGAACTGCTGCACAAATTCTTTCACGGTTTCGCCGTGGAGACCAGCCTGGGAGATGGGAGCGTCAAGAAAGCGAACTTTCTCAGCGTCTAGCATCTCAGCCAGGTTTAGCCACAGGTGTCGCTCCTGGACCACCATGGTGGACATCGCCCTCCCCAGGGCCTGCGCTGTGACCTTCGTAGCCTGTAGAGCATAGTCGGTTGCAGAGCGCAGTTCCTGCAGTAGCTTTGGGTTGGGAAAACCCTCGTGCAGATCTATGAGTACCTTGGCTTGATAGACCTGCAGGATAGCCATGGCATGCAGGGCAGACGCAGCTTGACCAGAGGACGTGTAAGCCTTCGCTATGAGAGTGAAAGAAAACTTACAAGCCCTGGACGGGAGTCTTGGGCGGCCCCTCCAGGAGGTGGCGTTTTGTGGGCAGAGGTGCATTGCAATCGCTCTCTCCACCTGGGGGACCTCCTTATACCCCCTCGCTGGACCGCCTTCGAGGGTGCTGAAGGACGAGGAGTTGGTATATTGAGCTCTAGCCAAAAGAGGGGCCTTCCACCATTTTGTCAAATTCTTGTGCACTTCCGGGAAGAAAGGAACTGGGGACGAGTGTGGCCTGGAGTCACGGTTGTTACCCAGGAACCAATCATCCAGCCTAGAAGGCTCGGGCCGGGGCGGGGGAACCCACTCCAACCCGATCTCCCAGGCTGCCCATTGAAGTGCGGCGGCTACTTCAGCATCCGCTACCGTCTGAGACTCGGCCGCCGGAGTGGTGAGTTCAGACGAGACGTCAGCTTCTGATGGCTTACAACCTCCCTCCGATGCTGCAGAAACCCCCTGTTCCTCAGCAGGAGCTTCGAACAAAAGATCCAGTCCGTACTGAGACGAACTGTCAAAATCGTCCAAAAGCTCGACCGGTAAGCATGCAGGATGAGCGGTTTGCGGGGAAGTACCCGGCAAAAGCTGCCGCTTTACTTTTGTGTTTATTTTATTATTTAAAGTGTTTAAATGTTTGCCAGTTCCCGCCTCCTCCTTCCCGTTCTACAAGCTGTGTTACAATAATGTTTTCATTAAATAACATGTACTCCCTAACTACAAGCCTGAATATTCTCATATCATACTGTGAAGTTCTGCAAAATAAGCTTTAAAAACACTTTTTTTCTTACTGCTGAAAATTGGAGGACAGCGACATTCTTGCCATTAATAATAACGAAGCCGAACTCTCGTCACATTACATTACTTTAATCCATGTCCTGTTATTCTGATACTTTAAGATTACTTGTATCCTTTTCTTTTCACTCCATTTCATATTAACTGCAAACGAGCATGTTCAACTGTTTATGATATTGGACAATGCAAAAAATGTTAATTTTTCCTTGTAAAATTAAATGTAGGGGAGACCAGGGTTGAAAGTAACACTTTTTGTTAGAGCACCAGTAACTCAGTGGTTGTTTGTGCTAGATCTCTTAAACTTTGATTGAATGGTATTAAGATATTAAGATATTCTTAATAATCTTAATAAAAATTGTTTTCCTGAAACACGTGCTTTGGTCATAAAATCTACAGTGTTACTAAGTCACATCACATGTAACTTCTGTGAACTCAAAAATGTGATGGGAGTGTATGATATTGATGACATCACCACAGCTCTTTTGTTAGCGCTGTCTACATTTTACATAAAAAGCGGTTTACCACACATACGTTTCTTCAGGAGAACACAGTTTATGTGACTATGTAAGCGATATTTTACAGAATTTATCAGATTGTGCATGTGTGTACTGATAAGTGTACCACCTTTGATGTGTAAACATACAGGACAGGCGAAGGAATATGGAATTTGTATGGACGATGCGAGGGCACAACTTCCACAGTCCTGACCAGTTAAAGCCGCTTTTTGGTGGCTATGTAAATGTATGTGGTTAACAGTCACATTTTCTCTCTGTGCAAATTCTCCTCTTTGATGTCCCACCTCTTCCTGTTGTTTTGTTATTTGTTTTTTAGTTTGGGCCTAATTAGGCTCCTTTGGGTCTCCACAAAAGCTTGAAGAAAACCACTTTCTTTTAAATTCTGTTTTGTGCTTTGGCTTCAGAGTTTTGTTATTCTATAATTTATTTACCACCTTAGTTCAACCTGCAGGTATGATTTAGGTGCAGTTTGCAACACAACCCAAACACATGCACAGAGTCCCAAACCTTTGGCTAGTGATTGTAATAAACTGACCCAGACAGACAGAGCATGCTGGACTTTTGTTTTTAAATAAACACTGACAAGAGTTTTATAAAATTTCTATAAGTTTAAAAAATGTAGTTTGTATTTGTCATGTGGCTTTTTTATATATTTTTTGACCTCTGGCCTATTGTCTTTACCTAACAATTTGATGCAATAAATATTTATGTAGCCTATATTTAATGTAACTGATCCTTTTGTGGATTTGTGACTGTTAGAGCAAACTATTAAGCGTTTTAATTTTACATAATTAATGTAAATTTTACGATACTTCACCTTTTCACTAATGTGCTTTTAAAATTAAGTTTGCAAATTTCATATATCAAAGTGATTTTTTTGTAGCTGATGTTCACAATGGCTTTTTTTTTTTTTTTCAACATACTGAGATGCTTCTTTGAGATTATATCCTGACTGTCCTCCAAGCAGACATATGTTTACAAGAAAAGGTTACAGGAAGTCTGTGATGTCACAAAAGGAAAGACAGAGGTGTACAGTATAATCTTGCAGTAGTTTTTCAAGGCAAGCAAATCATTCACAGACTGCTGAGATGATGATGGTTATGTGGATATCTGTTCTGCTTCTTAGTGAAATGTGTAAGTGTGTAATACATATACTGTATCTGAACTCTATTCTTTAATCATTTTTGCTTACATACAGTGTTAAGTTACCTCCATTTTTCTGTTAATTCCTGTTATTTTATCCCTGTAGAAAACCTCTCGGGTAGAAAACCCCTCTCAAAACAAATAATTGTTTTGAACATATAACTGACATATATTTACTGAGGGCTGTATTTCTCTGTCTGATGCAAAACAATTATTCAAAGAATATATTACCTTAAACTAATGCTTTTTTTTTTTTTATTTATTTATTGTTTATGCATATTTATTTGCCTATTTAAAAAAAAAAAAACATCTCATAAATTAATTCTGTAAGTCATTATGGGGTTTGTTAAAGTTATATACTTTCCTTGTAACTTTCTTTTCTTCTCCCTACAGACCCAGCATATTCTGAGGTTGTTCATCAACCAGATCCAGTGATGATGGTCTCTGTTGGGGACACTGTCACTCTGCGCTGCTTTATTCTGATAGATCACACTGATCCAATTACTTGGTACAAGCAGACTTCTGGGCAACAACCACAAGCTGTTGCAATGGTGCAGAAATTAGCCAAAACTCCTCATTTCTTCAACAACTTTGAATCTTCACGTTTTACCGTTGAGACAGAGATGGAAAAATGTCATTTAAGGATTTCAAATGTCACCTTATCAGATGAAGCAGTATATTACTGTGGCTGGAGAAGGTATGACATTCACTTCGCTGGAGGCACATATTTGGCTTTGAAAGGTTTGTGTTTGATCCTTGAGTAGTAAATGTTTTGAAGATTTAAATGATGTACACTCTTAAAAATAAAGGTGCTTCACAATGCCATGGAAGAACCTTTTTGTCTAAATGGTTCCACAAAGAACCTTTAACATCTGAAGAAACTTTCTGTTTCACAAAAGGTTCTTTGTGGCAAATAAGGTTCTTCAGATTATAAAAAGGTAAGCAAGAAATGGTTCTTTAAAGAAACTTTGACTGAATGGTTCTTTGTGAAACCCAAAATGGTTCTTCTATGGCATCACTTGAAGAACCCTTTTGAAGCACCTTTATTTTTAAGAATGTAGTCAAATTGTTTTTCAATTTTCTTACAACTATTATTTTAAATTGAAGGAAAAAAATCATCAATAATCAAATGCATTTGCAAACTGGAATTTTCTGGAATTATATTTGTTGCATATGATTATTTGCAAAATTACAGTCTACATTATGCATATTATAAAAATAAGACCTTTGCTTAAGTATATTTTGACTTTGTATATTTTAGATATAGTCCTCTGCATAAATGTCTCCTTGTCTGTTTAGGGTCACAAAAGAACCCATATGAATCCAGGGTGTCTGTTATTCAGCAACCCGAATCAGCGCCTGTCCAGTTTGGAGAAACAGTGAACCTGCAGTGCTCTGTGTTGTATGAACACATCACCACAGATATCAGGATGTTCTGGTTCAGATCTGATCCAGGAAAAGCTGTTCCAGATATCCTTTACACTCATAATCAGTCTAATCAGTGTGAGAGTGATTCGACACGGAGCTGCACATTCAAACTGTCCAAGAACATTAGCAGCCAAATAGACACTGGCACGTATTACTGCGCTGTAGTCACATGTGGAAAAATTCTCTTTGGGAATGGGACAAAAATAAATATGGGTAAGTGCTGAATTATTTTCTTCTCAGGCTTTTTAATATTTTGTAAGGAAGTTTTTCATCATAAATGATTAAGTTGCTCATTTTAAATAGTTATGGGCTCTTTGATAGAGAAAACATATTGATTGTATAAAACAGACAAAACAGAGCGTATGTCTATTCACTAAATAAGGGAAATGTTTACATTCTAGGTAATGTATAATGTTATATTTGTGTATGTCTTTAGAATGCTTTATAGAAATCATAAAAATTCATCTCTGCAACTGACACAGTACATTCACATACCCACAATGTGTTTTATGTTACTATCTTGCAGTAAAGCCAGTGGATCCTCTGGTAATGATCTTGGGTGTGTTATTGGGTATTTGTGTGGTTGTGATCACTGCTCAAGCTGTTTTAAGTCATAAAAAGAAGTGCTACAACAACAAAGGTAAGCGTTTTGATCTAAGTTGTCTCTTAAAAAAAACAACAAAAAAAAAAAAACATAAAATTGAGGCTTAAATAAAAATCACTCTCTTTTTAGGTAATGTAAATGATAATAAAAAAAAAGTTTTGCCCTTCTCTAACCTGTTAAAATCTATGTGGTAATATAGCTTTTTTTAGTTACCGTGACACAACTTTTATTATTATTATTATTATTATTATTATTATTATTATTATTATTATTATTATTATTATTATTATTTTATTTCTTTTTTTTTTTACAAAGGCTTTCCTTACAACGTTTTTTTTTCTTTCTTTCAATCAGAAAAAAGGCAACAAGACACTGAAAAGGAACATCCCTCCAATCAGGTGTGCGTCATAAATTAATTTCAATTCATAGAGTTTTATGTATTTTATAGATAACACAGCCCTGCATCTTGGAAAAAAAAGAAAAAAGAAAAAAGAAAAAGCAATCTTTGGAGTTGCAAAAAAAGATTTAATATTTTCTAATTTGATGATGCCGAGTTTAAAAATATCAGTGAAAACTTTCCATCATATACAGTCAACCAACCCAAAAAAATAAGAATGAACATTTTTCAAATTTCAAAAGTTTTGGGTTTCATGACAGTATTAATAAAGTACACTTTAAATAAGTTTTTTAAATATCACAACATTCACTTTATAATCTGCAAAAGTATGTTCAAAAACTAAATTTAATGTCAAAGAGCTTTACATAAACACAAGTTTATTAATAAGCTTTTCCCCCATATCTGTAAATTTCCTTTTGCTGCTTGGATGTGGTAAAAAAAAAAACTCATGCAAAATCATTTGTATTTTCTTCTGTTGCTAGCCATAATTCTAACCCTGAAACTTTGAGATTAGGCATCAAATTTTGTCATCAGAATCATTCATACATGTTAAAATCAGCTGAGAATTTAACAAATGTAACCTGGATCAGAAGAAGATAGGAATCATGTCTTTATGGCAGTTTTTCTGGTGATTTAGAGACAATACAAAACATCTTCAACTTACAAATGCCAAAAACAAAAATGTTATGAATTTCACATAATATTTTGTGAGAAAGTGTGATGTTTTTTGGAATCAGCACCCCAAAATTAATAGGAAACAAGCACTGGATTTGATTACATTTACATTTAGACATTTAGCAGACACTTTTATCCAAAGCGATTTACAAAAAAGGACAATAGAAGCAATCAAAATCAGCAAGTATGATTCATATCAGAATCTATATACAAATATATTTATATATACAAATATGACATCATTCAGCAAATATGATGCAGGCCGGTGTAATTTGTAATTTTTATTATTCAGTTATTTAATTTTACTTTTAATTCTTACTTTCTATTCTTAAAGTGTACATTTCATATTAGATTATATAAAATGTAATATAAAAAGATTTTGAAGTTGTTTTTTTTACATTTTATTTTAATTGCGTCTTTCTGTCCATCATGTGTTACTCTCACAGGACCATGATGCAGTGGTGTTGAGTTATGCTGCTTTGGATTTTAAGGAGGGAAAAAACAGAAGAGTGCGAAGGACAGGGGAAACACCTCAAGACAGTGTGTACAGCCAAATCAATAACCCCAGCAAGACTGACCATAGCGTAGCTGAGTACAGAAGTGTATAGAATCTACAATATCCAATTTATGCAAGAACTTTATTGAAGAATAATCAGTTTTAAATAAAGTGAACAATCTAAAGTGACAAAAACTTTATATTGTATTTATTTTATGACTTTAATGTTTGTATAAAAACAGTTGCCGTGTGTGTGTTTGTTTGAGTGTTTGTGTATGTACTGTATTCTTGTCAGGTATTAGTCACTACCTATTTTTATGTGAGTTTTGGATATCTAATTGCTAAAATGCTGGATGGAAATGTGTCATTGTGATCTTCATAAAGGGCTGGTTGTAAGATTATTAATGAACTGTTACAATATCCCCACCCCAAACAGCCATAGCATAGCCAACTGTTTTAGCATGTGGGTTTGAAGTTAGCGTGAATGCAAAGCATTAAATTAAACTAAAGAAACTGCTACTTTTAAGTCAAATAACTGTATCTATAATACAAGGATTGCTAGCCAAAAAATAATCTTATTAAAAATTATTTTCCTGAAAAACGTTTTTTGGTCATAAAATGTACAATGTTGCTCACAGTCCATCACATCTTACTTTCCTGAAAAGGCTACATAAAAAGCGGTTTACCACACATACGTTTATCCATGAGAACACGTTTAATGTGACTATGTAACAATGTTCTTACAGAATTTATAAGATTGCATGTGCATATAGGTAAGTTTCCAGCATTGATATGTAAACATACAGGACAGTCTAAGGAATATGGAATATGTACGGACCATGTGAGGGCGCGACTTCTGCGTTACTGAAGACGCTTTTTGGTGGCCGTGTAAACGTATGTGGTTAACTTTCTGTTTACCGTTGCATTTTCTCTCTGTGCTGCGTTACTAATTTCCCCACTTTGATGCCACACCTCTTCCTGTTGTTTTGTTATTTGACTGTTAGTTTGGGCCTAATTAGGTGCTTTTGGATCTCCACAAAAACTTTTAAGAAAACCACTTTCTTTTTAAATTTGGCTTTTAAATTTTGTACCTTGGCTTCAGAGTTTTTTATTTAACTTATTTATTGACTGCAGGAATGATTTAAGTGCAGGTTGCAACCTACAGGAAGTCTGTGATGTCACAAAAGGAAAGAAAATACAGAGATGTACAGTATAATCTTGCAGTAGTCTACCAAGGCAAGCCAATGATTCAAAGACTGCTGAGACGATGATGGTTATGTGGATATCTGTTCTGCTTCTAAGTAAAATATGTAAGTGTGCAATTCGTATACCGTATCTAAATGCATTTCATTATTTATTTTCTTTAGCATACATGGTAAGTCACTTCCAATTTACTATTATTTCCTCTATTATTCAATTGTTATTTTATTCCTGTAGAGAACTTTTCTACATAATCCTTTTGAACATATGGTTGCTATAAATTTAATGAGGGCTAGTTTCCTCTGTCTTCTGTTAATTATAAATTTCATTCAAATAATTTTTTGATTCATTTGTAAATATTTATTTGCAAAATTTTAAGCATCTCATAACTTAATTCTTTGTCATTATGAGGCTTAATAAACTAGTTGCATTTTAACTTTAACTTGGTACTCATAATGACATAACATGGTTTTCTGATGTATGAGCTTATTGTAAAAAGCTTTGTCACATAGATAACATTATTATTATTATTTTTATTATTATTTACCCCTTTTTTTCTCCTTACAGACTGTTCTGTATATTCTGAGGTTGTTCATCAACCAGATCCAGTGATGATGGTCTCTGTTGGGGACACTGTCACTCTGCGCTGCTTTATTCTGATAGATCACGCTGATCCAATTACTTGGTACAAGCAGACCTCTGGACACCAACCACAAGCTGTTGCAATGGTGCAGAAATTAGCCAAAACTCCTCATTTCTTTAACAACTTTCAAGCCTCACATTTTAGCATTGAGACAGACACAGAAAAATGCCATTTAAGGATTTCAAATGTCACCTTATCAGATGAAGCAGTATATTACTGTGGCTGGAGAAGGTATGAAACTCACTTCGCTGGAGGCACATATTTGGCTTTGAAAGGTTTGTGTTTGATCCTTGAGTAGTAAATGTATTGAAGATTTAAATGATGAACACTCTTAAAAATAAAGGTGCTTCACGATGCCATGGAAGAACCTTTTTGTCTAAATGGTTCCACAAAGAACCTTTAACATCTGAAGAACCTGTGGCTGGAGAAGGTATGAAACTGTTCACTGAAGGCACATATTTGGCTTTGAAAGGTTTGTGTTTAATGCTTGAGCAATAAATGTATTGAAAGTTCAAATGATGTAGTCTACTTGTTACTTACAATCATTATTTTAAATTGAAGGGGAAAAAAATCCCTGACAAACACAAATGCATTTGCAAACTGAAATTCTATGAGAGTAATTATTTGTTACATATGATTATTTGCAAAATGTTAATCCACATTATTTTGTATTCTAAAAATAAGACCTTTTCTGCATAAAATGTCTCCATGTCTGTTTAGGGTCACAAAACAACCAATATAAATCCACGGTATCTGTTATTCAGCAACCCGAATCAGCGCCTGTCCAGTTTGGAGAAACAGTGAACCTGCAGTGCTCTGTGTTGTATGAACACATCACCACAGATATCAGGATGTTCTGGTTCAGATCTGATCCAGGAAAAGCTGTTCCAGATATCCTTTACACTCATAATCAGTCTAATCAGTGTGAGAGTGATTCGACACGGAGCTGCACATTCAAACTGTCCAAGAACATTAGCAGCCAAATAGACACTGGCACGTATTACTGCGCTGTAGTCACATGTGGAAAAATTCTCTTTGGGAATGGGACAAAAATAAATATGGGTAAGTGCTGAATTATTTTCTTCTCAGGCTTTTTAATATTTTGTAAGGAACTAAAAAAAAGTTTATCATCATTGAGTTGCACATTTTAAATATTTCTGTAAGTCTTCTTTGATAGAGAAAGATCTATTGTATACAAAAAAAAAAAAGTCCTCTCTGTATGCCAATTCATTATATATTAGAAATGTATACATTTTAATTAATGTATAATGTTATATTGAGATAGGTCTTTTAACTGTTTAATATAAACAATAAATGTACATCTCTGCAACTGACACAGTACATTCACATACCCACAATGTGTTTTATGTTACTATCTTGCAGCAAAGCCAGTGGATCCTCTGGTGATGATCTTGGGTGTGTTATTGGGTATTAGTGTGGTTGTGATCACTGCTCAAGCTGTTTTAAGTCATAAAAAGGAAAGATACTACATCAACAAAGGTGAACGTTTTGCTCTAATTTGTTTCCTTTATATATACTTACATATATATATCGTATTTGTGACCTTAGAATTATAAGGTTTTATCTGACATTTTCGTCAAAATTTTGTTATTCACATATTCTTATTCGGTGAACATTACATTATGTGATGATATTGTGTGTGTATATATATATATATATATATATATAAAATTAATGTTAGGTGATTAATCCTACCTAACATTAAAATTTGTATTCTTAAATAAATATAAAATACTTTTATATTGCAATAACTTCACATTAATTAATTAACAAATTAATGTACAAACAACATGAAGATTGTTTATTGATATCAATAGTTATTGATTTCCTCTTTTTTCTCTTTTCTTCTTTGATTAATAGACATCATAGCAGCTGGATTATTAGATTATTTCACTGCTATTATTTTAAGAGCTGCCGCTGCTGAGCGTGACATGGATCAGCTTTGAAACGCACGCTGGTAGTTTCATTCGCGCTTTAAGTCAAGTCAAGTCACCTTTATTTCTATACCGCCTTTAACAGAATTGATACAGAATTGTGACAAAGCGGCTGTACAGTATTAAATAGGAAATAGTGCATCCATAATGCAAAAGGGCAACAGTAAACACTCAATTTTCAGGTAAAGGCAGTTCATCAGTGGATTTAATGATATCATCATCCAGCTCAGTTCAATATGAATATGAATATATATAGGAAATGATATAGGCTACAACGCGCACCGCTGTATTTGTGTTTGCAATCGAAGCACGTGTGCAGCAAGCACAGTATAACGGCTGACACATGGCCTGACAACATATTACTGTATTTCACTGTTGTTCTACTGAAGCTCCCTGGTCACCTGTACCTTTTCCACACTAGCGCCTGTCGCTGAGTCGAAGTGGAGTGCGCGTCTGAAAAGTCTCCCGCTTGATGTGGTCGTAAAGACATTCTGTGACTAAATAAATGCACTTCTTGTCAAGAAAAAAAAAAAAAAAAGAGACAGAAACAGCAGTTGTGAGTGTGGTGGCCAACCCTATAACTCAACCACCGCGTTAAATATTTTTAATGTCGTTAAACTAGAAAAATGAATCACCTGCACTAATTTTGACAGCATTAATATATGGGTTTAATTTAATGGGTTTAAATGAAAATCACTGTCTTTGTAGGTAAAACATGCTACCAGAAAAGTATTTAAGAAAGGTTCCATTTGACAAAGGCTTCCATTACAATGTTTTTCTTTTTTCTTTTAACCAGATAAAAGGCCACAAGGCATTGAAAAAGAACATCCCTTCAGTCAGGTGTGTGTGATCAATTAATTTGAATAGTGTTTCATGTATTTTATAGTTTTTATAGTTTATGTATTTTATACTACTGAATTGTTTTTATTTTTAATTCTTACTTTCCATCATTAAAGTGTACATTTAATATTAAATCATATTAAAATGTTCTTACCTTTTTTTTTTTTTTTTAACTGCATCTTTCTGTCTATGATGCATTACTTTCATAGGACCATGATGCAATGGTGTTGAGTTATGCTGCTTTATATTTTATGGAGGGAAGAACCAGAAGTGTGCGAAGGAAGGAGGAGACACCTCAAGACAGTGTGTACAGCCAAATCAATAACCCCAGTGAGACTGAATATAACATAGTGGAGTACAGAAGTATATAGAATATATTAGATAGCAAATTTAACTTGTGCTACACTTGCTTTGTATATTGATTTGTGTGATTTATTTACTAACTAGCTGTGTCTTTTTGCAAATTTCGTTACTGCATCTAATTTTGTAATAGAATTGTATACATAACATATTAGAATTCACACAATTGTAATTACATTTCTTTATTCCAATCACAAAATTTATTTTGCAATTCCTTTTAAATGGAACATAAAAAGTGGCCAAGGCTCATTTATTCAAATTATAGATTCTACTGAACAAACAACATTGAATTGTCAAAGCATATACAGTTCTTATACAGTAATTGTAGTGAATATGTTATATTAAAGAAATATGGACAATTTTTTCTCTTTTTTTGACCAAGATGTTTCATTCTTGACCAATCTTCATTCACTGGGCATCACTGTCCCCTCAGGCTTTGGTCTTGATTAGCATCAAACACTGGATGTATGAATCTGTTAAATAAATAAAAATAAAGAAATACATAATAAATAAAGAAAAAAAGAAGAAGAAGAAAAAGAGGTGCGAAACCAGAAAAAAAATGATATATTGGTCACATTTTTAGATTTTCATCTGTTAAAATGAAAGCTCTCAGTCTGCTGTGATTTTAAGTGATTTTGCAGTGATTAAAAAAATACAGAAGTACATGTAAGCATCAGCTTGTGGATTTTTTTTGACTGATTTAGATGACAAGCTCCTCTGAAACTTTTAAAATAAAATGTCTTTTGACTTCACAAACAGAAATTTGAAAAGTACAAAACAATTACTTTACCTTAGCATCAGACATTTCAATATGGTCAGGAGCGTGTCCTTTGTGACGCTTGCAAGGAATGGAAGAAACTGGAGATAAAGCTATAAAAAAAGATACAAAATAATTTCATTTAACATTAATTTAGGATTTCCTTTTTTAATTAATATAAATCAAGTTATTTTAAAAGGTCATTATCTGCAAGTTTTACTCAAAGCATGATAATTGAGATAAACACTTTCTACAATGTTTCAAGGGGTCATCGGATGCTAAGTTCACTTTTACATGTTGTTTGAACATTAATGTGTGTTGGCAGTGTATGTACAAATCTACCCTATAATGATAAAAATCCATGCAGTGATTTTTAATTAATCTGTAAAAATAATATTCCCTTTTTCAAATCGAGCCATTCTCAGATGCCTGTCAGTGTGGCGTCACACCGACAGAGGCCGCTCCCACGATAGTTGATTGACATGAGTGTCTTACCTCAGACCGGCTGTCACAGTCCGTCCTCTTTGTTTCAATGCCGGAGCAGGGATGTAAGTTAGACACGAATATCTCCGATTGAGCGATTGAGGTGGTGTGTTGCTGGATGTAATAATGAACGTAGTGGTCGTCATTTACTCCCAACATCTGAGCTGCTGAAGATCCCGTGGATTACTTAATGCGACTCCCGATCTACATATATCCGTCTATGTTGCACGAATCATTCGTGCTCCAGCTTCACTTACAGCAAAAGTGAGTATAAGGTTTTTTTTTTTATTAATCTTTGCGATCGTCTTTCCTAATAATGTGCTAGTTAGCAAGTTTAGCCGCTAAATGGCTAGAGTAAACAAGCTCCTCACTCCACAGAGAGAAGAGAGGGGCGGGGCGAGCAGAGCTCATTTGCATTTAAAGCAGCCTCCACCAGAATGAAATGATTTTTGCAGAGCTGATTTTGGCAAGGTAAAAAAGGGTGTTGTTTTGCACAACCATTGAGAATTTTTAACCAAAGCATATTATAGACTTTTCATGAAGACCCTAAAGAATCATATCAACTTGTGGAAAATAGGCATCCGATGACCCCCTTAATACGAGCTTTGTAAATCTGGTCAATTTATAGGAGTGCAGAAGAGTATTTAAAAGATACATGTAATACATAATACAAAATATAGCAAAACAGACCCTTTTGTTTTTTAAGCCTGATGCAGAGACATATAATCCACATGGCACATATTCCAATAATGTTGCACTGAATGATGACAACTGGGAAAAGATAATCTCTCTCTGTTAGACTTAAAGCTGAAAATCAAACAGAACAGTACAATTAATATTAATTTTATGACTTACAGTCACTCTTACATGCACACTGACATGCATAAAATATATCTGATTTACTTTTCATATGAATAAACTGACAAGCTCAGTAGTACAAACACAGCCAATTCATGTCAGCAGTTGTTTTAGTTTAAAATTTCATTTCAGCTAAAAACAAAAACACAAAAAAACAAGAATTTACCTTCAGAGTTAAAGGATGAAAGGTTTACTGCCAAAAACACTCCGTTTCCAAACTCAATATCGAAGAAAATTTCCACTCCACAGTAATAGACCGCCTCATCCCACTGATTAACGTTAATGATACTAAGAGAAAGTCTTTTCTTCGACCTGCTGATATTGAAGCGAGTGTTCATATACCCTTTGTGAAAAATAGGATCAGCAACAGCTCCCACCTTAACTACAGCAAATGGCTGCCGGCCCTTGATTTGTTTGTACCAAAACATGTCATACATGGTGTAGTTTTCTCCATAAAAGCACTGCAGAGTCACATTGGCACCAGGGTCAACTGGGATAACAGAGTCAGGCTGATGAAAAACCATGCAGTGAGTAAAATCTGAAACAAACAAAAACACTTTCACACAAGGTTTACAAGCATTTGCATACAAAAAAGAAGCCACTGACTTAAAATGCATAATGGTATTTTTCAGTTTTAAAAGTCTCTTGCTTCTGTCCAAATAAAATATTTTTTGCAGGCTAAAATGTCACTTACATATATTAATATATACCACAAATGCCTGGATAATCTGGACAAACATCGTTTGTAGCACCATAACAGATTTGGGACATAGTATAATGTGTAGCTGTGAGCTTCCTGTTTCTTCTGCATCAGACCTTTTACCAGACATTGGTCATTAGGTAAGGTGTGATGGAGGTGGGGATGTGAAACCACAAGTTTCCATTCAACTATGCATCTGTTGCTATTTAATTTTTAAGTCTGAAGGTCCTAAATCTAAAATAGGAATGACACATCAGTAGATAAAAAATGTTTATCGATTAAGGTACATACCACCACATACAGTATTAAAACATTTCTTTGTATTAAAAAGTGTAGAGTGTGTTGAAGGTCCTGATAAAAAGTCCATGATATTTTTTGGAATGGTGTGAAGAAAAAAAATGCATACTGTTCTTTTGTTTCTGTTATATGTGCACACATAGCTTCATGCTATCCATAAATGGTGAAAGAGAAAGTAAAAGTGTAAGACTAGGAAGGCCTTTTGTCTTGACTGGTTTTATTCTGGCCTGCTGGTAATGCATGTGCTAACACCGTCTGTCATGCACGGGGCAGCTCTGGGATCAAGCATGCAAACCTGAGTCATCCAGCAGCCTCAAACAACACAGTCATGAGAGGAGCCACCGTGATGTTCATCTGATGTGGCAGATCTATCTGTGTTCACTGGCAAAATAATTTTACAATTCATCTGAAAATGCTCAGGAAATTTTATCGAGCACAGAAAGTGTTAAATGCATTTTAGCAGCTATCACTTATATCTCTTTGGTGTAATACGTGCTAACATTATAAATATACTTTTACATAATCATATTGTAAGAATAGCCTACAATTTACAAAATATCATTATATTCAAGTAGTTTTTCAACCATTTTTAATTTAGTGAGTTTTGCTGCCCTCATAAGGTGAACGCTGAGATTACAGGTAATGACAACCCTTCTGCAGTTAAAAAAGTTAGTTCACACAAAAATGAAAATCCTGTCATTAATTACTCACCCTCATGTCGTTCCAAAAATGTCTTTTTTGTCTTTTTGACCCTAAATAGCCCGCAACAGAACTATCACCGTCAAGGCACAGACACGTACTAAGGACATCGTTAAAACAGTCCATGTGACATCAGTGGTTCAACCAGAATTTTACGAAGCTATGAGAATACTTTTTTTGTGCGCAAAGAAAACAAAAATAACGACTTTATTCAACGACGACTTGAATAAAGTCGTACCTCTGATGTCACATGGACTGTTTAAACGATGTCCTTACTACGTGTCTGCGCCTTGACCGTGGTAGTTCCCTTTTCTGTCTATGGAGAAAAAGAAAGCTCTTGGATTTCATCAAAAATATCTTAATTTGTGTTCTGAAGATGAACGAATGTCTTACGGGTTTAGAACAACATGTGAAGGTGAGTAAATAATGACAGAATTGTAATTTTTGGGTGAACTATCCCTTAACCATTGGGTGTTACCCCTACCGGTGCAAAAACACGAGCATTTCAGTCAGAACACATAACATTTCAGTCTAAACAGCTTTAAACAGACCTGTTTAATTGTAAATTTATATGAACATCATCAATACATAAATACAACTCCGTGTTGGCCTGGATGAATTCACAGACATATGTTTAAAACATAACGAACAAGCAAGAAAACAAACCTACATCAAAGCCTACTTTACACAATGGCTAAATCAAAAGTAAAAATGCATTTGCTACATTATGAACTTAGGACAGCAACCAGTTTCTCTTAAGTATATGCTTCTCATCTGCTGTAACCTCATATATCGCACAGAAATGTGCTAAATACTCATTTGCATTTGGCCTGAAGATATACCAACCCGATAACCAACAGAGAACAGTTTCCAAAAGCCAACTACTGCACTACTACTACTAATTAACAATCAAAAACTATTGTAAGTCCAAAATGGGTAAATTGTGAGGTGGTTATACAATAAACAATCCACTAGACTTCAGCACAACACAGCCCCCCCAGCAAACTGCAAAATTTGAAATATTATTTTCACAGACAGGCTAAATTAAAATGAAAACACAAATGCAAAACAATAACAGAGAGAGAGGGAGGGAAAAAATCTGAATATATATATCACCAATTTTAGCATATGGTTTGGTGAGGTATCCTTTTTTTAACCTTTCACAGCGGAGTACACACACTCAGTAGGGTTCACTTCTGATTGTTCCTCACACTCCATTTTGTTATTGAAAATAGTCACTGCAGAGTATTGTGTGTTGTCTGGAACCTACAAGTAAACAGTATCAGTATATCTTATAATGGATATAATAAATACATTATGTTTGTTCATAATTTTGTTTTATATGAAATACTTAGAGGTCTGCTTGTGATATATTTTATATTCATTAATCACATCAAGATTTTTAAAAACATAAAAATAAAATTATACCTGGTCATCTGATTGCTCAGGCTTAGTTGCTGTTCGGCGACTACACCAGACGGCAATATAATTATCTTATAAAAACAAAACAAAACAAACAAACAAAATATATAAATGATAATTATTCATGCTTTTATAGTAATATCTTATGCTGTTTATTTTGTAGTGGTAATAAAATAAAAGGTACATACTGTAAAAGTTTTGGCATGAGTCTCTATATTTTGTCATGCAGATGACGTAGACATTTACAGCAACAGAAAGCAGTAATGCTTCACAGAGAATTACAATGATAAGAATGTAAGTGCAATGACCTGACACAAAAGACAAAAAAAAAAAAAAAAACTACTTTTATACACGCAAAAATAATTTTAAAGTTATTATAAACATAGATGGAAAAAAAACAGTAAAAGCGTTTCAAATAAAACACAACTACCTGTCTCCCAACATGTTGTACCATCTGAAACAGAACATAGGTTTGTCAAGATAGATAGATTTATGTATAAATATTCATATAATTATTTTTTCCTTTCCAGAACACTTGTCCCAAGAGCCTAAAAAGAAAACAAGGAAGTGATTTCTCATACACAAAATTATATACAAGTTTGGGATCAGTCAGATTTTTTATGTTTTTTTAAAGAAGTCTCTGATGCTCATCAATGTTCCATTTATTTGATCAAAAAAAAAAGGATTATGAAATATTATTGCAATTTAAAATAACAGTTTTCTATTATAATATACTTTAAAATATAATTTATTTCTGTGATGCAAAGCTATTTTTTTCATCAGCCATTTTTCATTTTCAGTGTCGCGCGATTCTTCAGAAATCATTCTAATATGCTGATTTATTTTCAATGTTGAAAAAGTTGTGCTGCTTAACATTTTGTATTTTGTATATAAAATAAAAAGTTAAAAAGAACAGCATTAAAAATATTTCAAATATCTTCACTATTACTTTTTATCAGTCTAACACATCCTTACTGAATAAATATATATATATATATTTTTTTTTTTTGAACAAAGAAAAAATAAAAAATACTGACCCCAAACTTTAAACAGTAGTGTATGTTGTTACAGAAGATTACTGTTTAAAATAAATACTGTTTTGCTCATGAAAGAATCTTGAAAAAGTATCACAGGTTCCTAAATAAATAAATAAAATTAAGCAGCATATTTGCTTTACAAGGAAGTGATTCCTCATACACAAAATGTTCAGCCCAATTGTAACAACATTTGTAATATATAAGCATTATTAAAATATTGTTGCATCTATAATTACATTTTCCCTTACCTGAGCCGCTGGTCTCAGAGCCTGGAAAGAAAAAATTGGCTTTACAAGAAAGTGATTTCTCATGCTGAAAACAAAAAATGTTTCAATATAACCATTATGTTCTAAATGTATAATACACCGTAAGCAAATCTTTACTTTGCTTTCCTTTTGGTCTAAACCATTATAAGAATATACTTACAAACAAAGCTCAAAAGCAGAAGAACGTACAAAAGTCTCATATTCGAGATGCGTCAATGTCCAAATGTAAGACAAAACTTAAAGCCCCTCCTTTTTCCAGTCTAGTTTAGATGTAAAGTTTCATTGCATCACATGACTATTAGATGTATCAGAGCAAAATAAACATTTATGCAAATCTAATAATAATAATAATGCATTTTTAATTTTTTTGTATTACACCAGTAACAGGTGACTGCTCAATGTGCTCAACATAACCCTAATGCTTCATAAAGGGGATGTTTTTAATGGTCACTTTGTCAAAAGACAGATCAAAACCACAAAAAGAGGGAGTGTCCTCTACAACCTTTATAAGTCTTAGCATGAAGTGCATTTTATTTTTAGATCTACAAAAGTAAGATATGCATCTGCTGCATGGTCTTAACCGTGTAGCACAGCACAAAAAGACCACAAAAAAAAAAAAAACATATAAATAAAAACTTCTGAATATAGCTTTTCCTGTTTGCTCTAAATAAAAAATGAAATGCTCATTCCTCTCTCAGGTGTTTTCTGTTTCTTCCTAAACTATCATTTTGTCAGTATGTGTATATTACAAATCAATAATGACTTTAAACAGCATTTTTCTGGTAATCTGACATGCAATCACCATTAAAAAATAAGTGTTAAAGCCAATTCAAAGAAGCACTTGACACTATCAATGCTATTTTTTTTTTAAATGCAATGGAAAGCATCTTATTAGCACTTTATTTTTAAAGTATATAAACAAACTATGGTGGTGTGGTTCCTAAACCATTGACAAAAGCAGCATAATTTTACCCCCTATATTCAGAAAGTCACAGGAAAAAAAAAAATATCAGCTGTTCCTGTTTCACGCTTTCACAGTCAAAAGCTTGAAAACCTGCAAGATATTGATCTACATTATCTCTGCACACACACACACACACCCAGTACATGAATACACACAAACAAGCAAGTGGAAGACCAATGAACTCACAGAAATTAGAATAATCAACTTTAGTTGATCTTGTAAATGATCACATTAAAGATGCCTATAGCTTTACATATCAACTTGAAATTTATTTAATTTTAGTTCTGCGCTCAGAGACTGTTTTGGACTGCTTTATAAAACATTTTTGGGTAAGTATTAGTAGTACTACAAGGCACTATTATTGCACATTGAGTGGTAACACCAATTATGGCCTCTAGATGGCAGCCTAGCCTTTTCTTGTCTATATTACCTTACAATTGCTTTGGCAGGTACTGACAGATCCTCAATTCACACAACTGATCCATTGCATTTAAACAGTTTAAACCTTTTTCTTTCCTCTTGTAGAAGTTCAAATGTCCAGTGCTCAGTCAGCGCTCACCCTTGGGGCGTTTGGTGTTGCGGCAGAGTTTTTCTTGCCTTTGTCATCCACAGGGAACACAGAGGAAACAGCCTTAAGAACTGTAGCCCCCTCTTTGTAACCCTATCCGAATATTAATACCCATCAAATCCTGCTGGGAATATTTCCCTCCTTTCCTGGTGTCGAAAAGAATAACTTGATTTTCTCATTGCATTCCTCAGCCTGTTGAACTAACAGTGGTCTGAGGCCGTGTTAGGGAGGGTGAGGAGAGTCAACAGCCACCGCGGTGGCATCCAACGCTCAATTCCCACCGAAAACACGCAAGATTTTTGGGGGTCAAACTGTAAACGCGTGAGGGAAAATAGAAAATTATTTATTTCTTACAAAAATATTATTAAAATACACTTAACATGAGCACCAAAGTAAAAATCGCAGCATGCAGTATCTCAGATAAACATGTTCTCATCACATTTATAGATCTGAAAGAGATTATTGGCTCACAAGGGGTTTCTAAAGACCTGCTGACTAGCTTTTGGTGGAGTCTTAAAATACAGTTGAAGTTGAAAGTTTACACACACCTTGCAGAATCTGCCAAATATCAATTATTTGACCAAAATAAGAAAAGATCATACAAAATGCATGCTATTTTTTTATTTACTGACCTGAGTAAGATATTTCACATAAAAGATGCTTACATATATTCCACAAGAGAAAACATAAGCTGAATGTATAAAAATGACCCCGTTCAAAAGTTTATATACACTTCTCTGGATACACAAAATCATACACTGGATCTCAAAATCATACAGTCATTGTTGGAAAAGGTTCAAATACACAAAAATGCTGAAAAACCAAAGAATTTTTGGGACCTGAAGGATTTTTCTGATGAACAGCAGGCAGTTTTAACTGGTCAGGACAAACAAGGGACTCATGCTAACTATCACTAAAAAAAAAAAAAAAAAAAAAAAAAACAGCTGTGGATCATTCAGGTAACAACGCAGTATTAAGAATCAACTGTATGTAAACTTTTGAACAGGGTCATTTTTATAAATTCACCTATTATTTTCTCTTGTAAACATCTTTTATGTGAAATATCTTATTCAGGTCAGTACTAAATAAAAACTAACATGCATTTTGTATGATCCCACTTATTTTGGTCAAATAATTAACATTTTGCAGATTCTGCAAAGTTTATCTAAATCTTTGACTTCAACTGTATATTATCATCAAATAGTAATGCCGTGTTTACAGCTCATCTGTAAGTAGAAATCATACACAATGTGTTTGAAGTAGCTTCCTCGACTGTAATTAGCAAACAGTGAGATTGAATTGACAGAAAGAGTGTACGTTACATAATACTGCAATTATCAGAAAGTTGAGCTGAATACATGCAAAGTACCTTTTAATGGTAAACAGAAGCCCTTACCCCCTTTCCATTTTGTCATCCATCTATTTTCCCTGACATTTCCTTGCATAATTTCTTCACAATATAATGTTGAAAAACAAAAACGAACAAGAAAAAGAAAAAACACCACATCTTTGCTAATTTAGTGACACATTGTAAACAGGGCCACTGGTATGCTTAACACATATCATCACAGTTTCTCCAAATATAAAATATCTCCGCTCTACTTCCTTGTGTAATGCTTGGCTTTTGAATAGCAAAAAGGTCCAAGTATTGTTCTTGGACTGTTAGCACTTGCTTTGTTTCAGTGTTATTTGATTTTGAACTCCAAAGAACCTAAAGGAAAACTGAGGTCCACTGCAGCTCTACTGAGTGTGAGACATTTTCCTTGACCTGAGACCTTTCAAGGTAAATGGGCTCCAGTACGGTTGTGGTCCTCGAGTGGTGGCCCTTAGCTCGTGAGAACAGAGGCAGCAGCATCGGTTACCTGATGGTAACCTGTTAACACTGGTAATGGAAATGCTGGTGTATCTTCCCCTCCATGTGTGCATGTGAGTGTGTGTGGGTGTGAGTGTGCATGTCTGTGTAGACCTTTGTATAAATCTTTGGCGGACCGCTGAGAGCTGGGGGCCCCATTCCCATTAGTCTCTGGTTGGGCAGGTCAGGGTTGATACCGCTGGCCGTGCTGGGCTCCTTGTCTGGAATGTGGTGTTCTCGATAGGTCGTCGGTCGGGGAGGCAAAGCGCTCTGGCGTCTGCGGCTGTGGCACAACCAGAGCACGATGGTTCCTACGATGAGCAGGGCAGCAGCTGGGATCCCAATAATAAGCGGCCAGGGAAGACCGGGGCTGATGTGGCGGGGAATGACGTCCTTATCCACCTTGGGATCTGCAAACAAACAGAGCCATTTATTGACTTCTAAACTGTAAGAAAAAAAATATATTTTTAACACAGTTAAACTGGAAAAATTAATCCCCCTGCGTTAACACGCTAATTTAAAGTAAAGCCACCTAGATCTGAGGGAAGACTTCCAGAAGCTGACCTGAGAGAACGGTGAGGTAGGCGCTGCGAAAGCTGTAGCCCATGGTATTCGCTCCTAGACAGATGTACATTCCAGCATCTTCGTCGCGTGCCTTGACGATGGCCAGCTTGTTGAGGTAGGAACCGTCAGGTCTGGACCACACGTCCCCGGTGGGGAGCACCACAAAGTGCTGGCCTCCTACCTCCAGCGTGGAGTTATAACGCCCTTCTGTGCCTGGGTCGACTCGTTTGAGCCACTGTATTACGGGCTTCACATCACTGTGGACTTTACATTGGAAGGACGCTGTTCCACCAAACTCCACAGTCGTGTTGACAGGATGGGTTCCTGTCAGAATGGGTTTGGAGTTGGTACGCTCTGTGGGGAAAAAAAAATAATGGACTGAAACTTAAAGAAGTCTGAATATTTTGACTAAACTAACATGAGATTACTTATGCACATCACATTTGTAACTGATTATGGTGTAATTGTGTGTATATATATATGTGTGTGTATATACACTACTAGTCAAAAGTTTTTGAACAGTAAGATTTTTTTTTTTTTTTAAGTTTTCTGCTTACCAAGCCTGCATTTATTTGATCCAAAGTAAAGCAAAAACAGTACAATTTTGAAATATTTTTACTATTTAAAATAACTGTTTTCTCTTTAAATATATTTTGAAGTGTAACTTATTCCTGTGATCAAAGCTAAATTTTCAGCATCTTTTCTCCAGTCTTCAGTATCACATGATCCTTCAGAAATCATTCTAATATGCTGATTTGCTGTTCAAGAAGCATTTATTATTATTATTAATATCAATACTTAAAACAGCTGAGTACATTTTTTTTTCAGGATTGATTCAGGATGAATAGAACGATCCAAAAATCAGCATTTATCTGAAATAAAAAGCTTTTGTAACATTACACACTATACCATACAAAACCTAGAGTCAGTATTTTAATACATTTCTATAAGAATTTATAGAAATTAATACTTTTATTTAGCAAGGATGCTTTAAATTGATCAAAAGTGATGATAAAGACATTTATAATGTTACAAAAGATTTCTATTTCAGATAAATGCTGTTCTTCTGAACTTTCTATTCATCAAAGAAACCTGAAATTCTACTCAGATGTTTTTAACAATAATAATAATGTTTTTTGAGCAAATCAAAATATTAGAGTGATTTCTGTAGGATCATGTGACTGGAGTAATGATGCTAAAATTCCAGCTATGAAATCAGGAATAAATTACAGCAGTTATTTCAAATAGTAAAATATTTCAAACCAATATTTCAAAACTTCACTGCTTTTGCTGTACTTTGGATCAAATAAATGCAGGCTAGGTGAGCCAGAAGAGACAAAAAACATAAAAAATCCTACTGTTCAAAAACTTTTGACTGGTAGTGTATATACATTATAACAAATATATTCCATTCCTAACTCACCAATTACATCCACTTTGTAGGTGGCATTGATATGGCCAGCTGCATTAGAGACGTGACAGGTGTATTTGGCACTGTCCTGAGGCTGCAGGTTCTTCAGAGTGAGTGTCCACTGTGGGCGTTTACTCTGGTGAGGGCTGGGCAGCTGGCTCTGGTCTTTCCACCATGTAATGACCGGTGTTGGATTGCCACTGGCCAGACACTTGAGACGCACCGAGCTGCCAACAGGCTGCTCTAGCACACGCCTGCGCATCTTTGTGGGCTGAGTGAAGCGTGGCTTCACTGTGGAAGAAATAAAACATTTACAGCATGTGGTTACAGCTGGATGACAAAACATTCTGTTAGGCAGTACGAAAACAGTGATGAAATGAACTGTCTAAAGCTCTTTCAGGATGCGGGCACAAACGCAGCCCATGCTGATGACCTCATGCGTTGAGTAACGTGGAGTGAAAGATGAGGAGGGTGTGTGTCAGATGCTTACCCCATGGCTCTCCGGTGGGGTCTTGCAGGGTAAGATCCGCGTTAGGTTCTGCAGCGTCTGGCGGAGGCTGGTTCTGAGTCACAGCTGCATCATCTGAAAGACACGATCCAAAGTAATGATTCATGAGAAATATTTACTGCTATGATAATCATCATACTTCAGTGCAGATTCAAATAATCAGAAATGAATCAATTGTGCATTTCTACCTAACTGTGACCTAGGTAGAAATGAATCAGAAATGAATCAATTGTGCATTCCTACCTAACTGTGACCTTAAAATATACAATGACCTTTAGAAGATTAGTTCACTCCAGAATAAAAATTTCCTGATAATTTACTAACCCCCATGTCATACAAGATGTTCATGTCTTTCTTTCTTCAGTCGAAAAGAAATTAAGATTTCTGAGGAAAACATTCCATATAGCAGACTTCAATGGGAGCCAGTGGGTTGAGAGTCCAAATTGCAGTTTCAGTGCAGCTTCAAAGGGCTCTACACAATCCCAGCCAAGGAATATAAAGGTCTTATCTAGTGAAACGATAGGTCATTTTCTACAAAAAAAAAAAAAAGGTACTTTCTAACCACAAATGCTTGTCTTGCACTAGCTCGACTCACGCATTACGTAATCACGTTGGAAAGATCGCGCATGACATAGGCTGAAGTACCAACTCAGTGTTTATAAAGCCTTTTAAAAGGTAAAACAACGATGTTAGACGATTTTGAAGTTGGAGGAGAAAATGAGATGGAGTTTTTCACCCTACCCTACCTTTTGGAACCAAAATACACAAAGAACTAACCAAGCATGACCTTTCCAATGTGAGTACATAATGTGTGAAATCACAGACATGCATCGCAGAGCTAGTGCAAGATGAGCATTTGTGGTTAGAAAGTATATAATTTTTTTTTTTTTTTTTTTTAGAAAATGACGGATCATTTCACTAGATAAGACCCTTATTCAGCGGCTGGGATCGAGTAGAGCCCTTTGAAGCTGCACTGAAACTGCAATTTGGACCTTCAACCCACTGGCTCCCACTGAAGTTAACTGTATGGAGAAAAATTCTGGAATGTTTTCCTCAAAAACCTTAATTTCTTTTCGACCAAGAAAAGAAGGATATGGGAGTAAGTAAATTATCAGGATTTTTTTTTTCTGGAAGTGAACGAATCCTTTTTTTCCCCCCTTTTTGTGCCATGTTAGAAAAAAAAAAACCCTAAGATTATGAGATTAAAGTCATAATATTTTGAGAATAAAGTTGAATTACAAGAATAAAGTCGAAATACTATGACAGTAAAGTCAAAAAAGTCGAAATTACGTGAATAAAATTGAAATATTATGAGAATAAAGTCGAAATGTTTAGAGGATAAAGTCGAAATATTTTGAGAATACAGTCAAAATTACTTTTTAGTTAGTAAATTAAATTACTAATTAATTAGTAGCAATTACGAGACTAAAGTTATAATATTTTGAGGGTATATTCTAGCTTGTTACGCATACAAATGGCCCGGATTGGGAGCACCGGTAGTAATTCCAAAGTCTCAGCTTTCAAATTCTGTCAGTTTTATAGTGAAATACAAACAATATGTCTTACAATAATGTGTTTTTCACGCTCTTTAATGTGGTGTGACAGATTGCTGTATTCGCTTCAGTTTAAGCGGCATACAAGTCAATCATCTTTCCGATTACAATGAGACACGTTTCATTAAATTAGGCTTTACTGTTTTTTTTATGCCTTCTGATGTTCCTTCACTTTTATTTCTTGCTATAAACTTGAAATAAACATTTATAATTTGTATTTTGTGATAAAACTGACAGAATTTAAAAGCTGAGCTGTGATATATTAAAAGCAAAAGCACAAAATTATTACGATTACTGGATGGCTGGTGTGCTACAAATAATAGATGTTAAATATTATGTCCAATCATTTACTGTATTATACCATGAATAAAACAGCTTGTGAATAGTCACTTAACGTTATATAGCCTAAAAGACAATATAACTTATGTTAATGAGTTGGAGTCCACTACAAATAACGAATGCAATCGAAGACATGAATTATTATTTCCAAGCATAGTGTCCCCACATGTATGACACATGGTATGATTTCTGCTAGTAATCCCACATATATTTGTAGTATTATAAAGGGTTAAATAAATAAGAGAGCTACAGTGCCCCCCAAAGGAATGTCGATTTGGTGTGTGAGCTGATGTTAAGATAAAATCTTAAAGATCTTTCTGTTCAGTTAATAAATATCATATTCTTGATATTAAGCTGTTTATGCACGTCCTTAAAATTGATTGTTCCTCGTCCCAGTAAGATGATGCGGCCGCTCAGACGCAACAATATTAAAATAAATTCCGGAGGCCTGGCAACTTCTCCCGGTACGCTCTCTCTGGGCCTTTGCATGCACAATATAGGCTATATCCTTAAAATATTATAACTTTAATTTCTTACAATTTAAATTCTCAAAACATTTTGACTTTATTCTTATAATATTTCGACTTTATTCTCTAAATATTTAGATTTTATTCTCGTAATTCGACTTTTATCTCAAAAAATTATGGCTTTAATCTCGTAATCTCAGATTTAAAAAAAAAAAAAAATTAACATTAAACTAAAACGTTGTTGTACTTTAAAGTATTGAGACACACCAAATATAAACAATGTATGAATATCTTTGCATTGAAATATCAAAATATCAAACAAAGTTGTAAACTGTGTGAACTGACTTTATATAATCTTTATAAATATATTACAAAGAAATGCATTTTTGAAAAAAAAGTCTAGCATTGTTTCCAGGTGCCACTTTTTCATCTATAAAGACTTGCTGACAATTGATTACAGGTAAATCTCTTCTATTCAGGGAGCAATTTAAATGTCAGCTTGTTTTAGTGTTAATGGATTAAATTCAATATGAAAATGTTTTACTTTTTAAAGCATAAGTGAAACCACTAAAACTTGTTTAAGCCCCTCAGTTTAACTCATCAATTCAAAAATCCTCATGATCTCAGGCATGCTTTAAAGGATAGTTTAGATATTGGTCCATAAATCAGCAGTTAGATGTTTCTCTAGCAATATGAGCTCTTTCATCTTCATACCCACTATTAATGTCTGCAAATGGTGTCATGTAAATCATGCTGAATGAGCGGGTCAATGCAAAGGCCAACACTTGGTGAGATTTATTTGTAGTGCTTTGAGAGCCAACAGAACCCCTCTGTGCCGAAAAACGAGCGATTTCACTTGGAGATCAGTGGACTGTGAGGTGCGTGAAGGATTTTGTGTTTTGTTTCGGAACCGATGACGTTTCAGAACTCCATGGGAACGATAACCAGGCCGAACCGCCGTGATATTTTAGAGGGGTTTGTGCGCTGGGGGTGAACAAACACTGCTATATTGTTTCTTCTCTCCGGTTTCCACACTGTTTAAGACACAACACCGTGTTGACTTAACCCTGGACAGGAAACCAATTAACTGACTTTAACCTAAACTGTGCAGACAGAACTGAGAGCCCTGCTTTGTTTGGGATGAATTTCTCTGGCTTGGCTCACAGGAATGCACAGAGAACCCTCTCACTTCCCTGAATCCGCAGCAGACCGATTGCCGGCACACACACACACAAGCGTGTACATGAACCCAGCACAACATCTTTATGTACACAACATTACTTATTCTGAGCAATCCCAAATCAACAAGCCATGAATCAACACTGGCAACAAATGGTTCTCACATGGGCAGGTGATGAAACTACTTAATAAAATGCCTTATGAATACTTTCCATAATTCGGTTCAGCCAGCGTCATCAGTGGTCGGTACAGCTAGTGCTTCACTTAGGAAAAAAAAAGTGAAACCAAACATTATGCAAGGTTGCTGTTCCACCTATGTACCACTATGAACATTTGGATCTGCTTGGTAGTACTGTAAAATGTGTAAGTAAAAAAAAGCAACAAACAGTAAAAACGAAAGCTTCCAAGTGGTACCACTGGTTAGTAGATGTTTTTAAAATGTTATAATGTTTTTAAAGATGTAATATTTTTTTTTAATATATAACATTTTATAGTTAAAAAATAAAACAATTATATATATATATATATATATATATATATATATATATGTATAATTTTAAAGTATGGTTTCGTAGTATTTTATTTATAAATAAATATATTTTAATTATTTATAGTTAAAAATACTATCAAATATAAAAAATAAATGTTTCTATAGTTTTATATATAATATGTAGAATTTATTTACTTTTAATTTAAAATGTATATTTAAAAAAAATACAGTAAAAAAACAGTGTATATATACATATGTATTTTTTCTATTTAATTTTAAATATAATTTTTTACATTTAAAAAACATTTTTAAATATATATTTTATTTTATAGTATAGTTTTATAGTTTATTTATATTTACAAATAAATGTTTTTTATAGTTAAAATGAAATATAAAAAATAAATATTTTATATGTAATTTTAAATTTTTATAGTTAATATAAATATAATATATATATATATATATATATATATATTTTTTTTTTTTTTCTTTTAAATGTATAAAATATGTAAAAATACTTTGTTACATAAATCTCATATCAAAAGATTCTCATGGTCTTAAAAATCTTTTCATGTTCTTTTCTTTTTTTTTATTGAAATAAACAGTTTCGTCAAAACATTTGGAGTCAGAATTTTTTCCCCATTTTTTGAATGATGTCTCTTATGCTCAAGGCTGCATTCATTTTTAAAAATGCTGTAAAAACAGTAATATTGTATTTTTTTATTACAATTTAAATGATTTTATTTATATTTGAATATAGTTTAAAATGATTCCTGTAAAGCTGAGGTTTCATTTAATTATTAATTAATACACACAATTGTTTTATCATTTTTAATACTTTCGAAAAAAAAAAAAAAAAAAAAATCAATCATAATGTATTTCCAAATTACCGAACACGACAATAAAAGTTCGGTAATGGCTTTTTAGCTTGAAAAGCCTTCAAACTCTCTGTCTGTCTTTCAATAGTTTTTGCTGTCCTGAGGCTGTGTGTTTAGCTGCTGTGGAGTAAAGCACTGCACCTTTGTCCTCGCTAATCCTCATATGCTGAGCGCAGGCCTTGCATGTTTAACACAGACAACCAGGCCAAAGCAAGCAGAAGTGTTTTCACCAGTCGTCAGTTCATTGTTACCTTTGGCCCTGGGGTGTAGGAGCAAAAGTAAGCCGTTGCCGCTCTATTCAGCAGCAGCAGACTGGAATCAGTGGAGCTTTATGCGGGCTAAAGTGGTCTTACCGAAAGCTCGACCCCAGACTCCCTGTTCTCTGGTCTGTGAAGGACGAGTTCTCTAAACAGGTGTCCAAAACGACAGAAACCCTCCTGACAGGGCATTCTGGAGCTGTAAGGCTTTATGGGTATCACTATGCATGCTTCTCATAAAGTCAATTCACAGTTCAACTACTCTCAGTGATGTTTTTTTGCACCATTAGGATTGGAAAAGAGCGGAAAAGGAGCTCTGAAGCTCCTTGAAGCTCTGCAGCCCTATAGAGATACATTTAAAGAGGTCCAGAGAAATCCACATGCAGCAACGCAGCTCAGCTTACAAATGATCTTCATGTGGACTCGGTGTTAATAAGGCTCACATATTATTTTTTCCAACCGGGACGGAGTTGAAAGCAGCGCCTTCAAAAAGGTTCATTCTCCATTCATACCTGTGTGAGCAAACATACATTCCTGTAGATCTGTCATAGAGAGCTCCACATGCTTGGAAAAAAATCAAAGCAAAACAAACACAGAATAGAAAGCGGGCAGAACATTTCTGCTGCTTTTCAGCGACATCTAAATAAAATAAACATCAAAGGAAAAAAAGGCCTCGTTACCTTTTTTCTATCAAGACGTAATGAAGACTGAAGATCGTGGAGAAACGTAGCGTCGTTTGGCTGAGAGTGATGCTGTGTTTTTAAGGTAATAGCCTATCACTAACTAAAACCATGTCTGTTCCAGTAAATCAAAGGAAAACACTTCCAATGCTGTTTACTATAGTGAGATTATGTATTCATGAAGTTCCATATGATACGAACTGGTACTTTTTGCACTTTTGAATGCTTTCCAGCCCTTTTGAGCTCTTCCAATTGTTTTGCTCTTGATGAAAACATTACAGCGTTCTAATCTTTCTTGAAAGAAGCACGGTTATGTGTTTTCATGTATTCAAATGCATTCAAAAATGCTGGAGAGAGATGAGAGGAAAATACAAAAGAATAGACCGAGCTGTTATAAAAGCAAGTGCTTATTGCTGCCAATAAAATCAAAATCAAATCAGATGGGTAATGTAGGTAAGCTTTTGTGCTTTTAAGCACGATCTGGTACCTCAGTTTTGTTAGCTTTACACATACACCTCATCTCAGTTTGTATATTTGGCATATCTCTTCTATGTGCTGACTGAAGAGGCAAATTAGAGACTGTCGGTGGATTCACAGCAGGGAAAGACAGAGAGAAAGGGTAATTAGAAGTCTCGTTGTATCTTTTATAGAGCCATAAGTGGTTTCAGCAACAGTCGTATGGCGACCCAGGAGGAAATTGGCCAAACCTAATGTGCCCGTGTTCTTTTCTTCTCTGTTGAGAGTGGAGTGGGCCTGGAGCATCCTGCAGAGGGCCCGGCGCAGCCTCTGGCCCCTCTAATGAGGTGGATGAAAGGCCCTTTAATGTGGCTCTCTGATGAAGGTGGGTAATTTGCATCCTTTTAGTTTAATTAAAACCTTTGCTCCCCCTGCAGCTCAAAGAAGGCTCAGTTGTACGCCATGAAACCAAAGCCATGATGTGATTAGTTTCTGGTTTGAATTGCACATTGCAGGAAAGGCAGGGTGGGCATGAGATGCATCAGAAAAATACCAGTCAAAATATTTAAGTGCATTTACTGGATGCTATAATTTGACGTAAAGTGGGGTCTGGGAGTCTAGACCTTTTTTTTTTTTTTTTTTAATGCAATTTAAAATCATTTTTAAAATGCAAATCATACACTATTTTTATTACACTTTTATATTTTGAAATAAGTTAATACTTTTTTTTTTTCAAAAGGGATGCATTAAATTGATCAAAAATTATAGTAAAGACATACAAATTTTACAAATAATTTTGAATTTTGAATAAATGCTGTTCTTTTGAACTTCGTATTCATCAAAGAATCCTGAATAAATATCAACAAAATATTAAGCAGCACAACTGTAATAGTAATAGCACTAATCACCATATTAGAATGATTTCTGAAGGATCACATGACACTGAAGACAGGAGTAATGATGCTAAAAACTCTTTTTATGGCAAAAAGCTTTGCCATTATAGTATAAATCTATATCTATTAATCTATATCTATCTATCTATCTATCTATCTATCTATCTATCTATCTATCTATCTAATCTTATAATTTTAAAATGTACACTACCAGTCAAAGGTTTTTGAACAGTTTTTAAACAGTCTCTTCTGCTCACCAAGCCTGCATTTATTTGATCCTAAGTACAGCAAAAACAGTAACATTTTGAAATATTTTTGTTATTTAAAATAACTATTTTCTATTTGAATATATTTTAAAATGTAATTTATTCCTTTGATCAAAACTACATTTTTAGCATCATTACTCCAGTCACATGATCCTTCAGAAATCATTCTAATAATAATGATTTGCTGCTCAAAAAACATCATTATTATTACACTGAAAACAGCTGGATAGAATTTTTGTAACATTATAAATGTCTTTATCAGCAGTTTTGATCAATTTAAAGCATCCTTGCTTTAAATTTACTGTTACAAATCTTTTTATTTTAAATAAATGCTGATCTTTGGATCTTTCTATTCATCAAAGAATCCTGAAAAAATGTACTCATCTATTTTAAATATTGATAATAATAATAATAAATGTTTCTTGAGCAGCAAATCAGCATATTAGAATGATTTCTGACACTGAAGACTGGAGTAATGATGCTGAAAATTTAGCTTTGATCACAGGAATAAATTACAATTTAATATATATTTAAATACAAAACAGTTATTTAAAATAGTAAATGTATTCCAAAATTGTACTGTTTTTGCTATACTTTGGATTAAATAAATGCAGGCTTGGTGAGCAGATGAGACTGAAAAAAAAAAAAGCTTTAAAAATCTTACTGTTCCAAAACTTTTGACTAGTAGTGTATTAAAACAGAGAATTATTATTTTAAATTGTAATAATATGTTACATTATTATTGCTTTTATTGCATTTTTGATCAAATAAATGCAGCCTCGGTGAGAAAAAGAGACTTTGTTTCGAAAACATAAAATCTTAATTTTTCATATATCCCTCTTTTTTATTTAATGACAGCTAGTCATTCTAGTGACCAAGAAATAATGCAGAACCTTGAACATTATGATATAAAATAAACAAGAAATATTTCTTTAAAAGGTTTTCAGCATTATTTATCCTAGATTTTATCCTTGGACTCCATTAGGTGTGAACTGGTAATCTAATAAATAAAGTATCTAAATAAAGGAATAACGAAATAAAATCATTATATCAAAATATAATTATATTAACATTAAATCAGCAGAAAATCAGTTTCCGCAGTTTATATTTTCATCTTAATTCCCTCATTATCTGTTATTTCATGCCTTTGTGCTCCTAAACTTACAGACTTACTAAACTTACTTGTTTCTCAGTTAAGCTTCTCACTTCCCCGCCTGGACTCGCTCTTATGTGCCATTTCAAGCTCTCTATGTTTCTCTTTTCAGCTTAATTTCATGTGAGTCCAGACTGGTTTCAATTCCATCAAGCATCCTTTCATCTTTCCCTTTTTTCAACCATGTCTTTTCTTCAGCTACTCACAAGCATGAATTCATTTGTGCCCATATGTGTTTGTGCTTTGAACTTGCCTGAGCTTATTTCCCTACAATGAAAGAAATCAAACAAACACACTCTTAAGAGACTAAGTTGTGAAGCTTAGTGTCACATTACAAGTAATCAGAATTACGAATTACATCAATGTTAATGTGACACATGATCAAAGTGGGGCTTTAAGAGCAATTTTCAGTGCTTGTGATGGTTCTTGTGATGTGTTTGCCATCAGATAAATAAATTCTACTGTACTCTATTCTTCTTAAAATACAAATCATTGAAAAGGAGTACCTTTTTGAAGCCATAATGTTATGTAAGGACAATCATACATAGACACACACACACACTCTTATACAACAGTTCTTTCTGGCCCTCAAATCTGATTGGCTGAGAGGTGTGCGATATTCTAGTGATATCGGAACTCCAACCATTTCATTGTTTTTATCACTCTGCTTGCAGTATTTCTCACAGCGAGTGTCATGGCGGACACCCAAATCCACTATAATTTTAAAAATAATACTGTTTTTATGTCAGGGAATGTAGTTTTAAGAGTTTTTTAGGTGAAAATGTACTTTTTTAAGAATTCAAATATGCGGTTTGTTAATAGGGATAATGTCTATTTAAAAAATTAGCTTCAACGTTTTCCGGGATCTGAGCTCTAAGGCATCAGCGACCAGATCTTCTGGAATTTGCTGCTGGCTCTGGTGTCTCTATATGGGTCAAACATGATATATAAGCTGTTCTGGGTAAATCTAGCAGGCAGTTTTTTGTCTCATTACTCTATTATTTGTTCCAGAGCAAATAGTTTTGACTGAGGGCAAAATCTCATCGCATTATATTTTATGTAAATTTAATGCTGTACATCAGAGTGTTACCTTAGTACTTTTGACTGAATTGCCTAGCAACTTTTATGATGGCTGTTCTTGTTTATTAAATATTATTATTAAATTAATATTTTGTATTTATACTTTCAACAACACCTTGTAACCAACAAATGCACTGAGCAGCGCTATTATCGGAAATCACCCTTAACAGATGAAAGGATTGTATGACAAAGATATGGCTTTCCTCAGTAGACATTCAAACTAATGTTTTATTGTGAATATGAGATTGAGCTGAACAATGAATCCTGTAATCACACTTGCTCATTTCATCTCTCTTTAACAGGGATGAACGATATTGGATTTTTGTCACTATCTGATATGCCGATGTTTTTCAACTCATTTTGGCTGATAGCCGATGCCGATACCGATATTTCCTTTAGTTTGGAAACAACACCTTGTCTCTCCTATGCAGAAATTATAAGCAAATTATTTTTAATTTTAGTTAATTTTTTAACAAGAACTTATTTGGTAGAATTAATAATAATAATTAAGTTCTTTTATAATGACAGTACATTAAAGCTTTGAAAATAACTATAAATAATCTATATATCAATCGCTGTTTTTTTTTTCTTCTGAATAATGCAGTGGTAACCTTTACATATTATTTTAAGATTTAACATTTGTAGATGCAAGGTCTGGCCTAAAGCAAAAGAGTTATACAAATTCTGGAAATCTTTTAGAGCTCATAATTTGTTTAAAAAAATTTGACATATCACAAATTCATGAATAAATCAGCATATAAAATTATTTATGTTTAATTTTTATATTCATGTAAGCTATGGCTTCTGACCTTTAAATCAAAACATACTTATGATTTTATGACATCAATTACTGCTTTATTTAATCAGAAAAACAGTCTAAATGTTATTTGTTATATGTATTTTACTTTTATTTTATTAGAACCGAATTAAAACTCCTTACCAAACGGGCATTAGGACCCGAGGAGGCTGCCGCTGATGCCACTGTACATGGTACTACCGTTTACTCTATCACACATCGAGTGCGTCATTCTGTATGTGCATTCTCAGATTAAATGCAGCAATCCAAAACAGTGAATCCAATCATCATTCAGGCAAAACGGCCACACTGCTGACGTGATCTAATCGCTAGCACACCCTGAGCACATGTGAGTTATTTCTTTTATCGGCAAGACAGATAAGATGCTGATATTTACATTCAAAAAGCCATTTTTGGCCGATTCCAATATAGGTCCGATATTATTGTGCATCCCTACTCTCTGATAATACTCTACATAATACAGTGAGCTTTTAATACAGTAATACAATAAGTTTTCAATGAAGGAACTCTACGTTTCTTTATTACTAGTTCTAAATTAATTTTTCGAATTAGTAACAGAGGCTTGGGCTCTGCTGTTACACTGTCAACTTGAGATTTCAATCCATGGCGGAGAGAAGTAGTTCTGCACAAAAGAGTTTTTAAAGACACTCCATTGTTATTTCTTATGCATTTACACACTTGCGCCATTGAACTGTTGTATAAATGCAATATCACACAAGTAGCAGTGCAATATGGCTCTATATAGGCACACTGTGATTACCTACGGCTGAATCATATCATATGTATATGCCGATATACAGCCATATCACACTGCTACTCATGTGATATTGCTCATATATATATATATATATATATATATATGGATTAATAGATTAATTAAATTAACGAATTATTAAACTAATTCTATATAATTAATTAATCAATCAATCAAAATAATGTAATCAACTTATCAAACTGCAAAAAGTGTCTGTTTCATAAAATGACCCAGTTCGTGTTTCTTCCCCCTTGGACTGTTTAAATAGGAGTGGAGCATTTCCCAAAAGAGGAGCTGTTGTGGAAAACAGGCGTAAATCAGACTAAACATAAATACTGCAGCAGTGAGGCTATTCTGCACTCAGACCGGCCATGGCAAATGAGTAAACGCATGTCTACTGGAATGGAAAAGAGCATGTGTAAGAGCTCAGCAGCGGGAAAGATTATGAGCAAATCATCCCGAATGAATGAACGTCAGTGCTGTGATTCCCACTCAAGCCAATCCTGGCCAAAGTGGCATGACCCAAAGACTGGAAGGCATATCCATGCTGTCCCAAACTTGCCGCCCCTCCCTTATCCCACCTACCGCGTCCCTCCGCAGTCTCGGGTTGGCTTACGAGTGTAATTTTGATACAATTATCCATTTAGGTGAGGAGGACGCTGGCTAAACTGCAACACATGTAACCCGTGGCCTGCTAACAAAGAACAAAAGGCCACTGCTGGAAGCTCTCCACCAGTCCCCTCATAAAACAGGCAGCCCAAACCACCATCTGAGTAGAAGCCACAGTCTCGCTCCGCTGCGTCCGTACACAGTACAGCCTCCTATACGATAGGTGAGAAACGCAGACAAGAGGGAGCCAATGCCCAGGAACCAGGACTCTACAACAGTGCAATTGTGAGCAGAGTCTGTTACTTTTGGAGGCAAACTCGAGATCTTCTACTACACTCACACATTCATACATCCAACATAAATTTTCACAATATAGACAATTATGTTGCGGAGAAAAGCGTAAGATCCCTCGCCCTGGACTCCTGCAAAGTGAAGCTGTGAGAAAACAATGCTGGCAGTGTATGGAGCTCTTTAGAAACAGCAGGGGTGCAGGGTCTGGGACCACCATGGGGGAAGGAGGGAGAGGCCCAGGTGCTGTGGGACAATTTTAAGTACAACGTTTTATGACACGGAGACTGATTTGACTCCGTGACACATCAGCGAATGTGAGAAAGATCAGCGTGGAATGGAGATAAACACCTTCTGGTAAACAACACCTTCACTGTGACCTTTAAAGCCCAAAATGCCATTCTTACAAACCCAAATTCCCAGAGTTCCCTGTGCCAGATTGCAAAAAAGCACTGAATATGTGAGCAACATTGGAGGGCAAGTTAACGATCCTATTAAAATGCCTTAAAGCTGTAAAGCTGCGCTAATCTCTGTCTATATTTAAAACTTGAGTTGTTGTTCTCATGTACAACTGCAGACATGATTTTGAAAAAAATGTGTTTCTATTTATGCATGCGAAAGCGCAAAGACTTTTTGGGGACTGTGGTCAGGAAAAACTGAAGGCTTAAATTATAGCTGTTACCTCAGCTTAGGTTTATTGCCAACTGATTACACCAAGCCATCAGCTGCCTGGTTTGATAGGGGCAGAATATCAACTAAAAGCTAAAATTACACTTTCATGAGGAAAGAAATGGGGTATAGATTGCACGCACATTAAAATATGAGGGCATGGTTCTGCCCATGCTTGCCGTGAGTGCAAATCCTACTGCAGATTAGAGCTGCACTGATGACAACAGGTGCTATTGAATGTCATCAAATTCCTCTCCCCTGATACAGGCAGTGCTGGATGGAGTTCCCCTGTTGTGTTTTTGGTGTACATTCATTTACATTAAGTAGCTGCTTAAAAGGAAGATCTCTAAAAAACACCTGATAGGGGTAATTTTGTATGTTGCTATGCTTTAAAATTTATGTAGAGTTGCCAAAACCTTTCGTAAACAATTTTATTATTACTTTCACTCATCAGTGTTCCATTTACACTGACATTTAAATGCATATTATTTTTCAGATTTTCAAAAAAAATTATGCACATTCATTTAACCAAGTCATTCATTTTCATTCATGTCACTAAAAACAGCACACAAAAGATGGAAAGCAGTTGTCCTCAAACGTTTCACTACTCAAAGACGAAAATGTAAAATTAGTTAGTTAGTTAGGCCCCTACTGTAGTTAAAGAGATTGAAATTTTAATTTTATTCCATTGTTACACCTTAATGTTATTCCAAACTTTTTTTGACTTTCTTTCTGCTGTGAAAGATAAAAAAGCGGCACTTTGAAAAATAAAGTTTTGTCCATACAGTGAAAGTATATGGTATAATGTAGAGCTGCAAAGATTCCTCGATTCTATTTGAGTATTCGATTTAAAAAAACACCTTGATTGCATTTTGCCCATGTGGAGTAATCAGAAAAATACTGCTACACTACGACTCAATCAAATAAATATATGCGATGCAGGTTTAATATATGCGATGCAGGTTTAATATATGCGCTTTAATTATTTACATGCGTGTAGGTTACGTAGGTTCGTCTCAGAGCGACTCACAGAGGGTTCACAGTTAATGCTGCTACACAAACTGTTATCATTTACATTTGGAGTGTCTCAAACTCCATCTCTTCATATTGCTGTGAGTTTGGGTTTATTATAACGTTCATTTGGGGACGCAACTTGTGCTATTTCATCAGATTTGTAAGGTAAATCATTTGTAAACCTATGCAAACACAGAAGAATACATCATTATCTTCCTAAATATGCTAACTGTTCATCGCAATTTCAAAAAAAAAAAGCTGAAAGCCTCTGAGTTTACACGTTTTGATGTCCACATATTCAACAAATTACAGTGGCCGTAGCTTTTCCATCATAAAGAAATGGCCAAATATTAAAGATTAAGTGGACATTTGAATTAAATGTTGTTGAGTCAATATTAAACACGGATTAGATTGCGCAGTAAAGTGTAAAAACAATTGTCAGGCCGTTGGCACCCTCTGGAGTCATTTATTATAATGTGTAATTACCTTAGCTCTATTGTTTATAATACAGTAAGTATTTTAACAGTTTTGTTCAATAAAACCATATGATTAATTAATTACATTATTTGAACAAACAATTTTTACCTCATTGCTAATATAAATATATTTTAAGTCATTTTAAAGGCTACTGTTCACATCTATTTTTTATTACTACAAAAATATTTACATTATATAACTTGATTAACCATCAGAATAATCGACAGATTACTCAATTACCAAAATAATCATTAGTGACAGCCCTAGTAAAATGTTGTTTTATAACACACTGACTTTCATTGTAGGGCCAAAAACAGTAGTAACATTCTTCAAAATATCTCCATCTGTGTTCTACAGAAGAAAGGAAGTCATACAGGTTTGGAACAACAAAAGAATGAGTTTTTACCCAAAAATGAAAGTTCTGTCATTAATTACTCACCCTCATGTCGTTCCAAACCCGAAAGACCTTCGTTCATCTTCAGAACACAAATTAAGATCTTTTTGATGAAATCCAAGAGCTTTCTGTCCCTACATAAATAGCAATGCAACGGACACTTTTACGGCCTGGAAAGATAGTAAGGACATTGTTAAAATAGTCTGTGACATCAGTGGTTCAACTTTAATTTTATGAAGCTATTAGAATTCTTTTTGTGTTCAAAAAAACAAAAACAAAAATGAAGACAGAGAACTAAGAAAGATGGATGTTTTTGGGTTGCATGCGTTCTGGTACTCTCGTAAACACATGAGAAGAAATTGTCAAAGTCGTTTTTTTGTTTTCTTTGCGCACAAAAAGTATTCTCGTAGCTTCATGAAATTAGGGTTGAACCACTGATGTCACATGGACTACTTTAATGATGTTCTTACTACCTTTCAGGGCCTTAAATGTGGTAGTTGCATTGCTGTCTATGCAGAGTCAGAAAGCTCTCAGATTTCATCAAAAATATCTTAATTTGTGTTCCGAAGATGAACGAAGGTCTTACAGGTTTGGAACAACTTGAGGGTGAGTAATTAATGAGAGAATTTGCATCCTTTTAAACTCTTTAGCTGAAGGGTCCACTAATCTTTATTGAAAACAATGCCACTTCTTAACCACTCTCTGGTTAACTAATAGTGGCATTCCCCTCAGCAAAAGTCACAGCTTTAAACACTCAAACACTGCAGCAGGAGGCTCTAATGGGCCTTTTGTTCAGGGGCTGTTGGTCATTGCAGTTAATGACTTCAGTAAACTCTACAACTATATTCCAAAGGGAGTGAACCAGTCCAATGCACCATAACTCTGAGCTCCACCGAGCTCTCAGGGACGAAACAGGAAAACAGCAGGCCGCCATCACTCCCCATACAGGAGGCCCAGAGCAAAGACATCAAGGGGAGGGAGCCTGAAAACATTGGCTCGGCCAATTAAGCAGCTGCCTCGCTCAGCAGAATAATCATGCTTTGCATCCGCACGCTAGTTGCCTGGATTGCCTCCCCAAATGTGGCAAGCAATACAGGAAGAGCCAAGGGCTTCTGGGTCCTCAAGGCCTCTCAACTTCACTGAACCAGTTCAGATTTATGGCAGAGAAGGCGGCAGGTCGTCTCTGTCTCCTCTTCCTGTACAGGACGTTTTGGCTGGAAATGCCTGCCCCACAGTCCCTCAGCAGTCATCAGGAGCACCGCACTCTCAAAGCTGCAAACCCCCCATTGCCTCACAACAGCTACGTGTCTCTACACTTCATTTTCTTTCTCCTTCCATCCATTCAGGTAGGTGTGTATTAATTTCCTTGCCTGTCAGGTTCTAGCAAGAAAAAAATCTCCACTACCTGGGTAAAAGTATGAACATGGTATTAAATTACGGCCTACATAAACAACTGCAGGTATTGTATGACGGACGACATGAAGCCACTCTTTGTTCTCTAGATTTGATAATGCAAGACGGCATCAGTGCCATATGCTCCAGAAAATGCTAACAAGTCATAAATTTCCATCAGCACAATGCTCTCTTGTGCCTTTTCAGTTAATGTTACGTTCATGAAACCACACTTGCTTTAAAGTACCTTGCCAGTCATGTCAGTTTTGTCAAATATGATTTGGGAGCAGCTTTCTACTTTCCTGTGCCACAATTAGCCTTTTGAGAGGGCATCTGAATTTGCCCTGCTCTTTTTGGATTGCAGTTGAAAGCTCATACTTCAGCTCTGCTGTTTTGTGATGCCATATGTCTAGCTGGGTCACTAACCCCCTAAAACACTACCTCAAACTGTTGTGCGTGTGCAACGGTGCAGGTTTTGATTAAGCCTGGATGACTGATGTGGCCTACAAATGCACTGGGTGAGCAGAAGTATAAAGAACTAAGATATAAAGGGTTGTGGTGTATGGCGTGGGAGGGAGTCTTTACCAATTACAATGAGTGTGAAGTTGAGGGCGAGGCTGCCAAATCCATTGGTGACGCGGCAGATGTACACTCCGGCATCCTCCAGTTCCACTTCTTTGATCTTTAGACTCTGCTTTAGAACCTTGTAGCGGCTCCAGCCTGGATTCACATTCCGCCCATCCTTCACCCACAAGACCAGCGGAGGGGGGTCACCCTCCACCGGGCATGGAAGTCGAACCGTGCGACCAAGTTTTGCTGTCTGTCTGTCTTCTACCTGACGACTCACCCATGGAGGACCTGAAACAAAAAACATTGTCTTATGTAACAGTACAGCAACTGTCCAGTTTACATAACAAACAACAACCACACACCTGCAAATATATATCTATCTATATATCAGTGGCGGGCTGTGCATTTCATTCCTAGGCCTTCAGTGGTGTCCTACTTGAATTAATCCACCTCTTAATACCATAATTATGACGTCATACAGGGCTGTACATGCAGTGTTTCCCACAGGATTTCGTGTATATTCATCAATCTACACTCCATACATCATAATGGCAAAGCAAAAAACATCTTTGTAACATATTTTTAAATTTATTAAAAATAAAAGACTTCACTGCATAAGTATTCAAACCCTTATCTGGGCCAGTTGAAATTTAGATAAGGAGCATTCATGTTGCATGTAGATGTTACTACACTTCAAATTAAGATAACCCGTGGCAAATTCAATTGAATTGGTATGATTTGGTAAGGCACACACATCTTAATAAAAGGTCTAACAGCTGAAAATGCATATCGGAGCAAAAACCAAGCCCTGAGGTCAAAAAAACTGCCTGTAGAGCTCAGAGACAGGATTGTGCCCAGGCACAGATTTGGGGAAGAGTTCAGAAAAAAAATTCTGCTGCATTGAAGGTTCACAAACGCATGTAGCTTTCGTTACCCTTAAGGAAAAAGTCTGAAACAACCAGGACTCTTCCTAGAGCTGACCTCCTGGCCAAACTGAGCAATTGATGGAGAAGAGCTTTGGTTAGAGCGGTGAACAAGAACCTGATGGTGACTCTAGTTAAGCTCCATGATCATATGTGGAGATAGGAGAAACCTACAGAAGGACAAACATCACTGCAACACTCCACCGATCTGAGCTTCATGGCGGTGTGGCAAGACTCAATCCTCTCCTCAGTGAAGACACATGAACATACAACTGCAATCTGCAAAAAAGCACCTAAAGGACCATGAGAAACAAGATTCTCTGGTCTGATGAACCTCAATTCCAAGCAGGAAACCAGGCACTGCTCATCACCTGAAGAGCACCATCCCAAAAGTAATGTGTGGTGGTAGCAGCCTCATGCTGTGGGGCTGTTTTTCAGCGGCAGGGACTGAAGGACTCGTCAGAATAGAAGGAAAGCTCAACAGAGCAAAATATAGAGATAGCCTTAATGAAAACCCAGTCCAGAGCATTCAGAACCTCAGACTGGGCAAAGGGTTCATTTTCCAACAGGACAATGACCCTAAGCACTAAGCAAGAGTGGCTTATAGACAACTCTGTGAATGTCCTTTAGTGGTCCAGCCAGAGCCTGGGCTTGAACCCAATCAAATATCTCTGGAGAAACCTGAAAATGTGCATCAGCCCCATCCAACCTGACAGAGCTTGAGAGGTGAAAAGGTGAGGAGAAGAATGGCAGATAATTGCCAAATGCTGATGTGCACAACTCGTTGCATCATAGCCCGAAAGACTTGAGGCTGTAAAGGTGCGTCAGCTAAATACTGAGTTATGGGTATGAATACTTATGCAATGTACTTAATTCAGGTTTTTTATTTTTAAGAAGTTGTGACAGTTCTGTTTTTGTTTTTACATTATGGTGTATGGAGTATTGATTGATGTGGAAAAATGTAATTCATGCACCCTACAGACTGAAATGTTCCTTTGCAAGCGTTATGGCCCAGTAAGCACAAAGACAACACTGCCAAAAATGTCATGGGCACAATTTTTTTTTTTCACCAGCTCCTAATACACCTTGTCCCACAAAGAAATGTTATGAGGGGGGAATCTAGGCACAAGAATTTTATGGGGAATTTCTTTCCTTGCATGCACAAGGTCCTTTTCATCCCCTCCATGCAGCTTGCGAAAACTCCCATGAGCACTTGCTTTCCATTTCCTTTGCCCTGGCGTGTGTGTACATTGGAAGGCACCTCTCATTCATGCCTGGTACTGTCACATCCTGTTGCCGCTCTAGCAGCTGCTGTGAGAACCACCAAGATTCTAAATTGAAAAATGACACTGGACCTAAATGTACTTTTTCTTTCTTTTTTTCTTTCTTCCCTTCTAGTCTCTCTGCTGGAGTGAAGTGTTTTCACCTGAAGTTGCTGGTTGTCATCCAGGAAAGTGCCATGAGAACACGCGGGAGGGAAAAGAAAAGCTTGTTTTGGTGCTGGAATTAAATTACAGTAAATTCCAGAATGTTAGACTGAGAAGGGCCGAGAATGGCAGAAAAATTCCTCTCTGGAAATAGAGCAGAAAAAAGGTGGAAATGAACATCACAGCTGGAGAGGGGTCTTTGTTAGATGAATCATGCAGTTAATTCACAAATGTAAGTGTATAAAACAATCGGTGGCTTAATAAACATTTGTGAGGCTTTGGAAAGGAAAACACTTGTGTGTTTATAATGAAGATTTAATGGAATCGGTGAGCTCCTTGAACAAACAATGGATCTTTTCACTAGCGGAGAAGAGATGGATTGCACAAACCATGTGAGATAGATCTGATCAACCCGGTGGCTGAATGAATACGAAAGAAGAGGGTAACTCTTGAATGTTTGCTTAAGGATATTAAATCAACCTGGTGGATACCATACAGCAGAAGCTGAAATAGTCATTCCCTTTCAGTCCGCAGGCCATGCTTTACACGCAGCATGCATCACGCACTGATAAAGAATGCATTAGAAGAAAGATTTGGGTATAGAAAGCTTGGGACTGTCATTTAAAATTGCTTCCTTCCATCATGCACGGTAACCATTTGTCACAGAATGTGTCTAAGCTGACCAAAAAGCTTTGATGTAAGGTGGAGAGAGGCGTCATATGCGATGACAGACAAATATTGCCCATAACAGTGGAAAAGACAAAAGATGACTGAGGCCACACACACGCCCCATACAGCAAAAAACATGTCTGGCTGAAGCTGATGGCAGACAGGGTGGCAAAAGAAATCTCCTATACGAGGTGGACATAACCACACTGTGTGCTGAGAGATTATGTGTCTTAGTCTTTTTAAGCAGAATATTACGTATTTTAGGTTAAGGTAAGGATTTGTTGTTTTGCATGCTGACAATCACAGCACACTAAAACACTTATGGAAAATTTGCATCTCCAAATTTATGCCTTTTGCAGAACCACAGTTAAAAAAGCTAACTTTTTTTTTTTTTTTTTAATTTAGATAAACTAGTTGATGTCAGTAATTGATTTCGTTGGGTAAACTAGTCATAGATAGATATAAACTCACAATTGCAAGTTATAGAGTCCAATAATTCTGAGGGGAAAAAAACTGATATGTTCTCAGAATTGCAAGTTTATATCTCACAACTCTGACTTAATAACATGCAATAGTGTGTAACTTGCTTTATTTCCTAGAATTGTGCGTTTATATTTTGCAGTTCTGATTATCCTGAGAAAAAAAGTCAAAATTCTGACATATAAACTCTGAATTCTGAGAAAAAAAATGTTTTTATTTTCAGACTTTTTATTTTAAGTTTTTATCTTGCTATTCTGACTTAATTTTTCAGAACTGCGACTTTATTTCTCAGAATTGCGAGTCTATATCTTGGAATTGCTGATTATTTGGAGAAAAAAGTTACAATTGCAAGATATAAACAATTCTGAGAAATAAAAATCACAATTGTCAAAAAAAATCAAGCTTAATTTCTCAGAATTGCGAGTTTATATCTCGTAATTCTGACTTTCTTTCTCAGAATTCTGAGCTTATATCTCACAGTTTTGATTATTCAGAGAAAAAAGTCAGAATTATGACATATAAACTCACAATTCTGAAAAAAATGTCAAAATTGTCAGTTTTTATCTTGCAATTCTGACTTTATTTTTCAGAATTGCGACTTTATTTCTCAGAATTGCGAGTTTATATCTCGTAATTCTGACTTTCTCAGAATTGTGAGCTTATATCTCACAGTTTTAATTATTCAGAGAAAAAAGTCAGAATTATGACATAAACTCGCAATTCTGAGAAAAATGTCAAAATTGTGAGTTTTTATCTAGCAATTCTTTATTTTTTTAGAATTGCGACTTTATTTCTCAGAATTGTGTTTATCTCATAATTTCAACTTTCTTTCTCATTAGTGAGTTCATATTTCATCACTAATTATACGAAGAAAAAAGTCACATTTAAGAGAAAAAAGTCAAAATTGTGATTTTATCTTGCAATTCCGACTTTATAACTCACAACTGAGTTTATATCTCACAATTCTCAAAAAAAAAACTGCACAGAATTGAGCACTATTACAAATATACTTCGCAGACCTATTTTTAGCTTTTTTTTTTTACTTTTTACTTTTCAGTTTCTTCTAATTAAAACCAGACTCACTTAATATCTGTGTTCTAAAATAAAGTTTATTTTTGTGCTAACAAATTTAACTTAGCAACACTAATATGGACATCACACTATTGGTAACAATTATGAATGTTGAGTCTCTAGACAAAGAAAATGAGAGCAAGACGAAGACAGAAACAAAGAGGAAGCGAGAGACATCATCTTGCGTCCATGTGCAGACGTCGCATGCAATGTGTTTTTGACAGACCTCCCAGGAAACACCCTCACCACATTCAAGACAACACTAAAGACAAGATCAATGGATTGATGCTCCATAAAGTTCATACACATTTATTGCCATCCTGACTGCACAACAAATGACTACAATGACAGGAATCACTCATTTACGACTGCATCTATAGACTGGACTACACGCATAACCGGTTAAATCTCTACCATATCAAAAAAGAAGTCCAGAAATTACCAGCTACCAAGCATGCACTCCTTCACTGGCCCATTCTGTCTCAGACATCTTGATATGGTTTTTTGATTTCTCAAAGGATTTATGAACAGGCCTTACAGACCGCAGTGGAAGTACTTTGAAGCCTGGGCAGCCTCCACAGCTTTAGATGAACATCACTGGTGTCACAGGGAGAGCTTCAAACGAAGCCTGACAGCATGCTGCATGGGTAAATGATTAGAATGGAGGAAGTGACATGACCATCAAAGGCTGAGAGATATAGAGAGAGAGAGAAAGACAGTGCAGTGTGTAAGAGAAGAAGGTGCAGGAGTAACAATGAAGACTTGGATGAACAGTCCAGACATGGCAGCCAGTTAACTAACTGCTGCTGTCAAAGGACACGTGTACACAACATCCAAACAGTCCAGCCCATTACGAGAGCAAGAGACCGTGCTGCACATTTCTGTCAGCATTCCCGAGGATTATTTCAGCTGTAAATCATCCACCGCTGTTACAAATCTGCTCAACATAGCCTATGACCGCATATTAAAAATGTTTAGTGGGAACTGAATAAAACATGTAATAGCATTTTAGTTCCTGTAGCTTAATTTGGTCCTACTAAAATTAAGGTCAGGGGGTGATTCCTAGTGAACATGTGTTCTGATACTACAGGAATGAAATACAATTTGTTAGCATTAGTTAATGCATTAGGCATGACGAATTAACAATCAACAATACTTTTACAGCATTTATTAAAGGGCTAGTTCACCCAAAAATGAAAATTAGCCCATTATTTACTCACCCTCCAGGCATCCTAGGTGTTTATGACTTCATTTTTTCAAACGAATGCAATTAGAGTTATATATTAAAAATCATCCTGGCACTTCTAAGCTCTATCATGGCAATGGGTGGGTGTTTCTCTTCATCAGTCCAAAACAAATCCAATAAAGTGCATCCATCCATAATAAAAAGTGCCTCGCACGAAGGGGGGAAAATAAAGGCCTCCTGTAGCAAATCAATGCATTTTTGTAAGAAAATATTCATATCTAAAACTTAATAATCACTTTAATCTAACTTGCGCTAACAGTTGTACACGGAAGCTGCTCCGGGCGGATGACGTAGGACGTTTGTGTTGCGCATGCGCTTGTGGGTCTCTTGAAAACCAACGTTTGTTTACAGGAGCAAAGGAAGCAAAGTTTCCTTACTTTAGCAAAGGAAAAACAGTCTCCTCTCGGTTTATATTGAAATCTTCCGACATTCTTATTTACGAATCCTTGTTTTGTACTTCTAATTTCGTGACCATAGATTTGTTTTGGTTTCTTCATGGCGCGTTCACGTTCGTCACGTCTGAGCGGCGCCTTCGCACTGCTGACGTATTGCAATTCCGTGTACAACTTTTAGCGCAAGCTAGATTAAAGTAAATATTATGTTTTAGATATGGATATTTTTTTGTTACAAAAATGCATCGATTCGCTACAGAATAACCTTTATTCACCCCCCCGGAGCTGTGTGAGGCACTTTTTTTTATTAAAGGAAGCACTTTATTGGACTTGTTTTGGACTGATGAAGAGAAACACCCGCCTATGCCATTCTAAAGCTTGGAAGTGCCAGGATAATTTTAATCTAAGTCCTATTGCGTTCATCTGAAGAAGGAAGTCATATACACCTAGGATGCCTGGAGGGTGAGTAAATAATGTGCTAATTTTCATTTTTGGGTGAATTAACCCTTTAATCTAGTTTAATGTTACGTGATATATCTCATGCTCACAAAAGCTGCATTTATTTGATCAAACGTACAGTAAAATTAATATTGTAATATTGTGCAATTCTGCATTATGTAAAACTGCACAGTTTTATAAAAATTCAAAAGAACTGTTTTCTTTTTTAAGAATTTTAAATGTAAAATTTTAAATTTCTTTTTGTTACCAATGTTGAAAACAGTCCTGCTGCTTAATATTTTTGTGAAAGCCATGTTTTTTTTTTTTTTTTTTTTAGAATTCTTAGATAAACAAAATGTTCAAAAGAACAGAATTTATTTGAAAGTTTTCATTGTCACTGCCCTTGCAGAATAATAGTATTCATTTTATGAAGTTCCATTTTTTGCTCTTTTTTACTTTTAAATATGATATTGTTCTCCACATTTTATCAATATGATCATACATAATCAGAGTTAGGTAGATTACTTACAGACTGTAATCTGTTGATTCCAAACTACATGACAAAAAGTTAAGTAAGCAATGTAATCCATTACGTTACACATTTAGGTAATGTAATCAGACTATTTTTAGATTACTTTTCACCTGATTGGTTTATCTAATTGATTTCAATAGAATAATCTTGTACTATACTGACAAAAATACAAAGAGTAAGAAAATATATTCCATTTGTTGTTATTAACAACATGAAGTGGATTAAAAATTATATTAAATCAAGTTTTCCCAAACTGGTGTTTGTGAAAGAACTGCAACGGGTTTATTGGAGTTTAATGAAAAGCTAATAATTAATTAAACCATAAAAAATTTAAATTAAAATAAATCATTATAAAATAAATCAAAATAAAAACCTTACTAAAAAATATGAAATATTTTATTTGTTTACCTGCATGTCATGTGACCATAATCAACTTCAGAGAACCGATGAACATGCAAATGGGATACTTAATTATTAAAATATTTATTTTAAAATCTCAGAGTACTTCAAGTAAATATATTAAATAAAAGAGGATCAGATGACAAAAAAAGAGTTTGTGAATTTGTGCATTTTAATGTGTTTGAAAGACAAATGCCTTCCAAACACATAGACATACATGGTTAAATAACCTACAAAATGATTACTTTTATTGTATGGACAAAATATCTTTTTTTGTGTTATACACAAGACATGCCATAATACAGATTCACAACAACATGACAGTGAATCAGTGATAATGAACAATAAATAAACAAATATACTTCCTAGTACATTGAGTACATTTAAAAAAATGCATGTAGATGCTCTGATTCAACTCTTTTCCTCTATGAAAAATACAAACAGCACTGGCAGCCAATCAGAAGGCAACTTCTGCCAGGTCATCTAGAGTTTGATCTACCACTGTTATGTGACCTACAACAACAGCTTTATCTTCTCTTATGATGAATCTCCTGAAAAGAGGAGGAGTGCTGCTATAGGTCTCAGCATGTGATCAGTGATAGAAAAAGATAGACCAAACACGGCAGTACTGGTCTTGGCAATGGAATGTGACTCTTTTATCAGGAGGAGAGATAATGGGCCAAGATTGAGGCCTGATGCTGTTTGCACAGAGCCTCCTACACTGACACAAACACAGGATCCCTAGGTAAACAGGTTCACTTACACCTCTCCCTTTTAGTTCTGGTAATGTGAACGCAAGAGCTGTGGTTCTGTCATCGCCACTGCTCACAGCTGTCTCTCTACTGTGTGTAATCAGATCTTGAGCCAGACTTTGTACCTCAACCAACTGCTGCCTCTGGAGCCAAGCTAACTCAATAAGGCACTGCAGAAGTCTGACATCATGTGTGCGATTCCACACTGACTTCCTTGTGGGTTTTGGGACACTCTTTGTGCCCTGAAGAGGACACAGAGCAGCTGCCCGTCATCCACTGATCCATTAATTAAATTAAACACAGCGAGGCCCATGCTGCCTGCTCTCACTTTGTCTTAATTCTGATGACCTTCTGTGCATTTGACCAAATTAAGCACCAAGAGGTTGATAGTTTTGCATTTTCTTCAAATTCTGTTGTACATCACCATTCAAAACTGGGGTTGCTAAGATTTCACTAATGCTTTCATGAAGTCTCTTATGCTCACCAACATTACATTTATTTTGATTAAAAATATAGTAAAAACTATGAAATATTATTGCAATATCTGTATTTTAATATATTTTAAAGTGTAATTTCAACGTGATCTCATGATAATTCCTATGTATTTTATGGAAAATGTGGTTCTACAAAATATAATTTTACGTTTTTACAGACACTAAAACGTACAATACTTACATATTTTTAGCATTTTAACATAGAATACTGATATATTGATGACATCTAAAAATGAATTCTTACAAATATTGAAATCGCGGCATTAATTTTATAATTATTATTGTTTTCAGTTGTCATTTTAATGGCTTTATGTTTTCAATTGCATTACTAAATTGTTTACTCGCTTTAACTTAAAATGAATAGATAACATTTCGTTCTGTGTGATTTCTGCTGCCAGCTTGTTCTGAAGAATACATAATGTTAAGCAAGACTACACTCTAAACCCTTAAAATGAATAACATTTCTGCAATCGTTAATTCATTACTCATCATGTAATATTTACTCTGTTTGCCATGGGACACAAAAGGCGTTTTCTCTGACTGAAAACAGAACCATAAAATACATCGAAAACGCAACATAATTACAAAAGGAATCAATTTTATTTGTGCACTGTAATCCAAATCTTCAGAATCCATACGAATGCATGGAACCGAACCAAATCCAAGCCTTTATTAGGCGATCTTCATCTCCACGCTGAGCAGCGACTGTACGCAGCAAACAAAGCCCACGGTGACGTGCTCTTTAAAAATTCAAACTGCGGCTGCAACACGTTGTCATTTGGATTTGCTACTGCTTTTGACATTTTTGCAATAAATAAATGATTGTGATTGCACCTATGTCTGTCATGTTTTTTTTTACACTTTGCAGAAATGGTTATGGTTGGGTTTAGAGGTGGCAACGGGATTAACGGCTACACAATGTTTTTAATGCTATATTGTTACTAAAATGGTAATTTCCCTGCATATTTTAGTCAATTATGTTTTATATGCTTTTATATTTACTATAAAATGGGTAGGCTTTGGTTTGGGGGTAGGTTGAGGGGTCTAAAAATCTATATCACTTACTGATTAAAAGATAAAAATGCATTGATACAAATATCTTAATGATATAAAAGATATGTAAATATTTTACTTTTTTTTTTTTAGCTAAAAATACATAGCGATTTGTATGTTTTACACGTTGAAATAAGTCTAAATTGTACATTTCAGGATCAATAAAATTTACAAAAATGTATGTTTTGTGGTTCTAAATGTTATGTAGGACTGAGTGATTTTTCCGATTTTATCGATTAATTCGAATGTAATGTTTTGCCACGATTTTATTATTTGGAAATCGAGGAATTGTGATTTTTAACAGAAATATTACCAAACGTTAGAAACAGACAGTTTGACAATATGCTTATATTTATAGGTGCCAGTTCACAAAGAATGCACTTTTGTTTTGACAAAGATACAACGCAGGCAGTAGAACAGGAAAAACATGCAAGAAGATGGGAGTGAACTTCTTTTAACTTTGTGCGCCGCATTTTTTGGAATGCCATTTCATGCATGAGATGCTGCAAAAGACAAAAGTGCAACTGTCAATGTTTCCATGTTAACATGGAAAAAACAATGGAAAAGCAGTGCAATCTAATAAAAAAACCTGTGAAGAACTACTACTGTATGTCTGATATTTCATGTTTGCATCAAGGTGACAGGCTGGAAGCTGCTGTTCATTGTTTTTACAGAAGATTTATAGTTAAAGGGATCACTGAATGCAAACTTCACTTTTTCATGTTGTTTGAACATTAATGTGTGTTGGCAGTGTATGTACAAATCTACCCTATAATGATAAAAATCCATGCAGTGGTTTTTAATTAATATGTAAAAATAATATCCCCTTTTTCAAATCAAGCCATTCTCAGATGCCTGTCGGTGTGGCGTCACACCAACAGAGGCCGCTCCCACGATAGTTGATTAACATGAGCGTCTTACCTCAGATCAGCTGTAACAGTCCGACCTCTATTGTTTGCAGGAGCAGGGATGTAAGTTAGACAAGAATATCTCCGATTGAGCAATTGAGGTGTTGTGTTGCTGGTTGTAATAATGAACGTAGTGGTCATCATTTACTCCTGACATCTGAGCCGCTGAGGATGCAGTGGATTACGTTTGTTTGTGAAGGGAATGCGCCTCCTGATCTACATAAATGCGTCTATATTCGCCGCAAATAATTCATGATCCAGCTTCACTTACAGCACAAGTAAGTATAATTTTTTTTTTTATGAATCTCTGCAATCACCTTTCCTAATAACGTGCTAGTTAGCAAGTTTCGCGGCTAAACGTGTTAAATGCGGCTAAAGTAAACAATCTCTCAGAGCAGCAGAGAGAAGAGAGGGGCGGGGCGAGCAGAGCTCATTTGCATTTAAAGGAACAACCCCTCAGAATGGGATAATTTTTGCAGAGCTCATTTTGACAAGGTAAAAAGGGTGTTGTTTTACACAACCATTGAGAATTGTTAACCAAAGTATATTATAGACTTTTCATTAAGACCCTAAAGAATCATATCAACTTTTATAATAGTCTACTGGTGTTATAACTTAAATTATTTTGAATTTGAATTACCTTGACTTTTGAGATTTTTTTTAAAGCATTTTCCTAGTATTATTTCTGAACATATAATATGTATAAGACAAGTTTGTACAAGATGTAGTTGTAGTTAATTTATCTTTTCTCCAAAAGATATTTAACATTTATATCATGTTGACAACTTCATGTGTGGTGCACTTGGAATAGAATTTTCTTTAACTAGAGGTTTAATAAAGAAAAAGTTACTTGAATCATGTTGTAGGTACATTTTCAAGTTTACTAATTAAAAATCAGTCAAATGTTCTGAAAAAAAGAGATTTTAATTTTTTTGCCATATCACCCAGCCCTAATCTTACATATTAATACCTATGTATAAACAATGAGATCAGGCATGTGATGCAAAGCTGAATTTTCAGCAGGCATTACTCAAAGAGATAGTTCACCCAAAAATGAAACTTCTGTCATTAATCACTCACTCTCATGTCGTTTCAAACCCGTAAGACCTTTGTTCATTTTCAGAACACAAATTAAGACATTTTTGAGGAAATCCGAGAGCTTTCTGACTCTGAAATCCCTCTCTATCAAAATCTTCAGACATGTGGCCTGAACATGAAACTGACACAGAAGAGAAGGAATTGTTGAATAAAGTTATTTTATTTTCTTTGCACACAAAAAGTATTCTCATAGCTTCATAAAATTAAGGTTGAACAACTGACGTCACTGATGGGTCTTGAACACGGTAGTCGTGTTGCTGTCTATGCAGGGACAAAAAGCTCTCGAATTTCATAAAAAATATATTCCAAAGATGAATCTTACAGATTCGGAATGACAGCAGGATGAGTAATTAATGACAGAATTTTCATTTTTGAGTGCCACATGATCCTCCAGAAATCATTCTAATATGCTGATTTACGGCTCATTTCTTGTAATTGATTTAGTTTATTTTATAATTTATTTCAAATATAATACAACACTGCTTTAGATTAGTTAACTTTACGATAGCTTTACTGGAGCTTACGATAATGACCCCGCAAAGCCCACTTGCTAGAAAGGGGCTGATGCCAAGGATCTCAGATGAACCCCTGACATTTAAACTGCCAGCTGGGGAATTTGGTTCAAGAGTCCAGCCTCATCAAGCTCGCCAAACCCTCACCCTGACAGAGATATTTTGAGAGCTGGAGATGAGCTACAAGTAGCATCCATGGCTGTAATTATGCACGTAAAGCTGCTCTAGTTTGCAGTTCAACAAAATGATCTACAATGAAGGACGTGTTAGATTATTGATAATGGTTTTAAACTATAGATTTCCACTATATATACAGTAGAAAAAGCCCTGTTCATGCATGACTGGTGTTTCATTGTGGGCTGTAATTACAGGGAACCATTATATATTATGCAGACAAAGCCGATCTGAGATTTATTTTGCTCACGCTGCCTGAAATTATTCAGTATTTCATACCCCCCAAAGTGAGGTTGCGATCCAACAACCTCAGAAACCCAATGCAGGACAGCATCTCCAATTTCTTCAGTGTAGGACAGCGTTCCCTATTTGTTTCCTCCTCATATGGACCACCAGCAATTTGGACCACAGGGAAGGGCACTGCAGCACGCCAAACCCGCCCTCGTAAATAGACCCGCAGCTCCGCAGGGTTTCGGGGGTAATGTTGAGTAACCTGGTCTCCAGCACCGTAATGAGCACCTGCCTATTAAGCTCGGCCTTTGTGTCAAAAATCCCGGCCGACAGCCATCACACGCAAGGCCTCTAATCCTGCTTTGGCTCTCTTTTTGCTGCTTCTTTTTTTCCTCTGTTCCTCTCCCTCTCCTTTCTTTCTCATGAGTGTTTACATATTGAGTTATGCCTTGCAGCGTGAGCTACTGCTGTTGCAATGACACTGACAGAATCGCGTGCCAGAGCAGACACAGCTGTTCGCAAAAAGACAAGACTGCACACAACGCATTTGCCGAGCTTGTGTTATTAATTGCATCTGACCCTACGTTACACTGAGAACATGAAAAGTTCACCCATTTCCTTTTATCTTTTCTTTTATTTCCCAGATGCTGAAACAAACTCGAGGCCACTGATCTTTGTTTGTATTCCTGCTCTCGGTGCTTTTCCCACCCTCGACCTTTAACCTATTGCAGTGACCCTAGGAAAAGTGCACCCGAGTTGCCAATAAGTGTGAGAGAACATTAAAAACAGCTAGGGAAAGAGGCCCTACCATCCAAGTTTTAAATTCCAGGAATGCTCACGAAATAGGATCTTGGGTTCGCTTTGCAAAAGTGAAGTGCATCTCTTACAGCTGAGGTTGATCCTGGTTGTGTTGGACACCTGTAATCCTGTGAAACACAAGCTAATCCTTCTTTTAAAGAGGGGATAAAAAAAAACTCCCAAGGTTTGAAACTGTGAACCTCCCATACAGAGCAAATTGCACATGACGAACACATCGGCCTGGTCTTGCATGAGGACACTGCTCCGACAAGCTCAGTCCACTGGAATGGGAAGAACAAAGGTGGGATGGCAGCTCTCAATCTCTCATTCAGAGCAGGTTGCCCTCTCCCACCTGTGCAAACACTCCAGCTCGGTATGTCACAGGTACACAGACAAGAAGGGGATGAAACACGGTTGAACTCCCATAACTATTCAAGCGCTGAAACTTTTTAACTAAGCTCAGATTATAAAAAAACGTTCAAAGGCTTGGCGCGCTTCCTTTGTGTTTTAATACCTCCTCCATAAATACCGACACTCAAAGAGCCGCGTCGATGCAATACAGCACCGACAAATGCAGCTCATTAGCTGCTTTGTTTACGTAAACTGACTTTTCACCCACAAAACCGACAGCGTTTGTGATGTGAGCGCACGTTTTAACATAGATCACGCACTACAAAGAACTTCAGAGGAGAATAATGGGCTAATGGTTCTGGTTTTCATCTGAGATTAAAAAATATGGGGTACAATACAGCATCGGTTTTTGCCAGACTGGGTTCATGCTGTCCTGACATTAATGCTCTAGTGTGTGCGTGTGTGTTTGGACTCACTGCGGGACCTGATATTATGAACATCATGTTCAGATTTAACAACTGCGCTATTTCCCGATTGAAATGTGCTGGTTAACTTGCTCAGCATTTACAACGCCAAGGAACACACGCACATGTGCATGTGTGCGCACGTACACACACGCAGACGTTGCCAAATAATCCTTTTTTGAAAACTCAATTGCCACATAGGTACACTTAAACAATGCTCACTTCCTGTAGCAAGACAAACTTCAGCAGAAAAACGTGTTAATGGGGAAATCACCTCCATCAACATCATAATTATCTCTGAAGCTGGGCCAGATTACAAACACATGTACACATGCATGCAAACACACATGTAATATAATGTTCCTCAGATATTTTTTTTGCAGTTTTCTTCACAAGAATGCCGCATTTAGCTGATACGGTTTGCAACTCTTTCAGACAGACAGGCAGACAATAACTCTGTCTCCAGTGAATACAGACAGACAGGCAGATAAGAACAGCTCTGGTTACAGCTGTTTGTATCCTTAGGCATTTTCAACTCTGTGCCAAGTACATAATTTCTCTAACACAGTATACATGTTCAACTCAGTGCTAAGTGTAGCTCATTGAAATTACATAAATGTGACCCTGGACCACAAAACCAGTCATAAGGTTCAATTTTTTGAAAATGAGATTTAAACAACATCTGAAAGCTGAATAAATAAGATTTCCATTGATGTATGTTTTGTTCGGATAGGACAATATTTGAATAATATACAACTATTTGAATATCTGGAATCTGGGGGTGCAAAAAATCTAAATATTGAGAAAACTCTCCTTTAAAGTTGCCCAAATAAAGTTCGTAGCAATGCATGTTACTAATCAAAAATTAAGTTTGGATATATTTACTGTAGAAAATTTACAAAATGTCTTCATGGAACATGATCTTTACTTAATATCCTAATGATTTTTGGCATAAAAGAAAAATCGATCATTTTGACCCATACAATGTAGTTTTGGCTATTGCTCAAAATATTCCCATGCTACTTAAGACAAGACAAATGTGTTTATAGTAATATGCAAGTAAAGTTATTTAAATAAATATTCTATAGAGAATCTATAAGAGGAACGTATAAAAAGTATTAAAGAATGTAACTATCCAATATTATTTATGCAATTTGTATATGCACATATATAAATCTGACGGACTAAGACTGGTTACAAGGCACATAAGAATGATATTTGAACCATATTAGAATGATGTTTGGTTTACAACATTTGATTTTTCCTCACACAAATATCTTATGGCTTCAGAAGATTCAGAATTGTTTTTTTTTTTTTTGCCTGCTAGGTGCTTTTTGCCATTTATTCAGAACTATTCAGATCATTCACATTCTGTTAAAATTTCTCCTTTTGGTCTCCACAGACAGCATCTTAATTTGTGTTCTGAAGAAGAACGAAGGTCTTACAGGTTTGGAACGACATGAGGGTGAGTAATTATTGACAAAATTTTCATTTTTGTGTGAACTATCCCTTTAAGGCCCGTTTACACCAATAACCGCAAAGATAAGTATAACGATAACTATAGCATCCACATCAAAGAACGATAGCATTCTGTTTATTACAAGTGTGCACGCAGTTTTGATGCTTTAAATGCTCAGTTCTTTAAAGTCAGAAGGATTCTGATTGGCTGTTAATGTTTTAATGGTTCATCAGCTGGAAAAAAAAAACGTTATGATTCCAACAATATTGTTCCTCTTTGTCACTAGTTTTATAGTTGTGGTGTAAGCATCCCTATTCTCATAGAACTACAATGTTTTTTCAAACTTAATATGTGACCCTGGACCACAAAACCAGTCATAAGCAGCACGGGTATATTTGTAACAATAGTCAACAATACATTGTATGGGTCAAAATTATTGCCAAAAATCATTAGGATGTTAAGTAAAGATCATGTTCCATGAAGATATTTTGTAAATTTCCTATCATAAATATATCCAAACTTAATTTTTGATTAGTAATATGCACTGCTAAGACCTTAATTTCGACAACTTTAAAGGCGATTTTCTCAATATTTAGATTTTTTTGCACCATCAGATTCCGGATTTTCAAATAGTTGTATAAATATTGTTCTATCCTAACAAACTATACATCAATAGAAGGTTTATCTATTCAGCATTCAGATGAAGTATAAATCTCAATTTCAAAAAATGTACCCTTATAACTGCTTTTGTGGTCCAGAGACACATATTTATAGTTATTAATAAACAAACACAGGGCACAGGATGTGTAGAACTTTGTGATTGACAGCCATTAGAACTCTGCATTAAAATAAAGCACAGGCCTGCTAATCACTCAAAGAGTAATATATGAGGCAGCCTATGCTTTTCCATCGCATTTGGCTTCTCTGTAACTTGGCCAAAGCAGCCAGAGACTGACGCCTGCATTACTGTTGTCCTGCAGAGGCAGATCACAGACACAGCATGGCTCCAACAGAGCTGCTCCATTATCATTTGTTTGATAAGCAGGGCCCGCCTGCAGAGCTGCATTATCTGTCTAATAAACCCAGAGATCCTGACACCTGCTGAGAGACCAGCTGAAGGGAGAGCTGTATAACTGAAGCCTGTTTTCCCTGTTCTTATCAAAGCTATTTCTACTTTAAAAGGTAGATCATTGAGTTAAATGGGGCATGAGGGCCAACATCTCCTGCTTACAACCCCAGAGTCTGGAACTGATTTAAATATCTGAGAGGGGAGAAAAAGAAACCCCTTTTCCTGATGTTCCTGTGGCTGAAAATAAAAAAAATATACCACATTTTACCGTATCTGACCTCTTTAAAGAGAACAATCCAGGCCTTTGATACATGTGCCACTCTAAACAGCTGGTAACTGCCACGACTGCTGGAAACACGTTTCTGTCTTTCATCGAACTCTACGACCGGTAGAGTGCGTAAATCACAGAACTATATTTATTAGCGTGGATACGGTTTGTTTCGCTTCAACTTCAAGTACACATTCTGCAGCAGCAATCATCTGCCAGATCAGAACAAACGTCAAAAAACAGACAAACGTCAAGCTGCGCTGCTCATAACAGCCAGGCGCGGTGCCACAGGAACCCGAACGTTTTCTTGGGAGAAAGCAGTCAGCTTCTTTCCACCAGCAGGAAAGTTAGTGAGAAACAGGAAATATCTGACCACACGAGAGAACAGGGATGCGGGAGCATTTCTCGAACCGCTGTGTTCACACTTTGTCTGAGCTGACTGCAGTGTTTGTGTGTGTAAGGATTTCTGGAGGAATGTCATGTCAATCTGAGCCGTCCATTCTCATAGAAACCAATGAGGTGTTGAGATTAAAGCAAGTAGCCTACACTAGTGTACACTTGAAAAATTCCATGTAAAAACATGCATTTTCACATTTTAGTTGAATAATGACAGACAAATCTGAATAACAGAATCCCTGTCAAAGCTATGGAAGTAATTCAATGAATTATTCACAGGAATATATTCTTAGAATTATTAAAACAAACAATAAAAAACGCTAGTGAGAAATCAGCATGGCTGCTATTCAACAGCCTTTTATATGACAGCTCAACCAAGAAGCTGTAAAAAAAGACAACTAGTATGTGAATAAGTAATGAACAACTAAACAACACTCTTGTGTGCCTTACATTGATTCATGATCTGCAGTTGCTACATCAAAATATGCTGACATTAACACCCGCCAACCCACCAAATGTGGGTGGATTTTAGCAGTGGCATGTAACACAGTCACTCCCACTAGCCACTTTGGCAGGTTGATTTTAATATGCAGTACGACTGCAAATTTAACAACACTTCAAAGGAGTACTTAATATTACGTGACTTACATTTTAAGTGACTCAAGTGACATCTTAAGTGACTTACAAGAATTTGATATTAAGTGTCTTACATTTTAGAAACATTATTGTCAATGTTGACAGTTTTTCTTCGAGCTGGTTAACAAAAATACTTAGACTGACTAACCGTTAGTCAACGAGAAAAGGCTTGGTCGACCAAAATTTTTTTTGCAGAAAAGAAAATCCACAGGAAGTGGCTAAGTCATGCAGTCTGTGACAGACAGATCATTAACAGCTGGTCTATAGTAATACAGTACATTGGGCATGACATCCAAACACTCACCTATCGTTCATCGACCTCAAATATGGCTTTTCATCTGAAACATGTATGTAGTAGCAACCTTACATGGCCGCTCAATCTAATGTTAACCTAGAAAAACGTGTGCTATTTAAGTGTCAGTACAGAGTGTGGAAGCTGAATAGTCTCGTGCTTACTGCATGACAGATGAATGTGGTGGTGCAGTCACTTGCTCTCAAAATACTCTGTCATTTCTAGTCATAAAGATACAAGTAATACATCTGTAAAAACTCTACGTTTATTTGTGTGCACTCAGAATAAAAATGAAACGTTGTGCTTTTGTAAAATAATGAAAGCAAACAAATAGAAATCAATAGAAAATAGAATTCAAATATAAAATAAATATTTTCGGATTACGCCATCCATATGAAACATGCATACAGGCGCATCATTACTGCAGAGATGACGAGTCAGTGTTGCCAATCTCTTAAACTGAAAACAAAGAAAACGCTATTAATCAATAAATTATTAAAACGTTAATGCAGTATCCTTGCAGTTTTTCCCTGAAACATTCATAATCATTACTTCTGCCGGTGCACTGTGGCAAGCTTTTTTTGCATGTGCTTGAATACCTATTAGGCTATGTAGGCAATTAAAGGCTTATTATTATAATTTATATGGTTTTTAATAAACATGCGACTAATAGTCAACTAATGCTTAAAATAAACAACTACTAATCTGTGTACTAAAATGTAAGAATTTGATATGAAAGATAAAGTTAGGAAGAAAATTTTATATAGGTAAAAAATGAAAATTTAGTATGTATTAGTCAAATTACCATTAGTACAAAACATAATTTCCCAACAAAATTGAGGCCAGTGAAATGCTGAGTGGCATTTTGTAAAACCACTAGCCACAGTGGCTGGTGAGCAAAAAATTAATGTCAAGCCCTGGTTGTTACTAGTTTGAATATGCCACGTTACAACTAGAAGCCATTTAGTTATTAGAGAACTGTACAACAGAACTGTTGCAAGTTGCAACACCAAGCAACACAGTTGTGTTGTGTTGTGTTGTTTTCTTTGCTGAAAAATTCACTGTTTTAAACAAACTGGCTGAATGGATGATTCAGTGACTCATTCATAAAGTCTTCTTGTTTCGAACTTGAATGAATCACCGTTTTGAACAAACTGGTGGATAAGCGGGCCAATGATTCACTTAGTAAGTTGTTAAAAACTACAGGCGAAACACCGTAACCTGCAGAAAGAATAACTAAAAAGCCACAACATTAATGCAAAATGACAGTCTGTCTAAATAAAATAAAATAAAATTAAATTAATAGACATAACATTAAATAAATATGGTTTCTGTAAAATTCTACATTAATTACTTGAATGAAATACATCTCAGAAAAGTAGGTCAAGATCAATTGACCATTCACTATATTCAGTGACATCTATGATCAGTGACAAAATCCCACTGGATTTTAAAGGAACATTCCACTTTTTTTGCTAATAGTTTAGCATAGATCATTGAATCAGATTAGACCGTTAGCATCGAGCGAGTGTTCCTTTAACTTGTAAAACTAACAAGTAAAACAGGTACTTTTTTTCTTATCTTAAATGAAGAAATTTCTCTGCTCTTCCAGAATTCTAGGAAACAAGTGTTTGTGTCACACAATAAAGATCTTGACACATGGTGCCAAATTGTCATTGGAAACACATCCAGTAACTGTCTTGCCTTAAGCTCCATATCGTGTTTCTCCACAACATAATAGTCACTTCACCCAACAATGAACCCTCTTAAATGAACCAAGCGCAGTTGTGTCTGACAAAATCTATTAAAGCTGTTTCACAAAGGGTTTCCTCAAACATTTCCTAATTGTTTATTGAATATTACAACTTGAAGAATGCCACTGTTTAGCAATTTCACCAAAATAGACATCATTCAGCAGCCATGCCACACTGTATATCTAACTCCTGTTTCTCTTATTCATTACTTTTAACACAGAGCTAGTGGGAAAACTAGGACCCAGAATTCCAAGAATGGCTGATAGTGGAAAGGAAGAGCAATCCAAGGACAACACAGATTGGGAACCCCCCACAAGAAGAGCTCATAGCACACAATGAGAGATAGAGTCAACAAATGGACCAATAAACAGAGAAGACAATGGATTGTTTACTTAGTAGAGGTCAGACTCTGACTTGTGGGTTAACCTGGCATTCTTATAATAGTAATCACCTTTAACAGAGTAAATACCACAGTTAACTCATCCAGATTTATTATGCCAGACCCAATAATGTTGTTTCAGATAACAGTGACATAAATGAAACCATAAATGGCTAAGCCACCATAAAAGATAAACAGGTCTGGCATCCCAGTATGAGTCAGTGCATAAATTCTAAAGGAATTTTAATCAGCGATAATACAAGATGAACTAAGATATTGCTTTTCCTTTCAAACACATTAATTTATTTCCTCTAAGAGGCAGTAAAATGTCCTTTGGGCTCACAGCAGGGTGAAGGCACATGTGGAGAAGGTCCACACCTTTCTGACTCAACTCTCCGTTACACAATCTCCAGCACAGTAGGTGTCATTAGTTAGACTTTGATTTATGTAAATTTCTTTTCAACCTGGCAGGGAACACTGAATTATGTACCTCTAAATTACGGTTACAGTTCAAGGAACAGGGACCTCTTGTTTGGTCCGAGACACCGCAGTGCAGATATAGATGTGGGACTTCAAAAGAATGACTTTATGTGTGTCTGTGGTTAGTCTGCTGTGTCAGTAAACACAGAACACTGCCGGCCCGTTCCCCCGATGTGCTTAAAGTAGTCAATAAACAAATTGGGCAGCAAAAGGTCACTTCTTAATGTCTTGACCTTATAGCAAACCAAAAATGGTTCAGTAGCACTGTAAATGTTGTAAAAACATCTTTATTTTCATCAGTTGTGACAATAACTAATAATGATACTTACTAACAATTTCTATAGAATTTTATTGTAAGTTTTAACTTTAAAGATGTTGAAAAAGAAAAATCCCATTGAACTTAACACTACTGCTTATTCATTATTGCTTACATTTATTAAAAAAAAATATATATATATACACAATGCAGCAATTAATTCAGCAATTAATTAATTCAAGTCAATTATAGTGCAAGGACAAAATACATCCACGTTTTTCCCCAGGAGTCTTGTGTAAAATACTGAAATACTTATGTATTTTTTGTGATAATATTTTAACACCTATGGATTTGTTCTTGAATTTCTAAGTTTAGTGAAAGAGCAAAAGTTCAAAAGGCATGAAGTGAAACATACACTGAAATGCGTTATTGATAAGCCAAGTATATAAAATCAGCATTAGACCGCTAACTTCTGCCGGTATCGTCAAAGGAAACAGCAGTTTAATTATGTCCTAATGAATGAATAAAAGACTCATAATAGACAACATGACTCACCTCTCGCTTCACATGACAGAGTCACGATCAAAACCCCAGTGAGAAAAGTCAAGCTTCCTCTCTCTGGAAACATTTTATGATGGACCGCCACTAAAAGAAACCATAAGAATCATAACGATGGAGTTTTACACTACATACTGTAAAAACTGCTTTCCTGATGATAATGAGCGCGTTTTAGTCGCGTCGCGTTCAGGCGTTTGTTTATAAAGTAACTGTGATGTAATATAGAGTCTAGTACGAAACGAATCTGTAAATGCAGTGTTGCGGGTATTGAGTACTTACATATCCGCCGAAAGCGATTTAATACTACGAATTAATCAGTTGCTTATAAAGGGATGAAGACGACTCTTGTCCAGCAAAGTCTTCTTTGAAATGTCTTCGTATTTGTAGTATAACGTCCAGGAGAAGAAAAGTTCAGGAGTACTTAGGTTCCACTCGCCTCCTCTCTTGACATGACCCGTCAGCATCCCTGACCGTGGAGAGAACTGAAGATCTACAGCTGTGAATCACAGCAGCGCTCCTCCAAGCAAACAGCTGGAGACCGGCAGAAATTAAACGCGGGCGCCCCCTGTATGCGGACAGATGCCAGTACTCCGCTACACCTGTGTCGAGGTTCAACCATTGCGATCAATAACCAGAGAAAAACTACAAGAAGGGTCTTATCTAGTGAAACGATCCGTTATTTTCCACAAATAATAATAATAATAATAAAAATAAATAAATAAATAAAAAATAAAAATAAATAAAAAATAAATAAATATTTTTAATAACAATTTATATACTTTTTAACCGCAAACGCTCGGTCTAGCTCGGTGTGAGCTGTGTGTATTCCTGTTTATGACAGTTAGGATATGTTGAAAAACACCCATCTCATTTCCTCTGTTTTCTTTTTTCTTCCTTAAATAATTTTATCAAATAATTTAAGCAGTACAAACATAAATAAATATTTTTCCCAAATTACACTACTACACTATAACCACCTGTGAACAAAAAGCAATTAATGGTTCATGATTTTGATCCAAATAAACACTTTTAGCTAGATTTTATACTAAATGCTTTTTTTTTTCTTAAATTACTTTTATTTACTGCATTTTAAACATCTAAGTATGTTTATTAAAGAAGTCTTTTCTGCTCACCAAGCCTGCATTTATTTAATGCAAAGCACAGCTAAAACAGTAAAAAAAATTTAAATATTTGTACTATTTAAATTAACTATAGAAATAATGTTTTCTATTTGAATATATTTTAAAAATGTAATTTATTCCTGTAATTTCAAAGCTGAATTTTTAGCATCATACTCCAGTCACACAATCTTTCAGAAATCATTATAATATTTTGATTTGCTGCTCAAACATTATTATTATTATTATTATTATTATTATTATTTTTATTATTATTATTGTATAAGTTGAAAACAGCCCAGTATACTTTTTTTCAGGTTTCTTTAAATAAATGTTTCTTGAACAGCAAATCAACATATTAGAATGATTTCTGAAGGATCATGTGACACTTCATTTTAAAGAATATTATTATTATTATTATTATTATTATTATTATTATTATTATTATTATTACTACTACTGTTTTTGTTGTATTTTTCTCTTGGTGAGCAGAAGAGAATTCTTCAAAAAAATATTAAAAATCTTACTGTTCAAAAACTTTGGTCCGGTAGTGTACTTATTAAACCTTAACCCTTATACAAGTACATCCACCTCTCATGTAGACTTGGTTTATATTTTATTACACCTTTTTGCCACTAGATGGTGCTCTAAGTATGCTTGATGTCTTTAATCAAAACTCATCATTTCATTACATTACATTACATTTCATATTCCTGAAGTGCCCTGAAGAGCTTAGATAATAAAATAAAAAATGTATTTTAATGTTTCAGCCCAAGACGAAAACTGTCATATATTTCATTAATTGGATTTTTTGTGAGGGTTATGTAACAAAACAAATTACATAACTCAACTGAATTCTGATTCTCTTCTAAACACAAAAAAAGATATTTTGAAGAATATTGCTACTAAACAATTTTGGTGACCACTTACTTGCACTACATGGAGAAAATGTCTTGCCTTGTTCCATAGAAAGAAAAAAAAAACATATTGGTTTGGAACAGCATGAGAAAGAGAAAATTATGGTAGCATTTTCATCTTTGGGTGAGCAGTCCCTTTGATCTAATTCTACTAGACAAGATGTTTTGACTGCAGTTTTGATTTTCACAAATGCCTTTTTATGGTATGACTTTTCAAGAACTGTTATGTTCAACTGGTTTGCTCCACTTCTATCTCCGTAGCCATGCAATTCGATGTCACTGCAACCTCTTCATGAATCAAAAATGAGATTCTGTGGTGTGCAGAAGCTCCTAGGGGGGGCTTACAGTTTCCTCTCCTCCTTCCCATGCACATGATGCGGATTCCCAGAGCGATCTGGCGCTGGATGAGAAACCTCACATAGGTCTCCCACCACCCCCGTGGCCCCCTGGCAGTCCTGCTCAGATATCTGGGATGAAGATGTCCTCAGCATCCACCCACTCTGCAGTCTGATGGTGGGAGGTGATTTAACAGTGCTTTGTAGCCATAGGAGAGTCTGGCTCATTTCCTCTCTGGTCCCATGCAGTTTCCTCCTCTTGCTTTTTGGATCGCCCAAAAGTTGCGTTTGGAGTTTTACGACTCCCAGCAAGTGCTTGCATGGCTCAGCACCTTTCAAACACACACACACACACATACACACACTCATTCTCTCTCTTCTATTGTCTGGTGTTGTTACAATGGTGTTGAAACTGCTTTTCAGAGGTGTTTCGGTACACAAATCGCACAAGGCTGACTAGACACTCGTTGAAAGGAACTGTCTGCTCCGTTGACATATTCGATTGAAACTCTGTGGCAATACAGCTCACAAACACACTGAAAGGAAAATGTCAAAACTACCAGACGAACACAATAATTTGAGCTGTTTGAAGGCATTTAAAACCTTGGGTTTGATTGCAGACTGATCCAAATTGTCACAGGCTTGGTAAATATTGACAGTGTTCCCACCAAGACCACCTGAGAGAAGCCTGGATCACAGCAGCTGAAAATCATCAGACAAAGGCATCTTTCTAGGTGGGCTTGGTGAGCTAATGTTTTGTAATGTGGAGAATGAGCAGCCTTGGTAGAGAGATGCTGCCCCATTTAAAAGTGCACAACTGATTGATGGCATGAGATGGTTTGAAACGTTCTCTCCCACGATGATGCGTGAAGCGTTTATTTGTACCTAAATAAATAAATAAAATGATAGAAAAAAGCGTGAAACACATCTAAGCATCACGTATCTCGGCTTGAGCCACTAAGGAAGAGAGGGAATGCAGGGTAAATCAGGTTAAGATATTTGAAGCGTAGATAAGAGAGACTTGAAGATTGAAATCTCTGCAGTGTGTGACTGTGCATGTTTAAAAGCAAAGTCCAGACTGAGAAAAAGTGCTCTAATCTACACTGTTCATCATGTAAACCAAACTGAAGCATAAAATGTTTGCTGCATTTCGACAGGCTGATATGTTTGACATTGTAATATACAAATATATATTACATATGCAAAGTTCTGTTAGGAAACTCTAGATGGCACAGGCTGATGGGTCCTTTCCGCAAACTGATGATGTTCACAGCGTTGAAGTACTTGCCACAAGCTGATTGGTTCAAGTTGCGTACACAGCCAATGAGCTTGCTGCTTTACATTTAAATAGCTGGTTAGCATTCACTAGAGTATAGAGTTCCTCTGAAACCCTCCACCTCCCCAGCTCCACCTGTACAGATCTGCTACAGGTTATTTTACAGTTGAGGTCAAAAGTTTACATACACCTTGCAGAATCTGCAAAATGTATGTTATTTTTTTATTTAGTACTGACCTGAATAAAATATTTCACATAATAGATGTTTACATATAGCCCACAGAAGAAAACAATAGTTAAAATAATAAACAACTGTGTTGTTACCTGAATGATCCACAGCTGTGATTTTTTTTTTTTGTCTGTTGTTGTTTAGTGATTGTTCATGAGTCCGTTGTTTGTCCTCAGCAGTTAAACTGGCTGCTGTTTCTTCAGAAAATTCCTTTAGGTCAAATTCTTTAGTTTTTCAGCATTTTTGTGTATTTGAACCCTTTCCAACAATGACTGTATGATTTTGAAATCCATCTTTTCACACTGAGGGACTCATATGCAACTCTTACAGAAGGTTCAAATGCTCACTGTTGCTTTAGAAGGAAAAATGATGCATTAATAGGTGGGGGGGTGAAAACTGTTGAACAGAATAAAAATGTGTATACTTTTCTTATTTTGCCTAAATATCACTTTTTTTTTCATTTAGCACTGCCCTTTAGAATCTACAGAAGATACTTAGATGTTTTCTAAAAGACAAAATAAGTTAAAGTATTATGTTTCCTTCTAAAGCATCAGTGAGCAGAGTTAAGAAAAAGACAGTGGCAGGTATTTGTGTGCATGTGTGTCACTTCTGGCAGGCGAGAGCCACTCTCATAGTTTAGATAGTCTTAGCTTCACATGCTGGGTTCACAGGTGACAGGTGTCTCTATCTGCCCCTTAGAAAGTAAAAGGATGATAGAGGAAAAGGCAAATCTGAACTTTACAGAGCTTTACTCTCAACCCCAACAAACCCCCTCCTGTGTCCTCCATATACACCCTTCCTTCCCTTGTAACTATGATCTGCCTCATGTTGAGAGTCACTGGCTGATAAGCCTTCCATTTTGCCTTTCAACTTCTGAACCACTTATTTTACCACAGTTTCTGAAAAAGGTTTTTTACTCACTGTCCTTAACTTCAACTTCCATGTGCCCTCTTGTTTGCTGCATCTCTTCCTCTTGCATTCTTGCTTCATTGTTTATGCATACACAATCCTGATTAAAGAAAACGAGAAAACACTCAACAAATACACAAATGTGGTTGAATCCATGCAGCAAGAGTTAGTGCTGTGATTATAAACTCAAGAGCTTTCATGCGCTTGACCTGATAGCTGGCATAACTCAAGTAGGCCATTTTACTTTCTTTCTCCAGTTGACACTTCCATTATGAAAACTCATTATGACTGGTTTGTATAATGGGACTAAGTGTAGCATTTGGCAGATTTCAAGTGCTCATTCTGATTGCTTTAATGTGATGAGGGCCATCTGAACATGCATAGTGGTTAGAGGTGAAAATACAGATGTTAAAACCTGATGTACTTTTCTCTTACTAACGCTTATCTTACACCTCAAGGGTTTTAGATTTTTTGATCTTACTCATGTTCAGGATATGCAATCATATCAGAGAACAAAATGTTCTCTTGTTTTTTCTCAGTAAGGGACAGTATTTCACTACTGGGCTTTACATGGATATAGAGAGAAAAACCAACAGAGACAAGACTGAGGTGAATTACAGAAAACGCACACCCAAAACAAGTCTCTTTTCTAAACAGACATTGCAACAGGGGTAAAAGCACAAAATAACAAGCAAAAGACATCGTGCAGCAGACAGTGCCTTTATCTACAATTTATAGCCTGTCATTTCACCAGTAGATGGCACTGTTGGTCCATGTGGAGCTTTGTGAGTTTATAAAGTCTTCTGAACCTTTTTCAGGGCTCCAGATGCTGTGTGTACAATTGGGCATTTATACCAGTAGTTCTAAGGCAGAAACACAATACACAGACACTCACAGAACAAAACGCCAGAGATTCTTTAGATTAATAGCTTTGTAAATCTCAAATACAGAATGAACTTTTTTACCTCAAGCCATTTATTATGAAGAGAAATAAGAGATAAAGAATGACTCAAAACCCCAATAATAGTTGGTCATGTACAATAAGTTGTGGAGCTATCACTTGGTCTAAACCCTTAAGTTCTTTCCACCTTAAAAAAGTAAAGTGGGACTGAAAACAAACCAAAAGCCACATCCGCCAACCTCTCTGCCATCCCAGATTTATTGGAAAAACATGCTTGTATAGACGTTTGTGTAAAATTATACTGTGTTGCTTCTTGCAAGATCCTTGACACTTTCAGAGTGAAAATTTCCAGTGAGTGGCAATAAAAGCTTATTTCAGTTTTATTTGAAAAAGCCGAATATGAATCTGATAACGTATATTACATTGGTTGTTGTACATATTGTAGCAATTTGGAAATGAAAATGTCCTGTGATTGGTGCTTAAAGCTTAAAAAATAACACACTGCAGCAGCTTCGGTACACTAAACTCTACCCTAAATCTAACTTGTACTGTTAACAACATGGGATAAAAACACAACTGCTGAGGTAAAAATGACATTTTAGTACGTTTCTACAAGTCTTCAAGCTTTTTTATCACAGCTTACGCTTCAAATGACTCATAACTGAGCACTGCAGTGCTGTACCAGGTGTGCTGCTGAGCAAGTTTACTATGTCAGAAAAGCCATAAATAGGACACCTGTTAAACAAACATCAAAATGTATTAGGTTACAAATCATGCACTATGATAGACGTGTGAAGTATTAACATAGAATTGTGTCTGATATCTTATTATCTTTATTTATTGATAATCTGCCTTTAGTGACTACCTGAATTTCAGGTATACTGTAGGTATGTTTTTTTTTTTTTTTTTGCAAAAGGAAAAAGCATGTTTTTCCAATGAGCCTATGTTATTCTATGCATAGCTTGAAGCAATATACCACACATGATGCAAAATTTTGGCAAAATGCATGCACTTCTGTTGGTCAAATGAATGTGCAGTGGTGACACTGGATGTAAAATATAACCATCACCTGGATGTCTAGTGGAGACCAGGTTTGCATACTTGAAAGAAAGTGAAAAAAGATGAGATATGAGAAACATCTATTTAAAATGACTTGTACAGCATATTGTGTTGCTTCCCCTTTGAACATTTCTTATGTACCAAGTTCTCTTTATACTATACAAGACCATTAGTTATCTGTTGATTTTACTTCAAGGTTTAAAGCTGCTGGAATTCACAGACATTAAACGCAGTGCACTTGCATACACGTAACAAAAGTGCAATTTAACTCTTCCTCAATGCTGCATCTGTTTATCCCATTATTATTGGTTTAAATAGAGTAAAAACTTGGAACTTGGAACAGGATTATAGCTTCAAAGAAAGCAAAATAGCTCCATATTTTCAATTTACAGAACATAGCTAATGAAAAAAATGCTTTTAAAAAGCAGCAGCAAAAGGATACAAAGTTTAGCTTTAACAGTGTTGTGTGAGTATTGACAGATTGTTCATCACTCATAGGTTAACACTGTGGCATCTGTCTTTTCTCTGGATGCAATGGGAATTTTTCAAAGGCTGAATCACAAGGCATGACACTGACCTTGTCTGATGACAGCTCACAGAAATCACGGCTTGGCTGCCCTCAACAGTTGTTGAACAACAGTTGCATTATATGACTACAGCATGTTATACATACTATATTTCTTACAGCTTTTAATTTTTTTTTTTTAATCTGTAATCCATTATCAAAATTATATAAAACTGCTACTGTAGAATTGCCACTCTGGAATTGCTAGTAAATCACAAATAATTACAAAGAAATGGCAAGTAACACATTGAACACATACGAAATGGAAAGACTGAAATAGTATTTTCTTATAAAGCATACTCCAATAATCTTTGTTTTATTTACAACTTCGAAAAATCATAATTACAAATGTTTGAGAGCACTACGCCACTCAAAATGGGAACAAATAAGCCAGCCAGAGTATGAGTTTGTACAGCCAAGTAAAGAAATAAAAACCCAGTAACTGGGTGTTGGTATTGTCAAGTCAACATAAATACTTCTGTAAATCTAATTGAATGCATGTGTAATGTAAGTTCCTTAAGCAGTCTGTAGATGTTATATGTTAAAGTCTATCAAAATGTGGAATAAACAGGCAGGCAGCTGACAACTGCTGAGGCAAAGAAACTGTAAACTAAACATGTAAAGGAAACTTAATTGGGTTACCATCAGTCTGCCTGACAGACTCAGGCCCACAACAGGAAATTATTTGGGATGAGAGCCATATAATCATTCCTGGGAACAAACATACACCTACACACAAAGATACACAGACACACAGACACACAGACACACACACACACACACACACACACACACACACACACACACACACACACACAATTTTAGTGTGTGATAAATATGAAAAGAGAATGCTTTGTTTAACGGTGTCTGAATGCATCCGCATACAATTCTATGTGGCGAACAATACAGCCATGGGGAAGGGAATCAATACAGTGTTTTGGGGGCAAAAAGGCTTCTGTTACGAGGCAGTCTAGTGGTTAAAGATCTGAGCTGGTAACCTAAAGGTCACATGAAGAGTTGCTGAGCTCCCCTTTCACCAATGAGCCCACTTAACCCCCAACCTGCTCCGAAGGGACTGTCCTTGCAATTAAAAATGCTTTGTATAAAAAGCATCTGCTAAATGTCAAATAGCCATACTGAGCACAAAATCCCCAGTGCATAAAATCATCAGCTGGATGCTAGTTTATGTACATCAGATAAAACAGTCCTATCTGATCTGTAAACACACCACACCAGGTGCCTAATAATGGCCTCTAGCCATGACAATGATCACTGGCATGAGCTCTCAGACTGTGTTGCTTTTATAAAACAATTAGCACATTATGTATAGACTTGAAGTCAAAAGTTTACACTTGCAGAATCTGCAAAATGTTAATTATTTTACCAAAATAAGTGGGATCATACAAAATGCATGTTATTTTTTTATTTAGTACTACCCTGAATAAGATATTTCATATAAAAGATGTTGGCATATAGTCCACAAGTGAAAATAATAGTTGAATGAGTCCCATGTTTGTCCTGAACAGTTACTGCCCACTTTTCTTCAGAAATATCCTTCAGGTCCCACAAATATTTTGGTTTTTCAGCATTTTTATGTATTTGAACCCTTTCCAACAATGGCTGTATGATTTTGCGATCCATCTTTTCACACTAAAGATAATTGAGAGACTCATATGCAACTGTTACAGAACGTTCAAACGGCCACTGATGCTTCAGAAGGAAATTCAATGCATTAGGGGCGGGGGGTGAAAACTTTTGGAATTTGAAGATCTGGGTAAATCTAACTTATTTTGTCTTCCGGGGAACATGTAAGTATCTTCTGTAGCTTCTCAAGGGCAGTACTAAATGAAAAAAAAAAAATATTTAGGCAAAATAAGAAAAATGTACAAGTATTTATTCTTTTCAAAAGTTTTCACCCCCTGGCTCTAAATGCATCATATTTCCTTCTGAAGCATCAGTGGATACGAGGTGAGCTACCAAGCAAGTTTACTATGTCAGAAAAGGCATAAATAATAGAGCTGGTTATATAAACATTAAAATGGTTACAAATTATGCACTATGGTAAAAGTGTTTTGATATCTCTCTCTATATTATATATGTTTAAGAGTAAGTCACTGATTCATTCACTGCTTTCATGGCACAGTCAACAATGCTGATTCATTCAGGAATGAAACAAGTCTTTATGATTGATATGTTGAATGATTCACTTAAGTCACAAAAACAATCAAGCCAATCCAGTCATTTTTAAAGAGCTTGAGTATTTAAAAAACAGCAAATGACAAAACTTTGAATAAACAAAACGTTATTGTCCATAGGTGTGGGTGCAAATGTAGACACTGTTATAAAAGAAAAACCAAACAAAACTGGAAAATCAAGAACTGCACAGCTAATACTTACAATCAATCAATCAATCAATCCAGTGCACTAATACCTGAAGTAGAATTCACCATTGTAAGTAAGTGAGATTTATTTTTCTTCTGACATTTACACTTTGATACTGTGCAAGTTGTTGGGCAGGAAGTCGGATATAAGAGTGTAATTGGTTTTAATCATGAGACGCACAAGCTAAAGACAAGGACAGGAGCCAGAATCAAGACTATTCTTCCTCACGCTGAAGAGGCACCAATCAGTCTGCTGCTTGGCGTCTCTCTAAAACACACACACATACGCACACAATTGCAGGGATACACAATCACGTACACGCACGAGCACACTCCTTTTTCGCTTCTCATTTGTATCATCAGCTTAATGACTGGATTGGGCAGTTTGCCTGAATCACTCTCGAGCTCGGGCCAGAGTGCCGGTGGCTTTATTAACTTGGTCTGTTTCCAGGCTTCCCATTACCAAGTCCGGCTGTAATTCCCATCCCATTCTGCCTTTCCGCTCTGCATCATTTCACCCGACATCACCCTATCCACTCGCATGGCCTATTCTCACACCCCTCCATTCCAAAAATTAAATTTACCCTGCGGAGAGACAGAAAAAGTGTGTATGTGTGTAAGAGAGAGACTGTGCAGTATATATATATATCTGTATGATGCAGTGAGACATGCCTGGAAAAGCTCTTTCTTTGTTCTCCAGCAGTTAGAGTCTCACTTTGTCTGCGTTTCTCGGTCGCTCTATATCGTGTACAGAGGAAATTCAATTAGTTTAAGAGTACAGTGTACACACGCTCGGCCCCAGACAGTTTGAAAGTTATACAGTAGTAATAGTTCTTTCTGTAAGTAGACCCAATAAAAGTTATATTTTACTAGTCCTTGGTGAAATGCCTTTGCTTCAGTTTTTTGCTCCTCAGGCTAAGAGTGAGGCAGCACACAGTAACAGAAATGTTTACAGTACATTACACATACACACTACTGACATATACACTACTGCTTGGGGTCAATAAGATTTTTTTTTTTTTTAAGTCTTGTATGCTCACCAAGGCTGCATTTATTTGATTAAAAATACATAAAAACAGTAATATTGTGAAATATTATTACATTATTACTATTTTAATGTGTTTTAAAATATAATTTATTCCTGTGATGCAAAGCTGAATTTTCATCAGCCATTACTCCTGTCTTCAGTGTCTATTGATCCTTCAGAAATCATTCTAATATGCTAATTTATTACTAATTTTTTATTACATTATCAATGTTGGAAACAGTTATGCTGCTTAATATTTTTTTGGAAACCTGTGATTCTTTTTTCAGGATTCTTTGATGAATAAAAAATTAAAACAGCATTTATTCAAAATAGAAATCTTTTCTAACGATATAAGTCTTTGCTACCACTTTTGATCAATTTAACACATCCTTGATGAATAAAAGTATTAATTTCTTTCAAAAAAAGAAAGAATAAACATTTACTGACCACAGACTTTTAAACAGTAGTTTTATTGTTACAAAATATTTCAATTTTGAATTTTTTGTAAAACTTTTTATTTATTAAAGAATCCTAAAAAAAGTATAACAGGTTCCAACAAAATATTAAGCAGCACAGCTGTTTTTAACATTGATAATAAATCAGCATATTAGAATGATTTCTGAAGGATCATGTGACACCGAAGACTGGAATAATGATGCCGAAAATTCAGCTATGCATCACAGGAATAAATTACATTTTAAAATATATTCACGTAGAAAACAGTTATTCTACATTGCAATAATATTTCACGATATTACTGTTTTTTTCTGGATTTTTTTTATCAAATAAATGCAGCCCTGATGAGCATAAGAAACTCCTAAACTTCTTTAAAGAAACATGAAAAATAGTTTTGTGTGTGTGTGTGTGTGTGTGTGTGTAGAAGTCTAAAAGTGCAAAAGTCTGTACTGTAACTGTTGATCAATTTAATGCATCCTCGCTGAATAAAAGTATTAATGTATTTCTCCAATATCTCAGCAGTAAAATAATAAATTATCTTGAATGTCATATCTAAGTGGTTATAAATCGGAAACAGGAGTCTATTTTCGCAAAACTCCACTTACCCTTTAACTATATGTTAACTTTTCCAAAGCAAGAAATGTCTTTAACCCACAAAGTAGATGAAGGTCTTTGGATATCTTTTTATTTTAAAGCAATTACATGTTTGGTCTGTAGTAAACAAAAATCTATTAGCTTGCATGTTCTTCCATTACCCACTCAAATTACAGGGTACATATCCAATAAACATAATTTGCTGTCCACAGAAACAATCTCTCCAGTTCACAAATCAGTTAAGAAACCTTCTTCCAGAATGTTTAAAGTTCTCTACACTCGCACAAAGTTGAAGATGTTTTAAACTGTGATGACTTTTTCCTCACTTTATGCTAGACCTCATTATAATATTAAAGTACCATATAGCAGCACATCTGATAACATCATTGCAATTTTTGCAAGGCTTCATTCCTCCCACTTCATTTAATATTTCATGCCTAGCGACTTTGATACAATATCAGGTGTCTTAAGCTCCAAGTCTGTCAGTTAGTTGGACAAACATCTAATTATGGCCTGCTAATTTGCATCGCCAATTTAATGAATTCCCAACGTCTAAGCATTTCTATGTGATTCATGGAATTGTCATTCTAATTATAGCGCTCTTCTCTGCCTCGCCAGTTAAAACATAACAGTATCTAATCCCACTCATGTTTAGTGTTTGCACATCCATCTACATTGACAGTAATAGGTTTAGAAGTGAGTGCTCAGTACATGATGTAAATTCAAAGGCTTTCACTGCGCAAGTATTCGTCATAGATTTTCTCGTCTTTGCCTTGAAGCATTTCATTCCCCAGACGATACTAATCAATGATGTCATTGTTGACCTTTAAAATGCCAGAGAGTCCGTGGCTGAGGATCTCTGTCTCTCCATCCTCTTCTGCCTCTCTCGGCCCACACGCAAAAAAAAAAAAACCCTTACAACTCTGCACCGCACAAAATACTTCTGAAGTTCTTTATGACATGCCAGTTTGAGTATGAGAGCGGACCCCATCACCATTTTGGATGCGATCATAGGCAATACATAGATTGACAGAGATGTAATTGCTTTGTTTATTAGAATGTCAAAGACGATGTCAACATATTGTGCGATTTAGCGGATAACGCGGATATCAAAATCCCTGTATTGCCTGAAAGCAAACATTAATCACTGAATGATAAGAAGTTAATGGGATTCACAGGTGACAGTGTGGACAACTCCTAGCAGCCATGCTGAAATGAGACCAATATCAGCTTATAACAGACACACACTCACACACATACACACATATAACACACTCAATAAATCTTATTATGCTGCAGATAAACTTTAACGACAGGGAGCAAAACTTGTATTAAGGACCACCTTTAGAAAGTGCGATGGAGGGAAACGTACAAAAACAGCCAACAAATAAACAAAACATGACCTTTTGACATTCACAATGCACAACACAAAACTAAGTTTTGGTGGTGGAAGCCCTTTATCCTGTTAAGTCTTTTACATACTGATCAAACTGTCTATAGGTGTAAGGGTTGATATACTGTACTATGTTAAAACATGGTTGGATATTGAAGTGTTGGAAAACATTTATACATACAATGTCAACACTGTCTAGATTTTCTAAGACCTTAAGCAGAATATTATTCATTCTTAATCTCTACAACGTGTTCCCCAAAGCATCTTAAAGAGATAGTTCACCCAAAAATGTAAATTCTGTCATTAATTACTCACCCTCGTGTCGTTCCAAACTCTCAAGACCTTTGTTCATCTCCTGAACACAAATTAAGATATTTTTGATGAAATCCAAGAGCTTTCTGACTCTGGATAGACACCAATGCAACTACCATGTTCAAGGCCAAGAAAGAAGAAAGCTAGTAAGCACATTGTTAAAATAGTCCATGTTACATCAGTGGTTGAACTGTAATGTTATGAAGCTACGAGAATACTTTTTGTGAGCAAAGAAAACAAAAATAACGACTTTATTCAACAACTTTTGCTCTTCCGTGTCAGTCTTTGCTGACGTTGCTGTTTATGCAGGGTCAGAAAGCTTTTGGACCTCATTAAAAATATCTTAATTTGTGTTCTGAAGATGAACGAAGGTCTTACGGGTTTGACGACATCAGGGTGAGTCCATTATTTACAATTTAAACTAACCTTTCTACTGTCTAAAGAAATGTGCTGTTTAAAATACCATACACAAACTGTGTGCTGTACTGCTTTTGAAACTGCATTATGAAGCTATGAAACCTTTACAAACATTGTTTTAAATCAGACTCAGTTGTAATGAATTTAATGAATGGAACAGGCTATATAATATAAAAGAGAAGGATAGTTAATTGTTTCTAATTGGCCTTGTTTGCCAAGTCCTGCCTAGGAACACACAAAACAAGCACTACACATTAATACAAGAGCACAAATTATTCAGACCTTTCATGTTTAATAGTATTTAATTATTTGTAGATTACTCATAATGGATTACACTTTCATAAAATCATTCGCAATTGGTTTGCCAAAGGTGTAATTATAAATGTATACATATAAATGTAAATATTATATAAATATATATAAATGTATTTTGGCATTTTGACCAGCAGGTGTCACCAACAAGTGGTCTTTCAAACATTTTAAAACGATGAAGAATTTTTTTACTCCGCTGTCAAAAAAAACAACGGTCAGAGTCTTTAATGAAACATTTTATTTACACGGACCCAAAGGACAAGAAAAATATCCATATTTAAAACATAAGAATCACTTTAATCTAGCTTGCGCCAACTGGACGTACACGAAAGCAGCTCCTGGCTGATGATGTCCAGTGTTGGGGGTAATGCATTACAAGTAACGCAAGTTACGTAATAATATTACTTTTTTCAAGCAACTAGTAAAGTAATGCATTACTTTTGAATTTCTAAGAAAACATCTGAGTTACTTTTTCAAATAAGTAACACCAGTTACTTCTTTTCCCATGTATTGATTGACAAGTCTCCTGTCGGGAAATTGGGAGTAAACATGATGTTACTGTATTCTAGCCTGACTGTGAACATGCATTAATTCATCTCACTCACAACAGATTAAGTATTCCTCAAAATGAATAAAAACAGTGAAATGCAAATTCAAAATATGACGCAACCCTGCAATAATTAAATATGTTAAATAAAACAAATATCCTTTACGTACACTGTAAAAAACAATTTGTTGAGTCAACTTAAAATAATTTGTAACCTGGCTGCCTTAAAATTTTAAGTTCAGTCAACTAAAATAAGTTTAGTCAACTTGAAATGTTAAATTATACTAAGTGACAACTTGGATATTTGATTTGAATCAACTTCACATTTTAAGGCAGCTGGGTTACTTACCCATCTGTTAAGTTGTAGCAAATACAAATATCTAAGTTGTTACTTAGTACAACTTAACATTTCAAGTTGACTAAACTTATTTTAGTTGACTGAACTTAAAATTTTAAGGCAGCAGGGTAACAAATTATTTTAAGCGGACACAACAAATTGTGTTTTTTATTTTTTACAGTGTATTTAATCCCATTTTATTAACCAGTGTCTTTGTTGGTAACCTTCAATGATGCAATTCAACCATACTAATAAGCAAAAATTACTTAAGATAAACTAACATTTGTGCTTCATTTTTGTTTTATAGCTGAAGAGTGATCTCCTGCATAAATGTACTTTTCTTTCAGCCTGAGGTGAATTCATTTCACTTTTGGTGTAAAAGGGCTTTTACATTAGAATTGTTTTATATTAAAAACAAAGGAGCAAGCTCTTCCCAGATGTAAAGTAATGCAAAAGTAACGTGGCGGATTACTTTCCATAAAAAGTAACTAAGTAACGCAATTAGTTACTTTTTCAGGGAGTAACGCATAACTGTAATGCATTACTTTTAAAAGTAACTTTCCCCAACAATGTCGGCGTTGCGCATGCGCCTGTGAGTCTCGTGAAAATGAATGTTTGTTTACAGGAGCAAAGAAAACAAAGTTTCCTGATTTTAGCAAACAAAAACCTGTCCCCTCTTGGTTTATATCAAAATCCTCTGACATGTTTCTTTACAAATTCTTGTTTTGTACTTCTAATTCGTGACCTTGTTTTGTTTTGGTTTCTTAAAGTTTCAAAGTATTAAAGTGATTCTTACATTTTAAATATGGATATTTTTCTCACAAAAACGCATCGATACGCTGCAGAAGGCCTTTATTCACACCCTGGAGCCGTCTGAGGCACTTTTTTATATGGGTGGATGCACTTTATTGGACTTGTTTTGAACTGTTACTGCTGCCATGAGAGCTTGGAAGTGCCAGTATAATTTTTAATATAACTCCGATTGGATTCGTCTGAAAGAAGAAAATCATATATACACCTAGGATGCCTGGAGGGTAAGCAAATAATGGGCTAATTTTCATTTTTGGGTGAACTAACCCTTTAACGTAGAACACGCATTCACAGTGCTTTGTTTACGCACAGATGAAAGCGTGCAAATTTGTCGTGGTACTCTCCAATATGGTGCTATGGTAATGCAGAGGAGAAGAATTGTTATTTTTTTATTTAATTTTGCGTACAAACAATATTCTCGTAGCTTTCTCGTAGCGTTAACATTATGGTTGAACCACTGATGTCACATGGAATATTTTGTCGACGTTCTTGTTACCTTTCTGAACCTTGAACGTGGAAGGACCCTTGCTGTCTATGCAGGGTCAGAGAGCTCTCGGATTTCATCAAAAGTATCTTAATTTGTGTTCTGAAGATGAACAAAGATCTTATGGGTTTGGAAAGACATGAGGGTGAGTAATTAATGACAGAATTTTCAGTTTTGGGTGAACTATCCCTTTAATACTGTTTTGTTGCCCAAAGGTGAGGTCACATTTACCTCTGTTCGTAGAATTTTTGTAAGAAAAAAAAAAAAGAGACATTTCAGTAGGAAATAATGCAATGAGACACAGTATGTGTCAAAAGATTTCCCCCACACAGATTTTGCTTCATGTTCAAGTTCAAGGTCATACGATTTTGCTGCTTTGACCAACAGAAAGCTGCTTGGTTTGAAAATGCTTCATACATCGCTAAGTGCTACACTATTGACAAAAACAGACAAACTACCTTTTCAAATTTCTCTACTGTGACCACACAAAAGGACAGTCCACCCAAAAATGAAAATTCTATCATCATTTACTCAACCTCATGTCTATCTTTTTATTAGGGAAGACAAATGAAGATAATTTGAAGAATGCTGGGAACAGTTTTATTTCCCATTGCTTTCTATTGTGTGCACAAAAAGACTTTTTCATTCCCACTGACTTTTAAAAAATACTTTTCAATTACAGTTTGGTTATCAACAATCTTCAAAATATCTTCTATTGCGTTCAGCAGAAACGCATGCATGTTTGGAACGACATGAGGGTGAGTAAATAATGACAAGTTATATTTGTGTATGCACTGTCCCTTTAACAAGCACCGCTATTTCTTTCTGAAAATGCTATTGTGATTCTACTGGAGCACCATAAACACTACATCAATATAGAAATCATTTTAAAACTTGTTATATATCAAACGTCATGGTATCATTCCCATTTGATACATCACTGATTATCCAAGCTTCCGCTACAGTGCTTTTTATTTTTAAGGGTCTGAACAAAAGCATCTACTGTGCGGTTGTGTGAATATGGAGAGATCAGAACTAAGACAGTCTGTTTCTTTGATGCTGGCTTAAGCCTTTCACATGGACTGATGATCAGCCCACTCAAGCCATAAGCCATCACACTATCATTTCTCAGGAAGTGAAGGGGAGGAGACTAACCTTCAGAAACTGCTTTCCTTTTCTCTTTTCTATTCCCTAAGCCTCTCTCTTTCCCTAAGCCTCTCTCTCGCACTCACGTTAGTGGCATGATTGACAGCCTCTAGGATGGGTTTTTAATGATGTCTCATAGCACATTAGGCTGATGGCTGTTAGATTGGGACAATGTGACCTCTTCTCCTCTGCTCAGCACCTGAACTCTCTATGCATAACACACATATGTTTTTGCATGTGTGTGCACTCTCATGCACACACACTTACACAAACCACAAACTAACTTAGCGAAGCGTATCGCGCACACCATTTCACCTCAAATGACCTAAATCTACATTTGATTGAAATGATTTACTCTCTATCCCAGTTATCTTAATGACAATCCATTTTCTGGGAATATGCCAAGATAAAGTTTTTTTTTTTTTTTTGATGAATAAGTCTCTCTAATCAAATTATAAATCAGATTCTTTCCCCTTCATCAGGCTTGTTCCCCAATGGTAGTTCAGTGTTGCTCTGTCAAGTGTTTGTCATTCATTGCTTCTGACTTACAAAAAGGTCACATTGACTCATTTGTACCATTAGCAATCAAACACTGATTTCTGTATAGGCCAAAGTTAGTTGTACTCCTTGGAGCTCCAAAATGAGATAAACAAACCCAATTCTCCTAATATGAAACCTAATGAAGTATTCAGCTGGTTTTAGATTAGGGCAGAACTTTACCTCATTCACCCTAGGAGGTCTATGATTGTTTCATACGGAAGAAGTAATGCCTTGGGTTAAAGTTCCGGAACTCTTTGATGTTTTCACACCAATTTTGCACTCTGGAGTGAAAACGTAGTACAAAAATAAAACAATACCGAAATACAAAACAATATTACGAAATACAACATTAAAGTGTATAAATCACTTGTTTTTCTAAAGAAACATTGTCCAAAGTGACACCAGCACCTGTTGCAGCCAAAGTCTGCGTCTCTCTCGCCTCCCCTGAGCCCATTGAGTTTTAACATACTCTCTAAAGTGTGCGGTGAGTTTGGTGGGGGGAAATTGAGATTGAATGGGGGAAAGTCACGTGAGAGAAGGCAATGGCTCCTTCGCGATATGATTGGATATGACTGGTTATGTTCAACTATGATTGGTTCATGCAAATGTTGTTTTTGTGCGCATTCTGCATTGACAAATCAATCTGAATAAACAATATAATGGCGTTAATGGGAAGAATAATTTAAAAGAAAAGTAAGTAAACTGCTCACACAATTAGATATAACCACTTTATAATATTAAATGGCATGAAAACATGATCTGTGGGAGTTTTTCAGTGAGTAATCAGCTTGGTGAAATTTTAAATAATTTTTTGTGTCTGTGACCTATATTTACTGACCTTTGATGACTGATTATCTGAAAAATTTGTTAAAAATAAACAAAAAGAAATGTTAACTATTAAAAAGAATAGCTGAACATAGCTGAACTTGATGAGATTCATACTTGGCTTTAATAAACAGAACATTTATTACATTGTTCATGTAAAAATATAAAAAAGAATTTTCTTGTCTTTTTCTGATAGAGTAAATAATGTTTATTTAACAAAGAAACAGTGACTAGGACATAAATTTATATTTGATTTAAAAAAAAAAGAAAAAACTGATTTAAGAAGTATTCGGTTCCAATTCCAATTGTTGAGTTAAGCTCCAAATTCCAATGTTAAGTTAAACTAGGGGTGGGCGATATGGCAAAAATATCATATCGCAATTTTTTTCAGAAATATCACGATTCACGATTTTATTACGATTCTTTGTCATGTTTTTTTTTTTTTTTTTTTTTGCTATTTTGCAAATTGTCTGAGCAGTACAGTCAAACTATTTTCCCTATTTTAAAAACAAAGACTTTCAAGGTTAAAAAGTATTAAATAAAAAAGAATAAATAAAAACAAGGAATATAAACAGTGCTTTATTTTTTAGTCATAGTAGGTGTATTTAGCAGTAGCATTCAAGAAATTGAATTAACAAATATAAAAAATGAAACTCTATATACTTATACACTATATACATCAATTGTACATTGATTCTTATTAAAGCAACTGCATTAAATTTCCTCAGTCAAGAGCAGTGAGTGATTTTACTCTTTGTGTTTTGTTTTAATAACAATTAAAAGTTAGTTCACCCAAAAATAAAAGTTCTGTCATCTGTCTGTCAATTCTGGCATAGTGTTTTATTTTAATACCATCATTTAATCACTCTCAGGTTGTTTTTAGCCTGAATGAGTTTCTTTTTTTCTGTTAAAATTTGTCTATTCGATCATTTCTATTATTAAATTCAATGGGGACCAGCTATTGTTTGGTCATCCACATTCTTCAAAATATCTTATTTTGTGTTTAGCACAGGAAAGAAAGTAATACAGGTTTGGGACAACATGTAAGTGAGTAAATAATGACAGAATTATAATTTTTGGGTGAACTATCCTTTTGATGACAAGCAGCAGCATGTTTAGAGCTGCACATCTAATGTACAGTCAGGCATCCGTTTTTCTCTCAATAGTTTACTTTCACTTTAAACATAAGCTACTCTAAACTGTTTTTTTACATGTAAACCTTGTGTGTTTTGACAATATTAGTGTAATTAGACGCGATACATAACTTAGTTTAGTAATTATGCGCTATTTGACGGGATTTTAATATGCGCGCGTTTCAGGTGTACGCGTAGTGGAAACGCGCATAGTGGAAACGCGCATATTGGAACAACACGCAAATGAAATGTTTAACTGGCAAGGCTTTAAAGCAAATAATGTACTTTTGTGATTGTGAATGTGCAGTGTCCCCGTGAGTATAACTCTACTGCGTAAACACTTATGTGAACGTATGCCACGTTGTACAGTATAATGAGACGGAGGCGCCAGAACTGCAGCTAATAGAATAGCAAGAGACTACGATATTACTCAAAAAGCAGATCGTGGAGACATTTTTTATCGTCCACGATCAAAAATCGTCATATCGCACACCCCTAAGTTAAAGCCCTTATTACAACTTTATTGCCAGGACCATATAAGACCAAACTCAAAAAAAAACATAAATGTAAAATGTAATAATAAATGTAATAAATGTGGTAAATGTCTTATAAATTACACTTTTTTTCTTTTCTTTTTTTTTGGACTTGTCAAAGTTCTTTTGCCAACAAATGCTGTTGATTGATCTTAATGTGTATTACACCTGGAATTCTTCAGCACAAAGCGCTTCACACTTAATTGGTTTTTCACACTAATGTTGACAGATTACTTCAGCGACCAAGTGTCTATAAGGAAAGACCCAATAAGAACATGATGGACATGTCCTCCCATTTAGGGATTCATGAATAATTTGATGTATAACAGTGATTGTACTTCATAATTGCGGCAATAATGTGTGTTGTGTTTTTAGGTTGATTTGACAGTATTCAGAAGCCTGGCAGGTACTCTGCAGCTGTGGAGCAATTCCCAATCACAACACACTCCATTACTCACTCTGCCATAATTATGGTAACCATGATTTTCATCTCAAAACCAAATTAATCTCTTATTTCACGCTGGTGAGCCCTTAATCAATTCAGAGACACTCCTTTGTTGTGATGTGCATATGAGTACTCAATCACTTAGAATATGTTTGGCGCATACATTTGAGTATTGATGTGCATGTGTTGTGTACACGTGTACATGTGCTTGTGCCTTGCAATAATGTGATTTCTGTACAAATTAAGCAATCAGTGTTTTGTTCCAGGATATTTTCATTCGTATTTGTAGGTATTTATATGTAAAGTGTACTGTTTGAAACCAAAACCAATGTCATTGATTATTCATGTTTACTACCAGTCAAAAGTTTTTGAACAGTAAAATTTGAACATGATTTTTTATGTTTTTTTTTTTTTTTTTTTAAAGAAGTCTCTTCTGCTCACCAATCCTACATTTATTTTACCCAAAGTACAGTGAAAACATAACATTTTGAAATATTTTTACTATTTAAAATAACTGTTTTCAATTTGAAAAACTTGAAAAATTACTTAAAAATGTAATTTATTCCTGTGATCAGGAACGAGGAGGATGGGGAGAAATTCTACTCAGCTTTTTCAACATAATAATAATAATAAATGTTTTCGGAGCAGCAAATCAGAATATTAGAATGATTTCTGAAAGATCCTTTGACTGGAGTAATGATTCTAAAAATTCAGCTTTGAAATCACAGGAATAAATTACATGTTTAAATATATTCAAATAGAAAACAGTTATTTTAAAAAGTAAAAATATTTCAAAATTTTTTTACTGTTTTTGCTGTAGTTTGGATAAAAAAAAATGCCGGGTTTGTGAGCAGAAGAGACTTCTTCACAAAACATTAAAAACAAAAACTGATTTTGACTGATATTGTACAACTTTAAAGATGTACAAAGGGATGTGCCTGGGTAGCATCAGTGGGCAAATCATATCAATATCTTTATTATTATTATTATTATTATTATTAGGAAGAGGAGGAAAATATGTTAAAAAATTCATACCCTAAAACACTCAACACTCCCAGTTGATAGGACATTTTGATTATAGTTTTACTTTTTGTTTTTGTCGCTGTGGTTGGTTTCGATTTATGTTCATCTCTACGTGTATTATGTATAGTCTTTGTACACATGCCACCTGTTCAAAAACATAAAAGCTGTTTCACAAGAAGTCTTTAGAGAATTGGTAACAACATATGTGTTCATTCCATGAGGGATAGCAAGACCTTTTTCAGCGGCAAATGTTTTTTTTAAATTTTTTTTACATTTAGATAGGGGAAAAAGTTGTATGGCTTAAAGGGATTATTCCCCCAAATATGATATGACTTGTATGATCGTTCTGAACACGTAAGACCTTTGTTCATCTTCAGAACACAAATTAAGCTTTCTGATCCTATACTTCAACCAATTTAGCCCATCAAAAACAACAAAAAACCTTCTATTTCACGGAAAAAAGTGTGCACTTTTCTGTTGTTTTGTTTGCTACATTTACGTTGGACAATCTGTGCACACAGTGCAATCTCATTGTTTTGTAGCATGTTTGTGTGTCATTCAACCTCTTATTTATGAATGAACATCTTTGTAATTCAATCTATTTTTATTTTTTATCCGGCATTTATTTGATGTATGAATGGTTTTGATCCAGCCACTGTCTGGTTATGTTCTTACATTTTTCTCAGGGGGCCACAATAATGACTACCCTGGTGTACAATCAAAGTAAAATGATTATGCTTTATATTCTAAAAAAGCCTTGCAAAGTAATGTTAAAAGATAAAACGCCTCATCGTCAGCCCCTTCATGTCTCTAGGTAGTCAGCGAGTGCGGTTTTTCACGGCTGCCGCCCCTTAAACGTTTTCTTGCTGATGACTGTCAGAAAGAAAAACAAAAACAACACCTAATTAGACCATAAATGTGCTCATGGGATGAGATATCCCTCAAATGACCTTGGGAGACTGCTTACGGATTGTTAACATCAAGGAACGCTTACTCCCAAGCCAAACTTTAGCCACGCCGTCAGCACTGAGTCGATTTCTGCCAGTAACAGATTTACATATTCTCGCACAGAGGTCAAATGTATGTATAAGACCTCTGTGTAAGAAGATCTGAAACTGCAACCCATGTAATAAGGGCTCAAGTGCACTATTCACCAAAGCAAGCTACCAGCTAATTAGCCAATGTGCTAGCAGAGACTCAAGAGAGATGTTTATCCAGCAAACAGCCCGCTTGCTATAATCGACGATGTATCTTTATCTTCTATCGCACAAAAGTGCCGCTGTTTGTTTCCTCAAATGCATGGTATGGAAATATTCAAATGTCACCTGCCAGGCTCGGCAGGAGTGCACTTGTAAAGACAGCCACCAAGCGTGATGAGCGGTAATCACTGAGAGACAGTGAGGAGAATCAATATTCCAAAAACAGACAGCGATTTTTCTGCATTAGCAGCTGACAGGGTTGATCCGCATTAACCTTGCTCACATAACTACATTGTTCAACTGTGAAACTGACTGTCAAAAAGCACAGCAGAATAGAAATTCATCTCCAAGTCAGAGTAGAACAACACGGCAATCTTGCCAGCTAGCACAACAACATTGTAAAAATGTTATTTTTTTATTTTTGTCATCAAAAACATATAATTTTTGTTCTTAAAAGGAGAAGTGTTGATTTTGGGGTAAAAAAAAAATCACTTTCCAAAAATTGCAGTAATATTATTACATTGGCATGTTTTCTTTTGAAACATCTTATAAACCTCATTTCCACATTTATACTGACACAACATCTGTCAGCTCCAAAATGCCTCTAACACATCTTCAAAAAACAAAGTACTTTCCAATAACCCAAGGTTTAAATGAGAGTATAAGACAGAGATCAGATTTGAAACTCCACTGCTGTCTTTTTATATTTATTCATAACTAATTCTGAATTCATAATTTCACAAGCTATATGTGACCCTGGACCACAAAACTAGTCATAAGCAGCATTTGTATATTTGTAGCAATAGCCAACAATACATTGTATCAGTTGAAAATTATCGATTTTTCTTTTATGCCAAAAAATCATTAGGATATTAAGTAAAGATCATGTTCCATTTTGTAAATTTCCTACTGTAAATATATCAAAACGTAATATTTGATTAGTAATATGCATTGCTAAGAACTTCATTTGGACGACTTTAAAGGAAATTTTCTCAATATTTAGATTTTTTTTTGCACCCTCAGATTCCAGATTTTCAATAAGTTGTATCTTGGCCAAACCTGCACATCAGTGGAAAGGCACCTTTGATATTATTTTCCTCTAAACCATTGGATGGCAGAAAAATGTGGTGTAGCACTTTCCAAAACATCTGCTTTTCAAGATGCACGTGCAAATTTGTCTGATCTTTGATGCGATTACAGGCAGCAGCGCAACGTTGATTCTGTGCTTGCTTGATCTAATATTCGGTGTTTTTAAAAATGTAGATTTAATGAGAATCACAAACATTTCTGAATATATCTTGAGACACACGTCTTCTTAATGATTTTCAGTTTTGTTTAAGATAATTAAAGCAGCAGTTTTTAAAAGAATATGTAAAAGTATGGTATTTGGGGTAAAAAGTGTCCCTGCTGTTGGAGCTAAAAGGCACAATAATTAACATGATAATTAAAAGAAGGCTCACTTTTCTATTTGTTGACATGACATTGTTAGATTCAGATGGTAAATATCATATATTATGTTGCGTGTCCATCTTAGAGATAATCACTATGTTTGGAACAAAACCATCATATTTTAATATATGATATTAATCATATCATATATTAACATATCATTTGTTGTTACTACTGTAAATCTACATTCAATTACTATGGGATCTCCTTCAATGCTTTTAGAATCTTTACATTTTAAAATTATTTTGTTTCTTTTAAAATGTTTTATATTAACCTATTTTAATGACAGTATATTTATTGAACAAAAGTTAAGTCTTTTATTTCATACTCATCATACAAACTTTGCTTTACTTTACTTTACTTTTTGTGCACAAGGAAAAAACAAAAGTAACGACTTTATTCCATGTCAATCTTCAACGCGTGTTCACAACAGAAACATTTCCATCTAAACAGAAAATTTGAAAGAAAAGTACCCAGAAACCCACCAGAGAAAGGTTGTTTATGATTTTGCGGCCACATTGAGGTATGGATGTTGCTTTTCGCATTAGAGCATGAAAGGAAATGGCTTTGAGTTTATCTGAGCTCTTTTTCGTTCAGAGGAATGGGAAAGGCCTGCCATTTTCATCTCCATAAGAATTACTAACCCTAAAAATGAGGCAGCGCTCCTCCTGACACAACACTCCATCTTCATTCGGACCACCCTTGCAAAACAATTCAGCAGAGCTGGAGAAGAATACTTGTGCCTGAAGGACACGACAGCTCGTTCCATTAAAAGGCACCGTACAGCGTTTGAAAAACTAGTTTAATTCAAAGTTTAATTCCAATGCACCTTCACACTTCCTGCCATTAGATATTAAGCTGTTTAATTTACGGATTATTCTTTCAGAGCATTTGTTTGTGAGACACAATCTGTCTTTCTTGGCTTCGGAGGCTGACTGAATACTCAGGAGGTTTCTACAACCTCAGGAAATTCCATTTGGGAATACTAAAACTCTTTGTTCTGCAAGATTAGTGGCACACAAATTAGACAATTCTCCAAAAAAAAAAAAAAAAAAAATAACACAGACAAATGTCCTTAAAGGAACAGTTCACCCCAGAAATAATATTCTATCATCATTTACTCAACCTCATGTCTATCTTTCTTTCATGGGGAAAAAAAAAAAGAATATTTTAAGATGTGAAGTGCTGCATTTTCTAAGCAAATATAATAAATGAAGACACAAAAAGACATAAAAGTGGTTGAATCTTGCATTATAGTCCAGTCCAAGTCCTCTTATGCTCATCAAGGCTGTATTTACAAAAAAAAAAAAACTGTAATATTGTGAAATATTATTGCAATTTCTAATGTTGGTTTCCTATTTTAATATTTCTGTGACACAGCGCTGAATTTTCATCAGCCTTTACACCAATCTTCAGTGTCACATGGTCCTTCAGAAATCATTCTAATATCCTGATTTATTATCAGTGTTCTATTTTGGAACCTGTGATACTTTGAATACGATGAATAGAAAGTTAAAAAGGACAACATTTATTCAATATAGATATCTTTTCAAACAAGATAAGTCTTTACTATCACTTTTTATCCACTTACCACATCCTTACTGAATAAAACTATTAATTTCTTTAAAAAAAAAAAAAAAATTGAACAGTAGTGCATATTGTAACACGTTTTTTTTTACTTTGAATAAACACTGTTCTTTTTAACTTTTTGTTTATCAAAGAATCCTGAAAAAAGTATCACAGGTTCCAAAAAATATTAAGCAGCAACTGTTTCCAACATTGAAAATAAATCAGCATATTAAAATGATTTCTGAAGGATCATGTGACACTGAAGACTGGAGTAATGATGCTGAAAATTCAGCTTTAGCTCACAGGAATAAATTATTAAAAAAATAAAAATAAAAAAAATTAAATTAAAAAAAAAAGTTATTTTAAATTGCCATAATATTTCACAAAACTACATTTATTTTTCAGTATTTTTGATCAAATAAATGCAGCCTTGATGAGCATAAGAAACTTTACATTAAAAAAATCTAAAATCTTACTGATTTCTTTGAATGGCACTGCATATATAAACACTGAAACAACTCAAATAAAGCTGAAATATAAAACATCAATATTACACAATCAACTTAAAAAATTGAAATGTTGCTTTGGTAACTAACTGAAATAAGTTTAAACAAAAATACTAAAATTATTAACTAAAATAAAGCTGAAACTGTCACGTGTTGTTGGGAGGAGAAAGTCAAAGGAGCCAGAAGAGCAAAGAAACAGCGTTTTAATAAATCCAAAAGCGTTAACAAACCACAAAAACAACCACATTATACAACGGTGACAGGACAAAGAAACTGAGGAAATGTAGGGCTATAAATACTAACATCAGGGAGAAACAGAAACAGGTGTGGAGCTAATTGATAACTGACAAATGAGAAAAGGAACAGAACCAAATAAGGGCAAACAGGAAATGAACACAGGAAAAACAGAATCAAAACAGAACACAAAGTCCAGAATCCTGACAGAAACAAACTTAAACTGGAATAAAAAGAAACTAAAACTGTTAGAAAGCACAACGAAATTACTTAAAATTCCAAATATTAATAAAAAACTACAATAGTATATAAATATTGTTAAAATAACACTAGGAGAAACAGGCCACAATTTAAAACAAACCACTTTTGTCACCTGATCACCTGATTTTTTAAAAGATTCAGATAGATTTGATCTTAGATAGGAAATTTATACTTTTCTAATGTAATTTCAGCCAACTTAAATGTCAGTCTGTTCCTCAGACAAAAATATTGAAGAGCTTTAGAAGACTTTTATGGTCCTGTTGCATCTTTCATCATGGAAAAAAAACTCTGCAAAATCTCCTTCTCTCTGTTTCACACAAGAAATAAGCTCACACTGGTTTGAAATGACACAAGGGTGAGTAAATGATGACAGAATTTTCATTTTTCAGGTGAACTATTACTTTAAACCATTGTCTTTCGGAATGTTGCTTCCCATTCCCATTTGGTCTAAATGAGCCTCAGAAAATCTCACTCTATAGGTATCCGAAGTCATAAACTGTTGGCGTCTGTCTCCTGTGGGACTGATTCTCTTGACGGTCACACACATATACATATACACACTCGCGCATATACACACACTGTCACCGCAGTAATGGAGTTGTGGGCTCTTGGCAGCTGAGGCGGCGTATGGCACCGAGGCGATTACGGAAATGAAAAAGCTCCATCTCTGAGAGGGGCCCGAGGCGGGGGGGCAGGCCAGGGAAAAGCCCCCTGGGGGGTGATTTGATTTGGGAGATGATGTACAGCCGTAAACTGATAATATCACTCTATAAACTCTGCTTGCCTTTCCCAGCCTGCACAGCTATTTCCGGCATTGACTCACAGAGCACACACACACATACACGGTGGCAGTGAGATCTAATCATGATATAAGTCCATTCATATGTATATTTTTTGGAAGCGAGACTGAGTTTGGATTGTATCTTTCATCCTTTCTTTGCAGGGATTGAAAGAAAATCTGTATTCTAGGGACATAGACGCTTCTGATTTAAACCTACTGTTCATTCTGCTTTCTGCCTTTGCCTTAGCCATTATTTGTCCAGCTTTATGGCATCACATTTGTTGTGAGTCCGTATACGCACCTGTGAGTGTTTACGTGCAAACGTGTGTGCGTGTGCGCGCAGAGAAAATAAACCTTAAAGATCCAGACGGAGGTCAGATGGCCCAGTGAAACAGTTTGCAATTGTGGACACCACTCACATGGAAATGTGTTACACATTACTGGTTTCATTTTCGAGACTTCATGAAGACTTATACAACACATTACTGAGCTCTTTTATGAAGGCTGACTGTTATTACCCTCCCACAGTCACTCACAGTTGGACTAGTTTTGAAATAGAACACGGTGAGTGCCAGTAGTTTATGTGTGCCGTAAGCATGTGTAATAATGCTCTCCATGGGCTCTGAGTGCTGCCTTAGATCACACAAGAGCATGCACAATGTGATTTACTAATGCAATCTCACCGTTCCATGCATCCCATAATCAAGTAAAAGGGGTTTAAGTGTGAATGTGTGTGTGACCGTGTGCTTACACGTCTAGTGGAAGTCCTAAAGCACAGTCCATAAAAATGTCTCTGTCCTGTATTGCGCATATGTGGAGTTATGTTGCAAATAAAGTTTAAACAGATAAAGTCAGTTATTACATAACTATTAAAACTTAAAGGGTTAGTCCACTAAAAAAAAATACTCACCCTCATGTCGTTCCAAAGACCTTCGTTCATCTTCAGGACACAAATTAAGATATAGTTTTGATGAAATCCGAGCGCTTTCTGACCCTCCATAGAAAGCAATGTAATGTGACATCAATGGTTTAACCTGAGCACATGACGAAGACTGAGAGTGAAGAGAAAAAATTGTTGAATAAAGTCGTTAGTTTTGTTTTCTTTATAGCTTCATAAAATTATGGTTGAACTGCTGATGTCACATGGACTTAACAATGTCCTTACTACAGTGCCTTTCGAAAGTATTCATACCTCTTCATTTTTTTCATGTTTTGTTATGTTGCTGTTAAAATAACTTCTTTTCCACATCAATCTACACTCCATACACCATAATGGCAAAGCAAAAAACAAGTTTTTAACATCTTTACAAATTTATTCAAAATAAGACACTTAAATGATTCCACTGCATAAGTATTCATACCCTTATCTAGGACAGTTGAAATTTAGCTCAGGAGCACTCTTATTGCTTGTAGATGTTAATACACTTTGCGTGAAGTTAACCTGTGCCAAATTCAGTTGAATGGGTAAGATTTGGAAACGCAAACACAAAAGGTCTAACAGCTGAAAATGCATATTAGAGCAAAAACCAAGCCCTGATGTCAAAAAACTGCCTGCAGAGCTCAGAAACAGGACTGCATCAAGCCACACATCTGGGGAAGAGTTCAGAAAAAAATCTGCTGCATTGAAGGTTCACAGAAGCATGTAACCTCCATTATCCATAATGGAAGTAGTCTGAAACAACCAGGATTCTTCCTAGAGCTGACCTCCTGGCCAATCTTTGCAATTGATGGAGAAGGGCTTTGGTTAGACTGATGACCAAGAACCTGATGGTCACTCTAGTCAAGCTCAATGATCATAGGTGGAGATAGGAGAAACCTACAGAAGGACAAACATCAGTGCTACACTCCACCAATCTGGACTCAGACTCAGTCCTCTCCTCAGTGAAGACACTCTCAGAATTTCCAAAAAAGCACCTAAAGGACCCTCAGACTGAAAGAAACAAGATTCTCTGGTCTGATTAACCTCAATTCCAAGCATCACGTTTGAAGGAAACCAGCACTACTCATCACCTGCAAAGTACCATCCTCAAAGTAAAGTGTGCTGGTAGCAGCCTCATGAAGTGGGTCTGTTTTTCAGCGGCAGGGACTGAGAGACTTATCAGAGTATATAATAAAAACCCAGTCCAGAGCATTCAGGACCTCAGACTGGGCAGAAGGTTCACTTTCCAAGAGGACAATGACCCTAAGCACACAGCAAGAGTGGCTTATAGACAATGATTGGCTTAAACGCAATCAAATATTTCTGGAGAAACCTGAAAATGTCTGCCAGCCCCCATCCAAGCTGACAGAGCTTGAGAGGTGAAGAGGTGAGGAGAAGAATAGCAAATAATTGCTAAGGGTATGAATACTTATGCAATGTACTTATTTCAGCTTTTTTTTCTTTTTTTTAATAAATTTGTTGTGACAATTCTGTTTTTGCTTTGTCACTATGATGTATGGAGTGTAGATTGATGTGGGAAAAAAAGTTATTTAAAGCAGTTTAACATAAGGTAGCAACATAAAACATGAAAAAAAAATTTTAGGGGTATGAATACTTCACTAGGCACTGTACTTTTCTGGGCCTTGACCATGCTAGTTGCTGTCTATGCACTGTCAAAAAGCTCTCAAATTTCATCAGAAATATCATATTTTTTTTCTGAAGATGAATGAAGGTCTTACAGGTTTGGAATGACAAGAGGGTGAGTAATTCATGACAGAATTTTCAGTTTTCAGGGTGAACTATCCCTTTAATGTTTAATTTCAATTCTTGAGTGTATGGACGGCTGCTGTTGATTAAAAATGCAAAAAAATGTATGCAAAAATGTTTGCCAGAAAAAAAACCCTGCTAAATCTACTAAAAAAAAGATATAGAACACTGCAGAATATTGAATTAATATGTTGAGCATCACAGTTTCAAATGTACTTAATTGACAAAAAATAAATGTATGAATGAATCATCTTTCTTTTTTCTTTTGCTATTCCAGGACTATATATTTAATACGGAATTAGCCCGGAAATGAGTTTGGTTGTATTGCTCAATAACTGGTAAATTAACCATGAAAGAACCAACACAAAAAATATTTGTGATAAGATTGTGGTCCTGCATATACTTTAAAGCCAATGCAAACTGCTTAAAAGCCTTCTTAAGTGCTTATTATTTCTGTAAAACTAAACACCTAAAAATCTGTTCACACCAAACCTGTTCTCAGTGAATTTAGATACAGTACCTGAATGAAAGCACTTCTTCCTTGATATGAACCACACAAAGTTTCCTTCTCCTCACCTACTTAAGATGTTGTAGTGATGTAGTTAAGTATTGTTTGGAATACTGTTTGTTAAATGCAAAATAGGACAGAACTTCCAGTGAGAGTGTGGTGAGCTGGACATTGACCTGTTAGCACAGTGAGTGGAAGAATCTGATTTGTTTTACAAGGAAAAAGAACTGAGCGATTATCCTCTTCTCCATTCACTCCAACCATCGCCACATTCCTGATACTTTCTGCATTTCTTTCTTTAAGGTAACATGGACTTCCACAATTCATCACCTCCTTCAGCTCAGCTTCAAAGAATTACTTCTTTTTTTTGTGTGTGTCCAGAGCCAGAGGTATCTCATTGACCCTCTCTATCTTTTCAGTCTCTCTTCCTAAACCTCTTTTCTCAGGCATTGAATCAAAGGCATGCTATTATCCTATAAGGCTGAGTAGGAAAAGGGGAAGAAGGGCACCAGAGATCACTTAGAGAATGCCAGGACATCATGTTCACATCACCTCTTTTATCTCTCTCTTCTTCTCTTCCCCACGCTTTAATGGAGTCTTGCTGCATGGGCTGGCAGGGAAATAAGGATGGACGTGCTCGTATGTGAGCAGATGCAGCCCCTCTCCTCCTCCAGTACAAAACAGGATAAGGTCTTTTCACTAACCTGCCCTCCATGCGAGCTCCTAGCACACTCTTGTCCTCTCTCTGTCTCTCCCTTTAAAGTGGAGAGGAGGGATCATTACCTCTGAAATGAACTGAATGCTAGAAAGGAGAGCAGTGCAGGGCGGAAAGCAAAAAAAACGGGGACAGGTGCTCTAGTTCACTTTTTTTTCATCCTCTCAGTTATTACAGAATACCTCAAGGCAGGTCTATCAGAGAGAGAGAGAACGAAAAGAAATGGAGCTGAGGAGAGAATTTCAGCAATGGAGAAAATTACACTAAGTAAAAAAAATACTCATCAACACACTGCTGATTAAAACAACCACTTTATGAAGTTTTCTTCAATCACTGTAAATATGAAAAAGATAAAGTAAATGCAGTAGAGCTCACAAGGTTTCATCAACTTGTTTCTGGTGCCATTTAGATCTTCATTACCTTGCAATCAACCCTTACTATCATTTATCTGTATTCATTAATTTTTCCTTGATGCTTTTTTTTGTGTGCTAAAAGTTATGTTTTAAACCTGGGAGTGAAATTTCATTTGTGAGCCATTTTTTTTGTATTCAACTGATTCTTTCTAATTAATCAGTTGACCTGATTTATGTCAAACTGATGAGTTATAAGTTGAGATCAGTCTGATTTTTGAGTTACTGGCTGAAGTGAATCAGTTTAGCTGGTCAAATACTGTAAGTTAAAGGAGAAGTCCACTTCCAGAACAAACATTTACAGATAATATATATTTCACTAGATAAGACCCTTCTTCCTCGGCTGGGATCGTTTGCAACCGCATTTGGGATCATTTGAAGCCGCATTTAAACTGCATTTTGGAAGTTCAAAATCGGGGCACCATATCAGTTCATTATATGGAGAAAAATCCTGAAATGTTTACCTCAAAAAACATCATTTCTTTACAGCTGAAGACATGAACATCTTGGATGACAAGGGGTGAGTAGATTATCTGTCAATTTGTGTTCTGAAAATTGACTTCTCCTTTAAATGAATTATGTGTTATAGGGCTATCACAATTCCTCGATTCAATTTGAGTACTCAATTAAAAAAAAGGTTGCACTTTATTTTGATAGTCCACTTTAGACATTCTACTAACTATAAGTAACTTTGCAACTACATGTCAACTAATTCTCATTAGTTTGCAACTACATGTCTACTAAGTCTCAAAGCAGACTATTAGGTTGGGTTTAGGGTTAGTAGAATAAGTTGACACACTTGCAAAATTTAGAAGAGTGTTAGAAGATATTAAGCAGACAGTCTACTAATACTCTAATGACTAGCTGACAAGCAGTTGCAAAGTTACTTACTGTTAGTAGAATGTCTAAAGTGGACTATCAAAATAAAGTGTTACCAACGAGAATCCATGAAAAGCATTATTAGACAAAATTCATTATAATTACCCAATTACTTGATTAATCATTAGAATAATCGACCGATTACTTGATTAGCAAAATAATAGTTAGTTACAGCCCTAATGTGTTATACAGTAGAGGTCAAAAGTTTACATACACCTTGCAGAAACTGCAGAATGTTAATTATTACAAATTCTTTGGTTTTTCAGCATTTTTGTGTATTTGAACCCTTTTTCCAAAAATTACTGTATGATTGTGAGATCCATCTTTTCACACTGAGGACAACTGAGGGACTCATATGCAACTATTACAGAAGGTTCAAATGCTCACTGATGCTCCAGAAGGAAAAACAATGCATTAAGCTGGGGGGTGAAAACTTTTGAACAGAATGGAGATGTGTACATTTGTCTTATTTTGCCTAAATATCATGTTTTTTTTTCATTTAGCACTGCCCTTCAGAAGCTGCAGAAGATACTTACATGTCTTCAAATTCAAAAAGTTTTCACCCCCTGGCTCTTAATGCATTGTGTTTCCTTCTGAAGCATCAGTGAGCATTTGAACCTACTGTAATAGTTGCATATGAGTCCCTCAGTGTGAAAAGATGGATCTCAAAATCATCCAGTCACTGTTGGAAAGGCTTCAAATACACAAAAATGCTGAAAAACCAAAGAATTTGAGGGACCTGAAAAATACTCTGAAGAACAACAGGCAGTTTAACTGACAAACAAGGGACTCATGAACAACTATCACTAAACAAGTTAATTAACATTTTGCAGATTCTGCAAGGTGTATGTAAACTTTTGACCTCAACTGTATGTGTTTTGTCAATACGTTTAAAACTACTGTGCTTAGTTTTACAGTAATTTTACTGTGGTATGAAATATGTTATACAGTAGAGGTCAAAAGTTTACATACACCTTGCAGAAACTGCAAAATGTTAATCATTACAAATTCTTTGGTTTTTCAGCATTTTTGTGTATTTGAACCCTTTTTCCAAAAATGACTGTTTGATTGTGAGATCCATCTTTTCACACTGAGGACAACTGAGGGACTCATATGCAACTATTACAGAAGGTTCAAATGCTCACTGATGCTTCAGAAGAAAAAACAATGCATTAAGAGCCGGGGGGTGAAAACTTTTGAACACAATGGAGATGTGTACATTTGTCTTATTTTGCCTAAATATCATATTTTTTTTTCACTTAGTACTGCCCTTCAGAAGCTGCAGAAGATACTTACATGTCTTCAAATTCAAAATGTTTTAACCCCTGGCTCTTAATGCATCGTATTTCCTTCTGAAGCATCGGTGAGTGTTTGAACCTTCTGTAATAGTTGCATATGAGTCCCTCAGTGTGAAAAGATGGATCTCAAAATCATCCAGTCACTGTTGGAAAGGCTTCAAATACACAAAAATGCTGAAAAACCAAAGAATTTGAGGGACCTGAAAAATACTCTGAAGAACAACAGGCAGTTTAACTGTTCAGGACAAACAAGGGACTCATGAACAACTATCCCTAAACAAGTTAATTAACATTTTGCAGATTCTGCAAGGTGTATGTAAACTTTTGACCTCAACTGTATGTGTTTTGTCAATACATTTAAAACTACTGTGCTTAGTTTTACAGTAATTTTACTGTGGTATGAAATAGTATGATATTATTACTGTTAATCTGACAATAAACATTTTACAGTGTAGGTTTATCAAATGACTAACTAAAAAGATGTTATGCACGTGTTAAACAAATTGAATTATTTATTTATTATATGCTTTTATATTCTAAACTATATTCTATCCCAATTAAATGCCTATAATAACCAACATGTTGAGCTCAATGTGAAGTCTTTTAACCTAGACCATTCAAAAGAAACGACCATTCACAAATGATTTGTCCATGAATTTAGAGCTAGTTTCTATTCTTTCAAAAGTTAAGTTTAAAAACTTTTCTCAAGTGTCAAGCTGAAAACTCTTTTCTATTGTCACAGGCATGCAATTTTGGGCCTCTCTGAGAGCTCAAGAGTACCACTTTTCCAAACTGTCCAAAGAAGTGACAAAATGAGGTTAACAGAAGTATAGAGGGACAGAGAAAAGTACAGGACCGTATAAGATTTAAGTGGACAATATCTGAACAAGCACCTATCTAAGGAACCAATTTCCTCATTTTATCAGGTTTTTTGCTGTCTCAAAGTGATGAGAACAATATTAAATGACATGTTAAAACTCTAAATAGGAAGCTTATTATTAATATCAGAAGAAGCATCTCATTATTAACAGTGTTTCCATGGAGCAGGCTGACCTCGGGCTGGAGGGCTAGGGGGTGGGGGAAGACCGTGTTGCCATGGTGCTGTGACCTTTGGAGCTTCTTTAGTGGATTTAGAGGTTGGTAATAGCTCAAAAGGAAAGAAAGTGTGCTGTGTCATTAAATACATTACACAGAGAAACAGACATAATGTGATGCCTTCCCAGGTTTAAAAATAACAGTGTAATAGAAGACAAAGCACAACGGACACACAGAGATGAGTGTTTACACACACTTTCCCTGGTACTGCCATGGTTCGGACAATGCCTATAGGCTACTATAGATGCTGCTTAAAAATAGAACCTAGTTCTAAAAGGTTTGACTTTCTCTCTTCCGTGAAACACAAACTGAGAAATTCTTAAAGGGATAGTGCACCTAAAAAATAAAAAGTGTGACCAAAAAGAGTGACCATCACAGTTCAGAAGTTTCATTTTTGGGTGAACTATCCTATTAACCAAAAGCAAATGCTCCCCAGAACAAACATAGTCACCTACAATGTGTAACTGATGTGTAATCTTACAAAATCTCAAATGAAAAGGAAAAATTTTGCATCTGCCTTTTCTTTCCTTGACATAGACTGTTAATTTTTGATTTATACACACAAAGCCAAAATTAAATCCAAGGCGTACATTTAATTTCATGTTAATGTCAAAAGTGCAGTTTTTAAAGTTGCATTCACAAACTGTCAAAAATAAGACAGTGTGTCAAAGGTGCTTTATATTTTTATTGTTCTCAAACTCCTGTCACCTAGGTTAACATTTCTATCAAATATTTGATTTCATCTTGTGGTTTTGGTTGTGTATTCATGCACTCTATTACATTCTTTGTTTTTATGTGAAATGCATTCACTATCCACAATCTCAAGGTTTTCAACGTGACTCACAAGCTGAATGTGGGAGTTGATGTGAAGCAAGCAATCTGCTTGAGCAGAACCTGTGAAAACATCGCTCTGTGTTTTCAGAAGGCCGAGAAGGCCTATGCAATTAATAAAACCCAATTACCCATGAACTTTTTTAATCACTGCAAACAAGTATGGCTGGCTAAATTGCTACTGAATTTATTCAAACTAATAGAAAAATTAAATCCATTGACTTTCTTTTCGTTTTGAACTGTTTTCACTTGTAAACAGTGCTTTATCTGTGCATATTTCTTTCCTGATTTAAACAAGACAACTTTTTCTACTAAAGAAAAACCTATTATAGACAGACCTATTATGCTTTTTACAAGATGTAATATAAGTCTCAGGAAGTTTCAGCTCAAAATACCATTTAAATCATTTATTATATTAATTTTGAAAATGCCTATTTTGACTTGAAGCAGAAACACACAGTTTTCGTCCATGTCTCTTTAAATGCAAATGAGCTGCTGCTCCTTTACAGCTCATACTTCAGAAACTCTGCCAAAAAAACATTGGTTTGGTTTTGATTATCATGTTTATCTCACTGAAATCCTGTGTTTTTAAAGCCATGTCAGTATAAACATCTGATATACGATGATTATGATTTTTTGAGCACACACATCTGAAGCACGCACACAGAAAGTGGCTGTCACACAGAAAACACACAAGTTTATGTTTAAAACACATGAGTTACAAAACTGTTGGTTATGTTGGTAAAGGTAAACACAAGATGATAACTCATGGAGTGGAGTCATGTAAATTGCTTAGGGACTCTCATTCTGACGGCACCCATTCACTGAACTCTACACTGGTGAGCAAGTGATGCAATGCCTAATTTCTTCAAATCTGGTCTGATGAAGAAACAAGGTCATCTGCAGCTTGGATGGCCTGTGGGTAAGTACATTTTTAGCAATTTTTCATAAAGTGTCCAAACTTGTTTTTGGAGTCACTTTGTGAGCAGTACCATATTCTGTAGCCATAACATTTCTGTTGTTAATGAGGACACGAATCAAAAGCAACGAGACCTACTGCTAACATACAGAAGATAAGAAATCAAACAATGCAAGCTGCTCATTACGCTCAATTGAAAGACAAATAAATCCACCCAGACCTCACAATATTAATTTTGATTGTGTCATGTATGGTAATTTGACATTTTGGAGTGTCACACTGACAGAAGAAAATAAGGCAGTGATTGTGGTGCTTGTTAAAAGAATAATCAAGTTGACATATTTCTGCCCTATTTATGTGATTGACGTGTGCCATTGTATTATGTTCCTTTACACTTGAGAGAAACAGAGCGCTGTGGGAAGAGAGTGTGTGCTTGCATGCATATGCGTCTGCCAAGAAAAAGCAGATATTATTTCGTTTTCCTTTTTTCAACATATATTATTATCAACAGCAAGTGAAACAGCAAATGTGTGGGTGCGTTTTCATTTATTCAGACAAGGAAAAACTAGAGGCTTCCTGATAATGGCTGTGATAGCTGATCCTCTGCGCTCCCTGCCCTCTTTGTGTCAGCGACTGGGCGAGCAAAACGTCTGTGTGGATGAAGGAGAACGAAACCATTTTCTCTGCCTTGCATTTCTCTGTGTTTATTGTTTCCTCTGTGGAGCAGCGTTTATGCATCTGTATCCCATGTGAAACGGATGCTGAATATGAGCATCTCCATCAAAACGCTGCAGCACAGAATTGAGTGGACAAGTGATGGATTGTGTTTGCTATTCTGTGTGCTATGCTTCTTGAACTCTCGCTATCTAGATCACAATATCACTTTGATACATTCAGATGTTGCTCTGGGCAAAATCCAAACTTACGAGTCTTGGAACCCCAGGTATTCATAGTGGTCAATGAGACAAAATACCTGCTGTCTTTTTATGCAGTTGTCTATTACAGGAACATCTGCTCTATGAACATGCATAAAAGAAGGCAAACAAGAGTCAATTCCTGGATATGCCCTGTATTACTCATAAATCTTGTATGTGAGCTTCAGCAGGTCTCTTATGCTCACCAAGGCTGCATTTAAAAAAAAAAAGTACAGTAAAAACAGTAATACTGTTATATACAGTATTATTTACAATATAAAGTACCCACTTTATATTTTAATATTTTATATGTAATTTATTCCCAAGATGGCAAAGCTGAATTTTCAGCAACCATGTCAGATGTGTAAGACTGCATCAAGGGGAAAAAAAAAAACTGCAAAAGTGCACCTGTACAAAACTCTCACCAGTTATTCTAGAGGTTTCACATTTTGTTCTCAGTGCAGTTTAAAAGATCAAAATAGCCTTAGCTTGAGTGAACATACGGATTCATTCAGCTCTAAATAAATGGAAAAGTACATTAAATTTCCTATAATGACATACTGTATGCAACTAAAAGGGTCTGAAAGTGACAGTTTAATTTCCAAACACTGGTTCCAGCATTCACCATTACAGTTAATAGCAGAGCCCGCAATCATCTGTTATCATTTACTCATCCTCAAGAACACTGGGCCTCATTCACTCTATGGGGAAAAAGGGTTTTAAATGTCATAAGGGTAAGTAAATGATGACAAGTTTAATTTTGGGGTGAACTATCCTTTTAAATATGAATGATCTATTGAAAGGTAAGATCGTACACTAGCTGAAGGTCTTCGTGATTTGAAGTTCAAACTGTCGCACGCTGAACATACTTGAAGCAGCTGCAGTGACCCTTGAGAAACACTATTTAGAGCCAGTTCTTTGATGACACGCACCAGCAGTTACAGGCCATCTCAAAAATGGCAGGAAATGTTTTTTTCTCAGGTCACCCGGTCCTGATTCATACCCATCATCTCTCTGTGAGAGTGTTTGTATGTGTGAGTCAGGTTTAGCAGACACTTTTGGGACCAAATGACTCTAGTAGATCCTGAGATCATCCACACTGCGAGGACCAACTTTAAAATCTGTCTTAAAGGAGAAGTTCACTTCCAGAACCAAAATTTACTGATAATTTACTCATCCACTTGTCATCTGAGATGTTCATGTCTTTCTGTCTTCAGTCGTAAAGAAATGTTTTTTATTTTTTTATTTTTTTTGAGGAAAACATTCCAGGATTTTTCTCTATATAGTGGACTTCTATGGTGCCCATGAGTTTGAACTTCCAAAATGCAGTTTAAATGCAGCTCTAAGCGATCCCAGCCGAGGAAGAAGGGTTTTCCCATCTCATTTTCTCCTCCAACTTCAAAATCATCCTACATCGCTGTAGAAGTACCAACCCAGTGTTTACAAAGTGAATGTGCAAAGAAGGTTAAACGCCCTTTACAAAAAAGGTAAAACAGCGATGTAAGGCGATTTTGAAGTTGGATGGGAGATGGGAGTTTTCCGACATACCTGAAACATTCCTGAAATGTTTTCCTCAAAAAACCTAATTTCTTTACGATTGAAGAAAGAAAGACATGAACATCTTGGATGACAAGGGGGTGGGAGTAAATTATCTGTACATTTTTGTTTTGGAAGTGACCTCCTTTAATAAATATACTAAATATGTCTTAAAAATTAAAATAAAATAAAAAAGGGGCCCCACTATATTAGGTGGCCTTAACTACTATGTACTTACATTAAAAATAAGTACAATGTATTTATTGTGTTCATAATGTGTTGCAAAACACTTTTGCTGCTATTGAGGTGGGATACGGGTAAGATTAGGGACAGGTTTAGTGGTATGGGTAGGTTTAAGGGTGGGTTAAGGTGTAAGGGATGGGTCAGCAGTGTAACTAATAAATGTAATTACAGAAATTAATTACAGGTGTAATTACATGCAGCTATTTTTTCAAAAAAATACAAGTACAATGCAAAAACGTATGTACACAATATGTGCATTGTATCAAATTATTAATTTAAATGCAAGTACATAAGATTTCTATGAAAGTTAGATTTATGGGTAGGGGGATCAAACACATCATCAGCTCTCTATAAAAACAAAAGTCAAAGGAAACATCAAATAAAATTTACGGAAGCCCATTTCCACCACATAAGAAAAAAATGCTTGGTTAAATATTAATTATGAAATAAAAAGTGCAAGTTATTAGATACCAAGTCTTAATTATGAAATAAAAATTCTAAATTATGAGATACTAAATCAAAGTGATTAGATTATTAGTTGAAGTTATGAGATGAAAATTCATTAATAATGACAAAATGTCGAAATTATGAGAAGTCAAAATTAAGTGAAAGTCAAAAGACAAAAAGTCACAACTATGACAAAAACATTTATGACGATTTATGAGATGCTTTTCATAATTATGACTTAGTACCTCATACTTTCAACTTTTGATTTCATGCTTGGCTTTATGTCATAATCTTGATAATCAGACACACACAAACTCTTTCTGGTCTTTCCTCCTCTTTCCTTCACATAAGAAAAAAATCATGCTTTGGTATGAGATACTAAGAAGTCTTATTTATGATATTGTAAAAAATTATGACAAAAGTCAAAGTTACAAGAAGCCCTAATTTTGACAAAATGTGATACTAAGTCATAATTATGACACAAAAAGTTGAAAACTGTCTTAATTGTGACTTTTTATCATATTGTTTAAACATGTTTTGTCATAATTGATTCTATGTTATCATTTTGATTTACCACTGCATGACTCTTTTTTTCCCGAGACGTGGTGGAAATCTCTCTCATCACTTCCCAGCGAAAGACTGATGCTAAGTAACAGCACTTGGCCTATAGGGGGCAATGTTGCTCTTCAACCGAAACAACTAGGTGAATGGGTGAGCAAAAATGAGAGGGAAAGAAAAAGAGAGACTTCATATTGACTGTCTATTACAAATGACTGGAGAGGAAATGATATGCGTTCAGACCTCCCTGCAGTCTTCACTCAATACACACACACGCACACACACACACATCGTATACACAGCATGAAGGCTCATGACAATAGCTTTTATTATACACCAACCACCGAACTCACACACAGGCCACAGAATTATTACCTTCCACAATGAGAGAGAGAGAGGCAGTCAGATCACAGAGTGTGAGGGAAGACACAAAATAGGTTCAAGGCTACACACTTGTTAAATCAAGAGAATGACAGTTTTGGGCACTAAATGGTGGTGCTCATACTACGGGTGAGTTAAATCAAAAACAATCACGAAAATGGGTTTAAAGTAGTGAGTTGATAACGGTAGAAGTGACCCGTCGATGCTCGAAAAAGGACCGAGAAGAGAAAAAGAGGGGGCGAGATGCAAAGACCTAAAAATGTGAGGAGATGACTCGGAACTGATGGTGTGGTAATAAAACTGTCAGTGCTGTCACACCTGTGCTCCATAAGGCAGCTGCAGCGCCCTGGTGTTGCACAGAGAAAGAGCTGGAGACGGTGAGAGTGATTCTCCTGTCATTCTTTCTGCTCTCCCCTTGTCTGCTACCTCTTTTTGTGTCAGCACTAATGTGCTGCTTTTATAAGAGCTCAGAGCAGAGAGCCTTGCTGTCTCACGGAGAACATCATGTTCACACGCTGCACACATTAGCCACTGCTTCGCACCCAGACACGTGAGCACCTGTGTAGCCATTTAAACTGTAATCGACTTTATTGGAGTTTCTACTTTGTATTTAGGATCTTAGGTGAATATGCTTTCTTATAAACAGGTTTTAGCCCAGCATGACTTGTTAAACTCTTACTGTCCAAGTATTTCTTAGAGCTACGCTACCATTTAAAAGTTTAGGGTCAGTAAGTATTTTATTTATTTATTTATTTTTAAAGAGATTAATACTTCTATTCAGCAAGGAGACATTAAACTGATCAAAAATGGCAAGAAAGATTTATAATGTTATAAAATATTTTTATTTCAAATAAATGCTGTTTTAAACATTCTATTCATTAAAGAATCATAGGGGGGAAAAGAAATGATTGTTAAGACTAGAGTAATGACTACTGAATATTTAACTTTGCCATCACAGGAATAAATCACATTTTAAAATATATTCAAATAGAAAACAGTTTTCAAAATTGTAATAATCTTTCACAATATTACTGTTTTTACTGCATTTATGATCAAGTAAATGCAGCCTTGCTGAGTTTTTAAAAACACTTTAAAGAAACGCTATATAACTTTTGGCGCTCTAGCGGTTAATAAACAGAACTGCACGCATCCCGCGGAAGAACATTCTAACCGGAGCTACTTCTCTAAGTTTATGTCTATGGCGATTCACGCAGGTATGTGTTATTCCGCAGCGGTGACGACTAGTGATGGGAGGTTCGGATCATTTTAACGACTCGGACCTTGAGTCTCATTCAGCAAAATGAACGAATCTTTTTTCGAGTCATTTCGTTCATTTTAGCAAAATCTGCATCGCGTGACAGCCCTATAAGATGAACGAACGACTCGAAAAACCCGAAGACTCGAAACTAATTCCAGTACAAAACATAAAGGGATGTTGTGCATGCGCGACTGAACGAATCACTCCCCGAGACGACACGTTCTTCCCGAGTCACATTAAAGATTCGTTCAAAATGAATGAATCGTTCAAGAACGACCCATCACTAGTGACGACCCGACCAGGCTACAATAATCCAAATATAAGAACTTATTATAAGTGTAACGTAGTGATTCGGGATAAGACAAAAACGCGGTTTGGAAGATGAATTCATGATGTACTCGCTCATTATATACATTTTGCAAATTTTGAACACAGAAAAAGTTACATAGTGCTGCTTTAAAAATCTTAGCGACCCAAACTTTTGAACAGTAGTACATTTTTAGATCAACGACATTTTTGATGACACTAACCTGCCGTTAACCCTAATATCACAGGGTATGTATGGTTATTTTGTTCCAAAAACAATATTTTGGAGACTTTTCAGCTGGCTGACCAGCTAAATTCCAGATTGCCAGGCTCGGAGACCAGCTTAAACCAACTAAGACTGGCTTAAAGTTGCTTAAGAATAAAAATACCATAATATGTTTGCAGATATTTAGGAAACATGCAAAACTGACACAATTGTTTCTCCGAAAAACAATCCTTACAATCCGTTATTCTGCTTTGAAAACACATATTCCTTTTTGGAATGTCTGTTTATGTTTTGGTACAGACCCTGATAGCACACGTACATCTTGGAAACGTCTATTTGATGTCTGCATTTACATCTGCAAGACATATGCAAGACAGAGTTTGCTCATCTGCAATTCGTTTATTGGACGTTTCCTATCAGACGTCAAATAGATGTCTATTAGATGTCTTTAAGATGTTTATGATTTAGAATGTATGTAAAACTGACATCTTATAGACGTCTGCCAGACGTTTTTACACAGCAGATGCTTTCCAGATCAAGAGATCTTTAACAGACATCTTGGAGACGTACATGTGCTGTCTGGAGAGGTGAAAAGTAGTGAAGTATTTTTACTTAAGTAAATTTAAAAAATATCTGTACAACAGAGTGTTTTTCTTTGGAAAACTTTTACTTTGTTACTTTCCAAAGCATAATGTACTTTTTACTGCACTAAATTTCATAAATAAAAGTTTCATAAATAAAAGTGTCCTTCACAAGTTGGCTATTGAATGAAAATGCAGAACAAGAGGAACATGATACACCTCAAGATCAAAGGTCACCCTTAACAGAGACAAATGAGGTTGGAAACCCTACTGATAATACCGAAAAACAACAAACACAGATAAACGACTGTAAATAACACCGCTTACGTGAGCCGCATGAGTACAACAAGGCCCAAATGGGATGAGCGTTACGTCTGATCGGCCGGACGACACAATTACGGATGATTTACCTGCTAAGACGGGAGGCGTGCTCCTAAGTGCTTCTGGGTAATGACTTTCAGTGTGACTGACATCAGCGGCGACTTAAAATGACACGGGCTTTGCGTGCCGTCACTGGGGTAACCTTCACGCAGGTTCACGAGTTGCCATGAAGATGACAGTTCATTAACCCATAAAACCTGAGGACATAACAAAGCAAACAATGATCTGATAGATTCTGCTGGACAGGAAGGAACAAAGTAAAGACTTTGTGGATGGGAGTGGATATATTTGCCCCACATTGATCTGTGTTTGATGTCTACTGAAAGGAGCGTAGAAACCGTTATAGCCAACATAATTTTTAGGGAGATGATCAGTATTTTCAACAGCCACATGTATTTTGGGGGATGGGTAATGCCAAATCTTGGGGTTACCAGGGGTTTTCAAACTCTGATGTCATGGACTCTCAAATATGACAATTATGGCCTTTGATTTGAAAACGTGGACGGAATTGCAGAATCCTGTCATAAAAATGGAATTTTCTGTATTCTGTACGTGGAATGTCACAGAATTTGATACATTATGTGAGGATACATTAAAAGTAGGTAAGTACACTTAAATCAAAACACGATACGGACTAGTGTTTATGAATATTAAGCCACAAAAATGCCATTTAAATATGGATCCTGCATGATCTGAGTGTCTCTGTGTGAATGAATGGCGCAGACGCACAGTTTCGTTTACTACACACATACTGAAGCGAGTGTGACGCTCACGGTGTTTTCAACTTCTGCTGCCGAGTACATGAACACAAAAAATCTCTAGAACTGCTCTGAGAGTCACTTCACAAGCATTTTACCATTTTTTTTTAGCAAAACTATTTTCATATCAAATATAAACAAAAACTTAAAGGTTTTCAAAGCAACCCGTCAAAATAAAAATTCGGTTTAACTTGAAGAAACTGTCACAGAAATATTACTTAATGTAATGATAGTACTACTACTACGAATAAAATTATTATTAAAACATTATCTTTAAAAGAATATTTACTAGAACTTATTTAGCAGAAAAAATGCAAACACACAACAGTATTTCTAGAAAATAAATAAATAAATATTTTTAAAATCACAACAAAGAACTACAGATGTTTTTGATTACTAATATTTAATGAAACTATCAAAATGGAATCCAGAAAAAGAATCTAAAACAGAATTTGGTAAAAATAAAACAGAATTTGAGAAAAAAATAAAACATATTTCATAGGGTCTTAAAAATGTAATTTTTGTTAAACTATTATAAATTGCCGTTTAATATTGTAAGTTTAATGCTTTTAATTCATCAAACATGCTTTTTAAAGAATAAAATTTAAAACAGACAGTAGAAAAATGTAAACAAACAAACAGAAAACAAAATCTAGACAAAATAAATCAGAACCATCAATACTGTGAAAAATGAAATTAGTATAAAATGTAAAATAGCTAAAAATTTTATTTATTTATTTTTTTATTAATTTGGTATTATATTATAAAATATAAACTAAATTTATTATGTAACAGAAACTTATTACAGCCGACTAATAAAAACTTATGATAAGCATAAATTTTACTTAATTGTAATAAGGAGGATGGTATTCAAACTGGCATCAACACATGCACTTATTATATCTATTAAATGTGAACTTATTTATATAAATAAAACATTTCTTATAAGTATAATATGTTATTGTTGTGCTTTTAATACTTAGTAGAGTTATCTTTTTAGGTTTTTTAGGTTTAGTCATTAGATAAAATATAATAATAATAGTAATTACAACAACAACAATACATTTATTATTATTATTAAATACATAAAAAATTTACATAAATATTTTTTGACAAAAATATTCATTTTAAATGTTGTGACATGAAACAACCACTTTTTAGAATGTTCCTTAATATATGCCCCCTTCTGATAAATCTTTTCTCACTCTCCCCTTACATTTTTACCAAACCACAAACTTTACAATTGATGGTTTCAGATTCTGTATGAATGCTCATTGTATGAAGAGAGTGCCCTAGTTATATTAAAAATGTGGGAGAGCCACAGGCTTGATCTTTTAACAAAGATGCTTTTCTATCTGGACAACCTTCATTCAACTCAACATCCACGTGATGCACACAGTTAGTGCACTGTATGTTGCCTCAGAAATGGAAAATGCCACAGTTTGCATATCACAAACTAATCAGACTGAAGCACACAACATGCACAAAAGCTCCGCACCCATTCAACTGAGACTGCGCTCTCATCAATGCCTCTCTCTCTCTCGCTGTTTTCCTCCCTCACTCATGACTAAATACAGTAGTGCATGCAGTGTCTCTCCTGTAGGATTTGACAGTGCAGATGACACTGTGCCTGTAGCTGTGCTTATGTTATTTTCCCCCGAAAGGGCGCATTAAAACGTGACACCCTCGACTAGCTGCGTGTTTGAAGTCTAAATGTGCACTGAACGCTGTCACGCGTTAACCCCATGCAGACGCTGTACGGTCTCAAATAAAGAGCATTCTTACTCTCTGGGAGACACCTAGGAAAAAATACCATGAATTATGGATCTGAAAAAATCCTACCTGTGTCTGAGTGAAAAGCGTGATGTTTATTGAAAGTGAATGGTTTTCTCTCCCCAGCTCTCCCTGTCTCTCTCTCACACACACATACTGCCACAGTTTCAGATCAGAGTTAGCCAGAAGAGTTGTCCCTCGGTCCCTCCCCTGTGTCTCTCAGAGAGACACTCGTCCCAAAGCAAAAAATTAAAAGTGACTCTCTTCTCCGCACAAACACACACGCTTCAAAAGGCTTGCGTGAAGGGCTGAGGTGAAAGACTTTGTAGTGTAATTAAATAGGATGAAGATTTATTCAGCATTAGCTTGTGAAAGAAGCACGCAGTTGCATTCATACGTAGCGCCTGTGCAAAGGATAAACAGTCCCTCTCTCCCTGACTCACTAATGCAGAGCCGCGGTGCTTTGATGTCCCTCCCTGCAAATGAGAACTGTCTTCCCACAGGAGCCGCTTACCTGACATGGGAGACATCTTCAATAAACATGTTTTGAAAGAAGAGTAATGCGTTTTAAGACACATTATTGTTGCTAGTGTAGTTTGGACACATTGGAAAAAAATGAAATTTTATGTTATCAAATTGGGTGGGTTTTTTTATTCATTTAATAATTATTAATTCTTTTATTTTATTAATGTATTCTGTGCGTTCTGAAAATCTTACTTTCTGTTAACTAAGTCATTAAAATCAAAGTATTAATAACAATATAAGTAAATAACAACAATAAAAATAAATTCATACATATATATATATATATATATATATATATATATATTTTTTTTTTTTTTTTTTTTTTTTATAGAATTTTATTATTATTATACACTTTGAAAAGTTTGGGGTCTGTAAGGTTTTAGTCTGTTAGTCTTGCCAAAATAATTCATTGTATGTATAAGACAAATATTAATTAATAATAATATGCATTCCGTGGGTTCTGAAAATATGACTAAAGTAAAGTCAAATGTTTTCCATTTGAATAAATAAATAAATAAATAAATGTTTAAAAAAGTTTGGAATCAGTAATTTTTTTAAGTCTCTTATGCTTATCAAAGTTCCATTTATTTGATCATAAATACAGAAACAAAGTTAATATTATGAAATATAATTACAATTTGAAATAACAGATTTCTATTTTAATATACTTTAAAATATAATTTATTTCTGTGATGCAAAGCTGAATTTTCAGCATTATTACTCCAGTCTTCAGTGTTACATGATCCTTCAGAAATCATTCTAATATGCTGATTTATTATAAATGTTCGAAAACAGTTGTGCTGCTTAATATGTTTTTTTTTTTGGAAAAAAAAACAAAACAAAACAAAAACAAAAAAAAAACAGCATTTATTCAAAGTAGAAATATTTTCTAACAATGTAAGTCTTTACTATCACTTTACAAATTAAAAGTACTAATTTCTTTCAAATAAAAAAGATTTAAATTAAAATTAGTGACCCCCAAACTTTTGACAGTAGTGTATATTGTTCCAATTTTTTTTTTTAAATAAATGCCGTTGTTTTTAATGTTTTATTCATCAAAGAATCCCATGTTCAAAAAAAAAAAAAAAAAAAAAAAAAAATTAAACAACACAACTGTCAGCATATTAGAATGATTTCTGAAAGATCATTTGACACTGAAAACTGGAGTAATGATGCTGAAAATTCAGCTTTGCATCACAGGAATACATTCAAATTTAAAGTATATTAAAACAGAACACCACTATTTTCACAATATTACATTTTTTCTGTAGTTTTAATCAAATAAACAGCCTTGATGAGCAGAAAAAACAGAATAAAATGCATTAAAATGCATTCTTGCTGAAAAAAGTACACATTTCTTTAATAAAAGTAAAAAAAAAAACTATTAGCAAAGAAAGATTATTTTCTCTGTAACCACATATAAAAGCACAATGAAGAATCTTTCAAAGCTCAGAAGAAAAACTATTCAATGTTGACACACAAGCTGGTTTAACTGCAGTATAATATAATGGGCTGGCAAAGTGCCTTTTTGGCACTGACAGTGTACAAGAACAGAGTTGCACTTAACAGTTTACGGGGATGTTTACAAGCAGACTTTACTTTCTTTTCTGTTCCACTCCTCCTTTCTATGTCCCTCTGCTCACCCGGTCCTCACTGTATCAGGTGTGTGTGTGTGTGACAGCTTATGTCTGTGTGTGTGTGTGTGGAGGGGTTTTAGAGGTGTGCCGGTTTCTTTGTGGCTCCACTGACTCGTCTAAGCCGTAGCTTTATGATACGTCTGCCAGTGAGCAAAGCCATCACTCCCCTCTCTAATCCCACAGAAAAATTGGAAAAAACGGGACGAAGCCTTACTGATAGAAAACAACATACACGCACACAAAAAAAACAAAACGGGAAAAAAAAATATCTTCTCACGCATGCCGCTTTATTTGATCCCTCTAAGACTCCGTCAAATGAAAAAACATGAACGCAAACAAAAGAGGCGGGAAGCGTTTGTGTGAGGAAGCTGATTGAAAAGCGAAGACAGATGTCTTCATCCTCCTGCAGCTGGGCTTACAGTGCTGTCAGCTCTAAGACAGGGCGAAGATTACTGTCTCCTGGACAAAATACCAAGGGAAGCCAAGGGAGTTGTCGATTTCGGTTCTGGAGATACAAACACGCACACCTGCTGTAACTAAAAACCAACTTATTTGGTTTTAGGCGTATGGAAATGGAGAATATGCTCACCTGAGAATCGTGCGGAGGACTCAAAGTGGTAAACAGTTTAGTGTAGTGTAAACATCGGGGAAACACCTACACAGACACACAAACATCTCGTTCCCCTCGGTCCTGTTTTCGCTCGCGGGGTCTGCAGGTCTGAGAATGATAAACAGTTGTACACCTGCCTCCAATCCAAACAGCACTTTCCCAGCAAATGGCAAATCTAATCTTAGTGGTCAATACAACTCTAGTGATTGCACAGCAGATGGTCTTACACTAAACGCTTTTACCCTTACTTAACTGGAGACATTGACCGAACGCATTCCCCCTGTGCAGCAGCAACTATAAAAAGCTTCTACTTAGAGCTAAGCAGAGAATATCCGTGTGTCACTCACATAACGCTGACCTCTCGTTATCTCTTTTAAGAAATTGCAACATAATAAGCAATAAGCCAAAGGCAGTGCATTACAGTGATTTTTTTTTGCGGTTAAGGGATGTTGCTAGGCATGCTGTGAGGAGCAAATCATTGTAACACACTGTAATGTCACTGCTCTGATGAAATGCCAGTGTAATTTAGTTAATTAGCCAAACTGGACACTGGTTTTGGTTGCTAAGCAACATAGCAACTTGAAGCATAAATATAAAATTCTATAAATATAATTGCCAGAATGTATCCACCTTATTTTTCCCGTACAAGCGGGCGTGATCATTTGTAAATGTTATGGGTCTGGCCTCTGGTCTCATCTGCGTCCAGCTATTTTTAGCTGTTTAAAACAGCTTGTTTTGTCTTACTGATGTGTCTTACTATATTATTTTAAAGGAACACTCCACTTTTTAAAAAAAATAGGCTCATTGTCCAACTCCCATAGAGTTAAACAATTGAGTTTTACCATTTTCGAATCCATTCAGCCGTTCTCCGGGTCTGGCGGCAGCACTTTTAGCATAGCTTAGCATAGATCATTGAATCTGATTAGACCGATAGCATCTTGCTCAAAAATTACCATATATAATGACGATATTTTTCCTATTTAAAACTTGACTCTTCTGTAGTACTCTCATTCTGGCGTAATAATCTTGACGGCTGCGTAATATCATTGCGCCTACTGCACCCATGGTACGGCAGCAAAGTTCCTTGATTATTACGCTGAAATGAGAGTATAGTTCCTAGCCATATCAGCCTAGAAAATCGCAACTTTTAATTTTTTGTCCGTCTTCGTACACGATGTAACTACAGAAGAGTCAAGTTTTAAATAGGAAAAATATCGAAACTCTTTGGACATTTTTGAGCGAGATGCTAACGGTCTAATCGGATTCAATGATCTATGTTAAGCTATGCTAAAAGCGCTACCGCCAGATCCGGAGATCGGCTGAATTGATTCAAAAACGGTAAAACTCAATTTGTTTAACTCCAGGGGAGTTGGAAAATGAGCCTGTTTTCAAAAAAAGTTGAGTGTTCCTTTAATGTATTATCTTAATTATGAACACACTGGTTTGTAGTGCAAACAGTTTTACTGCACATTGTTATTCTTCTCGTTACTTCCATATAACGGCTAATAAACCGGAAGTCTCGCCCATAGGCTTATTTCTACTTTGAAGAATAAGGTGGTTTTTGTACGTACATGCGCTACACATTTTTCGTATGATTGTGTAGACCTAGAAATGTACATGATAGGGCTGTTAGTCGACAAGAAGAGGCTTGGTTGACCAAAATTTTATTAGTTGCTTAGTTGCAGAAAAAAAATCCACAGGCGAAGTCACGCAGTCCGTGAAGGACTGATCGCTTAGGCTAGTCTATGGTAATACAGTACATCAGGCAGGACATCCAAATGCTCACCTATCATTCATCAACCTCAAATATGGCTTACCATCTGAAATATATTAGTATTAGCAACTTTACATAGTCACTCAATTGAAAGTTAACCTAGAAAAATGTGCGCCATTCAGGTGTCTGTGCAGAGAGTGGAAGCTGAATAGTTGCACACTTACTGCATGACAGATGGAGGCCCTGGTGCGCTCACTGTTATTTTTGGTCAAACAGATAAGAGTAATACATCTTTTGAATATGTAAAGACTCACAATAACAACAAAATATTGCACTTTTGTAAAATAATGAAAGGAAACAGGATGCGCTTTCTGCTGTCTCTATCTCTGAACTTGAGCGTGAAACTCCGAAACTCTGTGTAACTTGCCTTACAGATATTCAAATGAACCAATTCAAATGGAAAACAAATATTCTCAGATTATGTAATCCATATGAAACATGTATACAGGCGTGTCCACTGAGAGATGATGAGTCAGTGTTGTTGACTTCATCTCTTAAGATGAAAACAAAGAAAGCACTAGTTAAAATATTAATGCAGCCTCCTTACTGTTTTTTCCTGACACATGCATAAGCATTACTTCTGCCGGTGCGCTGTGGCAAGCTTTATGCGTGCGCTTGAATGCTTATTAGGCTATGTAGGCAATTAAAGGCTTATTATTATGATTTAAATGGTTTATTAATAAATGTGTGATTAGTCGACTAATGCTTAAAATGAACCATTACTAGTCGACCAGAAAAATCCTTAAATCGAAGGCAGCCCTAGTACATGGTTACTATAGACTGACAGAAGAGATGAAACGATTACCAGTTTGATGATAAATCATGAAAAAAAATTCCCCAGGGTTAGTGTTACCATTAGCATTACAACCGTATTCGATTACTGTGATTTGAACAACTCAGGATAGATAAATACTCTCCAGCATAAAGCAAAATTTTAAGTAACAGTCACGTATGCACCGCACAGTTTCGTTTTGTGTGAAAACATGGCTGAAAGCTGAGAGGTTTTAAAAGAGTGCTAAAGGAATTATATAAATGAATATATGACTGAATTGATTATATGAAAGTACCTCTGAAAGTTTTGACTGTCTTCAGAAAAGATTCGATGGCATTTTGTTTTCATATTCGCTCCATGTAATACCTAATAAAGGAGTTTACTTAAAGGATTAGTTCACTTCCAGAAAAAACATTTCCTGATAATTTAGTCACCCCCATGTCTTCCAAGATGTTCATGTCTTTCTTTCATCAGTTGAAAAGAAAATTAAGGGTTTTGAGGAAAATATTCCAGGGTTTTTCTCCATATAGTGAACTTCATGAGTTGAAGGTCCAAACTGCAGTTTCAATGCAGCTTCAACGGGCTCTAGACGATCCCAGCTGAGGAATAAGGTCTTATCTAGTGAAATTACCAGTTATTTAAAAAAAAATAAATAAAAAAAAAGTATATACTTTTTAACCACAAATGCTTATCTTGCGTATGTGCATGTGCATCTTCATGCATTACGTTGAAAAGGACATGTGCGGTTCATTCTTCATCTGTGTCCTTCAAGATTTAACTTTTAGATTTACCTTTTCTGTAAAGGGCGTTTGACTTCTTTCCATGTTCACTTTGTAAACAATGGGTCAGTACTTCTGTCATGCATAATGCATAAGGTCGAGCTAGTGCAAGATGAACATTTGTGGTTAAAAATGATATAAATTCATTTTTTTTGTAGAAAATGACCGATCATTTACCTAGATAAGAGTCTTATTTTTCGGCTGCGATCGTGTAGAGCCCTTGAAGCTGCATTGAAACTGCAATTTGGACCTTCAACCCACTGATCCCCATTGAAGTCCACTAAATGGAGAAAAATCCTGGAATGTTTTCCTCAAAAACCTTAATTTCTTTTCGACTGAAGAAAGAAAGACTTGAACATCTTGGATGACACAAGGGTGAATAAATTTTCAGGAAATTTCCTTTATCAGGCATAATCCTTTAATCGCAATGCTGCTTTGTCCACAGAGGTTACGGTGAAGTAGCTGTTTCATAAGTGCCACCTACACTCTTAAAAATAAAGGTGCTTCAAAAGGTTCTTCAAGCGATGCCACAGAAGAACCATTTTTGGTTTCACAAAGAAGCATTCAGTCAAAGGTTGTTTAAAGAACCATGTCTTGTTTACCTTTTCATAATCTGAAGAACCTTATTTGCCACAAAGAACCTTTTGTGAAACAGAAAGGTTCTTCAGATGTTAAAGGTTCTTTATGGAACCATTTAGACAAAAAGGTTCTTCTATGGCATCGCAAAGCACCTTTATTTTTAAGAGTGTAGTGTCAGAAAGTGGATTTACCTAGTCTCAGGACTGAATTAGCATGCCCTGCTGTAAATTTTGATCGGAATTAAGCTTACGTGGATTCTACACATTAAAACAATTTGTATCTAGAATTATTTATGGAGCAGATAAAATACATATAATCATTTATTAATCAATTACCCTACTGCTAAAAGTAATTTTATTTGTTGTTTGTTGATTTTAAATATAAAACTTATGTGTCATTTTTGAATACATCCAGCACATTTTTAACAACACCATGATAATACTGATAACCGTGATAATTTTGGTCACTATAATCATGTTAAGAAATGTTCATACCGTTTTATCTCTAACTGACAGAACCTTAAACATAAGAATTTTATATATTTGCAGATGTACAAATGTTTACAAATCAATTTTTTTTCAATTCAATTCAAATTTATTTGTATAGCGCTTTTCACGATAAATATCGTTGCAAAGCAACTTTACACCAAATTGACATTTTTACAATATATGTAGTAGTAGCTTGATGTACATATGGCAGAGATGTGTGGTAAAGATCAATTAATGACGTAATCAAACAGACAAAGAACACTATAAATTAGTATCCTTTTAGGTTCGACAAATATTGAATTCGTGGAATTAATACGCTGTAAAAACGATTTCACAAAGTTGTCAATAAAACATTATTGAATTATGTTTTACAAGAAAACTATTTCAATCTTTTTACTTCAGAATTTCACTTTTAATTTAATGTTACTTGCAGTTTCGTTGTATCTATCCATCTATCTATCTATCTATCTATCTATAGCCATAAAAATTTTCACTTCTAAAGCTGGGCATTAATTTTTTTTATTCATTTTTTCTATACTGTAAATATGTCCACATAATACATTTCAATGTATAGTCAAAAATATAAAAATATCATGTAAATGCAATGAACACCTATGGATGTTAATAAGATCAAGCTGCAATGCAAGTACTGAGGAAAAACTTTTTTTGTGGTGTTGCTTGTAAATACATGGTCTATAATATCAGTTTTTGAGTTCATATGGGTTATATCCAGCACACATTATTCACTGGATCTCTGAAAAGGCTGCCCGGCTTTAACACAGGTGAGTCTGGCTAAAGCTGGAACAATAAGGAAGCTTCATTTGAGCTCTCTGAACCTCAGACTGCCGCTGAAAGTGCTTCTGCCTCCAAGCACAAAGCCTCCCAGGGAAAACTTCTGGCCTCCCATTGGAAATGCCGCTGATTGAGTCATCCGCCTTCGAAAGGCTCTTAGCGGGAAACCCAATCGGATGAGACTCTCCGATTTTTCATCCGTCTTTTCTACCTATCCCCCCCCCCACCTCTCCCACGCATGATGGCCAAAAGCCCAGGGGTGCGATTTCTGCTATTCGCCTCTATTCACACGCTAAGACCTTCAGTCGGTACCTCTGGGGAAAGAAAGGGAGAGAAAGTGAGGGGCTGATTTGAGCTGGATGAGAGGCAGGATTTGAAGATGACCCGTCTACTGCCGATGGCGTGTGGAGGGATGTGGGTGGCTCGGCGCCTCTGCTGTGCCTTTCAAGTTTCTGCAAGCTGAGGTTTTTGAAGCTGACGGCCGGGGGATTTGAGACTCGCGTCCATCAGATCATGTTGTTTGGCGTTTAGTAAACCAAGATGATATTAATACGCTTGACTGGGGTCAGAGGAACAAATGTGTTCGAATTAAAACAACATTACAGGATGCCTCAAATTTGCTCTGTTGCTTACAATCCTCAGAGAATGAAGAGGAACTGAGCGATATGAAGAGATACGAGAGCAGGATATATCAGCTCTATTCCGACTCCCTTGTAGCTTTAATAATGGAATGAATTTCAAATGTTAACAGCTGCTGTGCAGGGGCAGTCGATACAAACCGGATCAGTGCCTGGCAACTGCTGTTGTCCTGACACGGGTGAAAAGAGAGCAAGGCCCTCATTCTGCACAATGATAGGCCACAGATCAGCTTAGCAATTACTACCCTGGTGAGGTCATTCGATTTGAAGCTAGAGGAGAAGAGGGGGAAAAAATGAAAGAAGAGGGAGAGAGAGAGTGAGAACGATTGGCAGATGATGCACGCTGGAATCTAATAAGAGCAGAAGATAGAAGAGCAATGGTCATATTTGTATGTGTGGGTCAGGTTTTGCCTACATTGTGGAGACTAAATGTCTTCAAAAGGATAGTAAAACATGAAATCGCCCACTTTGGCGGCTTAAAAGACGCTGTAAGCAATGTTATCCGTTCTGTAAGCCAAATGTGAATTAGACACACCCCCGTTGTAATCAGAGATACAGGAGCGGGAGATCAGCGGCGCATCGTCTCAGTGTTTTCAACATTGTCAAAAGCAACAGAGGCAAATTCTTGCACAACAAACGAACAACTAACAAGCGGAATATCCCACTTGCTTAAACAATCCGCTGCCAAGTGAACAAACAAAATGATTGACATGTAAAAAGCACTCCAAATTCTGAGCAAAATAATATGACTATGGCCTGATATTACATACTCTAATGATAATATAATGATTTATTTTAGGTAAATTGAACACAAAATTTTTGATGACTTTTAAACGATATAATAATACATACAATTTCAGTCTTTCTACTTCAAAAATTCATGTTTAATTCAATGTGTTGCTTACAAACACAAAAAACTTTGGTTCTTCAGTGGTCCTTTGGGGTGGTTGGGGTGCTATATGGGCCATTCTACAGAACTGGTCCAAAGTCAGAGTTGGAAACTTCTTAATTTGGCCTTATTCCAAAAAAATGTGTGTGTATGCAAATTGTATTATATCCAAGGTACATGTTTCTAGTAATTGTACAGTTAATTTTCATATTGTATTTTTAGAAAGTTTTGGAATATTCATCCTCTCCCTAAATTTGTCACTACCGAAGCATGGTGATAATAATTTAATTAAAAGGGTTATATTAACCTATTAAGACTTTGCTTACATCTACATTGAAAATATTTTTTTTTTGCTATTTTATATATGTTTTTTCAGAGGTAAATCAATTACAATTACAATTTTAACAATATTTCAAGTATGATTTTTTAAGATTTTCTTGTATTTTAAATCCAATTTTTCTTTGTAAAAAAAGTTATTTGCAAAAAGTTGATCATACTGATTTTAAATTTAAGGATTCATTAGTTTGAATATACAATGAAACAAAAAATAAAATAACATCTTAGTTGATAATTCAGTATACTTTATTTTTGACAAAACCAATGTTTCGGTAGTGACGGCACATTTTCGGTAGTGGCTGTACTTTGGTAGCAACCACATCACATTACACATTACATTTTAACATGCAACATAAAATACTACTAAAACATGCTAAAATACAAAAATTGACAATTTTATGGGATAACACCCCAAAAAACAAAGATGTCACTACCAAAACTCCACCAAATGTTTCAGCAGTGACTGTTTCGGCAGTGACAATTTTAGATACTTTTGAACCTAGCTCAAAGATGCTAATCAGCACATGTAGCTAGCACAGTTGTGAACAGTGGTACATATATAAAAACTAAATGTTAAGGAGTAACTCCCAAAAAAGTGCACTTAATTGCAGAAAAAAGGTGTTTGGTAGTGACGTTCCTTAAAGATTTTTCTACCTTTTGAACACATTTAACTCAAAATGACAGGGCCTATCTACTCATACCTTGTAGCTATGAGAGAGAGGGACACAGGAATATTTCCTGATCATAAATGTAGGGGTGTATTTAAAATTAGTCTCAGCAGATGGACTAAAACGTACACTGTTTCAGTGGTGACATGAAAAATGTGGGGCATTTTGAACTTCACTTTTTAAAAGAATCAAAAAGACAACAACAACAATGGAAAAATATACAAAAATTATTTTAATATCATTTTCATAAGCTGAAATTTAGGGGTTGGGGTTCAGGACAGTCACCTCCCAATTGAAAGTACCCAATAAATGATGATTTTGAATACATTAAACTTGTTAATATTTTAAATATTATTGTGGGTTTTAATAGATAATAGAAGGATTTTAGAAAACATTAAGATTTAAATGTTTTTTAAATGTGTTGTGGGACAGCAGTTTGCACCAGTTCTGTAGAATGGCCCATATACCACTGCTACTGTATAAAGAACCTGTTAAACCCCAAATAGTACATTAAAGGTTCTCTAAACTCTCTCTTAGTCTCTTAGTTTAGTTAGGGAAAGGATTCAAAAATGACAATTAAAATACACTGTATTTCCTGAAGATAATGTGGTTCTCAACCTTTTAGCCCTCAAGGCCCCCTATAAAAAATATTCCACACCATCCACACAAGAATTTCTGAACTCAAAAAAGCATGAAAGTGATTCAAAAAGGATTTTGCCATTGTAGTAAAGAGTGGAGTAACATATCTCTAAAATCTATGGGGAAGAATGAGGTTCCTCTCTGTATAGCACTTTTAAAGATATGTGCTATATAGCACTTAAAGTGGTTTCTCTGATTACAAGCCAGTGAACCACTTTTAGTACTATTCAGGACCATTTTTGTTTGGAGTAGTCTCACGTCAAAATGTCAATGGAAAGCCCACAATAGGATAGAAAAACTAATATGTAGACATCTTCATATACTTTGTACTGACCCATTGTGTAGCAAGTTTGAAGTGGAATGAGTGTAATTAAATGTTCTTCTTTTAAAAGCAGTTTTCTAATGTTACTGAATAGCCATTCTTACACTAAGATTTAGCTCTCTGCAATATTATTTTGTCAAGGTACTGACACCATGTGAATTATTTTAATGTGATTTTTTACAAAATAACCTTCAAAAAACAAGCTTTCAATCACTATGCTGTAATTTCAGCTGGCAATGACTTTGGGGTAAGTCTTTACTAGCTTCACACTGTTCGAGTGGGTTTTTTTGTGCCATTTGTTCTGGCATATTTTGCTCAAGGTTGTTCAGGTTTGTTGGGTGATGCTTGTGCTCTGCAATTTATTGTCACAGTCTGCGTATTGTAGCCACTCTCAACATTCAACTTGCTCTTGAGGCACTCCGATATTTTAGGCTTGTGTTTGGGATCACAAATTGGCATTCTCCTCCCTAAAGTTGAGTTTTCTCAAAACTGTCAGATTTTTTTTTGTTTGTTTGTTTGTTTTTGACAGAAACAGGTTGTCTTGCAATGTTTCTATTTGCTTACACCATCATTTCTTTCTGCTAACCAAGCCCTATGGCATGATATCTTGACCAGTAAAGCTTAGGCGGCTTGCATCTCCCAGGTTACATGTCTTTGAGTCTAAAGAAAATACATTTATCTAATAACTTCCCAAATACACCAAAGAATTAACAAGAGTAAACAACAACAGTTCTGTACACACTGCTACTTTCAACTTATATTTTAACAAAATTCCCAATATTTGGACAACAAAGTGGCAACAAGAATTTACTCACCCTCAGGTCATGTAGATGTGTTTGTTTCTTCATCAGAATAGGTTTGGAGAAATTTAGATCCTCTGCAGTAAATGGGTGCCATCAGAATGAGTCAAAAAATCTGATAAAAACAACACAATAATCCAGCATTACTCCAATCAATCAATTAATGTCTCGTGAAATGAGAAGTTGTCTGTTTTTAAGATGTCTGTGTTAATTGTTAATGTTAATTATCATACCAAATTAAGAGGGATCATACAAAATGCATGTTTTTTTTTTTAATTAGTACTGACCTGAAAAAGGTATTTCACATACAAGATGTTTACATAAAGTCCACAAGAGAAAATAATAGTTGAATTTATAAAACTGACCATGTTCAAAAGTTTACATACACTTGATTTTTAATACTGTGTTGTTACCTGAATGATTTTTTAGTGATAGTTGTTCATGAGTCCCTTGTTTGTCCTAAACAGTTAAACTGCCCGCTGTTCTTCAGAAAAATCCTTCAGGTCTAAGAAATTCTTTGGTTTTTCAGCATTTTTGTGTATTTGAACCCTTTCCAACAATGATTTTGAGATGCATCTTTTCACACTGAGGACAACTGAGGGACTCGTATGCAACTATTACAGAAGGTTCAAACGCTCACTGATGCTCCAGAATGAAAAACAATGCATTAAGATCCAGGGGTGTAAACTTTTGAACAGAAAACTTTGCACATTTTTGCCTAAATATCATATATATTTTTTTCATTTAGTACTGACCTTCAGAAGCTACCAAAGATACTTACTTGTTTCCCAGAAGACAAAGTAAGTTAAACTTACCCTGAACTTCAAATTCAAAACGTTTTCACCCCCCATCTCTTAATGCACCATGTTTCCTTCTGAAGCATCAGTGAGTGTTTGAACGTTCTGTAATAGTTGCATATGAGTCCCTCAGTTGTCCTCAGTGTGAAAAGGTGGATCTCAAAATCATACAGTCATTGTTGGAAATTGTGGATCATTCAGGTAACAACACAGTATTAAGAATCAAGTGTATGTAACCTTTTGAACAGGGTCAGTTTTATAAATTCGGCTATTTTATTGTCTCTTGTGGACTATATGTAAACGTCTTTTATGTAAAATATCTTATTCAGGTCAGTACTAAATAAAAAATAACATGCATTTTGTATGATCCCTCTTATTTTGGTCAAACAATAAACATTTTGTAGATTCTGCAAGGTGTATGTAAACTTTTGACCTCAACTGTATTCTGTTAAAGAAACAAAAGTACTGAAGGTTTTTGCTGGATGAGTATCTTAAGCTTTTCAGGGGTTAAATGATTTTTATAATACCTCATTTTATGCAATATTCTTAGATTTCACACATACATTTCCTTTTTATCTGAGTGGTAATTCAATAATCAGTCAAAGAACAACAGAAATGCCCTAGTCTTCATACAGTACTGTAAATAGCATTAAGAACAGTTATTCCTTTACAGAGTCACGCTCAATTGCTAGGCTATAAAGCATGCAGAAACAATGTTGATTTGGCTTTAAGAAAATCTGTGCTGTTGCTGAGGCATTTGTACGTTTTTGTTTTTAAAATGCTGTTTTGGTTTAGGTGAATAAGCCCATTAGGATGCCGTGGAAAATCCCAGGGGGGAAAGATGAAGCGCTGTTTTGTGTGCTCGGATGTTTGAACACTTTTGTTAGACCCTGGTTTTCATTAGAATGCATTAAGGTCCCTAACATACAAAAGCAACCTAATTCAGACTATAAAACGATACCCTGCGGAGCTCAGGTAATAATGCAACGCTGAGATTCTTCATTAGCAACAAGACAGCAAGCAGCCATAATTTATTGCATGTTAAAAAGCACAAGCGGTTCGTCTTGAAAGTATTTCAAGGCGTCGTTTATCAAAGAGTTCGGCTACATTCGGGTTGGGATGCTTGGCGCTAGAACCTTATTTCCATTTCTGTGACTGGAGGGCAGAGACGGGGCGAGAGAGAGAAAGAGATGGCAGACACATCGGGCCGTTTCAGTGTAACTTTTTAATTATCTTTTATGCTGATTTTCTTCATCAGGCCTTCAGGACAAGAGAAAGCATCATAAAAACAATTACAGAAGTGTTTGTGTTTTTCTTATCATCACAGAAATGCCACCGCAGGGCCCGATTCGCGCTCGCTCTCATTTATACACCTCTATGGCGCTATGCAATTCAAACACGTTCTACTGGGGACGGGAAACGGTGTTTAAGTGTCCTTAGGAAATTTCTCTAGAGTGCAAGCCCTTTTCAAAGGAATCTTATTAAGACATATCTGAGTTATTAGGAAAGCAGGCACAAAGAGTCCACTAAGCACATACATTCATAAGGTTTTACAATGCGCTATTTGTTCCCTTCAGCAACGATCGAGCTGCTGAGGACAAGGAACAATTCACATTCTTCAGCCTTTAATTTTGCCAACAGGGACATCTCTCTCTTTCTCTCATTCCAGCTATCTTTCTCCACTTCTCTCTCTCTGGTGAGGTAGCTGCGCTCTCTGTGATATGTCTGTAGCCTGCAGTGGAGCCGAGCGCCTGAGGTAAATTATAAAGCGAGGGCTCTGGATTGGGGCTTTGTGCTTGAAGGGCAGCAAAACTTCTGAAAGAGACTCTGATGAGTTAAAGTACACTTCTCCAGCTTTATACTTCAGCCTAAGGCATGTTTTACAAACACACACAGTCATCAGGATACATACGCACGCATACACATGAACAAACACCGCCAAATGCCCTAGACGTAGAAAATCAGTAGTTATAGTATATTGTAGAAACTGAAACTGCGTTGTTGTTACCTCAAAGCAAAATTTCTACCTGATTTGACCTATAAAATTACTATTGTTGGTGAAACCTAATTTAGTCAGGGTAATATATATTTAAAAATAATATTCAAAATATTTTTAATATTTCTGACTGGAATAAAGCCAGTTCATTTAGATGTTACTACTACAGTACTGTTCAAAAATTATTTATTTATTTTTTTAATTTAAAGTGCTCCTATTATGCCTTTTCAAATATGACCTTTCATGCAGTGTGTCATGTAGCTGCATGTGAACATAAACTATCTGCAAAGTTGTGAAGCTGACAGTGCATGATAAATAAAGTTACTGTCTATCAAAAAAAAAAGAGTCGGCTCACCATCGCCTGAACGAGTCGTCAGGATTTCGAATCTTTTTCTGTTAAGGCCACACGTCACGAAGTAACACATTTGCATAATGTCCGCCCACATTCTACGTTGCGAACCACCTGCCCGCCCACAAACAGTAAAATTTACATGTGGTTTACGTGATGTCGAGAAGACGCTGTATCCTAAGCTGTGAGTATATTTGCTTTATATTCACTTCCAAAAGATGAATCCACAAAGATTGTATTTTCTAGCGATCGTTCAAAATACGTAGTTGTGTATGTTATGTTGTGTAACAACCCTGCACATGTCTTGCTAACCGGCTAACTCACGCTACTGTAGTTCTGTTGTTCAGCTGTGGGCCCACTGTAGTCTAAAAATTTGTGATTGATGCAGCTTGACTGTCTGTCTGTCTCATTAGTTGGAGTAATGATAAAGGATGGCGCACAAAGCAGCTTTCACACAAAATGCGGCAAGCGCTGCGCTATGAAACCCATTCATTTCAATTGCTTGCGCCACACGAGGACGGCTTGGCGCGTACACCGTGCTCAAAGTTCAAATTAGTTGAACTTTGGCACTCTAAAGGGCTGCACTGAACCCAGCGGCCAGCGCAGCGCTTTATGTGTTCGGTGTGAAAGCTCCAGGGCTGTCATTTAGTTATGGCAATGGGTGTTTAGTTTTCCGACACATGCTACACGTGGTAGACCAATCATAAAGGACTGCGCCATCTGACCAATCACAGCAGTGAGGGCTCACGGAAAAGAGGGGTTTAGAGAGACTGATTCTTCAAACTGCTTCGTACGAGTCGTTTACGAATCATTTAGAAATGAGGTAAAATTAAATCTATTTTTGGAGAAAACTAAAGTGTTTTTTGACCTTGCATGCATGTAAACCTGTTATAGGAGTCTCATAAAACAATATTAGCAACCTTTAAAATGGCATAATAGGAGCACTTTAAGAAATCTTTTATCCAGCAAGGAAGCATTAAAAAATGTCAGTATGATTTTTACCTTGTCACTAATTAAAATATATTTCAAATAAATGCCGTTTTTTATTTTCACATTGTACTTTCAAGCAGCACAACTGTTTTAAACATCAATAATAATAAGACATGTTTCTTGAGCATCAAAACAGCATATGTGACCCCTGGACCACAAAACCAGTCATAATTTTTCAAAGTAAGATTTATACATAATCTGAAAGCTGATAAATAAGCTTTCCAGTGATGTATGGTTTGTTAGGATAGAACAATATTTGAATATGTGGAATCTGAGCATGCAAAAAAATCAAAATATTTAGGAAATCGCCTTTAAAGTTGTCCAATGACGTTCTTAGCAATGCATATCACTAATTAAAAATTAAGTTTTTATATATTTATGGTAGGAAATGTACAAAATATCTTCATGGAACATGATCTTTACCTAATATCCTAATTTTGGCATAAAAGAAAAATCGATAATCTTGACCCATGCAATGCATTTTTGACTACTGCTGCAAATAGTGCTACTTAAGACTGGCTTTGTGGTCCAGGGTCACATATTAGAATGATTTCTGAAGGATGATGTGACAAAGAAATAAATTACAATTTAAAACATATTAAAATAGAGATCAGTCATTTTAAATTGTAATAATATTTCAGAATATTACTGTTTTTTATTGTATTTTTAATCAAATAAAAATGCAACCTTGGTGAAACTTCCTTTGTAAACATGGCCCCAATCTGTTGAACAGTGGTGTAAAATTTTTAAGGTTACCTTGCATTTTTCTTTATATTAAATATTAAATTAATTTTTAAAGCATATTATTCACAACTGTCTTTTTTTTTTTTTTTAGAGAAGCATCTTTTTGCATATGCAGTTCTGATCAGTGTACTACACACTATAAAAATGTTTTGTCAAGTAACCAAAATTTAATCTAAATTATTTTATTCAAGTCAAAAACCTTAATATTTCTTTTGACCCTTAAGGTACCAACTACACAATGTTAGGAATGATTGAATAAAAACTGATAACTGCTAAGTGAGATGAATCACATTCCTTTGAGGAACTGTTTTTATACTAACAGCTCCACATGAAAGTTTCACAGATCATTTTAGTGAAGACACTGTTAAACACCAACAACATCATCAAACATGATCAGTTTGAGAAAAGAGAAAATTGCTGCTTTCACAAACGTCTGGAATTAATCTCTTCAGCAGTATGTGAATTATTCACTTTCTGGGTGAGGCTGTTATGCATGGTTTAAAACTAGAAATTACTATTACACATCACGCCAGCACCACATTTATTGCAACAACAGCAGTGGGTTTGAGAAGTCAAGCAGTGGGCGGCAATGGAAGTCATTTTGTTCAACAAAAGCTCTTGATTAAAGAAAACAAATGCGAAAATATAATAAACAAAATGCTCTGATTTTGTTTGTGGGCGAGTTGCAGATTTTCTTTTTACAAATACTGCTTTGTTTTAAACGCTTTTTTGTTATCTTCTAATGGTATTACTACAAAGATGCACTACCATACCAAAATGTCGCTATTTGTGGGACGGCATTTCCTGAATAAATTAGCATACATGCTGTTGAGCTTGTTTTGTGACTGGACACATTGTGAACAATGAACAGAAGCTGAGATTTGAGAGAAACTTGCCTTCTGACCTCAGTCTTTCTCAACTTCAGCAAAATCCTTGAAACACTGAAGTAATTAATAACGCTGTTCTGCTGTGCACTGATCTATTCCCAACCTTGGAAGAAAATGGAAGGAAAAAACATGTTATGAACCAAAAGTGTTCAGCACTCCTCAACAGAGTCTCACTGCAAGATAAATCAAAACACACAAAAGAACCTCCAAACATATGACGCTATGTGCATTATGTTACTGGACTTGGCCTGCTCTACATATAACTGTTCGTAAAAATATTTCTGCCTGTTTGAATAAAGCTGATTATGGTTCTAACAAGTCACCAACCTTACCGTCTCATACCCAAAAAAATGATCCACTCTTACCACTGGACCTCACTATACCAAAAGGTGATATATGTACCTTTAATGACACTTTGCCTACAAACAAGAAAAACCTAAAGTATATCACAGTTCTCAGCCCATTTCACAGTTCACTGAGGCAGTCTGAACTGAACATTGTAATGGCACTGAATGATTCATTCAGGTTAAGCTGATTCAAAAATGTTAACTCAAGAGTGAGTTTGTGGCTTTCTAATGAATCTTTATGACTGACTCAGTATAAAAAAATCGCCTCATAGGAGTCTGTTGTATTTGCTGTGTTTGTTTGTTGAGTGCAGCATCTGACAAATCCGCATATGGAAGGAAACAAAGGCTGCATCTGAAATCCCAAACATTATGTGAAACTGAATTTACAGAATTCATAAAACAGCAGGTGAAAAGTTTGTCGATGATTTCCTAATTCCGACAAGATTTCAATTGCGCATCTAATGTACATTTTACTATCCCACGAGGCCATGGGTGAGGATTTGTGAATAGCAGTAAAGCAACACAACTGACGCTGGTATAATTACATGACAAAGACAACAAGCAAAAACATACCTGGAGTAAATTCAAACTACACACATTCATTCTAGACCCGTCACTAATGATTATTTTGGTAATCGAGTAATCTGTTGATTATTATAACGATTAGACAATAGCCCTTAAAATGACTTAAAATGCACATATAATAGCAATGAGGCAATAATTGTTCAAATAATGTATCAAAGCACGTAATCACACGGTTTTATTGAACAAAACTGTTAAAATATATAATGTATAAATAAAACTAATGTAGATTATGCATTACAACAAATGACTGCAGAGGGCGCCAACGGCCTGACGATTGTATTTGCACTTTACAGCGCGATCTAATCCTTGTTTAATATTGACTCAACAACATTTCATTCAAATGTCCCACTTAATCTTTAATATTTGACCATTTCTTTCTTTGCGACAGAAATGCTGCAGCCACTGTAATTTCTTGAATATGCGTGTTAACACAGAGTGAGGGTTTAAGCATTTATTTTGAAATCCGGATGAACAGTTAACATACTTTAGAAAGACAATAATGTATTCTCCTGTGTTTGCGTAGGTTTATAAATGATTTACCTTGCAAATCTGATGAAATTGGATCGTAGCGTTTGTGAATTCATAATAGCGCTATGTTTTATTATGATTTTTACACGAGTTTAATATATCATGCAGCCTTTGAAAACGGTCTAATAATGCCTTTCAACATCGATTATCGTCTGTGGAATGCGACACTTCCGGTATTTTGCCGGTTACTCGTCACAGGCGAATAGCAGTCAAGGATTTTTTTTATTTTTTTAAATCAAGTATTATAATTGAATCGTGACCTAATACATTTTTCTTTTTATAATATTTAATCCATATTAAAAAGACGTACCAACTTAGAGAGCAGTGCCTCAGATCCATTTCTAGATGCAGCCCATGTGTCCACAACATACAAAATTACTGTCGCGAATGCTTAATTTTTGTCCATTTGTGACCATTGTAGTTACAATATTGAGCCCCAATTAAAGTAACTGATAAAATGAAGGGATCACATAAACGATTAAAGACTAGAAAAGCATGGAGAGTAAATCGCTTAAAAAAATAAAAAAAATAAATAAAAAATAGGCTATCATATTCTTTCTTTTGCTCCACCTTCTTAAAAGACAACCCCTTGAACACACACACACACACACACACACACACACACACTGAAATATACTTTTTATTCGCTCTCATTCAGTCTTAGTGACATCTCTACAGCAGACTTTATCTTTCCCTCCATATGTCAGAGTGAGGCAAAACATATTACAGCTGACACTCACGCAGACTATCATAGACCAGTGCAATACAAAAGAAATGACTTGGGAACTGCAGTGATGGTTTTCGAGGGCTATATTGCAATATAGCAATGATTAGAAAGAGATGAGAAAAGTTTTTCAAAGGGCTTTAAGTATTGTAATAATGTAACGCCCCATAATTCCCATCCAAATCAAATGCAAATCAAGAAGTGTGTTTGTATTTCAGCATCGCTCTTGTAGATTTATCACCCTTTTCTATCACAATCCTTGAAGATTTACAGTGCATATCTGTTCATATAAGTAATTTCGTTTTTTTTTTCTTTTTCTTTTTTTTTATTAACAAGAAATTATCTAGGAATTTAGTTTAAGTTAGTGAAACACATTAAGTTAATGCATCTAAAACTACCCTATACATTTCTTAATATGCAAACAACATTATTATTTTTCTTGCGTTATGTAATTGCATGTTTACCTAGTACTGATTTTCTCTTCTCTCATTTAACAGGGTGTCATAAGTCAGAAACAAAGGTCAGAATGTAGACTTTTAAACACTTTTAAAAATGCACCCTTGGTGGACCGTCATGCCAGAACAAGAATCAGCATATTTAATTTGATAACAACATCCTTTTCTCTCTCCCCACTGGTCATGAAATTTCATTGGACTTTGTGGTAATCTTTTAAAGCTAGAAGGTAAATCTTTGCTCTGTTTTGTTTTTGTTGCACTTGTTTCTACAGTTATACAGTGAAAAATCATTTATTAACAAGTCAATACTAAAAACATAATATGATATATTAAACCCAGGTGGGAAATAGACACACACACACAGCCTTTTTAATTACATTTCTTGAAGATTTATAGTGCATGTTGTTCCTAACTAATTTCTTTTTGAGGTCAAAAGTTTACATACACCTTGCAGAATCTGCAAAATGTTAATTATTTTACCAAAATAAAAGGGATCATACAAAATGCGTGTTATTTTTTTATTTAGTAGTGACCTGAATAAGATATTTTACATAAACGATATTTACATATAGTCCACAAGAGAAAATAATAGTTGAATTTATAAAAATTTACATATTCTTGTTGTTACCTGAATGATCCACAGCTGTGTGTGTGTGTTTGTGTTTTCCATCTTTTTACACTGAGAACAACTGAGAGACTCATATGCTACTACTACTACAGAAGGTTCAAACACTTACTGATACTTTAGAAGGAAAAACGATGCATTAAGAGCTGGGGGGTGAAAACTTTTGAACAGAATGAAGATGTGTACACTTTTCTAATTTTTGGCCAAATAACATATTTTATTTATTTATTACTGCCCACCAGAAGCTAAGAAGATACATGTTTCTCAGAAGACAAAATAAGTTAAATTTACGCTGATCTTCAAATTCAAAAAGTTTTCACCCCCTGGGTCTTAATGCATTTGATCTCAAAATCATACAGTCATTGAATGAGTTCAAGTACACAAAAATGCTGAAAAATCATAGATTTTGTGGGACCTGAAGGATTTTTCTGAACAGCAGGCAGTTTAACTGTTCAGGACAAACAAGGGGCTCTTGAAAAACTATCAATAAAACAAAAACAAAAACAACAAAACACAGGTGTGGATCATTCAGGTAACAACACAGTATATCAAGTGTATGTAAACTTTTGAATGGGGTCATTTTTATAAATTCAACTATTATTTTCTCTTGTGAACTATATGTAAACAACTTTTATGTGAAATATCTTATTCAAGTCAGCACTAAATAAAAAATAACACTGTTGTTTAATATTGGATACTGATTTATCAGTTATTGGCCAGTGCCTCAGATCCATTTCCTATTCTTTCATGTAGCTCATTCTCAATGTTTACTGTTCACTTGAATGATGGTGCACTGAAGATGACTTCAGTCATCAGTCTGAATGGGAATCCCTGTACTCATTCTTCTCTCCTTTTATCCGTTTACGCTCTACCCATCCGGGAGCCGGGCTCTCACGGGCGAGGGGGCTTTGAAGAAACCTGACAGCATCGTCCATCACACCAGCGTTATTTACATTTAACTATGACCGATAAAGGGACAACATTGAGGGAGGCGGAGAGACAACAGAGAGAGAGATGTCTGCATATTCTGACCAGACAGAAACGTATATTTGCCTCTAAACATATCCATTATTCCTTGTTTGGTCACTTACAGGATTGACTATGCTTGAAGAGACAATAATGCACACAATGGCACATTCGCTCCCCTGTTGTTCTCCTTTTCACTCACAAATATTTACCTTTTCTGCTCAATTCCCCCTTTTGTCTTGGTTTCACACTCCATCACCCTTTAACGCAGCCTCTGTTTTCCACCAATAGATGGCACTGTGGTACCAGACTGACAGCCACATTTCCAACTATTTCATCTGAGAACAACAGCAAAAGGTGGAGGAGTGCAGCGATGGATTGAGGGAGAGGGCTGAAGCAATGGAGAATTGAAATGAGGGGTGTAGGCTTCACCGAAAGGCATATTCAGTTACAAAGCTATTACATAAGACAACTAATACAAGCCTAGAGACACACCATTCCCGGTTGAGGAGAAAAAAAAAAAATTAAACCAGCCTAAGCCGGTCTGATGGTCTTCCAACCTGGTCGGGATGGTATTTGAGGTGATTTGAGGGCATCTTATGCATGCTATGAGACCAGCAAACTATCTTAGGCTTGTTTATGCTCTCTTCATGGACTTTCTATCTACCGATGCTGTGGAAAAATCAACTTTTTCAGTCACAGGGGAGATCAGAACACTTTTGGGGACCAAATAAACAGCGTGAGCCTGCAAATAATAGTTAAAAGGACACTAAAGTGTCTAAACTCTGCTAAAAGTCTTGACAGGACTGTGTGTGAGGTGACACATAATGCTGTGTTTTAGCTTTTGTGTGCGTTTCGCTCTCTTTCTGGAGAAAGCTTCAGGACTCTGTGTGACCAGCCTCCTCACGACCTCTTCTAACAAAATATTGACAGAGATCTCTGTCACCTGCCCACATCAGGTATCACTCAATTTATGAGTGGGCTTATGTTTGTGTGTATATGTATTGATGGTGCTCACAGGAGGTCCCTTGTGAAATCTCTGTGCTGGGTCACTAAATGGGTTGCGCCAACTCACTCTGAACCTGCATGGCCCATATGCCTTTTCCATTAGTGCGCCGGGCACAGAGTCAAATTAACTTGTCCAGCTTGTTTTTCTGGCTTCCAGCTGAATTCTGATACGCCACTAAATCTGAGCCAAAACTAGCCAATACTAACATTTAAGTGCATTCACTGCTACAAACACCAGAGATAAACAAAGATCAATGTAGACCACCAGCTATTTTGTCCAGGATTCATCACGGGTAGTTCGCCCCCAAAAAGTTTAATTCTGTCATTATTAACTCATCCTCATATTGCCCTTAACCTGACTTTTTCCTTTAATATATATATATATACATACATATATATATATATATATTTTTTTTTTTTTTTTTTAGAAAACGTCTTTTTTTTTTTTTCGTAAATACTATGAAACGTTTATTGTATGGACATAAACAGTTGAAACATTCTTTGGATTTGAATTAAATTGAATTTTTAAAATTCAATTCAAAATTCAAATTCATTATACTTATTTTTTAATACACTACTTTATTATGAAATAATAAAGTTTGGTCTGGGGTCACAAATGTTTTTTTATAGATTTTTTTTTTTTCCAGGATGCAATAAATGGATCAAAATGGATCTATTTGAATATATTTTAAAATGTAATTTATTCCTGTGTTCAAAGCTACATTTTCAGCCTCATTACTCCAGTCTTCAGTATCACATGGCATGATCCTTCAGAAATCATTCTAATATGCAGATTTGCTGTTATTATTATTATTATTTAAAACAATTGAATAATTTTTATTTCAGGATTCTTTGATAAATAAAAAGATCCAAAAATCAGCATTTATCTGAAATAAAAAGCTTTTGTAACATTATAAACTATACACTTAAAAAGCTTGGAGTCAGTATTTTTTTTTTCCTTTTTAGTAAAGAAATTATAGAAATTATACCTTTTATTTAGCAAGGATGCTTTAAATTTATCAAAAGTGATGACATTTATAGAAAGACATTTATAATGTTACAAAAGATTACTATTTCAGAAAAATGCTGTTCTTCTGAACTTTCTATTCATCAAAGAAACCAGAAAATATTATATTATTATCAAATATAAATAATAATAAAATAACAATAATTATACATATTGGAATGATTTCTGATCATGTGACCAAAGTAATGATGCTAAAAATCCAGCTTTAAATAAAAGGAATAAATTACATTTTAATATATATTAAAATAGAAAACAGTTATTTTAAAATGTTACTGTTTTGCTGTACTTTGGATTAAAAATCTTACTGTCTGAAAACTAAAAACTATTCTTTCAAGCTTTCCACAAAAAGCAACTTTTTTCAACACTGATAATAGGAAATCAGCATAAGAATGATTTCTGAAGGATAATGTGACACTGCCATCACAGGAATAAATTACATTTGAAAATAAATTTAAATAGAAACTGTTTATATAAAAATTGCAATAATATTTGACAGTATTACTGTTTTGACTGTAGTCTTGTTGAGCATAAAACCATTATATATCTATTTGGTGAACTATTCCTTTAAGACTACCACTCGTGTAAAACCATATAGCTGTGCACTCTGTACATGCGTGTGAGGGTATCTGTTTGAGACTTGCGGGTCCCAAGGTGCTCAGTACGCCTGTGTGTGTTAATTTACTGTTAACTACCCTCTTATTCACAAATTAAAACCCAGCTAATGAAGGGCCAGGCTATTACTGCTTTGTGAGAAATATCCTTAGAGCCAAAGCAGCCCTGCCTCTCTCATTTATGAATTAAATCGTGGGAGTGCGTGTACATGTGTCTGCAATTTGCACTTTAAGTCATCAAAGGTCTCTATAGAATATGAAGCCAAGAATAGCCCACGTTGCAAAAGGACCGCCTTTTCTCCTAATCGCCGATCCCTTCAAATGATCTAAAGTCAGTTCACACTTAGTAGCTGAGTGGTTTTTGGCTCTCTCTCTCGCTCGTCATGACTAAATTCTAAATCTGTTGTTATTGACTGTGCCTTGAGGTCTTTGCGTTTCCAGACTGGCCTCCAGGGCTTCACAGGCAGTTAAGGGGGAGCCTCCAAAAGGCCTAAACCCAAGACTGGGGTTAAAGATGGTTCAGAGCCTATACTGCAGGCCTAGTACTAATATTGATCCCCCCGCAGCCATGTGGAAAGGAGGCATGCATTTAACATTAGCAGTGCTGAAGGGAGACAGCTCAGCCCGCAAGTCAATCAGAACTGAGAAACTGAACATCATGCCTTCTGACAGGAGCAAACAGAGCATGTTTCTGTATTGTTTCCATAGGCATTTGACGGTATCAAATTTTCATATCACGATAATTACTGAAGCATTCATTATGGTATAAACCTCAGTCAGGGTAGTGTCATATTTAATTGTTGACAGAAATGAAAATTAGGCTGTCAGGGACAGAAGTAAAGTGCATTCAACAGACTGTACTATTGTTTAACAAGATACTGATTGTTCAGCTGATGAAACAGTTTCAAAATTACGTGATCTAGGATGTTTATACAGGGTGTGCCATTGTAAAGTCTATCCCTTACATCCTTGTTTTCATCTGTGTTTAATTCAATACAGTGTCTAACCTGACTGACAGTGCTATATGTATTTTTTGTTGACTGTACTAAAGCATAAAAACACCATAATACGTATGTAGATATTTAGAAGACATGGCAGGTTCACATACTTGTTTTTCCAAAAACAATGCTACAAGCCAGCTATTTTACTTTGAAATCTGCGTTCAATGTTGGAAAGTCTGTTTTTGCTTTGGTCTGTGTGATTCTGCCCACTGCCAGTAGACCCTTCGCAAAAACCCACCCTGCTTAGTTACTGTTTCTATGTCTGACAGACAGCGCCGCTCTCAAATTACACATCATGTTCTCACGCAGTGAAAAATACATTGCGGAGCAAAAAGGAAACACGCCAGCAGACAAAACAGAGCAGGTTACTTCTAGTATGAAACAAGGTTTCAGCTTTAAAATTTTGTCATTTTTTAAACAGTAAATACCGTTTTGTGTCTCTTCAATGTGTCGTGATCACTGTATTGCCTTATTAGACCAATGACACGTGAACAGATAGACTTTTCTTTTTTACTTAAAGCACGAAAAAAGCATGAATGAACATCAGAACGTATTTCATTTCAACCGCGGAAAGACGTCAATACACACAGTGTTTCAAGTTTAAGTCCACTTAAGTAATGCTGCCTTCACGCCATGTCGTAATTACCGTAATTCCGAGATGACAATACGGGACATTTCACTCATAGCTTTCTACTGGGACTCGAAGTTAGCGCCTAAGTAGCGCCAAAATGAGCCTGGCGGCGGTCACGTGGTAGAGCTGTCCCTGGTCCAAGTCGTAACTCTGAGAACATTCCGAGTTTACAAGTTGTAATTATGAGTTCAGGAGCACGTGAGGGCTTTGGCGTCGATAGAATGTCACGTGTTTTACGAGATGACGTGAATGCAGCGTTAATCTACTCTCTTGTCTGATTTGTCGGACAGAATAGCGGATTCGGCGTTATGATTGGTAAGATCGCCTGTCAATCAAGCAGTCTTTCAACACTCAGGGTTGCCAGTTAGCAGAAAACACAGCAAAACAAAACAAAAACTGGATCAGAGATTCCAGATTGTGCCCAACCTAAAAATCCTTAACATCCATCTAAAAAGCTCTATGACCAGAAGCATGCGGACAAATCAACTTATAGTGTGACGACTGTCGCATTGTTTCCCGTTGTGGTTTTCAACGATTCCTCGATTCTGTTCGATTTTAAAATATCCTTGATTGCATTTTGCCCATGTCGAGTGGCGCATTCCACATATTAAACCCATTTAAAAATCATAATAAAGCATAATGCTATTTAGAATTCACAAACGCCACAGTTTATATATATATATATATATATATAGAGAGAGAGAGAGAGAGAGAGAGAGAGAGAGAGAGAGAGAGAGATTGGATTAATATATGTGCGTTTATTATGTACATGTTTGTAGGTTAGGTACTGTAAGTGCATCTCAGGGTGGCTCCTTTCACAGTAAATGCTACTACCCAAACTGTTATGATTTACATAAAGCATCTCAAACTCCATCTCGACATGAAGTTGTGAGTTTGGGTTTATTATAATATCAATCTGGGAATACACTGTGCACTATTTCATCAGGTTAAGGTAAATCATTTATAAACCTACACAAACACGATAATACATCATTATCTTTCAAAATAAAAGCTTAAACCCTTACTCTGAGTTTACTCGTTTGAATGTCCACATATTTAAGAAATTACAGTGGCTTTAGCGTTTTTATCATAAAGGTATGACCAAATATTAAAGATTTCGTGGACATTTGAATTAAATGTTGTTGATATTAAATATTAAACACAGATTAGATCGCACAGTAAAGTGTAAAAACAATCGTCAGGCTTTTGGCGCCCTCTGCAGGCATTTAATTGAATGCGTAATATCCTTCAGCTCTATTGTTTATAATACATTGTTTATAATGTATTTTAACAGTTTTGTTCAATAAAACCATATGATACTTTATTAATACTTTATGTGAGCTAATTATTATTGCCTCATTGCTATTATATACGTATTTTAAGTAATTTTAAAGGCTATTGTTCACTTACGTCTATTTTTATTACAACAACAAAAAAAAATTCTTATTATCTGATTACTTGATTAATCGTCAGAATAATCAACAGATTATTGGTTTCCAAAATAATCGTTAGTGACAGCCCTAAAACAGATCGCAAAAAATCGGCAAACTTCAGTGCTGTCCTCTTAACAACAATTTTAATAACTTTCTTCAAATAAAAAAATAACCTTTAAAATTTAAATACTATGAAACAAAATGTTTAAAAAAATGTAAAAAGTAAACAAAGGTTTCTAACTGAACTAAAGTGCAAAAAGTATGACTATAAAGAATTATGAATAATTGTAATAAACAATCAAAACATTTTAAACCAATATCTAGATGTATTTTCTGAGCTAGCATGTCCAGATTTTAAATGTGTAAACAGAAGTATAAAACAAGAAAGTGTAAAAAAAAAAGAAAAATAAATATTAAGGGCCAGATTTAATAACAGTTTGTGCCAGTGTAAACCGTCTTTTGGCGTTAAAATAGTACTGCCAGGATTTATTAAAGATGCGGAGTGAAGAATTAGCCAAAAATTTAACACCCAAAAAAAACATGTCTTCAACTATATTGCGCTTGAAATGGCTGCAATTGTTCTTGCTAAGTGGAGGCACCACAGACAACAGAGAGCGTGTGGTACAAGGGAGATGTATTTATTTGGAATGCCAGAACACCACATTATCTACATATCGTTTGCCAAGCCATGTTATTACTAATTTGCTACAAGAAATAAAAAAACGACTTGGAACCCTCAACTAGGAGGAGTCACGCAATACCAGGTCTATCCAAACTTCTAGCAACCCTTTATTTTTTTTGGCTTCTGGTTCTTTTCAACATACTATGGCTTCTTTATTTCTTTCTTTATTTGCGAATATGCTAATCTGTGCTGCACTTGATGTATTGCATTCGTCGATATGTCTGTGTTCTTTAATTTGTCAGCAAAACATTTACATTGTCAGTAAATCACCCGCAGAAATTTCAACACGCAACAGTGCTGTTTGAAATTGGGCTCTCGCACTAATTTGTCCTGTTTAGTAAATCAGGCCCTAAGTATTTAAAGCAGTTTGTATAGTTTGATAAGCACGACTACGAATAAAAAATTGGCTGTTGGCTGTTTGAAAAATACTGTTTGACTCTTCTCCGTATTCACAGTATTTTAAAGTGCCTGTGACAATAATACTGTGCATCTGAATTACCAGAATATACCATATGACTGAATGCATATGGTAAAGACAAAAAAAAAGCTAAACTAAAGGAGGAGCTTGAGTTTAAGCACACTGGGTGTCTTATTTGTATTCCACGGACATACTGACTTGCAAACTTTGTTTTGGATCTAGTCCACAAAACAAGACTGGTCTTAGATCTATTATCTGAAAGGTCGTTCCAAACATTTATTGTTTTTTTGGGCAGGTTAGGGTGGATGAGCTTATTCCAGTGTGCCCCAGGGCTTCATGCCTTCTTAGGCAAAGCACAAAGTGGAAAAGTCACACTGAAACACTCTGAATCCTATCTGCATATATCTGTGTATAATGGTTTGCTTACATCCTGTTACATCTGATAAGATGATAAGAACATGTGATAGCCTCCAAATATGCATTCGTTCATCCATGTGATGCATTTTTTGATACCTTTCTGTTGTGTCTTGTTAGCTTGTCTGTGTCAAATAAAAATCCAAGTTGACATTGTGGTATTGATTTCCTTACAGGCGGATAAAGGATTTCTCCGATAGGTGATTGCAACAAATGAAGATGGGATGAAGACCACACACACATAAATGTAATCTCACAAACATGCACTTAGACACACAAAATGTAGATTACAGTTATTAGTTTGCACCTGTGGCAAAATCAATAGGCATACGCTCAGTCGAGACAGGAGTACAGAAACATCCTCTCATCTCAGATGCTGTTAACTAAAGCTTGTATGCTTACGTTTTGAAGATGAATCACGAATGAGTAGAATTCAAACCTTGTCAGAAGAAAGTTAAGCCTGGAATGAGCGAGTATAAAAAACATTATTATCTGGCATGACTGGTGTTTCTTTCCTGTGCAATACAATACAATGCTGTGAACAGGCTGTTCTTTGCATAACCAGCAGGCAATTTAAGCTAGAAATAAAGAACTACAAACAAATCTAACCAAGAATCATGAAAAAAGACAAACTTACCAAAAAAGTTCTAATTTGAGCACATCTAATGGTTGAGGCGCTGCTGGAAGGGAATAGGCATAGGGCGTGTAAAGCTTGGAAAAGCTTCAATGTGTTGAGTGATTATTCCTACAGCAATTTCTGAGTAAGCACAACAGATGTCATTTATAGATCAAAACAAATTAAAATTGTGGTAGCATTTACAAAAGGTTCAAAGAATGTAATTTCTTGATAGTTGATGTCCTGGGGCTATTGTGTTTTCCCGTCGGCCTACTAAAATGTATCACCACCCTGCCTGATGGGCTTAGAATTCAGGATTCTGGTAGGAGTGTTAATTCATACAAATTAATATAACAGTTCATACATTTGACTCATTGCTTTTCTTAAAAATGGCTTAAAGGTGATGTATAATGAAAATCTGACTTTTTCCCACGTTTAAGTGCTATAATCGCATCCCCAGTGCATCGACCAACCCACCTTTGTTTGGTAAGTCCTTCTATGCAAGCTTGTTAAAAAATGAGCCGCTCAGATTTCACTCCCCTCGTGACGTAGTAAGAGGATCTTATTATAATATTACCTCCCCTTAATCTTCAAGTTTCCATCTACAGCGCTGCCATTTTGTTTTCGCAAGGAACAACGATGTACCAGTTCTAACGCCATGGTGAAAGTTTGAGTAAAGCATGCTAACTGTTCTGTCGTTGGCTGCACAGACGAGCACAGAACACTATTTAGAGTCCCAGCCTTAGAGGAGACAAGAGAGCAGTGAATTTCTGGATTTATTTACTGTATATTATGCTGCTGCCACACAGATCTAACATAAACATGCAATTTCTTTCCCAGCTGTTTACCTTCACAGACATAACCGACTGTTTTTGTAACTCATGTGCGTTTTTAACATAAACGTGTGTATTTGACAGTTTAAGCACAATACAGCATGAAAGAGAACTTAGTTTAGTACTCACATGCCGTGTGACAGCCGCTTTCTGTGTGCTTGCTTCGGATGTGTGCGCTCAGAAAACCGTATATCAGAAGTTTAAACTAAAATGGTTTAAAACGCATGATTTCAGTGTGATAGACATGATAATCAAAACCGAACAGATGTTTTTCAGCAGAGTATCTAATGTAGGAGCTGTAAAGGCACAGCCTTATTCTGGAATAAGGGGGCGGGGAGCAGCAGCTCATTTGCATTTAAAGAGACATGCACAAAAACAGCATGTTTCTGCTTTCACTCAAAATAGGCATTTTCAAAATGATATAATAAATGATCTGTGGTGTATTTCGAGCTGGATCTTCACAGACACATTCTGGGAACTAACATATTGTAAAAAGGGAGATAACAGGTATCCTTTAAAGGAAGAAATATTCTGTTTATCATTTTATAAGATTTTCTGTTTTGTGAAAAACCTGTTTCTGAACTTTAATCATGTAATTTTTAAGCTAACATATGTGACCCTGGACCACAAAACCTTAAGTAGTCTTAAGTAGCACGGGTATATTTGTAGCAATAGCCAAAAATACACTATATGGGTCCAAATGATAGATTTTTCTTTTATGCCAAAAATCATTAGGATATTAGGTAAAGATCATGTTCCATGAAGATATTTTGTAAATTTCCTACAGTAAATATATCAAAACTTAATTTTTTCAGATTCCAGATTTTCTGATTTTTCTGGAATTTTTGTATCTTGGCCAAATATTGCCCTATCCTAACAAACCATACATTAATGAAGAGCTTATTTATTCAGCTTTCAGGTGAATGAATTTCAGATGGTTTTGTAGTCCAGAGTCACATATGGTATTAGTTTTATTTGTGTAGGTCTTAAAAATGGTCATAAAAAAACTTTTGACTGTAAAAATTCTGTGAAATAAAATTCCTTCCATGCTATTTGTTGACATTTTGTTTTGAAAATGTTTTTTAATTAATGTTTTGACTCCTATCCAGTTTTTTGTTTTGTTTTGTTTTGTTTTGTTTTGTTCTGGCTAGTTAAATTCATCTCAGACTACCAAAATCTGAACAGTGCCTGCCCGAAGGGCAATCAGGGATTTTAAAATATTTCTAAGCTCTGTTTAAGTTATGTAATCGATATGTGAATATGTCACCCCCAGCACTGAAAGATAGTATAGTATTTGCTCATCAAGAGAGCATTTATTTGATAAAATAAATAGTATAATATAAATAAAATAAAATTAAATAAAATATATAAAATATATGGCATTCGGCTCTGAACACTGATTACTCCAGTGTTCAGTGTCACATGATCCTTCAGAAATCATTCTAATATGCTGATTTGCTGCTCAAGAAGTATTTCTTAGTATCATCAACGTTAAAAACAGTTGTGCTGCTTAACATTGACCCACACACACACACACACACATATGTGACAGGGTGATATTAGTTAGCTGGTCAGCCATGACAAAAAAAAAAAAAAAAACTTAAAAACAGTTTTTTTGTAGGAACAATTTTCAGCACATTTCAAAACAAGCACACTACGATGAAGAAACAGACCCCTCATAGGAAGAGACAAAACTGCACCGTTATCAGAAATGTAAGAGCAGTGTGCTGGAAGTATGCTTGATTAGACCATATCAGCAGTAATAAGATATTCTCAGGAGTAAAAGAAAAAAAACTAATTGGAAGGTAAAACACATGACACCGGCTGACATTCTGATAGCCAAAAAAACATAATTTTCATTAATTTGTTCAGTTGCTCAACCAAAGTGCTATCCAAAATGCTAGCAGCTAACAGTGGAGGCCTCTGAATAGCTCTCTCATAATGCTGATGTTCACAGAGCACTTGTTCTTATGTTAATAATGAAGCAGGGTAAGACCTTGTCTACCTCATCTGCAAAACAAGAAGACAGCCAGTACACGAGCTCCAAATTATTCACGATTACAAATGAACTCGTCGCTTCGGTTCGCTCTTAAACACGTCTTCCAAATGAAACGCATGTGTCACATCACCAAAAAAACGTAAATGAGGAAATAAATGGACACAGAGCTCGAAGAGGCGTCTTGCAATATGAATCTCCATTTGGCTCGGTGCCCGCGGATCCTCTGCCAGCCTGAGAGAAGGTGGGGATATTTTATTCATGCTATCAGGAAGTTTTCTTTCTCTCTTGCTATGCCCCTGCATTTGGCTTCTCAAATGGATGAACAAGATGAGGCTTTGAGAAGAAACACTCCAATTCGAACATTCTAATTTGACTTTTTTGAGGTGGTCGACTCCTCTTCTACCGCTGTGTATGCATGAGGCAGCGAGGCGTCTGTTCTGCTATTTTCAAAAAAGAGCCCTTGATATTCCTCACCCTTTCTGTCTCTCTCATCCCGGCTTTCATTTTCATTTTCTATCTCTTTCTCACTTTCTTTCCCGCTGCATGTCGCAGCCTGAGTTTTGGAATAGGGTTTTTCCAATCTTTCCAAAATAATTACACCACTTGGTCTCCATCTCTTCACTTTCTTTCCTTCCATCTGCTGTGTCTTTCTCAGTGGGGCTGAATATTGCTTTAGCAATCATGCAACCGCAGAGACCGGAGTCTTACATTGTTCTTTGATGGCTCTGCCACAGCTGGAATGAGCGGTGCGAGAGAAAAGAGGAAACCAAAGAGACGTCGGTTGTGTTCAGAATAGCATACTACCATGCTACTCGTACTACTGCTGCGGTATGTATGTAGTACGTACGCTGTGCACAGTACATGTGAATTTCCTGAATGCATGAGCAATAAACAACAGAGCACACTGCATGTGATAACAATGTAACAGTCTGCAGCAGTCTAGCAAGCTGCCAAAGGCCAGAAACAGTAAGACTTCTAACAAATATACCAAAAATAGTAAGAGCAGTTGGGGGTTCAGTGCCTTGCTCATGCGTATCACCTCACTCAAGGTAATGAAGGTGGAAGAGAACACTCTCTCTATCTACAGTGTGAACTGTGACCTTTGGGTTACAAATCCAGCTCTCTATCCATTAGGCCATAACTAGTAGCATGCATGTATGCTACTATCAACTATAATAGTTCTATACAATAAATAATAAGATATGAAAATAGGCTGAAATGTAGTATGCTAGTGTGTCTTCTGTCTTTCTTTACTTTAGAGGAGAGCAGCAACATGATAGAGGCTGTACTGTTGGTCACATGATATTGCCAACAAAGTGGATGTAGTATGTCTAATTGTATTAAAACTACACTCATTGGGCTTCATTCATGAAACACAAGCAGAACGAATTTGTGTGTAAATCGTTCACACGGCTGTTCTGATGTAAACTTTCGAATTCATGAAAATGAATTCTGTTTTTGAATATTCTGTGTTCTTTTTGGCAAACACTGCAGACACTGAATTTTGATGCATTGTCACAATAATATATTACAAGTTTGTTTACTTTTTTTTGTAGCTGAGGGTTGATAACTGTCCAACTTTGGGTAAAACACAGCACTCAAGATTGTGACTTTTTACACAGCCAACCAATCAATGGAGGAGGTGTGGGACAAAAAGCCACACTGACTAACTACTTGTACAATGACTGAACAACAATGAAGAAGTTAATATTGCTGGTTACTTAATTTTTATATTTGGTAATATACTTCAAAATGAGATATTAGTAATACATTGCTGCTGTGGATCATATACAGTAGCAACCAAAGCGTTTCGGCTGGAAAACGGCACCAGCGGGCTGTTTTTTAAAGGAGTGTTTGGTATTTTTTCAGCTGGCTAAAAACTAGTGCTGTCAATCAATAATAATAAAAAAAAAAAAATCATTAATAAAAAATTTAAAACTAAAACGCACATTTATTTCTAAAATTAATCGCAATTAATCCCACCTAACATTAAAGTTTTAAATATACTTTTAAATTCCAGTCATTTCACATTAAATTTTCAAATGAATGTAGAAACAACATAAAGACAGTATATATATATATATATATTTTTTTTTATGACTGATTATCACTTATACCAACACTACTGATTTCTCTCTGAAACTGAGTTAAACCTAATATTTAACCACTGACTATATCCATTCAACATTGCAGTATAACTGAGAGCTATCAATTTGAACATTTATTAGACTTAATAAATAAATAACTTCTAATTAAAATGGTCCTACATCGCTGTTTTACCTTCTTTGCATGTTTACTTTGAAAACACTGGGTCGGTATTTCTACAGCAACGCCCTTTACAAAAAAAAAGGTAAAGCAGTGATGTAGGACGATTTTGAAGTTGGAGGAGAAAATGAGATGGGAGCTTTTCGACCTACCCTAACTGTATTGACCTGGATTACACAGAGTACACATGCGCATGGCGGAGATAGACAAGACGAGCATTTGAGGTTAAAAAAAATCTTTTCGGGTGTTTTTTTTTTTAGAAAATGACCAATCGTTTCACTACATTGGCTGGGATCGTTTAAATCTCTTTGGGACTCCATTTAAACTGCATTTTGGAAGTTCAAACTCACAAGCACCATAGAAGGCCACTATATAGAGAAATATCCTGAAATGTTTTCCTCAAAAAACTTGATTGAAAACGATTGGAAAAAGAAAGACATGAACATCTTGGATGCAAGGGGGTGAGTTATCTGTTACATTATCTGTAAATTTTTGTTCTGTAAGTGTACCACTCCTTTAACTGCGCTAAATATTTTTTACACCGTTAAACTGGAAATATTAAAGGAGAAGTCCACTTCCAGAACGAAAATTTACAGATAATTTACTCACCTCCTTGTCATCCAAGATGTTCATGTCTTTCTTTCTTCAGTCGATAAGAAATATGTTTCTTGAGGAAAACATTCCCAATTTTTTCTCCATTTAGTTGACTTCAGTGGTGCCCCCAAGTTTGAACTTCCGAAATGCAGTTTAAATGTAGCTTCAAATCGCTCTAAACTATCCCAGCCGAGGAAGAAGGGTCTTATCTAGCAAAACGATCTGTAATTTTCGAAACAATTGACAATCGACAATTTATTTACTTTTTAACCTCAAACACTCGTCTTGTCTTGTCTCTGCGATGTGCATGCGTAGTCTGTGTAATCTTGGTCAATACAGTTAGGGTATGTAGAAAAATTCTCGTCTCGTTTTCTTCTTCAATGTCAAAATCATCCTACATTGCTGTTTTACCTTTTTTTGTAAAGGCCGTTTGATCTTCTCTGCATGTTCACTTTGTAAATTTACGCCAGTTTCATTAAAGAGGCCATTAGATGCAGTGCATACTCTGACAGAATGCAACTACAGAAACTAATCCATGATAGTGAAATAGAGAGATAGATAGGATGAGTTGGGCTGGGAGATGACTACCTACCCCTCCCTACCCTTCCTGCAACCAAATGGGGGTCATAGCCCGGGCAGGTGGTACTAATTATGGGCCTTTTCAACAGAATCCAATCCAATCAGTCTAAATGCAATCAGTGTTCAGTGCTGAGTGATCCCTGCTCCTTCAATCTCTCTCTCTCTCTTTTACTCATAAATCACTCATACACTCTCTTGCCAAGAGCTCTGTATGTAAACATAGGTCATCATATTCTGAGTGATTTAAAAAAAAATGGAAAAAAATAAGACATGAGTCTAATAAAGGTCAGTTTCTATGATATAAGTATTTCAAAAACATCTTTGAGTATACCTTACAGATAAATCAACAGCAATAAAATTAGCTGTTTTAAAGTTCAAGATCCCATTTTTTTTGTTCAATGTGAACATTCACAACATGAACACACACAATCAAGGCCACATCTGAAGTACCCTCCGAAAATGTATTAGTATTACATCACATCATATAATTACTCTGTTTCACATACTAGACCAATGTTCACAAGATTTCGTTTGTGTCTGTGTGCGAGAACTCCAAGCGTGATTCCTGTAATAATGTGATGCTCCTTTCCTAATGTGGAATAATAGAATTATGCATGGTGTTCGCATAACAAATCCCTACTCCACCAATTAGTTTAGCCGTGCCATGTTTTCTGGCTCCGTCTTTCTTGTGCATTATTATCATTTCCATTTCCTCTCCTCAGAAAAGCACTCCAGTGGCCCACGGCTAGCATTCTCCGCAGTTTCTCTGTTGGACTTGAAGAGTCCACACAATAATATAAACTCACTCTGCATAACAATGAGGTCAGAGTGCATACATTACATCCATGATGAAACACACATCTTAAGTGTGTGCGTGTTTGTGTGTACGTGTATTGAAATACAGAGCATGACGACTGGAATATGCAGAAGCAGCTCTGACTAGCCACTTTATCTGTTAACCTCGCGTAAATGTCAGCGTTTAAAAAGCAAATCCCCTCCTGTGATATATGCTAAAGCATTAATATGACAGCAGAGCAGCTTTCATTATGTCAGATGATGATAAATTAGGGCCGCGGACAAAGTATTTGCAGCAACCGACGCAGATTCCTGTAGTCAGATGTTTAATCTAGTTGGACGTGTGTAAAACGGTACTGAGGTAAAAGTGTACGACCGCATTCGAGACGAAACCCTCGACTGGATTTCACTGTAGGCCAAGCGTTGAACTATTATGGAGTTGCTCATGCCACATCTAGCTACAGACCCACTGTGACAACAGCATACTGTAACCTTTTAATGAGTCATGCAGTCTACATTCATCACCACTGTACCTGTCATACGCAATGACATCTTCCTGTTATATGCAAGCGCACGCAGTTGGGACTAACACTTTCATAATTCCTTGCGAGCGTCTCGTGAAAATGAACCACAAAGTGTGAGATGCGCCATCAGAGCAGAATGAGTAATTACTAGAGTGGGGAAAAGTACCTGTCTGAACGCCCACCTGCTTGCCCACTGCTGAGAAAGAGAGACCGACAGAAAAGAGAGACAGAGAGAAGGGGAAAAAAAAAACAAACAAGCTGGAAAGAAAAAGGTTCAGAGTGTTGGAGTCAGCGACTGGAGCCGCTCAAATGAACGTGTGACAGGACAGCTGTCAAGTCCCGATAAGCAAGGCATTGCATTTTGGCAGTCAAAACATGATTGTTTCTTTAGCGTTTGATACAATGTGAAAACGACAACCCAGACACTGGCTCGTACAAAAAACACTGAGAATTTCTGCGTGGGCACCCCTGTATTCGATGTGTGTGTTTAGGAGTGTAATGAAGCTTGAGAGAGACAAAGCCCAGTGGCTTTAATACAGACACAATGTCTGAGAGAACAGACAGAACAACTGTCCATTCAACCTACACTCTCGTTCTGCTTCCCTAAACACTCACTCACTCACTCACTCACACACATGCAAACACACTCACAAACACAAACATTTACAGGTTTTTGTGCAAAAAAGTAAATACACCAAATGTTTCTTTATGATTAATCACCTTATGATTAATTATGAAACAATTTTTGCATACCTGAGAATTGCGATTGGAAGATTTTTGTGCGCAAGCATGAGTTAATGCCAATCTGCATACTTTCCTTCTATGTAGTAAGCTAGCTCTGGATTAGTGCATCCCAAAGTATAATGCAAATTATTTCTGGTAGATTCTCAAAGTATGGAAATTCTAGAAATATGCCAACTGGGATACAGTCAATGGTTCTTCCAAGAACAAAGTACACATTACAAATTAAATAGGAATTAAAGGGATAGTTCACCCAAAAATGAAAATTCTGTCATTAATTACTCACACCCCATGTTGTTCCAAACCCGTAAGACCACAAACCAGTCATATTTTTCACCAGTCAAAATTTAGATTTTTACATCATCTGAAAGCTGAATAGGTTTTCCATTAATGTATGGTTTGTTAGGACAGGAAAATATTTGGCAGAGATACAACTATTTGAAAATCTAGAATCTGAGGGTGCAAAAAAAAAAAAAAAAAAAAAAAAAAAAATTCTAAATATTGAGAAAATCGCCTTTTTAAGTTGTCCAAAGGAAGTTCTTAGCAATGCATATTACTAATCAAAATGTACGTTTTCATATATTTCTGGCAGGAATTTTACAAAATATCTTCATGGAGCACGATCTTTACTTAATATCTTAATGAGTTTTGGCATAAAATCAAAATCGATCATTTTGACCCATACAATGAATTTTTGCTAAATTGCTACAAATATTCCCATGCTACTTAAGACTGGTTTTGTGGTCCAGGGTCACAAATTAAGATATTTTTGATGAAATCCAAGAGCTTTCTGACCCTGCATAGACAGCAATGCAACTACCGAGTTCAAAGACCAGAAAGGTAGCAAGGAGTCAGTGTGACATCAGTGGTTCAACCTTAATTTTATGAAGCTACAAGAAAACAAAAATAACATTCAACAATTTCTTCCAACATAGGCTCATACTTGGAAATACAGTAAGTGCCTCTGAAAAACTGAAATAACATACCTATATGTACGAATCACTGCAGTTTCCAGTTGAAATGAACACTACAGGCAGTAAATCTCGGACAACTCATTCCTTTTTACACAAAGTATGATTTACAGGTATAGAGTTTTGATTAATAAAGCCTAATTTTCACACAATTAACATGCAGAATATTATGACTTCAAAACAATTATAACAATCTGCGCAATTTGTAAAAATGGAAACTTTTTAATGCTACTGTCACATGTACAGCTTAATATGCATATGGCTTTTCTAATTCAGTAGGTTTGCTCGGTAGCTCACGCAATTCGGAGTTGCACTTGACAAACCCAGTGAAACCCAGTGAAACTACAGTTCGACAAAACAGCTCAAATCCGCACAAGGAAGTTAAAATAGCATGGCTGCATCAACCAATATATTTTTAAATCACTTTTACATTTATTAACACTACTGGGTAGGTTGTGTGTTGGTTTGGTGTAGAGGATACTTCCAACACCATAGAGCATTAACCTTTAGCGACACTCCCTGGATATTTGAATTCTGAACAGCTGCAACACGTATCTCAAGCAGCATAATAATTCAAAAAATGCAGCAATACATGCCTGTACCAAAATAAAATGTGCCACAGACATTTCACTTTGAAACTGCCGCAAAACGTGCAGTAAGGTATGTAATTACGGTGTTGCAGAAATGTATATAGAGGCATTTTCATGAACCTGGGTTGATTTCTTTTTTTCCGTGTTAGTCTTCAACACACGTTCAAGAGACTACACTGCAAAGTCGTTATTTTTGTTTTCTTTGTGCACAAAGAGTATTCTCGTAACTTTATAAAATTACTGTTGAACCACTGATGTCACATGGAATATTTTAACAATGTCCTCACAACCTTTTTTGTCCTTAATGTGTCAGTTGCGATGCTTTCTATGAAGGGTCAGAAAGCTCTCAGATTTCATCAAAAAATATCTCAATTTATGTTCCAAAGATGAACAAAGGTCTTACAGATTTGGAACGACATCAGGGGGAGTAATTAATGACAGAATTTTCATTTGTGAGTATGAACTATCCCTATAAGACAACTCCAGGTAACTTCCTCTGAAAAGTCGGTAGAAATTTCTTGATTAATTGACAGCAGTGGAAAAAATCCTTATCTGGCCCTCCCTCACATCAACACACGTCTCCCAATCTAACAACTGTATACCACCGGTGTCCAATGAAGTTCTCTCCAAGTCATCCTCATTATTTTTCTGTGCCATGCCAATCCCTCTGAAGTTTAATCAAGAGGAATTGTCACTTAACTTAAAAAATCTCACATTCTTTCTGACTTTCTCTTACTCTCTCTGTCACAGTAAGTTGGTATAATTCACTTCAAACCCACATCGGCACCCAACTTCCTGCCAAACTCTCCCTACACTGAAAGACGTAAAACTCTTCTATAAATCAAAAGTTTTCAACTGTCTGGTCTACTGAAGTGTTCAGCAAACAGTCAGGGCAAATTCACCTTTAAAAAATAAGGTTGTGCATTGGCATCAATGGCTCCATGAAGAACCGCAGAACCATTCCATTAAACAAAAGGTTCTTTATTGTGTAATAAGGTTCTTTAGATTATTAAAATGTGACCCTGGACCACAAAACCAGTTGTAAGTAACACAGGTATATTTGTAGCAATAGTCAACAATACATTGTATAGGTCAAAATCATTGAAGATATTTTGTAAATTTCCTACTGTAAATATATCAAAATGTAATTTTGGATTATTAATATGCATTGCTGGGTTCTTCATTTGGACAACTTTAAAGGCGATTTTCTCAATATTTAATTTTTTTGCACCCTCAGGTTCCAGATTTTCAAATAGTTGTGTCTCAGATAAATATTTTCCTATCCTAACAAACCACACATCAATGAAAAGCTTATTTATGATGCATAAATCTCAATTTTAAAAAACTGACCCTTATAACAGGTTTTGTGGTCCAGGGTCACAAATGTTCTTCACACTAGGAAAAAAATGCTTATTTTAAGAACTTTTCATTGAAAATCAAAATATGTAAAAATTTTGTGTTAATCAGTGAAGAAAGTAAGGTAACTTTCCCTTTAACACCTCTTATACAAGTTAGTTTAGATCGTGTTGATATTCAGAACAACATCACTCATGTGATACTGCTTAAATAACAACTTTGGGCAGTCATTTGTTTTTGCTTGTTATGTTTGCATGTCAAGCAGACAGGTCTGATTAGTATTCAAGCCAAAAACGAACGCACAATAAATGTGTTAACACCATGCATCCTAATTCACACTGACACATCTGCGTAAGAGCAGCCCGGTCCTCGGAGAGCTTCCACAACGAGGCTGTGCTGCACTCATACTGACGAGCATTTTGCTCCGATAAATAAACACAGCAATTATTCAAGTTTTCTTTTCTTCGCTTGAATCTATAAAGCAAGAAGCATAGGTCTGAGCAGGATCTCATCCTCCCAGCTTCACCAAAAGCCCTTAGTGTTTCATTTTTTTCCTCATTCTATCACTCCCCCCCTCTCCATCTTTCATTTTTTCCCATGACTCCTTTAATATGTAGCGGCTGAAAGATCGGTGCAGCTGAGAAAATGAGAGAGCAACTGCTATAAGCCTCTGCTTTTATTCCCAACATATGAAACAATGGGGGAGAAGTGAAGAGAAAGAAATCTAATAAAATGTCTTCAATTAAAGTGGAATCAGGGCGGTGTTGTCTGTCAGGTTTGGGGTGGATTAGACTAGAGCTGCGGCTCTCCTCTGTCTCACTCCGGAGCGGGTAATGGCATTATGTGAGCTGCATACTCATCTCCAGACGCTCCTCGCCTTGTTCTTTCGCTTTCTGTAAGAATCACGTTTAGGATTAGGGAGCTAAAACGCTCAAGGATCATTTTGCTGGAAATTAGGACAGATTCTGTTGATTGACCCCCTCTGGTCGCTTTGATTTTCCCTCTTTTCTGAAATTAGGTGTCACAGGAAACTTGCAAAGGAGAGTGAGTGTGTAATTACAGCCATGCCCTTTGTTTTCCTGCACACTTCCAGAAGCAGCATACACCAAAGTTTTGTGCATGTCATGCACAAGCAGGAATAATGAATGTGGTATGTTACAGTTATTGCGCAGTTAAAAGCACAATTAAACATCCCTTTTTATGAGACTCACCAGAAGAAAGACTGCAAGAGACATGCAAGAGACAGAGGTTGGCGAAAGTAAGAAAGAAATTTGGGGCGCCCAAAGTGCAACTTGCCTAATGTTGGAGCACTGCCTACAAATACCTATTTAATTTGAAACATGATATAAAATTTTAAAATTAAAATTACAATAGCACCATTCAAAACTAAAACATGTCTCAACAAAAATCCGCAACACAGTTGCAAACATCATTGAAAACAGAGGGTTGTTGACTTGACATGGCATTTTCACTGCCCCACAAGATCAAAATGAACATAATTATTATTGTCGTTATTTAAAATGCTGAAAATTGTTTAACGTTTCTTTGTCCAACATGCAGCTGTTACTAAAAAAAGCCGTAGCGTTATTTGATTTTTTTTAATTTTTGAGCCAAATGTCAAAATTGACCTATGGTGTGACTGTCTCAAGCATGGTTCAATAAATTACAACTCTTCTAAATCAAAAAAGAAAAGCATAAAAATGTTAATAAATACCTCTGGCATAATTGTAAAGGGTCTATTTTAGTAAATGGCAATCATTTTTTTCATCTATATATTTTTGAATGTGTAGGAACTTGAGACATTTTGTCTCTGAAAACCATGTCCTCTGGTGTGACACCATATCCTGATTTTAAATCGGCCAATTCCGGAAAACGTTTGTTAGTTGAAGGACCCCTTTCATGGTTGTGTTACTGAAGCCCCCTGTCAAGCCCATGACATGTGCACATGGTAAATTTTTGTCTCAGAATTGTTCAAATATTTAACCTTTTTGGAACCACTACAAAAATGTTTTGTCGTCCTTTGCTGTGACACCCCTAAATTATATTTTTTCATTAAAAACTGTATGTTAAACTACATAATCATGGAAAACTATGCAATTGTGCCTTCGCAAACTGCTGATGACAGGTTAGCTTGGAATAGCAAGGTCATTAATTGACACAAAAGGCTGAAACGTCCTGTGGTGTGACAGAAAATGTCTTCCAGTGTGACGCCTGTACTGTCACACCATCGGACAAAAATGTCACACCAGAGGACATGGTGTCTTTAAGAAACATTTTAAATAATTAAATAAAACTTCTTTAACTCCTTTTTTGATCATTTTCAGTGTTCTTACATTAATTATGTTCTTCAGTGTAATTACCTTAATTAAACTATTTTCTGATGTTTTTGCAGAAAAACATGTATTGTCATAAAGTGTCATGAAAATAAGTATAGAATGTGATACTTTGTTTTTGAAACAGAAAAAATATCAGTCATATTTAGCTGTCGCACATGCAGCAGGGGGGCTAGAAGAGTTTCACTAACATACTGATTGAAAAAGACTGAATTTTGTTGATGAAAATTATTTTGTTTTGTTTAAAAAAAACATGTTTTTATATCATAATTAAACTTACATTCTCCTTTGACACATTCATAATTAAATAGAAATACTTCAATAACTACCATTTCTGTCCTTTAGTGTGACGTAATGTCCTATGTCCACAGATTTGTTTTTATCTCAAAATATCTTAAAAGAACAGTTGCCTATTGTAACAGGGGAGATATAAATATCACTTATCTTAAAATGGTATCATTTTCAGCAGTTTTGAACAGATGAACAGCAAGTTCATCGTGTTGTCGAAGTTTGTCTTGAAATTGTCCAAAAAGTCATGGGGAAAACTTTGTTAATTATAATTCCATATTAAATAAATAACACTATATGAAAAGAAGTGTATAACTGAGATACATTTCTCTCATGCTATTTGTATATTATTAAGAGTTTTTTTTTTTTCTTAATTTTTGCTTTGTCACACCAGGACAAATATATGGTAGAGTTCAGTAAAAAAAAAAAAAAAAAAAAACAATAAAAGAATTGAAGTTAGTGACCTATATATTTTCTCAAAGATCAGACTTTACACTACATAAATATGTGCATTTCTTTTTCTAAAATTGCCTTTTACAAAGAACAACATTTTATGAAGTTTCACTAACTACTTGCTAAAACTGAAAATGAGATAAAAATGAAGCAAATTTAGAACAGAGATCTACTGAAGGCAGCTCTTTGTGCTTGTTTCATCCAAATTATGGCCTCCAGTAAACATGTTTAATGTTCAAAAAATGTTTTTTTTATTTATTTTGTCAGTTCTGATTCAGTCTTTGTGATTAAGCAGGAACAAATAAATCAAAAAGCTCAAACCTCCCTCAAAAAGTCAGTTAAAAGGCATATGCTGATTTTGAAGTCCTTTTTGTTGTATTTCTTTGAGTGAGTATAGTGATAACATTTCCATAGCGCTTATGTTTTAATTTCTTTCCATGCAAATGAATATAAACAGCACAATCCAAAGGATTACCGTCTTCCACATGCTGGAGGAAAGAGCATTTTGTGCAAGAGTGTTTAATGATTTAATCAGCTCCTAACACAAAACTACACAAGATTAGAGCTCACCTGCAGTGAGAAAGAGTGGCAGAGACTGCAGTGAAAGGTACACCCACCAGGGGCTAAACACTAGCAATTAAGGCTACATTACTAGTACATAATTAACCCTTGAAACATTAATGCTCGCTTATCTTCGTATTATTTATCAGGACCTACTTCCCGCTTGAAAGACTCACTCAATAGGCCTCATTTCTTACACACCTTGCTCTAAGCTAAGCCATGGTGTGCTCACAATCTGAAGATAAAGACACAGCTTGAGATCTTCAGCGCATGTGTGCTGTTACAGGTTCTGTGGGGTTAATGGCTCTCGGCTCTGGGGCAGAGTAGTGTTAAATTAACAGAGACCTTCTTGACCTCGTCCTGTCAATGCAGCTGTAGCAGGGCAACACGCCATATCGAAAGTCTTCTCACAACACAATTCAATTACCAAAAAAAAAAAAAAAACCTAATTAAATTAAAAATGTTAAATTAAAAAATGCCTATGCCAAAAATACAAATAGTGAAATGTAATATAATTATAATAAAACCATTATCAGTTTTATAACTGAAAATTGATAAAATGCTGAATTAGAAAACTGATTATTTGCATTCCCCCCAATTTTAAATACATATACTACCATTCAAAAGTTTGAGATCAGTAAGATTTTTAATGTTTTTTAAGAAGTTTCTTATGCTCATTAAGGCTTATTTGATCAAAAATACAGAAAAAAATGTAATTTTGTAAAATATTACAATGTAAAATAACATTTTTTCTATTTTAATATACTTTTTCTAATTTATTCCTGTGATCAAAGCTGAATTTTTAGCATCATTACTTCAGTCTTCAGTGCCACATCATCCTTCAGAAATCATTCTAATATTTCAATATTCTTTGATGAATAAAGAGTTAAAAAGAACAGCATTTATTTAAAAAAGAAATCGTTTCTAACAATATACACTTCTGTTCAAAAGTTTGGGGTCTGTAAATTTTTATTCTATCTTTTTCGAAAGAAATGAATAATTGAATACAGAAATGAATAATATATATATATATATATATATATATATATATATATATTTGGCTGTTTCCCAACTGTTACCAACATAGATAATTCTAATAATAAATCTGCATATTAACATGATTTCTGAAGGATCATGTGACACTTAAGACTGGAGTAATAGCTGCTAAAAACTGCCTTTGCATCACATGAATAAATTATATTTTAAGGTATATTAAAATAGAAACCATTATTTCATACTGTAATAACATTTCACAATTGTACATTTTTCTCTATTTTTTTTTTTGATCAAATAAATGCCACCTTGATGAGCGTAAGAGACTTCTGATCCCAAACTTTTGAATGACAGAGTATATATTTTTTGTATTTTATGCTTTCTTTTGTATTTGCATTTACTGTATTTTTTTTAAATACAGTAAAACCGTAAAAAGTACTTTTAATATATTTTAAAATGTTTAAAAAGTTAATATATTTTAAAAGTACCAGCACCATTGCATTAGTCTTTAATGTCACATGTTCCTTGAGAAATCATTCTAATATTCTGATTAATATTGGCTGATTATTATAACTTTTGAAAACAGTTGTGATGCTTAATATTTTTGTGGAAGTGGAAGAGTCATTGAATAGAATGTAAAAAAAAAAAAAAAAAACATTTATTTAAAACAATAATTTACAATAAAAAAGGTGTTACTGTCACTTTGTGAGCAAAACTATTCATTTCTAAAAATTAAAATAAAAAAACACTGCCCTCAAAGATATAGTTAGTATATATTATATTATATACAATAATAATAATAATAATAATAATAATAATAATATTAATATTATATATATATATATATATATATATATATATATATATTATTATTATTATTATATATATTATTATTATTATTATTATTTGCATTATTTTTTTTTCGATGCTGCAACTAAACAGACTCACCATTTGTGAAGCTCTGCCCTACAAGTACAAATGAACAACACAGTGTAATTAAAAAGATTTTGATTTATGTTTTTGCTAAAACAGTTTGATTTATTTTTAAAGATGAAGCCCATTTTAAAGACTATTTTAAAGACCATCTTATTGTATTTGGCAAAATGCTTGCGCTTACATTGCCTCCAGCATTCATGCCATCTCTATTATGAAAAGCGATGCTATTTTGTGTTCATGCGTTGCATAAAAATCTGTTTGTAAAAGGCATGAGTCTAAAAGAAAAAGAAAAAGAACTGAAGCTTTATTTTCAGATCTTTGCACAGCGTTTGAGTCATAAAGAGAAGTTTAAAGCTTGCTTCCCCAGCACTTATTCTCAGATCTCATTGCAGCGTTACGCGAAACCACAATCAATCATTTTCTTGGAGAGAAAAAAAAAAAAAATCACAATCAATATAATTTCAGATAAAAGCTTAGTGGAAACCGGGTCAGGTTTATGACTGAAAGATTCAAGCTCTGCTGTAGAAACACAGAAAAACAGACCATTGATCATCATTCACTGGAATTTTTATAAATGGTTACCTTCAGCCTTGCTTGTATTTCACGCACAGCTGTAGGTACGTGAATCACTGATGTGCGTTGTCAAATCAGTCAAAGTCAGAAGACATTTTTGACAGCCTTCTGAACTGTACGGCAGGAAATCATGTAATCACATGCTGCGTACGGCATTGCGCAGGTATACGAATGTAATCTCCCTCACCCACCTGCCACACTGTCATCCACATCAGTACCTCTAGAATGGATTCTATTGTGCTTTTCTTATTACACCACAAAACACAATGCATTGAAATCCTGTAGTAAAATGAGGCGGTTAGATTGGTCCCGAAAACCATTCAGTACAAGATCAAAAAGCATCCCGGCAGTAGCCAGTATGACAATAACCTGACGTCTCCTGTGGCTGATTCAAATAGGGAAATGGCACCTTTTTTAAGACTGAAAACAGTAACCAAGACTATAATAGACTAGGAATGTGCTAGTAAAAGTACCGGAGCAAAATATAAATACATTGGAAAGTACCATATGTTCATGTATGGGACAGAACAATAGATTCTAAAGAAATCTCTGTTCAATCTCCATCAAAACAGTCAACACCTTTCTCTACAGCAAAGTAAATGTGATTACATAAAGCCAGTGGCTCTAAATGGCTGTCTATTTCTCTGCTGGAGTAATCATATATCTCTCACAAATAAGTGACAGCACCAGAATCCGTGCGCAGAGATCTCCTGCTAGGCTCTGAAATACTCTAAAAGCTTTCTCATCTCGTTAGACGTCTGTAATGCATTCATTTATAGCCTGTTTCACTTTGCGCGCCTCTTTACAAGCTCACTCTTATGGAAAATTTAAAGCCTTTTCACTGCACTGATTATTCATAAACACATCTAGCCGACTGTAGATAAATGTTGTCTGTTTTATTTCCATGGAGGAAAGAACGTTCATTTGCATCTCATCAATCTCCCTCTATTTCCTCATGTATAAGGAGGCATTGGCAGGGGTACGAATTCCCAAGAAAGTCACAGATGGATTGGACCGCAAACAAGGCAGACGTATTGAGGTTGAAAGTTGTAATCGGTTTATGCGCAAAATGCAGTCGCAGTCACCTTGGAGGGATTGAAACAAAACAAGTTTTGTGTACAGTTCAGTTTATACTAACACCATCAGCAGAACATAATTTGTAGATCAGAATTCATCAGTTAGATGAATACAGCACATCCTGAGCCAGTTACATTTGATCCATTTGGGAAATAAAGGCACTTTTCAATCAAACTGTTGCATTTATTTACAGTTTACGGCCTTGAATCTTCACCGACCTTATGTGGGCGGTGAAAACATGTTTTTAAATGGTTGCCTATGTATTGTATATTGAGCACAGGATATGACAGGAGAATTACAGGCAAGTGAAAGCAAAGGAAGCATGTTTACATCACAGCAGCTCTTGAGACCCTCGGTGTATGAACAGGTCTCCGTCCACACATCCTACGGGGCTATAGACCTTGGCAAGGAAGCACAGACGTAAACAAAGTGGCTTGGCCAGCAGACTGTAATAAGATCAATATCTAGCTGTGACTAGTGAACACATGAAAAGTGCTATAGGCTTCCTTTTGATTTAATACAGTCCAAAATACCACTAAAGGCAAAAGGCTCTCTGAGGATCAGGGCTCTGGACTTCGGGGGAAAAAAGCAAATGCGGTGGCGTGTGATGTAGCTTGTATCATTTCATATTAAAGTGCGAATTAAACTACGAGCATGCGTGTCAGATCTGCAGCACATTCAGCAGCAGCAGCTCTTAAAGTAAAAGCAGTCAAATAAAAAAGAGAAGAAGAGAAAAATCAACTTTAGTAGCTTTAAGAATTCATCTATATTTAATTTAGTATTTTATGTTTGATAACTTTATTCAATATTTGTATATATCCCTACTTGCTGAAGGGCACAGGTAAATAATGGGTTTATGTGAAGATTGTTTTAAGTTCATTTAAATTAGAAATTGTTATTTTTTAAAGTCCAATAAATGTTCAAATTGAAAGCTCTCAATTATAATGCAATGCTAATTGGCTATAGACCATGGTTAAATTTAGGGGGAAAAAAGAACAATTTTCTAGAGACATCAGTAGTATTGGTATCAGTCATACCTTCAGTCAAAAAACAAAAGACAAAAAAAAGTTAAACAAATATTACAAATATACACTCTTTATGTTGTTTGTATATTAATTTGTAGATTAAATATGAAATTATTGCAATATAAAAGTATATTTAAACACTTTAATGTTAGGTGGGATTAATAGTGATGTGCGAAAAAATGTGTGATTAATTAGTTAATTTTTTTAATCGATTGACAGCACTAATTTGAATACATTTTAAAAAGTAATTGTGCTGACAAAGCTAAATTTTTAGTATTCATCAGTGACACATCATTCTTCAAAAATCATTCTGATATGCTGATTTCTTATTATTATCATTGTTAAAAACAGTTGTTCTGCTTAATATTTTGTGAAAACTGTAATGCAACTATGATTAAGAGTTTTTTTGTAACAGTGTTCCCATTTTATTTCAAATTGTACATAACCAAAGAATGACTCGCAACTTAATGAGAGAATTATTTGTTAATTCAGTGATCACTCTGAAAAAATTACTGACTAAAGCCAGATTCAGATGGTAATTGTTTCTCATGGGGATGTAAGCTATTTTCAACATTTTTAGGGGATAGTTGGTGATTTTATTGCCGTCTGAATCCAGAATGTCTGTGTTTTTCTCCAACCACCTACATAAAAATCCCAGACTTAACTGCCTTCGGTTTTTTTATTTATTTATTTTTTTTTATGTTTTTAATGAAGAAATAATGTTTTTTGAGGAAAACATTTCAGGAATTTTCTCCATATAGTGGACTTCTATGGTGCCCACAAGTTTGAACTTCCAAAATGCAGTTTCAGTGCAGCTTCAAAGGGCTCTAAATGATCCCAGCTGAGAAATAAGGATATTACCTAGTGAATAGAACAGTTATTTTCTAAAAAAAAATAAAAAAATAAAAACGTATATACTTTTTAACCTCAAATGCTCTTTTTGTCTAGCTCTGCCATGCACATACGTACTCCATGTACTCGGTTCAGTACAGTTAGGGTATGTCGAAAAACTCTCATCTTATTTTCTCCTCCAACTTCAAAACCGCCCTACATCGCTGCAGAAGTACCGACCCAGTGTTTACAAAGTGAATGTGCAAAGAAGATCAAACGCCCTTTACAAAAAAGGTAAAACAGCGATGTAGGATTATTTTGAAGTTGGAGGAGAAAATGAGATGGTTTTTCAACATACGATAACTGTCTTGAACCGAGTGCACAGAGTATGTGTGCGCATGGCAGAGCTAGACAAAAAGAGCATTTGAGGTTAAAAAGTATATACATTTTTACATTTTTTAGAAAAGTTTCGCTAGATAAGATCCTTATTCCTTGGCTGGGATCATTTAGAGCCCTTTGAAGCTGCTCTGAAACTGCATTTTGGAAGTTTAAACTCACCGGCACGACAGAAGTCCACCATTAGGACTAAATTCATGAAATGTTTTCCTCAAAAAACATAATTTATCTACGACTGAAGAAAAAAAAAGACACTTGTCATCTTGAATGACAAGTGGGTGAGTAAATTATCTGTACATTTTTTGTTGTGGAAGTGAACTAATCCTTTAAGAACAAAAAGAAAAAAGAAACTACTTTAACTCACCAGCCAATTAATCTTTTTGACTGACTCATTAAAAAGAACCAGTTTCTAAGAGTCATTTGTTTGTAAATTAGACATCACATCTCACGTTGCGTTCGTTGAGTGTAGCAAATGCACTTAGTTTTAAGAGATGATATTTGACGAAACAGAAAATGGACACATGCACAAATTGTTTCTGACTGACTAAACTGTAAATTGTTTTTTGCTGCATTTGCAAACCTGAAAGCGTGATTTAAGTGAATCATATCGACTTCCACTGCTTCACACAGCAACAACTACGCACTGTACAAGATCTCCCTGCTTTTTATGATAATGGCCTTCAGACATCATTACGGAACTTGCTAAACTCCATCCTTGTTGGAATGGATCCCTGAGTGTTCCTGATCATTAAGTTCAGTAAGTTAGTCTGGTCATAGCTTCTGGTAGAATGGATGAATGAAAAAGCAAGGTGTAAACTTTCCCACAGGCTTCCCTTAGGCCTCACTGCTCAAGCTGAAAACACAGCCTGACGTACAGCATACACACATACGGAGTGAGAAAGAGAGATTAAAGGATGTTTGGATACATGCCTGGGGCCTCCTTTATATAGGAGGATTCCACCATTCTGCAGGAGAGGATGGGTTTGATCCCTCACTTATTTCTCCCTCTCATCTCTGAATGATTCTACAGAGAAACGACCACTCAAACTCCTTCACGTTTTTTCCCCTGAAGCCAGCCTAAAGTACACAATCCCTAAGAGATGAAGGACATCTTAAAATGAAGACTGCATTTTCAGGCTTACTTTTCTTAAGAGGTTAGAAAGGCTTTGTCTCACTAATACTTGTAAATATACCCCATAATGAACCTTATATGGAAAAAAAGAAGGAGTTTTGAAAAGAAAGTAATCCAAAAATCGTTTACTCATTCTTGTGTTGTTCAAACCTGTATGACCTCTTTCTTCTGTGGTACACAAAAGGTGAATATCCTGGACACCCTTTATACTGAAGGTGTAATGCATCAAAATAACAAAAACAGACCATAAAAATATCTTTAAAGTGATTCACATGACATCTGTGCAATATTCAAAGTCCTTGTCACACCCCTTGGACTGTTTGTGTCGGTTTCTTCCTCTGTTGCCCATATTTGGTTGTTCCCATTTCCTGTCCTCGTTTAGCCATTATTAGTTGCCCTGTATCACCTGTGTCTAATTAGTTCATTGTATCACCTGCCTATATAAGTTGTATTCAGTTCAGTGTTTGTTGTCTGATCTTAAAGGGGTCATCGGATGCCAAGTTCACTTTTTCATGTTGTTTGAACATTAATGTGTGTTGGCAGTGTATGTACAAATCTACCCTATAATGATAAAAATCCATGCAGTGGTTTTTAATTAATCTGTAAAAAAAAAAATCCCCTTTTTCAAATCGAGCCGTTCTCAGATGCTGTGTCACACCGACAGATGCCGCTCCCACAATAGTTGATTGACATGAGCTCTTACCTTAGACCAGCTGTCACAGTCCAGTAACTTTCCATGTTTTGATGCCAGAGCAGGGATGTAAGTTAGACAAGAATATCTCCGACTGAGCGACTGAGGTGTTGTGTTGCTGGATGTAACAATGAACATAATGGTCGTCATTTACTCCCAACATCTGAGCCGCTGAAGATGCAGTGGATTACGTTTGTTTGTGAAGGGAATGCGCCTCCCGATCTACATATATCCAACTATGTTCGTGCGAATCATTCATGATCCAGCTTCACTTAAGCAGAAGTGAGTATAAGCGTTTTTTTATTAATCTTTGCGATCGCCTTTCCTTATAACGTGGTAGTTAGGAAGTTTAGCGGCTAATGTAAACAAGATCGTCTTTCCACAGAGAGAAGAGAGGGCCGGGGTGAGCAGAGCTCATTTGCATTTAAAGGAACAACCCCTTAGAATGAGATGATTTTTGCTGAGCTCATTTTGACAAGGTAAAAAGGGTGTTGTTTTACAAAACCACTGAGAATTTTTAATCAAAGTATATTAGAGACTTTTCATTAAGACCCTAAAGAATCATATCAACTTGTGGAAAATGAACATTCAGTGACCCCTTTAAGGTTATGTTTGTGTGTGTGTTTTTCTGCCTTTCATGTATGGATTAACCTGTTGTGGATATTATTAAATGAGGCTTCGTGCGCCTCCTTCTACACACGACTGTGACAGAAGATCGGACCTAAAACAGTTAAGCGGCGTGTTTCCCCGCATTTTGTTTTTCGTTTTTTATCAGTTTTTCTTTTACTTTTATGGACATTGCGTCCATCAACGTTTCCCCAAGGAGGGGCAACACAATCCTGGATAGAGCTACGATATTCATCTTTCAGAATGGCCGATGTCTGGAGGAATTTGTCAGCACCTGCCACTGTGCCAGCTGCGATGACGTCTGCCTGATGGAGGGATTTTTGTGTGGACTTGACGATGATCATGCCCCACGGAGATCCCTGGTGGACCCTGCATAGCTACATCAACCGCACTGTGGACAAGCGGATCTGCGTTCACAGTGGGCAAATCAGAGGATGACAGCAACCTTGTCCAGCCACACCTCACAGACGTCTCGCAGCATGACCCAGAGCCCAGCCAATCACCACCCTGACTCGTGGAGCAAGAGCCCGGACCCACCGCGGACGGAGAGCCAGAGCCAAACGTGACAGAGCCATCGCCAAAGGAAGCAACAGCGCAGAAGATCTCTACGGTGCCTGAGCCAAGCCCGTCCGACCAGGTGCGAGAGCCGGCCACGTGGAACGCAATGGTGAATGTTTCACTGAGGGTATATATGTGGAACAGGACTTTATCAACTTCTATGGGGATGTATATGAAGACATGCCCCCTCTTCTTCCACCATCCTCTGAACTATCTGTCTGCCCTGATCTGTCAAACTACCTGAATTTCCCACCCAGCCTCCCCTCAGTTATCTCCTCCTATCAGCCCTGCTGTCTCAGCTCTGCCACCGCTGCCTCCTGGCAGCTCACCCTCAGCCCACCATCTGTGCGGTGGGCTCGCCGCGGGTCTGCCAGTCTCCATCGGCGTCATGGCTCTAGGATCCCTTGTCTTTGCCTCCAGCCTCAGAGTCCCGGACTCCATCTCGGCCCTCTGACCCAGCGGAGGAAGAAGCTCTCAGCTCCCTTGTCTCCGCCATCGCCTGTCGGCCCACTAGCTCCACCGGGCTCCCTCGTCCCTCCGGCTCCGCCTTGTCCGGATGTCATTCCGCCATCGTCTCAGGACTCCACTCCTCCGGCTGCGCCTCGTCGCTCCGTCCCACCTGCTCCGTTGGGCTCCTCCCTCCCTCCCTCCAGCTCCACCTCAGTCCTCTGGCGTTTCGGCTCCGCCACGGACCTTCGGACCTCGTGCTCCACTCTGGCTGTCAGCTCCCTTGTCTCCACCGTCGCCTGTCAGCCCACTAGCTCCACCAGGCTCCCTCGTCCCTCCGGCTCCACCTTGGTTAGTCGTCGTCCCGCCATTGCCTCAGGCCTCCACTCCTCCGGCTGCACCTTGTCACTCCGTCCCTCCGGCTCTGTTGGGCTCCTCCCTCCCTCCATCTCCGCCTCAGTCCTCTGTCACTCCGGCTCCGCCGCGGACCTCCGCCTCGGTCGCCAGAGCCTTGAGTTCCGCCTTGGTCCTTAGGATCCTCTGTGGATCCTGCTCCGCCGCCGTCGGTCGGTCCCCTGGAGTCGTCAGCCCCTCCTCCACCATGGCTCCTCCCTCCATCAGCTCCACCGTGGGCCACCATCATGGCCCCTCTTCTTCCACCATCCTCTGAACTATCTGTCTGCCCTGATCTGTCAAACTACCTGAATTTCCCACCCAGCCTCCCCTCAGTTATCTCCTCCTATCAGCCCTGCTGTCTCAGCTCTGCCACCGCTGCCTCCTGGCAGCTCACCCTCAGCCCACCATCTGTGCGGTGGGCTCGCCGCGGGTCTGCCAGTCTCCATCGGCGTCATGGCTCTAGGATCCCTTGTCTTTGCCTCCAGCCTCAGAGTCCCGGACTCCATCTCGGCCCTCTGACCCAGCAGAGGAAGAAGCTCTCAGCTCCCTTGTCTCCGCCATCGCCTGTCGGCCCACTAGCTCCACCGGGCTCCCTCGTCCCTCCGGCTCCGCCTTGTCCGGATGTCATTCCGCCATCGTCTCAGGACTCCACTCCTCCGGCTGCGCCTCGTCACTCTGTCCCTCCGGCTCTGTTGGGCTCCTCCCTCCCTCCAGCTCCGCCTCAGTCCTCTGTCACTCCGGCTCTGCCGCGGACCTCCGCCTCGGTCGCCAGAGCCTTGAGTTCCGCCTTGGTCCTTAGGATCCTCTGTGGATCCTGCTCCGCCGCCGTCGGTCGGCCCCCTGGAGTCGTCAGCCCCTCCTCCACCATGGCTTCTCCCTCCATCAGCTGCACCGTGGGCCACCATCATGGCTGCAGCCTGTGTCTCGCCTGGCTCCTCCTGCTCCGGGTCTCTTCTGTCTCCTCCATGGCTCCTCCCTCCGTCAGATCCATCCTGGACTCTGTTGCTCGTCCTCCTCCTGGGTATCTGTCCTATAATGTCACACCCCTTGGACTGTTTGTGTTGGTTTCTCCCTCTGTTGCCCATATTTGGCTGTTTCTTGTCCTCGTTTAGTCATTATTAGTTGCCCTGTATCACCTGTGTCTAATTAGTTCATTTTATCACCTGCCTATATAAATTGTATTCAGTTCAGTGTTTGTTGTCCGATCTTAAGGTTATGTTCTTGTGTGTGTCTTCCTGCCTTTCATGTATGGATTTACCTGTTGTGGATATTTCATTTCATCTTCGTGCGCCTCCTTCCACACATGACTGTGACAGTCCTTGTGTGAGGAACAGATTTAGGTTTAAGTTATTTACTCGTTTTCTCAGGGTTTTATGGAACTCAATGGTAACCAGCTCTGTTTTCAAAATTTTAGCTTTTGCGTTCTGAAAAAGCAAGTCATACAGGTTTGGAACGATATGAGGATGAGTAAATGATAACAGATTTTTCATTTTTGGGTGAAATATCCCTTTAATTTTTTTTTTTTTTTGTCACAGAAATCTATTGAATGGCTTTAAACTTTTAAAAAAAGATGCTTCAAAATGCCATAGAACAGGGGTGTCAAACTCTGGTCCTGGAGGGCTGCAGCCCTGCAGAGTTTAGATGCAACCCTAATTAAACACACCTGACCTAGCTAATCTAGTGCTTCAGGCTTAACTGAAAACTGCATTGAATGTGTGTTGGAGCAGGGTTGGAACAAACTCTGCAGGGCTGCGGCCCTCCAGGAACTGAGTTTGACACCCCTGCCATAGAAGAAGCTTTTTTTGTCTAAATGGTTCCATAAAGAACCTTTAATATCTTTTTTTCCACAAAAGGTTCTTTGTGGTGAAAGAAGGTTCTTTAGATTATAAAAAGGTAAGAAAGAGATGGTTCTTTAAAGAACTTTTGACTAAATGGTTCCCTGTGGAACCAAAAATGGTTCTTCTATGGCATCACTGTGAAGAACCTTTTTAAAGCATCTTTATTTTTAAGAGTGTAGAAGACCTAAATATCAAAGTATATGTACACAGTAGGGTAAGAATCTTTTAGTCTGCAGTCTTTGTCAAGTTGTGTGCTTGTTGAGTACTGTTAGAATTGCAAAGCTTTCTTCTTACAGATAAAGATTAGAAACCCTGATACATGTTCTTGCTTTCACTGTTGACTCTTTCTGTCCCATGATGATCTCTTCTCCCCCCTCATCGTATTATAGTTTATTGGACTGTGCAGGAGAGATGTTTCTTGAGAGTATCATTCTTGCTATCCTCTTTCCAGCATGGCAAACAAGTGCAAGGACCAGCCGAGGGCATGTTTTTGGGGTCAGTTGCTCAAAATTGGAATGGGAGTGTATAAGATATATTTGTTTACTTTCGTAGTCTCCTTTCATGGTGTGTCTCTCCTTGTCAGTAACTACACACTGTGTACCACAGAGTATCACGAGTTTGTTTAGCAGCGAGAAGACCTCGGTTAAGGATTCTTATGTGCCATAGATCTATGTCACAGGCAAAAGGAGGAAAATTTGTGTTTTAAATTGTGCTCTCAGCTTGGTTGTCAATATCATTTTATGGAGAAAAAAGATCTATCTATCTATCCATCTACTACAATATTCATCAGTCTACCTTACCAGTCAAAAGTTTTTGAACAGTAAGAGTTAAAAATCTGTGTGACACATACTCACAAAAAGAAGTTACACAACAGAGGAACAATTACAAAAGTGCGGCCAAAGCTAACAGTAATTTCTGCACAGTCATAATGACATCAAAAGGGAGTCATTTTTTTTAGGAGTTACAGGATACAAAATTCAGCTATGGTGTAAAAACAAATCATCAAAAGTGATGGTTTCACAACACTGAATCTCTCTTAGCTCAGTGTCTGGGCTGATCTGATGTAATGTTACATCAGCCTCTCTCCGTCTTCATTCTTATTTACAGAACACTGTATCAGGCTTGACTGGAATGGCTTTGTCTGAAAACACACACACACACACACACACACACACACACACACACACACACACACACACACACACTCTCATACTCTCAACTAATGCCATGTAGTTTGACCTACATTCAGTCTCAAACCTTGTGTCAACAAGCATGCCAAAAAGATAAGAGTTCACACTCCTGGAAACAGAAGTTTGATATCAGTCTGCTTACTTGCTAATCAGAACACGTCTATAACAAGTGCAGTGAAATGGGCCTTTGAAAGAATGTGAGAAAACAGCAAGTGTTTAAAGTGAGTGCCGGATGCCTTTGTGTGATCTGCATGTTACATGAGGAAAGATGAGAACTGCTGAAGCATCATGACTCAGGGCTATGCTTCTGCCACTAAACACCATAACCACAACAGGAAACGCCACCTTTACTCACACACTACACTGTAAATTCCAGGACAAGACGAAAAGAGGAAGACAAACGGTATAGGAGAGAAAAGGGGAGTGTTTGAGACGCTAGAAAGGCCAGTGAGAGAGAGAAAAGAGGAGGGAGAAGCCACTTCACATTGTATTTGTTTAGACTTGTCACAGCGTATCAGAAGTTTGCGGTGAGAACACCTTCAACTCAGGCCTCTCGTGTGCCACTGGTAAAGGGAGGCACACTACGTTTTGAGTCAATGTGTCTGGGTTTGTGAGTGAGCGAACAAGATGCCCAGAAGGACTGTGTCAGTTCCCCATCCCAACAGGGATCCAACTCCAAGTAACATTGGAGAGAAAGAGCCTCTCAAATCAAATGGAGACTCCCACGCTGGAGCCCCCGAGGAGAAGGTGGAACTGCGGAAGAAGGTGACCCTGCTCCGAGGAATCTCTATGATTATTGGGACGATCATTGGAGCTGGAATATTCATCTCTCCAAAGGGGATTCTAAAGAACTCGGGCAGCGTGGGAATGTCACTGGTGGTGTGGATTGCCTGTGGGATTCTCTCTCTTTTCGGTAAGTGTCACACACAACACATACCTGAACATATGCAAACATGAGTGTGTTAACATGTGCATATGCTCTCACACACAGGCTCACATTCATCTCTTTGCACACTCATTATGACCTAAATATCTCTCCCACTCGTCTGGAACAATTGAATTCTTAGTTCCTGATAGAATAAGCATTTGCATTTTAATTTGAGGAATTGTACTGATGCTGATTTAACCACTGGTCTGCGGTTTTGATATTGTGGCTCTGCTGATGTCACAGTCATTCTTTACCACATTGCTACTGAAAGAAATGGGTGTTCTTAAAAGGATTTTTGACTAACATTCCGTCATTTGCTCAGCCTCATGACATTCCACATTTTTTTCTAGGGGACATCAAAGGAGAAGTTTAGGTCTCAGCTGTTCTCTTCTTCACAATGAAAGTAGACAGACTCCAGGGGTGGTCCAAACAGGACAATAAAAGCACCATAAAAGCAGATGCCATTTGAGATATTTCTTTGAAGAACAGAGTGAAACATAAGCTGTTATTCACTAAAAATCCAGAAAAGCTTGTTTGTCATGGTCTACATTCACAATCACTGTATGCGCAGCTTGGACAGTCCACTAAACTTCTCCTTTTGTATTCTACAGCCGAAAGAATGTCATACAAGTTTTATAAGACAAGATGGAGAATAAATCATGAACGAAATCTCATTTTTAGGTGAACCAAAAATCATCATGGTCTATACTCACAATCACTGTATGAACTTAAAGGAGAAGTCCATTTCCAAAACAAGTGAATCTTTCATGTCTTTCTTTCTTCAGTCATAAAGAAATTATGTTTTTTGAGGAAAACATTTCAGCATTTTCCTCCATATAATGGACTGATATTGTGCCCCAATTTTGTGCTTCCAAAATGCATTTAAATGTGCCTTCAATCAGCCCAAATGCAGTTGAAAGAAGGGTCTTATCTAGCGAAACGATCGGTTATTTTAATAAAAATAATACAATTCATATACTTTTTAATGCCAAACACTCGTCTTGTCTTACTCTGCCGGGACTGTTTTTGTTCCGGATCATGACAGTTAAGGTATGTCAAAAACTTCCATCTCATGCTCTCCCTCAACTTTGAAATCGCCTTATATCGCTGTTTTACCTTTTTTTGTTAAGGGTGTTGGATTTTCTTTGCATGTTCACTTTGCAAAGACTGGGTCGGTACTTCTGCAGCGATGTAGGATGATTTTGAAATGATTTTTGAAGCTGAGGGAGAAAATACAAGTGGAGTTTTCGACATACCCTAACTGTCTTGATCCAGAATACACAGAGTTCAGGGAGAGCAAGACAAGATGAGCGTTTGAGATTAAAAAGTTTTTAAATTGTATTTTTTTTTAGGAAAATAACCTATCATTTCGCTAGATAAGACCCTTCTTCTTCGGCTGGGATTGTTTACAACCGCATTTGGGATCGTTTGAAGCCGCATTTAAACTGCATTTTGGAAGTTCAAAATCGGGGCACCATACCAGACCATTATATGGAGAAAAATGCAGAAATGTTTTCCTCAAAAAAACAATTTCTTTACAACTGAAGAAAGAAAGACATGAACATCTTAGATGACAAGGGGGTGAGTACATTATATGTGAATCTTTGTTTTAGAAGTGGACATTCTGCTAAACTTCTCCTTTTGTATTCTACAGCAGAAAGAAAGTCATACAAGTTTTATAAGACATGACAAGTGAATAAATGATAACCGAAATCTCATTTTTAGGTGAACTAAGAATCGTTACTGCACATTTTGATCTGCATAAAGGCCAGGACACAATCCGACTTCAAAGAACTAGCAGCAACGAAAGCCAGTGGTGTTGTCGCTTTACATTGGCAGCGTCTGGACCAAAAAATCAGCAGCTTTTAATGGTATATATATGCGTCATTCAAAAGGAGAAACCAAAGCACGCATATATAAAGATACACGCAGATATACAAAATGCAAACAAAGCAGTGCTTGCTTACTATTTTGAATATCAGTTATGCTGATAACTTTATTTTAGGCAGCTCATGTTGTTATGAAAATATTTCCATATTTAAATGCTTAGGTAAGATTACGTAACATTAAAAACAGCCTTTTGTTTGTGCTGCCTTCATTTACTTAATTCTTGTGCACTGACTTGTTCGTTAACTGAACATCAAATCAGAGTTCTCACTCTTGCCCGACGGCACCAACACCGATTCAACATGTTGAATTGGGCAAACTGCCGCCAACGTGAGCCCAATGAGAGCCAAAGTGTGGAACACATCGAAAAACTAGCCTGACAGATGCTGGCCGACTGCCTGACATTGACCGACGCGACAATTGGCTTGGTGTGTCCTGGCCTAACTCACCTTTTTCCTGACTGGCTAGAAAAGTACTGCTAATTAAAGTCACAGAGACACAAAGAAAGGAGGAGTGGATGATTGTAATCACAAAAACAATAAGTAGGCCTATTTGAAAATTTGGCATTGTGGCTAAAGCTGCATTTGTTAAAACAGTAGATGGAAAGACCTGTCCTGCTTAAGTTGCACATTATTCAGACAAGTTATGTAACTCTGAGTCAGAGCAACCATTTCACCAACACCAATGAAAAGTTACGCAATATTTCCTTACATTTTAAAATAAGGTTCAATTTGTTAACATAAGAATTCTCAAAACTTTTTTTGTAGTTTTGTAGTATTACTGAGTTGCATTGTGTATAATGTATAATTAAAAATTAACAATTAACTTTAACAGCATTTATTAATCTTGCTTCATGCTAATTTCTATATATACTGTACTACAAACATTTCAAGTTGTATATTAGTTAATTAACGTACATATTGGTAGATTGTCAATTTAAAAATAACAACAGTAACATTTCTTAACACTAACTTAGATTAAGGGGATAGTTCACCCAAAAATTAAAATTCTGTCATTAATTACTCACCCTCATGTCATGAACACAAATTAAGATATTTGATGAAATCCAAGAGCTTTGCATAGACAACAATGCAACTGAAACGTTCAAGACCCAAAAAGGTAGTAAGGACATCGATAAAACAGTCCGTGTGACATCAGTGGTTCAACCATAATGTTATGAAGCTACAAGAATGCTTTTTGTGAGCAAAGAAAACAAAAATGATGACTTTTTTCAACAATTTCTTCTCTTCAGTGTCACAAAAGTACCACAACACATTTTTGATTTCTTTTTAACTTCATAACATTACGGTTAAACCACTGATGTCTCATAGACTTTTTTTTTTTTAATCAGTGTCCTTACTACCTTTCTGGGCCTTGAACGTGGTGTTGCTGTCTATGCAAGGTCAAAAAGTTCTCTGATTTCATCAAAAATATCTTGTGTCTTGTGGGTTTGGAACGACATGAGGGTGAATAATTAATGACAGAATTTTCATTTTTGGGTGAACTTTCCCTTTAATAAATTCTAGAAAAATATTTTTGGTTAGCTCATGATACTTAATACATGAATTACAGTAGAGAAATTGATGGCATTAGAAATTGTTACCATGATATTTAATGGGACAGAACAAAATTTTCACTTTATTGTTACACTTGCATTTGCTGTAGGTGGTTTCCAGTCAATATTAGGGGGAAAACCCCTCAGTACATGAATGCAAGTGAGAAATACTAGGTTTAGAAAGTCTAAAAAGTTGCAAAGATGAAATTGAAAATGACTAAATAATATCACTTTAAAATCCAAAGACTAAATCTTCTTACTAGGTAATTGATGGATGACACATACTGAACAGCATTCAATGAAGCTCCACTTATTCATTAAATTAAGAAGAAGTTTTACTAGCTAGTCTCTGAGAAAGAATTTCAGACTATGCGTGAAGAACCTGAACAGCGGGCCTTTCTAATGCGTAATGTGTGTGTCCATGCACGATAGAGGCCGATATTGTCTTACGCCATCCTTTGACGGCAAGGAGAGCGCGGTCTGACACCGTGGAGGTTGATGGCTTCGTGTGTGTGTCGAAGAAGAATTAGTTTGTGTATAAGAAGAGCATTGTTTGACAGTGTGTTTATTTATGTGTATGTCAGGAGTCATTTCACACTTGTCAGCTTTCTTTTGTGTGCCGCAGCCCGCAGGCTTTGAGGAAAAGCTGAGCCGCCGTTACAAAAAAAAAAAAGAAAAAAAAAAAAACCTGCCCATTCATCCACAATTTCTCTGAGAGAGAGAATTTCTCAAATCTGCATTCTGAACTCTCTTGGTGTGCCTTGTATTTTATACAGCTCTCTTTACATTTACCTTTTGAAGCTCACAAGTCAAGGGCTGCAAGTAAAGTAGGGCTTTGATTCAAACAGAGTAGTCATTAAAACAATGCACAGAACTAAAGAGAGCTTGTGTAACTGCCCTCTCGGAGAATGAACAGATGGTCCTAATGAACTGACTTAACCATGCGCCTTTAGGGTTGCTTCGCAGGTGTTGTATAAATCTTGCCACCTTTCTGAATAGTTATGGCGCTCGCTCTTCAAGACTGGCCTTTGTCCAGCCACTGTCACCTCATTTTGTCAAAGTATAAGAGTTTTTGCCTTCATTTTCCCCACCTATTTTTTCCTTTTGTGCCTTTTAGGTGCTCTATCATATGCTGAGCTGGGTACCTGTATTAAAAAGTCTGGTGGCCATTACACGTACATACTGGAGGCGTTCGGTCCGCAAGTGGCTTTTGTGCGATTGTGGGTCGACATGATTGCCATAAGGTCAGTAAATCCTCATTCATCCTCCGTCTTCATCGTCAGGTCCTTGGAGAACTGCCAGAATAAACAAACACAATCCCTTCAACGCCTCAAATAAACACAAGCCAGCTCTCCTCGATGAAGGTTATCTCTTAATATTGCTGCTAGGCTCCAGTACTCATAGAATAGAAAACCAGAGATGAAGTGCCTTATGACAATGAACAAGCCATCAGGTTCTCACGCAAAGGCTCAAGGGCTGGATTCAATGGGTTCATACTGTATGTAATCACAACACCATCAAGATTAGCATCTGTAGCTGTAGTTTGAAAGCAAACCAGCATTACATGAAGGAGAGTGCAGGAAATGTTCATGGCAAAGATTGAACTCAGACTTTTGTTATGTATTTATAGTGATTTTATCAGAAAAATGCAAGATGTGATGTTCTTGATGTTTTTGAGTGATTACAAAATGTTCAGTACAGGACACTGAGTTCTTGGCGTTCATTTTCTCATTTTGAAGACCTGCAGGTATGGCTGTGATCGCTCTGGCATTTGGCCGCTATATTTTGGAGCCCATCTTCATGCCATGTGAAATTCCTGATATTGCCGTTAAACTGGCCACAACAATCGGATTCAGTAAGCTTGAGCTGATTTATATACGTTAGACATTTTATATTTTATATAAATATAGTGATGCTTGATTATTGTTGTATATTCTGCTTCATTGCAGCCATAGTAATTTATCTAAACAGCATGAGTGTAAGCTGGACTGCCAGAATCCAGATCTTCTTCACATTCAGCAAGCTGCTTGCTATTGCCATTATCATTGTTCCAGGATTATACCTACTCTTCAAAGGTATTTAGTTTGTATTATGCTTAAAACAAAAACAAACAAAAAAACAAAAAAAAAAGGTTTTTTTCAGAGCTTAAATGCAGTACTGAAAAAATATATGTAAAAACTAATTTAATATATTTAAAAATTATATACTGTAAAAAAAAAGTCCACAGTGTGTGTGTATGTATTTACTTACAGGTGTTTTACCTGTATTTGGAATTTTGCACTTGTTTTTTACGGATTGCTGAATAGTCATCTGGCAGAAAATTACCAGTACATTTTCCTTTTTATTTTATTTATTTATTTATATGGTTTGGTTCTTAAAGACATATATGGCTTTACTTTTTCATTTTTTTATTTATTTTTTTATTTTACAACATTTGTTTTCAATTAAATGCTATTTTAAACTTCTTATTTATTAAAGAATCAGATTTTTATAAAATCTTAATCAAATATCATAATGAATTATATAGATTCATTTTCATTTATACAATGCTAGAATAATCATTAATTTTGATTAATGTACACTTTGATTAATAATAAATGTTCACAAGTTTCTTATGCTTGTCAAGGCTCCATTTATTTGATCAAAAATCCAGAAAAAAATGTAATATTGTGAAATATTATTTCAATGTCAGATTTTGTTTAAATATGTGTTCGGATGTTTTCCATATGAAAATATTTAAATTGTAATTTGTCATCATCATTACTCTAGTCTTCAGTGTCATATGATCTTTCAGAAATCTAATATGCTGATTTATTATCAGTGTTAAAAACAGTTGTGCTGTTTAAGTTTTTGTAACCTATCACCTATCTAAGAATTCTTTGATAAATAAAAAGATAAAAATAACTGCAATTATTTAAAACAAAAATCTTTTGTAACAATACTAACATTTAAAAGTTGGTGTTCAGTGCATTTTTTATTTAATTAAATTATTATTATTTTTTTTTAATTAATACTTTTATCCAGTAAAGATGTTTTAAACTGATAAAAAGTGATAGCAAAGACTTAGAATGGTAGAAAAGATTTATATTTTGGATAAATGCTGTTCTTTTAAACTTTTTATTCATCAAAGAATCATGAAAAAAAAGAATCACAGGTTTTATAATCATTTCTGAAGGATCATGTGACACTGAAGCTTTGCATCACAGGAATACATTTTATTTTAAAGTATATTACAATAGAAAACCATTATTTTAAACTGTAATAATATTTCACAATATTCCTATTTTTTTTTTTTTTGATCAAGTAAATGCAGCCTTGATGTGCATAAGAGAATAAAAAAAAAGAAAAAAAAAAATCTTACTGATCCCAAACATTTGAATAACTTAACTAAAATAAAAAATAAATAAGTAAATAATAATTTCTGCTAATCCTTTGCCACTGGTTACAATTGCAGGGGAGACCAAAAACTTTGAGAATGCATTTGAAGTCAACACCATACAACTGACAGGACTTCCTCTCGCCTTTTACTCAGGGATGTACGCCTATGCCGGCTGGTGAGCCCACCTTTTAATTTTACACAAATCCTATAATGCCTTAAAGCAATAAAGTCTTTGAATACATTTTTGGCCCCTCACAGGTTTTACTTGAATTTCGTGACTGAGGAGGTGGAGAATCCTGAGAGGTTAGTGATATAACAAATCTGATCTCTGAGGTCTGACATTTTATTTCAGCTGTTTCTAGTGTGGAAAAGCAAACCGCAGTGATGACTTAGGTGTTAATTTCCATTCCCCAGGACGGTGCCTCTTGCCATCTGCATCTCCATGGTGATAGTAATGATCTGTTACACAATGACGAACGTGGCATATTACACTGTGATGTCAGCAGAAGAGCTGTTAGCCTCCGATGCCGTAGCTGTGGTGGGTCACTCCCTGTCTGCTTCTATCACACATCTTATTCATTAAAACAGCAGTGGCAAAATCCAAGATCCTAACATTTTCTTTCAAGTAACAGCAGTAACTGGATCTTTTAAGAAAGAGAGACAGAAAAGGATATCAGCTTTATAAATGAGTTCAAGCAATTTGCAGCAGTGACTGTAACAGTCAACACCTTCCTCCTCAGCAAAGTAAATGTGATTACATAAAGCCAGTGGCTCTAAATGCCTGTCTGTTTCTCTGCTGGAGAAATCATATATCTCTCACAAATAACTGACAGCGCCAGAATCCGTGCGCAGAGATCTCCTGCTAGGCTCTGAAATGCTCTAAAAGCTTTCTCATCTCGTTAGACATCTGTAATGCATTCATTTATAGCCTGCGTGTCTCTATACAAGCTTACTTTTTATGGAAAATATAAAGCCTTTTTACCGCACTGATCATTTATAAACACCAACAAGTCTAAAAATTGAAAATCAATGTTGTTTTCCTATTTTGTTTCACAAAATGAGTTCCTCTTTCTCACTTCCATTCATTCTCTTTTCATCTGTTCCATCTCCATCTTCCCTCCCCAACAGACTTTTGCAGAGAAGCTGATGGGAAACTTTTCAGTCGCCGTTCCGGTTTTTGTGGCTATGTCTTGCTTTGGGTCCATGAATGGATGCCTGTTTGCCATCTCAAGGTGTGCGTCTCGGTTTTGAGGAAACAATTTTAATGATCTTTGGAGATCTGTTTAGTAGGGCTGGGTAAAAAATATCAATTTCGTGATTTCAATCGATTCTCATTTTTACAAAACAATATCAATTCTTAAATTCCAAGAAGCCTGTTGTCAGTTAACGAAAGGAACACTGTAGCGCACCTCCCATACAATTAATCGCAATAAGCTTTGTGCTTTGTTACTTTTGATATAAAACAAAATCTCAGATTTCAATTCTGTCCATTTTATTACAGTATTTATTCATGCACACTGGGTATGCAGCCCCGGAGCAGGGTTGGCAGGTTTTTTACAAAAAACCTGCCCAATTGCTACTCAAAACTAGCCTAAAAGTAGCCCAATCGCGTTTTGAGGGGGTCCCCTGATTAAAAATTCCGGGGTGTAAAATAACACTTTTTTTGACAGGTTCCCCTGGTAGAATTAGTATTTCAGGGGCTAAATATTATGTTATTGGCGTCGCTTCAACCCACAGACATGAGACACAACAGTATTAAAGTAGCCCGATTCCGCGGGAAAACCGTCTCCATTTTTGAGGGTTGAAAATGCAGGAGTAGTGTAAACAACAGGCGTAACCGTAACAAAAGTTATGCGTTTTAAAACAAAAAATGCACTAGTGTAAACGTAGCCTGATCAGTTTGCAGCAAGTGAACATGTAACGTTATGTATTAAAAATACAAAATATGAGATTTACATTTTAAATGAGTGGTAATCAAATTACAGTTACATTTGAAAATTATTTTAGATTACCAAAGTGATTTTAATTTTAATGTAATTTATTTATTTTAATATTAATGTGAAATAATTGGACATTTTAATCAGTGAGGCAAATAGTAATTCTCTGACTCACGTGCAGCCTGTTAAAATAGCAACCTGCCCTGCAAACTGCAGACTAGTGACGACTCACTAAAATGCAAGTGAAAATCAGAAAGCCAAGCGCGTAACTGTCATGGAACTACAAAGACGATTTTACTTATGAATGGACAGAAAAGGACAGAACATCACAGTGCAATGGAATTTTTTGTTTACCTGTAACAAAACTTCTCTGAGCTTCAAAGAAACATCTAACCTTGAAAAAGCATCTTAATGTAAGTTGTTCTCAGTCTCAGGGTTGTATGAGTTCTTGTTTTTCTGTATTTATAACATATGATATAGTTAAGTGATATCAGTCGAGGAAGAATAGTGCTGTTTAGCTGAATATTAGTGTGACTGCAAATGTGAAGCTGATTTTCTGCAATTCAAAACAAAAGTTAATCCCCTTTTCCCCCATCACATATCTGCCACTGTTCGAAATAAGTAATAATAGCATCTAATTACTATCACTTATTGCAAAGAAAAAACTTTTTTCCCACATGGTGTAAATAGAATTTATGGCTATTTGCATGTAGTGTAAATAGCATCTATTGCTATTTGCACTTAATGCAAATAAACCACTACCTTCAAAGCAACATTCGGTTCCTGAATTAAATTTTGAACGAATCAGCTGAAATAATGATTCAATTACATTCAAAGTCACTTGCTTCATTCCTGAATGAGTCCTTTTAAACAAATCAAATGATTCCATGACTCTTTCATTAAGATTTGCCACATCTACTGGCAGTTTTAGTTTCATATGTTTCAAAATGTCATATTTAAAACATTAATCTCATAGCATTATTTATGAATTTATAATACACTGTCAGAAAAAAGGTACAGTTCTGTCGCTACAAAAGGTACAAAAGTCAAAGGTACATCTTTTTACCTACCCCTAAACGGCCCATATTAGTACACTAAAGGTACAATTTAGTACTTTGAAAGTGTCTTAAAGGCACATATTATTACTTTAAAGCCACATATTTGTACTTTTTCACTTTTGTACCTTAGAGTACTACCTGAGTGACAGAATTGTTTTTTCTGACAGTGTAGTTTTAAAGCATGTATTTTGTACATTTTAAAAAATAAATTTTAAAAGTAACCTCAGAAAAAAAAAACATATTCAGTCATTATAAACTCATTAGTCAGCTTAAAAAAAATGAACTCCAGAGAGGAGCAATTCACTAAATATACGCACCACATGACATATTCATTTTCATTTTTACTGTTCTTCATTGTTTAATTTATGTTTGAACAAATTTGTCAAGTTTTTATGACAGGCACCATTTAAATGTTGATTGCAGTAGAAATATAATTATGTAATTGTAACTACACTATTATAAAAGCTTAATTTAAGTGTTTGGATACAAATCAGTTAATTTTAACCTTCAATATTATAGTAATGTAGTACCAACTGACTCTTGTGTATATTTTACAGCATTAGTTGAGAGGTTTTTTTTTTTTGCCTTTAGAAAATTTGGCATGTTCTGTACCTGATATATATCCAAAATAATTGACATTAAATCAGAAATCTAACTAATCTAACTGAATCGCAAGACTGTGAATCAGAATCGAATCAAGAAATCATGAAAAACCCAGCCCTACTGTTTAGTGTAAAAGTACCAACTCGGCCTCACAAGAAAACTTGCTGTTAGCAATTGCTGTAAGAGTGTGTTGACAATTACCCTTGCATCATGAAAAGCAATAATTTAACCAAATTTAGTTTACTGAAGTTTGAGTTTGAGAATATCAACTTTTTATAAGTCTTGGTTTATGTTTACAGTGGATGTTTGAACATGTTTTAACATTGTGTCTCTCTTCCACAGAATGTTCTATGTGGCGTCTCGAGAAGGTCAGCTTCCTGAAGTTCTCTCTATGATTCACATACGCCGACACACGCCATTACCTGCTGTGCTTGTCCTGGTGAGTCATAAACGCACACATGTCCCACTCAATGGTCACCTGTGCTGATACTCCTGTACAGCTGAACAAAACCATTTGCAGCTTCCTTTCTTTCCAGATACTGAGCATTTCAAGTTTAAATGTTCAGTGACGATAAAAACATAAAAAATATACATAATGGCAGTGCAGGCCTATAAGCATCTGAAAGCTTCAAAATAAATATGTTCTCACTGTCAAACGGCTCAGAAAACTTTTCATTTTACAAGACCACTTCACAGAACTTTTTTGTCAGCATGTATTTTTCATGTCTATTTCTATGACTTTCTAAAAGTGCTCATCTTTCTTTCAGTATCCGTTCACACTACTGATCCTCTTCTTAGGGGACATCTACAGCCTGCTGAACTTCATGAGCTTCATGCGTTGGTTGTTCATCGGGGTGGCCGTAGTCGGCCTAATCTACATGCGCTACACACGCCCGGATATGCCACGACCGTTTAAGGTGACCCGCTTTTCTGTGCTGGCAGCCTATTGTCTCGTATCTCATACATCTCTAATGTAATATAATGGTTACGTATCTAGCGGTTAGAAATACACAGTAGATTTAATTCTAAATTGTAGGTTAGCAGAGGTAAGCCAAGAGTTGGAAAGCTATTGAGATCTCAATTGTACTCTGTCACTTTGTTATTGTGTCCACTTAATCTTAGGTTGCTCCAGAGGGCCTTTCTCTGGGATTGGTCAACTGGTAGTTATTTTGGATGAAAAGCATCCAATATACTGTGAAGTAACCATGAACAAACTGAGCTGACAATTTTTAAGTACCCGTTTTTCCCTCTAGTCTCATCTAAGCGTTTAATTCGTCATAATGAAAAAGTTTAGCTGATCAAACTAGAACAGGCTGGGTGTAAACATGGAAATTCATTTATGTTACAACTGCAAATCACTTTTAGATAGAAAATTGAAGATTTTACAGATATCCAAGGCAGTTGTGTTGTATCCAAATGTGTTGTTTAAAGGAAATGAAAATTCACACTTATGACATTCCAATTCTTCTTCTGCAAAGCACTAACTGTACAGATCACAACAAAAGGGCCATTCGAGCTATTCCAAGTCTTTTGGAGTCATATGATTTATGAGGAACAGACCTACATACAGTCTAAACTGGAAAACAAATATTTTAATAAAGTTCCTCTTTGTCTTTGTGTTTTCTCTTTCTCAGGTTCCCATTTTCATTCCTGCTGTGTTCTCCTTCACCTGTTTCTTCATGGTCTTCCTTTCTTTATGGTCGGATCCAATTAATACTGGGATTGGCTTCGCCATCTCTCTCACAGGCATCCCTGCATACTTCATTTTCATCCACTTCGAAAGAAAACCCAAATGGTTCAGGAAATTGTCAGGTCAGAGGTTGCATAACTGCAAATGGCAACAGCATAAAACTTCTAAATATGTGTGTGAAAGTCGATTTATGTCTAATTATACATTTATGATTCTTATCCACCTTATTCTTCAATGCGGAAGTAAGTCTATGGACAAGACTTCCGTTTCATTAGCCGCTATAGGGAAATAACAAGAATAATAACAATGTGCAGTAAACCATAAAACTGTTTGGACTACAAACCAGTGTGTGCATAATTAAGATAATACATTAACCCTTTAACTGTCACTCCCATTTTTGAACACGGACATAAAAATGCAGACTTAATTCTAAAAATTTAATCTAGATTTACATTTTTAGAATTCATGAATGAAAACAGTTTGTAATACGATTTTGATGTACATTCTCTGTGGTAATGCAATGTCTGATTTTAAAATGGATGAATTTTGAGATTTTAAGTTTTGAACTGATATATCATTTCTTATGATATCTAAAGCGTGAAAGGGAAAAAGGAAACGAAGAAAGTCTTTTGTGACAGAACTCATGTTATGACGTAGATTTTTTAAGTTGCACTCTTGACATATATTAATCTATTACTTTTCCTACAAAATTTCTAACACAAAAATACAGTAAAATATCTATTTAGGAGTCTTAGACCTTTCCAACGCCGTATAGCTTGTCATGATTAGATTTGGATTTATTTGTAATATGGTGAAGTAAACTTCCCACATTCCCACATGGCATCCCACAGAGTGGACAGTGACAGTTAAAGGGTTAAAATAATATTGTAAGACACACCAATTTGCAATATCAAGCAGCAAAATGAGCTGTTTCGTACAGCTAAAAATAGCTGGACGCAGATGAGACCGGAAGCCAAAGCCATACAATTTACAAATGGGCCCACAAAAATAAGGTGGATGTCAATGCCTATAGCCTAGTGGTGCACTGACATATAGCGCAACTGCGCCTCTGGCCGACCTGTGTTTGAATCTCGACCCAGGGACCTTTGCCGATCTCTTTGCCCCTTTCCTGTCAGTCTCCAATATCCTGTCATCTAAAAAAAGCACGAAAAGGCAAAAAAAAAAAAAGGTGGATAATGATGCCCAGCATGCCAAGCGGTTTTTGAAACTAAACTAAAAAATATTCTCTGGGAAAGTCATACAAACTTGAAACTCCCCCAGATGATAGAGCTCAATTTGGGGAGAAACTGGCAAAGACTCACCCCTACCGGCCTATGGGTGCTGCTACAGCGATCAAAAAACACAAAATCGCTTATAACTACACCGACTCAAGTGTCTTAAATCATTTGTCTTAAATCATTTGATTCTTTGGCTCAAGACAAACAAAATTTAATTTCCGTCATTAAAAAATTTAAGGCAATAAGAATAAAGATATATTTCTAAAACTCATCCTTAACATTGAACAATAGCAGAGTCCACACTACAGCTATAACGATAAAGGCAGAGAGAAACGATTTTTTTTTCCAGCTGATGAACGTTAAAAACACTGACACCCAATCAGATTCAATTTTGTTATCATGAGCTTAAGAATTTAAAGCGACAGATATGCATTTGCTCAGTATAAACAGATGATATCGTCCACTGGTGTGGATGCTATTATACAATAGTTATCTTTATAGCTACCGTTCTTGGTGTGAACAGGCCTTAACTCCTGAATGCAATGAGACATTTTCACCAAGCTCAAAATGCATATGAATTAGCTCAATCTTTGGTCAGATTATAAAAATTGGGGAGCTTGATCACTTGATGGCATTATAACAGGAAAAAACATGAAAATGGCTGTAACTACGCACCCATTAGTTTGACTGACTTGAAATTTGGCATGCAGTGTTTTTGTCCATCCCTGTCTATGAGGGCACTGGCGTATCTCGAAAAACATGGCTGCCATCAGCCAATCAATTTTGAGCACCTCTTAGGTTAACGAAGGTTGATCGTAATATAACTTAAAGGGCTTTTTCGTGGCTTTAGAAGTCTGTAAGAAATTTGAAAGAAATTAGCCACTAGGTGGCGTTACCAGGGTTTACGCCTCGTATTTCACATGATTTTTCACATATACACACACTATTCATATCATATGTTAGATCTCCCCATTCTGAACAACTTTGCCTCTAGGTTCTAGGTTCTGACTGCTGTCAATCAAACAGTTCATTGAATATTTGACATTATGTAAAAACGCTATTTTTTCAAACTCGTCCTAGACGGTTCGTTTTGATTTTCACTAGAATTGATAGACAAAAAGTTCTCTTTAAAAGCTTTTTGATAGACTCAACCGTTCTTGATTAACTCGCGAACAAATTTGACAAAGAGCTCTCCAAAGTAGACATGAGGCTATATCTCCTCAACGCTTTATCGTATTCAGTATTCAGTCCACTTGGAGTTTGTTTTGACAATTATGTCCTGAGGTTTCCTGCACACTTTCAGGACAGTGCCACCTAGTGGTCAAGAGATATGAAAATGCCAATATGGATCCAAGGCTGATGATACGTGCGGCAACTTTTTTAACAACATGTTGCCAACTTTGGGGAACGTTGCCATCAGTGGGCAACCAGGTGAGACACAGAGCTAATGACCGATCTAAATTATCCAGATAGAAATCTGCTACCCATTCTCAGTGGGAAAGTGCCCAACCAATATTGCTCAAAAAAGTTTGCCCAGCAAAATCGTTCGAAAAGTTGTCTTGTGTGCCATTAGCATAAGGCTCTTTCTCGGCATACTGGCACCGAATTACATGCGTGTCATCGTCACTCCTAGTTAACCACACCACATTAATTTGGGACCAGTGCCGCCTATTGGTCAAAAGTGATAAATCATTAGATAATATTTGTAACGATTTTCAGCCTTTTGGGGTAAAATCATCTTAAAATGTCTATAATTGTTCAGTGTTCTTAAAATGTTTGAACCCTTGTAATTGCTGCTTGCAGCTGTACTTAATGTTTGTTTCCCTTGTGTTTCTCAGATTCTGTGAACAGATCACTACAGATCATCCTAGAAGTGATTCCTGCCGAACACTGAATGTTGTCCTTTTCCCCTGCGCATGTACATGTGAAGGCTATACAGTATCTGTTCATTTATCTAGCAAAGTAGTTCTCAACTGGTGGGTCACAACCAAAAATGGGTTGCAAGTGTCTTCTGACTGACAGCAGAGAGAGAGAGAGAACAATCCTAAATGCAAATAATAAAAAGCAACTGAAGCAAAACCAGTTGAGACCTACTGCTGTCATATATCCAAAATGAAATACGATATCTCAAATGTCCCTGCCTCAGTCCACCTGAGAAAGAGACGTAACTGTCATTTTAACACATTATTCATTTTCCAAAGCTGTGAACCACCTAATGTGACTGACATAAAGTCCATGCATTTCACTGGTGATTTAGGACCTTAGCCAACTTTTTCTCTTCCACTTATTCAATTTGCACTGCTATATCTTCATACACGTCAACGTCATTGACGACATAACAAGTGATTCCACTGAGGTGTGACTCAGCCAGGGATTTGGACATAATCTGTTTCACTCTTCTCAATGGCTGAGATATTTGAAATTCTGTTATACAGACATGACTGTACATGTATAACTGAATAATGGCTATCTTGTAGGGTCTTGTTTGACCAATAGTTTTTTTTTTTTTTTCGAACATATCATATACACTACAGTGATATTTCTGTATACGATACACTGGATAATCTGATATTTTTATTGCCATAATGCTGTTTTATTGTACCATGCAGGAGACCTCCACAGACCACTAATTTATGTTGATTATCACTCCAGAAATGCTTTCAAACCTATTAACAACTTACTCGCCCATTCAACTTGAAAATGAATCTTATTTATGATCAGTTTACACCCTAATGAATTGCCAGTAATGATTTTGCACATTAACATTGTATGTGTTTCAATACTGAATCACCCACATATATCCTGAGAGGACATCAGCCTACTTGATAATGTCTGGGATTAATTAAATCAGTATTATGACTGTTTCAGAAAAAAGTGTTTGAGACAGTTTTCCATTCACCGGTATATTTTTGTACAGCATATTTTTTTAAAACTATATCAACTACTGCAGAGGAAACATTTTTTGTAAAGCTACAAACAAACTTTGTATGACCAATTCTACCAAATCAAATAAATCTATTTCCAAATCTCTGCTGTTGTTGCAGACAATGTTTCTATGTTGTTGTTTTATAACAGGAAACCTAAAAAACAGAAGTTCAAAAATTTTGGAATTGCTCAGAAAAGATGACTGTTCAGAGGAACTTCACTTTACAAGAAACACTAATGAAAAGGTCTCATGAAACCACTTCCACTACCAGTCAAAAGTTTTTGAACAGTAAGATTTTTTTTTTTTTTTTTTTAAAAGACATCTCTTCTGCTCACCAAGCCTGCATTTATTTGATCCAAAGTACAGTAAAAACAGTAAAATTTTGAAATATTTTTGCTATTTAAAATAGCTGTGATCAAAGCTAAATATTTATCATCATTACTCCAGTCTTTAGTGTCACATGATCCTTTAGAAATCATTCTAACATGCTGATTTGCTATTCAAAGGATTCTTTGATGAATAGAAAGATTCAAAGATCAGCATTTATCTCAAATAAAAAGCTTTTGTAGCAAAAGTGATGATAAAGACATTTATAATGTTACAAAAATATCTATTTCTGATAAATGCTGTTCTTCTGAACTTTCTATTCATCAAAGAAACCTAAAAAAATCTATATAATAATAAATGTTTTTGAGCTGCAAATTAGAATATTAGAATGGTTTCTGAAGTATCATGTGACTGGAGTAATGATGCTAAAAATTCAGCTTTGAAATCAACAGGAATAAATTACTTTTTAAAAATATAAATATACATATCAAATAGAAAACATTTATTTTAAAAAGTAAAAATATTTCAAAATTTCACTGTTTTTGCTGTACTTTAGATCAAATAATTGCGGGCTTGGTCAGCAGAGACTTCTTTAAAGAACATAAAAAAATCTTTTGACTGGTACTGTAAGTTTTCACAAATGTCCTGATTTTAGCTGAAGATTCGAAAGTTGAGAGTGTATTTTGTGTTGAGTTTGTGGCCATTTTAGTGACACTTTGGAGTTAGCTGACTCAATACAAAAAAACTCTATCCATCTACCAGTGCAATTATAGATTAATTATAGATAATTCCTCACTAAGCCTATAAAAGTCAAAAATTAGCACAAACTGCTTTCTCTACGAGAATTATAGTCTAATCACATTCAAAGTGGTAATCTGGACCATGCTGCGTCCTGACATGACCTGAAAGCTGTTAGAAGGTCTTGGTGTATAGTGGGCTGGAGATTGTACACAACAGCAAATATAATGTTGAAATCAGAAAATGTGTTTTTGTGTCACACTGTGAAGATTCTGATCAATGAACAGATCTCACTTCACAGCGTCTTCTGTTGTAGAAAGAGACCAGTCGATGAAATAACAGTAGACATGCAAAACCCAACTCGCAGTGTTTGCGTCTGCGGATAAGTTGTTGGCGTTTGAAGGGATCTAGGAGCAGAATGATTGATCCATTCCACTAGGATGATTGCATTACTCCTCTAATACCTCAACCGCTTACTGAGCCTCCCCGAGAAGATGAGAACACACTAAGAAAGAAAACAGAGACGGCTGAGGAAGAAAAAGCTACTTCACCCCCACAATCATATCAATGTGAGTTATACTCAACACCATGTGTGTGTGTGTTGGCACCACCAGGGGTCCCATATCACAGGCAACACAGCTCAAATGACTTTGTGAATAAGTTGAAGCTGGTGAACCAGGATTCAGTGCCAAGATCATGGCACTGGCCCAACAGACTAATACACACACGCAAACACACTTGAGTGAACATACATCCCTGCCATTGTTGGACAACTGCCCGGTACAACAACATCAAGAGGAGGCCAGCTTCAGAGATGGGCACAATGCCATTACAACAAGAAGAAGCATGTCTGCACACACCAGTTCATTCACACAGTCTAAAGGTAGAGGTGTACAGCTTGGCTAGTAGAGTTATACATCAAAGGATACACATTTTTATGGGATTTTAAAGGCCATACCATACAGTCTTCACTCGAACATGAGGAATACACTGCTCCATGCTAATCTAGACCAGTGGTTCTCAACTGCTCTGCACATTTTGTATTTTTCTGAAACACTCAGTTCACTTCATGCATCTTTCTCCTAACAAGCTGATGATCTGAATCAGGTGCGTTAAATGACGCAGACATACAAAATGTGCAGAGCAGTGAGCTCCTGAGGACTGGATTTGAGAACCACTGATCTAGACATTACTAAAAGGGACAAAATGGAATGACTAGAAGGAATCAAAATGGACTTAAATATTATTTGAGTTTAAGTACACATGCAAAATGATGGAATGTGGAGATGGCAAGTGCTTACTGGATGAAACAGACCTGGACTGGAAATATATAGACTGATATATATATATCCCACATTCATTAACAAGCACATTTATCCTAAGAGTAAGGCTAAATAAAATCAAATAAAATAAATATATTGTTCATTGTTATTATTTTTTATGGCAAGCCGGCTTTTCAACCATTTTCCTGTTGTTTCTTCTATAAGTTGCTTCCGCAGTTCCATCTGCTGTCACATGGGGGCGATAGAGTAAAGCTCAACTATCAGGCTTCCATACATGAAAGCACTACGAAGAGGTTGTGTACTGTGAGATCTCCATCGATCAGTTAGACACAGCAGCTGCTGCTCACAACAACAAATAACTTTGTGATCTATAATGCATTTTCTAATCCGTGCATCTGCACACTCGTTCATCTCCGTGATCGGCTTCACGTCGAAGATCTACGGCTCCTTTGGTCCCTGCAGACAGGGTCATGATTCTGCCTGACAATAAGACAGTGGGACTGATTTACACATTCCTATACTCTCTTTTAAAACCTCTGGTTGCTGTCACATTTCAGACACTTTTACAGCTAATAAACCATCCATCCAGGACCGTAAGCACCACAGGCGTGAAGAAAGATGCGCTGCTTTCAATATTTAGATTAGTAGTTAATCAAAGTAGGTTTTTGTAAATCAAAGTTTACAAATGTTGAATTTTGGGTTATTTCCTTCCTTTCATTCATCCAAACAGCCCATGTTAAAAATGCTGTTATCACAACCAATGCAGAAGCCTGTTATTTGTGGGTTTCTTTTGGGAAGACTGGAATCTCAATTACATCAACTGGAGAAATGGGACATGAAATGAGATAGCGAAGCCCACGTTATATCAGCTCGGCAAACATGTGCTCACTTTGCATGTGTAACTAGCTTAAGTAAATGCATTCATTAACATGCACGTTTGTGACTATATCCAGTCTCATCATTATCCTGTACCTTAAGAAAAATCAGATCTTCTTAAAGGGATAGCTCACCCAAAAATGAAAATTCTGTCATTAATTACTTACTCATGTCATTACAAACCTGTAAGATGTTCATTCATCTTCAGAACACAAATTAAGATATTTTTGATGAAATCTGAGAGCTTTCTGACTCTGCATAGACAGCAACGTAACTACCACGTTCAAGACCCAAAATGGTAGTAATGCGCAAAGTCGTTATTTTTGTTTTCTTTGCGCACAAAAAGTATTCTTGTAGATTCATAAAATTAAGGTTGAACCACTGATGACTATTTTAATGATGTCCTAACTACCTTTCTGGGCCTTGAATGTGGTAGTCGCATTGCTGTCAGAAAGCATTTGGATTTTATCAAAAATATCTTAATTTGTGTTCTGAAGATGAACGAAGGTCTTGTGGGTTTGGAACGACATGAGGGTGAGTAATTAATGACAGAAGTTCTCATTTTTGGTGAACTATCCCTTTAAGGCTGTACACAATTCATAGTCAATTGTGAAATACTAGATCTAAACCACTAACATTTATGCATTTGATAGATGCTTTTATGCAACGTGACTCTTTATAATCAGTCCACGCATTCACTGTGAATAAAATCCGTGATCTTTGTGTTGTGAGCACCATGCTTGAATGTTTGACACTACATTAAGACATATCTGCCATCTTAAATAAGAATATTAAGGTATTACAAGTGTGTGGTGACAATATGAAAGGAGACACAGGGTGACTAACCAATGATCGCATGCTCCATCATGGTCTATTTCCATACTGTCTGTGTAACAGAGCTTGTGGCTTTCTGTCTCAGTGCATGACTAGCACATTTGTATTGTGAATGTCCATTTGTCCATTCCATAAATCTGTGTGTCTGTGTACATTTTTATGCTGTGACTGGCAGACAAAGTCACCGAAATTATTTACACTCCATCTCTTACAGAGTGATTCACGCCACCCTGACATTTCATCAGCCTTGGGGTGTCTGTGCATGTGTATGTGTGTTGTTTGTGATGGTGCAGATATGCATGCATCTCACCCGATCATCCTGGCATAAAGTAAGAACATGTTTATGTCATGCTTGTATATATGAGAGTTCATACACAGTACTAGCAATGGGGTTTGACACTACACATTCTGATGGATCATGTATAGTTCATCCAAAAATGAAAATTCTGTCATTAATTACTCACCCTCATGTCGTTCCAAACCTGTAAGACTTACTAAGGCTAACTTCCATGTCAAATTCCCATGTGCTATACCTAACCTACAGACCTTCCGTCTTTGTTTTATTAAATCATTGATCATGTTTATATGCTTCCTTATACATAAAAGGATTTATTTGTGTGTTTGCAGGCTTGTGTGTCCAGTGCAACAGCGAATACTGCAGCTTACGCATTATTTATATTAGTTATTATTTATCCCTGTTGCTTGTGCACAGCGGTACTCATTTGTCATGAAAAGGACACCGAAAGTTCCTCTATTATCAGAGACATCCACACATACATGCATGCATGTGTGCACACAAACTTCAGTGAATATCTTGTTTAAAGAATGCCACTATTCAGACACATCTGATGTAGTTTCATGGTCAAATTCTGAAGTACCTTCATCTTAATTCAGTTTCCGATTTCAGCTGAATCAACTGAATTGTAAAAAACAATTAAAAGACATTAACAGAAACTGTATGTGTACAAAATGAGGAAAAAAGCCTGGATGGCAACAAAGAAAGGGAATGTACAAATGAAAAGAGCTGTCAACAATACTACCATATATCTATGGTGCAGCATTGATGTTTTCAATTAAGTGATGTCAAAGATTTCCAGGATTCGCTTACCAACAATTCATCAACCGGGGATTATTTCTTATAATAAAAGGCCAATGGAATCATAACCAGACTCTGAAACAAATGTTAGAAGTATGAGACACACATTTGTGTAAGTGTTGACAAAACAGGCATCATGTGAAAGCCATGTGAAAACTATCTGCATGTGTCATCAATTGGAGTGATGCTACAGCTGGTAACATCCCAGTACCCTCAGACAAATGCTTCCATTGTTTTCAGTGTTTTCAGAGAAATTCACATACTTTTTGGTTGTGCATGCAAAGTTCATTTCTTTTAAACTTTATATAGTCTCTGAAGATGCTCTCTCCGCCCAGCCCTCACCCTTAGGCAGTTGTCTACAGGGTGGACCACAAAGTCTTCACCTGTCACCTTCATTTAGACTCAAGCTCAACATGTCTACAGACCTTTAGATAATATGGTCTGTTTGTGCAAGTGTCGCTATTTTTTCTCTTTCCATCTCTCACGGATGACTAACTCAGAATGTGTGCATGAATATTAAAACGGCTCCAATCAACATGTCTCTTTACATCTTATCCACACGGTTCTCCACTGGTGGCCCCAAATGTTGAGTTGGGACAACTGTTAACCTGCATTCACACTGCTCTTATGTGAGCCAAGCTCTCAAAGATATCAACAATGACTTTTTCGACTTTAGTCTTCATTACTTCAGTTTAATCTGTGGTATTGAGTAGGGATGCACAATATCTGTACCATATCAGATTTTTATTGTAAATGTATTGGTATAGGTCAGTATTAGATATAAACTGGCCAATAATTGGATATAAATATTCAGATTACTTTTGCCATCATCTTTAGCAATTCTCAAAATGAATATCCATTTTGCATACTGCACATTATAATGTAACAATTGGAACAATTGTTTTTTTTATTATTATTAATTTAGACAAATCAGTATGTTAAAATGGTTTAAAATGGGTTTTTCATAAAAATAATGATTAGAATCAACCATCATATTTGTATCTACTGAAGGGAAAAAAAAAGAGAAAAAACAGAAAAATAAATCTTTCCAAAATCCTAGTGTAATTATCTTTGCAGGATAATAAATCTGAAGCACCTTAATACATGACCTCATTTTGTTATGTTCTTCTTAGAAACACACAAATACACCTTTTTTATGTTTATCTATTACAAACTTTAAGAAGCAGCCATTAATTTACAAGTTCTGGAATTACATGATACAACAACCATGACTGAACTAACATGGACAATGGATACAGGAAGCCACGTGAGGGACCAAAATGATATCTATCTCTAAACAATCTTTTTTTCTGTTAGTTTGGAAATGGTAGTTATACCTGAAATGACTGTTATTTTCTACATTGCTTTGGTGTACCACTGCAGAGAACCTGAGCAGTATAATCAAGAACTGGATTGGACATCCTCTAGGACCTGATTGGGTGCATTAGGTAGCCAGTAAAAGGTCTTAAAAGTCAGCGTTCTTAGACGTGACGTCCTAAGAGGTGAGCAACAAACTCATTATCTTCCATTTTTAGTATCTAGGGCAATTTGTTTCCAAAGGCCGTTGGCAAGCATAGATCAGCAAAAACCTGTGTATATTCCTGTTGTACATCACAAACTGTAATGGACTTCAGTGATACATTAAAGGTGAAGTTCTTTGAAACCATTTCAGACTGGACATGGGCCCCCTGAGATCGGTTTCTTAAAATGATGAAGTGCATCGTCTACTGTCTTCACCGAGTGATGAGGATAGCACTATAAATCTTCATTAAAACCTGTCTCTTGTTTTGACAGCCTATGCAGGTTTTGCATCTTCATAACTGCAATGGGAATTTTGCAAGCTTTAGGAACATATGACGTCCTGCTATTATGTATCTGCAACAATGTGTTAATTTTGTGTAATTATTTAAAAAAGATAACAGATGGACAGGGAGCAACAGGACAGAACAGAATGAAGGTTTAACCACTTTAACACAACACAATGCTAAAAAACAAGGTCAAAGATATCTGTCTACATGTGTACAAAGACCAACAATTAAAAATAAGGCACATACAGCACAAGAGCAGTAAACATCGTCTACCTTGGACAGACTAGTGAACACAAACTCAACGACAAAATGGATTTCAATTATATGTAACAAAACAAATAATATTTCTACTTCTAAAGCCATGTTAAAGCCAAATATAGGCTATGCAATTTGTCTGCATAATGCAGTGTCTCAGAATTATGTTTATGTGGGGGCTATTTTGCCATTAAAATATGCATATAAGTGTGATTTATTTGATTAACTAAATGGCAGATCATGTAATTGATTCACAGTGTTGGGAAGGTTACTTTGGTAATGTAATAGGTTACAGACTACAAGTTACCCTATTTAAAATTTAATAAGTAGTGTAACTATTTCACTTACTTTATTACAGTAACTGATTAGATTACTTTTTTTTATTTAAATGTATTCTACAGTTTTCCAAACTGTTAATCATTTTGAAACTTTTAAAGGAGAAGTTCACTTTCAGAACAAAAATGTACAGATAATGTACTCACGTCCTTGTCATCCAAGATGTTCATGTCTTTCTTTCTTCAGTCGTAAAGAAATTCTGTTTTTTGAGGAAAACATTTCAGGATTTCTCTACTTATAGTGAACTTCTGTGGGGTCAGTGAGTTTGAAAGCCAAAATGCAGTTTAAATGCAGCTTCAAAGGGCTCTAAATGATCCTACCTGAAAAATTTTTGTAGCACTTCACTGTAAGGTTTAGTTTGAGACACCAGTGTTTCAAGAGTTTAGGACACGTTTGTTTAATGACTATGCTTTATTTTTTAAATTAAAGGAGAATTTAACTTCCAGAACAAAGATTTACAGATAATTTACTCACCCGCTTGTCATCCAAATTGTTCATGTCTTTCTTTCTTCAGTCCTAAAGAAATTATGTTTTTTGAGGAAAACATTTCATTTTCACTTCCAAAATGCAGTTTCAATTCAGCTTCAAAGGACTCTAAATCCCAGCAAAGGAATAAGGGTCTTATCTAGCAAAACGATTGGTTATTTTCTATAAAAAATTACAATTTATATACTTTTTAACCTCAAATGCTCGCCTTGTCTAGCTGTGCGATGTGCATGCGTATTCTGTGTAATCCGGGTCAATACAGTTAGGGTTTGCCGAAAAACTCCCATCTCATTTAACTTCAAAATCATCCTACATTGCTGCAGAAGTATTGACCCAGTGTTTACAAAGTGAACTTGCAAAGGTCAAACGTCCTTTACCAAAAAAGGTAAAACAGCGACGTAGGACGATTTTGAAGCGGGAGGAGAAAATGAGATGGAAGTTTTTCGACCTACCCTAACTGTCCTGGCCCGGATTACACAGAGTACGCATGTGCATCACAGAGCTAGACAAGACGAGCATTTGTGGTTACAAAGTATAGAAATTGTAAATGTTTTTAGAAAATAACCAATCGTTTTGCTAGATAAGACCCTTATTCCTCTGCTGGGATCATTTAGAGTCCTTTGAAGCTGAATTTAAACTGCATTTTGGAAGTAAAAATGAAATGTTTTCCTCAAAAAACATAATTTCATTACGACTGAAGAAAGAAAGACATGAACATCTTGGATGACAAGGGGGTGAGTAAATTATCTGTACATTTTTGTTCTGGAAGTTAAATTCTCCTTTAATTTAAAAAATAAAGCATAGTCATCAAACAAACATGTCCTAAACTCCTGAAACACTGGTTTCTTAAACTAAACCTTACAGTGAAGTGCTACAAAAATTTTGAATCGAATTACAGTTCTAATAATATAGACATCTCCAAGACTCCTACACAAATACAGACAGATTTATATTCATGACAGAGGTAATGAATTGAATACTCCATACATGACAAACCACAGGCATCTACTCCTCTCAGCGTGTAATAAAATACCGCACAGACACACCTTCTAATGAGATCACTGGAATACATACAGATTCTCTGTGAAACTGTGAATGTGTGTGTGCTTACAGATGCATTCTCTCCACAGACAGAATGTGATGGAGATGATAAACAAGGTTTATGTTTATCGGGGGGGTCATTAAAGTCCCCCAGGCCTCATTTTAGATGTGTGTGATCTGTAATGTGTCTCTGTGTGTGTGTTTTTTCTTGCGTGAGTGTGTTTTACTGCAACGTATAGATGAAGATGTGTAGCGATAGATTCGCCCACTCGGGTTATTTGTTTGAATGGATTAAATGTCAGATGCAGAAATGATATTACTATGTGGATGACCTCTGGAGAATGAGAAAAGATATCAGTGCAGAGATTCTTAGTGTCATGGAGCAAACACTCACACACACCACTGCTGTGCTTTTCTGTCACTAGGGAAGTACTACACAGCCAGGCTTATGAAAATATCATTAAAAAATAATATTAATATGTTAGCTGTCTGACTTTTAATGTTCTCTGGCTCTATCTGTCCCTGTCCTGCACTTTTCTCTGTCCTGGCCCACCCTGGGGATGCAGTCTGGCTGCCTGGCCCTCACCCGGCTGTCCGAAAGTATTAGTGCAGCTCTGCTGCCCCCCAACTGCCCCGTGTCTGCTTTAGTTACCTGTTTCCAAATGATCAGCCCACCTGAGCTTGACCACAAAAACAAACACACACACCGCTGCTTCACATTTGTAGCTGGACGAATGCCGCACTTTAAAAACAAACCTCAATTCTAATGACAGAAAAATACCATGAAAAATGTATCGTCTAGTAAGAGAGTCACTGCTTAAATCCCATTACACAGTGTCTATGCTGATGCGTGTCTACAGAAGTTAAAGATTTCCTTGCTGCTGGTTTGTGTGTGTGTGTGTCTGAGGCTCATCTGGGATTTACGATGGCCACATCCACCATGATCATGGGACTCAAGAGGAGCAGCATGCGGATGATCCTTGAGGGTGGATGGGAAAGCAGCTCTATGGCTGTGCCACACAATGAGCCTGTAAACAAGGGCTGTGAAGACTAGTCGATTAGTTCGACCACATGAATAACTATGAGATTATACTATTTAATTCTGCAATTAGAGCACTTAATAGGCACAGAAAAAGCATCTAAAGAGTGGCAGCATTAAAATGTAGCAATAAATTCAACTAATAAAAATAGACAGCTATAACTGAGTCATTGCTTTAAAAATCTGTTTAAAATTAATCCATGAATCATTCATTTCATCAGTGAATCATATAATTCGATGAACTTAGTTTAGCTGAAAACTGCAGCCACAATAAAATAGAAACACCACCACTTGTTAGAAACGTATGATCACTACATTTAATTAGTTACAATGTTCTTGGGGTCAGTATATTTTTTTTTAATGTTTTGAAAATAATTAAAAAACACAGGAAAAAAAAAAAAAAACAGTAGTACACTATAAAAATGCTTGGTTAAAAACAACCCAAGTTAGGTTAATTTTGACAAACCCAGTGTTTGGGTAATTTTGACCCAGTGGTTGGGTTAAATGTTTGACCAACCTGCTGGGCAGTTTAACTATTGTTTAAAAATTACTATATGTCAGGCCGAAAAAAAGGAACCCCAAATAGGTTGGAAATTAAATTTCATACACTTAATTACTAGACGCATCAGTAATAATCAAATGGTAAACATTTATATATTAAAAAACAATTTAATAAATGTAATAAATGTTAATTAAACTTATTAACAGATGTTCATTTATTAGACAAATGTGACTCTGGACCACAAAAAAGATTGTGTTCCTTTAAGATGTTTTGTAAATTTCCTACTGTAAATATATCAAAACTTAATTTTTGATTAATAATATGCATTGCTAAGAACTTCATTTTGACAGCTTTAAAGGCGAATTTCTCAATATTACGTTTTTTTTTTTTGCCCCTCAGATTCCAGATTTTCAAATAGTTGTATCTCGGCCAAATGTTGTCCTATCCTAACAAACCATAAATCAATGGTTATTTACTCAGCTTTCAGATGACACATAAATGGGCCCTTACGACTGGTTTTGTGGTCCAAGGTCGAATATTAAAAAATCTCATTTTAGGTTACTTTAAAGTAACCTAAAATGAGATTTTTTTAATATTAGAGCTTGGACCAGTGGTTGGGTTAAATTTTCGACCAACCTGCTGGGCAGTTTTATTTGACTTAACTATTGTTTAAAAATTACTACATGGCTGGCTTAAAATGAACCCAAAATAGGTTGGAAATTAAAATCATACACTTAATTACTAGAAGCATCAGTAATAATCAAATGGTGAACTATAACTTAAGCAAGAAATATAGTCATTTTTAAAAGGTATCTGAGTTAAATAAAACCTAACTAGGGTTTTAACCTAGCATTTTTAGTGTATTGTGAATATTCATTACAATATAAAATAGCTGTTTTGCTATTTCATTTTGCAGAAAGTATATGTAGAAAGTAGTTGTGTTGCTTCATATTTTTGTATAAATATTTATGAATTTTTTAATGAATAAAAAATGTTTAAATGAACATTTTATTTGAAAAATAAATACTTTATAACATGATACATTTATTTACTGCCACTTTTGATCAATTTAATACATCCTCACTGAAAAAAAAAATTATATATATATATATATATATATATATATATATATATTATTATATATATTATATTATATATATATAACTGACAATGCAAGCGGTTTCAATAAAGATGTGTGAAAATTGTCTTTAACCTCCATCATCCTAACTACGCAGGACACAATATTTCGCAGACGTGACATGGGGTGTCATTTACGTAAGGTAAACACTGACTCAGCAACTACTTTTCTGGACAGCAGGTTTACTAGTAACACTGAGTAAGCCCTAAAAGAATATGTAGATCACATATTATTAACTTACCACTGTATAATGGCATGTTATCAGACATCTAAAGTAGACTTGCATGGGGGAAAAAAGTGTGAGCACTGGAAAGCCAAAGTCAACAAAAAATGTTCACTGTCTGGTTCCTGTGTTTGACTTTCTGACCTTACACTCGCACTCAAAAGTGTTGCAATGGTGAAAAAACTCAGAACACGGATACAGAATTAACCTTCCCAAAAGGGCCGCTTAGTGACAGGCAGTTCTGGAATCTAGTCATAACCTTCACAAGTTGAGAGGGCGAATCCAACGCGGAGCGGAATGCCCAGAATGTGTCACTTTTGAGGGGTCACTGCTCGTATGGCCAAATGTGGCGGCTTCCTGTCCCACAGCCATGACTTTATACAACACTGTAAGCTAGAACATTCTTCAAATTGCACAACAGTTAGACAAGGTCATTGCCACTCATGCTTGTGAGAACCAAGTTTCTCTTCTATTAAATGTATTTATCCAGCTTTCAGCGAGAAGTTGCGGCGCTAATTTGGAATTCAGTTTAATTACGAATATTTGGAGAGCTCTAAAATCATCAATGAATCTTAACAAATAAGTCTTGCTCTCAGCGGTTGCTCCTTAAGAGCCTGTGTTTTGATTTTAGTGCAGCATCTGAATAATAAAAAGCCTCTCAAAACTCTAGTGTGACTGAAAAGCATTGCAAGGAATTCTTTGTTTTATTTGCTGCATATTTGGGAGCTGACACAAAAAATGCTGCATATTTTAATAATCAGCATTCTGATGAGAAAGATAGCAAGACAAAGAGTGCGAAAGCCAGTATGGATGTGAATGAAGTCACACCTCAAATGAGGCACAACATCAGCCGCAGGATATGGAATAATACACAGGATGAAACAAATGTTGGAGGAAAAGAGAAACAGACAGATGAAGCGAGCAACGGAGAGAGAGAGAGGCAAGGAAATAGAGAAGGAGAGCGAGCACGAGCCAAGGGAAACACCTAGGGATGAGGCTTGACACTGTGACAGCGGTAATTGAACTGAAGCTGTCTCTTCAAAACTCCCAGCTAAAAGTCCAACACAATTACAATTGTTCAGATCACAGGAAGAAGTCTTTCTAGGGTCCTCCGATCAACGTGCCGCACTCCCTCTGTTCCCTTTGATTCTCTTCTGGCACCAATTAAAACTGAGGAGAGAGCATGAAAATGTGCTACACGCTTAAAAAGAACAAGAGGAGGAGGCTGTGGGTGTATGAGGTGGGGGCACAAGTTTTATTTCCGAAAAATCAAACTCATTTGAATACTTCATTTGTCTGACAGTACGAGCATCAGACAGTTCTTCCCATGTTTGAAGGCCCCGCGGCTCTTTGAAGCTAATCTTGGATTATGGTAAATTAAACAAAATCCTACTCTACTCAGAATGTGAGCGCAGATCTTAGGGATAAAGAAGGTAGGTTTAACTGCAGGGCCCAGCCTCTCTTCTCAAGATTCAACAAACAAAATCACTTCACAAACTTTGCAGATGATAGCAGCTGGAACATCAGTTGGACTTTCTGATCACAGGGACTTACAGCAAAACATCTACAATTGTGCTCAAATGTAACCAGAGATAATGAGTGCACAGCTGAAAGCTCCCACAGTCGATATCAGAAGGGTCTATTTTGTTGCTTTTTTGTGTGATTTGCACAGTTCTTATTTTTTGGGTTCTTGATTCTGATTGGTCAGTCATGGCCCTTGGTGGTCAAGGGGAATTAAATTAACCACAGTTACCATATCTTAAACATTTATCAAAACATAGGCCTATCATCTCATGTGTAGATCTACTGTATGTTACCAATTGGATTTGAGAGAAAAAACTGTGGAAAAACATGGACAATGCTACAAGTCCATCTCCAGAGATGGAGATGTGTCCACTGTGTGCAATATCATCAAGAGGTTTACAGTCCATGGCACTATAGCTAACCTCCCTGGACATGGATGGAAGTGCGAAATTAATAAAAAAAATTACAACAAAGGATTGTTCGAATGGTGGATAAAGAACCTGATTAACTTCCAAACAAATTCAAGCTGATCTGCAGACACAGGGTACAAGAGTGTCAGCTCGCACTATCCGTTGCCATCTGAATGAAAAAGGACGCTATGGTAGGAGACCCAGGAGGACACCACTGCATAAAAAGCAAGACTGGAGTTTGCCAAAACTTATGTGACAAAACCACAATCCTTCTGGGAGAACGTACTGTAGACAGATGAGACAAAAGTAGAGCTTTTTGGTAAAGAACATCATGGCACTGTTTACAGAAAAAGAAATGAGGCCTTCAAAGAAAAGAACACAGTCCGTACAGTCAAACATGGTGGAGGTTCAGAGATGTTTTGGGGTTGCTTTACTGCTTCTGGCACTGGATGCCTTGACTGTGTGAACGGTATCATGAAATCTGATGATTACTAAAGAATTTGGTAATGATTACCAAAGAAAAACTGCATCTCCACCAGAGGTCATGTGTCTTCCAGCAGGGCAATGACCCGAAACACACTTCAAAAAGCACTCAGAAATGGTTTACATAACGCAAAGTTCTGAAATGGCCAGCAACGAGTCCAGATCTGAATCCCATAGAATATCTGTGGAGAGATCTTAAAACAGCAGTTGGGAGAAGGCATCCTTCAAATCTGAATGACCTGGAGCAGTTTGCAAAAGAAGACTGGTCCAAAATTCCAGTAGAGAGGTGTAAGAAACTCATTCATGGTTACAGGAAACGATTGATTTCAGTTATATTTTTCCAAAGGGGGTGCTACCAAATATGAAGTTAAGGGTGCCAATAATTTTGTCCAGTGCATTTTTTGGGTTCTATGTGGAATTGTATCAGATTTGACTGCAAACAAAAAAAACCAAACACATGAATACCAGAACATTTGCAACTGCAACAATTTTCTGAGAGAAGTGTTGCATTTTCTGACAGAATTGCAAGGGTGCCAATACTTTTGGCCATGACTGTATCTTGTTTATTGCATTGATCTAAATAGGATAATCTTGTACCATATTGAAATAAAAACATGAAGTGCATTTAGCATTACATGTCAAGGTTTCCCAAACTGAGTTTGTGAAGGAACTGCAGGGGGTTTATGAGTTTAAAGAAAAGCTAATAATTAATTAAATCATAAAAATGTTAAATTAAAACAACTCATTATAAAATTAATCAAAATAAAACACCTACTAAACCAATGTCAGAGAGCCATGAACATGCAAATGTGGTGCTTAATTATTAAAATATTTATTTGAAAATCTCAGGGGTAATTATAGTAAATATATTAGGTGAAGAGGATCAGATGAGAAAAAAAAGTTTGTGAATTCATGAATTATGCATTTTAATGTGTTTGAAAGACAAAAGCCTTTTAAAGACATGGTTAAATAACCTACAGAGTGGTAATTCAAATACAAATGAATGTGTTCATCAGTAGTTGATGCAACACTTCTTAAACCTGAAATGATTTTTTTAAATCCAATTGTCAAATGCTGTGTACCCACTTGACTAAAGACAGGCCTTTGTGTGAATGTCCACAAAACTGGAAGACTTTCTGAGTGTATATAAGCAATAGGCTATTTTAGAAAGGAAATTTAAAAGATGAAAAAGAGGAATTAGAGAGAATCAATAAATTCTGAATAATCTGTTGCCATTGTGCAAATAATATGTAATCATGTAATTCATAAAAAGTAACTGTAATATGACGAGTATTACAAGTATTTTAAAATGTAATTGAATCTAATTACAAGTACTTAATTTTTGGAATCCGATTATGTAATCCAGATTTCATGTAATCAGTTACTACCCAGCTCTGGCTGTGTTTCACCTTGCTTCACTCTCCTTTCTTCAAACATAATTAAAAAATAAACTCAATCTAAACTCAAACATATTAATATTTCAGGTAGCCTTGTTGTAGGTTTGATGATGTCTAGTGAGTTGCTCATTACTGCAGAACAAACCAAGACAAGGGATTCGGGATGATGACAAAAATCCACAACAAATGACATACAGGATACACACCATTTCTAACAATTTCTATTAATGGAAGCAGGTTTTACACAGGAATTTGCCTACCTCCTGGAGGGCCACTTGTTAGAAATGAAATTAGAAATGTTAATTTGTTTCCCCAGTTTAAAAAACCATTCCCTTACAATTTCCAGAGTTTGTTGTGATTTTTTTTTTTTTCATATAAGTTATCTGCTTTCTTACTTTAATAAAACCCTTAAATACCATGCCATCTGCTACAAAGATATCGTGGCATGTTAGCCTTCAGGGTACAAAACTTAATAAGCTGTGACATATTTTTCATATGTTTTGATTGCTTTTCCTGGATTAGCATGTGCAGTTCATTGCATGCTGTAATTTGCCTTAATATTATCAAGAATAAAGTAACTTTTACACCCCAATGTAGCCCATTCCCCATGGGCACAAAGGCTAACTATGAGGCTAGACTATATTAAGATCCCAGTTATTAATACAGAGAAAGAAATGGTTTAGTTTTAATATTTATTTTAAAAGAAATGTGGAGATTACGGATACTAAAACAACAAATTATCCACAATTAAATCATCTTAGCCTGATAAAGTAATTAACAAACAAATAAGACAAGACATTAATTTGATTTCTACATTTAGAGGCTATATAAATGTTTTAAAAGTTCTGTTTGTACCAAGAGACTTTTTTCCATTTATTTTGTCAATTTATTTTAGTCCCTAGGGCACGAAACTGTCACCAGATGACAGTTTGTTTACCAGAGCAGATTTCACAGTAAATTTGTTAACTATGACATGACATTCACTTGGTTCTCTGTTTATAAGTAACTCATATTTGAAAACTGAAAACAACAGTATGCTGAAACGGTCTACATCAGTGGTTTTCAAACCGGTCCTACAAACACCCCCAACACTGCACGTTTTCTGTGTCGCCCTCATCTATCACACCTGATTTAACTCATCAGCTTTTTAGTAGAGAAAGCAAGACCTGAAATGGGTCTGTCAAATATGAGAGACCTACAAAATGTGCAATGTTAGGGGTGCTCGCAGGACCGGTTTGAAAACCACTGGCCTAAATTATACTTAAAGGGATAGTTTACCTCAAAATGAAAATATTGGCATCATTTACTTAAAACCAATATATGTTTATTTTTAAGAAATGTTGAATCACTGGTGTTTTCCATTTCTTCTGACATTTCCTCAATGGACTTAAAGGAGAAGTCCACTTCCAGAACAACAATTTACAAATAATGTATTCGCCCCCTTGTCATCCAAGATGTTCATGTCTTTCTTTCTTCAGTCATAAAAAAAAATTGTGTTTTGAGGAAAACATTTCAGGATTTTTCTCCATATAATGGACTGATATGGTGCCCTGAGCTTGAACTTCCAAAATGCAGTTTAAATGCAGCTTCAAACGATCCCAAATGTGGTTGTAACCAATCCCAGCCAAGGAAGAAGGGTCATATCTAGCGAAACGATCGTTATTTTCATTAAAAAACATACAATTTAAATACTTTTTAATCTCAATTGATTGTTTCCCTAGATAAGACCCTCAGATCATTTACAACTGCATTTGGGATCATTTGAAGCCTCATTTAAACTGCATTTTGGAAGTTCAAACTCGGGGCACCATATCAGCCCATTATATGGAGAAAAATCCTGAAATGTTTTCCTCAAAAAACATAATTTCTTTACAACTGAAGAAAGAAAGACATGAACATCTTGGATGTCAAGGGGGTGAGTACATTAACTGTAAATTGTTGTTCTGGAAGTGGACTTCTCCTTTACAAAGAAAGTTTAACTGACTACCACACTGTTTAACAAGCATGACTAAAGGTTTCAATTCCGCATGCATCGGCACATTATCCACAGAGACCAGACAGTACAGTAGCTTCAAGTCCGAATGAACTATTTAACATGGATTACCATTGTAACGGCTGTTACTAAACAATATCTGGTAAAATCTGAAAATGAAGTACCCTATACAGGTCAATGAATCTAGCTGTGGAGTCACGATAAGCCTTTATTTGGCTGAAAACTGGCTTTGGGAGTGTTAAAGTCTTGTTGTGTGAGCTTATGTGTGTATGTGTGTGTGGCATGGCACTCAGAAGTTCCTCTTGAGCACCACTTCTTTCTCAGCTCTTAAATGGATTTCACATCATTATGCTCATGCCCAGAGAACCCAGGGCCAAATCAACCAAAAAGAGTTCAGCCATTAAAACGCGACATTTCCACAGCTCTTAAGGCCCTCTTCCCTCATCATTAAAAAGGCTGTGACTCACACGGCACTGACTGACGGATGGGTGCAGCCCTCAGGTCACTGTCTTTGCCACACATCCACAACACACACACACACACCGAAAACCCTCCGTCCAGGTCCCGGGCTTTAGATAAAAACAATCTTTCCTCAAAAAAAAAGCAGTTTATTTATTTATACTGTGAATCCCTTTGAGGAACCACTGACCTTAAAACTGACCAGCACTCTCTGGAAAAAAGGAAGACCCCTGAGGTCACATTATTAATACAGTCATTCTAACTAAAACGCACAATAGTGTCTCTCTTTTGTGTGCAGACACACATCAGCAGTGTCTAGTTATGCCTGAGCTACACAGTCACTTAGAAATAAATGAAACGGAAATTTTGGCCATTTCGTGATAATCTGGTCCATTATGCTTTTTTTTCAGTTCACTATAACAAAAAGATTCTCTTTAATAACCCAAAAATGGAAATTCTGTCATCATTTACTCATCCTCACATCATTATGAACCTATTTGACTGACTTTCTTCTTTAGAGAGATGTTGAATAATGTACTGGTAACTCTTTTTCATGTACAATGTACAATGAATCAAATGGAGCATAAAAAGAAGTCAAATAAAAATAGTTTGTCAAAGCTAAAACCCTTGTGTGACTTCCTGTCAGTTGCTGTTACCTTCTGCAAGCAGATCTTGTGTCTGCTGTTTGAACTTGAGAACCCGATCAATGAGATTAATGAATTAATCATTCAGATACGTTTTCGTGAAGGTTACATTTATGATTGTTTCATCAAATTTTTCCAGATCAAATCCAGCCACTTTAATAGGAATCATTGTGATTGGGAATTTCACATTATGGCAAATTCAACACATGATCTGAGCTTTGTATATCTACATAGGGCTGGACAGTAATTCAATATCAATATACAGTACTGCCTAAAAGTTTGTGAACCCTTTAGAATGTTCTATATTTCTGCATAAATATGACCAAAAAGTTAATCAGATTTTTACACAAGTCCTGAAAGTTGACAAAGAGAACCCAATCAAACAAATAAGATAAAAAAATATATAGTTTGTCATTTATTTATTGAGAAAAATGGTCCAGTGTTAAATATTTGTGAGTTGCAAAAGTATGTGAATCTCTAGGATAGGCAGTTAATTTTAGGGTGAAAATAGAGTCCATTTGTTCAGATGTGCTATCAATCAAAAGCATGACTATCAGGTGCCAGTGTATGCCGTGTTTTATTTAAACAGGCATCTATCAAAGTCTGATCATGTTTGTGGAAGTGAATCATGGAATGAACAAAGCAGATCTCTGAGAACCTCAGGAAAGAGTTGTTGTTAACAATCTGGCTAGAAAAGTTTACAAAACCATCACTAAAGAGTTTGGACTCCACAAATCCACAGTCAGACTGTTTACAAATGGAGGAAATTCAAGACCACTATTACCCTCCCTAGGAGTTGTCGACCAACAAAGATCACTCCAAAGCAAGACTTGTAATAGTCTGCAAGATTGCAGAGGACCTCAGGGTAACTTTTAAGCACATAAAGGCCTTTCTCACATTGGTTAATATTAATGTTCATGAGTCCATCATCAGGAGAACACAGACCAACCATGGTATGAATGGCAGAGTTGCAAAGAGAAAGCCACAACTCTCCAAAAAAAAAAAAAACAAAAAAAAAAAAAAACACTGCTGACGGTCTGCAGTTTGCTAAATATCATGTGGACGAGTCATAGGGCTATTGGAGAAATGTTTTGTGGACGGATGAAATCAAAATAAAACTGTGTTATGTTTGGTGTTATGTTTGGAAAAAGAAAAACACTTCATTCCAGCATAAGAACCTTATTCCATCAGTGAAACATGATGGTGGTAGTATCATGGTTTAGGACTGCTTTGCTGCATCTTGGCCAGAATGGCTTGCCATTATTGATGGAACAATTATACCAGCAAATTCTAAAGTATAATGTCAGGAAATCTGTCCAAGAACTGAATCTTGAACTGAACCGCAAGTCATTATGCCAAAAAATGGTTAAAGAAAAATAAGGTTAATGATTTTGAATGCCTGAGTCAAAGTCCGAACCTTAAACCAACTGAAATGTTGTGGACGGACCTGAAGCAAGCAGTTCATGGGAGGAAACCCACCAATATCACAGGGTTCAAGTGTTTCTATACTGAAGAATGGGCTAAAATTCCTGCAAGCTCTTGTGCAGGACTGATCAGCGGTTACAAAAGATGTTACCAGTGGTTATTGCTTCAAAAAGGGGTCACAACAGATACTAAAAGCAAAGATTCACATACTCTTGCAACTCGCAAATATTTAACACTCGATCATCTTTCTCAGTAAATACATAACAAAGTATATTTTTGGTCTCATTTGTTTAATTGGGTTCTCTTTGTTAACTTTCAGGAAAATGTGAAAATCTGATGATGTTTTGTGTTATATTTAGAATGCAAAAATTAGAAAATTCGAAAGGGTTCACAAACTTTCAAGCAGCACTGTATGTCACGATATAATTTTTTTTCAACAGTGATATGATTTTTAAACACATTTCCGATATTTCAATACACATTTACCAGTGTTTCCCATATATTGATTTATTCGTGGCAGTTGACTTCGTTGAATAAACACGAGCACTGCATGTTTCAAAATCAAAACGTGACACGGGTGTTTTATATACTGTGTATCTTTGAAGGGAACCGACTGTCTTCAGAAAAGTTTCAATGGCGTTTTCATTTTATCTGATAAAGTTGTGTTCATGAGCGGCGTTACCAGGAAAATCACTACTTCTGCCACTCGAAAAGCACCTCCTGCTGGCAGAGAATGAATTCATGTTTTCAATAAACCTGCCTTCTAGCAACTTTTTTTTCTGTTTTCTGCAGCAACTCTGAGGACTTTTCATATTCTTTATCCTGACTGAAGCATGATTGTTTCAATCTATAAGAATAATCAGCCTATGTTATAGTTTAAAATGAAAGATATTAATATTAATAAGTTGAGTCTGAGAGTTTTGTGTTTATTTGACTGTGATTTCACATTTCTTAGTTGTATAAAGGCTAAATACAAATAAAAGGTGAACATACATTTATTTATACCATCTTTATTTCTAAAATAATATATAGTTTCATAGAAGGAGGTTTCATAGACTTGGCAAATTCATTGTTCAGACATTTGTAGGTACAGAAAACTGTTTTTCTGAGGCTTTTTTTTTTTTAACATTGTTCAGTTCGATTGGGTTAAATGTTTAACCCAACCTTCTGGGTAGTTTTATTTAACTTAACTATTGCTTAGAAATGACTATATTTTTTTGCTTAAAAAAACCCAAAACAGGTTAGAAATGAACATTTAGTAATATGTTCAATAAACTAACATTTATGAAGAAGTTGAATAAATAATAATTAAATAATAAACATTTTTTTAAATTGCTTATTAATAAATGTTCACCTTTTGATAATTGCTGATTCTTCTAATTATATGCCTGATTGTCCCGAGATCGAATCCTGCCTTGTGGACCTTCCCAATCCCACCCGCCCTCTCTCTCTACTGCTCACTAGAGTGTAGTACAAATGTCATGTCACACAAACTCGGAATACAGCCAACTTTTATAGTCCTGGTCCCCCTTTACTTTCAATATATTGAAAAGAGTGACCTGGATATTCTTCAGAAATTCACCTTCTGGGTTCCATGGAAGAAAAAAGTCATACAGGTTTGGGTGAGCGACATGAGGATGAGTAAATAATGACAGATTTTCATTTTCAAGTGAACTATTGCTTTAACAGTAACTGTTCTGGGATCAGAGTGGCAAAGCTTCACACAGACTTTCCTGACAGACAGACGAAGAGAAAGAATGTTTGGAGTCTTTACAGTCTCTCTCTCTTTCATTTTGTTCTTTCTTCTCAGTGTTTTTCTGATCTGGAGATGAGTAGGAGTGTTCCCCTGAGTGAGTGTGTGCGTGTTTACATCCATACACTCAGGGTTAGGGCTCTGTGGGGGTGTTAAAGTGGGGCACCCTCCAACCTTGCTCCACGTCCCTACGGCAAGTGAGCTGTCAGGAAGTGTTGGGGGAGTGATGCGTTGCCCCATCACCCCTTCATCCCCTCCAGTGCCAACAGAGCCTCTCTAGCCTCATCTTTCCTTCCTTCTCTCCATCCCTAGGCTGTAGTGTCTGTTTGGCTGTTTGTCGGCGTGCAGATGCTTCATGCCCACTCAAAGCACCAGGCAAACGGCATTCTGGGGGATTTACAGGCTTTGAAATCGGCTGTCAAACCGTCACTGTGAAACATGAAGCCGTGGAAAAAATGTGCCAAGAGAGTCACCCAAGTCTCCCGAGATAAGAATTCACTCAAGGCAGAGAGGAGATGAATTTGGGACCGGCGAAACTTTGACAAGTAAGCGCGTAAAAATATATGGTTGTATGTGTGTGACTAGAACATCAGTATTTCATTCTCCACAGCCCTTCTGCAGCGTAGGGCAGTTTCCCCGGAGGAATGTAGAATGCACACAAACAGAACGCCAAACACGACAGGATATGATCCTTACAGGCTCACATCTGCACTTCAAAACCCAATGCTTTTCATATTAAGTGGAACTCGGGCCGTGTGGCCAATGGGAAATCAGGCTGGATGGGAATATGCGGTCAACTTCGCCAACTTGACACTTGGTGTTTCTTTGAGAACTTTTAAGAGCGTTTGTATGGATCATACATCAAGTGTTTTCCTAACATTGGAAAGGTCAACCTAAGGAAAAATGGGAACTAGGGAAAAGGTTTTCACAGTCTTGCTTCATACAACTATATGTTACTGTCTGCGGAAATGTGCTGCCCTTTACGAAGACATTCTAGCTTTAGATTTCAATGTATACAGTTTTGTTAAAAAAATAGAGATGGTACACACTATTTTTTTCACCAAAAAATAGACTTTTATATTCTGTGAAATTTCACATTAAAAAACTTTAATTGTCTGTTGGGAATAGTGTAGTGATGTATGAAGCCACTTTCAAACCAAGCACTTCCTGTTAGCCATTGCAGGTGAATCCGTGTGACCGACTTGAACCTGTTACCAAATCTGTGTGAGGAATCAACCATGAAAATACTCCATACAATGGTAAACATGACTACACCTTCACCTCGAGGGACCCAAGTAGCGATAGTTCGATAAATTTGTTGACAAATATTTTTCTACTGACATGTTCATGCTTTTCTATTTAATAGTCTATCATTTTTCAAATTTTAGGTCTTATGATAAATGGTTTTATAATAAATTAAAATTATTCAAATAAATATTAAAATAAACTTAAATAAACTTAATACGAAAAATATAAATAATGTGCATTTTAGTATTAATATTCTTGATAATAATAATAAAAAATTTGTTTAGAAAAAACTGAAATAAATGAAACTGGTTTTGTTTTTGTTTTTGTTTTTATGTAAATAAAAAAGTAATTTGTCTCTATCAGTATTGTATGTTCAGAATAACCATATCTAGGGAAAATGAAAAAAAAAACATTAAAAAAAATATTAAAATAAATATAAAAATAAACAGATAGCATAACAACTTGTATAAATGTACAAAAACTAGCAATGTGCATTTTAGTGTTAATATTATTGATAATAATAAAAAATATGTTTTTTTAAACTATATTTTGTTTAAAAAACAGAAATAAATTAAAACTTGTACGGTTTTTATTTTTTATTTTTTAAAGATCCGTAGCCTGAATATAAAATAATTCATATCTGTATCAGTATTGTATGTTCAGAGTAGCCATAAAGAGAAAAAAAAACATAAACATTATTCAAATAAATAATAAAATAAACAGATAGCACAAAAACTTGCATAAATATGCAATAAATGTACAAAAAATAACAATGCACATTTTTGTATTAATATTCTTGATAGTAATCAGAAATCTGTTTTTTTAAAACAATATTTTGTTTAAAAAAACAGAAATAAATTAAACTGGTTCTGTTTTTTTTGACATGTAAATGTAAAATATTACTTGTATCATAATCAGTATTGTATGTTCAGAGCAGCTATATCTAGGGAAAAAAACAATACATAAAAAATATTAAAATAACTATTAAAATAAACAGATAGCACAACAACTTGCATAAATGTACAAAAAAAAAACTGTGCATTTTAGTATTCAAATTCTTGATAATAAAAATTTAAAAATCAGGGTTTTTTTTAACTATATTTTGTTTAAAAACAGAAATAAATGAAACTGGTTCTGTTCGTGTATACATGTAAATATAAAAAATAATTTGTATCTGTATCAGTATTGTGTGTTCAGAGTAGCCATATCTAGGGGAAAAATATATACAAAATATATATACAAAATATTAAAAGAAATATTACAATAAACAGATAGCACGAAAACTTGTATAAATATGCAATAAATAAATAAATAAATAAATGTACAAAAAATAACAATGCACATTTTATTATTTCTATTCTTGATAATAGTAAAAAACAGAAATCAGCCATATCTAGGGGGGGAAAAAACAAAACAACAACAACAAATTATTAAAAGAAATATTAAAATAACAGATGGCACAACAACTTGCATAAATGTACAAAAAATAATTGCATTTTAGCATTAATATTTTTGATAATAATAATTACAAATAATTTTTTTAAACTATATTCTGTTTAAGAACAGAATTAAATGAAACTGGTTCTGTTTTTTTAGACAAAATATAAAAATAATTTGTATCTGTATCAGTGCTGTATCTTCAGACTCAAGCCATATCTAGGAAAAAAAATATTAAATAAATAAAATAAAAAATTTGGGGTGGGCTCTTTTGACTTGGACCAGTTAGCAACCACCTGGCAACACCCCGATAACCAATCACGGCAATCTAGCATCAAATGTGGCAAGCTTTGCACTCATAACCACTACTCACATTTTTTTGCAGAAGTTGTAGCTACATCTAGTTGGAAGATGATTTTCGACTGTGGTAAGCTAGTAAACTACAATTCCTATCACATAACAAACAGTCTGCCTCTTTACCTCACAAACATACATAAAATAAACTCTTGAGAAACAGCTGCATCCCTGAGTGTGTCTCCGCTATCAGGATTGCACCAGTGCTGCTCTGCCCCCTCACAGTCCTGCAGCTAAACATGTGCTTATCACTGAAGAACGTTTGACTTGGTAAAAGCTCACACTGCTCAACACACACACAAACACGCACTTAAACACTGCTTCCTTTCTCTTTGCCTTCTCCCAATGCAGTGCAAAATGAATTTAAGATTTCCTGAATTAAACAGAAATCTTGCAGGACACGAGGGCATCATTACACATTTAGTAGAGCTTTGCAAAGTAGGGCAGGAGAAATGCAGTTGGATCCCCCAAGTAAGGACTTAGGCGTCGAGAGAATACAGAAAACCCCAGACCTCCGCACCCCGGCAGCGAGCGTTAAGACGGACGCCCGCACTTCTTCAAAAGCACAGAGGAGCAGTTGAAAAGAAAATCTCCATACTTAAGAATTCATGATTCAAAAGGCAGCCAACTCAAATGCCCATGTTTACCACAAGCAGTGGTATTAAGAGTAAAAAGCAAAGAAAACGCTCTCTGTATGAAAATCTCCACACAGAACCGACTCCAAAATAAGTAGGAAACAAATATCGACTTCTGCCGAACTAGAAATACATGGGGCATTCTTCAATTAAAAATTGATCAGAAAAAGAAAAAAATAAATAAAATCACATTCGGTTTGCTTGCAGAGGATCTGAAATACAGGTTCAATATGTGTCTTCGGAGTGACTTCCTAGTCAAAACAGACAGAGCAACTAATTCAGTACATTGCATTGACACAGCAGAACAACCTGACATTACAGGAATACAGACAAAGCATCCAAATAGAAGAAGGTTTATCTGCGATTCCAGGCTCAGCTCACGGTGATGTGCTCTGCTGAATACGTGAAGTGAGAGAATTCGAGTCGGCAGCGATGGATTGGGCTGTCTTGCTCTCAGGGACACCCAGATACTGTCTGTGTGTGGCATAACTAATGTGTAGAGCAGCTCATGGATCACACAACACAACAGCTGTTTGGTGATAGAGCAATCGATTAAAAAATGGGAGACAACTTAAGATGGAGGAGTCGGGGATGTTTGTATGTGAGGAGGAGGGAATGAGAGATGGAGAAAGAGAGAAAAGAGTTTAGAGGCTGATGGAATGACATGCAACGCTATACAAACACAGACAAACTGATGCATTAGATAACTTGCGATTCATAATGAGTTTGTTTCTTGCTTATGTTTTGTTTGAATAAAATAAATTCTCCTGTACGCCAGTACTACCGCAAAGACCTACACCACAGATTCACTTGTCAACGTATTGTTTTCAGTGTCATCTAAACATGTATATTCATTACTTCAACCAATTAAAACCACTTTCGACATATTTATAAACTGATCTCACAACCTTATATTCATCACCATTTTCCAACTGAAAACAGACAAAAGAGGACCAAGGCTGTGTCTGAAATCGCATACTCACTTGAGTAGGTACTCTTTTGAATAAGCAATTACCTCATGACCGCAAAAAGATATTCTATCCAGTATGAATGTAATCTGGACGTACTACATTCATCATGTTGTCATATGACCAACCAGCGTCAGTTGCTATACGTCATGGCCTCATTGGATAGTAAAGTGTCCATCGGATGCGCACTTCAGAATCATGCTGAAGTAGTAGGTCATCTGGATTCTTTTTGCCTACTTTTTTATGACTACTATGAATTCGGACATACTTCTTTTGTCACATACTGTTTTTCACCTACTACATAGGGAAGTATGCGATTTCGGATGCAGCCAGTGCCATTCCCAGATTCAGCGAGTTCATCAGACTGATTTAAACTGGTTTTTGTTTGTTCAAAACGTTAAATTAAGCAGATCATGAGTGATTTGTTCATTCAAGAATATGTTGGGATGTATATTGGTAAGCATATGCTTGTAAAGCGCATTTGTGAATCTAAGTAAGCTGGAGGTGCAGTGTATTTTGGTTTACTAAAATTTATAGGCTTACTACAAATATGGAGACCCATTTCTGCCATATAAGGGAAATACATGGTAAATCAAAATTACGACATAAAAAGTCACAATTATATAAAAAAAATAAATAAAAACAGCATAATTATGATTTGACAAAGCATTTTTTATGTGGCGGAAATGGACTTTCATTACAGCAAGTGTAATTTCCAGGTGAATATGACTAAACGGTCGTGTTAAATGTATCGGTCTTGCAGGCCTCAAGACAATTCAACAAAAAGAAGGCATTGCGATAGACTTAAACGCAATTTAACGTACAAGTTATCAACTCCAAATCACCAATATTTTTTGGCGGTGTCGGCTATTTTGAGAAAGTGCGACGTTGTTTCTGAAGCTTAAATGAGACGCTCTCTTGTGAGGAAATATGAGAAGAGCGCGAACAGGTGCTACTGTTAATACTTTTTTGTCGCCATGTAACGTTAGTCTACCAGTTAGTTTAACTGTCAAAAATATCTTCACAAATACACATCGCTGTGAAGGTATAAAATCTTCAATAATCCATAATCAATGTTAAAAAATCTTCCAAACATATATATATATATATATATATATATATATATATATATATATATATATATAATCTGTACCACCATATAAAAAAATCAAAACACAACTGAGCATCTTTAGAATGTAAGGCAGCACATACCTGTTCAGTCAGGCGAGCTCTGATGAATTTGTCATTTCACATATTCCATTAGGGCTTTCAGTCCAAACTGTGAGCATACTCAGAGAAATACCAATGAATTCTAGTAAGTTTACCTAACATTTTCTGCTAAATAATGGCGACCTTAATCAATGAAACGCTATTGTCATTTGCGTTTAATTCATCCGCAACGCCAGGGGCCGCACATGAGCTAGTAAGACCAACGAATAAGATTGATAATATGACATATTTGATTCGTCCGCCACAGAAGGACCCAGAGAAATTTGTTTTCAATACCCATCTGTATATAGTTCTTAATTTTCGTGTTGTTTATTTTGCAGTTTTTTTTATATGTATTATATTTGTAACTTTTTGATGTTATTGTTACTAAAAAAGAAACATGAAATAATCTAAACAGAAAGAAAACATTAAAATGATGTTTTTAAATTTGCTTGAATTTATGTAAACCCAATTTAGCTATTAGATTAATTAAATAATATTCCTTGTCATGTCAAATTGAATAAAAACTTGGACAAAACCTATACAAAAAAAAAAAAAAAAAGAGGCATTTATATTCTTCATTTGGTCTTGGGAGTTGTTAACGTGTAGCATTTAGCATCATACAGAACGATGCAAATATATTTTCCATCTATGAACAGAAGCCATTGCCTATATGATTTTTTCCCTCTATACTATTCTTGTTTTGTAGTGTTTTGGGAGGATGTAGGATTAAAAAAAATTATTAGAACAGAAAATATTGAAATATATTGCCAGTTCACAGGTTCACATATATGTTTAAATTTGTATTATAGGGCTGTGACAGAATCAGAAATAGCAGAAAAGCAGTACTTTGGTTAATGATGAAATATTCCTCCTGAAATTTCATTAGGAATTCCTTTTGTAAAATACCTAAGCACGGGTTGTTGTGCTTATCAACTTCCATCCTTAAAATCAACTGTGCTTTTCTGACAGTCTGTCAAAACATCAAAAATAAATTTCAGCAAATTTTAAGTTAGTCAACATCTCTCACGCTTCCCATTTTCCTTCTTTGATGAAACTGAGCAAATAAACAGGTGTGTATCTGCCTTTATGCCATCTCCGTCTCTCTATTCCTCTTATCTTTTCTTGCTCTATCAGTCTCAAGGGGTATACAGGAGTGAGGGCTGTCACAGACATCTAAGCATGTTCTTGCATTTTGAACCAAATAATAAAGCAGACCCTTTTAACTCAGATCCAAAGCCCTGATGAAGGAATGGGAATTTTGTGAAAAAAGCAAACATTTCTGTGGTGCTGCCGCTGACATCTTTCGAAATTCCCTGTGAATTTATTCACAAATGCAATCTGTGTGGCACGTGAAAAGTGTAGGAGTTGTGAAATCAAAGGAGTGCGACTAACACCTCAATATCAGCAAACTTGGAATCTTGAAATTACTTTAGAGATGAGATGAGTCGACCTGTCTACATTTGCAGTGGTTTTTAAAGGTGATTGATGTCTGAACCTCTATGAAAACACTATGCACTTTTTCCATTAACTCATCAGTGGGCTTTAGAATTAGGTTTTGCTTTTAGGTGTAACCAAATGTCGACCTATAATGAAAGAAACCACGTAACCAGAAAACTAACCAAAGCAAAAGATGCTGTCTTGTTAAAAGGAACTGAGAAATTCATAATTTCACGAAAAGCTATAGCATGACCAGCGTCTTTGTGACTACTTTGCTGCATATCAGGAAATGACAGAAGTTCAATAATGGAATGGTGCTCTGCCTTAAATAAAACTTTAAAGGAATTACATCATTATGAGTGGGCTTCCCCATGGCGCTACTTCAAAGAAAATGTCAAAGCACTCCAAAATGGAGCGCCTCTGATGCCTCTTATATGATGCTTCTGAAATATTAAGTCTGTATTGCCATAAATCCCTCTAAACTTTAAGAAAACTCCTTAACTTTCTTTCAAATCAACCCACCTCTGTAACCCTAAATGGTTCGACATTACAAAATGCCAGTATGTTAAATCAAAGCAGGCTAGTTCAGTTTCCTAATAAACCTGGCAAAGTACAATATTTGGCTCTGACAAATTGCTTCTTTTTAAGTCGCTCATTTGGATAAAAATGTCTGCTAAATGCATAAATGTAAATTTCAGTTTTAAAATATTTTCTTTACATTTTTAAATGGTCAAGTGCCTTTCAGAAGGCTTTTTCCAACAGTAAATGAACAAAAAAGAAAGCTTTTTCAACACTAGAACAAGCTTTCTCAAGGACCCTGATGGTCTATTTTTAACCCTACTCTTACTTTAAATAAATAAGGAAGACCCAACGTTGTGTGAAGAGTGAAAACTGACCTTCGAGAAAGTAGGACGCCAGAAAATTAGGTACAACGGAAAGCACAAGGTCAGGGATGCGTGTGTGTGTGTGTGTGTGTGTGTGTGTGTGTGTGTAAGAAATAACAAGTCCTTGGAAAAAGTGCCCAGATGCATCCAGGTTGTAATGATCTTGTCATGCTAATGCTGTCTGCCGGGCTGGTTTCTGAGTGAACACCGTTGAGGGATGTGGTTGAAGTGATTGGGCATCAGGGGAGAAACAGTGACAGTCTTGACTGTACCATCTGCTGAGCTCTGCTCAGGGCTCAGCCCTACAACACACCCTAACATGGCCCTCATCTCAGGTACGTCCTCCCTCTCCATTGATGGACAGACTGTGGGGGAGAAAGCAGAGAGGAACTGGAGACAAATGAAGGAGGTCATTAAATGAACAATAAAGGCTTTTTAGAAGTGTAAAAGTATGGGAGCGTCTCAATCCACTCCCTAGTTCAGTAATGAGAATATTGCTCAGGGAATGGGTAGTTTCTAGGGCCGTGGCATTGTCAAAACCATTCCAGTGCACTGACACATTCACTCCCTAAAAAAGTCCCGTGTTCTACGCCCTGTCTACGCTTGCATATTCACATGCACTAATTTTTATCAAATTTCACATTATTGACCAGCATCTCTCAAAAGTATCGTAAGCCTAAATAGGTCATACAGACTGTTGAAGTCAATGGTTTGTATGATCTACTTACAATGGCTTAAAATATTTTTGGGAAAAGCAGCCCTGTTTGTAAGATGTAAATATACATATGCACACTCATGAGACATAAAACGCAAGCATGTGTATCATGGCATGACACAAACACACAAGGTATTTTTGAATTAGACTGAGGAAACAGTCAGATCCAAGCTTTTAATTTTAACTTTTTTTAATTTTGAAGACTGTCCAAATTCAGATTCAATTTCTTTAAAGTCCCCATGAAACCAAAATTGTTTTTTTTTTTTGGCTTTTAGTATGAATATGTCAACCTCCACTTCCAGAACAAAAATGTACAGATAATGTACTCACCCCCTTGTCATCCAAGATGTTCATGTCTTTCTTTCTTCAGTCGTAAAGAAATTATATTTTTTGAGGAAAACATTTCAGCGTTTTTCTCCATATAGTGGACTTCTATGGTGCCCCGAATTTGAACTTCCAAAATGCAGTTTAAATGCGGCTTCAAACGATTGGTTATTTTCATAAAAAATAATACAATTTATATACTTTTTAATGTCAAATATTCGTCTTGTCTTGCTCTGCCTGAACTCTGTTTTTTTTCTGGTTGATGACAGTTAGGGTATGTCAAAAAACTCCCATTTCATGTTCTCCCTCAACTTCAAAATCGTGCTATATTGCGGTTTTACCTTTTTTGTTAAGGGTGTTTGATCTTCTCTGCATGTTCAGTAATAAAACAAACGACTTTCCAGGAAATACCTCATATCATGGGCAAAGCCAATAGAAGACAAGCCTTCAACCTTTAGCTAAAAAAGCATAACGGCTAATGCTAATGCTGCGGTGCATGAGACCAGACATTGTTTTTTTTAATGGATGTCAATGGAGGATAGGCTTCACTATGCTGAATAAACAACTTTTTAGAGGGAACAGCTTATCATTTAATGAATCAACAGCCTATCAGCTAATCTTAAACATATTTTACACTGAACAATAATTTTGGATTGAACTATTTTTAGAGTTCACACCAAACAAAAAATTCCGAAGTCACTGACTTTTTGCAACCCTGAGTTTCAGCTTACGGCACTTCTCATTCATTCCTATGGTATTTGTAAACATTCACTGAATGTCGCACAACTCTGGCTGGAATTCAGTGACATCTGGCTGTAATTGTTCCTTTTGTATTCAATGGTGTGATTCATTGGTCAAAAATAGAAAAACAAATAAGATTAAATTTCACTGAGAGCATGATTTATTTATTTATTATTATTTGAATCTTTCTAGATTTTTATAGATATCATAATATATTGTTATCATGAATTTTTGAGGCCACCATAAACATGTAGTGAAATATCTGATATTGTGACTGCCCTAGCTCAGACTGAGCTTAGTCAGATCAGTTAGTTGCATGTAAACGTAACTACTTATGGTGATATTTATGGAATGTTCGCATTGAACCGTTCAGTGTAGAAACCCTCAAGACACACAAAGAGCTGTGTCACAGTTTAGACAGCACCGTATACCATCAGGATTTGATTATGCCATTTGACAAATTTTTTAAATAATTTATTTATTTTTTGTTCACCTGTTCTTCTAGTTCAGCTAGAGTTGTAAAACTTTGGGGTTTATGTTTTCTGCGTTTTCGCATGTATTAATGGATGTGAGCGCATGATAGCGTACAGTCATCTTCTATCTTGAGGACTGTGTTTCAGGACATCCTGCTGAGCGGACCGTCTGCTTTGCTGTCAGACTGCAGTGTGCCAGTGTGTGAAAACCGGTTGTAAAGCAGGCGCCCCTCTGATTGTGTGTGTAAGCATTAGTTAGAAATGTAATGTTGCGCTTCATGATGGGGTGTATTGCTGATGAGCCTGAACTTGTTTCCTACATAGAAGCATTAAACTGTGACAGTATCTGATAGATAGAGAGATACGAATAAAGGAAGAGAGAGAGAGAGAGGGAGACAGCTGAAGGATAATTAGCATGATTCTCAGATAGCATAATGGGTTGAGATCATCCAATCTGCATAATGAGAATAATTCACCCTTATCTCTATATGTTCATTCTAACGACTTCTTTATTTCTTGTTTTAATCTCCAAACACTTTAAGACTTATTAGTAGGGCAAGATGTGACACTTTTTACTTAAAGGAGAAGTCCACTTCCAGAAGAATAATGTACAGATAATTTACTCACCCCCTTGTCATTCAAGATGTTCATCTCTTTCTTTCTTCATTCAATAAGTAGTGATGTTTCTTGAGGAAAACATTCCATAATTTTTATCATATAGTGGACTTCAATGGTGCCCCCCAAGTTCGAACTTCCAAAATGCAGTTTAAATACTTCATATGGCTCTGAATGATCCCAGTCAAGGAACAAGGGTCTCATCTAGCAAAACGATCAGTCATTTTCAAAACAAATTGACAATTTCTATACTTTTTAACCTCAAATGCTCATCTTGTCTAAGTCTGTGTGAAGTCTTCAAAATCCTCCTACATCGCTGCAGAAGTACCGACCCAGTGTATACAAAGTGAACATGCAAAGAAGATCAAACACCCTTTACAAAAAAAGGTAAAACAGTGATGTAGGACCATTTTGACGTTAAGGAAGAAAACTAGTTGGGAGTTTTTTGACATACCCTAACTGTATTGACCAGGATTACACAGACTACACATGCGCATCATAGAGACAAGACAAGACAAGCGTTTGAGGTTAAAAAGTCGATAAATTGTCAATTTGTTTAAAAATGACCAATTGTTTCGCTAGATAAGACCCTTCTTCCTTGGCTGGGATCATTTAGAGCCATTTAAAGCTGCATTTAAACTGCATTTTGGAAGTTCAAACTTGAGAGCTCCATTGAAGTCCACTATATGGAGAAAAATTCAGGAATGTTTTCCTCAAGAAACATCATTTCTTATCGACTGAAGAAAGACAGACATGAACATCTTGGATGACAAGGGGGTGAGTAAATTATCTGTAAATTTTCGTTCTGGAAGTGGACTACTTTAAGTTGTCCTCTAGGCTTGAAGAAAAGAAGGTAAAATATGCTTAATAATATTTAAGGAAGCTTTCTATGAACAAAAATCTTTTTGGAATTTTCAGAGTTGCATTGTGGATGGAAGCAAATGACTTTGTGCCATTTGAATATAGTCAGTTTACTAATGAGAGAAGTTTTATATCATCAGAATGATTAAAATTTTTCCTGACTACCACAATCATTTTTATGATTATGATGATGATAATTTATATATGAAGAGTTCAGATGCAAAACCAGCTAAAAGCCATCTCGGTCAAAAATGAGATAATGATACTGAGTGAATGCTCCTGACACATAGAATCCGTCCATCAAATACTTTTACTTCAAACTTGCTAAATTCCAGCCTTAGCCCAATCAGAAGTACCAGTACTTACATAGAAACCTATACGAAGTAGCTAGAAAGAAATGCTAATTTTAAAGAAAAACATCAGAGAGGCAGAGGTAGAGGCTTTTGCATCTGAGCTCTTCATATATATATATATATATATATATAAACAAACATACATACATGGTGGAGATGCACTAGAGTAACATGAAAAAAAAGGTTACCTTAAATAAAGGGCTGACCCAACTTACCCACTGTCACAACTATCCCACTCTTCCTATGCCTGTGTTTAGTATGTGTGTATAGTGTTTGTATGCCAGGCTACATCCTGAAGGGTCTGAGATGAAGCCAAATGTGAGCAAAGTGTGGGTTTGATCACAAACAGACCTTGCTAAGAGACTAATATACACAGGAGACAGGAAGAGACAGCTCAGCATGTCTATTAGGTTTCACTAATGCACACTGCATGCCGTCACACACTGCGGGATCACTTGAGATGGTACAAGTATAATTACAGAACGCATTTATCAGTAGCCAGGACAGGCTCATATTGATGAAGCGTCCTGATGTCCATATTGTCTAAGTGGGTAAGTGCAAATGTCCAGGTTGTGATTATAACACAGTGAGCTTGAGGAATAGGGTCCTGATCTGTAAATCCAAGGCCAGTATGATGCTGTTTTGAGTGGTTTGGATCTCTGTGGGGTTGAATACGAAGAGTATGGCAGTGCCATTCAGCTTTAATGGCAAATACTTTTAACCTGAGTCAGATTTACCTAAACCAAGAAGAAGATTCATGCTCAGATAGTGTTTGAATAATACATCAAAATTTCATTTGGTCAAAGCATTAGCCCATCAGAGCCACATGACTTATACATGTGGATGAAATCAGTGCAAAAACCCAGAGTAAAACGTCCACTCTGATATTTGGGTTCAATTGGAATTATTAATGACATCTAAGTAAATTTTTAAAGTCACAAATCACTTCAAGTGTAAGACTGTGAGCATGTTCATGTGGCTTGTTCTCACCGTTGCAAACACGTTTAATCCAGTTTAACACGATTTCAGCACTCCTGCTTTGAAACTGATTAAAAATATGTCAGTATCTAATACTGATAAAAAGAAAGTGTGATATTCACAAATCAGTGACTTGACGACATGTTCAGCTCTTTTTTTCTTTCTCTCTCTCTGTCTTGCTCTCATTGCTGAGAGTTTGAGTATTTCTTTTTATAGACTTTAATAATTCAACTCATCTGATGCTAAATACCAAAGCAGTTCTCCACAGAATCTTTGTGTTTGTCAGATGTGAGTGCATGCAAGCGGGTCACAAGAACGTATACACGAGAGGAATGCATTCAATACCCCATTTCATGATGGGAGTTAGTATAGCCATCTGTCCTGTCCCAAGAGCCATCCTTATTTAGCCCCCACTATGCCCCAACAACCACACTCCATCGGCCTCTGACAGAATCTATATCTGGTGACCCCAACCATTTGTTGAGGACTGCAGATATGCAGGAACTAACAGAAAGAGCGGAAGATCTGGTTTAGTTGTACAATATTTTGAGCTTTGCCGTATTGAGTGGTAACCTGCTGTATAACATGGTTGCTTAGTCAGAGCAGATGTCATATTTAATTTTATGCAAATGGAAATGAGGCTGTAAATGATAAAAATACAGTCCATTGAATGTTGAATAGTCATAAGTTCCTAGAACATTGGAATTTCTCATTTACACAACAAATGTTATTGAGAGCTGTTTTTATACCCTGAAAATCTGTGAAAATACATATTTTCAGTGTTTTGCCAGCTGAATTAAATAGGTGGTGCTACAGCAATTAAAACCGCAAAATTGCTCTTAACTCCTAGACCATTTGTTGCGTCTCAAGTGTCTTATATCTTTAGAATCCTTGGCTCAAACCAAACAAAATGTCTATCCCCAATTTCATTTACGGTAGTCAAAGATTTCCATTTTGAATTTTTTTAAAGAACTATTTGGTGTGTTTGCCTTTATTGTGATAGCTATTTATTATGATAGAGAGAGAAAATATTCAAACAACATTCGGGATTCGAACTCGGGACACAATGGTGCTATATGTTGGTGCACTGCCAACAAAACTATGGCTTGAATGACATTTTGAATTTTGACCAAAACCTACTTTTGCAGACTATCCCTAGGTTTTTTGTCCAACTGGAACCAAACTAGTTCAGAAAGATTCTCTGGACAGTCAATATCAATAAATATAAAAACAGTTGAACTTTCGACTCACCATTGCAATTAGACGCCAAAATGTTTGATAGGGGTGGGGCCAATTTTATTAAAATGGCTATAACTCCTAAATGGAATGACATATCTTCACCAAGCTCAGTACACATGTAAGAGCTCAGTCTTAAATCTAAAAAAAAAAAAAAAAAATTTGTGGAGTTTGGAGTTTGAATTATATTTTTTTTTCCTATGCATTTTACATCCAATTAAATATGCCATCTATGGAAATAGAAACTGTCACAAACATAAAAGTAAAAACAAAACCTAAAATAAACAAAAGAAACTAAAACGGCAAAACCTGAATCACATTTACTGATGACTTTAGCTTTCAAAGACAGCATATTAAAGTTTAATGTTGACTTTTTGCTTACATCTTTGAACTAAACTGAAACTGATAACCAAAATACAGAACGCAATAAATGTCAAGACTAGTAAAATAAAACCGTCTTCTCCTAAGGTCTATAAAAGAATAGTCATAAATTCCTAGACATCAGAATTTCTAATTTTCACAACAAATGTTTTTAAGAACTGTTTTTTTATCCCTTGAAAATATTCGAAAATACTTATTTTCTGTTTTGCCAACTGAATTATCTGTGGAAACAGAAACCGTCACAAAGATGAAAGTAAAAACAAAAACTAAAAGAAACAAAAGAAACTAAAAAGACAAAAACTGATTCACATATTTACTGATAAAATGACCTTATAAATGCTGGCAGGTCTGATTTAAAGGGACAGTTCATCATTTACTCAACCAAACATAAAATACAGGTTTCAAACTTGTATGCTTTTTTTCTTCTGTGGAACATAAAAGATAAAAGAAGACATTTTGAGAAATGTTTTTGTATGGAAGTCAATTGTATTGAGGAAAACGATGGTGAGTAAATGACAGAATGAAAATTTTTTGCCTGAACTATCTCTTTAATGAATCTCTCTCAAACTTCAGATTACTAGTCCATCATTCTCAAAGTTCTCAAAGACAGCTTCTTAAACTTTAATATTGACTTTTTGCTTACATCTTTGAACTAAACTGAAACTGATAACCAAAAAACAAATGCAATAAATGTCAAGACTAGTGATACAAAAGTGTCATCTCCTAATAATGTCTATAAAAGAATAGTCCTAAGTTCCTAAAACATCAGAATTTCTCATTTTCACAGCAATTGAGCTGTTTTTATCCCCTGAAAATCTGTGAAAATACATATTTTCAGTGTTTTGCCAGCTGAATTATCTACACTTTTTTCCCGACATACATTTCACATCAAATTAAATATGCTGTCTATGGAAATGGAAACATCACAAAGATGAAAGTAAAAACAAAAACAAAAATAAACTAAAGAAGCTATAAAGACAAAAACTGAATCTCATTTACAGTACTGATAAAATGATTTTGCTTTCACATTTTCAATGAATGATCTGATTTAAAGGGACAGTTCATTATTTACTCAACCAAACATAATATACAGGTTTCAAACTTGTATGCCTCATTTTCTCTTCTGTGGAGCATTAAAGATAAAAGAAGACATTTTGAGAAATGTTTTTGTATGGAAATCAGTTGGAACCAAAAACTGTTTGGTTGCCAACATTTCTTCAAAATATCTATACAATACAGGTTCGGAAGAACATGATGGTGAGTAAATGAACTATCCGTTTAATAAATCTCCCTCAAACTTCAGATTACTGGTCCATCATTACAGGTTTTCAAAGACAGTTTCTTAAATTTTAATGTTGACTTTTTGCCCACCTCTTTGAACTAAACTGAAACTGATAACCAAAATACAAACGTAATAAATATCAAGACTAGTGAAATGAAAGTGTCATCTCCTAATAAGGTCTATAAAAGAATAGTCATAAGTTTCTAGAAAATCAGAATTTCTAATTTTCACAACAAATGTTTTTAAGAGCTGTTTTAATCCCCCAAAAATCTGTGAAAATACACTGTCAGAAAAGAAAGGTACAGTTCTGCTGCTGGGGCGGTACCCTAAGGTACAAAGTGAAAAGGTACAAATATGTACTTTTAAAGTACTAATATGGTACCAGTCTGTATCTTTAAGGTACCAATATATACTTTCAAAGTACTAAAATGTACCTTTAAAGTACTAATATGTACTGTTGGGGTAGGTAAGGTACAAAGATGTACCTTTTCACTTTTGTACCTTGGGGTACCGCCCCAGTGACAGAACGGTACCTTTTTTTCTGAGAGTGTACATGTTTTCAGTGTTTTGCCAGCTGAATTATCTACACTTTTTCCCCCCATACATTTTGCCTGTACCTGTATTTGATGAACCGTAAACTCTAGTGTGAAGGCACACGACTAACCGTCGCTTTGTCTCACACTCACGCAAAGAAAGATATAGAGTGAGAGAGTCTACCATGCATAATTGACACGCTGCATGTAACGGTATTCTTTGCAGTTTTATTTTCCTGTCAAAATAATGGAGTTCCTTTGGAATTCTTCCACATTTAAGAACTGACGGTTTCTCGGGTAGTAGGCGGAACTAATGTGCAAACGGCAAACTCATTGGCTAGCATATTTTGATTAAGACAACGTGATTAATATTAATGAACCCAGCAGCTCATTAATCCTTAGTGCATTTTAGATTTTTATTAGTAGTAGAATGCGTTGTCGTTTTGTTATCTTTTTAATCTATTTTTATTTTTTTCCCCCCGTTTTTATAGAAACACTAAATTGCAAACAATATCTTAAGCACCACCACCAGTCCTAAGTTCAGTCAATATGACAAATATGCATTCATACATGGTTATTCTAATTACTAAATTTGTAGCTACTAAAGTTTAATGCTAAATTATCATAATGTCATAGTATAATGCTTGACTGACTGATGCTAAGTGTAAATTCAGATACTTAAAAAACTGTGCCATTAAGCTTTATATATCTGGTGAGTAAACTAAAAAATTCATTAATTTCATTTAAATTTCATTGATTTAACAATTTTAATATTGGGGGCATCACAATAGTTACACAATAGTTACTTTCTCTGGTAATTAGTTACTTTTATAATGATGTAACTCAGTTACTATTTGTGAGAAGTAACTATAACTAATTACTTTTTTTAAGTAACACGCCCAACACTGATCATCACAGGTTTTCCAAGTCAGCTTCTTAAACTTTAATGTTGACTTTTTGCTTACATCTGTGAACTAAACTGAAACTGATAACCAAAATACAAAATGCAATAGATGTCAAGACTAGTGAAACAAAAGCGTCATCTTCTCCTAATAAGGTCTATAACCTTAATCCCAGTGCATTTCTCGCTCATTTTGAGAGTCTCACGGTTCTTTTCTACAGAGCTATACCACATGTTGAGCCGTATTGCATGAAGTACAGAGCCGCTTTGAGTCGTGTATTAAATGAAGTTGCGCTGTGTGGAAATGCAGAGCTTTCTCTGTTGCATGCTGCTCTGAATATTGCAGAGAAGCCCTTAATGCTGACAGAGCCAGGTCTCACAGGGAGGCTGTGTCATCGCCTCACACTGAATTACACTCTCACCGCCTGAGGGGAGAACGACAGAAGCGGAGCTCTTGCCTTCGTTCTCTAAAGCCTTCCTTCCTTTTGTCTTACTCCTGAATGACAGCCTAGGGAAAGTTGGCAGGGAGGGGGTGGAAAGCAAGCGTTTGAGGTGTCTCCTGCTATCACCAGCGCTGCTGTAATGGTGTTGTCATAGAGGGGTGTAACGTGGAGGGAAGCGCTTATACTAAGAACAACTAATGAGACCTACTGTGGTTCGGCAGCACTGAAACTCGACGATTGCTTTTTCAACACATAACGTGTATTTTCTATAAAAAAAAAAAAACAGCTTTATCTCCTCACTTCACCTCTGTGCAACCTTTCCTGCTTGTTTTTGACTTCAACTCTGCACAACCTCATATTCCAGAGTGTGTTAATCTTCAATTAATGCCCATGGGCTATGTTTCAGCCGGCCTGAACCAATCTTTTCATATAATTACAGATTCTCGGACCATTCTTGTCAAACGCTTCAAGGCAACAGAACCAAATCTGTACAAGTATGGATAAATCCTTCCTGTTCAGAAGGCCTGGAGTTCATTCCAAAACTGCATCGCGCCGTGCTGAGAGCGCTAGACGGAGTAATTCCCCACGAGTGTTTACCCGGTGCGCTAATTACCTCGGCTAAGTCTGTTCTGGTTGTGGTCTTCCAAGGATCATGGCTACTTTGGGGTTTGTACTTGGTAATGAGACTCAGTCCAAAAAGCCGCCTCGCTGCCAAAGCAACACGTTTTATCAGGCTGTAAAGTCCTCGTTGTGGTGTGTTCACACGCTCGCTGCTATTAAGGCTTGTAAACACAGCGACAGAGAAAATGAGCGTGTGAATGCGTGTGTGTTTTCACTTTCCGAATGCCATTTGAGTGGTTTTTAGCAGCGATGGGTTCGGCTCCTCACTGGGTGCTCATCTGTTCTCTAGCTGTGCTTTTGCAAGCTACAGTGCAAAGAAAACGCTTAAATGTTGCGGAATCCGCCAATTATTCTTCATTTTTTGAGGCAATTAGCGCCTGCTTGTCGATGTCATGTCATTTGTATGCCATACTGAAATTTGAACTCAGAGAAGTGGATGTGAATGTATTATTTTGCAATGCGTTTTCATGTATCGTATCTGTAGGACAAAACTGTGGAGAAAACAAGTAGCTTTACAAAGTGGAATCTAAATGATTAAAAAAAATCATTTCTATCACATTAGAAAAATAGGCACCAAACTCATCACAGCTTAAATGGTAAATAGCTTAAGTAGAAAACTGTCATACATCTGAAAGTGTATTGTAATTAGCCAGGCACCTGCGAATTTATTTATCAAATAAATGTCATTACTGTCACTTTTGAGCAATTTAATGCATCCTTGCGGAAAAAATGTATTACAGGGATAGTTCATCCAAAAATGAAAATTCTGTCATTAATTACTTACCCTCATGTTGTTCCAAACCCGTAAGACCTTCATTCATCTTCAGAACACAAATTAAGATATTTTTGATGAAATCTGAGAGCTTTCTGACCCTGCATAGGCAGCAACACAACTGACACGTTAAACGCCCAGAAAAGTAGTAACAAAATCTTCAGAACACAATTTAAGATATTTCTGATGAAATCCAAAAGGGTCTCTGACCCTCCCATAGACAGCAAAGATACTACCACGTTCAAGGCCCAGAAAAGTACCAAAATGTTCGACAAAGTAGTCCATATGACATCAGTGGTTCAACTGTAATTTTACAAAGCTATGAAAATTCTTTTTTGCACATAGAAATAAAAAATATAATTGACTTTATTTCACATTTTTGTCTCCACTTCATCACTTGTGGACATGCGTTCAAGAGAGCACCCCGACGCATCCCGTCTTACTGGTTTGGAACAAAATGAGGGTGAGTAATTAATGACAAATTTTTCATTTTTGGGTGAACTAACCCTTTAAAATACTCCATGTGACATCAGTGGTTTAACCATAATGTTATGAAGCTATGAATAATTTTTGTGCACAAAGAAAGCAAAAGTACTTTTTTACGACTTTATTCAACTATATTTTCTTTGACACAAGTTCACGAGATTACCACGACGTAGCTTCATAACATTACGGTTAAACCACTGATGTCACATAGACTATTTTAACGATGTCCTTACTACCTTTCTAGGCCTTGAACGTGTCAGTTACGTTGCTGTCTCTATGCAGGGTCAGAAAGCTCTCGGATTTCATCAAAAATATCTTAATTTGTGTTCTGAGGATGAACAAGGTCTTGCAGGTTTGGAACAAATGAGGGTGAGTATTTAACGACAGAGTTTTGCTTAACTATAACTGTATGAATTACATTCAAAGGAAATATGTTATATTTAAGGGAAAATGGTTGCATGTACCAGGCTGATAAACATATAGATGACTTGCTGCTGTGCATGAAATACACCCATATACTGTGTGTCAAGACATCTTCCCACGCTGTCTTTCTTTCCCTCCACAACCTCACCTGCACCATGGTGCCATACGGCTGACACCCGTTATCAATTTGGGGAGCAGATCACCGCTTGATTGAAGCGCAGCTTCCGCCTCCCCGTTGTGCACTCTGCAATCCTTTGCAACACCGTGAACATCGTTATACTCAATATTCTTGTCACTGGCAGAACCAATCCCGGGGCCTCAGCGGGTAACCGCTCCCTTCTCTGACCCTGGAGAATTTGCAAACTCACAGCAAGCGAAGGAAGCAACAATATGTGCATGTATATCAATATGTAGATAATTAGGTTGAATATTTGAGAAAATCAATCATTTTTCATAAACGTATTTCTAACGTTAAGCAAAAATGAATGAATTAAATCAGAATCAGAATCAGAAAGAGCTTTATTGCCAAGTATGCTTGTGCATACAATGAATTTGTTTTAGTGTCATTAGCTTGCAGGTTAACAGAGACAGCAACAACATACAGACAATAAAAATAAGATGAGAACAAAATACTCATATGTTAATATAAATAGACAAAAATTAGTGGTATGTACAGTTGATGTAATAACATTACATCAATGAAATGAAAATTCTGTCAGTAATTACTCACCCTCATGTCGTTCCGAACCCATAAGACCATTACTCATCTTCGGATCACAAATTAAGATGTTTTTAATGAAATCTGAGAGCTTTCTGACCCTACATAGACAGCAACACAACTAACATGGTCAAAGCCCAGAAAGGTAGTAAGGACATCCATGTGACATCCGTGGTTCAACTGTAATGTCATAAAGCCATGAGAATACTTTTTGTGCGTAAAGAAAACAAAACTAACGTCTTTAATCAACATTTTCTTCTCTTTCTTGCAACGACAAGCAATTGACATTTCAACATGTTGTGAACACACAACGACTCTTAAGTAGCACTTAACATCATCTTCATGCATTTTTAGGAAGGCAAAAGGAACCTTGCACGTAGAGAGCACACTTAAGAGCCGAGATCCATTGTTATCAAGAAAATAGGGCCCTGGACACTAAAAGAGAAGCTCATTACACTAGATAATCTGGTATCATCTCCATGCTAATCAGCTTGTTGATGGTAGAGTTCAGCAAAACACACTGGATGATAAGCTCTGAGATGAGTTTCCTTTAAATGCTAAAGCCACAGGACTGAGACAGGGTAATCTCACAGTAAATGAGGAATTTGCCTTTTTTGCCATTACTGATCTTTCTTGTCATTGCTTTTCATAGGTGAATATTATTTTACTCTTAATTTTATTATTTTAATAATTTATTTTTCGTAAAAAACTGAATAATTATATATTTTATAATAATTTATAATTATTAGTCCCACTTTATATTAGGTTGTCTTAACTACTATGTACTAACTTCTAAATTAATCATTTGATACAATGCACTTACTATGTACATACATGCTTTTACATTGTACTTACATTTTTAAAAATACCTGCATGTTATTACATCTCTAAATAATTTCGGTAATTACATTTATAATTACTGTTGACCCATCCGTTACAACTTAACCCACCCTTAAACCTACCCATACCACCCAAACCTGTCCTTAACCTTACGCGTATCCAACCTCAATAGCAGCAGAAGTGTTGTGCAATACAATATGAACACAGTAAGTACATTGTACTTATTTTTTTATGTAAACACATAGTAGTTAATGACACCTAATATAAAGTGGGACCTGATTATTTTACAATCATCTGTATATAGTCTAGTTTCAGTTTAGTTAATTTCTTTATTTATATTGCATACTATTATTTTATATTCTTCAAATGCTTTTACATTAGCAAGTGGATGCATCCATCTAATGTTCAAATAAAGCTGTTGGCAATACAAATGTAGCTTTATTCTGAATTAAAACAAGTTGTCACAGAGACGAACAGAGAAAAAGCTAGTAGCTAATTGCTATAATCACTCTCCTCCTCCACTTTGGTATCATTTTGTTTAATTCTTTCAAACGCACACACTTTATTCAGAGCCTGTGAAACTCCTCTGCAACACTGTGTAAACACAGTAAACAAGTTAACATAGAATTAAAACTTAAAAATAGAGCAAAACTCTAAATTAAGCCTTTGATTAAATGAATGAGAACAGCCTACTGCAACTCCTCTACTTAAAGGGATAGTTCAGCCCAAAATGAAAATCCTGTCTTCATTTACTCATGTCTTATCATTCCAAACTTGATGTATGATGTTATTTCACGATCGATATCTTTTTAGAATCTTTTTGTGTTTGTGTTCCACAGAAGAAGAATTTTTATTTTGGCTGAACTATATCTTTAAGGTTAAACTACTCTGTCCTAAGGGAGCTTTGATCTGTAAAACCCGCCCACTGTTAAATTATGGGAAAAGAATTTCTTAGTCAATCAAACATTGATCTGGATTGATCTGTCTCTTTCCTTTGGTAGCCATCCCTCCTTTTGTCGCTGAGAGACAGATGTCTGTCTTTAGTGGACCAGCTGTGTGTCTGTGCTCACTCATTGTGGAACCTTAAACCTCCTTAATCGCTCACTCGAGACCTTGTTTCCTGAGGGAGAAAAGTAGAGAAAAGAAGTTATTGATTTCTTTTACTCTTCACTGAGGAAGCAGCAATAGAGGCGGGGAGAGGGTTATTGTCTCTAAGAAGTTGTCGTGTCAAGCCTGTTTTATTTGAACGATCATAAAGAAAAATGGAGGAAAAAAAACACGCCCGGTACTTATAATCTATGTCTAAAATAGAAATAACGCAATACTCTCTCTAGAGAACTTAGTTACAACCCTTGGTTATTGTGATCTCAAATTTGTAACAGAAATGATTAAAATACTGCCGTGATTAAAATTCAGCTGGGGACCTCTTTCTTCATTTATTTATATATTATTTATTTATTGTAATTTCTCAAGCCAGTGCACCGAAAAACAACTAAATTATGTTTCTTTTTTTTCTTTTTCAATCAAATTAAAATACTCATTCCAACATAAGAGGAAAGAGATGATTCGCTGGGTTGTCTCCCTGGCGACCGGAGTATAATTTGTCATGAAAAATTCAGCCAGCATTAGTAAAGGCACAAATTACCGGCAAACATAATCAAGCTGATTTTCCAGTCTTATCTCTCTTCTGCTGAGTTATGGAATTAGAAGCACAAAGTTGTGTTTGCAGAGTTCAGTGAGCGAATCGAGGGATTTTACCCTGAGCAGAGGTGGCAGGTCACCTGTAGACCCACCCAGATCTCAGTGTCTCTCTTTCTCTCTTCTTTTGTCTGCCCTCTTTTCCCTAATAATTTCAGAGGTGAGATGGGCTATTAGCACCGAAATCATGAACAATATCTCTACAAAAAGACATCGTAATTATAACGGTTGGATTCATTTTGATTGTGGCAATTGGGTTGATTATGCGATCGAGGAGATTACAGAAAATTACCGTATGTCTCTGCACCTCCTTGTGATGTGTAATTAGGAGATTTTTACCTTTTAATTTTTACTGCACTGATTTCTGTGTTAACGGTGACCACTCTAATTATCCTCTAGATGACTTTCAAATGACGGACCTGTGATAGGAGACAGCTGGCGAAGATGCAGTTGGACTTTCAAGAGCTCTAGAAATGTATTATAACTTCACCTGCATATTGTTTTTAAAACACTAAGCAGCAGTGCTGAATATACAGTATAACTGTGGTACAGATAATATATATATATATATATATATATATATATATATATATATTTAAAAATTATAAAGTAACAAACAATATAAAGTAACATTTCAAGTGCTCCAGAAAAGCTTTTAAAAAAGTAGCAGTGATGAATAATATATAAATAAAACATATAAAATTAAATAAACAATAAACACACACACACACACGCACACACTAAGTGACAGTGAGGAATATAGTAGAACAGTGGTACAGATAATTAATATAATTATATAATATAATATAATATAATATAATATAATAACCATCATATAAACCATATCAATTATAAAAAATAATAAAAGTAATGAATGTAAAGCCAAAGTTTCAAGAAGTTCCTAGTTTTTAAAAACCTAAAACTTTATTTTAAGGTCACACTTTATTTTAAGGTCCAGTTCTCGCTATTAACAAACCATTAACTATGGCTTGTGCCTCAATGAACCCCTAATTTAAATTTCCTAATTTAATAGTTAGTTAAGGTAGTTGTTGAGTTCAGGTGTTGGGATTAGGAATGTAGAATATGGTTATGCAGAATAGGTGCTTTCATAAGTACTAATAAACAGACAATATGTTAATAATAGGCTTGCTAATTAGTAACTAGTTAATAATGAGAATTGTTCCCTATACTAAAATGTTACAGAACTAAGTAGTAGTGATGAACAATATATAAATAAAACATAAAATTACATACATTTAAAAATGTATATATTTATAAATACTAAGTGGCAGGAAAGAACAGGCATATAATATAATATAATATAATATAATATAATAACTTACATATGAAAATTTTAAAAGTAATGATTAATGTAAAGTTAAGTTTCAAGAAGTTTCTAAAAAAGCTTGACAACTTGCATATTGTTTTAAAATATTAAGCAGCAGTAATGAATATACAGTATAACTGTAGTACATGTAATGTAATATAATAAATAAATATATATAAAAAAAATAAAAATATAAAATTAAATTAAGAATTTACAAAAGCAAAGAATATTTGCAGTCAGCTATGAGTACATTATTTGCCATAAATTGACATAAGATATTGATTTTAATTACAATTATTTTAGTATGTGTGAAAAGAAAGACTAAGACAAGATATATTTTGGTACATTTTTTTTGTGTAATAGAAATAAACACACACACACACACACACACACACACACGCGCACACATACACACATATATATCTACAGTAGTCAACATTTTAAGTGGATCAAAAAAGTTAATCAAAGTTGTCCTAAGAACTGGTATTGCTTTGGTTTTAGGACAACTTTTAATAAAATGTTATGATCCATTCATATGCTGACTACTGTATATATATATATATATATTATATATATATATATTATATATATATATATATATATATATATTATATATATATATATACAATGTAGCAAAAACGAGTACACACACACACATTATATATATGCAAAGCATATATAACAAGCAAGCAAACAAATGAAAGAAACCAATTACATTTTCAGGTTCAAAATGATTCTGGACTTGGTAGTCCATATAAAAAGAACTACTGAAAGAAAACTGCTGTGAACTATTATAAATACCACGCTGAGCAAAAACTTTAAATGGAGTTAAGACCTCCTGTAGGTCATTAAAAAAACGCTCATTAAAGTACCCAGTCGGTGATTGCAGTGTTCCCTCCTTGCTATGCCAAGCCTTCCCTCAATGCAGAGTTTATAATTAGAGTACCATTTCCAACTTGAGGTTATTTCAGAGCCAGCCGCTGGTCTCTGGACACTGTGGCTGTTTGGAGAATGTCAGTGTGGATAAAGATATGTGCACATCAAAACACTGTTGTAGCCTATGGAAAATAGAGCAGGATTATCACCAACTGCTCCTCTGCCTCTGGACTTCCAGAAAGACACACTCTTTCTCTAACTAATTCTGCCCTGGCACCAGCTGCCACTGCTAAAACACCTCCTGAGGAAGGCATTTCCTTCAGTGTGCAAGTGTGTGTGTGCTGATGGCTGTTGCTTTACGTAAAACAAATTTAAGGTTTTCATGTTGACTTCCCGCTTTCATCCTGTTTGCTTATGTAAGTCCTCAGAACTTTTCACAGTGTGGTGATCAGTCTAGTCCAGTTTGATGGCCCTGAAGAGAGATCACAGATTGTCTGAGTCTGGTCCCTACTGGAGACACAGTGCTCATCTGAGCCCCTGCTGGCAAAGCTAGCTGTGGTTATAGCTTCTAATTACTCTCCGGAGAGAGCTATTGTTGTAAAGGGAGATGAGAGCAGATATCCCCAGGCTCCCTGCTAGATCTCTCCAAGAGTACATTTAAATAAAGATCACGCTCCAAATTCAAATAAATCACATGCGCATCTTGTATTGAGCATGGATAAAACATGTTGCATTACAGTATTGGTTTCTTGTGTACACACACAGCCCCATTAGTAAGTTTCAAGTACCCCCATCAATGCAAAGCAGAAATGTGTCTCAGTTGAACTGGATATAATTTAGCATTATTTCTAATATTAATTAAGTCATTAATATTAATAAAGTTAAAATATCCATTATTGATACTGTGGGTGGAAAACTCATTCAGCGAGCAGAACACATTCTCCTACAAATGAGATCCACACATATTTATAACACACACACACAATAAATAAAATTGATGAAACTGTTTTAAAACTGCAGCTACAAACAAAAAGTAGCTAATGACTTTAACACTACTTTTTTAAAAATAAATATAACAATCCAGTGATTTAATTTACAATTTAATCAGAGCTGCAGGTTCAAAACCATGAACCACAAATGAAAGAACAATCCCAATAACAATAGGGTGACAATAATCTTGAACTGATATATTTACACTGAATCAAATAGAATACTCTCTAATTCATATAACTTAGTCACATACATTAACTAAATATTCTGGTATTTTATAAAGTCATGTATTGAAGCTGTGCATCTGTTTATTTACGAGAACTGTCTACATGAAATGATTCACTAGAATCAACAAATTGGACTTACCAAAACTTTATAGGAGAAAGAAGACTCTTTAGGATAAACTGATTTTGTACTAGAATTAATCCAATTTTCTAATAGTGACATAACTGCTACTTCGTGAGCTGGGAAGGATTTGCAATAAGGTATGATATTCATTATATTTAGGAGCAGTTTCCATGTTTCATTAACAGTTCATGTTAGTATTGTGTTGTTTCCATAACCCCAAAATGCCATATTATTTTCATTTTGTGTTATTTTGTGTGTGTTTAGAACTAGAAGGACAAACTCCCTTTCTTATATGTAGCTAAACATTAGGACAAGTATCTTATTATTGAAAAAATTACATTGTTTTGAAAGCAGCTATATCATATTAAGATATTACTGTCACTAATTTTAATTAGTCAATCCCTAACAATTCATAATTAACTATTTTAATCTATTATTTTTGTTCTGCATACAGGTATAACTAGGCAAAATCAAAATGTACCTTCTGAGTACCCTCTGGTATACACATACTGCAGGTGCATCTTAAACGCAAAGCAATATTCCAGTACCTGACTGGTATAAAGGCTATAACTTCAGCAGTCAATAAAACAGATGAATATTATCTAGACCCAACACATGTCTAATAGCGTTGATGCAGGTAAATCTGGTTAAATGCGTGTCTATATTGAGAGGCTAGTTTTGCACAGTGATGATCTTCCACCTTGAATGTGCCGCAGGCTTGATGCTGATTATATGAGACTGGCATCAGTAGCCCTCTTCATCTGTTTTTGAAGTCTGGTTCTCTTTAAATCAATAAAATCAGCTCGGGGCAAGGACGCACTCACCCTGTCTCAGATCATCCTAAACACAGCTGACCAACTGCAAATGCCGCCATCGCCGGGTCTGCTAGGAGGGGATTGTGGGTGTATGAGGGAGAAGTGATAGGAAAGATTTCACACCTTACACATCACCGATGGGTGCTGCTCCATGAAGTGTTAGTTCTTTGATCTTTCTAAAGGACAAATGAAAATAGAAGAGGCAATAATGAAAATAATAATGACAGAGCTTTACTGAACATGACACTGTAATGGCAAAGAAAAATGAAGGAAAAACAGCTCTACATATTGTTTTAGATGCTTAGAAGATTCAGATAAATCACAGTAACATCTTCTAATGAGAACGCCAGCTCTGGTTTCACATCTAAAACATCAGGGAGTTTTGTTCCTCAACAAGGCAGAATGGGAGAGTAGAACGCACTCATTTCCAAATGCAGTAAGTCCAGGGAGACAACATAAGCTCTCTCAAAGTGCATAAAAATAATGTGATCAATTGCAGTGTCAAATTAAGATCCAAAACATTAAAAAAAAAACATATATATATATTTTTTTATTAGACGCTATAAGGATGCATTTATTTATTTTTTCTTCTTTTTTAACCTTAACAGCAACTCATGGCCAGCAGTTGAAGAGGCCCAAGAATAGTTGAAAGATCGCCATTCCGCGTAATGAGGTAAAAAAGTGCCATTTATATCACAAAGAGTGGTGTGAACAAATGGAGCAAGTTGTTTGTGTCCCAAACGTGATTATGCACCCCATGGTCTAATGGTTTATTTTTCTTCCCGTACGTGCCTCTGGAGCTCTCTCAGTATTAGACTCTGCCCTGCTTTCAAGCCCCAGCACAGATGTTACAGTCTAATTAAACAGAAGCTCACTGTTGCTGCCTTCACTGTGAGCACCCAGGCAGAGGGTGAGCAAGAGAGAGAAAGAGAGAGAGAATTTTGGATGGTTTTGTGACCCTGGGTGGTGGTTATGAAATATTCATCTGACCAGAGCCTTGTAAGATTCTTTAAAGTATGAAGTCCTGCGTTTTAAGTATCAATTTAAGGACTGCCAGATCTGCTTTCCTCAGCCGTTTGATGAATGTCTGTCAAGACGGAGAGAAAGAGAAAACAAAGAAAAGATAAAAAACAAAACAAAACAAGGTGTGCCAAACAATAGAAGCAGACATTGTGCAATTAAAAAACAGACAAGAAATAATAAAATTAAACGAAACAAAACAAACCACAAAGCAAGATCACAGGGAAAAGCTAAATAATTAAATATATAAATAAATAAGAATACAAAGAACACTAATTAATATATATATATATATATATATATATATATATATATATATATATATATATATATATATATATATATATACTCAGAAATTTTTTACAAATTTTACAAAAAAAGTAAAATAAAAAATAAAGCAAAAAGCAAACATAAAGCAAAACAAACCACAAAGCAAAAATACAAAAAAGCAAAACAAAAACATAACATATAGAAGAAAATATAACAAAACAATATAAATATAAATTAAATATAATAAATAACAAAAATAAAATAAAAACAAAACATAAAACAAAGCAAAACTGCAACAATGTACAAAATAATTAAATATATGAATGAAGTTTTATGTATATATATATATATAAACAAAACTTAACATGCAAATCATAACAAGCAAATAAAGTATAGCAAAAAAAAAAACAAAATGAATATTAATTATATATAATAAAATAAAAATAAATAAATAAATAAAACAAAGCAATACAAACCACAAAGCAAAAATACAAAAAAGCAAAACAAAAACATACCATGTAGAAGAAAATATAACAAAACAAAATAAACTAAATAAATAAAATTACATATAATAAATATCAAAAATAAAATAAAAACAAAACAGAACATAAAACAAAGCAAAACCTCAACAATAAACAAAATAATTAAGTATATAAATAAAGAAGTAAAACTTATTTAAATTATATATATATAACAAGATTTGACATGCAGAACTTAAGCAAATAATGTGTAACAAAAAAGTAAAATAAAACAAAAAATAAAACATAAAACAAAGCAAAATAGCAATATATATATATATATATAAATATATATATATATTATATATATATATATATATAGTATATATATATATATATATATATATATATATATATATACACAAGAACCTTTTTTGTCTAAATGGTTCCGTAAAGAACCATTATGTTTCACAAGAGGTGAAACATAATGGTGAAAGAAGGTTCTTCAGATTTTAAAAAGGTAAGAAAGAGATGGTTCTTTAAAGAACATTTGACTGAATGGTTCTTTGTGGAACAAAGAAATGGTTCTTCTATGGCATCGCTGTGAAGAACCTTTTAAAGCACCTTTATTTTTAAGAGTGTATGCTTCGATACATGTATTTACAGCAACTTTAGAAGTTAGAACTTTTGTTTTTTTATCTGAAAAGGGAATTTACAGTATATTCCCTGTGAAAGTACACATCGAAAGCTATGAGCATTGTTTATGCCATGCACCCAATCCCTGCATTAAAGCTCAAAGCTGTGTTCTGTCTGAGAGGGACATCTGTAAGCCAACTTTGTGAGTCTGTGTGTGCAAAACAACCAGAGAGAGAGAGCGCCAGAGAAAGGAGGAGGTGGTGGAGGAGGATAAGGATGTTGAATTAGAGGAAGATTTTAGAAGATCTAAAATGCATTAGAGATGTTACAGAAGCATCTCCCTTAAGCTGGAGTCATTGTGTGATTTCAAAAGTTGCTTCATTTATTTTTTTTTACTGGAGTATTTAGCGCTGGATTTCAGAGTTTTATGCATATTGCCCACAGCTTTCTCAAACGCTCTGCCAACACGCTCTTTCTCTAATAAGGCAGGCGAGCACAGCAGTTAATTGAACGAAAGAATTTCCAAGCTGAAAAACCCTGCAAATATCCTGTTTTGTTTTTACTCTCCCAACAAAATTTGCATGTATATATCCTTATGTGTATGTGTGACTGTGGCCTTTAAGGTGGGCTATTTTTTTCCAGCTTTCCTTTGAGAAACATGACAGTAGACCTTTAGAAAGAGAGAGGGAGGGAGACAGAGAGAGAGAGATAAAGGGATATGGAGAACTTGAAATTGGAGTGGAGAGAAATATAGGCAGAGGTTTAAAAAGAAGAATGGAAAGAGGTGAGGGAAGGAGAGGTGGAGGATATCATAAAGGCAGAATTAAAGGAGAGGTGAGGGATTGAGAACAAGGGATGATAAAGGACAGAGGGGAGGCGAGCGCTTTTGTTCACGGCACAGGACTCAGGCTTGCCAGCTGCTGCGTACGGCTTTGGAGGAAACCTGATCTCCCTTTCTCCTCCTCTCTCCTATTAAAATAAGGGATGAATTAACCCCACACTAACCCAAGGGGGAAGAGGAATGTGAGGGGGAGAAGCGAACTTCAGGAAGGAACTTGAAAGTGTTTACACGAGTCTGTGTAAATGCCATGTGTTTATGAAATATTTTTGGTTCAGTAGAATAGGCTCCACCAACAGCATGAAAAGCATGATGTTAATTATCACAAAAAAGTAATCTCAACTTACTTCTTCAAAAAATAAATTAAAAAGAAGAAGCAGCAAAGATCAAGGATACAGTGAAGCACTTATTATTGACGTAAATAGGACCAGTTTCTGGAGAGTTTTATAGCAGAAGTGTTAAGTTTCCAAATTCATAAAAGCACTTACATTATTCAAAATAACGGGTCAGTATGTTTTTATTTCATGCTTACCAAAGCTGCATTTTTTATAATCAAAATGCAATAAAAAACAGTAACATTCTGAAATATTATTACAATTTAAAATAACCATTTTCTATCTTAATACATTTCAAAATGTAATTAAAGGCCCGAAATTCTCGTCTGAAATTTTTGCATGTTAAAAAATAAATATGACCATCACGTCGTCGATTTTATGCATTTTCACATCCGTAGCAAGTGTTTTGATAGGAAAGGATGACGAATACAAAAAAAATGCATACAAAAAATTTCGGACTCAATGTGCAATGCATTTTCGGCAGCCATTACCATTACAGTCTTCAGTGTCACATGATCTTTTAGAAATCATTTTGAAATGCTGATTTGTTGAAGAGATTTGTGCTGCTTAATAGTTTTGTTGAAACCATAACAGAAATCACATGACAGAAATGGTAAATGTCTTTACTGTCACATTTGATCAATTTAATGCATCATTACCTAAAAAAAAGATTAATTTCTATTAAATAAATAAATAAATTAATTAATAAATACTGACTCGAAACATTTTAACACACAGTAGTGTGCATTAATTCTTCAGTTAAAACTGTACTTTTTGAGCTTTAAAGTTGTTAAAAATCATAATTTTGAGGTTTTAGATGTTATGCTGTCAGGGCAGCAAAGTTGTAAAATTTGAACAGAAAAGAGTGCTTTTTTAAACAAATTTTTTTTTCTAAAACACACAAACAGCTGTGCAAAAGTTTGGGATTTAATTTTTTTTTTTTAATGGAGTCTCTTATGAAGGCTGTATTTATTTGATCAAAAATGTGAAATATTGTTGCAATTTAAAATATATGGTTTCCTATTTTAATGTACTTTAACATATAATTTATTTCTGTGATTTATTTCAGCAATGCTGAATTTTTATCAGCCATTACTCCAGTTTTCAGTGTCACATGATCCTTCAGAAATAATTCTAATATGCTGATTTATTATCAGTGTTGAAACTGCTGTGTTGCTTAATATTTTTTTTGGAACCTGTAATAATTATGTTTTTTTGATTCTTTGATGAATAGAAAGTTAAAAAGAACAGCATTTATTTAAAATAAAAATCTTTTCTAAAAATACAAGTCTTTACTATCACTTTTTATACATTTAACAAATCCTTACTGAATAAAAGTATTCATTTCTTTAAAAAAAGAAAAATACTGACCCCGAATTTTTGAATAGTAGTGTATATTGTAACACAGAATTTCTATTTTGAATAAAATAGTTCTTTTTAACTTTTTATTTATCAAAGAATCATGAAAAAACTATCACAGGTCCCAAAAAGTATTAAGCAGCACAACTATTTCCAACATTGATAATAAATCAGCATATTAGAATAATTTCTGAAGGATCATGTGACACTGAAGAGTAATGATGCTGAAAATTTAGCTATGCTTCACAGGAATAAATTATAATTGACACCATATTAAAATAGAAAACTGTTATTTTAAATTGCAAAAAAAAAAAAAAAAAATCAATAAAATAATTTATTTTCTGTATTTTTGATCAAATTGCAGCATTGATTAGCATAATAATTTTTTTTTAAAAACATTAAAAATCTTACTGATCCCAAACTTTTGAACAGCACTGTATATGTGTGTGTGTGTTTGGCCTGTCATGTTGAGAACGTGAGCAAATTAATGTTTGCAGATTTAGAGATAATGTGTCCCATTCACTTCTATTTGAAAAAAAGTGCCTCACTGTAACCCTGATTTTTGCTTTACTTAAAAGGATGGACAAGCTGATCTTATTTTTTGTGCTAATCAACATGCATTGTATTGAATGTTCCTTTAATTCTGCCACTCACACAAAGTGCTCAACATACAAGGAGAAATAACAGCAATGTAGTGCAAGAAAGTAGGCCAGGTCAAGAATGTGTGTTAGAGTGGACAAAACTGTGTGTGAGTGTGTTTTGTAGATATGAGTTGGGTTTTGTGGTCAGAGTGGGTGGTGAGGAGCCATATGGTTGTGTGCTCAGCCTGAGAAGAGAGCCCCAAAGGTGGGGGAGAGAATTGGTCCATCGCTCTGGTCATCTGGAGCTTTATCCCTCAGAGAGCGCAAGCCCTAAAATGGTCTTTCCCTTCCTCTGTTCTTCTCCTTTCATCTCTCTTCTTCAATCCTCTCTCCCTGCCTTCGGATCTTCCTGATCCTTATTACTTTCATATTCCTGGTAGGAGCGTGAGCCTGAAAAAAAGAGAGCAAGTTCTTCATCTGTCATGCCACACTCTCGGGTGAAAAGGTTACTGGGCGGGAGGTTAAGTGTGCTGCGGGGATCGCGAATGTGTGTGCGATGGGGGTCCTCTATGGAACGCACGATGGGTCATTTTTCCAGTCTGGAAAACAAACACTTGAGACGAGAGGATGAAATCTCTGGTCGGGGGGGGGGAGGACAACAGCTGTGACCCAAATATTATTCTCTTGATTGCTACATGCATTCATACAAACTCTGTTACTGCTTTAACTCAGTTTCTGTGCTAGATATTTTATATTTGGTTTCTGTAGATTCCTTCTTCTTGTAGAACAGAACAACAACAGGAGACTCATCACACATTTAAAGGAATAGTTCATACAAAAATGGAAATCACTCACCTCATAGTGTTCCGAACATGTAAGATGATATTGAAAAAATTCTTCCAGTGTTTTATGTCTATACAATAATAGGTCACTACTCTTCCATAGAAGAAAGAAACTCATGCAGGTTTAAAACAGTGTTATTTTAGTATTATTTAATTATTATTAAAGTATTTATAAATGTAATAATTTCTGTTTTCAAGTTTAGTTTTACTATTTTTTACTATTTTTTTTATTAGTTTTTGATCTCTATTTATTTGTTTATTTATTTATTTAGGCTTCAAATCAAGCTTAAAATTAAATCTAAATTAAATTATTTATTAAAATAAATAAATAAATTATTTATTTATTTATTTAGCCTGAGGAACCCAAATAAGTAAGCTTAATTTGAAGTCCAAATAAATAAATACATAAATAAATACACTGCCATTCAAAAGTTTAGTAAGATAGGGATTAGTGAGATTTTTTTAAAGAAGTATTTTTTTCTTAAAGAAAATATATTTTAAAATATCATTTATTCCTGTGATGCAAAGCTTAATTTTCATCAGCCATTACTTCAGGCTTTAGAGTCACATGGTCCTTCAGAAATAATTCTGATATGCTGATTTATTACTTTTATCATCAATGTTGGAAACAGTTGTGCTGCTTAATATTTTTTGTAACCTTTTTTAGGATTCTTTTATGAATAAAAACTTAAAAAGAACAGCATTTATTCCAAATAGAAATATTTTGTAACAATGTAAGGCTTTGCTGTCACTTTTTATCAATTTAACAGATCCTTGGTTAATAAAAGTATTAATTTCTTAAAAGAAGAAAGAATAGTAATTTACTGACAACAAACCTTTTTGGTAGTTTATATTGTAACAGAAGTAGCAAAAATAATAATAATAATAGTAAAAAATAATAAGAAAATAAAAAATAATTTGAATAAATTATGTTCTTTATCACTTTTTTATTTATTAAAGAATCCTGAAAAAATTATCACAGGTTCCAACAAAATATTAAGCAGCAGAACTGTTTTCAACATTGATAATAAATCAGCATATTAGAATGATTTCTGAAGGATCATGGGACGCTGAAGACTGGAGTAATGATGCTGAAAATTCAGCTTTGCATCACAGGAATAAATTACAATTTTAAAATATATTCACATAAAACACAGTTATTTTACGTTTAAATAATATTTCACAATATTACTATTTTATTTTTCTAGATTTTTGATCAAATAAATGCAGCCTTGATGAAAATGTAAAAAAAAAAAAAAAAAAGATTTTTTAATAATTTCAGTTAACAATAACAGTATTGTCATGGCATAAGGGTGGGAAAATGACAGAACTTTTATTTTATGCACAAAAAAAAAAAAAAAATCCAAAAAGACAATATCTTATATAATATATAAAATAGATATAATATCTTAAAATACAGCATTATTGTTGCAAAAAAAAAAACCAAAAAAAAAAAAAAAAAAAAAACAATATATATATATATATATATATATATATATATACACACCATCATTTGCCAAAAATGCTATATCAAGAAAGCCATATTGAATTACGATTGTTTCAACACTTTAAGTAAAAACAGGCATTTTCACAAACAGTGGCGTATATTTTTCTTACAACAGTAGTGTGAAGGCTTTTAATGTATTTTCCTATTCAAGTAAAACAGGAAAGAAGAAAACAGAAAAGAAAAAGCTTATTTGGTTCTAAAAGTTGAAGCTTTAAACCTCAGTCCAAACTAAAACCTCAGCTGCTGCAGATTAATGTCTTGTTTTAGCAGTCACGTTCAGCGAAAGCCCCTCTATTTTAGGCTTTAAGCATATTTACATTTCTTCCATTCTTCAGCGTCTAGAGCTACAGTTGTGTCCTAACACTCTCTGAGCTGATCGACCAGCGGCCGAGTACTTTCCAGTGCTGCAGCGGTCATGGCTGAGTGTGACAGTATGAATAATAAATTATAAACTTTCCACCACAGTAATAACAGTTCCACCATCCGGTGGAGTGACACAGAAACTCCAGAGAAATCTAGTCGAGGAAATCCTGGAGAACTTCACCTCGGCACCATGCATTACCTGCTCAGATCTTTCCGTCAGTTATGAATTAATCTCTGTGCTGTCTCTGCCTCTCTTTCATTTCGTTTCTCCCTGTTGTGTGTCAGTCCCTGCGACTGGCTGGTTATACTTGAAATCCTTCCTCTCCCTCACTGTCGGTCTTCCTATTTCTCTCAGCTTCAAGAGTTCAGGGTCAGATCCACTGTTTGCAGTGACTTTCACACAAGCAGAACTGGGGCTGGCTCTCTGAGGAGCCCGGCTGAAAGGCAGCCTTTGTCTGGGAGAGGAGAAGTGTTCACATCTGGCAGCGCGCTGGCCTGGCTCGGATGATGGAGGGTGGCAGGGGGGCCGCTCGGATTGCCGTCTGGCTTTGCAGAAGCCTGAAACTCCGGCTTTAATAGAAACGGCGAATGAAGCCCCCCCTCCTCGCTTTAAAACCCCGGAGGTTGTGAGGATTTGGCAATACTTCTGAGCAGCGATGGGTTAATTGTTCACTCCGCTGTCTTGTGGTGGCTTTTTTCTTGACGTGCCCCTGGATTCCTGTGATCAGAGAGAGTGGAAATGCTTTTCATCGCCATTCAATGGCTTTTTTCTATTTTGGAACAGTCGACTTGTGCCAGATCAGAGGGTTAGAGCAAGTTCATAATCATTAAAGACTGCACGCATGCCCAAGCATATCCTCACAGACAGCGTGGATATTAAGGCCATTTTTTCCTACAACGGCGTTAATGCATGGAAAATTTTCCTCCCTTTATCGCCCCAAACACTTCGTACCCTCATGGGACGCAACAGCACTGTTGCCTGTCTCACACATTCTCTGACCTTTAAAACGTCCTTCAGGCTCTGTAAATACTCTTTTCCTTCCTTCACAACACACTTCTCATCTCAAAAACCTAACCTGAAAACTCAGTTTCCCTATAGACCCCCTTTTCAAGCGTTAGAACCCAGACTTTGATTTGGATCTAAGACCTAGACCTAATTCGAAAAGCTAGCTTGTCATTTTCTATATTAGTGTTTCACAACATTTTTCTTCTAAAGTAGCCCCAATCCCCATCTGTAATGCTGAAGTACCCCTTCATCTACACTAAAGGAAAAATGTGTTCATTCATCTTATTGCTCTTTCTGCTGTTGCAGAAATCGACACCTATCCAGTGCCTTTTATGCTGACATTTATCAATGCAAACATTTAACATTGACATTATTAAAGAAATGTGGATATTTATATAGGCTATTCAATAGCATTGGTGCAAACTGCTGTCCCACAACCAAAAAACACATTTAAAAAGCAATTGAATATTCAAATCGTAGATGTTTACTAAGATCCTTTTATTATCTATTGAAACCCACAATAATATTTAAAATATCAGTAAGCTTAATATATATAAAATCATCATTCAGTGAAATTTAACCCCTAAATTTCAACTTAGGAAAATTATGTTGAAATAATTTTTGCATTTTATTTCATTGTTGTTTTTAAAAATATCTTTTTGATTTAAAAAAAAGTGTTAAAAACAACAACAACAACAACAAAAAACAGTTTGTAAAACAAAATGTGTCCTGCATTTTCGTGTCATTACTGAAATTATGTTTTAGCCCAACCCATTGGTTAAGACTGATTTTAACACCCCTACATTTATGATCAGAAAATATTCCTGTGTCCTTCTTTTTTATAGCTACTTGGTATATAATACATACAGTACTGTGCAAAAGTCTTAGGCCATTTGTATGATCACCAACATGAGGAAACAGAACGAACTGAGACAGACTAATTCCAGAAGAACTGTGGCAACATCTCCAAGTTGCTTTAAGAAACCTACATGCAAAGCTACCTGAAAACTCATGCACAAATGTACCTAGGGCAAAAGCTGTTTTAAATGCAAATATGGTTTACCAAATGTTGATTTAATTTAGTTAATAGAAGTTAATTGATAAATAAAATCTATTTATTCATCCTCATTTTACAGCATTTTTACACAAGTGCCTAAAACTTTTAACAGTACTTTGCAGGTTTCTTGAAGCATCTTGGAGATGTTGCGACAGTTCTTCTGGAATTAGTCTGCCTCAGTTTGTTCTGTTTCTTCAAGTCATTCCAGACAGACTGGATGATGGTCAGTTCAGATCTCTGTGTGGAGCACTGGCTGTTGTCAGACTCCTTGTGCAAACAAAAATCTCACTGGATTATTACAATTAATGACAAAATGAATGTTTAGAAATGTAAGATTATATTTCCTACTGACACACTACAGCAAAAGATAGAAATAACTGACTTAAAACCATTTTTTTGTTGGTGATCATACAAATGGCCTAAGACTTTTGCACAGTACTGTATGTATTATATATTTTCTATATGTGTTTGGCATGCTGCTAATTGTACTTTTACTATTTATATTTTAAGATGTTTTCTTGTAAGCATTATAGATAGTTTGTGTTTCTAACGCAGAACCAAAGATTATTTATCTTAAGTAACTGCTTGAGCAGCGGATGATGTTAAATCCATATACAAGATACATATCTAAGGAAAAATGCATTGTTGGTTGACGCCACTTAGCGTGCAGGCGTGAATTAGCAGAAGGCAAGCATTCATTTTGCGCTTGGTGTGAAAGGATGTTTCGTTTTCGCATCGCGCTTACCGTGGAAAGGCCTTTATTCCATAACATTTAGTTTTTATGTACAACTGTTCAGAACTGTGCTAGCTAACCATATGCTGATAAGCATCTTTGAGGTATAGCTTCAAAAGTATCTAAAATTGTCACAACCTAAACAGTCACAGCTGAAACATTTGGTGGTGTTTTGGTAGTTCGGTTTCGGTTCTTTTGTTTTTTTTGGGGGGTGTCATGCCATAAAATTGTCATTACCGTAACAATTACGACCGAAACATATCATCATTGTTTTGGTAGTGACAAAAGGGAACACTTAATCCTTTGTTTGAGAAAAATAAACAAAATTTTTATACAGTTATGAAAATTTTTTGTATTTTAGTATGTTTTAGTAGTGTTTTAGTATGCGAGTTAAAATTCTGTATTTTGATGTGATCACTACCAAATAAGATGTTATGATTGTGTTTGGTTCAATGTATTTTCAAACTAATGCATCCTTAAGTTTGAAATCAGTATGAACAACTATTTTGCCTTTCACAAAGAAAAATTGGATTCAAAACACAACAAATCTTATAAATTACATTTAAATTTTGTTAAAATTGTAACTGTTATTGATTTACCTCTAAAAAAAATGTAATAAAATAGAAAAATATATATATTTACAAGGAAGATGTGAGCAAAATCTTAATAGGTCAATATAACCCTTCTAATTCTAGAACATTTGGGAGAGGACAAATATTCCAAAACGTCCTGAAAAAACAATATGAGAATTAATTGCACACTTACTAGAAACGTTTACCTTGGATATTATACAATTTGCAAAATTTTTTTTGAAAAAAGACATTTTAACTCTGACTTTGCCCCAATTCTGTAGAATGGCTCATATATTAATATTATTATTAAACTATTAAAATGAGTATATTACGTATTACTTTTAATTTTGATGTTAATATCAATTAATAATAATACTTTTAATATTCACATTAAAGAAATGTACAATATTCATATATTAAGATTTAAAGGTTAATATATTTAATTCTGACAACAACCTGTGTCTAGGTCAATTTCTTTTAAAAGAAGTCTATAAAAGATCATACCGCAATTTTCTAAATAAATAACAATAACATCAATAAGAATTAGTATCAACGCATGACATTAGTATAGAGATTTAGCATGTTTAGTATACACTAATAACAACCTGTCTCTAGGCTAAATACTATTAAAATAAGCCATTAAAAGATCTGTAATGCAACTGGATCTTGTATTTGCCAGACTACACAAGGAAATCTCAGAATGGGTTTTTGTAGAGTTCAAACTGACAAGCATCAAGTGAATGTGACAGCAGGAAAATATTCCACTGGCAGCACTTTGTGGTTAGCATCCCCCACTAATGTCTCAAATGCGCAATTATATCTTTCAGGAAAATCACTGAAGTATGCAAGACTCAGAAGGCCTTACATTAGAGGGTAATGGCCCATGCAAGAAGGCGAGGGAAGGTGTGCATGGGAGTATGTATTTTAATTGGAATATAAAGTGACAGTTGCAGAAGAAACGTAAAGCCACCTTATACTGGTCTGGAGTGACGGAAGGTGCATCTCTCCGTTTAAAAACAAAACAGAGTAAATAAAGAGTGACAGACAGCCTAAAGCCTGAGACCCTCTCATTAATTGGTGCATGAAATCAGAGCCTCTCTCATGAAAGGGAAAGTGTCAGTTCACAGCATAACAAGAGACAGGTGGACAGGTCTGTCAATGACAGGATAGGGAGAAAGCACTGTATTAGATTTTTTCCTTTCCACTTGCATTAGTTTTTTTTTTTTTCCCATTTACCTTTCCATTTTCTTTTCACTTTTGGAGAAAGTAGAGATGTTTCTGTTGTTAATTTCCTTTTTCTGTTTCCATTTTCACATTTCATCTTCCTTTTTCATCGAAATTCTATGAATCGTTCTAATTTCCTCTTCCTTTTAAACTTCATTATTCTTTCCTGTTTTTAATTTCATTGTCCTCTTCCCTTTCCCCTTTTCCATGTCCTCTCCTTTTTCCTATTCTATGTCCTTTTCACTTTCCTTTCCCTATTTCCACTTCCTTTTTGTTTTTCCCATATTTTTCTGTTTTTAATTTCCTTTCTTTCACTTTTCCCATTTCCTCCTCTATTTCCTTTTGACATTTCCACTTCCCTTTTGTCTTATTTCATATACTGTTTTCTTATTTCCCTTTTCTAGATCCTTTTCATTTTCAGATTTCTTCTTCCTTCTTCTCGTTTCTGTCTTTTTGTTTCACATTTCCCTTTTCACATTCCTTTTCTTTTGTTTTTAATGTCTTTTCCGCCTTTCTTTTCCCCATTTCCACTTTCTTTTTGCTATGCTATGTCCTTTTCATTTGGACATTTTTTAGACACTTTCCTTTTCCCCATTTCTTTCCCTCTTCCCTATTCTGTTTTTCCATTTCCTTTACTTATTTCCATTTTCTATTTCCTTTTTAGTTCCACTTTCTTTGTCTTTTCTGTCTTTTTGTTTCACACTTGCCTTTCCCCCTTTACCTTTCCATTTTCATTTTCCCATTTCCTTTCCTCTTCTTTCTTTTCAGTCCTTTTCACTTTCATTGTCTTTTATTTCTAATGTCCTTTCCCCATTTCTATGTCCTTTTCATTTTGACATTTTCACTTCCTTTTTACACTTTCCTGTCTTTTTCTGTTTTTACTTTCCTTTTCCCCCTTTCTTTCCCTCCTCCCTTTTCCTCTTCCTTTTTTATTTCCTTTAGACATTTCCACTTCAGTTTTGTCTTCTTTCCTATTCTGTTTTTCCATTATCTTTTCTTATTTCCTTTTTATTCCCACTTCCTTTTGTCTTTTCTGTCTTTTTGTTTCACATGTGACTTTCCACCTTTACCTTTCCATTTTTATTTTCCCATTTTCATTTCCTTTCCTTTTCTGACCTTTTCACTTTCATCTTCTTTTGTTTTTAATGTCTCTTTTCCCTATTTCAATTTTCTTTTTGTTATTCTATGTCCTTTTCATTTGGACAATTTCACTTCCTTTTTACACTTTCCTGTCTTTTTCTGTTTTTACTTTCCTTTTCCCTTTTCCTCTTCTATTTCCTTTTGACATTTCCACTTCCATTTTGTCTTCTTTCCTATTCTGTTTTTCCATTACCTTTTCTTATTTCCATTTTCTATTTCCTTTTTATTTCCTCTTCCTTTGTCTTTTCTGTCTTTTTGTTTCCATTTCCTTTCCATTTTTTAATTTTCCCATTTCCTTTTATTTCTTTTCTATCCTGTTCACTTTCATTTTCTTTTGTTTCCCTTTCCCTTTCCCCATTTCCTCAAACTTTTTATTATTCTGTTCTTTTCATTTTGACATTTTCGTTTCTTTTTAACACTCTTCTGTCTTTTTTGTCTTTAATTTCCTTTTCTCCCCTACTTTTCCATTTCCCTTTGACACTTCCACTTCCGTTTTGTCTACTTTCCTATTCTGTTTCCATTTCCTTTTCTTATTTTAATTTTCTATTTTCATTTCATTTCTTATTCCTTTTTCTCTTTTTGTTTTACATTTTCCTTTCCTCTTTTTTCTTTTCAACTGAATAAAAAAAAACAATACCTTTGGTAGTCTGCATGTAGTAGGTCAGATTCATACAGAGCTGTGCATGTTTGGAGCTGCACGACATTTGCTTAATCCTGGAAATTCACATTGAAGCTTGTTGTAGTTTACCCGTAATCTCCCTCTGTTCCCTACTTCCTTCTTCTTTGCCCTCACAATGGGGAATACTACATGTTTGTAATGCTAATTTGTCAAGAATAAATATGCAAGAAAAATGTGGAAAAAAGTCCCGCAGATCTGCTAAAGCAGGGGGGAACAAATGAGCTTTAAAGATATTTGAGGAAAATCCCAACTTTAGTCACAGCATGAGTTTGGGAATGGGAAAAACACCAACGGCACCACACACAAAGCTCAGCCGCCCATGCGGTCAACTTCACAGCAACAATGCCACAGCCAAGGTCAGAAACAAAGCTTTATGGAATACTCATTGACCAGACAGTTATGACGTTGCCTTACAATGCCAGGGCTAAATCTGAAGGGGCTGTGAATACATTGATTACATACATGATGAATTATTGAACCTTTGTACATTTGCCTGACAAATCCCTGAAGGGCTGGATGCATGAGCTTGAGCAAAATCTAATAAAAACTGAATAGCATCCCACTAGCTTTGGCCTTCTCCCTCAGCTAATGCAGCGCTACTCGTCTCTGACCCTCTGGAGGAAGCACAGAGCAGATGACAAATGTGCTTCAACTCGAAAAGGCGGCAAAACCAACCAGTCTGAAATCCAATAAGTAAGCCAGATCTGAGGAGTGATGGAGTAGGTAGAGGTATGGTGCTATCAGTCAGGGAAAGTGTGGGAAGAGGAAACGAGAAAGAGAGAGGAGGAAGGAGAGGGCAGGTTAAAGGAGCTTCCAAATACTTGGCCCCATTAATGTTTAACAAAACGCAGTAATGAGGATAGAGCAGACCTCAAAGACACACAGAGACACGAAGATGAAATATTTACTGAAGCCAGTGCAGTGTTTTCACTGCACTTTGAGTGATTGTCGGCCATGTTTTATTCATGTGGCATTGTTTATGTGGTTGTGACTGAGACTTCAGCGGAGAGGAAGATCACCACTCACAAACCGACAGCTAATTATCCTCACATCTCTCTCGCTCGCTCTCTCTCACTCTCACTCTCTGGTGCACGGTGAGAGTGAGAGCAGTGTGCATCATATGTGGCACATGAGCTGCTTGTTGTGATTTAGAGATTTCTATATTTTGATCTTTTTTATCCATTTACATTAATTCTTTCTAGTTTCTTTTCTCTCACCAAAGCATTTTTCGAATGTTATCCAGTTCATGAATAAATTAACTTATTCTGAAGGGATTAGGATCTCTGTATTACCGTTGTGGGCATTATGGTAGACCAAGTGCTCTAGATCTATACATCACAAATGCTATTCAACAAACACACCAATTTGGAATTCTGAAAAAGTTGGAATTGCGAGATGTAAACTCAGAATTCGGGAAGTCAAATTATCGAAATGTAAACTCATAGGAAGTCAGAATTGTGAGATGTAAACTCAGAATTCAGAGAAAAGAAGTCAAATTGCGAGACAAACTTTGAGAAATTTTTGAGAAAAGAGTCAGAATTGTGAGGTTTAAACTCAGCATTCAGTGACAAGAAGTCAAATAGTGACACGTAAACTCAGAATTCTGAGAACAAAAGTAAAAATTGTGAGATGTAAACTCAGAATTTAGATAAAATAAGTCAAAATGGCAGACATAAACTCAAAATTACAAGGAAAAAGTCAAAATTCTGAGATGCAAACTTAGAATTCAGAGCAAATGTCAAAATGGCAGACATAAACTCAGAATTCAGAGAAAAGAAGTCAAATTGTGAGACGTAAACTTAAAATTCTAAGAAAAAAAGTCAAAATTCTGATATGTAAAGTCAGAATTCAGAGAAAATAAGTCGAAAAAGCTAGAGAGGTAAACTCAGAATTTTGAGAAAAAAGTCAGAATTGCAAGATGTAAACCCAGAATTCAGTGACAAGAAGTCAAAAACTCAGAATTCAGAGAAGTCAAATTGTGAGATGTAAACTCAAAATTCTAAGGATAAAAAAGTCAAAATTGTGAGATGTAAACAAATTGCAAAATGTGAAAAGAAGTAAAAATGGCAGAACTACACAAATTTTTGCAGTGATGCCAAAGAAGAACAAATTTGGTTCCCCAAAGAACCTTTCAGTGAATGGCTCTTAAAAGATCCAATTTAAAGAACATTTTAAAAATCTAAAGAAACTTTTTCGACTATAAAGAACCTTTTCTGCATTTGAAAGGTTCCATGGATGTACAAGGTTCTTCATGGAACCATCAATGCCAATAAAGAACCTTTATTTTAAGAGTGTAAACTCCGAATTCAGAGAAAAGAAGTCAAACTGGGAGACGTAAACTCAGAATTTTGAGAAAAAAAAAAAAGTCAGAATTGCAAGATGTAAACTCAGCATTCAGTGACAAGAAATCAAACTACTAGATGTAAACTCAGAATTCTGATTAAAAGAAAAGTAAAAATTGTGAGATGTAAAGTCAAAATTCTAAGAAAAAAGTCAAAATTGTGAGATGTAAACTCAGAATTCAGTGACAAGAAATCAAACTGCCAGATGTAAACTCAGAATTCTGAGAAAAAAGTCAAAATTGTGAGATGTAAACTCAGAGAAAACAACTCAAATTCTGATGTGAACTCAAAATTCTAAGAAAAGAGTCAAAATTGTGAGATGTAAACTCAGAATTCAATGACAACAAGTCAAAACTGTGAGACATGAACTTACAATTCCAAGTAAAAAGTCAAAGTCTTATAAAAGAAAAAAAAAATTCTAATATGCTGATTTGGTGCTTAACAAACATTTTTTATTATTATCAGTGTTGAAAACAGCCGTGCCGCTTAATATTTTTTGAAACTGTGATACATTTCAGAATTCTTTAAATTAATAAAACTTTCAAAGAACAGCATGTATTCGAAATAGAAATCTTTTGCAAAAGTAAAAACCTACTAATCAGTAGGTAATGACTTACCAACATTAAGTCTTTACTGTCACTTTTGATCAACTGAATGTGTCCTTGCCAAATAAAAGCATTTAATTAAAAATTACTTATTCTTAATTTTTTTTTTTTATCAACTCAAGCTTTTTTAATATTACATATCTAAGTAAAAATATATCATTAACATATGACTTTATATCTGTGAGGCACAGAAGATGATATTTTTAGCAATGTTTTTAACCATCCATCCATCCTGGTTTGATCACTGTGTATAATGTACATACATTTTTTGATTTTATGAAGTTTATACATTCTGAACAGAACATCAAGCAGAGTAAGTGCATTAAAGTAATGTATTTGTGTTCTATCTATTGGCAACATCTGCTGCCATATTTTAGGCTACCGTGGAACATCATTACTAGATGCTTCGCTGCTCAGCGTTCACACAGCCTCCAGAGAGAGCGGAAAATGAGTAGAGGAAATCAAAATGTTGCAAACTTTAATCCAAGTCTCCTTGATCTTCACTAACCAGATCGACCTCGCTGAAAATCGATCGGAATACGACTAATAGGCTCTTAGAGATGCCTGATATAACATTTACACGCGCAAGCGCTCTCGTGCTCGCGCACACCTGTCGGTACTCGTTTCTGCCTCTCTCTGAGCTGTCTAATGGGCCTTTAATTGATTGAATAAATCTGACTGGATAATAAATCACAGGCTTAAGAAGAGCCCTACGTCTCTGACATCCGTTAGTGCGCTAGAATATTGCTCCAACACTGTTAGCATTGATTTGACCTGTTTTAAGTTGGCGGTAAAGCTCATCATGACATAGCTTTAATAACCTCGCACTCATATTCGCATCAGGCGATTGCTCCTCTCTAAAATGATTGCCTCTCAAATCAAATCAAGATAGAGTTTTGTTCATACCTTTCCGGGATGTTTCGAGACAGGGGAGTCGCTCAGCTTTCATCATTAATCATTTGAAGATGCCTGTGCATATGATTATATGTTTGATGATGCAGTTTGGTGTAGTCGGAGCTAGCTGTTCCACACGAGGGTCACGCCGTATCAGATCAGTGGGTTTTTAGCATGTTTAATCAAAGGCCAGACAAGCTGCTTTTCCTAATGCAGTGAGAAGACTTAAACGCACACACAGCGAAGGTAAGCGAGCGGGACGGCTGAGATGAGCCTAAAGATAACGAGAGCAGATTCCATAGATGTGGAACATTAGAGGCAGAACATTAGAAATCTGCTGCTCGCAGGAACATCAAAGAAGAGCAATTGAAAATTACATGACTCCCTCTCTCCCTCTGCATTCTTCTTGAGCGTGAAGAAAGAAGATACTATATGTCTGTCGGGCCCCTGGGCCAGAAACTAAGCATGTCCACAGAGAGCTTTTAAAAAGCAGTGTGACTAAGTGTATGCGTGTGAGCCCTGCAGTGGAGTGTATGTTCCCAGTAGCAACACCGTGTGGGACGGGCATCTGAATGCAGGTGTGTGTAACAGCGGTCCCCTAGGTGTTCTCCGTGTGTTCTTAAAGCAAGGAGGGTTGGGAACTTAATAAGCGCACCATAAAATATCACAATTTGAAAGGCTATGCTCTTCTGTCATCCTTTTCTCTCTCTCTTTTATCGCTTTCACACACACATAGATATATAGTGGCTCTCAAAAGTACTGCTTTGCAACTTTACCTAACTGAGATACAAGCTACTAATTTTAAATGAGTTTAAAGTAGTTAAACTACAGTCAGCCACTTCTTTTAAATAAATAAACAAACAAATAAATAATTAAACGTGCTTTTCTTAAACCCAAATCGCAACTTTATTTTAAAGTAAAGTTAATGAAATTCATTAAAACCACAGCAAAGATCAAGGAAAAACATTTTCTAATCAATAAAAGTAAGGTTAAAAATACATCTTCCATTATTCTGACAAACTTGCCAGCAGCACTCATTAATAAGTAGATGAACTACATTAAAGCTACTTAAGGGAGAAAAATGTTTTTAAATGTATAACTATGCGATTATATAACTTATGATTTAATTAGAGCCAGATTTTTATAAATAAAGAAAATATAACTTAAAAAACAGCCTTACTTATATAACTGAGTATACAGCAGTTAGCAGAGCAGTTAGAAGAATAAAATTTTACTCATTATCTTAAAAGAGAAGTTCCAGTAGAGAAATCTACTGATAATTTACTCACCCCCTTGTCATCCAAGATGTTTGTGTCTTTCTCTCTTCAGTCGTAAATAAATTGTTATTTGAGGAAAACATTTCAGGATTTCTCTCCATACAGTGGACTTCAATGGTGCCCCCGAGTTTGAACTTCCAAAATGCAGTTTAAATGCAGCTTCAAAGGACAAAAGAAGAAGGGTTTTATCTAGCGAATCAGTTATTTTCTAAAGAAAATTACAATTTATATACTTTTTTACCTCAAATACTCATCTTGTCTAGCTCTGCGTGAACTGTGTATTCCGGTTCAAGACAGTTAGGGTATGTCGAAAAACTCCCATCTCATTTTCTCCTCAACTTCAAAATCATCCTACATCGCTGTTGTACCTTTTTTTTGTAAAGGCAGTTTGATCTTCTTTGCATGTTCACTTTGGGTCGGTACTTCTGCAGCGATGTAGGACGATTTTGAAGCTGGAGGAGAAAATGAGATGGGAGTTTTTTGACATCTGGCTGGGATAGTTTAGAGCTAGGGATGTGACGTGATCTCGCGAGATCTCGTGAGATATCCTCATAAAACATTTTGCAGTGTTTACATTAAAGCTGCACGATTAATCCCTAAAATATCGAGATCTCGATTCAAACATCCACGCAATCTTATTCCTGAATGACAATGATTTAGCTACATCTATTAGGACTGTTTCACATCGCGAGTGTCAGTGGAGCGTGAGAAGCACGTTTTGTCGCTGCCCATGTTAATGAATCAGAGGGTCGGGGTAAATGTGAACGCAGAAAGAGCAACACAAACAAATGTTTTTAACCACATTATAATCATTATTTCTGTGTTACAGACATTTAAATAACAGAAGTACTGCGATAAACGTTTATAGTTTGGGTATAAACACACTGTCTACAGGAGCGATCAAAGCGAAGGTATATTAAAACTTGTATGTATTGTAACGCTTATCCTCTTCCGCCAGGAGGTGGCGACAACTGCCCTTTTAAAAAAAAGTATGTCATTGAATCATTCATTCAGGAGATTTCAATAGTCAAACAAGTCTTACCCTGCATCCCAATGTGCATATTATCCACCATATCTGCCCTAAATAGTAATTACTACTATCACATAGAATTTAGGATGGATAGTATTCACATTGGGATGCAGGCTTAATGAAGTGAGACACTGACTTTGTTTTAATTTTGTTTAAATGAATATATGTTTTTAACAGACTTAAGCAATGAACAGTTTGTCAGAACCACTAGTAAATGATGTTATTTTGTTTCGTTTTCTAATCTTTTTTCTCCAGAATCGTGAGAGAATCATGGTCTCCAATTTATTAAAAACAACTGGGATTCTCAGTTTATCCAGAATCGTGAAGCTCTTGTTTAAATGTTGTTTCTTTACTGCATATAATTCATTAAAATGGAAGTTTATTTTCATAAAGTTCAAAATACACCTACAGTTTCTTGCAGTCTTTTTCAGTTGAATAAAAGACTATTTTCCCTATATATTTCATCACTGAGGATTTCTTAAGAAAAGTTTGAAAATCTCGTCTCGTTCTCGTGAACCCAGTCTCGTGTCTCGTCTCGTTTCGTGGGATAAGTGTCTCGTCACACCCCTATTTAGGGCCCTTTGAAAATGCATTTAAACAGCATTTTGGAAGTTCAAACTCGGGGGCACCATAGAAGTCCATTACATGGAGAGAAATCCAGAAATGTTTTCCCTCAAAAAACATAATTTCTTTATGAATGAAGAAAGAAAGAAAGACATAAACATCTTGGGTGAGTAAGTTATCTGTAAATTTTTGTTCTGGAAGTGAACTTTTCCTTTAATATCTTAATAATCAGACTTTCCAACTATGCATATAAGAGAGCGAGAGCATTGAAGAGAGGGTTGGATGATTGCCTCAGCTCGTTCAGACTGAGTGTGCATTGTGGGATTATAAAAAGCAATGTTTTGGTTGCACTACAAGGACTTGTTGGGAAAAGTAGCTTGCTATGAAACAAAAACAACATCTGAACTACTGTCACTCTACATTTATACTGTTGTATACTTAAAAACATACTAAAAATGTATGAATTTCATTGCATTACATATCAAACCAAGTGCAAACAAATGATGCAAGCAACTTTTTCGGAGCATTTTTGTAAGTTTAACAAATAGAAACGGTCAAAAATCATGTTTTGAATTTTTTTTTTAACTGTGTTATCTATTGCTAAAACCAGACTACTTGTGAAATGTTTTGCTTGAAAAGTATTCTTGTGCTATGTTCTAAGAAATGGCACTTTGCATCCAACACAATGCCATTCACACTTTTTTAATGTGTAGTCCAAATACTTTTTGGAGTCACTATAAATCCATGCAATACAACATAGTGCACTTCTTTCACTTTTCACTTTCTTTTCACTCAGCGTCTTCATTTCTCCACCAGTGACCCCAATTATTCTTGGTGCAAAAACTGAGCGTTTGGAGGTCTTTGAAGCAGCCCCTCTGCTCATTGAAGGCAAACAGCACAATGCGCTCGCGAATGATGAGGTGGCATCACTGTAGTTTAAAAGCAGCCGGGAGCAGCCCGCTCAGAGTATACCAGCATAAGATGAGCATTACAATAGCCTGGAGACGACGCGCTTTGCATTATTCAACAGTACAGGAAATACGCTTCAGGTTTACAGCAACAGCAAGAGACACTGATAATACGAAATCACACACACACACACACACACACACACAGATCCACATGAGGATCTCTAAAACAATGAGGTCTGATGGCCAGACTGTAAGTCTAGATGCTTGGAATATAATGGATGGTAAAACGCAGTCCTTGAACAGAAACCTTGAAAATGGACAAGGCCTCAGGCTGCGAGCGTTTGCGCAGAACTCCTCTCCTCCCTTCCTTTGGAGTAATGTTGTTTCGATGGGACCGCATACATTTTGAAATCTGACCTCTCTCAGTGACTTTCACTCACCCAGAGAGAGAATGAACAATGATAGACCTGTGGGCGCCCATGTGATCTCTTTATGAAGCCTTCAATTCATCCTTTAACCCTGTACGTGAGCACTCAAGGTGAAAGAGAGAGGTCCTAGCTCTAAGAACGGCCCTTTCAAGCAACCCTTGTGATCATTTCGGTAATGATAAAAGAGTTCTTCCTCCGAGCGATCTTTCAACTGATCATTGTATACACACACGCATCCCCCTGAGACCAGTGAGAATGAGTGAGAAACAGACATAGGGCTGGTAAAGATCAAACAGAAAAAATCGCTCTGCTCCAACGCCTAGGCTTTAAACAATGGATGAGCTGGGAGGAGCACTCTACTAACGTCACATATGAACATTGCGGGAAGAATTCACTAAGAACGGGTAGCATTATTTATTTGCATGCATGTCTTAGCGGCCGGTTCACTAAAGGAATTATGCAAATCAATTCATGCTCAAATGTGCCCACAAATATGTGCTGGACACTGCTTATTTTGCAAGGACTGTACAGCATGAATCAGCTCTTTAAAATGCAGAACGTCTAGATATACGTTCTTCAGTTATAATGCTCTTGATGAATAACTGCTGCCAAGATTGATAAAAAATGCACACAAACATCTTAGAAATAAAATGTTTACTGCCAGCTTTTTGCAAGTTTTCAGAGATTTCTGAAAATATTATCAGCAAGAAAGAGTATGTTTAAAATTTCACCAGGTTAAACTGCAACTGTGCTGAATTACCGTATGCAAAAGTGGCTCGACTGTTTAGAGAATTCACTGTGTGTTTATCTTAATATAAGACATTTTACAGAGCATGTGCAATCTGGTTGAGACTGTGAGATTGTCAAGGCTACACCTCTCTGGAGACGAGCCTGAGAGCTGGACTCAAAAGTGTGTCAAACTAGACCAAATGAGATCATGACCCTTTAGAGCAAATAAAATGATTTTTTCTTCAAATGATAAACATCTGCAATGCCAAAGCCATGGGTTAATTTTCCAGGGAACCTTCAATGGCGTTCTGGGCTCATGCAACAGAACTTCAAGAAACTTGAGGCTGAGTCTCAGCTTATGGTTCTTTCATGATTTTGTTAACATCTTTCCTGTACTACCACCTCCTGTCTATCCTTGAACTATCCTGTTAAAATACAAGCAAAACACAAACACAAAAGATATATGTGTTTATATGTGTGTTTTTGAAATATATATCTATCAGAGGCATATCCTCTGTGGAGGCAAGGGAGGCAGTGTCTCCTCAAAATATTGGATGAAAAAAAAAAAAGAAGTGGTACAACAATAAAACAACGGCAATATTACAAAATATAACAAGTGTATGAATCACACATTTTCTTGACTTGTTATGGTTGGTTGTGATTGGTTCACGCGATAAATCCCGCCTCTTGTGTTCATGCGAATTCTGTGTTCAGATATGAGCCTGAACAATATAATGGCATTAATGGGAAGATGAATTTTCAAAAGTAAGTAAACAACTCACACATTTAGATATAACCACTTTGTTACGTCAAAGACTTAAAATGGCATGAAAACATCTGTGGGAGTTTTTTGTGAGTAATCAGCTTGGTGAAATTTAAAGTAAATCTCTATGTCTGTGACTAATATTTACCGAACTTTGATGACTGATGATCCAAAAAATGTAAAAAATAGTTGAAAGTTAACCATTAAAAAGAATAGATGAACATAAGTTGACAAATAAATATGTATTGTTTAACCTGTTACTGCCATGAGTTATTATTATGGAATAAATGTAAAACGCTTAAAAACACTAACTTGATGAGAATCATACTTGGCTTTAATGACAAAAAAAAAAAAAAAAACTTTGAGGACTTTCAGAACACCATCAGACACCAAGGAATATATACAATTGAAGTGAAGTCAAAAGTTTACATACACCTTGCAGAATCTGCTAAATGTTGATTATATTACCAAAATAAGAGGAATCATACAAAATGCATGTCTTTTTTATTTAGTATTGACCTGAATAAAATATTTCACATAAACGACATTTACATATTGTCCACAAGATAAAATAATACTTGTATTTATAAAAATGACCCCATTCAAAAGTTTACATACACTTGATTCTTAACGCTGTGTTGTTACCTGAATGATTACAGAAGGTTCAAACACTCACTGATGCTTCAGAAAGAAACACAATGCATTAAGAGCCGGAGGGTGAAAACTTTTTGAATTTGAAGATCGAGGTAAATTTAACTTATTTTGTCTTCTGGGAAACATGTAAGTATCTTCTGTAGCTTCTGAAGGGCAGTACTAAATGAAAAAAATATGATATTTAGGCAACATAAGAAAAATGTACACATCCTCATTCTGTTCAGAAGTTTACACCCCTGGCTCTTAATGCATCTTGTTTCCTTCTGGAGCATCAGTGAGCATTTGAACCTTCTGCAATAGTTGCTTATGAGTCCCGAAGTTGTCCTCAGTGTGAAAAGTTGGATCTCAAAATCATACAGTCATTGCTGAAAAGAGTCCAAACACACAATAATGCTGAAAAACCGAAGAATTTGTGGGACCTGAATGAGTTTTCTGAAGAACAGTGGGGAGTTTAACTGTTCAAGACAAACAAGGAGCTCATGAACAACTATCACTAAACAAAAAAAGCTGTGGATCATTCAGGTAACACGGTATTAAGAATCAAGTGTATGTAAACTTTTGAACATGGTCATTTTTATAAATTCATCTGTTATTTTCTTGTGGACTATATGTAAACATCTTTTATGTGAAATATCTTATTCAGATAAGTACTAAATAAAAAACAACATGATCCCTCTTATTTTGGTAAAATAATTAACATTTTGCTGATTCTGCAAGGTGTATGTTACTTTTTGACTTCAACTGATTTAAAAACAGTGAAACAGTGATATTGTGAAATGGTATTACAACTCTAATATGCTGATTTGCTGCTCAAGAAACATAACGTTTAAAAGAACAGCATTTATTTGAAATAGAAATGTCTTTATAAGAAATATATACTCACATTATATATGGCTGAGTTTTCGAAGGCTTGCCACTGTAGTATTGAGGCATTAGGGCTGCTGTAACTATGGAAACGCATTAGGAGATCATTTAATGTGAGCGAGACAAGCCAAACAGGCTAAGGAAATGGAAAACAGATGAACGGTTGTCATGAGCAAAATTCCTCTGTGCACACATCACACAAACGTGCACTCTGACACAGTTAGCACATATACACATGTGCATTTTCCCCTAATGCGACTCATAAATTCATACAGAACTTGCACAGGGAGTATTCCAGCACGCTGTCCATGCTCAGCTTTCCTTTCTCCCTCTATCTCATGCGGCTATTGTCTGTCTGGACTACAGTGACCATTCTGAATTATGGATGGTCTCTCACTTTTAGTGACAGTGACAAAAACAACCATTCCACTCGGCTTTTACATCTCCCTCAAGCGTATAATACCTCTTTCCCTTGGCTTATTGTTGTCCCACTTTCCCTTCTGCTCTCTCTCTCTTTCTTTTTCCCTCACTTACCTTGTCTACCCGATTCAGTGTAAAAGCACCATGATATATAAAAAGAAACACCTAACATGACCCTAAAGTTTACCTATAAATGAAAATTCTGTCATCATTTCTGAATGGAGAATATAATGGACAATCTTTTTCACATATAATAAAAGCGAATGGGATCTGGGATGTCAAGGTACAAAACAACACCATAAAGAAAGTCACAGAAGCTTTAAAACAGCATGAGGTGGCTCAGACTTTAACTTTTTGTTCATACTTATTACTTTTTTTTAAATATTTGTAAGCAAAACAGAACTTATATCAAATTCCCTTAAAATGCCCTGATAAGGTCAGTAGTTAAAAACAAGCTGCCATTTTTTGTTTTTGCAGATATCACACTAACAAAGCCGCATTACAAGCTCATTGTTTAGCCTGTAACTTTAGTCTGCCAACAGACGGTTTATGCACTGCAACCTGTTTTGTTTTTGTTCGTCTTTCCTCCGGTTTTCTCTTTTTTTGAGAGCTCAAAATGGGAAACTTGGACAAACACACACATAAACACAATGTGGGCACTTTTGTGCGTAATTAAGCCTTGCTTTGTTTTTGTGAAAGTTCTGACACAAGAGCAGATCAGGCTTTTGTCTTCTGCACTGTCCAAGCAAACTGCAACAGGGACAAACTGCCTTTTGTTGCGCTTTGACATTCTGCTGGAGACAGACACAGAGACAAAAGAAGCTTGGAGAGGGCTGAACCCCTCCTTCACACAAACACACATACTTAAATAAATCTTGAAGGAGAACAAGTAAAGTTTACAGCAGCAAAAACGAGTCAACAGATATGGACTAAACTAACTTAATATGATAAAGCTGTACAAGATAATCAAATATAATGACTTTACAAACTGCATAAAAAATAAAATCGCAACTTGAGTAAAAATTAAGCAAATGTTTGTTCATGTAAGCATTTATATATATATATATATATATATATATATTATATATATATATATATATATATATATATATATATTTTTTTTTTTTTTTTTTTTTTTTAATGTCAACTTTTCTATTACATGTATTATTTAATAAATTACACACTATGGTTCAGAAGTTTTAAAAAATATATTAAAATTGAAAAGTTATTTTAAATTGTAAACATTTAAAATATTACTGTTTTTACTATATTTTTGATCAAATAAATGCAGGCCGAGTGATAACAATAAACTTTAAGTAGTAATAATAATAATAATAATAATAATAATTTTTTGTTTTTGAAATTGAATTAAAGGTGAAAAATAAGGGTGTCATAAGGGTGAAAAAGTATTTATTATTAATTATTATTATTATTATTATTATTATTATTATTATTACTACTACTATTACTACATGTATCATTTATTGTATTGTACACTATGGTTCAGAAGTTTTGAAATATATACATTTTTTAAATATATAAAAATAGAAAAAAATATTTTAAATTGTTATTAGTAGTAGTTATTTTATTGTAATATTTTAAAATATTACTGTTTTTACTGTATTTTGATCAAATAAATGCATCCCGAATGACAATAAGAGAAATTAAGTTAAATAATAATGAGTAGTAGTAGTAGTAGTAGTAGTAGTAGTAGTATTACTACTACAACATTTATTATTTATTATATAATACACCATGGTTCAGAAGTTTTAAAATATATACTTAAGTTATATATATATTTAAATATATATATTTAAATTATTTAAAATATTGTTGTTTTTACTGTATTTTTTTTTATTTTACAAAAATGCAGCCAGAGTGACAATAAGAGACTTTATATTAAGTATTATTATTATTATTATCAGGATCATTATCGTTATTATTACATGTATTATTTATTATATTATACACTATGGTTCAGAAGTTTCACATTTTTTTAAATAGAAAAGTTATTTTAAATTGTAATAATTTAAAATATTACTGTTTTTGATCAAATAAATTTAGCCTGAGTGACAATAAAGACTTTAAGTTAATAATAATAATAATAATAATAATAATTATTATTATTATTATTGTTATTATTAATTTTATTACATTGATTATTTATTATATAATACGCTATAGTTTCAAAGTTTTAAAATATATAATACAAAAATATATATTTTATATTTTAAAAAATTATATTTTAAAGTATTACTGTTTTTTTACTGTGGTTTTTTAAATAAAAGCAGCCTGAGTGACAATAAGAGACTTTAAGTTAAAAAAAGAATAAATAATAATAACAACAGCAACAACAACAACAAAACAATAATAATAATAATAATAATAATAATAATAATAATAATAATAATAATAATAATAATTATTATTATTATTATTATACACAAACACACACATTAGCAACTTTTAATGTCCTTTTTAAAATAATATTTTAAAATAATATTTTTTAAAACAGTTTTTAGGCTTTTATATACAAAAAATTCTATTCTGTTCTTACAAATCAATTTATGCTATAACAAATGTCTTGCAAATGCATCAACACCAAATCTATGTTATCCATCATATTTAAATAATATGAACTGCAATGTTCTATATATCACACAAAATATGAGCAGCATTCTGAAAACTTTCAACAAATTCTTAATGTCGCAAAGCACTTGTGGAAAGTCGCTTTGAATAACAGCATCTGCTAAAAGCCTAAAATGTAAATGTAATACATTTAAACCACATTTCACAGCTGTCGGTTTGTAATGAATAACTCTAGGCAAAATTAAATCTGAACTGGGTATGCGAGCAAATATACGGCACATAATGGCACGTCTGGCTAGGAAAGGTACCTGAATGGGTGGAACGTAGCGCTGGTCAACATAACAGCCATATCATGAGGTCTAAAGGAGCTCTTCACTGTTCTGCCGTAAAATAAGAACAGTTTTAGTCGAGCGCTTGCCCATTGCATTAAATTCATGTCATGAAAACAGGGTCGGTCATGAAATGTCATGAAAACCAGTTGCCTGGTCATTTAAAGTACTTACTCTTTGTGCCTGTCTCGGTGTGAATTCATGATCGCAGGCACTCAAGCGAACGTATTCGCATGTGTTTGTGTGTGTGTGAGTGTCAGGCCTGCGAGGCTGAGTGTGACAGAGTTGTCAAGTAACAGAAGAGAGGGTGGCAAAGCTGCTCTCAGCGACGCTAGAAGAGCAAAGAACAGCATGTCATTTCATCTTTTCATTTTTTTCTCTCTTTCTTTCATTTCAACCCTTGTTTTTCTCCACTTGTGTGGCTGTTAGGCAGCAGTTCTCAGAAGAACGAGCCCGCTGAAGGCTGTAGGAAGCGTGTGTGTGTGTGCCAGTGTCGGGTGTGGGTTGGCGCAGATGTATATACTTATGAGAAAAGAAATGAAATATTTGCCCGGAGTTGCTTGCTAATCACCATTCTTATATCCCTGACACCAGCACCATCATTATCATTTTCAGCGGCACCACAACCATTAGCGAATGAACTTAGGATATCAACTTTAATTTATCAAGAAAAAACAAATATCTGGCCTCTGGTGTTGTTTGGTTTTCTCTCCTTTCTTACCCTTCTGACATGCTAATGCATCCAACATGTGATAACCCCTCCTTTATGGAGTTGAGATAAGCATTGTGTGGCCAAGAGGGAAACATAGCATCTCTGTTTGGTTCATTGTCTTGTTTGTCTGTATTCTAATGAGCTACTGTATCTTAATGCAGATATGGGGCGATGAAGACGCCAAGTTCAAACCGAAGCTTGCGCTACAAGGGACAAAACAAAAGCGGGAACGGAAATGTAGGGCAGGCCTCAGTCGGGCCACACCACGCCGTGTCTGACCCTGGACTCGGAGGCTCCTTACCGCAAGCAAATGTTACACAGTCCAATCAACCCTTTAGCCCTATGCATAAATTAGCATTTCAATGAGGCCCGTCTGTCCTTCCCTCCTTCAAGGAAATGACTAACCTCTACACGCTTTCATTAAGATGAAACTCTGTGCTCGACTTTCTCTGCGTTCATTATGTAGTTTGGAAATTCTTTATTTAGTAGACAATGCACAAAGCCTTTGCAATGCAAATATATGTAAAATTATAGCATACATTTCTAAAGAGTCTTTTTTCATGTAACATTATCACAATATTATATGTAAACTCTTGTCTGCGCACTTGTATACATGGTTCATGAGAGCACAGTTGTGTATAATATGTTACAGAATAAACAATTTATAAGGACTTCCTGTGTTTTCTATGGAAGCCTGTTTCCACCACGGAATTTAAAAAAATAAAAAAGATAATTGTGACTTTTTAAACTCACAATTCTGACTTTTTTCTTGCAATTGAGAGTTGACAATTGTGAGATACAAATTCATAATTCCAACTTTTTTTTTTTATCTTGCAATTCTGACTTTATAACATGCAATTGCAAGGTTTTTTTTGCCTTTTAGAATTGCCTGATATAAACTCACAATTGTAAGGTTTTATCTGGAAATTCTGAAATTCTTTTTTCTTACTAATGCTAGTTTGTACCTTGCAATTATGAGAACACATCAGTCATTTTGTTTTATGACTTTATAACTCTATAGCTTAATCTAAGAAAAAAAGTCAAAATTGTGAGAGGAAAAAAGTCAGAGTTGCGAAATAAAAAATTTGCATTTGTAAGAAAAAAAGTCAAAATTGTGAGCGGAAAAAAGTCAGAGTTGCGAAATAAAAAATTTGCATTTGTAAGAAAAAAGTCAGAATTGCAAGATACAAACTCAAATTTGCAAGAAAAAATGCGAGAAAATGTCAGAATTGCGGGAGAAAAAAAAACAAAAAAGTATGATTTGTGAGATACAAACTCGCATTTGTGAGAAAAAAGTCAGAATGGCAAGTTTTTATCTCGCAATTTTATCTTGCGAGTTTCTATTTCTCGCAATTTTGAGTTTATATTATGCAATTTTGACAAAAAAAGTCAAAATTGTGAGAGAAAAAAGAATTGTGAGATACAAACTTGCATTTGTAAGAAAGAAGTCAGAATTGTGAGATAAAAACTCACAATTCTGACATTATTTCTCGCAACTATGAGTTTGTCGTAGTTCTGAGATAATACATTAATAGCATTAACTATAATAACATAATATAATATAATAATTATTCACCTTTTTTTAATTGCTCAGGGTTTTTGATTGATTGATTGATTGATTGATTGGTTGATTTATTGATTGATTGAAAGTGTCTTGTCTTATGCTTACCAAACAAAACGTTAATATTGATATATATCGACAATAAAAAAAATAAAAATAAAAATAAAATAAATAAATTATATATAAAATATATAATATAAATATATATACAGGGGTTGGACAATGAAACTGAAACACTCGCCAATATAGTATTGGAGGTTTCATGGCTATATTTGCGCTGTCTGGTGCCCAATCTTCACTTATTGTACATTACACCAGTTAGAGCAGAGTGTAAAGTTTCATTATGTGCACCCAATGGTTCAAACATTGTACCTTGAAGGTAGTGCTCTGTATCAGGATAATAATGCACCAATACACACAGCAAGACTGGTGACAGACTGGTTTAATGAACATGAAAATTAAGTTGAACATCTCCCATGGCCTGCATAGTCACCAGATCTGAATATTATTGAGCCACTTTGGGGTGTTTTGGAGGAGCGAGTCAGGAAACGTTTTCCCACATCAGCATCACATAGTGACCTGGCCACTGTTCTGCAAGAGGAAAATGGCTCAAAATCCCTCTGGCTGCTTTGCAGGACTTGTATTTGTCACTCCCACGATTAAATGATGTTGTATTAGCTGCAAAAGGAGGCCCAATATCATACTAATTGTGATCTAAAACCAGGTGTTTCAGTTTCATTGTCCAACCCCTGTATATATATATATATATATATATATATAGTTTCATTGTCCAACCCCTGTATATATATATATATATATATATATATATATATATATATATATATATGGCAATTTTGCTGAATAAAGTATTCATTTCTTTAAAATATAATATAAAAATATTAGTGAGACCAACTTTTGAACATAGTGTGTATATATAAACACACACATACACACATATACAAGTTCTGATGCTACATCTAAATTTTTTATATGTTGCATTTGGCAGACTTATAAGACGTCCAAACTTTATAAACCCTTCAGGAAAAGTCTTTCAACAGTTGCTTGTAATTTCACACGACATTCCACAAGGACAGCGGCCAGTCATTGTCAGTTCTTAATATATTCCCCATGTCCGCACGGAGGAAGAGCGCTGTAAATCAGAGAGAGGCTTCCCTAAAGCATAATAACACTCTCCGGAGTGATTTACAAAATTGCCTGACTATATGCATTATCAACACACAATAAAACAACAGGAATGCCAATGGCATCAATACTCTGAGCTGTACGGTGAGTGACATGTAGTGTAAATAAACCTAATAATAGCGTAGTAGAAAATAAAAGGAAAGTAAATACAAACTTCTTGAGGTCCATAACTCAGAGAGATTGATTAGTGTGTCATGCTAGGCAGGTTTCCAACTTCACTGATCCGGCCAAAGTCAACAAAGACCAGGACTGACCCACACACACTGATCGCTTCACACCGTGCTTGCTTCACATGCTCTGTACACTGGGTCACAAACACTCATACCTAAGCTGGATTTGAGAACTCAGCTGGCCAAGTACAACAAATTCTGCTCCAGACTGACCCCAAAACCCCAAACCCACACGTGCACTGTGAGCTCACCTCAGAAAACACATCTACCTGCTCTGAAAGCCAAGCATAACACAATTTAATCTTACACATACACACACACACACACACTGTGGGGGAAGTGCAAGTTTACCTCAATCTCAGTCCCAAAACCAAATAAAAAAGCAATTTATTTTATATAATAAACTGCATATGAACAAACATTTGCTGTAGATATGGAATAAACTCACTTGAAGTCATATTCTGGAAACTCTTGACAAATCCATCTTGTGTTAAAGCACTTTTTGGATAAGTCTGGATAAGAGCGCCTACTAAAAGCCTTAAATGCAAAAGCAATAAATTTAAATCACATTTCACAGTTGTCAGTTTGCAATGAATGACTCTAGAGAGTTAAATGTGAGCTGGGCATCTGAACAAATATTATATTTGCCATACATCTGGCTAGGAAAGGTATCTAAATTGGTGAAGTGCAGGTCAATCACAGCCATGAGCTCTTCACAGCCCTGCCGTAAAATAAGAACAACTGCAAATGAAATACATATCAAGTCACTTTCTGATCATTTATAATCCTTCAAAAGTTCATACTGTCTTTCTCACTGGGATATTCTGCGAGATGCAAAGCAAAGTTCACAGAAAAGAGAGAGAAAAGACAGCACACAGTTAATGAGCTAAAAAGTACTATATTATCACTTTGAAAATACTTCTGTTAATCAGCACTGTCTAATTTTCCACTTCATGTAAGAATACTTAAAATAAGATAAATCCACCAGAGATTTGTTTCAGTTGTTTATGTATTGCTTATAAGTTTGTTGTCATAAGTTGACACTTTAAAACTTAGCAACTGAAAAAGTACTTCACAATTATGTGCATCAACCATGGTATCAACATACATTCTCGGTGCCGTTCACACGTCGCGTCTAAAAACGCGTGGAAAATGCCAGCCGCGCCACTTTCTCATTCTTTCAAAAGCGCTAAGCAACCATGACTGGCGCTCTCCAAGACGACACGGAAGTTTCAGGAAATGATAAACGGATTTCCAGCACTGAAAATCGCTTGCAGTAGTTCTGAAACTTAATTTAAAAATGGGTATACTCCATCTTAGCAAAGCTTGAGCGCCGCGACCGCGTCGCTTCTATTATGAGCGCGTTTGCCGCGCGTCTACGTTTGAAATAACGAATTTGAGCGCTGCAAAGACGCGACATGTGAAGGGCTCCGTACAGGTTAACAGATTTAGATTGTACTGGAGGGTCTCAAAAAGACTTTAAAAGGCAAAAATGCCGATTATTAATAATATATTTGGAGTGATATTGGCATTATTCTCCAGAGAGACGCACCTCGTCATCTTTAGAATATTGTCTTGGAACTTCCGTTTGTGCGGTAGCTCTGTATATTTCTATGGCATTGCTGTCGAAAAATAATTTAGCTAGTAAAGTGGATTTATGTATTGTAGAGCTAACAAAAGTTATCGTGAGCATTGTAATGTTTGAAACAAATGTAAGTAGACCAGGAAGATTTTAAGACGAGCCGTCAGATCACCGTGGAAATACAGCCGAAAGACACAAGAGAGCAAACGCAGCGCTAAAAGGGGGCGTTTTAGTGTCATTGACAAACATCATACAATTAAAGACGAATAATAATAATTACAACCATAGGAAAAAAAAAAAGTTTCTCCTAGACAGCAATGCTTCCCAGATTTTTCTCCTCAGAAGAAGACCCCAGCAATCTCAAATGCCTCCTGTACAGTTTTACAGTTTTAAAAGTGTCTCAAACTGTGCTTAGATTTGCTAAGACATCAACGTCATTAAATATTTTCAAAAGGGATCCAAGATATTTCTTTTCTGCAAATTCTCCCAGGACCAAATTATCTGGTCTTGGAGTTCCATCATCCACATTTATTTCAGTGTACTCTGACTGCATGCCTCAGTTATGTCTTTCCCAAGAAACTGTAGGAGAAACATATGAGACAAAGTTGATACTTGAATAAATCATAACTGAGAACTACATTATGTCTTCTGAGCCCTAATATGGCAACCTGCGAGCTGTAAAATGTTCTTTAGCACAGCCGTTGCTTGCTTCTTTTGTGCTGTAGTCCTAAGAAACAAGGCCAAAAAACTCCTGAAGTTTATCTACTGGGAGCTGGTGATTCCAGCATTCTCTGCTTGCCTGCAGCCTTTGTTCGATTTCTTAATTTCGTTAATGTAAGGAACGCTGATGCAATTACAAGAAAGCGTCTTTTTTTTTTTTTTTTCTTATCCCCAGTGTGCAATGTCTGACCAATCAGCAAGCACGACAGGGGTGAGAAGGATGATGGGACATTAGCCTGTGGTTGTTAGGCAGAATTCCCCTTGAAACAGTTTAAAACAGACCTCTTTTATTCATGGATTGAAAGATTTCAAAGAACTGGTGACTTTTTTATTATAGTTTATTGTTCTCACAGCCCCAAATAACGCATTTAAATAAGTGACATTCAGATTCTTACTCGCTCATTTTGCTTCTCTCGCCTTCTCCCCCCCGCTTTTTTTTCCGGAGTGCATGATAAAATTCTGTTTGTTTATTTTGCTCTGTTGAGGAATTGCCTATGTTCAAAGACTCTAGGCATGTTTAATCAGCCCACACACTTCTTGGATTAAGATATACATAATTATTCAGATCATACATATGCATGAGGCAGTGCTGTTGCATTCAAACCGGGGGTCTAGATGCATGGTGTCTATAATGTCATTGTGGTTCATTAACAATGGGGAGAGAGAGAAAGTGAGCAAAGTAAGTAGGCAATAAAGAATCGGATGGAGAACGAGAGATATATAGAGAGAAGTGTGACCCCTGCCCGAGGCATTGCTTCCTTTACAGTAATCCAACAGGCGGATAATTAGGGAGAAAAACTCGTTAAAAGGGCTGGGGGAACACACACATACGGACACACACTTGTTCATCCTCAACCAGCCCAACCAGCTGTCTGTTTCTGTGTCTTCCAACACTGGAGGGCAAGCCATATGGGACAAAAAGAGTCATCCGTGTTTATTAAAGCAATATCACACCAGCAAAGCTGCTGTGTGAAAACTGCTTCTACACTACAACAATTTAACTGACAAGTATGTGAATAATTAAAGAAAACCCAAAAACTATTCTCTCTGTGGAAAAACTTAAGGCTGGAATACATTACATGACTGTGGTCCAGGTTTTTAAGTCAAAGCAATTTGACGAAAGTCAGAGCTGGTCACAGTGAGAGAAGTCACAGAAAATCTCATAGCGTATGACTCAAATTTTTTAGCTCAAGACTATGATTGCAGTCTCAGGACATCAAACATGTTAGATAATGAGCCAGTTTTCAAACACTTATTGTCTTCATTTGTTGTGTGTCTCCTAGCAATGAGCCACATGTCTCTGTGTGAGTCAGTTGTGTTCAGAATTAATTAAAACTCTGGAATCCTGTGTCAATTACTGTATGTTGTCCAGTGTTTCTTTGTAACTATTTACAAAGTCAGCAACTGTATGATACCTAAGCCTGGTTTCACAGAAAGGGTTTTAAGTCAAGCCAAGATTAGGCCATAGTTCAATTAGGACATTTAAGCAGATTTTATAAATATGCCTTAGATAAAAACATTACTGGTGTGCATCTTGAGACAAAACATTGCATCTGACATATTTTAAAATCAGTCAGTGGAACTTTCTTTCGTTTGAAACAGCTCAGACTTACATTTTACTCTGGGACTAGGGTAAGCCTTGTCTATGAACTGAAACCCATGAAAGATTTGCGTAATTTAAAAAATTCACATTGTTTATCGTGTAGTGGCTACACTGTTGCATGTTTACATCCTGCCAGTATAGCATGTAGCGTTTCTCATCTCTGCCTTTTGTAACCTCTTTCATTAGCTGTGGTCTACTAAAAGCCTCAAGGCATCAGGGCTAAAGTGGAGAGAACAAAGATGCAGGTCTTTAGGAAGTTTTATTCGTCCACAGGCATCTTCCCATTTTTTTCTCCTCTTCTTATCGCTAGAAAAGCAGGGGAGACTTACATTGGTTCTCTTGTCTCCCTTTGACTGAAAGTTACAACAAAAAGCCATACAATGTGGTTATCTTAGTATTTCATTTTCTGAGTTGTGTATTTCGAGAAAAATAGCAACAGGTAGCATTAGTAGCCGACAGAGTGCGACAATTTCACATTATCAAAATAAAAGCACCCCCCATAGTCTGAAATATGTAGAAAACAATCTGGACTTTTTAAATAACATAAATCTTTTATGGGTTTTCTATTACATATTTCAGTAAGAGACATCATTAAAGTTATGTTAAGCTATATAATATAAGTCTTAATACCTGCGGTTCCCTTTAAAACAATACAATACAATACCATGGATTGGATACAGTGGATACAATGTCCAAATCCATTAATTCGAAAAAGTAACATTAGAATATCAAACAGCATTATTGTGTGATATTGCTTTTATGCAACAGTTAAAAAAACAAGAAATTAATATTGACTAACTTGCATTTTAGACAGAATATAAGCAGTTATATTGTCTGTTTGTGCTTCACCAATGCAAATAGTCCCAAATGACACAGTACAGTACATTTTCAGTGTTTTCGAACAAAATCGGTTGAGTAAATAATTCAATGACTCTTTCATAAAGACAGCTAACTTGTTTTGTTCCTGAATGAACTAGTTTCTGAACTAACTGGTTGAACGAATTAATATTTTTTTGGCTCACTCATAACATCACTTGACGCCACCCACTGGCGTAACAATGTAACTTGAAGAAAGACTCAAAATCCTCACAACTAATGAACAGACTGACATTGTGTCTGCAATGCTTAAACACATTGTTATACAAGCAAACCTTTCTTTTTTCCTTGTAAAGATGCAAAAATGCGAATGAAACGGTTTGGATTAAATTAGAAACTTTCCACAGTGTCATAAAACTTTATGATAACCTTCACAGTTTTTTTCTGAGGCACATATGTTCAGCTGAATTGCACATATCTGACTTTAACAAGACTCTAACACACAGCACAAGCAATGACAGGAAATGACACATCATTAACCGAGTGCCTGAGCTTAGGGTTGTAAGAAATAGAGAAGGAGAGAGAGAGAGGGACCAAGATGGGGAGAGGGGGCCCTCGCTGGTTAGAATGGCCCGGCTGGAGATCCAATAAAAACATGGCAGCCATAGCTAATGTGATTCCTCTAGCGTGAGTCAGTGGTGTATAAATATCCAGGAAGGACCCCTTTCTCTCTCTCTCTCTCTCTCCCACTGTTTCTCTGTCTTTCCCTCTCAGTCTTTTGGGTATCGCAGATTCACCAGATTCACAAATCACCAAAAGGGCTTGCGTTTGAATTTTATGGATATTTATTTGACGCTTTCATTTCCTCAGCTTTGCCGTGGAGGAGATGGAAGTGAGTGTGTGATGTACACTGGGCAAATTCCTCACCGGCTTTATTGAGCCCAAATAAATTGTGTGAGTGCATTTCCCAAAGCACTACATTTTCAAAGGGACTCCCCAGAGGCTATGCAGAGTTGTTGATAGCCTGCAGATTTCTGGCTGTTAACAGCCCTCTCTCTTTCTTTTTCTCTCAAACACTCACAAGTGTGCACACCATGCTGCCTAGTACACAAACTATAGTGAGGGCATTTGAATAAGAATAGTTCAGACATTTTTCACCTAAAAATCAATGTTTCATTTTCATTTCTTCACAATTTGTTTCCTGCAAAATGCAAAAGAAGATATTACTGATAATGTGCTTGCTGCACTTTTCCATGCAGGTACAATAAAGGGATTGGTTTTTCAGACTTAAAAAGGATGAAAACACACCACAGTTCCTTCTTAAGTCATATGATAGCTACAGGTTAAAAAAAAAAAAAATATATATATATATATATATATATATATATAAATAAGTCATTATTTACCGAACATTTTGACATCTCCTTGGCATGATCATGAGAGCATAATGCCTGATTCATGAACTCATGATTTCTATTTTAAACCTATGATCATTAATAAATTACCTGATGCTTTTCCTAAAAAGGTTTAAAGGAGAAGTCCACTTCTAAAACAAAGATTCACATATAATGTACTCACCCCCTTGTCATTCAAGATGTTCATGTCTTTCTTTCTTCAGTCGTAAAGAAATTATGTTTTTTGAGGAAAACATTTCAGAATTTTTCTCCATATAATGGACTGATATGATGCCCCGAGTTTGAACTTCCAAAATGCAGTTTAAATGTGGCTTCAAATGATCACAAATGCAGTTGTAAACGATCCCAGCCGAGAAAGAAGAGTCTTATCTAGCGTAACGATCAGTTATTTTCATAAAAATAATACAATTTATATACTTTTTTAAGTCAAATGCTCGTCTTGTCTTACTCTGCCTGAACTGTTTTTTTACGGTTCATGACAGTTAGGGTATGTCAAAAAATTCCCATCTCATTTTCTCCCTCAACTTCAAAATCGTCCTATATCGCTGTTTTACCTTTTTTGTTAAGGGTGTTTGATCTTCTTTGCATGTTTACTTTGCAAAGACTGGGTCGGTACTTCTGCAGCGATGTAGGATGATTTTGAAATGATTTTTGAAGTTGAGGGAGAAAATATGATTGGAGTTTTTCGACATACCCTAACTGTCTTGAGCCAGAATGCACAGAGTTCAGGGAAAGGCAGGATGAGCGTTTGAGATTAAAAATTATTTAAACTGTATTTTTGAAATGAAAATAACCAATCGTTTCGCTAGTTAAAACCCTTCTTCCTCAGCTGGGATCGTTCACAACTGCATTTGGGACCGTTTTAAGCTGCATTTAAACTGCATTTTGAAACTTGGGGCACCATATCAGTCTATTATATGGAGAAAAATCCTGAAACGTTTTCCTCAAAAAAAAAAAAAAAAAAAAAAAAAAAAGTTTCTTTACAACTGAAGAAAGAAAGACATGAACATCTTAGATGACAAGGGGGTGAGTACATTATATGTGAATTTTTGTTTTGGAAGTGGACTTCTCCTTTAACTGTTTTTATTTATTTTTTTTTAAACTCATCGACACGATAATTGTTTTCACATTATTGATTTAAAAAATATATATTTTAAAATATTTTCATATATAATAAAATAATATAATATATAAATTTAAAAAATGAATTTAAAAATATAAAAATGAATTGTTTAATACGCTACATGTAAATTTATGGATCACACTATGTACTCTGTGAAAAAATTATATTTCAAAAGATCACATTTAACAATCTGTTAATTTGTGTTTTAAACATTACCTTCAGGTGAGCATTAAGGATGGCACTGGTAAAAATGTTTAATGAATATTCACAATTAGATACAATATCAACCAGTAAAAAAAAAAAAATATTGAGTCGATTTAAAATTTTAAGTTTAGTCAACTCAAATAAGTTTAGTCAACTTGGAATGTTAAATTGTATTAAGTGACAACTTAGATATTTGTAACCATGTTTATTCAGACACCTGATCATGTTTCGCTTAAATGTTTTTTCTTTAATTGCTAATGCAACCTTTTTATGCCACAGACTAAACAAAATGAAGTATTGCTTGGCAACTGGTCAACAAAGTATTGATAGTTGTGTAAATATTGTCATACTAACAGTTGTCAGACTTTTTGGTTGATTGTAATTCATTACATACCTTTCTATCAAAGTTATCTGACATTATCAAGACGAATTTGTTCTGACCCAGTTTAACTCTGAGTTCTTGTCATATTTAATACCATTTTCTAAACTATGGTGAATAAACTGTGATAATGTGAAAAAATGTTAAAGGTGTCTGAATACATATTGGTTTGACTGTATATACTGTCCAATACAGACTGAGGCAAATACTTTAATAAAGCTTGTGCATACTTTTAGAGGTTTGAAAGCCCCGGCCCTAATTCATTGTAACTGCATGGGAAAATAGCAACGAGTGCAGTTCATCAAAAATGTTTCTTTTTGTGTTCCAAGGAAAAGAGAAAATCTTATAGGTTTGAAACAACATGAGAGGGAGCAAATGATGACAGAATTCTCATTTTTGGATGATATATTCCTTTAAAAGCCCTCTCTTTCTGTCTCTCTCTCTCTTTCTCTCATCCTAAAGCACTCATACCGTGTGGTGCATCCAAGCACACAAACTACTAGTGAGGGTGTTTGTTAAAGATGCAGCAACATGATCGTGCTTTGTTTTCAAATGGTCCTCTCTCTTCTGCTGTTGCAGCAAGTCGTTCTACAGTTTCCTCATGCCAAGCCATTATTTCTTCTCTCCCTTGTGTTTTACTGACCTTCAGACCGACTCACCAAAGTTCCCCCCTCCTCTCTGATCAGACAGCTGCCAGCACTAACAGCTCCGAGCCTGAGTATATACTACACTCATGCATAGCTAGTGTTTGTTAAGCACTCATACTTTTAGCCTTGTTTTGTTGGAGTCTTTTTTACAACCTTTTTGCAGAAATGTGCAAATGACTGTACTGCCTCAAACTTTGTTGGACACACGTTTCTTTGGCTGTGTTCTGTCTCTCAGTACTTTGGACGGCCGGTTTGAATTTAGTCCAGAGGCCAGTTGAAGGATCTTCAAGTCGTTCTTATTCAACACAGAGCTCCCCGCACCCCCAAACACACACACGCGCACACACACACTCCTTCATCTCCATCCCCACTTCAAACAAAGAGCTGCCTCATCACATTTTCTTGCTTTGAAACCGCACACACTCTCAGCTAACCGCACATCATACACACACAAATGCACAGTGCCTTGGTGTGCCTCCAAAGAAAGATGGAAACATGGAAAGCAAGAGGTGGGGCAATGGAGGAAAGCCAGAGGTTAAAAGAGAATGTTTTTCTTTTAAGTCATGCTTTTCAGAAAACTTGGATAGGCATTCTTTATTTTTTTCTTTTTGTTTTTCTTTTCCTTTTTCCTTTTACCAGTCCACCCGCTCTGGCTTTGAGGCTATAGCTTTGGCTCTAGTGTCTCTGGCCGTGGTTTGATCTTTGTGTCTTTGTGCATGTATGCAAAATATTGAAACTGGCATTTTTTCTTTGGAAACAATTCTATGGGGAATTCACTAAGAAAGCTTTTGCTTTTATAAAACAGTTCAATAATAAAAAAAAAAGAATTTTATTCTTGACTGATGTTATATATAGTATGAATATGGGTAGTATGAAAGAATGTTGTCACAAGCTGCGTTTCCATCACCCTGGTTTTATACTTAATTTGAAGTTTCGCATCAGAAAAGAGTTTTTAAAATGCCAAATTTCATGGGAAATCGTTTGAGGTGTTTGAAGTGTTTTTTGACTTGTGCTAAAAAGGGTTAATGCGAATGTGGGTTAATAATGCGGGAGATGGAAATGCATTGACTTTGCGCTATGGGACGCATAACCAGCGGGCCGATCTTGCAGCATCTGAAATGTTATGGTCATTCTTAAATGCCCAAGCGAAGTCTGTCATCTGAGTATTTCTGAAAACAGTGACCGTGTTAATCGTTTTTGTCTACTCGCTCTGAGGCACAAGTCATTTATTATATATAAAAATGACTATATTGTGTGGCTTCTCCTACTTTTCTCCGTGATATTTAGTGCTGGTTTGTCAGGAAGTGATGATTTTGTTCTTGTTGATTCATTGAGTGGAAACAGTGCTTATTTGCAAATGTTTTATGCGATATTCCACAATTCCTCTTCTGTGGCCTTATAGGATAGTAAAGTTCCATACTATATAGTATGGAAGTTGGCAATATTTAGACCCAGCGAGTATTTTTGATTGAATCTACTGCCTACTCAAAAAGAAAGTGGCTCATAAAAATACATTCTTAACTGAATTAAGTTCTTAATTGAATCTTTTTTAAATGAATGATTACTCACTCAAAAACAGGGGCTACATTCAAAATACTTCCTTACTATATACTAGGTGACAAAAAGTGATTTTATTCATACTACACACATTCATACTATATATATCACACTTTTTTAAATGGTTGTTGAAGGATTAGTTCACCCAAAAATGAAAATTCTGTCATTAATTACTCAATCTCATGTCGTTCCAAACCTCCTACAAGACCTTCCTTCTTCTTCAGAACACAAATTAAGATATTTTTGATGAAATCCAAAAGCTTTCTGACCCTGCATGGACACCAATGGCCCAGAAAGGTATAAGAACATTGATAAAATAGTCCATGTGACATCAGTGTTTCAACCATAATTTTATGAAGCTGGCATGGATAAGAAGAAATTGTTGACAAAATTTTTGAATAAAGTCGTACTCTTTAAACTCTTGTAGCTTCATAAAATTAAGGTTGAACCACCGATGTCACATGGACTATTTTAACGATGTCCTTGCTACATTTGTGGACCTTTAACGTGTCAGTTGTGTTACTGTCTATGCAGAATCAGAGTCTCTTGGATTTCATCGAAAATATCTTGTGTTTTGAAGATAAACAAAGGTCTTGTGGGTTTGGAATGACATGAGTCCATGTGAGCACTAAAAATAGTTAAATGAGTGACTTACTCATTAAGACTCATTAAATAGACTCATTAGGACATTCCTGAATGAGTAAGTGCTTTTATAAGAATCAACTCACTGACACACTCATCTTGTTGGCACTTACTGGCATAACAACCTGCAGAATAAAAAAATCCCCACCACTAATGCACAAACTCAGTTAAAACTTCAATTACACCAAGCAACAAGCAAATAGCACAGATTTTATTATTATTTTTACTTAAAATAACTACAAAATTATTTTCAACATATGTGCATTTAGCAACAGGATTGCGGTTAAGGTCAGTGAACTAGGTGCTGTTTTTTTGTGCTTGAAATACCACACTCAAAAGTGGCAAAACTGTTTAATGAATTCGCCCCTATGTGATTCATTTGCTTTTCTGTGTGCACACAGCTGACAGACTGAAGCTTTTACAGACACAGGATTCTCAAAAGCTTGTCAGTCCCTGACATTGCTTCTAGGGATAAACATGACAAGAGCAGATGTACATTCATGAACTGGCTTCTGTGCTTTATCTCCTTTATGTTCTCCGTTTCTCTCTCCCCTCCATTCCACACTCTTTCCGCTCTTCTTATGTCCCTCACCTGCATTCCTTCTGCAATTCTATATTTCCCCTCCAAATGTATTCTTTTGACATATTTGAAGATGAACAGAAAATTCCTCTTGGCATGCAAGTCTCTGTGCAGCCCATGTCAGAGTCTGTTAACACTCTTGGCCCTGGATCTGTATGACTGACTGTCTTGTTTATCTCTCTACCTGTCTCTTTGTCTGTCTCTCTTTCTCTCTAGGGTGGCTGGCCATGCTGACTCTGTCCAGTCTAGGCATTAGAAACACAGTCTAACAGCTGCTTTCAATTATTTTTCTTTCCCCTGATCCGGCAGCGCTGACCGGCTCTTCTCTCCCTCATGTTCAACCCTCACTCTCACACTCACAGCTAATCTAATCACTGTTGGACAATACCTCTCATCTTCTGTATCCTCCACATCAACTACCGAATATTTTCTCTACAAAACTCCCTACTGTCTCAATACAAAAAAGGGAATTGTAATTGGTTGCGTTGTATGTTTTGACTCACAATAAAGAACCGGATCATAAGAGTCATTCATTCAGGAATCAACTAGCCTGGTTGCGGTGTGCGTTTTTGATTAGCTAAAAATAACCTGGTTATAAGAGTCATTTGTTCGGGAGTTGACTAGTCTGGTTGCGTTGTGTGTTTTTGATTCACTGCAAAGAACCAGATCATAAGAATCATTTGTTCAGGAGTCAGCTATAGCCTGGTTGAGCTGTATGTTTTGACTCACTATAAAGAACAGGATCATAAGAGTCATTCATTCAGGAGTCAAATGGCCTGATTGCGCTGTGTGTTTTTAATTCGCTAAAAATAACCTGATTATAAGAGTCATTTGTTCAGGAGTTGACTAGCTTGGTTGTGTTGTGTGTTTTTGATTCACTACAAAGAACCAGACCACAAGAGTCATTCATTCAGAAATCAGCTATAGCCTGGTTGCGCTGTATGTTTTGACTCACTATAATGAACCAGATCATAAGAGTCATTCTTTCAGGAGTCAACTAGCCTGGTTGCATTGTGTGTATTTGATTCATTACAAAGAACCAGATCATATAAGTCATTAATTCAGGAGTCAACTAGCCTGGTTCCACTGTGTGTTTTTGATTCACTAAAAATAACCTGATCATAAGAGTCATTTGCTCAGGAGTCAATTAGCCTGGTTGCGCTGTGTGTTTTTGATTAACTATAAAGAACCGGATCATAAGAGTCATTTATTCAGGAGTCAGCTACAGACTGGTTGCGCTGTATGTTTTGACTCACTATAAAGAACTGGATCATAAGAGTCATTTGTTCAGGAGTCGACTACCATGATTGCGCTATACAGTTTTGATTTACTACAAAAGAACCGAATCATAATAGTCACTCTTTCAGGAGTCGACTAGCCTGGTCGTGCTCTGTTTTTGAGTCACTACGAAGAACAGGATTATAAGAGTCATTCGTTTAGGAGTCTTCCAGACTGGTTGAGCTGTATGGCTTTCATTCACTAAAAAGAACCAATTCAGAGACATTCTATAATCAGTCTACACTAGTCTTCATGCTGTAAATTCAGCAGCAGCATTGTGGTGCCGCTGATTAATTAGTGCAATAAACTTTCAAGATTTCGTCAGCTTTAGCGGAAGAATGCTCGTACGAGAACTATTAACGAATCTGATTAGCATTCTTTTTTTTCTTTTTTTTTTTTAAATGAAACCAGTTCTGTATAACAGTTCAGTGTGACACTAAAGAAATGCAAAGCAAGTGACCGACAAAATGTCCTGTCGTTCATATAACCCTCTCTTCCCCTGCTTTTCTGGAAGCTCTTGTACTCCACTCGTTTGTAGAGATCACCAGCTGGGATGTGGAAACAAAGCGAATTAGCCCGATGACCTTCTTACTTTCCTGATTTAGACCATTAAAGCACTGAAGCATGTCTTTCGTATTTTGATGGTGTCAGCATGTCTTTGCTGTTAATATTGTAATTCTCATGTTCTGTCAGCCTACACAATTTAAACTGGTTATTATCAGCCTCTCACAGAAACTACCCATCCTTCACATGCATGTTTGTTTATTGAATATTTTGGCTAATTTACGTTGAACACACGCCATATATTTCCACAGATTTCCATTCAAAATTATTCCTATTGGGCCTTGTCATTACCCATTCACGGCAGTTTTGAGATTTCCATAAACATCTCCCCTCCCACAAATACTAATCTCTAGGTCATACAGCTGTATCTTGTAGTGTTAAATTATTAACCTGCAGAATAATAAAGCATGGTTGCTCCAGTATGATTTACACAATGGAAGACTTTCTCAATGGCCTGGAAAACACTGTAAACCACAGTGGTTTGGCAGATGAACAGAGAAAAAGAATCTCTCAATAATTCAACATTGTGAAGGTCACCTGTGATTGTGCAGCAGAGGAGAAAATGCACAGCCGTCCAAGGACGAAAATCAAAACCTATTCTATATAGTGACCAGTAATAGTAAATTTACGGGTTATAATTATATGCATTTGTCTGGAGTTGCCACAAACCCTTTGTCTATGTACAAGCCAAAATGTTTCATATTAACCAAAAAGTTTGTTGCCAGAAATAAATGCTCCACGCAAGGTTTCTCTCTTCTTGATGTTCTCAAACCAGGAACATCAGAGGCCTGTTGAACATAGGTACTGATTACAATTAATGTTATTTGTAGCATCAAAGCAGCTTGTGATTACACAGAAGTGACTTTGAATGCTAAAATATGTGCTTGTTTGTGGGCAGGTCATGTATAAGGTTGGATTTTGGCAATTTGCATAAATAATACCTGTGCTGGTTGAGCAGGGAATTTGTAACTTGCATATTGTTGATTTCCTTCAAGCCGAAATATCACCCAACCCTCATGAAAATTCGAGGTGCACATGGCTTGTCAACTCTTTACAGTGTTGTTCCTTTCCATCAAACAGATCAAACAATCTAACAAAGTCTTTTTGTAGCACTTTGATACTGCGGCCTACATGAAAGCATCTGTGTAACTTTGTGCAATCCACACGGTTCTACTTTTGGGTTTCATCAAGTTCTGAGATGTGGAGATGATACATGGTGCTCTGGGGGTCGTCTTCCATCTACAAAGTGTTTTTGATGCATGGGCCTAAATCCCCCTCCCATAATCCCCCTTGGTTTTTCTGACCACCTTTCCTCTCCACATTTCTCTACCGCCTACGTTCGGCCTCTTTTCGCTTCAGTCCCACATTATCTTCAGGTCATTAAAAAGCAGCTATCAATTATTCAGATCCTGCCTCTTAAACATGAAAAAAATATCAAACATATTAGCAGGATGTTCTTTTGGCTAGCTAAAGGCATTTGAATATTTCAGTGCAGAGGAGTTTTTAATATCTATATTTTAGCTTGAGCTCAAAAAGATACCTCTGCGAGGAAACTTTGCGGGAGCTCATGCGAGCTTTTCTCTTGTAAGCGTGAAGAAACACTACATAACTTCTAAGATTTCTGGAGGCGAAATAGGGGTTTAAACTCTCCAAGTGCAAATCTGTTTTTTTTTCTCTCACAAACATACCTCATTATTTCTCTCATTTTGTGAAGACGGCGTATAGTGAGTCAACATGATGACAGTGAACGGAGAATCACTCCTCCACTCCACTCGCTCCTCAGTACTTCTAGACAAAATGTGGAAATAAAAAACATAACTTCTAGGTGAAACTAAATCTAGTTTCCATGTTTAAAAAGAGAACATTTTGGAGTGAAACTTGGGGAGAATTTAAGCTGACTTTGCAGGTTTTTTTTAACTGTAAAAATGTGCACACATATAATTGACTGACAGTCCTTAATCGCACTAGTGTGGAAATCTGCTGTAACTGTGTACAGATGTGCTTGGAAGCATCACATGCCCTTAGTTAGATGTGATCGGCCCCCTGGCAGTGCTTTCTGAGCATGAACGTGCACAATCGTGTGTGTGTACAGTCTCTGAATTTAGTGCCGTTTCTAATATAATACTTGGCTGCAGTCTCTGCCACGGTAATTAGCCACATTATCTATGCTAGTGGTATTAATATTCCATCTTTCCATCTATCGCTCTCTCTCTGGCTCTCTCATTCATGCTGGAAGCAGTTTTTCTCATCTTTCCAAGACCATTTGAGCAAAAGCTGCGTTTCATATGGTTGAATTCATTAATCAAAAGAGAAAAACACAACACAAAGCATTTCATTGTTTAACTTTGCTTTTAATCTAACTATTGGTTTTGTCCAACAAAACTTTTGAGTTAAATTAAAAGAGAAAGACTAAATCCTGTGATGTCAGTAGCACGTTTACTGTTATCCTATATCGATTGGTTATAAATACTTGCATGTTAAGCTACTCGTGTGTTGATCTCTTGAGAAAGAATCAGAGACAAAGGTATGGAGAGGCGATCAATGTGCACGTGTTGTTGTAGGAGAGACACGGGGAAAGCGATAACACATGTTCCTCTGCTTGGTTTCCTGTGGTGGTTGAATGAGAAACAGACATGTAAATAGTTGCTGAGTTGCTCTGTGTAGAAGTGAATTATTCGATACAGCATATTTACAGTTAAATGCACTTTCTCTTGACAATCTCTAGTGGATGTAAATCAGTCAATCAATTAATCAGGTCAGAAATTACTTTCTTCACTGTATTTGTGTTCATTCCACAAGTTAACTCAAAACATCCAGATGTATAACAGTAATGAGAATTTGAAGGGAAATGCAATTAAAGGATTAGTTCACTCCAGAAGTACAATTTACTCACCCCTATGTCATCCAAGATGTTCACGTCTTTCTTTCTTCTGTCGAAAAGAAGTTAGGGTTTTTGAGTAAAACATTCCAGGATTTTTCTCCATATAGTGGACTTCAATGGGGATCGGTGGGTTGATGGTCCAAATTGCAGTTTCCGTGCAGCTTCAAAGAGCTCTACATGATTCCAATCGAGGAATAAGGGTCTAGTGAAACGATCATCCATTTTCTAAAAAAATGAACATTTATATACTTTTTAACCACAAATACTCATCTTGCACTAGCTTCGTGTCCATCATGCCTTATGTAGTCATGTTGGAAAGGTCACGTGTGATGTAGGTGGAAGTACGGATTTAGTGTTTACAAAGCGAACATGCAAAGAAAGTCAAACGCCCTTTACAAAAAAAAAAAAAAGGAAAACAACGATGTCAGAAGATTTTGAAGTTGGAGGAGAAAGTAAGATTTTTTAAGAGTTTTTCACTCTTCCTGGAGTTTACAGACGAAGAACTAACAATGTGTGACCTTTCTAATGTCATTACATAGTAATCACATGCGTATTCCAAAGCTAGTGCAAGACGAGCATTTGTGGTTAAAAAGTATATACATTTTAATTAATTTATTTTTTTAGAAAATAACCGATCATTTCGCTAGATAAGACCCTTATTCCTCAACTGGGATGGTGTAGAGACCTTTAAAGTGCCCCTATTATGGATTATGAAAGGTTCATATTTTGGTTTTGGGAATCCCCGTTAACAGGCATGCATGCAAGGTCAAAAAACACATTCATTGTTTTATAATATGCATTTATTTTTACCTTATTTGCTGATGACTCCCAAACAGTTTGCTCAATGATTCATATTTCCAAACCACTCCGCTAATCTGCGGAGAATGGTCTGCTGCATGCAGTGCGTGTTGGCAATGGAACGCCCATCACCATTACATTAAACACCCAAACAGCCATGGTATATGTATTAGCCCAGCGCAGAAAAACATACTGATAAAAAACTGAAGCTTGTACACCAATGTATCGCTCTATTTTTTATCATAACTCATAAATAATAACAACGACAAACATTAACTATTCATCGACACATTTCAAGACAGTTACGAGTGAACAGACATTGCTGTTAGCTACACACAACGCACACAACTAAATATGTATTTTGGATGCTACAGAGTACATGAGAGCAACAGTTTTTAAAGGATTACTCCACTTTCAGAATAAAAATTTCCTGGTAATTTACTCACCCCCATCTCATCTAAGATATTCGTGTATTTCTTTTTTTTTTTTTGTCACAAAGACATTTTTTGCGGAAAACATTCCAGGATTTTTCTCCATATATTGGACTTCAATGGTGCTCAACAGATTAAAGGTTAAAAATGCAGTTTCAATGCAGCTTCACAGGGCTCTAAACGATCCCAGCCAAGGAATAAGGGTCTTATCTAGTGAAACCATGAGTGATTTTCTTTAAAAAAAAAAAAAAAAAAAACTTTTTACTCAGAAATGCTTGTCTTGTCTAGCTCTGTGATGCACATGCGTACTCTGTGCACTCCGGTTCAAGACATCAAGACAGGGTATGTCAAAAATCTAACTATCTTTTTTTTTCCCCCAACTTCAAATTTGCCCTACATCGCTGTTTTACCTTTTTCTGTAAAGGGTGTTTGACCCTCTTTGCACATTATCTTTGTAAACACTGGGCTGGAACTTCTGCAGTGATGTAAGACAATTTTGAAGTTGGAGGAGAAAATGAGATGGGAGTTTTTCAACATACCCTAACTGCACTCTAACAACTTGTTTCAATGATTCAGAGTCGATTCTTTCTTTTGAGAGACAATAACTTTTTACACGGTGCACTATAAGATTTTAAAATTTTCATTCACTTAGAACTGTGTTACACACTACATGAAAGTTTTTTTTGTTGTTTTTTTAAATCCATAATAGGGGCACTTTAGAGCTGCACTGAAACTGTAGTTTTGACCTTCAACCTGCTGATCCCCACTGAAATCCACTATATGGAGAAAAATCCTAGAATGGTTTCATCAAAAACCTTCATTTCTTTTCCACTGAAGAAAGAAAGACATGAACATCTTGGATGACACAGGGCTGAGTAAATTATCAGGAAATTTTAATTCAGGAGTGAACTAATCCTTTAATTGTATCTAAAAAGATTCATCCACACACAATTACATTTGCAGAACATAACCTGTACCATGACACACCAGAATAATATTCCTAAAACCATCTACTGGATGCTTGCTCAAACTTTTTCTACTTCAAAATTTCACATTTAATTCAGTAATTCAGTGTGTTTAAACCATTTGTACACTCAACTGTACATTCTATTAGGCCTAAGTATATTAAAGCCTTATAGGAGATGATCAGTAGATGAGTAAAATGCAATAGTTAGACTGCGCCGGTAGATTAGCATGAGCTACGAGTTATGGTCATTCCTCTGAGAAATTTGTGTTTGCTGGAATGCATGTCCTAATTAAACAATTGAATCAGATGGCTAATGCTGAGCTGTGTTTTGCTTGTTTGTTTGCTACCCTCAAGCCAATTACGCTTGGGCTGTGTTACTTGAACATGATGTTAGCCAGGCGGACTAATTAAATTGGTGAGCTGGTGTCCCTGCGAGCACGGCGGCGTTAAGAGTGATGCAAGCGTGCAACCATTTCTTTACCCACTGCATCTGGGAAGTATATGAACTTAAATGACATAATAGCGTTCAGTCTGCTTGTAGTTTTTAATTTGCTTGCGAAAAAAAAGAAGTTATTTCACAAAGCCAAGCTGCTTTTTGGACCCAGATGGTTACAGCATCTACCAGTAAGGTTTTGAGAAAAAGGGTGATTTGTTAAAGTTAACAAAATGGCTTAGTTTGTTTCAAAACTTCTGTGCACATCTATTCAAAGATCGTTAATTATCAAGATCATAAAATTATTTTTCTGCATGTTATAGCTCATTGTACTTGAGTCATGTAAAGTGTGAACAAACAAGCTATGTGCAGAAATTCTTAATTATTAATTAGCAAGTCTTGTTGCCGTGGAACAATGTTGTACAAAAGTTTAATTGCCATCTGTGACATTTGAGCTCTCTATATCATCGCACACAAACAAAAAGGTAGGTCACGCAGAAATACAAGAACAGATGATAGCAGTGTGCCTGAAATAGTTTAATGCAGTTTTAATTGAATTTTAGTAACCGTTTTTTCCTTTGTCTCTATTTTGTGGAGTCGGTTCATAAACATGCTGTAAAACTATCTGATTCAAAGGAAAGATATTTTGTGTTTTCAAGCATTTAGAAAACCTAAATGATTTATTACATTTACCAAAATGTGGCCCTGGACCACAAAACCATAACCATGAATAAATAAGCTTTCCATCGATGTGTGGTTTGTTAGGATAGAAAAATATTTGGCCAAGGTACCACTTTTTGAAAATCTGGAATCTGAGGGTGCAAAAAAATCTAAATACTGAAAAAATGGCCTTTAAAATTGTCCAAATGAAGTTCTTAGCAATGCATATTACTAAGAAAAAATTAGGTTTTGATATATTTACGGTAGGAAATTAACAAACTATTTTCATATATAAATCTTTACTTAATATCCTAATGATTTTTGGCATAAAAAATCTATAATTTTTGGCTATTGCTACAAATATACCTGTGCTACTTAAGACTGGTTTTGTGGTCCAGGGTCACAAATATGTAATATACAACAGAGTACTGTGTCCCACAATGCATTGCACTGTAGTACACCTTTGAAATTTGATCTTTTCACTACCAAATTTGAAATGTTTAGCACTGCATAATATTGTTTCACATATTATTTAAAAAAAAATAAGCAGTACTTCAGAGTATGCAGTAAGCAGCAACATGCACAGTTTATGTATATGCTTTTCGGTATCAGTTGGACGTTTGTTCCCATTTCTTTCATTTTTGTTGTCTTGAGCCTCGTTCTTTCTCCTGCTCTGTTTCTCCCTTCCACGTGTCTTGCAGATGTCCTGCAGTGTGACACTCTTTGAACATAGCTTCATAAAACCCGGTGAGATGTTGTTGGGGAAAGTGAGAGACACACAGTGACACACTGCAAGACTCCACTCACGGGAGAGCACAGGTACATTTGACAGCAGCAGGTTTTCTCAGTCTTTTTCTCTCATTTCGTTCTGCACAGCAAAAGAGAGACAGGGAGAGAGGCGGAAAGAGACAGAAATGACTCATTGACAGAAATGGAACTTTTAAGCACAGACTCCACAAACACGTGAGCATACACACACACACACACACACACACACACACACATGCGGGTGTTTCTTCAGCTATGGCTACTTCTGGCCTTCTATGGACCCTTACGAAACAGGGGAATTTAGATTTCTTTTTTATTTAGATTTCCCCACAAGTTGTGAATATTTTCAGCACAGTGTCATTTTCAGCACATCTCAAATGCTGTATTGTGTATAATGGAAATGAGAGTGAAGCAATGACGTTTTAAATGTAGTTGGCATTTCATATACCATATGTTTTTTTTTTTTTTGGACATAAATGTCAGTTCCACCACATCTCAAATCACCATTCACTTTGTGGATGACATTTTAAGCATTTTTGGAATAAAATGCAAAGAATAATTTAATAGCAAGAATTTTATGTAACTTAAATAAAAAGTTACATAATTTGTTAAACAAAAAATGACAGTGTAAAATATTTATTTACCTTTTTTTCACACAATTTGAAATATGCTCTACAATGGCAACATTGTATCCTAACGAGGGCTGTCAAACGATTAATCGCGATTATTCGCATACAAAATAAAAGTTTGAGTTTGCCTAATATATGTGTGTGTTCTGTGTGTAATTATTATGTATATATAAATAAAAACACATTCATGTATATATTTAAGAAATATTTACAAGTATATGTATTTATTATAATGTTTATATAATTTATATTATATATAAATTAAAATAATTTGTACAAAAATAACATATTTCTCCTAAAAATAGACATTAATTTGTGTGTATTTATATATACATAATAATTACACACAGCACACACACTTATATTAGGCAAACTCTTTATTTTGTATGCGATTAATCGCGATTAATCGTTTGACAGCCCTAATCCTAACAATTACTTCTGATAAAACTTTATTAGAGGAAAAGTTTGGTCATCATGTAAATGATGCAACAACTAAAGGAACATTGGTAATTTGGGTAAAATAAGATTTAAATAATTTTCGCACAATATTCAACAATGTTGAAATGATTTATGATTAAAGAATTAGTTCACTTCCAGAATAAAAATTTTATGATAATTTACTCACCCCCATGTCATCCAAGATGTGTATGCTGGAATTTTTCTCCATATAGTGGGCTTCAATGGAGATCAATGGGTTGAAGGTCCAAATTGGAGTTTCAAAAGGCTCTACATGATCCCAGCCAAGGAATAATGGTCTTATCTAGCGAAACGATTGCTCATTTTCTAAAAAAATTAAATAAAATTTCTTTGGCTGGGATCGTATAAAGCTGCATTTAAACTGCAATTTGGAACTTCAACCCGCTGCCGTCGGATCCCATTGAAGTCCACTATACACTGTGAAAACAAACAAATGAAAAAAACACAATTTGTTAAGTCAGCTTAAAATAATTTGTTACCCTGCTGCCTTAAAATTTTAAGTTCAGTCAACTCAAATAAGTTTATTCAACTTGAAACTTGTACAAGTGACAACTTAGATATTTGAGTTAACTAAACAAAAAATTGGTTTGCTAAACTTATAAGCTGGTTAAGTAACCCAGCTGCCTTAAAATTTTAAGTTGAATCAACTCAAATATCTCTAATATATGTCACTTAGTACAACTTAACATTTCAAGTTGAATAAACTTTTTTTTTAAGTTGACTGAACTTAAAATTTTAAGGCAGCCAGGTAACAAATTATTTTAAGTTGACTCAACAAATTGTTTTTAACAGTGTGGAGAAAAATCCTGGAATGTTTTCCTCAAAAACCTTTGGTTCTTTCCGACTGAAGAAAGTAAGACATGAACATCTTGGATGACATGGGAGTAAATTATCAGGAAATTTTTTTATTCTGTAAGTGAACAAATCCTTTAATGCATTCTATGTTTAAATTATCATAGTTTTAAAGATGTAATAATCATATTTTTATGATTGATTTTCATAGTTAAAGACTGAAATATTGTCTGAATCTAGAACAAGGGTAAATAATAAAAAGGAAAAATGTAAACATTTATAATAAAGAATGAAGGCATGATTTAAAAAGTTTCCAGGACAGTTTATTGTAACCTACATGTAAAGAAAGTTTTCATCTCTTTGGTTTCATAAAAACCAACCTTTGACATATAAGCTGAAGAAACACCCGTAAAAGTAGCTGACTTCAGGCAAGAACTTACTGTGTGTTTAGATTGTGGTTAGAAGGTTAGCACTGTGGTTATGAGTCAAGTTATGTTAATATGAGTCTAAATCCTCAGCACACAACATCTGAACAACACAAAGAAAGAGCTCTTTCAGTCAAAACAATTCCACTGTAACAGATCTAAGGGCATGATATTCCTTTCAACATGTCTTTTGCATGCTGTGTAATGAGGAAACATATAGCATCACAGATTCACACATTATTGCTGTTGCAGAGGAGCAGCAGATGTGTTTCTGCACAGACAGGGAAAAGCAATGGTGGAGAGGGTGTATTTTTAGATGGCATGTTATAATAGCCGCTACTGGTAAAAATGACATTTCCTGACCACTCGACTGCCATGGTACACAGTGTTCCACACACACACGCGCACACACACACTGTGCCATCAGTAGTAAGAACAGAAACTGATGTTACTTGCAACTGATGTTTTGCCTCCACCTCGACATGTACCTTATTCTGTGTCTGTGCGACAAAAAAAAAAAAAAAAAAAAATGCTTTGCTGTAGATGCCTTAATGAGTATCTAACCGAAGAAAAAAATTAACTGAAATGGAGCCTCATCAGTGATCGATGTGGAAGGCTAGGAAGCAACTACATACTCCTCACCTGAAGTGCACAGAATACTAAACACAATTGATTTTCAACATAGTTTGGTATGAGTATGTCGTTATGCTAATTAAAGGTCTATTCAGACTGAAATATGTGACCCTGGACCACAAATCCATTATTTTTTAAAATTGAGATTTATACATCATCTGAGGGCTGAATACAAAAGATTTTCACTGATGTATGATTTGTTAGGATAGGACAATATTTGGCAAGATACAACTATTTGAAAATCTTAAATCTGAGGGTGCAAAAACAAATAAATAAATAAATAAAAATCAAAAATCAAAATACTGAGAAAATCGACTTTAAAGTTGTCCAAATGAAGTTCTTAGAAATGCATATTACTAATCAAAAATTAGGTTTTGATATATTTATGGTAGGAAGTTTACAAAATATCTTCATGGAACATGATCTTTATATCCTGATGATTTTTGGCATAAAAGAAAAAAATATTATTTTGACCCATACAGTGTATTTTTGGCTATTTCTGCAAATATACCCATCCTACTTAAGACTAGTTTTGTGGTCCAGGGTCACATCCATAGCAGGATATAAATGTACAAACTGTATTTTCTATCCCCTTATCCTAACCCCATCCCTCACACATAACTTTCTGCTATTTTAGATTTTCAAAAAACATCACTTTGTATGATTTATAAGCTGTTTTCCTCATGGGGACCAAAATATGTCGGCACAAGGACAAGGATTTTGAATACTGCCATCTTTGTGGAAACATTTTGTCCCTATAATGTAGGTTATACTGTACCTGAACTACAAACACACAAACAACCACAGACTAGAATGAACAAATCTCTAATGTCAGGGTTAAACATAACCTACTTTAAAACTTATATTTGAAAACCGTGCTATAATAACAAAATTACAGCAATAGCACTTACATTTTGTAAAAGAAACTGCAAACACAATAAAATGAAACCAATTTAACCTAATTTAATCATTGAAGGCTAACAGCAAAAAATATCTTCAGTAATTATATTAGATTAACTCCATTAAGTGCTGGAGAAAGTTGCTGTATTATTCTGTTAAAGCACGTTTATATCAGGTTAATTTCCCATGTGCAGGATTTATTTATTTATTTATTTTTGTACATGAATGACATAAATAAGCACTATTGTGCACTGAACCTCCGTCTGACGACTTAAATATTTGTTCAAATTGTAACTGTGTGCATTGATACAATTAGCAGACTTTCAAAAGCAATTAAAAAATACGAATACTCCTTCTAATTCTATGGAAATCCATTTTTTCTATTCACAATCTTATTCGCAACCAACATTTGTAATAAATACACATGCTGGGTTTGAATGCTCCTTTATTTTTCACTATATTCATCTCTCTCATACGTACACTTGCCCTTTAAAATGCCAACTTTTTTATTTTAGTCATGAGACAACCACATTAATCACTAAATGCAGCCAATGGCCTCGGGTGGACTCGAAACACAAATCAGTACGATTCAGATTGATGATAAATGTTCCCCTCAACTCCCCTCCACTATCAGATCAGTGATTTGCTATCCCTCAGTCACCCCACAGATCCTGTGATCTCCCGAAGCGGGATGCCTTCCCTCTCAGCCTCCGCTTGGCCAGTCCCTCCTCCTCCTTCCAACAATCATGTGCCTGGGATGCCTGACCCATCTTGCTCCTGACAGAAGGGAGGCCAGAAAATAAATAAGAGAGTGCATGCATGCCTTGTACCATACAGCCAATGGTCCACCTCTCACATGCTTTGCATTTTTCTCATTGGCAGTTAATTTTTACTGTGCCCTCCTAGTGCAGTTTTACAAGATGCGTAAAGATAAGAAATCTGTTTGTATCCCTTGATTCATTCTGTTCAGTTAAGGAACAAAGAAGACAAGGAGTTTTCCACTGAGCTATTTTTGATGCCAATTCACGTCGTACGTTACGGCTTTACACCGTTAAATAGTCATGCTTATATTAGATTCAACCCAAACTTCATTAACTACTCGTCCTCAAGTGGAACTAATCAAATTTTATTGAGGCCTGGGGAATGCATTCCATTTCTCAACCAAAACAGAAACTGAGTTCTGCAATGAGACCACAAAAATGATCCTAAAAACCCTGCAAACGTTATTTAAAGGAGATAAGCAGTGGTACCATGTCAGTGCAAAAATATAACTGCACTAAAGCACAACAGCTGGCTTTGTTTGGACATATGCTCATGGGTGCTCTAAGAGCAAGCGATGGCCTCTATGGAAAAATAGGAATGTAGTGGCTGGTAGCTGGTTGTCAGAGCTACATCTCCCAGAAGGGTAGACGAATGGTATCACCATGCAGAATCCACAGATGTGCCATCAGTTACTTTTGTTTGCTATTTCTTTCTCTCTGTCTTTCATAGTAGACACACAAGCACATGACCTCACGTACATCCTGGCCTGCAGAAAGTAAACCTTTTTTGTTGAGTTCAGCAAAAAAACCACAATATCCTTGTGGGCCCCTGACACAAGCTATTGAAAATCAGAGACAGAATGGAAGAGAGAGAGAGAGAGAGAGAGAGAGAGAAAACGAGGCCATAATAAGCTTCACACTTTTTTTTCTAGGTTGTGCATGTACATTTAGATTTGTGAGTCAAGTGACTTTTTTTTTTAATTGCAGTAAATATAAAATCATAAAGTTTTAAAATTATAAAGTCTTGTAGTAATGGATGTTATTAAATGATGTTTAATTTAACTATTCTGGTTCCATTAAAAATCCTTTTAGTTCTTTTAGGAAATACAACAAATGTAAAAGAGAAATGCAATTCTATTTATTTATGAATTTTAAAACAATTCTTGCAAAAAGTCTGTTTACTTAGTGAATTTAGTGCTTTTGTAAGGCTCCACTGAGTTACAGTGATCTGTATGTGCATGATTCACTGAAACAATCAACTCATTTGAAATCGTTCATCAATCTACTTTAGTCACACTGTGTTATTGATTCACTAAAAAGAACCAGCTCATAAGAATCATTTGTTCGAAACTCAGTCTACACTGGTCGTGCTTTATGATTTTTATTTACTAAAAGAACCTGCTTAAAAAGACTCAATCTTTCGGGACATAACATCTAACATCTAGCCTACTCACGTCTCCGCAAAGAAACTCCATTCTCCACTTCTACATTATGGCAGATTCATACGCCGTATGGTCTCACATGTTTTGAGGTTTACAATAATTTTTATTTCTATCGGTATTTTGTCATACCTGTTGTCATGCAGACAAGCACAAGCAGGTTTGATGATGCACTATTATATGAAAATTATGCGGAAAGCTAAATGGATTTAACAGTTACCTCTGACAACCTCTGGTTGGTTGCATAGGGGAGAGTGGGGTAAGTTGAGCCAGTGGGTAAGTTGACCCACCTCCTGTATCTAGGCAACTGTACACTTTTACTGTCATGTGACCATGTATTTTGGAATCACACATAATTTCTGCCAGACTGTGAAAAGGAAAAACACATGGAAGGTGTGGAAGGCACCCGTTTACACTTAAAACTGTTTCGGGCTTGTCAAAGTAAAATTTTTGCTTAAGTTAGTTTTTGAAAGAAGCAAGATATCTTTAAAATTTCACATGGGTTTGAATCAGATTCAGTCAGATGGTCAGTTTTCACCCAGATGGTGCATCTTACCCCCTGACTTGGGTCAACTTACCCCTAACCTGGTGCAAATTAAGCCACAGGAACACTTTTTTATAAGAAGCCATGTTTTTAGAGCCCTCATAGATACATTCAGACAATTTAAAATAATAGGAAATATCCTGAAATTACTTTCATTGTACTTCTGCCACTTTTTTACTTTTAATCTAAACCCACTTTCCCCAATGCGGAGGGAAGCAAATTTTATTTAGCGTTTGTTGGGCGGGCTGCATTTGGATGGAAGAAAACCGCGTTATTTTTATATTCAATCCAATTGGGTAGTTTCAGTTACAACTTTTATGCCGTCCACATCATCTATGTTTGTGCAGTGCATGGGCTACTATCTGAGTTGTACACATTAATGGGTAAATATATCACAGAAAGAACTACTAAATAGTTAAAAGAGTCTTCTTTTCAATTTTATTATCTGTCTTGAGCCAGAACAGCCACTGGTGCCCCATCATAATAAAACTGCGCCTGACACCCCTGTGTATAGATGAGCTTGTTTTGGTTTATAGACATCATAAAGTTTGAGCTTTTTCACCCTGTTTAGTTATCACCAATAACTCAGCCTTGAGCGTAGTGTCATCACCCTCTTAATTACTAACAGACCTCTTTAAAACATTCACCAACTATTCTTTCTTTTATTGTGACAAAAACACAAATACTCAGCTTTGTTTCATTACAGCAGTCACAGCAGCCACATCAGCAAAAGCAAAGAGCAGAGAAACGCATACAGAAAGGAATGTAGAACAAAAAGCGAGCAGTGGAACAGGAATCTAATGAAAGTGTGGCTTTTATTATTCAACAATAAACACTGTAGAAATCAGTGGTGCATCTCTGGATTTGGGTTTTCATAATCCAATGTTAATTCATGTTCCAAAAAAGAAAAAAAAAAAAAACTTACTTTCTCAAGGAACACTTTTTTTTGTACACTTGAGACTATCAACACACAACCCAGGACTATAATATTTGTTTTAGAATTTCTGAACAAAAAAGAAAAATACATTTAAAAAATATGTAAGAAGTTGGAGAGTTTTTGAAAATGCTGAATAGCTGTAATTAATAATTAAAAACTTTAGTTAATGTCTATGATTAGTTAAACTCGAAAAGTTCAGTAAACGATTCTCATCGAAACGTATAATTTCAGTTCATTTTGTTTCAGATATGATTAAAAGTAATGACTGACTTGTATCCTCCTTGTCTTTTGCAACCCAGTTGTACCCAGACGCTATTGCATTGACAAGGTAATCAGCCAATCACAGATGCACTGCCTCCACTCACATGATATTTTGCATATATATTGCCATTATCCCGCTTCACATTCATGCCACACTTCGGTACCTCAATGAGAACACAATGAGCTCAAAGGAGACAAAAGAGATGCTGCCTCCCCCCCTTGGCTGTCAGACGGTGTTACTTTAGAAAAATTAGTGCTCTGTATTACTTCTGCAACGTCAATTATTTTCTCATTTGCTCTTCGGATAAAACACACCTGGTAGAAATGAATGTTTATAGGAATGAATCAAGTGATGAGTGGGAAGCTCAGGGGGGAAAAAGAGTGAAAGAGTTCATTGTTCTCCATCAGATGTAGGAGAGCTTGGGTTTGTTTAGAGTAGAGTGGAATGGTCCACTCATAATTTAAGGAAAAGGGGGTGGGGAATAACGGGAGACGAGATACAGCTTCCAGACAATGTTCATCTTCAAACACTTGCTATGAAAATATGCATCAGTACCCCACTACACATCCAGATGTGAGCGAGAAAGAAAAACGACGGCTATGTAAACCACTGGAGAGAGTGAGAGGGACAGAAAAAATGCTGAGATGCCGTCTGAAGATATTTGGGTTTGCAGTTTCCAGCTGAGAGTTCAGACAGCAGATTCTCTGGGTGTTCTTTATATGCGTTCAGAGAGAACTCACTATGGATGCCCTGAGACTGCAATGGAGGAGAGTGGAGAGTTGTAATTATGCCTCCCCCTAAACAGCTTGTAGGCTGCAAGCCAGAGTGCCTTCTGTGAACTGCAAATGTGTGTGTGTGTGAGAAAGTGTGTATACCAGTGGGTCCGCCAGCTGGACAGATGATTCAAGGGCCTTTAATATCCTGTGGAGACCCTGTTAACACATAAGCACGTGTGCTCACATTCAGACACAGACATATGTGTATGTACTCCAATAACTGCAACCGATGCAAATCCTGTTACAAAAAAATCTCACTTTTTTTGATGATAAATTGACTGCAGGGAATATTGAGACATTTGAGATAAACTAAGGAGCTCAAATGAATATTTTAAGTATAATACAACTTCAATTAATTTCAACGTGTCTCCTTTTTTTTTTTTTTTTTTTCTTTTTTAAGCAAAAGTCTGGGTTATAGTGAGGCACTATAAATGTAAGTGAATAGATCTAATCTGTAAATGGTAAAACGCTCACTGTTTCAATATAGTGTGCACAGTATGCATGTTAAAATGATTTCAGTGTGAAAAAAAATATCTTACTAATGTTTTCTGTAAAAAGTTATATCCATTTTTACAACTTGTTGCCAACAACGCGGATGTGAAAATGATAAAAAAAAAAATAACTTTACAGTTGAAATTATACACAAGTTTTAACAGAAGAATTAGTGGAAGTGCTTTTATAAAATGTATGTTTTTATATTCTCCAAAACCTGTCCCAACTAATTCCACTGTAAATAAAAACGAGGGCCAAGCCAACATTAATTTTTGTGGCAATCAACATTACGCCACAAACGCTGTTGATCTGAACTCAGAATATTCCTTAAAGTGACAGTTCACCTAAAAATGAAAATTCTGTCATCATTTACTCACCCTCATGTTGTTACAAATATGCATGACTTTTGTTCTTCAGTAGAACACAAATGAATGTATTCTGATGAATGTTGGTAACCAAGCAGCTTTGACTTCCATCCCTTTACAGAACAAAATGCAACATACAAAGTCACAATTAATCTAATACTTGAATAGAGACAGATGCAACGCAAACAAGTGATGAACTTTAAAATAACACTTCCGAGACCACATTGATCCAGATTGTTGTGCATTTGTTGGCCGGTTTGTGTGAGCCTGTGGGTGTGTATATACATATATATTCATAGACCTACTTTGTTAGGCACAGAAATCTGGAACTGTGCAGCCCTCTCTCAGTTCTCCACCATATGGCAAGCATGGGACTTGGTGCATTGCAAGGGCCACAGGAGACAAGAAGAGGGAGACAGAGAGAGATTGGTAGAGTTTACTTTGTGCAGTGTGTGTGTCTGTGTGTGATTGTGTGTCTGAGTGAGTGATTGAGTGAGCTGGAGACAAGGAGGGCGTTCTGGAATTGATTTATCACCGTTTGGAACGGGAGGGGTGTGTGTGCGTGAATGTGTGAAGGGATTGGGCTTTTCTGAACTTGCGGAGTGCCAGACTGACAGGATACTTACTATGCTGTACCCTAGAGAAAGAGAGAGAGGCAGAAAGAGATAAAATGAAAAACAAGCTTTTAGATATTCACACAATTGAAATGATGCAACTCCATTCAGATCATTATTCCTGCATTATACATCAGTGCTATACTAAATCTTACTAACCTAGATTTCAAACCTGTATAACTTTATTCAGTGAAACACAAAAGATTTTCTTAAATCTAAAAGAGATCCAAACAACATTGGGCCTATTTCCTTTCACTGAATAAAAAAAAACTAAACTTTTTCAAATATATTTTTCAAATCTACTTTTGTGTTCCATAGAAGAAAGGCTTGGAATGACATGAAAGTGTGTAAATTATGACAGAATGTTTATTTTCGGACAAACTGTCCCTTTAATGTTGAGTAACATTTAAAACACAATATTGCCATTTATGGTTACTGAGTTACTGCTGCAACATGGACCAACACAAAAACACAAACTAGTGGTGTGTAGTTCTTGAATGATTCATTGTATTTGAACAAATCAGCTGAATGAATGACTCAATGACTAACTCGAAGACATTCACTTGTTTCACTTTAGATTAAATCAGCTTTTTATGAATTGGGCGAATGAAGGATTCAGTGAATCATTCATAATAACAGTCATTGTTTACTTCCTGAATTAATTAGCATTTTTGAAAAAATCAGTTGAGTGAATGATTCAGTGACTCACTCATAACAACAGCTACTTATTTAGTTTTGAACCAAATGGCGTTTTTGAAAGAATAGATGTGAGACAATTTCCATACCAGAAGTTCAATAATAGTACCACCATGAACACAACTGAAGGTTTCTTAAATCAAAAGCGGGTCCAAACAACACTGGGCCTATTTCCTTTCATTGCATGAAAAATATATTTTTCAAATCTTTCTTCGCGTTCCACAGAAGAAAGAAAGTCATACAGGTTTGGAATGACATGAAAGTAAATTATGACAAAATGTTTTTTTTTTTTTGGATAAACTGTTCCTTAAACACTGAGTAACTTACATTTTAAACACAGTATTGACACTAGTGGTGTTTATTTCCTGAATGATTCATTGTACTTGAACAAATCAGCTGAATGAATGACTCAGTGATTAACTCACTTAAGACATTCACTTTCTTAGCTTCAGAATACTTCCGCTTTTTTAATGAATTGGTTAAATGAATGATTCAGTAACTCATTCATAAAAAAAAAAAAAAAAAAACTTGTTTTCCTGAATTAATTAACATTTTTGAATGAATTGGTTTAATTATACTTTCCTTTCCTTTTTTGTTTCAGAATCAAATATCATTTTTTGAAAGAATCGATTGAATGAATGATTCAGTGACTTTGAAAATTTGAAATATCATTCATGTCCATTACACAAACAATGCGGGAAAAGTTCCACACAACAAGTTAAATAATAGCACCACCATGAACACAAACAAAGGTTTCCTAAATCTAAATGTGGTCCAAACAACACTGGGTCCATTTCATTTTATTGCATCTTCCTTCGTGTCCCATAGAAAAAAAAAAAAAAAATGTCATACAGGTTTGGAACGACATGAAAGTAAATTATGACAAAATGTTTATTTTTGGACAAACTATCCCTTTAATGTTGAGTAACTTTTATGTTTTTTATGGTTACTTAAAGTTACTGCTGCAACATGGACCAACACATACTAGTGGTGTTTAGTTCCTGAATGATTCATTGCATTTGAACAAATCAGCTGAAAGAATGATTCAGTGACTAACTCAAAGACATTCACTTATTTCACTCAAGAATAAATCAGCATTTTTTAATTAATTGGTTAAATGAATGATTCAGTGACTCACATATAAAGACAGTCATTGTTTTCTTCCTGAATTAATTAGCATTTTTGAATGAATTAGTTGAAATAATGATTCAGTGACTCACTTATTAAGACAGCTTGTTTTGTTTCTGAATCAAATTGTATTTTTTAAAGAATCAGTTGAATGAATATTTCACTGACTTGAAATATGATTCATGTCCATAGCGCAAACAATGTTTGTTCAATAACATACCACCATTAATTAATAAATAGTCCACTGATGCACACTTGAAGCTGCATGCCTTGGTCCGAGTTTGCACTACATAGTTTTACGAAAGCTGATTCTATCTCAGCCCACACTACTGTAATCTTCTATCTCTTCATCCTCAAGGGAGGTTACAAAGAGCTTCCCACTGCTCCCTCTCACATCATTACTGCGCTTTGAAAACAGAGAATCTAGAAAAAGCGTTTAATTCCAGACAAACTGATACATCATTGCACTTCTGTAGGCCACAAGGGCTCCATTGATCGGCTTGTTTTCAAGGCAGGAAAGAAAAAGTGAAAACTGAGCCACTCTGGGTTGTTTTCCCTCTCATTCCTCTTTCAGAATTCCTTTCATCTCCTTTAATCAACACTCTCTGATTTTGCTGAGCAATAGCTGGAAATATTCATATTCTATTTTCTGTTATATCTCATTTATCATGCTTCATGTGCAATAGCTCTAAGTACTTCGAATGCTTTTTTGAATGCAATTTTGTACATTTTCATAGCTTTTCCAATAAAGCTTGCCTCTGAGATAGAGAGTGGGAGACAAAGAACATTACGCTACACTATTTTTGGTTTTGCACTATTTTCTTTGTGTGTCGCTCAACTTCGGCAATACAAATCCACAATTATTAGGCGCATTAAAACCGAAACAGATATGAAAAGAGAGATTACACATTTTCCCAACAAAATGTCATCTTCTCATATTGATGTAGAGGAGCTTTTGTCCTTGTAATTCCACTACAACAAGTCAATCTCCAAGAATTCATACTGCTAAAATGATACACTCATTAATTATTGAAAACTATGAAAACTATTTGAGTAACATGACTAATGACGAGGGAAGAAATATATTGATTTTCAAAGATGATGTTTCAGCTATGAGACTGCTAATTACAATCACCCATCTGACAAACAAAAGATGTGCAACTCTCTAACTTGGTATTTCAAAAACGCACAAGCTCATTAGTGATGAAAAAACGACTTCTAGTAGCTGTTGTCGTTCAAATTAAACTGTACTCTTGTTTTCTCCCTTACACACACTGAGGAGAACAACAAAGGATAACAAGATCTTTCTAAATCCTTCATGTTAATGACTAGAAGTTTGCCCTGACAAAAAGCTAGCTTGACAAAAGAAGTAGATGAAAAATCTTGTGTCAGAGCTGTGGTGTGTGTGTGCACGATAAAGTGATTCAGCAGCTTTTGTTCCACACTCTTTCAGCCTGCTGTCCCCTTACTTTCAGGGTGTCTGATTGGCGGCTGAGTGGGAAGTCAAAGGTCATGTGAAGTCTGACAAAGGGCCCAGGCCAATACAAAAGTTACTAAGTGTGTCAGATTGGGAGGGGGTCCTGAAGGAGACCTCCTGCTCCTCCTAACAAAGAACCATCAGCATGTGAACAGCCACGAGTGTCAGCACTCCGATCCGCCGCTCCATCCCCCCTCAGAGGGCCTCTCTCATGGCATGCCCTCTGTCGCTGCGGGGGGAGCTCGCCGGATAAGCGTTAAATCACTGGCTGGCATAAGGGACCGTGTGTGATTTGGGGTTGGGGGTTTGCTAAATGCGACGGCCGCTCTTTAACAAAGAACAAACCAAAGTGTGCCTCTTGTTTTCTTTTAAAAAAAGGAACTAGGGAGGGATGGGAGCACGACACAAAATGTACAAGAGCACAGAGAATGTGAGTCAGTTTATTTGGCACTCATATGGAAAGCCAATGGAACATTTCCAGCAAAGTTACAAATAAGGCTACTTATCTGGCCATTTCGCTTTGAAAAAAAAAGGCTTAGAATATGAAAACTATGCGACTACATTCCCTAGGTTGGTCATTTGGCCTTGAGTCACACTGTATTGAGACCAGAGACAGAATGAATGAATGCCTCCAAGCCATTTAGCCTCTTAACAAATTTAGCACTTAAACAATGCCATCTCAGCCCCATCCATCTCGTCATCCGTCTTAAACCTGGCGTACAGAATTAACGACCTCGCTTAATGACTGATAGCCAGAACCCACACGGCCCACTTATTAGCGCCACTGTTCACTTCTTAAGCTATTCAAATAAAGAGACTTGGCTTCTTTCTCTATTCTCCTGTGTTTTTCCCCCGCTTCTTTAGTTACAGTGATGAGTCTCGAGGGTTGTTTGGGTTTGTGTCGACTGTCAACGAAGCCTCGAAACTACAGAAACTAGAGATCATTAACTGCCTTTCTGGAGCTGTTCTTAATTATCAAACCCACACTCTGATTCAAGCTAATTGCCCATTAGCCAAACAATTAGCTAACTTGCTAACATTGAGTAGCGCTAAAAGGATTGTGAAGATAGCCAGTTTTTCTGACAGTTCTGGAAAAAAGTGATGTTTTTATTTACTAATGTTTCTTATTCTACAAGTATTTTGGCTGCAATAATGAATGAGACGAGGCTCTTAAGGTGTTAAAGGAAGAGTTCACCCAAAAATGAAAATTCTGTCATTAATTACTCACCCTCAAGTTGTTCCAAACCCATAAGACCTTCGTTCATCTTCAGAACACAAATTAAGATATTGTTGATGAAATCCGAGAGCATTCTGACCTTCAACGCAACTACCATATTCAAGACCCAGGAAGGTAGCAAGGACAAGAATTGATTGTGATGTTATTTTTGCTTCTTTGTGCACAAAAGGTATTCTCATAACTTCATAAAATGATGGTTGAACTGCTGTTGTCACATGGACTATTTTAATGATGTCCTTACTAATTTCTGGGCCTTGAACGTTGCACTGCTTTCTATACAGGGTCAGAAAAGCTCTCGGATTTCATCAGAAATATCTTAATTTGTGTTCTGAAGATGAACAAAGGTCTTACAGGTTTGGAACGACATGATAGTTAGTAACTAGACAGAATTTTCATTTTTGGGTGAACTATCTCTTTAATGAGCACTGAAATGTCCTTAATGTGTCAAAATGATTGCAGTTACTATTGCCAGCACCTCTGGTTTGCTTCATCTTTGTACAGTAGACATTTAGAGGGAAAAAAAAACACATATTCACTCTTGTTATCAACTAAAATGTAACAAAAAATAAAACTATTGAATACATCAGTGCTAATAGATTTGCACAAACACAAAGTGAATAAAACTGAAAGCACTTGTACAGCTTTAGAGCTGCCTTAAAAAAATTCCTCTAGCAGCAGAAGGATCTATATGGTATTCAATGACAACATATTTTCCTGGATTTTCAAGCCTTAAAGCAACAGACACTGATTTCCTTCTAAATCCACAGAATGCCTGGACAGATAGATGGAATAATGCGTGAATGTTATGAATGGATGGACAGACATCGAAAGAGTGCTGAGGTCGGCACATACGCGCTCTTAAGCTGACCCGCGGCCAAAAAGTGTTTGGATTAGACGGAATGCGAAGACGATCACTTCCTCTGGCTATAAAATTATCCTCTTTACCCTCCATGGGAACCAGAAAGATAAACACTCTCCCTGTTTTTATAGGTGTGTGTGTGTGTGTCTGGAGTTTTAATTGAACCCATTAGAAGGAGAGATAGAGTTACTTGGCTGAACTCAGAGGGGGTTCTGTCACTCTCTGGCTTTTACCATTAAGAACTTTCATGCAGGAAACGGTCACAGGCTATAAAGCGGGAATTTCTGTTTTTATAATTCGCAAGGTGTTATTTAAGAACATGTCTGTTTATTTCTTACTGTGTTAATGTATATATTTCTCATTCATATTTGAACATACAGTTTTCTAAAGACACATCCAGTGCACATGGAACAATATTTTCTTTCTCTTGTAAATCACATTTAAACCCGCAGTGCTGAAGACATTCATTTGAAACAAACTGTAATCTAGGGGTGCAGATCTGCAGGCGAGAGTCTTAAACTGCTAAAAAATCCAAAAATAACATAAAGGGAGTGTGAGGAAGAAATCGGAGAGTACGAGAAAGAGAGTCAGAAAGTAGCGGGGAGAGAAAGTGGCTCTGTTTCTTTGTGTAAGGTGATCCTTCGCTCATAAGAGTTTCCACGGAAATCAGGCTGACATTGTGAACACGTGGCGCGCTGCCGTCCCAGGCTCCCCGAAAAAGACCCCCACACATCTGCCAAGCCAAGCAGACTGAGCGAAGCCGCAACAGAGGGAAGGAGGGAGGATTTAAATCTATTGCATACTGAATGAACCCCCTTCTGAAATATGTCACCTTTGAGCCCCCACATGCGCCGAAGTCACCGATGCCCCCAGAAGTGTGCGTGCCTTTGTGCGCTCCGAGAAAAGAAGTGTGTCGAGAAGAACGAACAATAGGTTGTTTCTCCCCCCATCTCCGGCACTGTCATGTTTTGTGAAGTCGTTCTCAGAAAAAGCCTTTGAACTAAAAAGACAAGCTATTCCTCCACGTTGAACACAAACACGGTGCGGGGAGGTTCCATTTGTCAATATGATCTGATCAGCTGAAAAACAGAGTGAATTGTTTCTCCTTGAAATAAGCAGTTCAAGCTAACCGAGCTATGATGATCAAAAACAGAAGAGCGGTGTTGGTGTGTTGTGAACTCTAAAATAAAAACAGAAAAGCATTTTCCGAACGTGACATCAGATAGGCGCAGGTTAAGGGCATGCAGACTGAAGCAAGGTATCATTCGGCTACAAAAACAAGTGATCAGGTGACAAAGTAACAGCTGCAAGACGGACGGGAATCGGCCTATTCTTGCGCAGAGACACTCTTGCTCTGTCTTTTTAGGACAAAAATCAGAGAACAGAACATTCATGTTTTTGTGGCTTGCAAATGTGAGCCGAGTTAGACTGAATATCAAACAGCTGCTTCTCTAAATGTTGGATCACTGTGCTGCTTGGTCAAGTGCCAATGTGGGACCAGTTCTTTTCTTGATTACTTTAATTCTGAGATATTAAAGTTAGTTCATCCAAAACTGAACATTCTGTCATCATTTACTCACCCTCATGATGTTCCAAACTTATATGTGACCCTGGACCACAAAACCAGTCTTAAGTAGCATGGGTTTATTTGTAGCAATCGCTAAAAATACACTAAATGGGTCAAAATGATTGATTTTTCTTTTATACCAAAAATCATTAGGATATTAAGTAAGATCGTGTTCCACGAAGATATTTTGTTAATTTCCTACCGTAAATATATCAAAACTTAATTTTTGATTAGTAATATGCATTGCTAATAACTTCATTTGGACAACTTTAAAGGCCATTTTCTCAATTTTTTTGCACCCTTAGATTCCAGACATTCATAATGTTGTATCTCTGCCAAATATTGTCCTATCCTAACAAATCATACATCAATGGAATTTCAGATGATGTATAAATCTCAGTTTCAAAAAACTGACCCTTATGGTTTTGTGGTCCAGGGTCACATATGAGTTTCCTCCTCCTGTGGAACACAAAAGAAAATATTTTGCATTATTATTGGTACACTGCCAACTTGGCATGTTTAGTACACATTGCAGACAAAATGCAATCAGAATGAGAGAGAAGAAACTTTTGCGAACATACTTCACTCTTTAAATAGTCATACTTTACACATATATAGAGCATTATCTGATGTTTGGTGTCAAGCTTAGTAATTATACGGGTAGATTATTGCTGACATATCTCTGATGAGCTGATAAACCCACCCAATCAGGATTCCCTGACTACGAGGTGTTGAAAGCACACTTTTCTAGACTAATTCTTAGAAATTGTGCATTTCATAATGCAGAAAGAAGAGCAAGATATTTCGAACTCTTTGGAATGCCTTGAGTTGCAAACAAAACATTTGAGTAAATTAAAAGGGAATTCCATTCAAAACCTTGAAATAGTTTCAGCAAAGAAGCATTTCATAAAGGAATATTTTACCCGAAAATGAAAAATCCAAATCTGTATGACTTCCTTTCTTCTGTGGAACATGAAGATGTTCTGAAAAATGCCTTAGTGTTTTTGTCCACAGAATGAAAATCAGCGTGGTTCAGTGTTGTTTTAAACCCCACTGACTTTCATGGAGACTCACAGTTGAACCATTCTTTAAAAAGTCAGAGAGGATGACCATTCTTTTTGGTTTGTTCGAGTTGGAACCTTTTTAGAGTGATTTCTCTCCTTGACTCATGTGGAAGAAATTAATCTTGCTTCAGTATAAACAGAAAGTGCATGATCGAGATCTGTAAACTATTTCTAAACAAACGCACGTGTGCCTACCTAATGCTTCGAGAATGTGTGTCATATTGAGTAAATCTTCAACTCTTCTTTGGACTCAACCCCCAAAATGTAGGACACGCGTTAATAAAGGTTTCATGACGGGCGCATGCCGAATGCTTGTGACCCGCCACGAGCCGAGAGAAAAGCAGCGGACAGAGGAAGTAAAATACGGCTGGGACGATTTGCAGAGCAAAGAAAGAACGGTATGAGAAATTAGGAGGAGGGGAGAGGAGTTGCCACACATGCGGCAGATGCTCGCGTGCCTTTACAAACACCCACGGTGCCCTCTCGACCCGCGGCGCCGGAGCATTCCGCCGTGATTCCCCCCTCCCTCTGCGCTCCGCTTCCCCGCCGGTTTCCACGGCCCTTCTGCGAATTGCGACGTCCCACCTGCCATGCTTCATTGTGCGCCTGATCCTTTTTCATTTCAATGACAAAGTTAATTCCCCCCACGCCCCCTCCCTATCCTCCAGCCCGGGGTGACTTTACGACCACAGCTTGAAAATGCATCTCAAATCCTCCTGTCCACAAAAAAAGCCATCTGATGAAAACATATGACGCCGCCAGATTTCAACACCCGCTCGTATTGTAGGCCGTGTATGCTTAATTGGGATGCTGCTGTAAAACTATTTACTTGATTATTGCTTAAGTACAGTCAACTGTTTGGTCACTTTACGACGTTTTAAATAAAAACGTGAAGACAAAGGCTCAATCAATAGTTTAAAATATGACTGCGTACTTTGGCTCTCATATGAGACGGTACAGAAGTGCACAGACAACATATAGGCTATTCCATGCATCTCATTCTAGTATGTAAATGGCATAAGTGATTACCATCACAAGTTTCTCATGCGCATCTGCCTGGGCACATGCTGCGTCTTTCCCTTATATGGCGGGTGAATAAAACCACCCACTTGTTTAAAACGCACCGACTTGAACTTCTTTGAGCATGAAATGTGATTAGCAAGCAGTAATTACATTACATTTCGAGGAAGGCTTTCACACTAAAAGTTTGCTTGCTGGATAAGAAACAGTAACTTGCATAAGTTAAACACCTAACTTTAGTTATGAGTGTGACAAACGCCTACGGTTTAGATTGGAAGAAAGCTGTCATCTGCGCTTTGGCTCTCTGGGAGCAACCATTAAATGACAAATGCGATATGATGACATATTTTTGACGACCTAATGAAAACACTGGCTGAAAATACTACATTTGCCTACAGAAATCAGTGATTGATGGGATGTAGTCAGGGTCACTGCTGTGCAGGTTCGAAGAGCCCAGCTTCAGACTTCAGCTGGCCCGCGACAGATGGACAGCCACAGGTCACAGGACCGAATTTCAATGCATTCTCACGGTGCAGCTCCATACAGCACGCTTTCTGTTTATCACAACACATCTAGTATTAAACAATTAGGATTCAACTGAAAAGCTTGCTGAACTTAACACGTAAGCTATTTGTATGTGCGCACAATTCCATGTCTAAACTAGGGTATAAAATGCATGACGCACGAAGGATCAGATGACTTATAGATAAACGTTTAAATTGGTTTAATTAATTATAAACACACAGTGGTTCCAGACCGCACAAATTCCTGCTGTGCATCGCGAAAATGTGTTTCTCGCAGGACTGACCGATATAATTACTGGTTTGTGATTTCTGGACGTTCAAACCAGATGGCCGTGAAACTTCCAGAAGCTCATGTTTGCTTTTTGTTTGTGGGTGAATGCGCATAATGATGCTAATGCGGCAGAATCAGAGATGGTGAATCGTAAAGTGGCATTGTGCACCGTGGGGGTGAGTGTGACCTCTGTGAGAAATCACATTGACTGCGGGTTAGGGAGGTTGGGGGAATCCTTTTCACAGCGCGCGATTCGCCACGCGCGCAGACTCCTCCATCGAGACACAATAGCGCGCTGATGTGCTCTCTGATATCCTCCAGTTACCCTTCGTCCTCAAAACTCTAGCTGTGGTTTAGATTTTAAATAATAAAGTTCGATGTGTACAAAAAAGAATATAGGCTGTAATGCACTGTATTACAAATAAAGAGCCTTCTTACTCAATATTATAGCTAATACCATAACGTTGATTAGTGTAATACTTGAGAGCATTGTAAAAAGATAATTTTCTGCCTTTTTAAGTAAAGTCAGAAAATGGTGCCAAAGTGGCCACGTGAAGTAATCGACTACTTTATTTAATTAAAGTTAAATGTCAAAGAAAACTACACTTAAACTCTGAAAACGAATGAAGTCAAGTAGAAACCACAGACATTACACGTTAAATGGATGGAAACAAATATGTTGTAATACTGAAAACATTTCTACAGTGGGAAGTAACCCAAAGTGTGCCGGGGTGACACGAGAAACTTTGGTCTTGAATAAATGTGTCTTTTTTCTATTGTTATGGCACACTTCTGAAACTCTGTCCTCCTCATGGCGAGATCTGCTTGCCAGCTCCACCTCAATCACTGCTCTTTCTTTCCTTCATTCTGCCTTTTCTTTTCTTTTCTTTTCTTTTCAGGGATGTACAGCCGTGGGGCGAGGAGGGGTGGCTGGAGTTTGGAGAGGGTGGGGGCCACAGTCTGAGGTGGGCTGCAAGGGGCCAGTCAGTGTTCTCAGAGTCACAGACATAGCATACACACACACACACACAAGGAGCTGCGCCTCCCACACACCCGCGCAGCAACTCACACACAGTCAGACGAAGAGCAAAGTGGATGTGTGCAGCAGCATTACCGCGTCCTGATGCTTTCTCCGAGGCGCTGAAAACGCACAGAAAGGGGAAGTGCGGGTTCCTCGACTTTATATGCATTTTTGCTTGAAATCTATGCACAGCATCTGAGGATTTATCATGCTTTAATTAACATCGAACAATCCACCAGCCAGTTTTCTCTCTGCGTGGAATAAGTACTTTGCGCACGGCTTCAAAGATGGGAACAACTAAATACTCCAGCGACAGGAATGTACTGTTTTGCAAGACGCTTCTGAAACTTCTACTTCTGGCGGCCGTGGCGCACAACGTTTCGGGGAAGACTTTAAAATACAAAGTTTTGGAGGAGCAGAGAGTTGGCACGGTGATCGCCAGACTGAAAGAGGATGTAGCCGGTATCTTATCCAAACTCCCGAGCTCAGTGTCCCCGCGCTTCCGCGCGATGCAGAGAGGCAGCACCCCTCTGCTCTCCGTGCGTGAGGAGGACGGAGAGATCAGCATCGCCACCAAAATCGACCGCGAGAAGCTCTGCGAGAAAAACCTAAACTGCACTATCGAGTTCGACGTGATCACGCTACCCACGGAATACCTCCAGTTGTTTCACATTCAAGTGGAAGTGTTGGACATCAACGACAACGCTCCGCAGTTTTCGCGCGCCATCATCCCCATAGAGATATCAGAGAGCGCGTCTGTGGGCACTCGCTTTCCTTTGGATAGCGCGCTGGACCCGGATGTCGGGGAAAACGCGCTACACACCTACTCGCTCACTAGGAATAACTTTTTCAAAATCGATATCAGGACGCGTACGGATGGCGCAAAGTACGCGGACCTTGTTGTGATGAGGGAACTTGACAGGGAAACACAGTCCAGCTACCAACTACAACTCACAGCGTCAGACTCTGGCGTGCCGCCGAAATCTGGCTCAACCCTGCTCAAAATCAGCATATCTGATTCCAACGATAATAGCCCGGCATTTGACGAGCAGGCTTATGTGGTCAATCTCCTGGAAAATTCACCACTGGGGACGCTACTGGTGGACCTGAACGCCACAGACCCGGATGAAGGCAATAATGGCAAAATAGTGTACTCTTTCAGCAGCCACGTGCCACCCAAAATCCTAGAGACCTTTAAAATTAACCCAGATAATGGTCACATCACTCTAATTAAGAAAGTTGATTACGAAACTACTTCTTCATACGAAATAGATGTGCAAGCTCAAGACATGGGTCCCAACTCCATTCCAGGCCACTGTAAAATAATCATCAAAGTGGTTGACGTCAACGACAACAAGCCAAAAATCAACATCAACCTTATGACTCAGGGCAAAGAGGAGGTGGCCTACATCTCAGAGGCCTCCCCTGTCGATACCTTCATCGCATTAGTGCGCGTCGATGACAGCGACTCAGGTCTAAACGGTGAGGTAGTGTGCCGTCTCCATGGCCATGGGCATTTTCGCTTGCAGAAGACCTACGAGAACAACTACATGATTCTCACTAATGTGTCTCTGGACCGTGAGAAACGCTCTGAATACAGTCTGACGGTAATTGCAGAAGACCGCGGATCACCAAGCCTATCCACCATCAAACACTTCACGGTGCAGGTGCAAGATGAAAACGACAACCCTCCACGCTTCGAAAAGAGCCGATATGAAATCTTCCAATCTGAGAACAATTCGCCCGGGGCTTATCTGACGTCAGTGGTGGCCACCGACCCAGATTTGGGCTCTAATGGTCAGGTGACCTACTCAATTGTGGATAGCCAGGTCCAAGATAGCTCTATTTCAAAGTATGTGACCATTGACCCTTCTAACGGAGCTGTGTATGCTCTCCAAAGCTTTGATCGGGAAAAAGTCGGCCGGCTTTCGTTCACCGTGCAGGCGCGGGATGGTGCAGGCCCGGCTTCTCTAAGCAGCAACACCACTGTTTTGCTCACTGTACTAGATAAAAATGACAACCCACCTATTATTGTTGCTCCACAACTGATCAACCACACAGCTGAGGTGCCGCTATGGCGGCACGCCGAGCCTGGTCATCTGGTGACAATCATCAAGGCGACAGATCGTGATGCAGGGGCCAACAGCGAGCTGACTTGCTCCATCGTCAGCGGTAATGACGAGGGACTCTTTGTCATTGAACCACGCAGATGTGAGTTACGAACCAACGGAAGCGTGGAGGCCTCGGGCCGTGAGGGATTTGATCTCACAATCCTGGTGCAAGACAGAGGGGCGTCGATTCGTCTCTCAGCGAGGGCCGTTCTGCACATTAGCCTGCGGGACTATCCAGAAAGCTACTCCTTGAACCCTTCAGACATGAACAACCAGTCGACTCTGGATGTGTCTATGATCATCATCATCTCCCTCGGTGCCATCTGTGGCGTGCTCCTCATCGTCATGGTGATGTTCGCAACCAGGTGCTCCAGAGAGCAGAAGGACCCAAGACATTCCTATAACTGCAGAGTGGCTGAGTCTACCTACCAAAACCATCCCAAAAAACCCGCTCGGCAGATCCACAAGGGCGATATCACATTGGTCCCCACTGTTAATGGAACCCTGCCTGTGAGGGCCCATCCTCGATCCCCTTCGGCCTCACCTGCTCCAGAGAGCCGCCAGAGCCACCACAGCCGCCAATCACTCAACAGCCTGGTCACCATCTCCTCCAATCACGTGCCGGAGAACTTCGCCCTAGAACTTGCTCATGCCACACCACCAGTCGAGGTAAAAAAAGTGTTTTAAATATGAATTCAATGTGAACTGTTCATTCAATTTAATCCCTCCTAAACTTGTTATAATATTCAATATGTTTATTTTATTTCTAGCATGTATATCCATAGATTGTTTCATCATGCATAAGTATCCATCCATATCATTCCGTCATTCACCCCCCCCCCCCCCCCCTCCCCTCCCCTCCCTCCCTCCCCTCCCCATCACCACCATGGTTTGTCTGTATTTGTGTTGGCTTGCTGTCTGGTCTGCCATTATTCATTTTTTATTTCCATTTTTTCTTTCTTTATTTGTCCCCGCCCTGTTTCTTTTCTTTTTGGCTATAGCAAGTCTCACAGCTTCTGTCCATACTTCATCAGGGCCAGTACCAACCCAGACCCAGTTTCCGTGGCAACAAATACACCCGGAGCTACAGGTAACCAATCACACTTCAGCCTGTTGTCACCTTTATAGACCATCCTACAGGGGGGTTTAAAGTTCTAGTCCGTGAGAATCTGGACACCCTGCAGTACTTAAGTAACAGATGCTGACAACACATGACAGCCTCATCATGTCAGCAAGTCAACTGCCCTTTGAATAAAGCCTTTTTTGTTTATGCATAAACTGCTCCCTCCTTAAGAGGTCCATTTCATATATTTAACATCGCCAGGTGAATTAAAAGTAGCATATATGTATCTATAGTCTGCATATCTATAATAGCTAAGTCAAAGGTGTTGTTATAACTAATTGTTCTTTGTTGCTAGGTATGCTTTGAATGAGATGGATAAGTTCAGTCTGAAGGACAGTGGACGAGGCGATAGCGAGGCAGGAGACAGTGATTGTGAGATGGGGAGGGAGTCTCCTCTTCTTGGAGAAGGCTTCAGTGAGCTCTTCACTCCTGATGGACATCACCGACTGCATCCAAGTAAGCAAGAGAGCGAGATGTTGAGGCTGTACATACCCTGATCTCACAACATTTGGGCATATCTTGCCAGTTCTCATTCTCAGAAACATAATTTCTGTCAGAAAAAATATGCATATTTGATCTATAATACAATCATTACTGTGACTACAACAAGAATTGGGTTGTGCGCTGGGATGGGCCATTGATTTCTGTAAATCAGCATGTTTAATCATTCATTCTCTGCATGAAAGAGAGTGGGCTAAATGAGGGCCTGTTTTGCAAATGCACCAGATTGGGCATTTATTAACTCTTAGATGTATTATAAATGGCCTTTCAAAATTAATGGCGCTATAATCAGCCCCTAGAACATGAATGAGTAATGCCGAACATGTTCAATGAGCACGATAAGTTGGCACATCTGATTTTTGCATAGTCTCTAGAAAACAAAGCTGAAGCTGGAGAGATTTTGTTTAGTCATTTGGCTTGATGTATTTGACTAGTTAAGGGTGTGTGCAGTTTTGCATGCTCTGCCAGGAAACACCAATCATTAACTAACCTCTTTTGTTTTCACCATAGCGATGAAGCTGTGCACTGAAGAGTGTCGTGTCCTTGGTCACTCTGACCAGTGCTGGATGCCTCCACTGCCTTCCCCAGCCTCCTCTGATTACCGCAGCAACCTCTACATCCCCGGTGAAGACCCTCAACAGAAAGCCGCCCCTGAAGCACCACAATCCGGTGAGTCGACGCTGAGGAAAAAGAGCTTCTCCACGTTCGGCAAGGAGAGCGAGGAGGGCGAGGGAGAGGCAGGTGATGGGGAAGACCTGTGCGGAACGACGTCTCTGCTGTCGGAAATGAACAGCGTGTTCCAGAGGCTCCTCCCCTCCTCGCTGGATAATTACAACGAGACTAATGAAACTGAAAAGGTAACAGCCTGCGCTGCCGGGGTGGGATCGTTGGAAAGAAGGAAGGGCCACTTACCTGGTAAACCAAGCCCTGCCACTTATCAGCAGAACGTGGCTGTTTGGGCCGCTAATACGCATTTCCAAAATCCCGGACATGGCCACGCCCCTGCTAGTCACATGACAGCCCTGGTGGCTCCGCTCCCTGCCCCTCTGCCAGCTCCCATGCCAGCATCTGCTTCCTCTTCAAAATGGCTGCCCGCAATGGAGGAGATTCCTGAGAATCACGAGGAAGACGAGTTAGAGTCTGTGCTTGGGCATCTGCACGGCAAGCGCTGCGACAGCCGCAGCGAAATTATGGACGCCAGCGAGCTGGTTGCAGAAATTAACAAACTCCTTCAAGATGTCAGGCAAAGCTAAAGACTAAAGCTTACACTCTTTTTCCCGCTCTGTACAATAAAGTAAAACATTTTTATATGAGAGTGCGGAGGAGGAGGACGATAGGAATTGAAAACAAAAACAGGAAATCACAGAGACCTGCAATTGTCGTTAAAGTTGCATTTCTGGATGTAATGTGTTTTGTGAATGCTAATTATCCAAATGATGTTTGTATTTTCTGGTTTTTGGCCACAGTGTACACAAATGTGAGTGTATTTATCTTTGTATTTTAAAAATACAATTTGTAGTCTTTATATTTATATATGTGTATATACCTAAGTTAAAAATGTACATAAAGCTATCAGATTTCTATTTTTATATATGCATGTTGGGAAAGTAATCAAAATCAACATGCCTTGGTGTAAATATTCTTATTTATGAAAAAGGTTTTCTTTTCTTTCTCTTTTCAGTGGTATTGTTATATATGAGCATAATATAAGTATGAATATTATTGAGTATGTGTTATTTGGTGGGGTGGGACAGGTACTGAAAGCATGTTTTGGGGTGGGAGTGGTATTTATAACAGTGTATTCTTTGTGTCCACTTCTGTTTTACGTTAAACAAATGACAAAATAAAGAGAAATGCAGATATGTCACACATACACATCTGGTTTGACTCTTTAAACTTTCACTATTTATATTGACATATTCTTGTTTTAAAGTTACTCATTTGTGGGCATATAAAGGTCTTCCAGTAAATTACAGTATGTGCTACTCCATTTAGTGTTTATGTTCCTGAAATACCCAGTAAAATGGGAGTGTGCTGTTGTTTTCCTCCTCTTCACAGACAGATCTGGAGAGCAGCCTTGCGGGGAAAAATAGCCATTTTTAGTCACTCTCATCTACGCTGCACTCGTTATGAGCGCCCCCTACTGACTGAAAGAGAGTATTTCATTAATGCTTGAAAAGATGAGAATATTGCGGACGGAGATAAGTAAGGTAGAAAAAAGGAAAAACGATTGTTTTTGTCATTTAAGATTTTAAATAACGTAAATTTAAGATGCACAATAGACCACAAAAGCAAAAAGTAGTACATTTGCCATAGTGTTTTAATCACTATCGGAGAAATGAGATTCATTGTTCTAACTAGAGCCCCCTAGAGGCGAAATAGTCGAACAGCAGACGCCTAATCTAATCTCTCTCTCTCATTCTAGGAATGCAGTGCATCCCATGAATTTTGTTGTTGTTGTTTGTTTTGTTATAAGCTCAAAGTATTATCTATTTGTTGACCAAAAGAGAGATGGCGAGAGAGAAAAGGCTAAACTTGCATTTGCGTTAATATACTGTCATAGCCTTTATTATTATTACTCACATATTTCAGTTGGTTATTTGCTTACTGTGAAAGACAATTGCAAAAAAACATAAATCAGGCCATGGAAATAAAATAACTCCTGAGGCCGCCAATCAACATTTTCTGATGGTTAAGCAGCTTCTTTTTAACACCATTTGCTGAAAACAGAAAAAAGTGTTTTTAAAGAAGTCATATTTTGATCCTATTTGTGAAAACCACATTCTTCCTTTCTCAGTATATACTTATACAGCACACATTTCAAAGCAATTTAAAGTTGTCAAATCTGATTGTGTTAAAATCACTCACGAAAAAGCTGATAAACAGTTTGGAGTTGTAATTTAGCTTGACCTTTTTCATTCAATGTCTCAATAACCAGGTTTACTTTCCTAACATAACAAGTTTGTTGAAATTATGCAAACGTAAATGCATTGCGATGACATTTAAAGATGGAAATGACTGAATGCGAGGTGCAATTTTGCGAGCTAAGAATTTTCAGACTCAAACAAAATGAGAATGTTTTGCCCCTCCTATTTGAACAGTTGAAGGAAGAAAATAACAACTTCTCTGAAACCTCATTTTGACATACAGAAATTGGCCTTGACTTTCAGCTTAAAATGAAAGAAGAAAAAAACAAACTACCTGCTACCTTCCATCTCCTTTTCTCTCAAAGACTTTCACTCTCTTTATTCACTCTTCTGCACATGCATAATCCTGTAACTTCTTTATTTGTATGAGAAAACAGTGTGCTGTAGCCCTTAGGACACTGAGAAGACCTAATCTGCCTAATTTTGCAATCTTTTGTGCACTGTAATTCAATTCTACAGTAAACTTTTATTGCTTTAAATGAATTATTCATTCTGTTTCTCCTTTCCCTCTATCTTTCGCTTTGCCTTTTTTTGCATCTGGGCAAACGTGCCAAGTTACACACACACATCGCATACAAAGTCACGTCACTCACGAGAGTTCTTGTCACCAAGCAGGTTGGTAAATTGACATAATTACTGAGGTGAGTTTCTGATTAGCTGGCGGTGGAGTTGAGATTGTAGATTCATGTCTTCCTCTTCATCTCTCGAGTCTCTACCGCTAAAAATACACCTGTCTCCTCCTTCCATCATTTCAAGTCCTGAGGATAAGTCTGCCAACAGTCTCTTATCATTATCACTTTGTGTATATGTGTGCGTGTGTGTACGTGTGTGATCTAGGAGCTGCAATAAATGTGGGTGATTGTGAGTCTTTTAGAGACCGAAATAGGTTTTCGTCTTATTTGCTTCCTGAAAGTACAAAATTACACAAAGACACCCTTTAGTTTTCTCTCCCATATTTTACTATTTTCGCTCTCCCCTCGTATCTCTCAGGTGGAACATATTTCATGACCAAATGCTTTCTCCCATGATGCATTATGAAAACAGCAAAACATCTGTGGCTCTTCAGTGCAGCTGTTGGCCAGAGTGCCGCCGTATGTGTCTGTGAGAGTGTACATGTGTGCTTTTGTGCGGTTTGTCTGTATAAATGACACTTTTGGTAGCCAGCCAGCTTTTCAGTAAAGCATGGCGATTTACAAGAATGGCATGAGCTGGTGGGTTTAATGGTTTGGAAGTGCCAGTGACTGATTTGTGTCTCTTTCAAGGTGTACACGTGCCATCCTAGCATGACAACCACTCCCAACAGACCTTCTTTCTTTTGTGAATACAAAAGAAGATATTTTATAGCATGTCTGTGTTTTCTGTCCATACAGTGAAAGTCAATAGGGGTCCAGTATTGTTAATTTTTCAGTTGAAACAGTCTTTAAAATATCTTATTTTGTGTCATACAAGTTTGTAAATGACATGAAGGTGAGTAAATGATGACAAAATTGTAATTTTTTGCATAACTGTTACTTTAACTGGCTCTTATATTGAATATATTTCAACATGAAAGTTTCCGAATGTCAGAATGCAGTATTTAAACAACATCAGATTAAGTGGATGCCATAAACAAACTGGTTGCCAATAACTGCTTTAAGAACTAAAATGTCTTTATCCATTAAAGCATTCATTTATTTCTAAATACAGCCATTTTTATTCTCCGTCAAATGAACAAGAGCAGACTTGGCATTTTAAATTGGCTCATTAATTCTTGTCTAATAAGTGTGCATATTAATGTAGAGCTCTTGAGCCAGAAAGGTTGCGACGTCTTCCATTCCAGCTTTTGGGGTCATATGTGTTCAAAGATCTTTTACAATAAACAGATTGATAAATTGTTTAGTTACACACTCATTTCCGACCTCTGTTCCTGACATAAAAGTATGTTCATGATCATTAATTTAATGAGAATTGAGCAAACTTCTATTAGAGTTATCATTGTGATGGGTTTCAGCACACTATCATTGCACATTAGAGTTTGATTTAACTTTTAACAAATTACAGCTAGTTATGTTTAGCAACAGAAGTCATTAATGCCAGGTACACTCAGCTTAATTTTACCCTTAATAGGATCTAATAAGCACCTTTTCGGGAGTTAAATAAATAAAAAGTTGTCACTTTAAGCATACTACCTCAATGACAAGATGTTGTGCCCCTGAAGATACAATTTTTGCATATTTTGTCTTAAAATGTAATAGTATATGCCAATGTGAGAGGACAAAATGTTGAGCACTATGACCCTGCAGAAATTCCTAGTATAGCTTCCATGATGAAAATCTTTTCCATATAATTATGTGCTTAGAAAGCAGTTACACACATAATGTATGTATGTATCGGCATTTAATTGAGCACACAGCTGTACGACCCGAGACCTCATGAGACAAACATTATTGTTCGTCGTCCATAATGCATGTGCTGTTAAACGCTGGCATATATGCTGACACCAGTATGTTTGACTGACATAGCTGTGTGTGTGTGTTGTGTGTGTCTAATATAACTAGCTCTCATGTTCACCACTAGATGGCATTATTTCTACAGATGCCCTTACTTTCCTATGCCAGACATTCCATTAATATGCACATCCAGTCAGTCATTACCATTGGCTGGGTTACTTATCAGTTCATTAAAATATATAAAGCTGCCCTGCAGACCAACTGCATGGAGATCTATTGGATCCCTGCAAGCTGAAGAGCAAAATCAATGCAGTCATTCCAAGAAAGGCATTATTGATATAATATGCTTATATTAATAGAAAAGCAATTCTGTCGATATTAAAAGGTATGGTCTATGTCTCTCGCTGTCAGTGAAACTGACATTATATTAATCCGAGATTTGGCCTGTAGGCAGACAGCTGTTAATCTTTGATGTTGAGGAGGATGACAGGTGATATTCCACAAAGTTATTCAGGCTAATGAGAGACAAGCTAATGCTTTTCAATCTTCCACAGCCTAAAAAGGCATGTATCCACACGACAGGGTAAACAAACCTCAGATATATGTGCATATCATACAGATTTTATTTTATTTTATTTTATTTTTTTTATGGTTTTATTCTGCAAGGATGCATTAAATTAATCAAAAGTGACAGTCAAGACTTTATCAATGTTAATTTTGTAATAAATGCTGTTCTTTTGAACTTTCTATTCATTAAGCCTGCTGAAAATTCAGCTTTGCTGCCACAGGAATAAATTACATTTCAAAATATATTACTATAGAAAACAGATATTTCAAATTTTAATAATATGCTAATAATATTTTGCAATATATAGTTGAACTCAAAAGTTTACATACATCTTGCAGAATCTGCAAAATGTTAATTATTTTACCAAAATTGGAGGGATCATACAAAATACCTGAATGATCCACAGTTTTTTTTAAAGTTTAATAGTGATAGTTGTTCATGAGTCCCTTGTTGGTCCTGAACGGTTTAACTGCACACTGTTCTTCAGAAAAATCATTCAGGTCTCACAAATTCTTTGGTTTTTCAACATTTTTGTGTGTTTGAACCCTTTCCAACAGTGACTGTATAGTTTTGAGATCCACCTTTTCACACTGAGGACAAATGGACTCATATGCCAATATTACAGCAGTTTCAAAAGCTCACTGATGCTTCAGAAGGAAACACGACACATTTAGAGCTGGGGGTGTAAACTTTTGAACAGAATGAAGATGTGTACATTTTTTCTAATTTTGCCTAATATCATATTTTTCTTAATTTAGTACTGCCCTTCAGAGGCTACAGAAGACATGTATATGTTTCCCAGCAGACAAAATTAGTTAAATATAACCTGATCTTCAAATTCCAAAAGTTTTCACCCCCTTCAGTGTAACTGAAGGATTTTTCTTAAGAACAGCGGGCAGTTTAACTGTTCAGGACAAACAAGGGACTCATGAACAACTATTAAGAATCAAGTCTATGCAAACTTTTGAACAGGGTCATTTTTATAACTTCAACTATTATTTTCTTTTGTGGACTGTATATGTCTTATGTGAAAAATCTTACTCAGGTCAGTACTAAATATAAAAAATAACATGTATATTGTATGGTCCCTCTTATTTTGGTAAAAAAAAAAAAAACATTTAACATTAACAAGTCAACATTTAGGCTTTTCTCAGCCACCTATTCCCAGCCAAATCTTTGTGGATGCAAGCTTCCATGTTGTCTAACAAGAGACCAGAGACCGAAAGAAGGGGAAAGGTCATATAAATCTAACCTTAAATCAAATCTTACACTAATTAGTGTTAAACCCCCCACACATCCTCTCCAATAACACTGCACTGTAAGATTGTAAAGCCACTGGGTGGACAGTATGTGCTTGTTCAGGCAATGAATAAACTCCATCGACCGTGAAATCTCCTCTTGATTTACTGAAATTAAGATTTACCTACACTGCTAACTAAGATATGGCTTAATAAATATGTCACTCTTAATTAAACACACTGTTAATTAATAGTAAACTCATTAGGATGAGTCATTTTGTCACAGCCTCTCATGAAGGTCAAAGTTCAGAAGCGAAAGGATCCAACAGCAGCAGTTCTCCTCAATTGTAATGTAACACACATCACGTTCTAGTCTCGCACAGAATTAACAAATTTGCTGACCGCAGTGACCCTGATCAGCAGAGGCGATCGATGTCCCACAACAGCCATTCGCGAGGCAGTGGCCCCTGTGCGACCTGGCAAAAGCAGAGGCATTGAGGGAAATGAATTAGCACTCGTATCCTGTACAGCAGAGCTCTTCACATGGCTGGCTGCAGAGTGCATGTAGATAGATAGACGGGCAGATAGAAAAATAGAGAAAGACATAGTTCATTGATCCCTAAAGTGAAATTCAGCATGTATAAATCTCAGCATTGTAACCGCATCAAAGGTAATCTGACTGGGAGCTAAAATGTGCTGAGGTGGTCTTTGTAAGCCTGCGTGCATGTATTTGTGCACCTTCATGCATCGCTTCAGTCAAATAACTGGGAGGAGGGCAAATGAGAAATGATAGGAAAAAAGGATGCTTCCCATCGGTCCTTGTGATTGGTTATCGGCAGCTCATTTGAGCATTAGCAGTTTAATGCAAAACAATTAGTCCTGGTGATATGAGTTCAGATCACAGGTTGAAAAATTATGCTCGGAATGACATGCAAGATGAGATTCAGCATTCAAAACATCTCTATTATCACTCCATCTCCTGTCTCTTTGTCAAATATTCCATTGTATAACACTTCCTGTTCAAATTTATTTGCAAAATGCAGTGCATTGCACAATGCAATGTGATTTCATTTACATTTAGATTTTTGACGACTTGCTGTAAATGCACTCTTGATTTTAAATTAACACCTAAAGCTTAAAATTTCATATTTTCAGGAGTCTTTTTAGGGTGAGAATAAACCTTTCTCTTTTAATTGCAATAATTAAGCTATTTATTTATCTTAAAATGCCTTTCTGTTGAATATTTATGCTTCATAACAAACAAACTGGCAAAATGGAGGCAAATTTAGAAGCACCACATATATTTAGATGTAATAACATCATTCTTCATTCTACTTCTGCAGCCATTTATAATAACTTTGTATAAATATGTTTATTTATACCCCACATGCACGCGGTAACTCAATATTTATGCTGCGTGTGGGTGTGGGTAAACATTTATTGAGAAATGACACACAACTCAAACAACAATTGCATTTGCGAGCTTTCTATTTCCTATTTTAAACAATATTTGCCACGAACTACCACAGCAAAGTTTTATTAGTCCAGATGGAAGGCGAATGAAGGTTGCGGAGGCCTCGTAGGGCCCTGCTCTTTGTTCGTATGTGTTTACCTTTTCTCCTCACGTCGCATTAGCAAGCCAACAGCTTTAGCTGCTTCACATCTGTCTTAGGAAATGAATAAGGGAAAGCTCAAAGTCCCTATGAGTTTTTTGCGAACACAGAATCCTTTTTTTAAGGCGTTGATTTCAGTTAACATCAACGGTCCTGTTTGAGGATGTGTCCGTTTGCACAGCCAGGCCCTTTTGAGACCCTCACCACCGACGACCTAGAAAAATACAGTGTGATCAATAGAGCTAAAAACAAAAAGATTGTGTAACTCCACTCTCCTTGAAACTTATATTTCATTTTCTTGGGTAAGGTGATTTTTATCTGTTTTTCAGTAAAATTGATGCTCTGCAGAACATTCGCTTCATAATGACGCTAACATTATTAAAGCGTGTCCTCAAACTGCCCATTCACGGTACGTGGCTCGTCTGTTATTCAGTCGAGGCGGTGACTCATCATAATGAGACAATAAAAATTCAGCGTCTGTATTTACTGTGATAATTCTGCTCAGCGAGCGTCTCCATGGAGCCGTTAGCCTACGGCACAGTACGAGGTTTTCAGAGTCGGAACGCAGATGTGCTTTAACCTGCGGATAACAACAGAGCAATCGAACGGCACATTTAACACACTTTTAACCGAAGCCAGAAGTAGTAACCGTTAATCACAGCCTAGTGGAAAGGACATCCGGTGTTTGTGGGAACTAAAGCGAGGTTTAACCCTAAGATACATCCCTCTTCTCTCAGACCAGACAGTTAATGCTAGCTGCCCGATATGACAGCCATGTCTCTCTCCGTGGACATGGGGCTGCATATTTTTAGCGCATTCACATTTATTTATTCAGAGTTTTTGGCACACAGGATAAACCAGCCCCCTCAAGAGGCTACATCACATTTTTTAGAAGGGCTCTGAGAGTAGGCCGTATACTGTACCTGGTAGAACAGTTACTGAGGGACTCTAGATTCAAACCCTGAGGAGAATATAAGGCTCGTGGGGGATCTATACATGTTCCAGGTTTAATTTTAGAGAGTAATCTGTATTCATGAACATGACATTTGGATTTGTAATGTTATCTTGATATGTTACATGAGAAAATATAATCTTTAATATTGCACAGTGCAATTTGGTAGAATAATTTGATTTGGCTGTACAAACTTATATTCAAATATTTCTACATGGCAGCATGTTAATTATGTATGGATCATGGATTTGTGTTCTCTCTCTCCCTCTCTTCAGTGTTGGATGTGTCAGTCTTGCGTGTGGTCTAGTTATGTCAAACTGAATGACTTATCTGTCACCTAATATTCAACTACACAGGAATGACAAAGAACAAAGTTTCTAAAACAATCACACTCGCTGCAATAACTCACAAAGCCATCAGTAAGTTTAATTTGTTATTAGCTGTAAAAATCAAATGATTCATTTGATCATCAATAATGTTTTTATGTTTTGAAAGGAATTAAGACTCATTTTCAGTCTTTGACAAATGATTTTAGTAAACTGCATGGCATACTGTATCTTCACACTGTATGTGCAGACAATGTCATTGTTATTTTCAAGACACTGGTTGATTTTGTGTTATTTTGCTTTTATAGCATTTCTAATTTCAGGCTAGTGGAGAGAAAAATCCAAAATACATAGATTTTAATTATGATACAAGGCAGTTTCCTCAGATATTTTTTTTTTCCCCCCAATGCACCAGTGAGTCACAAATCTCCATTTCAGTAGCACTTACAAACAGAAAACTTTCCAGTTTTATTCCCATCTATATTCTGAAAGTTTTCACATAGGGGTTTCACATAACATTAGATTGATTTATATAACATTTTATTCCTAAAAGATATGATTACAGTTTATATTTTTCTGGCTGTTCAGAGTATTTTTGATTTATGGAGTGAAAAAAATCAACAAAATAAAACAAGAAATTTGAACCTGGCTATCCAATGCTCAGATTTCTTATCTATTTAATGTCTCATTTGCATTTTCAAACATATTACTTCAGAAAACTTATTATATATATTTTTTTAACTGGGGAAAGTATGGTGATATCTATAAGTCAACATTTTTATTCTGTTCACCAGTTTTAACAGTGCATTCAATACTTTCCCCCATCATTAAGAGGTTTACATCTATAGAAATAATGTGTTTAACTCATGCCCACACATGCAAATGAAGACATACATATAGGAAACACAATGCATTAAGAGCCAGAGGGTGAAAACTTTTTGAATTTGAAGATTAAGGTAAATTGTAATTAATCTGTTTTCCGGGAAACATGCAAGTATCTTCTGTTGCTCCGGAAGGGCAGTACTAATTGGGGAAAAAAAAAAAGATATTTCAACAAAATAAGAAAAAATTGGACATCTTCATCCTGTTCAAAAGTTTTCACCTCTGGCTCCGAATGATTGCATTTCCTTTTGGAGCATCAGTGAATGTTTGAACCTTTTTTAAAATAGTTGTGTTTGAGTCCCTCAATTGTCCAGTGTAAAAAGACGGATCTCAAAATCATACATTCACTGCTGTAAAGGGTTCAAATATGCAAAAGATGCTGAAAAACTGAAGAATCTGAAGGATTCTTGTGAGGGATTTTTGAATGAAGGATTTTTCTGAAGAACAGTGCTCAGTTTAATTGTTCAGAACAAACAAGGGACTCATGAACAACCATCACAAAAAAAAGAAAAGAAAAAAAAAAAAAAAACGGTCGTAGATCATCCAGGTAATCTTAGGGTTCCCAAACTTTTGAAGGGGGTTATTTTAATCATTTCAGCTATTTTTTTTTGTCTTGTGCACTATATGTAAATATCATTTACAAAAAATATCCCACTCAGGACAGTACTAAATAAAAATTTACATGCATTTTTGTGTGATCTCTCTTATTTTGTTAAAATTATTCACATTTTCACAGATTCTGCAAGGGGTTCCAAAACTTTCGCATGCCGCTGTACATTATCCCAAATGTTTCGAAGAATGTTTAAATCCCAAGAAATAAGCTATTTTAACTAGTGTAATAAACAGTGTCAGTGCCTTGCCTGCCAATGATGTTATGCCCTCGATTTTCCAGTTTTATTTTGCACTATATTAGACAGGTGACGAAAGCACAGAGCAGCATTATAACAGAACTTTCAACACTCTCAAATGTATCTAGTAGGATAAAACAGCAGTGCTTTTTCCTACATATGCATGACCGGAAGGAGTGGAAGCTCTCAAATGTGGCATAAAAAAGGTCTTCTGCTTTCGAGCCGTGTATCACGCTCGTTCTTCATTGGTCTTCATTTCGCTTCCACGACTTTTAGACTTTTAGCTTCATATTACAGTGACCTTAATAAGTCTAATACATTAGCGCATCCATGAAGATGATTTCTACCCGAGTCCTGACAGATTGCAACAGCTGTGGGGATGAAGGCAACAACTCCCACGATTCCACACTCAATCACAGCGTCATCAAACTACGCCTTTGGTTCTTTGTTTGTTTTGTATATGCAGCCTCTAGCGGAGAAAACGTACATATTGAACCTTTAAGTTTCTGTATGAGTTCAAGCCGTATCGACCAGAGCAACACAAAAGAAATTACTGCATGGACTTCTACATAACATAATATCTAAGCTGTGTTCTCAGTCAAGTGTAAGAGATCCCAATGTGCCATTTTCTGAAAAACTGTCGCCTTCACTTGTGAAACCCATTAAATTGCTAAAAATTTGGCAGATAACTTTTCTAGTAAAGGCATTAAAGATGTAATTCCAACAAGCACTGACCTTCTTTGTTTCATAATGCATTACATATAGACTGCAAATCCACACATCACTGCCACAGGGTACAATTCAGTTGAACAGAATACACAATGTCTCAAATGTGTGTGTGTGTTTTTTAATTGCTCACGGCAATTTAGCTAACTAGCTAGCTAGATGATATATTTGTGACTCCTCTGTCACATTAAGTGTAATCTCTTTGTGTAAATGATGACAGAATGTTAATGTTTGGGTGAACTATTGCTTTTAATGTTATGTTTTTGTTCACACATATCTTCAATAAAGCATCAATCAAGTGATACAAAACTCTCTAACTGAACAAATCATCTAAAATGTTCTCATATTTTGTTAAATAAATAGCTACTATAATAAATCATTCTTGCCATCTGACAGGGTACAATAAGTGACCTCTATACAGGGCCTGATCTTTGCTTTCAGAGGGCAGAAAGTCCCGCAGGCCTCTGTGCTGTGAGGTGACCTAATAAATGAGTATCCTCTTAATCTGAAATTCATACAATTTCAGATAACCTGAAGAACTAATTAAACTAGAAGCCTTATTGGAAGGAGTCACACTGTCTGCATTTAATAGCGTGAGGCGAAGGGGGTTACAAATGAACTGTCACCATTGTGTTGTGCATGATGTTCCCACAATGCTTTTCCCCTCTTAGAGAAGCCATATTTCTGAATGTATGGCACCATGAACACTGGACAAATTAAAGTGGCTCTCATAGTGTAACAGCTATAAGTCATCAGAAAGGGAGGGAGGGAGAGAGAAAAGCGAGAGAGAGAGAGAGAGAGACAGAGAGAGAATATGAGGGAAAACTAAGCAGAGAAAGGTTCATCTCCCTAAGGCAAACCTATTTAATATTAAAGTTCATTCATATGGTTTTATATGAAGGCCGGGAGATGACACATTAATCTTGCATGCTTTCAGTAATATGAGAGATGATTTCTGAGGTTGTGTAGACACAGGGGGTAATGGGTAATGTGTGGTACATTGCATTTGAGTGAATGTGTAAGACACACTGTGAAAAACACAAGGTGGAGAAAGTGAGGTCACTGTCTTTTCCCATGGTTCAACCACGACTTATGTAAGCCCTGAAAACACACGCTTATCATGGCGGCCTGGTACAAGGACGCTTTCAGAAACCTTCACACTTGCTATTCCTCTGTGGTGGAACGAACCCACCCAACCTTTACCCGAACAAGCACTGCAAAAAAATAAAAAAAAGGCTTAAGACACACCTCTTCCAGCAGCCCTCTTTTTACCTCAGAGTAAAAAATAAAAAAAATGTAATTGTGAAACGAAGTGTAACATAGGAAATAAAGTCACATTGTGAGAACTAAAGTCAAAATTGGAAGATATAAAGTCACATTGTGAAATATAAAGTTATAGATGTGAGAGAACAAAGTTGAAGTCACATTTGAAAGGCTTAAAGTCTAAATCGGGGTGCCCAAACTCGGTCCTGGAGGGCCGGTGTCCTGCAGAGTTTAGCTCTAACTTGCCTCAACACACCTTCTGGGATGTCTGTAGTATGCCTAGTAAGAGCTTGATTAGCTGGTTCAGGTGTGTATAATTGGGGTTGGAACTAAACTCTGCAGGACACCGGCCCTCCAGGACCGAGTTTGGGCACCCTGGTCTAAATTGTGAGAAACAAATTCACATTGTGAGATAGGAAGTCAAAAATTGCTCTCTCACATTGTGAGATATAAAGTTGACATTACAAAAAGACTCAATTTTGAAAAAACAAAGTAACAACTAAAAGACATAGTTACATTGTGAGATACAAAATAACAAAAAAATTGTGAGATAATCACATTGCGAGATAATATACAGCGAGAAACATAATTACAATTGATACAATTGTGAGAAATAAAGTCATGATTGCAACATAGGCTCATTGAAAATACATACATTTGTGCAAAACTGAAAAAAACAACAACATACCTATATGTAAGAATCACAGTAGTTTCCAGTAAAACTCTGACAACTTTTATTCCTTTTCACACAAAGTATGATTTACAGGTACAATTATTTGAATATTATGTTATGACTTCAAACAATTTTAACATCATGCGCGATTTGAAAACTTTTGATACTTTTGAACGCTGTCATCACATATACAGCTTCATATGCTTTCTAATTCATACGTTTTCTAATTCAATAGGTTTCCTCTGTAGCTCACGCGATACGGTGTTGCATTTGTGTAATGAATAGCTCCGGTACGAACCCTGTGAACTACGGTTTGACAAACCAGCTCAAATCCGAAGTTAAAATAGCACCGCAGCATCAACAAATGCGTTTTATATCACTTTTGCATTTGTTAACACTATCGGGTAGGTTAAGGGTTGGGTTTGGTGTAGGGGATATTTCCAAAACGATAGAGTATTAACCTTTGGCGACACTCCCTGGATATTTGAATTCTGAACAGCTGCAATACATACCTCAAGCAGCGTAATAAAAACGCAGCAATACGTGCCTGTACCAACGTAATAAAAACGTGCCATTGTCACGTACTGAACGTGTGTTTTAGCGCCACTCTCTGGACATTTCACTTTGAAACTGCTGCAAAGCGTTCAGTAAGGCACGTAATTCCGATGTTGCCGAAATGTATACAGAGGCACGTATTTGAGCCTGCGTTGCACATTTGTGGGATTGTGAGGTGTAATGTTGCAATTGCGAGAAACAAAGTCACATTTGAAATGCATGAAGTCTAAATTTCGAATGTTACAACTGGGAGAATTGAAGTCACATTGTAACCCATGAAGTAGCAAATATGAGAAAAAAGTCCCAAATGCAAGATTTTAAGTCTTGTTGTAAGCTATAAAGTCAATTACTTTTACAAGCTTTCATACTTGATTTACTAACAAGCCTTTCTGCGCTTTTCATCTGTGATTCACCTGGATAAAAGCATCTACTGCAGAATACCAGTAAATGTAAGTGTAAACTACTCATGGTGAGGTTTCTCTTTACACTTTCATAAGATGAATTTAGTGATGAAAGCAAAATATGCTTACACACACACACACACACACATCTATCTAATGGTCTCCCTTTTCAGACTAGATGAGATAGGGATTGAACTCTTTGGTGTTCTTTCTTCTGTAGATCATCTTATCTTCATGCCATCCACCTTTTTTATACCTGTATCTGTTTCTCTTTTCATCTTTGTCCACTCCGTGAAAGGTTGTCTGTGACATGGAAGGGTGAGAAAGGAATCAAAGGGAGTACTACGTCAAGTTTCTGTAAGGAACCCTGTATGCGGTAAAAAAAGAGAAGAGAGAGGCATGATGAGAAGCTCTCTCTCTTATTTCTTATTAATTTAGTCATGCACGGCTCTGCCTCTCTCCCTTCAATTTTTTTTTTTTTTTTCACTTTTGCTTGTCATTTTGACCTCTGTCGACTTTTGCTGCCCTCCTTACACATTTCACAACGATTGAGAGAACTGTGAGAGAGAAGAGAATAAAGGAGTCTCTTCGCTATCTTTCTTTTTAAACTGTCAGGCTCTTTGTCTTCAAGAAGATCAGGTCAAAATTTCAATTGCCCAGAGCTAGCTGAGGAATATATGGGCATTGTACTCTGACAAATAAAATTTGGCTTCTTTGTTAATCATCTGTCAAAACAGCTAATACATGAAATTATTAAACAAATCAGTTAAAGAGCTAGTTGACTCCTAAATTAAAATTCTGTCATCATTTTCTCACAACATGTTGGTGCAAATCTGTACGACTTTCTGCTTTATTCTGAAAAGCGTTTCAACTATTTTTGTCTATACAATGAATGCTGAATGTTTATCCAACCAATGGTTAATTATGGTTGCAATTCCCATTTTATCAGTACACTTTATAATTCCATTAGAAATAATAAAAAAAAGTTTACTAACCGTTTCTATTAAAATGAACCACTTACTGATATATATAAAAAAAAAAAATGGACAAAAAAACATTCCCAAGTGCCCGTATCTGTCATCATTCTTTCAGGAATAACAGCTGCCCCTAAGCGGACTCTCTGCTCTGATATAGATTACCTCGGTCTACCCATCTGCCCTCAGGAAACCCAATCTCCGCAACAGAGATGACAGGTTAAAGAAAACAACAGATAGGCCCAAACAAAATGCTCAGCATGAAAGCAGCAGAAAATGAGCTGGTATAATTATGCCTGACTGGGGCCCTGCTGTTATTCCAGCGAGTGTGTCTGAAATCGATGAGGAACATTTGCTCTGGACCCTTCTTCTTTCCTGACCCCGACCACCCTCAGAAAGTCCCTAAATGCATGATATTGATAAGTCACTTCTCCGGCTCCTATCTGCTGGTTTCAGGGCATGGCCCTCAGTCTTCAAAGCCTGGGGCTCATTTGGCTCAAAGACCTGCGAGAGTGCGGCGCTGCTACATTTAGTGATTCTCCAATCCGAAATGCACATTGATTTCAGGCTGGGGTGAGAGGAGGGTGAATCACTCGTTCGCTTTCTCTATTCTTGTTTGTTTGTCGCTTTCTCACTCTCTCGGGTTCTTTTTCTAATCTTGCGCTACTAATCTCTCCACTCGTCCCCCATACCTGTCATCTTTCCCTCCTACCTTGCTCTCTCTCTCTCTCTCTCTCTCTCTCTCTCTCTCTCTCTCTCTCTCTCTCTGAACAGTACTAAATCTTTTCCTGGCGACTGTAATGGTCTGAGAATGAAAGGAAGGTCAGGATGTGAAGCTGCTGAGATCTGTAAGTGCCGGATCAATACGCCAATTGGATTTGCCCACTCGCATTAAGCAGTGCATCTAATAGCCTCTCCTGGCCATCGATGCAGCCAGCCATCATTTAATTACACTCACTGTGTTACAACCGCCTCAGTTCAGGCCAGTCATTTCAATCTGGGGGCACCCGACCACGATCACTCCGATTTTTTTACGGGGAATGTAAAATATATCTGCAACCTGTGTGGCAAGATGGCAAAATAACCAAAAATGCCTGACTGTTGAAGAGAATTTAAGCTACTTTTGTACTTTTTTCTTTATATTCAGGACTCAATTTGATGTAGTCAATACTTCATCATATTTGACAAAGGGTTAGTTCACCAAAAAAAGAAAAGCAAATCCCATGATTTGCTCACCCTCAAGGTGTCCTAGGTGTATATAACTTCCTTCTTTCAGACGAACCCAATTGGAGTTGTTTTAAAAATGGTCCTGGCTCTTCAAAACTTTATAATGGCAGTGGGCTGGTGTTTCTGTTGTCAGTCCAAAAGAAGTCCAATAAAGTGCATACATCCATAATAAAAAGTGCCTCATATGGCCCTGGGGGGTGAACAAAGGTCTCCTGTAGCAAATCAATGCTTTTTTGTAAGAAAAATATCCATATTTGAAACATAAGATTATAGCTAAAGAACAAAGAAATTTTTCATTTTTGTTTAATAGAAATGTTCTGAGTCGGGCTCGATCTGTGCTCTTAGACAGTGATCATTTTTTGTTTCCAGAGTTTTCTATGCTCCCTTCAGGTTCTCGTTATAGACTACCAAAGATGAAGAGTAACCGTAACAAATATTTGTTCCTTGTGCAATTCGTCTGTTAAATGGCTTTTAAGGGATTTGGTAGGGAAATTATATTCTATTATATTTTTATGTATCTATGTTTTGGTATGTATTGTATGGGTCTGTTGTGTTTCTGATTCTCGCTGCATCCAAATTGCCTGCAAGGGATCTTAATAAAGCTTGACCTTGACCTTGGATAATGTAGGTATGTAGGTGCGCATGTGCCAGTGATGAATGCGGAACCATAGAGGAGAGAACAAAACAACGGTAACAAACACTAAATGTGACTCTGGACCACAAAACCAGTCTTATGTAGCATGGGTATATTTGCAGCAATAGCCAAAAATACATCAGATGGGTCAAATTTATTGATTTTTTTTTTATGCCAAAAATCATTAGGAAATTAAGTAAAGATCGTGTTCCATGATGATATTTTGTAAATTTCCTACCGTAAATATATCAAAACTTAATGTTTGATTAGTAATATGCATTGCTATGAACTTCATTTGGACAACTTTAAAGGCAATTTTCTCAATATTTAGATTTTTTGGCACCATCAGATTCCAGATTTTCAAATTGTTGTATCTCGGCCAAATATTGTCCTATCCTAACAAACCACACATCAATGGAAAGCTTATTTATTCAGATGATGCATAAATCTCAATTTCGAGAAATTTACACTTATTACTGATTTTGTGGTCCAGGGTCACAAATGCCTGAGGATTTCAATATAAGCCAAGCAGAGACTGGTTTTCCTTTGTTAAAGTATGGGAAATTTGGTTCCTTTGCTTCTGTAAACAAACGTTGGTTTTCACAAGATCAGCGATGCATGTGCTACGCATACATCCTATGTCATCCACCCAGAACAGCTACACGTATGATAGTTGGTGCAAGCTAGAGAAAAGTGATTATTATGTTCTAAATATTAATATTTTTCTTACAAAAACACATCGTTTTCAAGCAGTGTGTATTGTAGCTGTATGTGAATGTAAACGATCTGCAAAGTTGTAAATCCGAAAGTGCACGATAAATAAAGTTATTGTCTCCAAAAAGAAAAAAAATTAACAGCCTAAATGAGTCGTTGGTAATTCGAATCCCACTTCCGTGATGGCTACACATCATGGTGCAACCTAAGTGCATATTACCTGCCTATGTTTCACAACAACAGCAATTTTCCTGACGACTGCTTTTCTAATTGAGCTGGCTCCATTGAATCACAACATATGCGTATGACAAATAATAGATGTTTATATTATCTATCAAGCATTCAAAATACAGAGCTATGACAATGGGCATATCAATTCCGACACACGCTGTGCATGGAAAGACCAATCACAATAGGCCGTGCCATCTGACCAATCAGAGCAGAGTAGGCTCACAGAAAGGAGGAGTTTAGAGAGAAATGAGGTGATATTAAATGCATATTTTGAGAATACGAAAGCGTTGTTTGACCTTGCATGTGTCTAAACCCAGTGGTTCTAGATTTTGCATGTCTCCCTTTTTTAACACACCTGATTGAGATCATCAGCTCGTTAGTTTAGTTCATAGATTTCTCTCCTAATGAGCTGACAATCTCAATCAGGTGTATTAAATAAGGAAGACATGCAAAATGTGCAGAACAGGGGGCCCCCAGGACCAGGATTGAAAACCACTGATCTAAACCTATTGCAGAAGACTCCCAAAACAATATTAGGAACATTAAACATGGCATAATATTTTCGTCAAAAGGAGAAAAAATATCTTCTGATTATAAGAGCTACAGCTAAAAAAAGTAGCTCAATTTCTTCACAAATACAGTAATTTTTTTGTTATTCAGTCAGTAAATGCCACCTGGTTATAATATAAGTTGTATTTTAGAGGAAACCAGTGGTTGCCAATGTTACAGGGAGGCCCGTGTCTGAAGGAAACATTTAATGACATATCTACATCAGAAACGTTGCTGTAACAAGAAATCACAGAAGAGATTCATTATAATCCCATTATTAGAATTCTTATTCTTGAGTGCTGCATCGTTGATTCACATCAGACTGTAATATTAAACTCAGAGTTTCATCGTCTCCTTCCCGGGTGCTTTGTTTCACTTTAGGAAACTGGCAACGGGACACAAAGCATTTCTTCGACTGTCGAGTCTTTTGATTATGCACTCGAATCTGTGAGACGGAAGAAGAAAACAGAGACTCGGGGGGGTAAAGACAGCTGGCGAGGCAAACATTTGTTTCAATTTTTTAATTAAAATGAAAACAGGCCATTGATTCCCCCTAAGTGAGAGCAGTGCAGCCTAAAAAGGCATCCATCTCGTTTGAAAGTGTGACAAGGGGTATTGGGGTGGATGTGTGATCTGTGTGAGGCAATTAATAAACTGGTTCCTTTAGAAGACTAACATTAAAACGTCGTTATGAAGAACTGATCTCCTGTACTCCTACTTTGAGCCTGTCCCATTACAGAGAACATAACAGATTGGTTAATCTATGCCTTCATTGATTAGTTGATTGACTGATGCTGTCATTAAAGTGTGATTTAGACTGCAAGTGTGATGTCTAGACGGCTGTGAAAACAGGACATGCAGATGCACTGAGAACTAAAATAATCAAAACACTTGTACATTTTTTAGACAAATAATGATAGAACACATATGTGTTTAATAAACCTTTTTTTTTCTTGGGCAATAATGATAATTACTAAATCTATTTACACTAAATATATTTTGGAATTTGGGGCAGTGTAGTCTATATTAAATCTACTCCCATCTGTCTAGAAGCTCTTGGATCTCCTGTCAGAGGGGTTACATTATTGATACCGAGCTCAAAACTGAGTTCTTAATCCAGTTTTTTTCAAAAGCAGTCTGCTCTTAAAGCTTGCCTTCATAAAATCAAGCATAGATGCTTACTAGTGGCAGCTGGTGTTTCTCTAGAGTGGGGAAGCAGAGATGTCACTTATCAATGGTAAAATGTGTACTCAGATCTATTTCAGATCCGCAGGGTTGCTCCTAAAAGCTGTTTCTCAAATTGCTGCTAAACAGTGAGATGTTGATGGCAATGGCAACAGGCAACTGACAAGACTATGAATGCTACACTAAATGTTACATCAGACATCAAATAAATGCATCTCAGAACACTTACTGTAATGTATTTGTACGCTGTAAAATTTTCTTATGTAAAGCTTGTCTAATCATCATGTAGAGAAGCCATCTAGAGAAAAATCTAGTGTGTATGTGTGTAAGAGAGAGAGAGAGACAAAGATGTTGATAGAGTCTTCTTTATATTATATGCATAATATAAATATCTTATTATTCACCATTCCCTTCACATTATGACTACAAAACTATGTTATGTACTCTCTTATTAATTAACAGCCCATGACGTGTTGCCCAACCCACAAAAGACATCTTGACAAAAGTCTCAAAAGTCTTGACTCTTTCTTCAGTTACACATGTAGGTGGTGTCTTAATGAGTGACTCCATTCATTAATTCATTTGTTCATTTGTTCATTCGATTCATTAAAAAAAAAAATGCATTCAGAAACTAAACAAGCAATCTTTTTGAGCAATTCATTAATTCATTCATTTAACCGATTCATTCAAAAATCTGCTGATTCATTTAGGAACTAAACAAGCAAACTTTTAAGCAATTAATTAATTAATTAATTCATTCATTCAACCGATTCATTTAAAAAAATGCAAATTCATTCAGGAACTAAACAAGCAAACTTTTGAGCAATTCATTCATTCATTCATTCAACCGATTCATTTAAGAAAATAGAGATTTATTCAGTATGAAATTTATTCATTCATTCGTTCAAAAATCCACTGATTCATTTAGGAACTAAACAAGCAAAATTTTGAGCAATTAATTAATTAATTAATTAATTCGATTCATTTAAAAAAAATGCAGATTCATTCAGGAACTAAACAAGCAAACTTTTGAGCAATTAATGAATTCATTAATTGAACTGATTCATTCCAAAAAAAAAAAAAAAAAAAAAAAAAAAAAAAATGCAGATTCATTCAGGAACTAAACAAGCAATTTCTTTGAGCAATTCATTCATTCATTCATTCATTAATTCATTCATTCATTCAACCGATTCATTTAAGAAAATACAGATTCATTCAATATGAAATTTATTCATTCATTCGTTCAAAAATCCACTGCTTCATTTAGGAACTAAACAAGCAAAATTTTGAGCAATTAATTAATTAATTAATTCATCCGATTCATTTAAAAAAAATGCAGATTCATTCAGGAACTAAACAAGCAAACTTTTGAGCAATTAATGAATTCATTAATTCAACCGATTCATTCCAAAAAAAAAAAAAAATGCTGATTCATTCAGGAACTAAACAAGCAAACTTTTGAGCAATTAATTAACATTCATTCAACCGATTCATCTCCCCCCCCCACACCAAAACACTCTTGGTAGTGTAATTTTGCTTCAATATGAAATATATGTAATAACAAACAAACAAACAATCAAATTAACTAACTAACTAACTAAATAAATAAACTAAATAAATAAATTGTATTTTAAATTTAAACATCAAACAGTCTTTACTTGCTCTTTAAGTTCTTTTTTTGGGTCACCCCTCTAAAATGTTTATAAAGTAAGTTTCAGATTTTGGCATCCACAAAATTTTTTGACTGGGTTTATGCATTCCAATGTTTTGTTCTCTGAAACAGTATCTTCTAGATTCTCCTGTATTGAAATGCATTGTTTAACTCTGTGTTCTTTTGGACTAACGCCACAGAACATCTTGGAACGGGGCCCGCAGAAAGGCTGCTTCCAGCTGCAGCCAAGAGACAGGAAGTAGACTATAACCTCAGCCTCTGATCATACTGTACAATACACATTGCCCTGCCATCTCCCATTTATCTATAACTCTATCAGACTTCAGGGTGTGCTCATATACACACACACACACACACGCACCTTAAAGGAAGGGGAAGACTTCATTATACTTATGAGAAAGAGCAAGGCAGCAAATCTAATTCGCTTCTGAAGGAACGCAGTGTTATTGCTTTTCTATATTCACTCTCTCTTTCAGTTCTCTGTCGCTTGTGCACATTATTTGAGCGCTCACCTAGGGAGTCATTTGAAGCGGACGAAAATAAATCCCTGATATAGTTAAGCATTATGAGAGTTTAATGTTCTAACATGTCTGGGCACTAATAGAATAGGTTCCTCACTTTCATTGATGGAAGCCATTTTATTTTGGGACTGAACATAGAACACAGGGGATAAAGAGAGCGATTGTAAGATACACTTACATTTGTTCACTTGTTTTTCGCTTCAGGCAAAAGTAAGCAGCTTTGCACCAGTGCGGCGGGTACTGAAAGCTAGTGCAGATGGCAAAAGTCACACACTGTCAAAAAAACCGAGTACCACAGAACTAATCAGGCTTTTATTAAAAAAGTAACTAAAACCGAATGTTTTGTGCAAAGAAAACGGAACGTTACGGAAGTCCATCTGAGTGCAACTTAAAGAAATGGAGCAGCACAATGCAACAAAATTAGTTATATAATAAATCATACACTTTGAAAGCCTAGCTGGTCATTAGCATATGTTGTGATTTGGATGCTGGTGTGCCTACCGGAATATTTGAAAAGAATAAGCTAAAAACGTACTAAAAAAAGCTTGAATACCTTGATTGACAAGCTAGACCATGCTGGTCAAGAAACTTCTCAAGCTGGGTCTTGTTTGTGAACAGCATGGTCAAATAAGCACTAACCAGCATAAACCAAATTTGAAAGGAATGGAAATTTCATGCTAGTCTAAGCAGGGGATTTTGCAACAATGGTCAAAACAGTGCCATAATATATTTAGTATTAAGTTACATTATGTTCAAGTTACCAACACAATACCACATGTATCTTGTATTCAGTGTCCAAGCAGTATTATCTTAGGTCATATAGCTGCAATATTTTTTAGTTTCAATTTATTTATTATTTTTTTAGTAGCTATCATTTAGCATTATTTTCCCCTTCTGATCCTATCAAAGCAGATGTGTGGAACACTTTTATTCATGAACAGTCTCAAATAAAATAATAATAATTAAAAACAAACAAACAAATAATTATTAATTAAGTAAAGCAGAAATTAATGAAAATATAAATATTAGATAAAAAATGGCAACTAACTGAAATAAAATAAGTATATGTATATATTTTTTTCAGTTAGTTGCCATTTATCTAATAGTCTAATATTTATATTTTCATATAAATATGTGTGTGTGTGTGTGTGTGTGTGTGTGTGTGTGAAAAGTGTTATTATTATTTAATCAAAACAACCCAACTGCAGTTTGATTAATATTACTTAGGGTGCTGAATAAAAAAAAAAACATGATTTTTGATATATATATCACATAAAAATAAAATGACAAGCTCACAACAAAATTAAAATGAAAACTGAAAAGATAAAAAATTACTCATTACTCATTTTGTCATAAACAGTGTTTAATAAAATTAAAACTATTACGATTCATTTTCAGTAACTAAAAAAGCGGAAATAAATTAAAAAACAAATTTTGATAAAAAAGGCAACTAACTGAAATCAAAAAATAAAAATGCTAATTCAATAGATGACTAAACTAATATAATTATTGCATATTTTATTTGGTTTAAGAACCAGTTTTCCTACCTTTGCACTGCATGAGTATATAAAACCTCCTATCACTCTATAAAAGCTGTTGATTGACAAGCTCACCTCCACATAGACACACAGAGAAGTCTTGATCTGGCCTTGATCTTATTACCTGCATCCCTCCTCTCTTTGACCTAACCCCTCCTCCTCCACATCACTCAGCGTGTGACTGGACAGCTGACCTGTCAATCAATCACGCCCCGGGCTGACAGGAAGTCTAATGATTCTCGAGGCTTAAACAGACACTGACCCTCACCTCTCTCTGGGCTCCACAAACCCAGAACTCCAACATCAGAGAGGGCTCTTCCATTTTCCACTTTAATCCATCCCACTTCTATCAGCATGCAGACACTGTAGTTTCTCAAATCACAGACTACAAAAGTGTGGGCAGTTGTAATGAGCCCAGGATTCTAATAAGCATAGCCTGGCTCCCAGGCAATTCCTGCTCCGCATGTCTTATCTCTACTCTTCTCTCATTCCCTCTGTTTGCTTTTCTCCATTGTTTGTGACGCAGCAACCATTAGGCGAGTGTTTCTCCACAGCTTAAGTATCAATCATGTGGCCAGTGTGTGATTACAGCCTCTCTTTCACTGAGAACAGCAAAACAGCAAAGTAATGACACACATATGGATGATTCCACAACATTAGACTGTTTTACTCTCTTCTGATTGCAGACGGATGAAAGAGAAACTATAGTTTGAGAGAGAGAGACAGACAATGAGAACTAGACAGAGAGGAAGAGGGAATACTTACAGGTTACCTTCTGTGTACATGGTTAGAGCTCCTTTCTAAGGAGAAAAACAACATAAACAAGACATGCTGGGCAGAACAAAAGTAAAATGTCACATATAGTGACTTAAGACTTGTTGTTTGTAGTCTAAATAGTAAAAAACACATGAAATCCGATGTTTATAAACCCATTCCGAGCCATATAGAATCAGATTTTTTTAAATGCTTTTTAGTCTGAGCAGTTAGTTGGGATTAACCAAAAAATTAAATAACTGAATTGGATGAGTGTGTGTTGCATACATCCTGGAAAGTAGCGGCAAAGCATTTTTGATCGCCACCTGGTGGCTGGCTACAGTATAGGTCATAAACCCCACCCTCTCCATGTAAACAAATGGGATGTAAGCTGAACTAAAAAAAAAATATATAAAAACACTTCAAATGAGTTTTTCCCAAAGGAGGTTTCCATCATTTTAGTTAGTGTTTTTTATCACACTGATCTATGTTCAAGTGTTAATTTTTCTAATTTGCTTTTAGTTCATTATTTGATGTTATAAAAACAGGGTGTGGTGTCATGATTGTGTTGGTATGATTGGGTCTGCTCTACAATTGGGTCGAATTTGGGAGAGACTTTACAATATCGCAGCTCCAGCTCACGATCAATACAGCGCAAACTCCGGCTCCAAATGACGTAATTTTTGCAATATGACAGCGGCCTTACGGTACATTCACACAGGGCGCAGGTGTCGATGCTTGACGGAGGGCTTGTCTGAAGCTTGGTGTTGATGTGACTGTCATAGTGACAACAACCAGTAACTTTACTCTTCTGGTGTTGCATGATTGCAATTGGCTAGCGTCTGCTCTAGGGTATTTGCATAAGGCAATCTGATTGGCTGATGACTGCGTTGGCGCTTGAAAAGTTGAACGTTTTTCAGCTTCTGCCGTGAGCAATACCAGTGGCACGACACAACGGATCCACAATTCAGTTTGGCAATGCATGACATCACCCATTCAAATTGAACTTCAGACCGTGGCCTCGCATTTCACTCATGCCGTGACTGACTCTAAAACCTTCCCACAAACAAAGAGTATTGACATATTTTAACATCAAATTAAACTGATCTCCGTACTACATCCAGTGGCGAAGCTACGGGTGGGCCCGGGTGGGCAATAGCCCACCCACTTTCAGCTCTCACCCATTGAGAAGTTTGTAATTTTCCACATGAATGCTATTTATTAAACAATAATAATAATAAATAGATAGTTTCACTAAAACTTCATCAATTTACTTTAGAATATATTTAACGTGAGTTTTCATGGTCAGTTACAGCTTCTTAATTTTCCCTCTCCCTATAGGTGCATATCATACACTTGTCAAAATGATGATTTTGACCCACTATATGTTTACAATTTAAGGACATAAGAGTAAAATGCGTGCATTTGAAAATTGGTGAAAGTGAAAGTTTGGTGACAGTTGAATTTGAAAATAGTGAAACAAACCTCAGTCAAAAATACAGGATATCCCAAAGAAGCCAAAGTCTTAGCACTGCATCCGGAGCATCTACAAGTGAAACCAGACCAGATGAATTTATAGACTGGAAAAAAAGTGTGTTCAAAGCATCATATTAGCAAAGGTACAGTGTTTGATCGGCTAAATAAATGTGTCATTTGTGGAAAGAAACATAAACTTTGTGCTAGATAATGTTCTCCACAACCAACTGCATATTTGCAGTTGCACACATTTCTGCGTTTACACTCCTTTGAATGCGAACTTGAAGGAGCTTGATTATGAGATCATCTGCGAAACCTCGACGGCTCAGACTAAGCTAATGCTTTACAATAAACTTTAGTTAACATTAGGTAATGCATTAACTAATAGTAACAATAAGAAATACATATGTTACAGTATATTAATCTTATACAACTTTTTGTTAGCTCAGGTACGAATTTTAACAGATAAAACTTTTAATTGTAATAATGTATTAGTAAATGCTGTTATTAAAATGAATGTTAATCAGTGCTTTATTTTCTGTATTTACCTTGCCCACCCCGTTTTATGTAGTCCCACCCACTTAAACATGTCTGGTCTCGCCCCTGACTATAACAAATAAAATCCATTTATTTTATGCAAGACAAAAGGCATTTCCATCATGCAAAGTGACCGCTGCTGACTGAAATCTTGTCCTTATGTTGCGATGCGTAAAAATAATACAATTTACAGCACAGTAAAGACTTTAGAAATGAAATAAAATGTATACAAACCTTTATTTCACTGAAGAAGTGCACCAAATCAGCGGCGCTGAGAACCGCTCTCTCTTCTGTAGATGAGACTCAAAAAGCCCACCCTCTGACTGACTGTAACTCAGCAGCTGTGTTGTTTTGTCAGAGAGAGGCTTAACTCAGCGGTTGGGTAGAAAAAAATAACCCAGCATTAAAAATGACCCAGCTCTTAGTTACAGAAAAACTACCCAGCACCTGGGTAAAAAATATTAAAAATAACTCAATAAAATGTCCCAACAAGTTGAACTCAGCATTTGGTTTAAAAACTAACTGAGAACCTGGGTAAAAATATTAAAAACAACCCAATAAAATTATCCAATGGACTGAACCCAGCATTTAGGTTAAAAAAAAACATTACCCAAACATTTTTTAGAGTGTGGATGATTATTATTATTTTTTTTATTTTAATATCACGAATGCAATTTTTATCAAAACAATCACAATTAGACTTTAGTCATGGGTTTGATTACAAGACATTGCAATGAACTGATAAACTATGATGTATGGTAATATAGGAACCTGTAATAATTATAAAATTATATATACTAAATTATACAATAAATTGATGTATTAATTTACCATACTGAAATCTCAAGCAATCTGAGCAAAAGGAATAGTGATACTTGTCTTAAACAATCAAAAATTAATATTACACCAACACATAAATCTCAGCAGCCAAATCTAAAAAAATACTTTGAAGTTGAAGTTTGAGACAAGCTAAGTCGGATCTAATCTCAGGGGTGATGAAAATAAACTTCTCAAAATAAAGATTTGTAAGAGATTATAAAGCTACATGCGAGAGCTTATAGACTGCAGGCAATTTAATATCTCAGCACCAAAGCCAGTCTGCAAACAAGAGAGCACCGTCATTACTGATTCCAAATGGAATTACAGGCAGAGTCTGACAGTCAGATGTGCGTTATGAGAGAATGATCTGTTGTTATGCGTGTGCCGTGTGTGCGCACGTGGACGCGCATGTGTGACGTTCCATCTGCACAGATTCGGTTTCGCCTAAGAATTGATGCATCTCTGATAACACACACATGGGGACGTGGGATGTTGGCGACAGGACGGTGGCGCCGTATCGACCCTGCAGTCTCATCTCTCACAATGTCCACACAACCTTAAGAAAACCCTCAAGCAGCGTTTGCTTCTGATAAAAATCAGGCGACGGTAAAGAATTGCTTTCCAGTACATTGGAAAATGGATTCCATATCTGCAAGTCATCATAATATTGGAAAACACCACTGCGGTATAAAGTCCTCTTCTTTCACTCACTCACTCACTCACTCCATCCTGTCTTCCTGTCTTAGCACTCGCAATGCTTCAGGTGAGGGATTTCAGTCCTGTATTTGTAACAGCATTAGACACTGTTCACAGCTGGTAATAAAATTCATTATAAGGGATATGGTAGCAAGTGGTAAGTGCTAAATACTGAGGGTCCAAAATGTTTTCTAATTCAATCACCGAAACCACATTCAGAAGTATTTTAAAATATGACCACATTGCATTTGTACAGGAAATGCTACTGTGTTCTGATGCTTACAGGATAATAGTGAAGGACCACCAAGGTTTTTATAGTTTTTCCAAACCCAAAACCATTTTGATATTTCTGCACCCTCAGATTCCATATATTGAAATAGTTGTATCTCGGCCAAATATTGTCCTATCCTAACAAACCATATGTCAATGGAAACTTATTCAGCTTTTAGATGATGTATAAATAACCCGGGTTTAGTGGTTCTGGGTCATAAATACATAAAAATAACAAACACTAACAAACAGCAAAATGACAATAACTAACTAAAATTAAAATGCTAAATATAAAAAAGCTAAAAACTGATTCAGAATATTAATAAAAAACTATAATTGTACCTCAATGATACAAGAAAAACTAAGACTAACTAAGAGTTTCAAAATTTTGCTGGTTACATGTGGCTTTTGACAAAAATAAAATAAAATAAAATAAAATAAAATCTTTTTTAGGAAAAATTACTTCTTAATTCTTCTTAATTTTTTTATGTAATAAAAATAATTACAATAATATTAATACTACTTAATACTACTTAAATATGATAATAAAATATATCTAATATGACAATGCATATTATTTATTTATTTATTTTTTTAAGTACATCTAATAACAGGTATAAACAGGTACATACCAAAACAAACATAATGCTCTAAAAACTTATTTATATAAAAATTTAAAAAAGAAAGACTAACAACAAAATTACTAAAACTTGAACTAAAATTAAAACGAAAATGCAAAATATAAAGATGATGAAAATGGATTCAAAATATTAATAAAAATTATAATAGTACCTCAACGATACAAAAATAATAACGACCACCCTTTGAACTGCACGTAAATAGGGTTTAAACTTTGCCGGTTACATATGGAAATAAAATAAAATAAAATAAAAGCATACTATTTATTTGTTTAAATAAAAGTACTTCTAATACCAGGTGTAAACAAGGGCTTGGTTACTCAACATACTGTATAAACAGAGTCTACAATATTGTATACCTTTATATTGCTCATGTTGTTTGCTCTCTCCTCTCTCAGCATTAAAAACCAAAGATATTCAGGGGTAAAGCGCAACCGTTACATCCGCGTTTTTTCTTAGAACAGCAAATGCAGAAGAGATACAGTACCTAGTAACTAAAGACAGCGAGTCAAGATTAAAAAAATGCATTCCTGATACCTGAACCGATCTCCATTCGATTAGAGCCCCAGCAACGAGTTGTATAAATACGTGTTTACAGTGAAACACAGTCTCTAATGGCTGCTGTTCACATTGATCTCCCACTTCCAAAAGCATATACGGCGGCAAAATGCCTTTTAGCTTCAGAGCTGTTTTTTTATGTGCTAAAATGGCAGTAGAAAGGAAAGTGAATTACATTGATTCACTAAACAGGAAACAGCATAAAGCAGAGAAAGAGAGAGAGAGAGAGAGAGAGAGAGAGACGAGCCTTGTGCATGTGAACCATTGTTTTAAATGTAACAAGCGTGTGGTCTAAGCACATGAGTGAACGATGTGTTAGACAGACAGCGTGCCCTCTGACCAAAGCAGCTTTTATGCTTTTATTTGAACAGAAGCCTGAAGCAGGATACTCACTCACTCGCTCCCTACGCTCCTGTTTTCTTCTTTCCCCGGCTCTCTCTCGCTTCCCATCTCACGAAAATGAACCGTATCTCACTCAAACACACAGCGGACAGCCGCAGACGAGGTGTGATTGTTTGCTTTGTCAGACAGCATGAAAGACCCGGGCCCCGTCCCCTTCTGCCCTCAATCCCATCTGAGCTCTATTGTAGTTTGTGTTTTGGAAGTCTAATGACAGAGAAAGTGAGAGAGCGAGAGGAAAAAAATGCACTAGATTATTTGTGACAGTGATGAGGATGATGATGATGGGGTGACAGTGACAAGGAAGATGGCATCAATATCAGTGCATCAGCCCCTCAGTCTGTGTGAAACACAGAAATAGCTGATACACTATGCTGTCTGTGCACATCACGGTACTGAAAGTACTCTTCTCTGCTGGACTAAAAGGACTATTTACCTTCTCAGATGACAGAACACCATTATCACTTGTGCTATAACTAGTTATAAGGATAATGAAGTTAAGGATCACATACTAAATGGGGTAATCCCAATACAACCACCAGACATGTTTATGTCTGTACTAATCTCCCTTTTGTCCTCGCCCTCTGTTTTCTGGTGTTTTATTTAAATGGAAAGGTAAAAACAGTCTTTAAGATGTTGTTTTTTATGTTTAACATGACTCCTTGACTTGATGCATACTTAATGAGCAGTTTTCAAAAATCCATCTTATTTGAAATGCTTCTCAGGAATCTGTTTCTGACTCTGAATTAAATGAGATTTGTGGGGGTGACTACTAATTTGCTAAATCTTCAACGTTATATTAAGCAATGAAACAAGAGTAAAGAGTTTAGAGCAAAGGTGCAGTCACATTAAAGAACTTTAGCCTAAAGTTTATTGTCAAAAGCATACCACAGCTCACACTATTAAAGGAGAAGAATTTACTCATCCCTTTGTCATCCAAGATGGTAATGTCTTTCTTTCTTCAGTTGTAAAGAAATTTGTGTTTTTTGAGGAAAACATTTTAGCGCTGTACTATGTGCTGAAGACCTGGGTGAAACAAGGTGAAGACAACCTTAAGAATCATCGTCTCACACCCTATCTACCGATTGCTCAACATGGATCCAAGTTGTGAAAGACGCTGGAAGTCCATTGGCACCTACAGCAGTGTATGAGCCATGAAGAGGTCTTCGGCACGGCAAGTCGATCAAGGATCAAGAAGAAGTCATTTTCAAAACCAAACAGCTTTCTGTCGGTGAGAGCTGCAAATGTGCATGTCCAATTTGAACATTAGTGACATCTGTGTGAACTGTTTCATCTTACATGAACCACCTACAAATTCTTTTTGGTATGACTAGATTTTGCAAAACAAAATGTAAATACTTAGCTGAGATGTGGTAAATGTGACCACACTTTAAGTTATCCAGTCTTAAAGGGATAGTTCTGTCATTAATTACTCACCCTCATGTCGTTCTAAACCTGTAAACCTTTGTTCATCTTTGGAAAACAAATTAGGATATTTCTGATTAAATCCGAAAGCTTTCTGACCCTGCATAGAGACAGCAACACAACTGACACGTGCAAGGCCCAGAAAGGTAGTAAGTATTCAAAGCATTGTTAAAATAGTCCATGAGACATCAGTGTTACAACCTTAATTTTATGCAGCTATGAGAATGTTGTGCCCAAAGAAAACAAAAATAACAACTTTATTCAACAATTTCTTGGTACTAACGTGGTACTATCGTCAACGTGCATCAAAGACTGACACGGAAGAGAAGAAATTGTTGGATAAAGTCATTATTTTTGTTTTCTTTGTGCATTAAAAGTATTCTCATAGCTTCATAAAATTACGGTTAAACGACTGATGTCACATGGACTATTTTAACAACGTCCTTACTACCTTTCTGGGCCTTAAACATGGTAGTGTCTGTGAAGGGTCAGAAAGCTCTCAGATTTCATCAAAAATATCTTAATTTGTGTTCCGAAGATGAACGAAGGTCTTATGGATTTGTAACAACGTGAGGATGAGTAATTAATGACAGATTTTTCATTTTTGGGTAAACCATCCCTTTTACCATTTTGGTTAATGTGACTTAAAGGAAAGTGCAAAGAAATTCTGCGAGACTAGTGAACTATGACCTTTAAATTTTCAAAGGATTTTTGTGCACCTCGCAACCTGAACTCTTGGTAAAATATTGTATATAAGTATAGTATATAAACTTAAAAGCTGCATGGTGTTGTGGGAAAGTGGAGTATATTGTGTGTGTGTTTTTTTTATTAATTTAGATTTTTATTTGTTTTTTTTGTGATTTATTATTCATTAAACAAGAAACCCTGCAGAGTGGTGATATATTGTGTGGCCAATAGTTGCTGTGTCCGAAGTGTTTTTGCATGCTCAAAGCCTAGTGTGACAATACCTTAAAGCACTGAATTTAGAAAGCCCCACCCTACAAAGACATCGCTGTAATCAGAGACGGATCAGGAGAGCAGCAGCACATCATGTCAGCGTTGTCAAACTTGTCAAAAGCAAAAGAAGCAAAATAGCATTCTTGCATGACACACTAACAACTGACAACTGCTTATGAAGCTGAATGTGATGACTTGAATGATCTGCTTCAACAGTTTTTCTGCTTTCCATATATGGGATGCCCTGTGAAAGTTCAGAATGATTGGCAGCCAGAAAGCATCTCTGACTGGCTAAACAAAGAATCTCTCTCTCTGCAGTTTACAGAGCTTAAGGCTGTCACAGTGACAGATGTGATATTTTAGGATGATTAATTCAGATCTGATCTTGTGATATTTTTATATATAGTGTGAAGTGCCCTTCCAAGATTAAAATGAAAATATAATGTGTGTGTGAAAAAAGTTTTCCTAGTTTTTTAAAAAATGGACAGTTTAATTAGTATGACCACAAACTGGTAGCTGCTGGGAAATTCATTTATTCATATGAAAAGTGTATCTTCTGAGCACCAGCTTCAGTAATGGATGATTCATGGAACCAGCAGCCGAAGGCAGAAGACTAAAGCTGACCTTTCACACTTCATCACATGTGACTGGTATTACAGAGGAAGGTAAAGAAAACAAGATGCCCTTGTATAGCAGAACACAACCAAACATAGTCATGGACAAATAAAGGGACTCCTCCAACAGGAGGCACAGAAAGGCACCGGTGTTTGCGAGGCAGGGGGAATTTAAAGTATAAGACAGAGCTGGAGCAGAGTGAAGTTCAAAAGCAGGTATGCAGCTCGTCGCCCGGTAACGACAGTCCGCATGGGATCAGGGATTGGCTCATGTTCTTGTGGATCAGCTTTGAATTCTACCTCTGTGACCTCATCAAAAGGGCAGGTGTCAAAGATACATCCACGCTCATACACACACAGTCGAAAACTGCATTATACAGATGCGCATGTGAGCGTGTGGCGTATGTCGTGTGTATGAGTGGCGTTTGATGTTTGATGTATGTGGATTTATATCAGTGTGAGGGAGTGTGTACGTGTGGGTGTGTTTGAGTAACTCTTACTGGTTGATATGCAGCTCACATTCAGGGTCTCTCTCACAGCCCAGCCAAGCAAATGACTTAGAAGAGCCACTCCAGTGCAGGGCTAAAGCATAGTGAATTTGTGCATGTGAACGTCTCAGTTCTGCTGAAAAGACCAGCTTAGACCAGCTTTCAATTGTTGAGACTAGATCGAGACTGTTTGGGTTTTTTGGTGTTGTTGACCTAACCCAATTTTGGGAAGTTTATACTTAAATGAATATAAATATTGGGTAAGATACAAGGCAGACCAAACCATAAGTAATACAGATTTGAAACTTGAAGGGATGGTAGTACACACAACGTCTCCGCTGTCACCAAGGTTCGCACCAATCAGCCTGACGGGGGCGCTACAGCGATCTAAAGTATGAAATTGGCCATAACTCTTAAACAGTCAGTCATCCTTGAAATTTTCGGGTGTTTTGCATTTTTTGAAAAACCTACTTTTGCGAACTACTCCTAGGTTTTTCGCCCAATCAGAACCAAAGCAGTGCAGGAAGATTCTCTGGATAGTGAATATCAATAATTATCAAAAAATTATCGAAAGAGACAGGGCTGCCTATATGTAAGAGCTAAATCTGAGGTCACATGAAAAAAGTCGTGGAGCTTGGCCACTTGGTAGCACTATAAGAGGGAATAAAAAACATAACACGGCCAAAACTTTGCAACCGTTTCTCCTATCAACAGGAAATTTGGTACGCACTGTCTTTTTGCAGTCCAAAGTTCTGCAAGCATCAGTAAGTAAATTTGTGTATCTCAAAAAACATGGCCGCTACAGGCTGATGAACTCTGAGACAAGCTTAAAGGAGAAGTCCACTTCCAGAACAACAATTTACAAATCATTTACTCACCCCCTTGTCATCCAAGATGTTCATGTCTTTCAGTTGTAAAGAAATTATGTTTTTTGAGGAAAGCATTTCAGGATTTTTCTCCATATAATGGACTTCACTGGTGCCCCAATTTTAAACTTCCAAAATGCAGTTTAAATGCAGCTTCAAAGGGCTCTAAAAGATCCCAGCTGAGGAAGAAGGGTCTTATCTAGCAAAACGATCTCTCATTTTTTTTGAAAAATACAAATTTGTATACTTTTTAGACACAAAAGCTTGTATAGCACAGGCTCTGGGATGCGCGTCCTCGACGCTACGAATCGCGTCTAAGTTCATCGTCTGTGTACTCCGACTCAAAAGGTAGAGTATGGCGAAAAAACTCCATCTTATTTTCTCCTACAACTTCAGAATTGTCCAACATTGTTGTACCTTTTTGTTTGTAAACAGTGTTTGACTTACTTGCACTACCTTTGCGCGTTCACTTTAACACTGGGTCTGTAGTTACGCCTACGTTCTGTGTGACCTTTCGACGAGATTCCATAGTACGTGGACGCGCATCCAAGAGCTAGTGCTACACAAGCTTTTGTGCTTAAAAAGTGTACACATTTTTATTTTCCGAAAAAAAATAACAGATAGTTTAAGACTAGATAAGACCCTTCTTCCTCGGCTGGGATTGTTTAGAGCCCTGTGAAGCTGCATTTAAACTACATTTTGGAAGTTCAAAATCGGGACACCAATGAAGTCCATTATATGGAGAAAAATCCTGAAATAATTTTCCTCAAAAGCCATAATTTCTTCGTGACTGAAGACAGAAAGACATGAACATCTTGGACGACAAGGGGGTGAGTAAACTATTTGTAAATTGTTGTTCTGGAAGTGGACTTCTCCTTTAACGGACATTGAGCGAAGAGAAACTCTCTTAAAGTCAGAAATTTGAAAGAAAACGGCCACTGGGGGGTGATATTGCATTTTTCAAAACAATTGTATTTTGCGCAGATTTTCACACATACGCACAATATTCGTATCATACGATGGACCTCCTCTTTCCACTGCTGTCAATCAAACCGTTTATTAAATGATTGACAAAATGTAAAAAAAAGGTCCTAGGTTTTTCGCTCAATCTGGGAAAAAAACAAAACAAAACAAAAAAAACAGTGCAGAGCAATTCTCTGGACTCTCTAGGTCTGTAATTATCAAAAAATGCTGAAATGTACCCTTTGGAAAGCTATAACGGGGTCGTTTAGAAATGGGGTCTGTCCAAATATACACAAAAGCCTATAAAGCCTAAACGAAAACTCAAAACGTCACCTAGTGTGCACATGCGACACGTGATTCTAAACAAGCATGCAAAGTTTTAGGGAGATTGGACCACAGCTGGTGCTATAACAGTCATAAATGTTAAAAAAAAACATCATATTTCCATGGTAAAAATTGTAATATGTAATGTCCTTTTTCATCTGTGCTTAAATGTCTTAAAGAGCTTGAAACCCAGTAATCGCTGTTCGCAGCTATATTTTCTTTCATTGCTTGAGTTGAATTATAAGGGCATTCTAACTGCGTTCTAATAGGCTTCATCACGCAGTGAATGCTTTTAGACTCTCAACACGTGTTTTTGTTGGTTTTTGCAAAGTCTGTGAAACTCGATAATGTCAGCTCTCCTATGGTCACACAGTCCCTTAAAGTCACACATACAGCACAATGTCAAGGGATTGTATACTTAAAATCTAATCAAGTAAACATTATACCCTCTGTTGTCTTATATTTAAAGAACTTCAAAAATTGTGCTTGAAACATTTCACACAAAAAAAAATTTATCAAACGAAGAGAATTTCAACATTTGACACGTTTTACATAATACATGAAATTAATAATCTAAAGGGAATAGTTTTACAGAGTGGATACTTTTAGTAATTTTTTCAACATGGGATGCCATCCCCCCTCAATTCGAGCCTTGAATATAATTACTGCGTAGTACAACACTGCACGGAGACAGCTATGACATAATAAAAGATGAATATGGTAATATTAATGCTGTGTTTATTATTAAATTCAAAGATTTGGAATTTTCAAATAGCCAAATGCATAATGTGTTCACCATGTACATAAACACACAAACATCTGTCCCACGGCTGTGCTAAGCTTTAAATAGCTGTGAAATGGCTTGCTGTTTGGGGAGCTCCACTTAGCAATTATGCTGAGTGCCAGTCATCTGACAGTTCTTTAATGTGAAGACTTTGTTACCATGCTAACACACAATTATTATGAGCTCTACAGTGATGTTAAAATCAAATCCAAAACATAAGGATAATGAAGGATAATGCATTTTTTCGATTTAACCTTTAGATCTGCAAAGAAATCTCAAAATCTTGTGTCTACTGAACAATGAACAGACGAGTTCAGAGGCATTCAAGTCTTAAATGAAAACTCACATTGTTGAATTAATAACTGCCTTCATTTCATAGATGTTAAATTTGCCTTTATTTTAACAGAGCAGAGAGCAAAGCGCTTTCAATTGAAATGGACATATGAATATGCCTATTCAAAAGCCATGAATTAGCATATTTGCATCTTATTTCAAAAGCTAGAGTCTCTTTTTTGCATTTAAAGCACTGACAGTATTATTTTCTAAATGACGTTTGAGTCATTATCAACATTTTACTAATTAGGACAGGATTGAAAAGAAAAGAAAGTATTTTTCAATGCCTCTTTCTAAAGGTTACATCCTTCACCCAGCAGGTGGCAATAAGCGACTGACTGTATAAATGAGTCACGATTCATTAATTCAACAGATTCATTCAAAGACACTTCTTTATGAGTGAGTCACTGAATAAGTCACTCACAAAATTTGTTCAAAACCTTGATTTATACAGGAACAAAACACCAGTCCTGTGCATTGTTATGAGACATGTGACTGTTAATCAGCTTTGGTTTGTTTGCCACTGGCAGAGCAAAAATAGACAAACTTTCAACATTTCTAAGTTATCTGAGGTAATGATATTCTGAACATCTCTGCGTTGCTAAATCACACATCAGATGGGATGCCAGCAGTACTTGAACCACCAACCGCCCAGTTCTGCCCAGAAAAAGGTCAAAATTCATAATGAATTATAAAGTTCGCTTTAGTTACAGTATTTGGCTAAGGCTGAAATGATAAGAGAAGAACATTGCTATATGAGTTTAGTTTTCTCACCAAACCAGAACATTTTAATAGTGTAAGGAATCTTTTTCCACAGTAAAGAATCATTTGAGCAATAGGATGTTAAAGGTTCTTACGCCATCACCATCCCTTGTACTACAGCAACAGCATCTTTGTTTAAAGGTCTCATATTTCAGACACAGTATTAAACATATACATTCAGTAATGTCTTCCAGCATGACCATATGTCATTTACAGCATGCAGTTAATGCACACAAGGGGCGATATGCGCTACTCTGTAATGCACATTTCATTTGCAACCCAACGCAATTATCTTTGACATTTTAATGTGTGATGTTTGCATGTGAGAATGCATGCTGAGTGGCTGAGAGGGCTTTCGGAGAGTGTTTCTAAGCACGCGCTGCATGGTTGCTTTGTGCGTCCGCTAATGTGTGAGTGTCCAGGAAAACATGTATTTTTAGAGTCTCATCTCGTGGCATGAGTCACAGTGAGCGATGTGCGTTTGCATGTGTGCTGCTGCGTAAATTCTACACCGCCGCTACGTTTGTAGTCCTCTAGTGGTAATTGCTCGTCCTGTCCTCTCTATTGTTGAGTCTGCGCCGCAAGCTCACCCGTAGAGAGCAGCTCATGCAGTCTCTGGCTAATTCATTTCATTATGGCCTAATCAGAGAGGCGCACGTGGCATTTAGCCTGATTTCTGCAGATCAAAGACACCACTGTGTGTTTAGCCATGGGAGTCTTTCATTAAGCCACATTCACTCTCTTGGCGACTGGACTGCGCACTTCCAGGGTGAAAAAAACACAATGGTGAAGGAAACAGGGAGGACAGAGGAAAGGTTGCACTTGAGGGGAATTAAGATTCAGTGTCTGGTCTAATATCGGTTCTTAGACAATGACTCATGTCTCTGTTTAGAGCGTGGGATTTGTCATGTACATATTTATGTGCAGCCACACATGTATACAAAATGTCCTACGGTTAATGAGTATCTTTGTGTTTTTTTTTTCTTCTTATTCCAATAAAGGTGAAAGAAAGAAAAAAAAAAGTTTAACAATTCACACAACATTCAGTACAGTCATGGAACTGTTATATGGTTATTTTAGAAGCCATAAGTCAATATTTTAGTTTTTTGCTATATTTAACTTTTTTTTATTATTATTATTTTAAATCGTTTAATAGCCACATTCTCTTTCAAGAACTTCACTATCCATGAAGTACTGCAAATAGCATAACTGAGTCTTTTTAAATATCTGAACATTTTGCAACAGACTTGAAATATATTGTTTTTATACATAAAATAAATGACTGAAATTGAATTGAATTGAGTTCATTCACTCATAAAAATAATTCTGTATTCAGTCTTGTACCTTTATTTCCATTTAAATCTTTTTGTTAAAACTCTGAATATAACTCTTTAGTAAAATTTTCTTTGAAATCCCTGTAGAGGAAAAAAATGTGAAAAAATATTTGCACAGTGCTATATTGCATAATAATTAAATTGATGTACATTATATTGCACATTAAAATGATGTGACACTGAAGACAGAAGTAATTCAACTTTGCCATCACGAAAAAAAAAAAAAAAAAAAAAAAAACCTTTTAAAATAATATTAAAATAGAAAAATGCCAGGCAAAAGTTTTTGGACAGTAATATTTTTTAATGTTTTTTAAAGAAGTCTCTTCTGCTCACCAAGCCTGTATTTGATCCAAAATACAGCAAAAGCAGTAATACTGTGAAATATTTTTACTATTTGAAAGTAAAATTTGTATTATTTGTTTTATTTTACATTATTATTTTAACATGTAATGTATTCCTGTAATTAAAGCTACATTTTCAGCATCATTACTCCAGTCTTCAGTGTCACATGATCCTTCAGAAATCATTCCAATATGCTCATTTGCTGTTCAAGAAACATTTATTATTATTATTATTATTATTATTATTATTATTTTAAACAGTTGTTTGCATTTTTTTACTATTCTTTGATGAAGATAATATTCCAAAGAACAGCATTTATCTGAAATTAAAAAGCTTTTGTAACATTATACACTATACCATTAAAAAGCTGTCAGTATGCTTTTTATTTATTTTATTACTTGTAATCTCTTACCAAACATTTCTATTTCAGATAAATGCTTTTCTTCTGAACTTTCTATTCATCAAAGAAACCTGAAAAAAATCTACTCAGCTGTTTTCAACATAATAATAATAATAATAATAATAATAATAATAATAATAATAATAATAATAATAATAATAATAATAATAAATGTTTTTTTGAACAGCAAATCAGAATATTAGAATGATTAATCAAGGATTATGTGACTGGAGTAATGATGCTAAAAATTCAGCTTTGAAATCACAGGAATAAATTAAATTTGAATATATGTTTAGATAGAAACGAGTTATTTTAAATGGCAAATATTTCATAAAATATTTCATGTAGCCTTGGTGAGCATAATTCTCCAAACCTTTAAACAATAGTGTAAATGCATTTGGTCCAAACCGAAATGTTTCTCTTGTTTTAAGCCATATGTTTTTGCAGCATCCATACATTACCTCAATAAATACCCACAAACACAATGGCTGTAAGAAACGTCCATTTATACACCTGCTCGCTCTCTCTTTCTCTCTCTCTCTCCATGGTTAGCAGAGTGTTAATACGTGTGGAGCGGAGCTCAGTGGGGAGTGAGCTTCCTGAAGAGCTGTTGACTGCTATGTCAATGAGAGGATCATTACTGAACGCTGACAGCTCTGATCACTGGGAAAAAGGCTAAATCAGACTAAATTGCGTTACAGCCACCTCCACCTTTCATGCCCCAGCCTGTCCCGCACTCCCTCCATTCTCTGGAAGGGAACGGAGAGCGTTAATTGCAGACCTCGAGGGAAGCGACGAGGGGAGGAGAACAAGACGAAGAAGAAAGTCGTGGGAGGAGTGAGAGAAAAACATTTGTCTTTTGGCTACAATGATATCTGCTAACCATCTCACTGTCTCAGGTGGAAAGGAATCCCACTGTCGTTTCCTCAAAGCACCTCTCAAATCCCTCCTGAAACATTTCCCGATTCACTATTAAAGTGGCTTTTCTTTTTCCCTATCGACCACCAGGGTTTAAACTCCAAACTACAGCATTAGCATTGAAAATTAACCACATAAATTGCAGTAAGTGAGTCGCAGTGTTAGCCTATAAGGCAAAAAAAGCAAAAACAAAACAAAACAAAAATCACACTGACAGACTTGTTACAATAAAAGCAAATGTGCGACAGAGGCTGCTGGAGAACAAGCTGGAGATTTGTTGGAAAAGCGTGTGGAAAACAATCAAGTTGAGCAGAAATCTTTTCCACATCCACATTTTCCATTTGAGTGAGAAATAGCTGTTTGGGCGTAATGGTATATTGGAAAAGCAACAAATGACCCTGTTAGAGGAGGTGATGGTGTCATTACACACACACACATACATACACATATGCCTGCAGTTCTAACCGGCTTTAAATGAAAAAATATGAGAGAGATTTCCAAAGCAAAAATGGCTGCATACAGGAGGGAGAGAGAGAGATAAACCAGAAAAGACAAAGAGCGATAACTTCATGCTATCTCATAAAATACTCCATGATTTCAAAGAGTTCATAATTGCATCTCATAACCCACACATGAATATGAAGGGAGGATGTGAGAGCGCACACAGAGAATTAGATTCACGCTCTGTGGATGCTCCGTCTCCACCTCCAGTCTGGTGCTAATGTGCCCAGAGGTTGACTCCTGATAAACCATGAGCGATTGGACTCAACCGGAGAAAAGCAGCCCCTTAGCACTGCGCATTTCAATTTGCTGCAGTCCCCCCCACATCCGCCAAGCAAAACCGCAGATAACGGAGCAATTTTCCCACAGACATCATCTGCACATCACAGACCGCCATTGTGCCATTTATAAGTACAGCTCAGAAATGATTTTACCTGACAAAAGGATGTGCGTGTTTTTTTTTTCTTTTTGGTATAACGTCGAGCTTGTGCTGTTTCTTGAATTAAACTCAATTCCAATTCGCTGGAAATTGGTATTTTTTCATTTACAAAGAGGCATAAACAAAGTTATTTTCACTCCAGACACATTTGCGAGAATTGAATCATTCAGACGGGGAAATGGACTCGTAAGTAGAATCTCATTTCTTGGAATAGTTTCACAATGAACTGGGCAGCTAGGTGGGTTACCATGGCGATGCACACCGGAACTGTTAGTTCACATATAGCTCTTGCTGACCCCTGGCAACTGGTTATCTGTAATGTCCACTTCCGTTGCTTGTGTTTCCTTATTTTTCATCAGCCTGGAGTTGGCGTTCTCAGAGATATCACAGGACTGTCAGATATAGGGTTAAAAGATTACTCCAGAATTCAAATTTCCTGATAATTTACTCACCCCTATGTCATCCAAGATGTTTATGTCTCTCTTTCTTTAGTCAAAAAGAAATTAAGGTTTTTGTGGAAAGCATTCTAGGATTTTTCTCCATATAGTGGACTTTAATGGGGATCAACAGTCCGAATTGCACTTTCAGTGCAGCTTCTAAGGGATCTACACAATCCAGCCGATGAATAAGGGTCGTGTCTAGCAAAACGATCAGTCATTTTCTAAAAAAATAAACATTTATATACTTTTTAACCATATATGCTCGCCTCGCACTAGCTCTGCGTCCACGACTTCACGTATTACGTAATCACATTGAAAAGGTCACGCATAACGTAGACAGAAGTACCAACGCAGTGTTTACAAAGCAAATGTACCAAGAAAGTCACTATAAAGTCTAAAGTCTTTGGGCTACTTTTAAACTGTTGCCGTGGGTTGATTTTTTAAGTTTGGCATATTGGATAAAATATATTTGACTGAAATGCTTGTACTGATAAAACTAGCAATAGATGTTAAGTTTTGTGAGGGACGGCCACTGGTAACGGACACTTGAGCTGTGTTTATGATCAGTACAATACATTGGTTTTCAACAGTGACTGTGAAACATCTACATTACGTATAGGACTTGCATATTTTGAGTTTTGCTATTTGGGATATGGTCAGTGGGCTACTTTTGGCCTATTTTTGATTGGCCACTGGGCTAGTTTTGTTACGCAGACCTGGCAACCCTGGATGTCAGACAATTTTGAAGATTTTAAGGAGAAAATTAGATGTTTTTTGCTCTACCCTACCTTTTTGAACCGAAATACACAGATGAAGAACTAACCATGTGTGACCTTTCCAACATGATTGTGTAAAGTGTAAATTTGTAGACGTACATCACAGAGATAGTGCAATATGATCATTTGTGGTTAAAAAGTATCATTTTCATAGAATTTTACATTATAGAATTTTTCCCCATATAGTGGACTTCAATGGGGAACAATGGGTGGAAGGTCCAAATTGCAGTTTCAATCCACATAATCCAACCCGAGGAATAAGGGCCTTATCTAGCGAAACGATCATTTTCTAAAAAAAAAAAAATAATAAAAGAAATGATACACTTTTTAACCACAAATGCTTGCCTCGAACTAGCTCTGCATCCGTGACTTCATGCATTACGGAAGTACCGACCCAGTGTTTACAAAGCAAATGTGCAAAGAAAGTCAAATGCCTTTTACAAAAAAAAAAAAGTAAAACAACGAGGGTTGCCAAGTCTGCAGGATTTCCGCTACATTTAAACTGCTGTCACGGGTTGATTTTTTCCACCGTAGGTTAATGGTTTGACATATTGGATAAAGTATTTAACTGAAATGCTCGTACTGCAAAAATTTTATATTCTACCAGTAAAAAAATTTCAGTAGATGTTAAGTTTTGTGAATGAGGGCCACTGGTAAGGGCCCTTGAGCTGTGTTTATGATCGCTGCATTCAGGGTTGCCAGGTTTTCACACCAAAACCCACCCAATTGCTACTCAAAACTAGCCCAAAACTAGCACAATCGCGTTTCGAGGGGGGCCCCCGTTATAAATCACGTTCCAGGAAAAAAAAATAAATAAAAAATGCATTTTTTGTTGGGGTTCCCCTGGTAAATTCACATTTTAGGGGCTAAATATGACATTATTGGGGTTGCTTCAACCCGCAGACATCAAAAACTACCCGCAGCAACAGTGTACAAGTAGCCCAATTCCTTGGGAAAACCGCAGACTTGCCAACACTGACTACAATATAATGGTTTTCAATGGTGACTGTGAAACATGTATGTTATGTATGGGAATTGCATATTTAGAGTTTTGATATTTGGAATATGGTCATTGGGCTAATTCTGGGCTATTTTTGATTGGCCACTGGGCTGAGTTTTTTGCCCTATCCTACCTTTTTGAATCGGAGTACACAGACGAAGAACTAACCACACGTGACATTCCAATGTGATAATGTGTGAAGTCATAGATATGCATCGCAAAGGTAGTGGAAGATGTTGTGCTTAAAAAGTATGTGAATGTTTATTTTTTTAGAAAATGACCAATTGTTTGATTAAATAAGACTCGTATTCCTCAGCTGGGATTGTGTAGAGCCCTTTGAAGCTGCACTGAAACTGCAATTTGGACCTTCAACTCATTAATGCCATTGCCATTGACACTATATGAAGAAAAATCTTGGAATGTTTTCCTCAAAAACCTTAATTTTCTTTTCGACTGAAGAAAGAAATTAACATCTTGGATGACATGGGGATGAGTAAATTATCAGGAAATTTTAATTCAGGAGTGAACTAATCCTTTAAATGAATCCAAACTGCCTGAAGTAAAACCCGAAGACCACAGATCAATCAATGATTTTGACGGTCAGCCGAACAGTGAGCAGAAGCACAGAAGAGGGAAGCTTCTGGTGGTTCATTCTTTCTCTGTTTCCTACTCAGGAATACGCTATATCACTACGGCAACCTGCTAAGAGGTTACTATAGTTACAGTGTGGCGTTCCACAGTGGAGTGGTGCATTGATAAACAGTAAAGAGGAGAGAATGGAGGGTGAGAGAGCACTGTGTTGACAGTGATTCGTAATTTGCTCTCTCTCTCTCATAAAGGGTGAAAGGCAGCAAGTCAGAAATGACAATGAAGAAATGAAGAGGAAGATTAGAGCGATGACCCAGCTTCAAAAGCCGGACGTTTTTTTTTAATCAGATGCACAATGAACGCACTTGCCCGAAAGGTTAATTAACAAATTCCACTCTTTTTTTTTTTTTACGAAGCCCGTCTGAACGGCTAACAAAAGACAGCTTGCGGACTTGTCTGTTCGGATAGCTGTGACTGAAACATTTAGCCTATTCTCAATTCCCCGTGAGTGTTATATAAGCAAGTGGAATGAAACATCGAGGTAATCGGAACACGTCCGCTCTCTATGAGTTTCAGTGCCTCTATGAGGTTTTTTTGGGTTGCACTGGCTCAGCTAGACGCGCCCACATCAATAATCTTATCTTGGTTGAACAGAGGACTGGAACACTGCCTTTCAATATCATTTAAGCCCCAAAAATAGATGAAAAGGGGGAAAGAGAGATGAAAAGAGAGTTCCAGGAAGGGGCAGGAAACCCAAGCCCGGAGTCAGCGATTTGTCTCCGAGAGATCAGCGTAATCGGGCAGAGCTCATGGGGAATGAGAGGGGGCTTACAGGAAGATGCTTGCTTACAAGTTTGGAACTTGTAAAATGCAGCAGCAAAATTGCAAAGGGCAAAGGAGGCCACTAATTGATTTTTATTTTGAAATATGCATACTCATGAATGCCAGAGTGGGGCTGTACGCAATGAAACGTTTCCAGTTTCTGGTGTTTGGCATCCTGTTTGCTTCAAGCAAGTTGTGAAACAACTAATTGGGCTGTTTTCGGATTTTAGCTACATTTAAGGACCTACTTGATAAATTTCCTACTGACACAGGAAAAATATATACCAAGGGTTGCATTTATTTGGAAATGCAGTAAAAACAGCAATATTGGGAAATATTATTACAATTTAAAATAACCCTGCTGAAAAAAAAAAACAAAACAAAAAAACAGCTAAAACCAGCCTAAGCTGGTTGGCTGGTTTTAGCTGGTCATCCAGGCTGGTCTTAGCCGGTCAGCAGGCTGGTTTTAGAGGGGTTTTGGCCACTTCCTTGGCTTGGCTTCCAGCTACTTCCAGCTTAAACCAGCTAAGACCAGCCAACCAGCCTAGGCTGGTTATAGCTGTTTTTTTTTTTTCAGCAGGGAACTGATTTCTACTTTAATATATTTTGAAAAACAGATAGTTCCGGTCCTTGATTCTGATTGGTTGAGCCGCATCAAAGCTGTTGTAAATTATTCTACAAACATACACCTTTATGTCTGTGTGTTGCTCGGCAACCACTTTGTTACAACCACAACCATTTCTGAGGAACTACATTGTTTGGTGGAAGAATAATGTTTTTATTAATATCATTACACTTTATTTGGTCTGTTTTATTTTGTGAAACCTTACTATGTACATGTAATAACTGTTTGGGATGGAATAAAAGCAATAAGCACAGTGCAGCCATAGTCAGTGAATTTATAACAGTTAAGGGGGTTTTAGGCACTCCGCTAATTTATTCTTGAGGTGGCAAATTTGAATTTAGTGTCATTGATCCTTCCAATATGCTGATTTAGTGTTTAAAAAATCTTATCATTGCTATATTAGGCCTACAATTAATACTTTTGGTAACACTTTAGTATAGGTAACAATTCTCAAGTTACTTATTAACATGCCTATTATTAACATATTAGCTGTTTATTAGTATTTATAAAGCACATATTCTGCATGACTATATTCTACATCCCTAATCCTACCCACATAGGCGGAGCGTGTGTAAGCCTGGCCACAGGGATTTGGGGCAAACATACCACTAAATTGGACAACAAAAAAAACCCCTGCACAAACAAATTAAATCTATTACGTCTGTTGCTAACAAAGTGAAAATGAATAGAAAGTGTCGATTGCAGCATTACATTAAGATCTGCTCATGTTGCACCGTAATTCCTTTTAAGCGTTTTACAGTGTTGCGAATTATAACCAATCACAAAAGGTTCTGTTGAGCTTAGGAATGCAAAGGCCAATCAGATGCGTTCAGATGAGTCATCGCTGAAACTCATCAGTTTTGGTGAGCGCGCGGTACTTCTTGAATTCTCTCGCCATAAACAAAGCGCGGATGTACGTACAATGTAAGTAAGATATTCATTTCACAGACAGCTTCAGTGATTATAACGATAAATTATTTTTCTTGAGAGTGCTTCAACTCGCGATAGATCAAAGTTAGTGATAATATCGCTTTCTGTATATCATTTATTCGCTGTTTGAATAACCGTGGAAATTAAACGTTATAATTATACATGTCTAATGTTTTTATTCAACTGTAATCACGTTAAATACAAATTCTGTCCCATTAAAAATATTTTATTAGCTTACTTGACATCCATGTCTGGTACTTACCTAAAAAGACGAGTTTGTGATTAGTTAATAGATTTGGCTGCTTTAGCCTTACCCTGGAATTGGTTCACCCTCCGCCTATGCCTACCCAATACCTAAACTTAACAACTAACGATTAATAAGCAGCAAATTAGGAGTTCACTGAAGCAAAAGCCATAGTTAATGGTTTGTTAATAGCGAGAACTGGACCTTAAAATAAACCGTGACCATATTTTTTTTTGTGGAAACCATCACGTTTTCAGGATTGCGTGACGAACAGCATTTATTTGAAATATAATTCTGTTATAACGTTAGAAATGTCTTTCCTGTCACTTTTGATCAATTTCATTCGTCCTTGCTGAATAAAAGTATTAATTTCTTTCAAACTTCCAAACGGTAGTGTATATATAGATCGTTCAATACATCCAGCTGGACTTCCTGTTATATAAAGCAATAGAGTATGTCTGTAAACAGAGTATTCATACAATAGAATGTACTTTATTAACAGATGAAATGTAAGTTCTTCGTCAAACGCAATTTCCGTTATCTGCTAAAAGTTAATTCAGTCAGTTTCTCTAACTTACAGATAAAGCTTATGAGACGTAGACTAAATCCACAAAACTACAGCTGTTATAAGCGACCAGTGTCAAAAGTGGCTGTGGTTTACTCTGAAGGTAAAAAGAGAGATATGCAGAGCCAAGGACCCGTAGAGGACTCATCGTTTGAACTCTGTGCTCTGGTAAAGGGCTCCTGCCTGGACTGTGCTGATGCTTCATAAACCCTCGTCTAACAGATGAGGAGAGGAGACAGACTCTACTAGGGAAATGATGTATTGGTTTACTGAAGCGGGCAGCGTGTGTGTGCGCGAGAGAGAGAAAGAAAGAGAGATGGTGAGAGTAGAATTATGATGTGTGAGATGCACTCATTTCCTAGCCAAGAGTGTATGTGTGTGTGTGGAGAAAGAGAAAGAATGAGACAGAGTTCACGGTAGCGTAACATCACAGAGATGCTGACTCCTGTGATTGCTGGCCCATTACTTTTACAGGTTGTTTTTACATGCATTTGGTAAAAGCCCACACTACAGTAATTTTATAGCCACTACAGGAGTCCTTGGCTAACCTTCATGTTACCGAGCTTCTGTGAGTTACAAAATAAAGAGGCTACGTGCATTCATATGATTCATGTGAGTCACTGCTCTTCCAACCCTCAATTCTTCTTCTTTTTTCCCTTCTTTTAACGTTTCCTATTCATATGAAAGATGTATTGGATTTTCAGCACAGCCCATAATCCATAACCATTTCTCATCTTCTGCCTTTTATCACATACAGATGCACACACATGCAGAGCATAACCACACACTTATACAAGCAGGTGGCAGCCTGGCTCAGTATCACGGCGGCCATTAGGTGGCAGTATTGCTCTGCAATGCAATCCATGAACCATAATCCCTTTAACCAGAACTTAACCAGGCTTCAGTGAAACTTCTTATTTGCTTAACATGACACACACGCACCTACTTATCTCCATACAGATTTTTCAGATTTAAAAGTTACATAAATATAATTTGAAACAAAATGCTAACAAATAAGATTTCTGTAGAACACAGTAAGACTGTGAGCCTTTCATGCATGATCGAATGATTAATTATGTGGCATACATGTACAAGATATGACTAATATGAAAGAACAATTAAAATACATTCACCTGGCAACACGTCATCACGTTAAAGAGACAGTTCACCCCAAAATTAAATTCTATCATTTATGTCTGCATATGACGACTTCTGTGGAGCACAAAAAGAGTTATTTATATCCGAATTGGCTGTTCTTTTACATATAGTTAAAGCAAATGGTGACCATTGCTGGGGTAGATGATTCGTTCTTCAAACATCCTGTTTTATCCTTTCAAAAAGCTTGAAAATATAGGGCATGGACTAAATTTAGGATGTTTTTTGAACGTCACAGCCCTCATCCAAATGCACTGTATCTAAAAAAGCAGCTTTGAGATTCTGCTAACAACCTTACTTGGTGCTGAATGACATGAAGATGAGTAAATGATGCCAGAATGCTCATTTTTAGACTAGCTATCCTTTTAAACCCCTCAACTGTAATACAAATTTAATATGAGCGAGGTATAATGATGCTCTCTTTGTGGAGATCATGTCGACAGTGAAAGGATATTGATAAAAGACACACTAATTGCCTACAATTTACTTTTAGATCATTTCATTCTCTTTCTCTCTCTCCCATTTTCTGTTGGGCTCACTCTTTACCCACTTTTCTCAGTCTAGCTCTACCAATCGGTTCACTTTACATTCTCTTTCTCTGCATCTCAGTAACCCTTGTACCTTGTTATTTTTCTCTCCTGTGACAGGGGGCAGACGAGTGGTGTGGTCAGTGTAAAACCGGCCTTGGAGATATCCTGATACAAAACAACCCAGAGGCCCACAACTATGGAGATGGGGGGGAAAGGCCTCCAGCTGTACTCTCTCACTATCTCTTGATAATTTGGACTGGTAAGAGGCTCTGCTCTAATAAACCAACGGGATCTTCCGAGCTGGGCAGACCACGGCCATTAAAATCTGACCCTTTTTCATTCTTTTCCAAGGGCTGAGTAATTCTGTCCTCCCCTTTCCTCATTCTCTCCTTCTCGTCTGTCTGCGATTCCAGTCTTCGGCTGACCCTGAGGACCAGCTATGAAAGAGAATACTAGACATTTTGAAGCGATGGTAAGAGGCTTGTTAGACAAGAGACAAAAGCCTTTCTTTATTAACCATTTAGTGACCAGCCCTAATGGGGGACAGGAGCTCTTATGCCTAATAAGTGCAACACTGAACAGATGTCCATTAGCAAAGCTCTCAGCTCTAATATTTACTATTAAACTAAATATGTGACAAAGTGAGAGACGGAAATAATAACACAAGCAGGGGTCTGAGAGATCATGGAGCCCACCGTATTGATCCGGTTGGTTAACCAGCATCTCTCTGTAGGTCTGTGGCAAAGCACACTGCTTCCTGCTGCTCCTGCTGCACGGGTGGCTGGGTTTGCCTCGGCTCCGTGCGGGAAAAGCTTTAGGGAGACAAGCTGCAGGGGCAAGATTAGCCAAGGATGATCCACATACAAGCTCCGGTAATGGTTACCTCAGAAGATTGACCTCCCAGAGTCTGGTTTGGGAAGTCCCCACGTATCAGCCCAGCAGGGCTCGGGAACAGAGGAGTCAGCCGACTCAGAAAGCATTATCTTCCACACAGGATGGCTACTTTGGAAAGGCCAAGACTAGGAACCGTGGTTTCGCGTCAGGATCAGCACAGTATACCTTCTTGTACAAAAGTAAACAAACATGTATTTAAGAGCAAACAATGACATGTAATTGATATCACATAGTATTATTAACACATTACTGTCATCATAAAACACCAAGATTAGCTGATAATTATTGTTTGAAACGATACAAGTGGATTTTATAACAGACATTATAGTGTACATAACATTATGATGTATAGTATGAAAAAAGCATATTAATTCAGAGCTTTTGCTGAAAGTGTTGAATTATTAGTGTTTTCAAAGATTAACATTCAGAGTGTTAGATGACAGCAAATGTCATCTAAAATTTGAAAAATGCATTTACTTCATCAAAAATACAGAATGTTATTGCAGTTTAAAATAATAGTTATAAAATATATAATTGATTCCTGTGATGCAAAAGTGAATTTTCATCAGCCATTACTCCAGTCTTCAGTGTCGCACGATCCTTCATAAATCATTCTAATATGCTGATTTTTTACTTTTATCATAAATGTTGGAAATGTTATTTTTGTTCTGGAACCTGTGATTCTTTTTTTCAGGATTCTTTGATGAATAAAAAGTTAAAAAGAACAACATTTACTGTATTCAACATTTATTCAAAATCAAAATCACTTTTTATCAATTTAACACATCCTTGCTGAATCAAAGTATTAATTTCTTTCAAAAAAAGAAAGAATAAAAATGTATTGAGCACAAACGTTTAAATGGTAGTTTATATTGCTACAAAAGATTTATATTTGAAATAAATTATGTTCTTTTTGACTTAAAAGTCTAAAAGAATCCTGGAAAAAATATCACATATTCCAGCAAAATATTTAGCAGCACAAGTGGTTTTAACATTGATAATAAATCAGCATATTAGAATGATTTCTGAAGGATCATGACACTGAAGACTGGAGAAATTATGCTGAAAATTCAGCTTTGCATCTCAGGAATAAATTACATTTTGAAATATATTCACATAGAAAACAGCTTTCAGTGTTTTACACTGAAATAATATTTCACAATATTACTGTTTTTTCTTATTTTATTTTATTTTAAATAAATGCAGCTTTGATAAGCATAAGAAAATAAATAAATACATAACTTAAGTGAGTGTGTATATATTTCACAATTTAAAAAAAAGATGCACCAGTACTGAAAGAAAATCTTTTTGTGTTAGCCTGCATGTTCATTGGGATGTATTTATTTTTTTATTCATTACTATTATTTTTTCTCACTAATAACTCACTATTCAAAAACCTATCCAACAAAGAAAGAAAGAAAGAAAGAAAGAAAAATACAGACACTACTGTGTTCAAATGCTTTCTTAAAATATGCAAAGTAAATAAACAGAGAAAGATGAATTATAGTTCAAAAGAGAGAAGCATGTCAAAACAGCTCTATTAGAAACCCTATTTCAGCAGTGTTAACTAGGCAGGTTTTTGTCATGCAAGGCCAAGGTAATATAATACAAAATATGGTGATATAAATGTACATTTTTAAATGAAAAAAAAAAAAAAAAAATACGATTATTGTTAACTACTGTGGAAATGCATCATCATGTATATAAACTGTGTCCAAATAAACTGTGTCCTTCACCACTGTCGACAGTCCATTCACTGACAAGGCATTACTGCATTTGTCAAGGCTTTGTGAGAAATGTATAGTGCTTGTTAATAGAGAATCTATAAGCACCTGTAGATATATCAATAAGACATCAATGTGTGTACCAGCTCACTGAGATGTTCTAAACCTTGAAAAACCACAGGGTCAATAAAGAAGCGGCACGTCTCATGTCAGAGCCATTCACCATCAGCCTCAGCACACATGCAAGCCCAAGTGTTTTATTTACGCTGCCTGTGTTATGTCAAAGTTGCCGCAATGTTCCCAGCTTTCAATTTGGATTCCAGAGAGCATGTAATTCCCCGTCTGTGTGATATATGATGCGAGAGCTCTGTTAATGCTCGCTAATGATTTAATGACTCGGGCTTTGCTGTACACATGCAATTTTGAGTCAGACTGCGATTGAGCTACTCCATTAGTTTGTGTTCAGGCTGAATTTTCCACAATAATTCAGAAAAATAAAAAAAGCGAAAGGCTATGGCTAATTCCCTGCCAAACTTCCTACACAGCCTGTTGATTAAATCACCAGCAATTTTTATACCATTTGAAGTGCTCGCCTGTGTCGATGCAGCGAGCTGTTTTGCAGAGGGCTTGTAATGTTTGTTAAATATATGCTCAGTGCATTTAAGAATATGTGTACTCATGTTTTAATCATAGCGGGTTAACGGCCCAGTAAAAAAGGGTGGTAGGCCAATGCCTACGACGTTCGCATAAAAGCTGTAATCCCTAAATTTACAGCAATAATCTTCAGAAACGAAATGCAACTTCATGCGGCTAATCAGCATTGATTTTCCCAGAGCCCCACACCGTCCGATTACGCACGTGCGGATGCTCATTTGGGTGTGTAATTCTAATCTTCACAATTATAAGTAGCAGAATACAATAACGCACCAGCCGGTTTGTTTGCTAGCCTTGTGCACAAGGTAAACTCCATAGGTCAAGAACCGATTTTGGCTGTCACATTGAAGCTGCTTTGGAAGTGAACCCTGACAGATATTCTTTGGGGATTATGCAGTCAATTTGACAGGCATACTGAGGAGCTTTTATAAGTTGTTTTGGCAGGTAATCTGAAGAGACGCTGGTGGTGGGTTAAGTAGAGAGGTGTACCAGAACGGTACTGGAGATATTATCGGACTTAGACATTGCAGGCTGGAATAGAAGAACACAGAAGGCTAACTGAATGCTGAAACCATAGGAGGCTTAATCAGAGACACTGTGCTGTACTAATTAAGCTCTAACAAGCACTAACGATTCCTAACGAGCAGCTGATTGGTTCTCTCATAACAGTCTCAGCCCATGCCATATCGCTCAGATTACAGGAAGTAGACATGAATTTCGCTGGCTTCAAGTCAAAGGGTTAGTCCTTGACCTGCTCCTGCTGCGACTACACAATCTGGCAGCAAAAAAGGCCCTTATTTGGCTCTTCAAAATGGTCTTCATACTCTAACAAAATAAATTAATAAATTCTATTAATATCATAAAAAAAAGTGTGTATATACACTACGGTATATATATATAGGCAAGGAAGCAGTGTCTCAAAATATTGGATGAGAAAAAAAAAAAAAACAGTACGAAAATAAAACAACGGCAATATTACAAAATATAACATTGAAAGTGTATAAATCACTTGGTTTTCTAAGGGTCTATTCACACTTGTAGTTCAGTTTGTTTGGTTCATTTGGTCTGAACCAAAAAGGAAAATGGTCTGCTTCATTTGGTTCACATTAGCTTTTTTGACAGCGAACCTAAAGATACCGGACCTGAAGGCATAGTGATACGTTCACAACCTGATTGGTCGGGTTGAATGACATATATTTCAAACACCACAAACAAAAGCATAAAAATACGTACCTCTGGGTGCTTTTCTGCAGCACAGTTTTTATGTACCTTACTGCACGTTTCGCGGCAGTATCAAAGAGAAATGTCCACTGAGTGGCGCTAAAACACAGGTTCAATACGTGAACCATGACACATTTTTATTACGTTGATATAGGTACGTATTGCTGTGTTTTTGCTACGTTACTTCAGGTACGTATTGCGGCAGTTCAGAGTTAAAATATCTGGGGAATGTTGCTAAAAGTTAATGCTGGATGTTGGAAATATGCTCTACACCAAACCCAACCCTACACCTACCCGATAGTGTTGACAAATGCTGATATAAAAATGCATTTGGTGATGCAAGCATGCCATTTGAATCTTCTGTGTATGTGGATTGGAACTGTTTTGTCGAACCATAGTTACGGGGACATCTCAGAATCTACCGGACATCTACCGAACAGACCTACTGGCTTCGAAAACCCATAGGTATAAAGCTGGATATGTGATGCTAACATTCAAAAGCATCAGTTTTAAAATCAGCCAGCATATTAAAATTGTTTTAAAGTCATAACATAATATTCTTCAAGTAATTGTGTGAAAAATACAGTTTATTAATCGAAACTCTGTAAATCATACTTTGTGTTAAAAGGAATAAAAAGTAGAGTTTTACTGCCTCTAGTGTTCATTTTTTCTGGAAACAACAGTGATATGTACCTGTTAGTATGTATTTAGCATCTCGTGAAAAAGTGTCCCCAAGTACGTTTTTGCCATGAGACCAGGTAGAACAAAAGCCTTCTACACAGTGCACGATTTTAGCAATCCTATATGATCATTGCTGATCAAATTGTGCGACACTGATCTAATAAACATGCATGTAAACTGTACCATGATGACACCTATCGACTTGTAGGCTACGTTATATAGAATAATAAAACGTCATCAGCATGTGCTAGTGGTAAACAAAAAGAGCATAATGAATCACTTTAGCAGTTGTAGTTATGTGTGCTGAGGAAGGAATAAGAGCTTGAGGTAAGCAGTTTTAAGTTTTAGCACCATGTCGCGTTGATTTGATGTGGCATTTTTATTGGCTGGTCAGTAACCGTGGGTCGTGGCAGCAAACACACCATGCAGTGATCAGGCTGAATTCCTGACACTGCCAGAAAATTATCGTAGGCTATCTTTGGTCGCAAAACCATGACACAGCCATCTTTGAACCTTTCTCACTGTACGACACAGGACCACAGATTAGGAGCCATGATAACACAAAAAATGCCATGATTGTTTCATGATGCTAATCTTTCGTCTGGGACAGCTGAAAATCGTGCAGTGTGTTTTGGGCTAAAATGAATAGGTGCGTTCGACTTAAAATGGCGCTGCGGGTGTACGACATTGAAGTACCCATTTAGTCATCGGTCTGCTCAGTGCGGCTCAACTACACCTAATGCCTTCTGGTGGACTAAGCGCGCTTGTTGTGTGTATATGATTTTATTTTTACCAGCTGTGAACTCACAAAGAGCTCATAAAAGGCACTTTTCCTCATCGTGGCTCCACGTTTGCCCTAAGCTCAGTTTGTTTTGGATACACCGCTTGTTCCCTTCGTGAAATCATGTCGCATAGCATCGCATAGCATCGCATAGCATCGCATAGCATCGCATAGCATCGCATAGCATCGCATCTTGTCAATACTTCCTGTTTTTGGTTCCTTTAGAAGTATTTGGTCCGTGTCATGTTCATATTTCAATCAAACTGCACCGGAGTTAGTTTGGAAGTGGACCGAGACCCATCTGCGGTCTCGGTATGCTTGTTTGGTGCGCACCAGGGTTCGGGTGGCATCGTTCACACTTACTCAAGTGAACTGCAATAACAGAGCAGTCGCACCGGAGTTCATTTTAATTGAACCAAACATCACAAGTGTGAACACCCTAAAGAAACACTGTCAAACAGTGACACCCGCAGGTAAAGTTACAGCGGGAGTCCGTATCATGCTTACCTTCCCTGAACCTGTATATGACGATAAGATTGGATTTGTCTGGCAATGATCGGCTATGATTGGTTCATGCGATAAATCCCGCCTCTTGTGTTCATGCATGTTCCGCATGTTCCATGAACATTATAATTGCGTTAATGGAATTTAAAAAAGTAAACAACTCACATACTTTTAGATATTACCACGTTGTAACGTCAAAATAAGACTTAAAAATGACATGAAAACATGATCTGTGGGAGTTTTTAGTGAGTGATCAGCTTGGTGAAAGTTACAGTATCTCTATGTCTGTGATCAATATTTACCAAGCTTTGATGACCGATGATCCAAAAAATTAAAAAAATGTAACTTGGACATAAATGTACATTTGATTAAAAAAATAAATAAAAAATAAATAAAAATTAAGACACTGAATGACACTTAAGACTTGAGTAATGGCTGCTGAAAATTCTGCTTTCCCATCACATGAATAAATCAGATATTCAAATATATTAAAACAGAAAATAGTTTCAATAATATCTCACAATATTATTGTTTTTACTGTGTTTTTGTCAAATAAATGCAGTTTTGGTGAGCATAAAAACTTTCCAAGACCCCTAAATCTTGAATGGTAGAGTGTACAGTATATAGAAGAGGGAGAAGGAAAACAAAAGTGCTTAATACTAGTCATAAAATATGGCAGAAAATACCATAAATTTTCCTGACTGATGAGGTGACAGGCTTGTGCAACACAACTACATTTCCATCAATTTCTGTGGCAGCATTTGAAGTACAAAATACAGGTAAAGCATCAAGACTGGCCTAATGTACAGCATATGCTCTTTATTGTGTTGCTCTAAAGCACTAAAAAACTCCTGTGTTGGTCAGTAAGTGAAAAAGAAATTCCAAAGTCCCCAGCACTTCCATTTCTTTCCGACTAAAATCACTTGAAAGCACATCACACCGTGATTACGACTTGCAAGCTCTTAAGTACAAACTTTCCAGAAGGCAGCATTATTTTTTTTTGTTATATTTCATCTGGGTTTTTTGTATTTGCCATTTCATGTGCTATTCGTAGGCCACAAAAATACAGACATATATGTAACATGGCCTAAATTTGTATGCAGACGAGGAAGGGACAGAACAAGCCAACAAATGACAAGTTTGGAGTGGGGATAAAAAGAAGGGAGAGGAAATGAGTGGAAGAGGGGAAACAAATGTGAGAGCCATCGTGCATGAAATTAAAAAGATACCTCAAAATAGTCCTGCCAGGCAAAGTGCTTTATGGCTTCCCACACACACAGACACATGCACACACACACTTTACCTGCTCTCCTTTCTCCTCTCACACATTCTCTTTGACATCCCCTTGCACCCAGAAACTCACATTCTCATGTTTTCCCCTGTGTATTTTCTATTATATTTGAGGGTGAACCATCTTTGCTCTCGACATAGTCCCCAAGAATCCTCTTACAAAAGCACCTCCTACCCACCTCTTTCTCTTCTTTGCCCCTGGGTAGAGGTGGAGAGGAGGGGAAATAATACATAGCACTGTAACCTTTACACAGCGTCCATTCAGATCAGACTCTTTTCCCCCTCCTTCCCTCCTCAGGAGTCCGCATTCATACCTTTATGTTGTGTTACAAGAGGTTGGCAGTAGTCAACAGGAGACAGATCAATATCAAGCCTCAACTCAACAGTCTCTCCTAAAATTGGTTTTACAGTCTGTCACAGTGAGACCTATCACCAAATTGAGATTTATATGAAGAGAGAATTTAAAATGAAAGCCTGGTTGGGTTTTATTCAATTTCTAATTCTATAGATAAGTTTGGGTAAACAGTGGGAACACTGTAACAAGTTTAATTTTGATTTTTTAAATCTTTAATCTTGTTATTTTGTTTCTGCTGGGTTCTGCATGATTGATTAACGCTGATATAGATAAACTTCCCATGGCTGTCTAGATCATTTAGCTTCTTCTACCACTGGAGTATGTGACTTATTTTACAGTATGCACATACACAAGCATTCAAAACCTTGAGTCGATAAATGTTTTTATAAAAAGTCTCTTACACACTCACGGAGGCTGCATTTATTTGAGGAAAAATGCGGTAAAAACAGTACTTATTACAATTTAAAAGATCCATTCTAGGATATTTTTTTTTATAGGATAGCCAAGGATCAACAATCTCCACATAAAGCTGATTGGGCAGACCAAACCATAGGTCATGGAGACTTGAAACTTGGAGGGATGGTAGTACTCATGCTGTCCACAATGTCACCAATGCTTGCCCCAATCGGCCTGACAGGGGTGCTACAGCGATCAAAGGTACGAAATCGCTCACAACTCCTAAACCAGTCATCGCAGGCTCAGGTGGAATCCCTGGCTCACGTCGGACAAAATGCTAAATTTGTCTGATTTGGGAAATTTTCAGGTATTTTGCATTTTTTGAAAAATCTACTTTTGCGAACTAGTCATAGGTTTTTCACCCGATCGGAACCAAAGCAGTGCAGGAAGATGAATAAATAATTGTCAAAAAAAAAGTTGAACTTTCGACTATCCGTCGCAAAGGGACACCAAAACGTTTGAAAGGGGCATGGTCGCCTTTACTAAAATGGTTATAACTTTTGAACGGAATGAGACATCTTTGCCAAACTCACAACGAGTATGTAAGAGCTGAATCCGAGGTCACATGAAAAAAGTTGCGGAGCTTTGGCCACTTAATGGTGCTATAAAAGGGGGGAAAAAACCAATAAAATGGCCATAACTACACAAATGTTTGTCCTATTGACGTAAAAATTGGTGCGTACGGTCTTGGTCCAAAGCTATGACGGGGTTGTTTAAAAAAGGGGCCTGTCCAAATACACCCAAAAGCCTATAAAGTCTAAACGAAAACTCAAAACTTCACGAAACCTGGTGATCACATGCGACAGGTGCTTCTAAACAAGCATGCAAAGTTTTAGAGAGATCAGACCACAGCTGCCACTATAACTGTCATAAACGTTAAAACATCATATTTCTATGCTAAATAGAATTTTAGTATTGTATTTGGAAAAAATGCTTTTTTAAATCATTGATTTTAGGTGGTTACAGGTGTTAAGGAAGCGGACAGACAACGGAGTAAAGGAATATAACGGGGTTTTATTAAACAAAGGTTCTTCGCAAACTGCGGAAAAAAGGTAACTCAAAAGTACGTGGGTCCAATTCAAAACAAAGAGGATAAACAAACTGAAAGTCTTTCTTGATCTAGTGAGGAATCGTTGGAGCACACCACACCGATGGAGACCACCCCACATCACCGAGATGGAGGAGCAATGGAGAAGATCCACGAGGAGGTCACACTTGAGGCGAAGGAATACTCTGGAGGAATCACAGGAAAGTATTCGGTAAGTATTTCCACAGGGAAAGAGCATAAGCAAGAGTCCACTTACGAGCAACGAGATCGGACAGAGAGTGAACTGGTGAGTGAGCTTTTATGTGGTGTGGTAATGGGTGTCAGGTGTGCTGAGCAGGTGTGGCTGGTTAATACTCCGGAGAGGGTGCTCGCTGCGTGTCTGTGAGGGTGGAGCCTGGTGTGGACGTAACACTACCCCCCCCTCCAGGCCCCCCTCCCGAGGCTGGACCTCTCCGACGTCGTGGTGGTCGACCTCTGCTTCTGGGTGCAGGACGATCTGGGTGGGCTTCATGGAATTCTCTGAGTAACGTTTCATCTAGGACATCCTCTCTAGGAACCCACGACCTTTCCTCAGGTCCGTATCCCTCCCAGTCAATAAGATATTCCAACCGCCCACCACGACGTCGGGAATTCAATATCTCCTTCACTTGATAAATGGTTCCTTCTTCGACAACCATAGGAGGAGGGGGTTCTTCAACACCAGGCTCTGTGGGAGGAAGAAGAGAGTCGTGATGAGGTTTGAGGAGGGATACGTGAAATGTTGGGTGGATTTTGTAGTGAGGTGGTAAGTGTAACTTGTAAGTAACCTGGTTGACCTGCTCCGTGATGGTGAAGGGACCAACATATCTGGGACTAAGTTTTTTGCAGGGCAGGCGTAGGCGAATGTCCCTGGTAGAGAGCCAAACCTTTTGGCCCACCTGGTAAGCAGGGGCATCAGAGCGACGACGGTCTGCGGTAGTCTTTTGCCTACGCACTGCCCTCTGAAGATGTTGGTGAGCTCTGTCCCAGACCCTCTCGCTCTCCCGGAACCAGTGGTCGACGGCAGGTACTTCGGATGGTTCACCTGACCAGGGAAAAAGTGGGGGCTGAAAGCCGAGTACGCATTGAAACGGGGTGAGGCCGGTAGTGTCTTGGCGTAGGGAGTTTTGAGCGTACTCGGCCCAGCCCAGGAACTGGTTCCAGGTGTCCTGGTGGTCATGGCAGAAGGTACGGAGGAACCGCCCCACCTCCTGGATCTTACGTTCGGTCTGTCCGTTAGTTTGCGGATGGTAGCCAGAGGAGAGGCTTACGGCCACACCTAGGAGTCGGAAAAATGCCCGCCAAACTCTGGAGATGAATTGGGGTCCTCTGTCAGATACAATGTTCTCAGGTAATCCGTAGGGACGAAACACGTGATGGAACAGGTTCTGTGCCGTCTCCCAGGCAGTTGGTAGCCCCTTTAGAGAAATGAGACGACAGAACTTGGAGAAACGATCAACTATTACGAGGATGCATGTCTTACCTTCTGAGGCGGGCAAGTCCGTAATAAAGTCGACCCCTAGGTGTGACCAGGGGCGGTTAGGTGTGGGAAGAGGTACTAGCTTTCCTGCAGGTAGATGTCTTGGTGTCTTGGCCATAGCACATTCCCGACACCCTCTCACGTACCTCTGCACATCGGCTTCCATCCTGGGCCACCAGAACTGTTGTTTGAGGAGCGAGAGGGTTCTGTTGGTCCCTGGATGCCCAGTGCCCAGGGAAGTATGTGTAGTATGGATGAGGGGAATGCGTTCGTCGTCAGGGACGAATCGGAGGTTCGGCGGGCACCCCGGCGGAGGCGTTGGAGCAGGATCTGATGCGGCTGGAGGGGTCATCCATTGGATAGGGCAGGAGAACAAACTTTCAGGTAGGATGGGTTCGACTGGTTCTGGTTCTTCTTCTGGTGCATGGAGACGAGAGAGAGCATCGGCACGTACATTCTTCGCACCAGGTCTGTATGAGATTGAGAACCGGAATCGGTTAAAGAACAAGGCCCATCGGGCCTGTCTCGGGTTAAGTCTTTTAGCTTCTCGTAGATAGAGCAGGTTCTTGTGGTCGGTCAATACCTGAAATGGTAAATTAGACCCTTCCAACCAATGTCTCCACTCTTCCAACGCAAGTTTGATGGCCAGGAGTTCTCTGTTACCAATGTCGTAATTCCTCTCCGCCGGGGTAAGCTTTCTGGAGAAGTATGCACACGGCTTGAGTTGAGGTGGGTTCCCCTGCTGCTGCGATAGGATAGCCCCGACTCCTGTGGTTGAGGCGTCGACTTCCACGACGAACTGCTTTGTAGGATCTGGATGACAGAGAATGGGAGCAGAAGTGAAGGCAGTCTTCAAGTGTTCGAACGCTTGGTCAGCGTCAGGCGACCAGGTAAGAGTTTTGGGTCTTCCCTTAAGCATGGAGGTGAGTGGATTAGCAAGTATACTAAACCCCTCGATGAATCGCCGGTAAAAGTTAGCGAAACCTAAGAATTTCTGCAGTTCTTTAACCGTCCTGGGTTTGGGCCATTTGGTGATCGCCTCTACCTTTCCTTGATCCATACTCACTCCAGCGGGGTCAATGTTGTATCCGAGGTACTGGGTGGATCTCTGATGGAATGAGCATTTCTCTGCTTTCAGGAATAATTGGTGTTCACGAAGTTTGGTGAGGACCTGTTTGACATGTTGGTGATGTTCTTGAATAGAGGAAGAGAAGATCAGAATGTCGTCAATGTAAATGAGTACGAACTTATCCAGAAATTCTCGGAAGATGTCATGCATGCAGTCCTGGAAGATAGAGGGGGCGTTTACTAAACCATACGGCATCACAAGATATTCGTAGTGGCCAGTAGGGGTACTAAAAGCAGTCTTCCATTCATCCCCGTGCCTTATTCTGATCAAATTATAAGCACTGCGAAGGTCCAACTTGGTAAATACCTTAGCCCCTCGTAACTTCTCCAGAGCAGCGGGAACGAGGGGTAGTGGATACTTGAATGGAATGGTTACCTTATTGAGAGTTCGGTAATCAATGCATGGTCTGAGTCCTCCGTCCTTTTTTGCCACAAAGAAGAAGCTTGACGCAGCAGGGGACGTAGATGGTCGAATATAGCCGTGTGCAAGAGCTTCTTGGATATACTCCTCCATAGCCTTGGTTTCAGGGATGGAGAGAGGGTAGATCCTACCCCTGGGCAACTGAGCATCTGGGAGCAGGTTTATAGCGCAGTCCCATGGGCGGTGAGGTGGCAGACGAGCGGCTCTCCTGGGGCAGAAAACATCCTGAAAGGAATGATATTCGGGGGGAATGTCAGTAGATTGTTTCTCAACAGGACTTTCAATAGAGGTAGTACAAACCGTCAGAGAGGTTGGCGCACATAGTGGGAGTTTGGGGAAACAGGTAGGCCAACACTGGGAACCCCATTTCATAATCTCACCCGTGCCCCAGGAGAGGATGGGTTCATGTCTCGCTAGCCACGGACGTCCCAGCACGATGTCGATCGCAGATCCTTCTAGCACCAACAGTGAGATCTCCTCGTGATGGCACACCCCAAATTCGAGACTGATAGGTAGGGTGCGACGACGCACTTCCCGAGTAGAGAGGGGTTTCCCATCAATGGACTGGACCTGATATCTCTTCTCCGTAGGTTCCGTCCGTAGGCGAAGTTGGCGTACCAGGTGTCCCGCAATGAAATTGCCCGCGGATCCAGAGTCTATAAGGGCAGCCACAGAAAGGGAAACTCCCTTAGCAGTAAGAGTTACAGGGTAAGTGCAGGGGTGCATATTTTCAGTGATGTGCAGAACTTGACTCACCATCACACGAGGAAGTCGAAGGGGGCAGTTCTTGATCACATGATTGGGCTGTCCACAGTATAAGCAAAGTCCAGAGGACAGTCGCCGTTGACGTTCTATCGGTGTGAGCCGACGTCTACTAATATCCATAGGCTCCAAGGAAGGTCCGGCCTGGCCGGTGAATTTGGGTGCACAGGAGTTTTCAGTTCTTACGTGGGAGGTCGTTTGTGAATAGGCAGTAACCCGGGCAGAACATCGGAGACTGAGCTGTATGAATTTTTCCAGTCCTATAGCGTCATCATAAGGAGCCAGCATCATCCGAAGATTCGGTTCTAAACCTTGCCGGTAGGTAGTAACCAGCGCCCGCTCGTTCCATCCACTGACCGCTGCTAGAGTGCGGAATCTGATGGAATAGTCCTGTACTGTGAGGTTGTTCTGACGGAAGTGGTATAAATCCTCACCAGCAGAAGCATTAGAATCAGTCCTTCCAAACACCTCTTGGAAGTGGGCAGCGAAGGCATTGTAGGAACTGACAGCGGGTCCAGCTTGGCTCCAGATCGACTCGGCCCAACGTAGAGCTTTTCCTGACAAACAAGAGACCACATATCCAATCTTTGAGTTATCCGAGTGGTATACATGAGGGTAAGTTGTGAATGTGATCGAACATTGGAGTAGGAACCCCTTGCAATCCCCCGCCTCGCCAGAGTAGGGCGTAGGTCGCACCATTGGGCATACTACCGGCGCAGGCGAAGGAGGGTTGTTTACTTCCGGGTTGCTACGTGGGGTTTGGGATAGCGAGGACGCCGTTGGAGGTAGTGTGGAAAGGATCGATTGACGGAGAGCTTCAACGATCTCCTGGAAGGGATCGGCGGTGCTCATGTTGCTCTCGTTTGTCTTTTTAAGGTCCGATCTTCTGTTAAGGAAGCGGACAGACAACGGAGTAAAGGAATATAACGGGGTTTTATTAAACAAAGGTTCTTCGCAAACTGCGGAAAAAAGGTAACTCAAAAGTACGTGGGTCCAATTCAAAACAAAGAGGATAAACAAACTGAAAGTCTTTCTTGATCTAGTGAGGAATCGTTGGAGCACACCACACCGATGGAGACCACCCCACATCACCGAGATGGAGGAGCAATGGAGAAGATCCACGAGGAGGTCACACTTGAGGCGAAGGAATACTCTGGAGGAATCACAGGAAAGTATTCGGTAAGTATTTCCACAGGGAAAGAGCATAAGCAAGAGTCCACTTACGAGCAACGAGATCGGACAGAGAGTGAACTGGTGAGTGAGCTTTTATGTGGTGTGGTAATGGGTGTCAGGTGTGCTGAGCAGGTGTGGCTGGTTAATACTCCGGAGAGGGTGCTCGCTGCGTGTCTGTGAGGGTGGAGCCTGGTGTGGACGTAACAACAGGCATGCTAAATAACATGTAATGTCTTTTTTTTTATATATATATGCTTAAGTGCCTTAAAGAGCTTGAACCCTGGTAATCGCTGCTTGCAGCTATATAATAAAATGTATTTTTTTCCTGTGATTATAAAGCTGAATTTTCAGCAGCCATTACTATGGTTTTCAGTATCACATGATCCTTCAGAAATCATTCCAGTATGCTTATTTGCTGATTTGTTGATATGAAAATGACAGGTCATTTATTTAGGCTCACACTGAAAGCGAAAGTGCAGTATAATGTGTCAAGTCACAGCCAGTCTCTCAATATACAGTATTTGATGTTTACCGTGCAGCTTTGTGAAATGTGCTTTTGGAACAATAAAATATCCTAGTGGGCAGAGCAAACATCATTTGAAAAAAGGAATATTTCTCTTAAATCTTATATTTTAGACTGACTCCGAAATTGTCAAGAACAGAGTTCCTATGTGTTCGCCTGGTGGAAAACCTTACCTGGTTCCTCAACATCAGCTGCATAACCAAGAAAGCCCAGCAGTGTCTCTACTTCCAGAGAAGGCTAAGAAAATCCCAGCTACCACCACCCATTCCTCATCACATTCTATGAAGGGACTACTAAGAGCATCCTGAGTAGCTGCATCATTGCCTGGTTTGGAAATTGCGCCGTCTCGGATCGCAAGACCCTGCAGCAGACAGTGAAGAAGATCTTCAGGGTCTCTCTTCTCTCCATCATGGACATTTACACCACACACTGTATCAGCTAAGCCAACAGCATAGCGGCTGACCACACACACCCCTCAAACAAACTCTTCACCCTCATGCTGTCTGGAAAAAAGGTACCAAAGCATTCGGGCTCTCACGAACAGACTGTGTAACAGTTTCTTTCCGCAAGACATCAGAAAGCCATTCTTAACAGACATAGACTGGACTGATACACACACACACTGCAAAAAAAAAAAAAAAAAGGCTTATCTTACTTAGTATTTGTGCCTTGTTTCTAGTCAAAATATAAAAAAAATTTCTTACCCCAGTGGGGTAAGAAAAATATTCTTAAAACAAGAGTTTTTTTACTTACCCCACTGGCAGATAATTTTACTTATTTTAACCAAAAATTAACTTAATTTAGTTTTTTACCCCTGGAATCAAGACTAAATATCTAATGTTGTTTTGCTTATCTAGTAAATGCATCTTAATTTAAGAATTTTTAGATATTTTGACTAGAAACAACACAAAAATGCTAAGTAAGAAAAGCCTTTTTTTGCGGTGCACATACACATGTTAGTTTGCTACCTTAGTGAGGACATTGCATAGACTTCCACTGATTTTCCTGTCAGGTTAATAATATTTTCCGACATCTAACCTAACTACTATCCCTAAACTTACCCATCACAGAAACATGCAGAACACTAGATGTAAATAAATGAGTCGTTTCAACAAGTGAGGAACAGTAAATGTCCTCACTAGTGGGTTGTCCGAAGTATTTTAGAATATAAGTGAGGACATTTGGTCGAAACAAGAACACACACACTCAAATGAACACCTTGAACACCTAGAATTTATCAGTTGTCCCTTTATCGCATCACACCTGATCTGGACTTGGTACAAAGACAATCTTTAGGACAAATGTAAAAATGTGTCCTCCCATTTATAATAGCTGCCACCTCTCTGTTCAGGGGCAAAAACCTGAGAAAAAGTCCAGTTTTTTTCTTTCGGGTCATCCAGTTCCCCAAAGCCTCCAGCGTCTAGGATGGATAGCCAGGGAGAAGTCCATCTTGGAAAGGGCTTTTGATCGCCTATTGGGAAGAGTATATTGGGATGAGCTATGTACATCCGCCTGTCTCCTCCTGATAAAGTATGCATACATCAGATCATACATGATGTATTAGCCAGTTCCAGACTGTACTGGCAGGAGAGACCTAGTCAAGCAGCCAGCACACACACTCTCTTCAAGCACACACAGCTGCATTGATAAGCGACTGACAGCCATGTGAACTGGAATGGATAGAAAATGCTAAGAGTAATGTGTGAATGTAAAGGTCAGCTGGGCATTTTGTACAACTGAATGGAGGAAATGAGGGATGCGGCATTTTCCCTCCGGGGCCAGGAGGTGAACGTGACATTGATGTGTTTCCAAAGAACTGTAATACGTTAGAGGGCCGGTGTTCTTAATGTGAACATGTCCAAGGTTAAACAAGACAGCTGTGGCTATTCAGAACTGCTAAAAAGCACTGAATTAATAGCAAACTAAAAGGAACATTTTACCCAAAAATGAAAACGTACTCACCCGCAGGCCATCGAAGATGTAAATGAGTTTTTCTTCTTCATCAGAACAGATTTGGAGAAATATAGCATTACATCACTTGCTCACCAGTGGATCCTCTGCAATGAATGGGTGCCGTCAGAATAAGAGTCCAAACAGCTGATAAAAGTAATCCACACTACTTCAGTCCATCATTTATCAACAGGTGAAGTAGAAAAGCTGTGTTTTTAAAAGAAACAAATCTTTCATTAAGATGTGTTAACTTTAAACTGTCACTTCTGACCAAAATGCCAGTCCATAATCCATCAAAACACTTCCTACCCCGAAAAAGTCCATTCCCTGCTGTCCTCTTACACCAAAATCCACCAACAATGACTGTTTTTGCTTGTAAACCGCTTGATCTGTAAATATTTCTCTCCTGATTGAGACGAGACAACTTTTTTACTGGAGAAAGCAATATTTTGGATAGAGGATTTGTATTTTAGCCAGAAGCTTAATGACAGATTTGTTTATTACAAACACACAGCTTTTTCACTTCACAAGACATTAACTGATAGAGTCACGTAGATTACTTGTGGATTTTTTGTGATGTCTTTATCAGCTGTTTGAACTTTTATTCTGACGGCACCCATTCCATTAGTGGGCAAGTAATATAATGCTAAATTTCTCCAAATCTGTTTCAGTGAAGAAACAAGCTCATCTACATTTTGGATGGCCTGAGTAAACTTTCAGTATTTTTTCATTTTTGGCTGAACTATTTCTTTAAAGGGACAAATTCTGTAATCATTTACTCAACTTCATGTCAAATCTACAATACTATATAACATTCCTCTACAGAACACAAAAGAACAATGTTGAACAACGTTTCAAAGGTTTTTGTCCACACAGTACAATAAAAGTCAGAAGGGTCCAAAATAACACTGGCATCAAATATTTCCATTTTATGGACAGAAATACACACCCACTCACCTTCTTTTATGTTCCACAGAAAAGAATAAAGTCATTCAGGTTTGGAACATCATGAAGGTGAGTCAATGATGATAACATTTTTACTTTTGGGTGGACTATCACCTATAACACCATTATCAACCAAAAACAAACGTTTCATTGTGTTTGTGAGTTCAGGAATCTATTCAAGGCCACGTCAATAGTTAAAAAAAAAGTTATTCGCAGATGTTTTATGGTAGAACTCTACATCACCCTGTTCGCTAAACCCTGCTGTTAAGTGCAGACTATTTGTAGGTTTCAAAAGTTGAATTTCTTTGAATATCAACATTATAAGACAGATAAAAATGAAAGAAAATAGTTTGTTTTATGTCGACTGCTTTTCAGGGAACATGAGAGCATTGGAGCCGACTCAAAGCTCCATCTGAGGAAGATCAAAGTGGTATTGATCCTACCGTTATTATATGCAGAACACCTGATGAGAAACGAGTGTAATCTCCCTCCAATAACAGTCATCTTTGCTGTTTATAGTTTAAGAAAACTGTCCGATAATCCAGCATCTATGCAATTGCGGACGATTCGTTTATCATTTCATACATGATATGATCGCCAGCCTCCGAGAATATAGAGACGTACATGGATTGTAGTCTTACCATCATAGACATAATGTTGACATTAGCAGCGGTCACCTGTGGCACAGCTGACATATTGCAATGAGATGTGTATGATTGTCTCGACATGTGGCATTAGCAACAGGGTTGAATGTTCATTTGCTCAGTCATCTGTCAGCGATGCCAGGAAAGGGCCCTCGCCACCGACGTGATATTATGACAGTAGCATCTATATGACCAAATTAATAGGTCCTTCTGTGCCCTCAACTGCATCTCAGATTAGAACAAGGTTAATAATATATCAAAACATACATTTTATTCACAGCTGAGAAAGGTTTCATTGTAATCCTATGCCACTTATGGTTAGGTAAAAGTGTTTCTGAGGTTATTTGTTGCATAAACACAGATACACACAGACACATGCACAGTTAATCATCCTTGACTAATGGAGACCCGTAGACGAAGCGGTTAACGCTCGGCTGGCTCTTCTATTTCTCTCCGTCTCTATTTTTTTTATTTTTTTAATACTGCTGAAGTACACCAAGCAAAGATAACTTTCATTCACACACCACCTAATCTGTTATGAACTCAGGCCAAGCCTGAAAGCTTTCTCCATCAAGTGTGTGTGTGTGTGTGTCCGTAAGAAAGTCTAAGGTAATAACTGGCAATTTGTCTATTAAAATTCACTCACTGACGTGAGTGATGCTATTACCGATACTACAGCTCATCTTGGCACACAATAAACATTTGAGTATGATTTTATTAGAATTTCAGTCCGTATTAGCTAGCACTTTCTGACCTTACAAAAATACAATAAATACAATAAAAACCAATGCAGCATTGTAATTCAATATTACTATATTACATCTAATATTGGCACCCTTGGTAAATATGAGCAAAGGCGGCTGTGAAAATAAATCTGCATCCTCTATCTTTTGATATTCCATTCAAAATATTCACAAAATTCTGGCCTTTCACTGAGGTAAAACAATTGAAAGTTTGGGGAAACTCACATTATGAAATAAATGTTTTTCTCCAATGCACATTGGCCAGAATTATTGGCACCCATAGATATTCTTATGAGTAAAATATCTCTAAAGTGTATATTTCCATTCATATTTAAACATTTTTTAGCACACCAAGGTGGCTAGCAGCATGAAACTGTCCAGCCATGACTTTATGTTCCACAGGATTATAAATATGAGGAACAAAAAGGCCAAATTCACCTTAATCATCCATCACAAGGAGTAAAACCAATGAATATAGTTTTGATGTGCAGAACAAAATAGTTGGGCTTCACAAAATAGAAAATGATTGTAAGAAAATAGTTAAAGCATCTCCATTTCCACCATCAGGGCAATAAAAAAGAAGTTCCAATCAACTAACGTTACAAATCTGCCTGGAAGACGACATGTGTCTATATCGTTGTAGTGCAAGGTGAGGAGGAGAGTTTGAGTAGCCATAGACTCTCCGAGGATCACAGCTGGAGAATTGCAGAGATCAGTTGAGTCTTGGGGTCAGAAATCCAAAAAAGAATATCAAACAGCCCGTACATCACCACATGTTGTTCAGGAGGGTTTCAAGAATAAATCCTCCTCGTTCATCCAAAAACAAACTCCAGCATATTCGGTTGTCAGACACAACTGGAACTTCAAATATGACTGGCTTCTAAGGTCAGATAAAACAAAAAAAAGAGCTTTTTGGCAGCAAACCCACCAGATGTGTTTGGTGCAAACAGGGATAAAAAAGTACCCCATGCCGGAGATCCTGGAGATCTTGTTCAAAAACATGGCATCATGGATTCTATCAAAAACCAACAGATAAAAAATTTAAACTTGACTGCCTTTGTTAGAAATCTTACAATGGGCCATGGTTGGAACTTTTGTCAGGACAACGATCATAAACAAAGATCAAAATCAACACAAAAATCTGTCAGCTCGCTGACCTGAAACCTATAGAAAATGAGTGGGGTGAATTGAAGAGAAACACCAACATGGAGCTGGGGGAGATTCTGGATGAAGGAATGCTCTCTGATCTCTTGTCAAGTGTTCTCCAAACTCATCAGGCATTATAGGAGAAAATTCAGAGCTGTTATTTTGCAAAAAAGATGTTGCAATAAATGGGTGCCAATAATTGTGGCCAATGTGAACTAGGAAAAAACAACAACATTTATTTCATAATGAGATTATACCCCCACTTTCCATCATTTAAATTCAATGAAATGTTAGAATTTTGTGATTTTTTTCTTTTTCTTTTTTTTTCTATTTTTCTTTAATGAAAGATCTTTTTTTTATTTATTTTATTTTTTTTCCAGGTCACTATGAACTGTAGTTGAATGAAAAGAGCTATGTAACATGTCCTTACAAAGGTTTAACTTTGTATTCGGTGCAAATAACAGCCAATGGGTTTGGAACGACATACGAGTGGATAAATAATAAAAGCAGCATTAGCTAGTACTTTCAAGCCTTAAAAAAATACAGCACAGTCTTGGTCTCGGATGCTTTCTTGACTTCCAAACATTAAATAATGTGCTTCTCGTAAGCAAGACAGCAAGTGTGCCAATAAAAAAGGCCTGCGGACAGGTAATGCACTGAGATTTGCTGATAATTTTTCTCAGTATTATTAATGCAATTCTTTCCCATCATAGCGGACCCCACCAATGAGTTTATTGGAAAGCTAACAAGATGATATACTGCCATCTCAAAAGCCTTTCATATCTCTAAGATTAATGTTTGTGTTTGCGTGTTATGGGGGTGAAGGCTAGTGACTGTGACGGAGCGACACTTTCAGGACACGTTGCAGGAAAATAACTCTTTTATGAGCAGGTGAAATTCTGTTAGGAAGCCAAAATGGGGAAGAAAAAAAAAAGGGAGTTTGCTATAAAATAATTTCTTGGGAACTAATAAAGCAAAGAGGAAAGGTTATGTTTTGCATTCAATCTTTGTACTCTCCAACACCTTACTTAGTCTTTTTTTCCTTTTCTTTTTAAGTGGACCAGCCTTTGATCAGCGAGCGTCAGGATTTGAAAATAAGCTCTAGGCTTTTTAGAAATCTAATAATGAGATGATGAAAAGTAGCTCGTTTTAATAGGTAGACGTTGGGAGCATTCCAAGTGCTGATGACACTCCGAGTAAATCCAAGAGGATAACAACCTCCTAAAACACATCGAGTTAGCAAGGCTAAAAATGTCCATCAAGCCGATGAAAATAACCCGGCAGAAGCTCGCAATTGAAAGAAAGGTGGAGTAAGCTAAACTCGAGCGGGTTTAAGGACTGTCGGAGTACGAATTCTGGGAGAGATGTGAAGAAATGCCGCGCGGGTTTGTGGTGCGCGTTCCAGAGCAGAAGGTCATGGCTCTCAGTGCCGTGGCCATAATTAAAGTCCTCGTCCACACAAGCACAAGTCAAGTGTCCTGTCCTTGTGCTGAGGAGAGCAGTCGAAGGCTGGGAGAGAGCGAGCAGTGGAAATGTTCATGACATTTAAACTGGAATCCCACAAGACAATGTCTTACATCCTGAAGCACAAACTCAGAGGAGCGAAAAGAGCAAATGAACAATACAAATATACAATCGCTATCAATAATATCAACCTTTTTTACCGTTTTCACTATCTCAAAGCGGTCCGACAGGAGCACCGATGTCAGTCATTCAGAGCATATCAGGTGTGTGTGTGGTCCGCGAATGTCCTCGCACTCAAACGTCCTCACTGAAACCCAGTGGGGGCCTCCGTCATTAGATAAAGCACTGGATAAAGAAAGAGTCATCCATAAATACATGAGTGAGGAAGATATGAGCCAGATCTCTCAGCCCCACTCACTGACCTACAGCAAGAAAGACTTTCAATCTCCTAAGAGAGCGGCGTGTTCTATATCTAAAGTGCCGTTCTTGGATCAGCCCTGGGCTTTCAATACTTTCCCATCATCACATGCTTAAAGAGGAACGACGAAGGGAATTAAACACACTCTGTGCTATTGAGGGTACCACACCTGAAGGCCCTTTCACACTAAATGTGGAACTGAAAAGTGAAGCAAACTGTCTGTTCACATAAAGAGCAAAATTAATATCAGAAGGACTGAATAAAAAGTACATTTACTCCAGTACAACAGGTGGTGCTGTTCACTTTTCAGGGTTTGACCTTGGGGTCAATAAGAGTTTGTTGAAAATAATTCACAATAATACTTTTATTTAGCAAGAATGCATAAAATCGATCAAAGGGACAGTAAAGATGTAATTCAAAAATGCTGCTCTTCTGAACTTTGTATGAAAAGATTACAAAAAAAAAAAAAAAAAAAAAAATGAATGAATGAATGAATGAATGTGCCATCACAGGAATATACTACATTTTAAAATATCCTAAAATCTCTATTTTAATTAGTGTTGTTCAAACGATTAATTGCATCAAAAATAAAAGTTTTTTGTTTATATATATATGTGTGTATTGCGTATATTTATTTACATGTATATATTTATATTCATACAATTTATATTATATCTAAATATATTTAATATGAAGAGCTAATTTGCGTAAACAGATAACAATTTTCAAACATCATGTTTTTTTTTTTTTTTTTTTGTGCATTTCAATTCATCTCAATCAAACAGCAGTTGGTTTTTGTTAGATTGGTTTGATTAAAATACAGCTAACTAACACAATAAAAACATGATAACATAACAAAAAACATGATTTTTGAAAATCTAAAAAAACTGAGTTATCTGTTTTTGCAAATAAACTCTTAATATATAAACATATTTTTCCTAAATATATACATGCATGTGTGTGTATTTATATATCCATAATAAATATGCACAGTAAACACATACATTATGATGTACACAAAAACTTTTATTTTGGATGCAATTAATCATAATTAATCATTACCCAGCACTAATTTTAATGTATAAAATATCTAAAAATAAAAACGGTTGTTTTAAACTGTTATAATATTTCACGATATTACTGTTTTACAGTATTTTTTATGAAATAAACTACATTTTTTAAATCAAAAATATTTAAACACCGCAATATTTACTGACAGCAAACCTCTGAATAGTAATATTTATACATTATTTTGAAAGGTTTTGGTCATTTTAAACCGTTGTTGCATGGAAGACGCTATATATATTATTTTTATATATATATATATATATATATATATTGGGAAGAATTTATATTTATTGGAAGAATTTATATATATATAACTATAATTTTATTTATGTCACAATATAGTTATTTTTGCTTTAAATATGGGCCTTTATGATATCAAAATCTTTGATAACATAGACATTTCATCATTCTTGTCACCAGTATCAGTATCACAAAAAATAGTGCTGAGAACAGTCAGCAATTTAAAAAAAAGAGTAAGAAACTAATTACAAGAAACAGGAGAAAAAAAAAAATACAGTACAACAAATAAATAAGAAATGCTACATAGCATACGTAGGTTTATTTCTCACTCCGGACTATGCATTTTCTTATACCATGTTTGTCTGTAATGTTGTAATGTACTGTTTCTTGTGTTTTTGTTGCATTTATGGTTTGATTTGTAAAGCTCTGGAAAAGTGCTATATAAATTTAACTTATCTTTATTATTATTATTACATTGAATTGAGTAATAGAATGTATAAAAACACTGCATATTCTTCACTCTGTAAATTAAATATATATTTCTTCTTTTTTTCTTCTATTTCTACTAAAGATACAAATGTGATTTAGTCAGGAGCAGTGAGAGGTTTCCTCTCTTTTGTTGTTTGATTAACATGAATGACAGACAGCAGGAGTATTAGATAGCTGTCACTTTAAGAGCAGCCCGGATCCAATATACTGTTACATGTGTTTTCTTTCTCAGCTGTTTGCTTTCACTTAAAACCTAAATTATTACGTTTACGAGGATACTTGTAAAGACGGGCATTTTGACACGTACAAGTGTGTATATTTAACCGTTCGAGGCCTAAGAAGTGGCAAAAATAACTCTGACAGCACTCAGAAACGGTCTCTTAGACAGCATGTGCCTATAGCGAAATGGGTTATCCTTAGCTGATGATTGCATTTCAACAGCTAAACAATCGAAAACGCAAATGCACATAGCACATCAACGTCACATAAGTGTGTAGCAGTGATAGAGACAATAGATAGAGTGAATTCTAATCTGTACTATGAAATGGACACATGCATACATGCATGCACCTGCATGTCAAAAAGAGAGAGTGGGAGAGGATTATACTCAGACCTAGAGGAGCAGGAGTCAATGGCTTATTCAGTGCCATATGGTGATATTTAGTGAATTTTTGACTCTTGCATAGTGTGTGTTTCCGAGTGTGTGTATTGTTGCCATCAGGTGCCCATCTGTGCCATCGCTACTTCAAAGAAGTAGTTGTTGCGCACTACCTTGCAGACAGATTAATTATTTACACAGCTTTTTAATGCTGCACAGACAAGCGTTTTGTTCGTAGAGGAAATACAAAACCCTGCTGGAAATCTGCGGGTACACACTCCCATCTGGATCAATGATTAAGAGTGTCACCGCGAGTCGTTTTCAAACTCCTGCTTGCGAATTCACACGAGGCAGGTTAAGTCTACAGCTAGCCTCAGCGGATGAAGGCGGAATAATTTGGTTGATTGCCACTGAAGTGTGAACGTGCATGCCGGCAGATTCACGTCACCGGCCAATCAGAGCCGCTTCAGAGATAAGCCTGCCCTCTTTCTGCTCGCAGTGTTAATTAAAACTCTTGCACTTCCTGAAACACACACACACATACACAAAGATAACAGGAAAGACAACTTCCCAGTGGTGCTAAGTCTCCGTCTCCTTCGCTCTTTCTTGTTCAATCCCATCCTTTTCCTCTCGTTCTGACTCTATAACAATCTTTCAATCTTTATTTAAATGGCTCGCCCATAAGTCAAGCTCAAAGTCGTGTCTGCCGGCCCCATGAGAAAGGAATTAAAATCAGCCCTGTCGCTCCCTCTCTCCTCATCTAAGAAAAAGAGAGAGGGAGGGATAAAGCATCTTAGTGCCAGACTTACGAGCAGTCCGTGCTACAGCAGGCCTGACAGAGGCTGCAGTTATGAGGCCTGGCTGGGAGATTTATACGCACTTCTTCTGTGGCCTGCTGGGAGACATGCGCATGCAGAGATGCTCAGGACCCCCATATTTATCTGCATTATTGCTGCTGCATTTACCCCCGACGGCAAATTTCTCATGACACCGACTCTCCAGAGACTATGGAAAGGCCAGGGTCAGAAGGTTCTCTCTGATATCTCCAGATCTGAGTTTTAAGGTATAACTTTCACCACTATTCGATGTGCATCACAGTTTTTACATTTACACTGTGATGTCCAGTGTCTTTTTTGACACAAATCTTTAGAAAAAAACATGGGGCACTGACTGAATGAATTGCGTGACATTAAACTTACCTGATTTAATGACAAAAACGTACCTGTGGGAACTTTTTCACAAGACACGAAATACATACCGATAAGTTGAGGTGAGTAGAGGTGGCCAAACAGCGAGTAGTTGTAATCGTTTTCGTACACAGTTATGATTACAGCTCCTTATGTTTTGGCATCATTCCATGAAATTGGTGCCTTTTCCACTTAAAAAAATGTAAAAATGCAACAATATATATATTTTTTTAAATATCCATGAAATGAAGACATCTTAAAATGACAAGAAATTGTATTGTGCCATCTCAGGCTATGTAATTTATTATTTCATGACTATTTTTCTACCTCATGTTTTGGCATTTTTGTCAACCCTGTTACAGACACAAGCGTTACTAGATACTATAGTTTAATTAGAACTCATGCCTTTGAAATGTTTCAATTTTACACAGACAGTCTTTAAGAACAATCCTAATCAATGTCATCCCAATGTCATCCCCTCTAAAAAGTAACAGGTTGACAGTAACAGGTTTGATGATTTCAAACAAATTTGCTAATTGCTAGCTAATAGTCAGGTTCACAGAAGCACACATTGCACATTTTGAAAGGATTTTAACTGTAGATATTGATTATAATAAATGTAGGAAATTGTTTACATTAACAGTTTTAAAAATGGTAACAGTATTGACATTGCATAATGGCCCTCTCAGTCAAGCCTCATAAATCATCAAAAATAAAAAATTATAGAGGAGTGAGAGAAACATGCTTATGTTTAAAGTGTTGGAATCCTGGTTGAGAGATGATGTAACCTCCTAGAAGTGATGTCACTTAAATGTACATCATTTTACAAGGGTTTTTTAATGAGGGTAACAGGGCTGACATGAAATTATTTATTAAAATTATTTATATTTTATAGAAAAAATGCATACTTATGCCAAAAACATTGCTTAACAATGAAACTATATTTAGAACAATATTACATGTGACTTTTATATCATTTTACCGACATTTTACAAATTAAAAGTCTTGCGGAAATAGAAAAATCATAGTGAGGGACAGGACAAAAACTTACCCTTACCAGCATAAATTCTATTTAAATTATTTGAAATAATATTTAATTTACTTTTTTATGTAATATGGATGAAAACATGAATAGTATTGTTACAGTTTGTTTTTAAATTGCACATTTATTTGTTGTTATATTAAATAATTTGGCAGGGGGTCGAAAATGGGCACAACACTGGATGTAACAAGCTTGCTCGGTAGCTCTGCCAGCACAGAATTTGACTTAGGATGTGGAATCCTTGGGTACAAATCCCGTGAAAAACATGACTCATGATGAAAGAGCTGAAAGATAAGAGATTGAAAAACAAGCTAAAGCGGCATGTTTGCAATTGTGTTTTTACATCACATTCACTTTCGTTCACTCTACTGGGTAGGTTTAGGTAGTGCAGATGGTACGTTATTTTAAAATGTCACTGAGCATTACAGCTAGCGCCACTCAACAGACATTTCAAGTCAGGACAGTGGTAACACATACAAAACCAACATTACATAAAACGTTCCATATGTACATTCATCTGTTCTGAGGAAAAAACTAACACTCTTTTAGCGCCACTCAGTAGATATTTCACATGAAATATGTCACGAAACGTACATGGTGCTACGTATTCCGTGTCTTGCGATGAAGTTCCCTCAGGTACATTTTTGGCATGAGATCCGGTTGCATGAAACAGCATTTTGTGACCAAATGTAACATTTTAAAGCATTTTGCACACAAAAATAATATGCCAACTGTATTTTGTCCATGGAAACATTAAAAAAAAAAAAAAAAACTAAATATGTACCAAAAATCCCTTTCATTTGATACAGATTTCAAAGACATGATGTGCATGAAAGAGATGCATTTAATAACATGCTGAAACACACAATGGAATGTACTAAAACTATTTTAAAACTATTTCAAGGACAAAATGCATTCCAGAAAACAAAATATATACACTACTTAGTCAACAGAATATGTTAAAGGGACCAGCAAAATAAAGTGAAACCAATTATTCTAATATGCTGATTTGGTGCTCAAGAAACATTACCTATTATAATCAATGTTATGCTGATGAATATGATTTGTGAAAACTGATTCCTTGATGAAGAGAAAGTTCAAAACAACAGCATTTATTTGAAATAGAAATATTTTGTAGCAATCTAAAAGTTTTAAAGTTTTACTGTCATCTTTGATCAATTTAATACATTCTTCCTATAAAAATAAAATAAAATAAAATAAAATTAAAAAAAAAATGTTGAGGAAGAAATTAATTTAGTGACAAGCTGGGTAAATTTCATTAGTGAAAAGTGTTTTCTGTAATCTGTGAAATGAAAAGCACATTCAACTTTATGTGCACGAAATAGAAGGAACTTTTTGTTTGTTTGTTACCTAAAATGTTTTTTTTTTTTTTTTTAAGAATTTTATGTGCAAAATAAAGTGCTGACATCCCTTGACGCAACTGGCTTTTGGAATTTCTGAATCTTGCTGATTCTGCAGGGCATGTTGAGTCACCTACAAGGCAAACGCTTACTTAAGTTGAGCACTTTTCTGGACAACTAGTAAACATGCGTAGTTGTGCAAGTTCTACTTCATGCACCGATGTGTCCAATATTGGGCCAGAGAGAGGGTTTGTGGGTGGACATCAAGGGCTGTGTGTGCCTGAGGGGTAGGGGTGCTCGTCCTTGACGTCAAACGTGGAAAGTAATGAGCTCTCAGGTGGGATTTACGGCACGCTGTAACTCTTGAACTCCAGACAGAATGGATGAGAAGAGCAGGCAGTGGCAGCTATTGGCACGAGGCCTGAGATATGTAAAGAGCCAGTCATCTCCTGAGTGATGGAGCCGCCTGCCGCCGGTCTCCCTGCCCAGCCGTCAGAGCCACTGATGTGGTTATGACTTCCTTTCCACCCTAAATCTATCAGAGCTACTATTCTTCAAACAAATCACCTGCGAAGGAATTCATTTGGGATACTTTCAAACTCTGACGCTTAGGAGGAGAAAGAGAGAGTGAGAGGGAGAAGATGGCTTTGAGACTCTTCACTTCATGATTTTGTAATCAAAACACTAGTTTCTGTTTCACCAGGGGGATACATACAGGAGAAAGTACATAAGGTAAATTGTCTTAGTCAATGAACCGTGAATGTCACATATTGCTATAAGAAATCATCCTGTTTGGAGCTGCAACAAACAGGCGCTTTCTATTTTCATTCGAAAACAGAACTAGAATTTCATGTCTGGTTTAGCAGCCCACAGGGCCGTGGGGGTGCTCTTTTACAAAAGACTTGTACAATACTCTCTGCTCCTACCTCGACCCTGAGCGTGTGGTTAGGGTACACACATATATATATATATATATATATATATATATATATATATCGTTTCAGAGGTTGAATTCTCCCTGTAACCTTCCCCTTCAGTTCCCTCTCTAAAGTCCTTTCTTAGCTGAGCCAGACTTCCCCAAGGATCGCCACACAACCTTGCCTGAAATTGTTCTCAGCCACTCCCTGGTGTGCATGCGTGTGTGTGTTCAAGCGTCAGTTTTAGGCCTTTTAATTGCCTGCGACTGTTCCCTCTGACACTCGATGTGTGTAGTGTGGTGTGAAACGTCAAGATGGTTGCGAGACGGTTTTTGCCACGCGCTCACTGGGCTATGTACACACAAACATTGTGCATTTGTGAAGAGCTGCAATAAATTAATAAAACTGTGTACAGTGAATTCTCTGGCTGGGTATAAATAACTACCCAGAAAGAAATAACATTCAAAAGTTAGAGCATCAGAAAGTTTTTAAATTAATACTTTCAATAAAAGGACACAACAAACAGAAGAGACAGTCTATGCTGATATTTTGAACTTTCTATTTATCAACTAAATCTGACAAAAAGTTACCAAGGTTTTCACAAAAATAGTAAGCAGCATCAATTAAGCAGTTTTCAACTGTGACAATAAGAAATGCAGCTTGTTACTGTTTAGAAAACAGCTGAACTACCAACATTCTATTGAAAAATGTACTTATGTAAACGTGAGCTTTTTACTTGCATGTTACCTAACAGATTCAGACTATTTCACTAGAATATTCAGTATAAAATAAATCCTGTGTCTACTGCATAAGTTCAAGTGTCTCTCTTTTTACTATAAAGCTGTCATTTTAACTTACTTAAACTAATAGCAATTACATAAGAGAGTTATTATTATTATTATTGTAATCCCCTCACTCTAAACATAATGCACAATCGATAAGATTGTGTCATACATGTTCTTGTGTAAAGAAATAACGGAATTAATTTGAACCCAGGTATTTAACTTGAAGAGATGTTTTCTTCCCTTAAAATGTCAGTAATTGCTGAGTGGGTGTAATGTCGATCTTTCTTTCTCTCTCTCTCACTTCTTCTTAAGCAATCCACAACCACCTCACCGCCCGTTTCAGTCTATTCCCTACTGGCAATTGTGAAAAGAGTAGAAGCAAAAGAAAGAAGAACAAGAAGAAGGAAAAACACTTCAGTGATAAATCTTTTCCATTTCTTTTAATATAAAAGCCATCAGAAGTTCAGCTTAATTTTTTACATCTGCCTCTAAGAGCATCTCAGCTGAGCTGACTGGCAGCTTCTCAAGAGGCTTTTCAGTAAATGCGGTAAAGATTTTCTCTTTTCCTTATGGCTTCAGTGTCGGACTGAAAGAAAGGAATCTGAGGTGGTTGGACCTTTTAAGAGCGGCAGGAGCTCCACCCTCTGTTTCTGTGACTCATGCTTCTGAAAGGTAAAATGTAAAAGAAAGGAATAAAAAAGACAGAGAATGAAAGGTAGAGAGGGAGAAAGGAGGATAAAAGGAAGGAAGCAAGATAAATGGAGTGAAGCAAGGGTGGAAGGAAGGAAGGAAGGAAGCATAGAAAAAAAGGAATAAAGAGAATGAGACGTAGGGAGGGAGGAAGATAAAAGGAAGGAAGGAAGGAAAGGAAAAGGAAGAGAAAAAAGGAATGTACGTAAAGAAGGAAGGAAGGAAGTGAAAAGAAGTAAAGGTACGAAGAAAAAAATGTAGAAAAAGAAGACAGGAAAGGCAGGATCGGAATAAAAAGTGAAGAGAAAAAGATGGAAGAAAGAAAAGGGGGAAATTAAAAAAAGGAAGCATATAAAAAGAATAAAGAAGAAAATTAAACGAAGTAAGGAAATGAAAAGAAAAAGGTTATAGAAAGAAAAGAGGTAGGATGGGAAGGAAGGAAAGAAGGAAGAAAATAAAAGAAAAAAGAGAAAAGAAAAAGAAAGAATAGTGGAATGAAAAAGCAGGGAAGAAAAGAAAGAAAGAATGAAAGAAAGAGAAAGGAAAGAAAAAGGATAAGAAAAAAGGAATGTATGCACAAAAGGAAGAAAGGAAGGAAGGAAGAGAAAAAATGATGAATAGGAGGAAGGAAGGAAGGAAGAGAAAAAAGGAATGTATGGATGGAAGGAAGGAAGCAAGGAAGGAAGGAAAAAGGAAGAGAAAAAAGGAATGTATAGACTGAAAATGATGGATAGAAAGAAGGAAGGAAGGAAGGAAGGAAGGAAGGAAGAGAAGAAAGGAATGTATGGATGGAAGGAAGGAAGGAAGGAAGGAAGGAAGGAAGGAAGAGAAAAAAGGAACGTATGGATGGAAGGAAGGAAGGAAGAAGGAAGAACAAAAATGAACATGTATAAAGGAAGGAAGGAAGGAAGAGAAAAAAGGAATGATGGATAGAAGGAAGGAAGGAAGGAAGGAAAAAAGAAGAGAAAAAAGGAACATGTATAGAAGGAAGGAAGAAAGAGAAAAAAGGAATGATGATAGAAGGAAGGAAGAAAGGAAGGAAAAAAGAAGAGAAAAAAGGAACATGTATAGAAGGAAGGAAGGAAGAAAAAAGGAATTATGGATAGAAGGAAGGACAGAAGGAAGGAAAAAAGAAGAGAAAAAGGAACATGTATAGAAGGAAGGAAGGAAGGAAGAGAAAAAAGGAATGATGCATAGAAGGAAAGAAGAAAGGAAAAAAGAAGAGAAAAAAGGAACATGTATGGAAGGAAGGAAGGAAGAGAAAAAGGAACGTATGGAAGGAAGGTAGGAAGGAAGGAAGGAAGGAAGGAAGGAAGATAAAAAGAGAAAAAAGGAATGTATGGATGGAAGAAAGGAAGTAAAAAAAATGTATGGATGGAAGGAAGTAAAGGTATGAAGAAGAAAATGTAGAAAAGGAAATAAGGAAAGGCAGGATGAGAAGAAGGAGTGAAGAGAAAGATGTGAGAAGGAAAAGGGAAAATTAAGAAAAGAAAGGTAGGAAGAAATAGAAAAGGAAGGATGAAGAAAATGAACAGAAAAATAAAGGAAAGAAGGAAAGAAGAAACGAAGGAAGGAAGGAACGGAAGGGAAGGGAAGGAAGCTTAGAAAGAAAAGAATAAAGAAGAAAATTAAATGAAGAGAGAAAGAAAAGAGGTAGGATGGAAGGGAAGGAAAGAATTAAGAAAAAAGGTAAAGAAAAGGATGGTGGAATGAAAAAGCAAGAAAGAAAAAGAAAGAAAGAAAGAAAAAGAAAGAAAGAAAAAGAAAAGCGAAGGATGAAAAAGGGGAGGATGAAAGTTAAGAAAGGAAGGAACGAAAGAATAAAAACAAGGAAGAAGGAAGCATAGAAGAATAAAAATGAAAATGAAATAAGGGAAAAGAAAAAAAGACAGATGAAAGAAAAGAAAAGAGGAAAATAGGGAAGGAAAAGGGAAGAAATGAAAGCACCGTAAAAAAAAAAGAGTTTATTATTATGAAAAAGAAGGGAAGGAAATAACGAAAAGAAATGTAAGGAAGGAAAATTTAAGAAAGGAAAGGTAGAAAGAAATGAAAGGAAGGAAAGAAGAATGTAAAAAAGAAAGTCAGAAAGGGAAGACAGACAAAATGGAAAGCAAATAAAAAATAAGGTAAAGAGAAAGAAAGGCTTATATTAGAGTCTGTTTATTCCCTTTAAGTTATTCATTGTTTTGTGGCTAAATCCATGTCAGATAGCTCATGCTGCGCTGATGCATGCTGGGATTGAAAACGAGAGAACCACTGGAACAATCACTATACAGCCACCATGACAAATGGAAACTAAGCTTTCTAATTCAATCGCCACCTACTAGAATACCTAAAATGCACAACTCGCAAGGCCCGACATTACTTATGGTAACAAAAACACCACACAGGCCTATTTAAGCAACTTATTACGAGCGCAAAATCATTTCCCACCGTACGATACATTCATCTGAAATTATTTAGCTTATAATGAGTATTAATGCAATTCAGAGCATAAATGCTACCATCAGTTCAAAATCAGCAAGCGCAGAGTGATCCGTACGGTTGCACCCAGGCCTGAAGTACACTAAACAATCACCATAATGAATACAGTACTGGACTCGGCGCTGCTGAAGTCCAGTTGAGAATCGGTTGTAGTTAGTGCGTGGGGTGTTTTTTACGCATAAAGAGGCTTTTCAGCCTCACTGCATTAGCTCAGTGGGCACTTTCTCTACCACGCTGCCATTTATCTTGTCTCAAAGATGTATGCCACCATGGAAATATATCCCATTTTACCAGCCTTTCATAAAACATATTCTTTGGTAATGGTCTTCTGTCGAGGCCTTATGTATTATTGAACAGGTCTCATTTTCATTCAAACAACCTGTAAGTCCTTCATAGCGGAGAGGGAGGAGGAAAAAATATAATAATAAAAAAAACTTAATAACTTTTCTCACGAAAATTAGTCACCTTGTCCTTTGCAGGCAATTTTCTTTTGGTCGGCGTGGTATTTATCAAGCAGGGGATATGCAGGTGAAAGTACGCCTCTGACGCAGTTTTATTGGCTTCTATTTACTCGGGCTCTAACCGAACACGGACTGGCGCGTACGCGTACACACACACACACACACACACACACACACACACACACACTCTCCCTCGCTCACGCGTGCGCTCGCACGCAGCCAGGGTTCCGTGTGATTACATGCAGAATTCCATTTCCAATTTGACATGAGCTGTGGGTGGTTTATTAATCTTGCGGCTTTAAAGACATGCCACGTTTTCCTTGACTTTCCCTCATCTCCTGAGGTTGAGAGTCTGTGGATTCGCGTGAGACGGGAAAGGTGGTCCAACTGGCAGGATGCTCGGGGGCTGAGATGCGTCTTTTCTTTGTAACGCTCTCTGAACATGTGTTTTAGTGTGTGGTGATCAAGAGCAGTTTTAACTGATTTGTAAACGCATAGTGTGCGTTTGTATGTTTGTACAGGCCTGCTGCATCTCATAAAAAAACAATTGCTGGCCTTCCTTGCGCTAATGGAACTCTGGCCTGATTAATGCCGATATGAAATATGCAATGCCTTTATTAAAATGCGTTTCTAATTATGCAGGATGTGATATCGACCTTGTTTGTAATTGAACGCTTTGTTTGTAATACAAACGCATTCTGCACTGCTTGTCGATTCATGAGTGACGTAATAGACGGAATGTGTTCTCGCACGCCAGGCTGGTGGCTCTCATCACTGATGTGTCTGTGGCAGCAGAAGAACCCTGATTTTCAGATTTTCAAGCACATTTTTGCAAAAAAACACAAGAAATTTTTCCAAAAGAGGTCAGGTAAATTTATGTTTTGCAGACACACTTTGTGATTTTAGGGAAACAGTTCACCCAAAAATGAAAATTTGTTGAAAATTTACCATCAGGTCATCCAAGGTAGATAAGTTTCTTCATCAAGACATTTGGAGAAATGTGCATCATTTGCTCAGCAATGGATCCACTGGAGTGAATGGGTGCCGTCAAAATCAGAGTCTAAACTTGCTGATGAAAACATCACCAGTGTTGGGAATGTAATAGGTTACAGATTACAAGTTACTCTATTTAACCCTCAAAGACCGAGACAGCAAAGTGAAGTAAAGTGCATTGTGCGTGCATGAAAAACACAAAAAAACACATTTGCATGACAACACTCTCTGGAAAAGCACAGAAAAACATACGACAGAGCACAAAAAATAACTATTGTTCTTAAACACTGAATGACTTTTGAACCGCTAATCCAATTTGAATACTTTAAAACGTACCGCAAAGTTGAGATTCTCCGTTTTTTTTTTTTTTTTTATAAGGCTCCGTCGTGAACGTGATTACGTCCTCACATTTTGATCACATTGATTGGTCAGAAGAAACCAATGCATTTCGTTCCTCTGAGCCAATGATTGTTGATGCTTAGTCCCACCCCCGTGCCCAGATTGGTTCAAACTGTCATCTATTTAACCAATAAACATATGTTTTGGACTTTTAAACCACCAATTAGCATGTTTCTTTGGAAACTTGAGCAAACTCAAAGTGAAGTAAAGTGCATTGTGCGTGCATGAAAAACACAAAAAAACACATTTGCATGACATCACTCTCTAAAAAAGCACAGAAAAACACACAACAGAGCACTTTGACATTAAACAAACCAAAAACAAAGATGAAACAGCGGTACATATCGGATAAAGTACCGGAATTTATGTTTTCACGTGGCTATGCGCTGTCGGGTAAAATCGACTCCAGCCAGCGGAATGATCCATTTGGCCGTTATGTAAATTATTCTTATATTGTTTATAAAGATCATTTGCACTATTTTTTCTGTTGCACTCTGTATATTTTTCTCTCATTTTGTGTGTAGTTTGTGAATCATTTGTACTGTCTGTATATTTGTTGCACCAGACCATTTGTGCAGTTGTTTTCACTACTTGCTGCACTGTTTTGTTATTATGTAACACTGTTTCCATTTAATTTACTTCCCAAACATTTTTGGACATATCTATATTGTCAGTAAACTAAATAGACCTGTTTTTCACTATGACAATATTGTAATAAATGGCTATAACTTGCTTGGGGAATGTTATATGTAGACAGAATTTTATTTGGTAGTGTAAGACACCCAAATACAACTTTCTAAAGGAAAAAAAAAATCCAAACTTCAGGAGTTTCTGTTTGAGCACACAATAAACATCCAATTGTTGCTTGCAATTTTCTTTAAAAATTTGGAAATTCATTAATTCTTAGAGAAGACAAAAGGAAAATTGGGACTTTAAATTAGCTAGACTGAAACTTCAAGTTCTCCTGTTTATAATGATATATAGCACTTGATGCTGACTGCTAGGTCTGAAAAAACGAAGGAAAGTGCAGGCGTGTCAGGTGCCCCGAAAATGTTCTAGGTCTTTAAGGGTTAAAATGTAATAAGTAGTGTAACTTAACTTATTACATTTGATTACTTTCTGATTACTTTTCTAAATGTATAATATTTTCAATTGTTAATCATTTTGAAACATTTAAACCAAGCAGAGTTAACCTTAGCACTCAGTAGCACTCAACACTGATTACTGTCAAAATCCTTTATCACTTGAATTAAGATTATAATAGGTAAGGGACAAACAGCTGCTTGCCACAAAAGTAAATAATTAGACACGAAACACTGATCTGAATTAAAATATTTGAACGCAAAGCTTCCATAAAGAAATCAGTTGCTAGCAAGTGGCAAGTTGACAGAATTAAGAAATTGTACACATAATATTAAATTGAGTTTTAATATTTTATTAGCTAACCAAAGCAAAGCTTTCACAAAGAAAAACTGTACAGCGCCGATTTAAGTTGCCTAGATGAGTCTGTGTTATTAGCTTTTACCAGTTGTTATCAGGGAATAACATACCTTGGAATGTCATGACTGACCAATCAGAATTAAGCATTTCACAGAGCTGTGTAATAATTTAATTTAAAGCACAGCCACCATAAATTCAGACTTAACATGTCTTATTTACGTTGAGATCATTCTGAGCTTAAATACAGATTTGAAATCAAGAAATGGTTTAATAGCTAAGATACTAGTTTTGAAATCAAATAGTTATGACAGGAAACACTGACCTCTAACAATGCCTTGTAAAAAACAATTCATCTTAGAAAATAAAGTATATGCATAAACCCAAATAGGAAATAAAACGGTTATCAAATATTCAAAATTCAGATGTAACCCCCTTTGTTATCATTAACATTTTCAAAAGAAACTGTAATTTAATTACACATTTTTTCCTCAGTAACTGTAACTAATTACATTTATTTTGTCATTAAATTACATAATTCTGTTAGTAACTAGTTACTCCCCAACACTGAACATCACAATAATCCACAAGTAATCCACACAACTTCTTTGTCACCTTGTGAAGAGAAAAGCTGCATGTAATAAATTTATCATTAAGTTGATAAGTATCATTGAGTTTTAACTTCAAACCGCTGCTTCCGACTAAAATATGAGTTCTTTATCCATATTATTATATCAGGAGAGCAATATGCACAAATCAAGTTTGCAAGCGAAAAGTACAAGCACAGCACAAGCTGTTTACAAGCGAAAAGAGTCCAAAAGCATTCTAAAGAAATATGTCGGTGGATTTTGATGTGAAAGGACAACAGGTGATGGACTTTTTCACTGGAGAAAGCATTGTTATGGATTTCGGACTGGTAATTTGGCTAGACGTGATGAATTACAGTTAAAAGGCCATAATGATGGATTTGCATCCTACAAACTCACTTTTATTTTTCATCACACGGCGTTAATTGATAGACTGAAGTTGTGTGGATTACTTGTGGTTTATGATTGATTATGATGATTTTATCAGCTGTTTGGACTCTCATTCTGACGGCACCCATTCATTGCATAGGATCCATTGGTGAGCAAGTGATATAATGCTAAATTTCTCAGAATCTGTTCCAATGAAGATACAAACTCATCTACATCTTGTATGTAATTGAGGGGAACCGACATCATACATCTATGAAAAATGACTGATTTAAAATTATTGGAAAAGTGACTCAGAAAAGCAAAGTTAGTTCTTAGATATTTTGTATCTAATGCAATGAAGTTAGACATTTGTAAATATTCCTAAGTGTCCAAATATTTTTTGCTGTCACTGTACTGGACAAATACAGACCATTATTAATAATAGATGTGGAAGGGATGGTGAAAGGAAAGAAGAAAAAAAGTAAAAAAAAAAAAAAAATAAGGAGAATATTGCTTTAGAAGTGCATTTGTTTTAGAAGTGCCGTGAAAAAAGACACAAAGAGTCTTCGCTAGACTGAGGTATGATTCCATTGTAGAATTACCAGCAATATCTAAGAAGAGTGTAAACTGCATTATCTGGAAATGCCATTGTTGCTTGTTATACTTCATGTCTCCCGTAACAGATTCCCTTATCTGTATGCAAGTGTGTCCTGTGTAATAGGCGTGCACTTCGAGTCAATACACTAGCTCAAAAAGTCAGTCTTATTATGTAGGAAGACTTTACACATGTCCTTCTACTTTTTCATGTGGTACAAATGGGATTGTTGAAGGAGGTAATTACATTTTGTGGGGCAACAAAAACGGTGTCCATGTGGAAATCCTTTGGGGAATCTTAAATGATATCCATGTCGAAATTCTCCAGGGAGTTTGTGGCAATGTTCTCTCTGAGACAGACTGTTTTTCTCAGAGATTTTGTTTTCTGCTAGGTAATGAAGTCCAGTTTGCCGTAAAGACATTTTTGCCACGAGTGGGTTGGAAGACATATTGTCTCATAAGTCCAATTCTCGTTTTGTGGCAGGGTTTGTGTTGAAGTGCATGCTTTAGTGGACTGTCTTGTTCTGCAATGAGGACTGTTCCAAATCCACACTGAAGCTCTGTTCTAGTCTGGGAGATGAGTGAGTGAACGAGTCCAAAGCTTTGTGATAAAATTGCTTCGGTCGTAAATAAGTTTGGACTGTCTGTTTTTTGCCCCTTGATCTCAGAACCATCTGCGCCGAGCTGTCATACTATCAACACAAACTTCATTCCCTCAATCCACCACCACATTATTGCAGGGATAAAATAAGGATGGAAGGAACAACAGTACAACACCCAATAGTGTTGTTTCTAAAAATTGTGAAATTACAAAAAGTGCTTTTGTAGGATTGAAGGTGTTTGGTTTGAGTCTGACCATTCTTCTAATATTTCAAAACAATGGAAAAAATAAAAAATAAATAAAAAAATAATTGTGCTATGTTATCCACCCTGTTCCATTCCATGATTTTTTTGTGATGTATATTCCGAATGGTTTTTCTTAATAAAATGTCATTTCATATATGGGCACAGGCTGTTAAGGGGGAGAAACCACTACAAAAACACTATGGTGTATATGACTTGCACATTATATTACAACTTTTCAGAAGAAATTCAAGTTTTTAGAGAAATCAAATTCATTATTCATTGAGAATATTTACCTCTGCTCTGGCAAACAATTTAAATGTGATGCCTGTGGTGCAGATTTGACATTAATAACCTAAAAAATTACTGGTTGTCAAATGTTTCATAACCAAACCTCATGACATCATTCCTGTACCCTATTTGATTTAATAGCTGCAATAAAGGTTAAGATGATCAGTTAATAATGGCTTAAATTGAGCATGGAATACTTTTATAATGTGCTTTGTCCCTTGGCTGCAGTCACTATGAAAAAAAAAAGTTAAAGTTCCACTGAAATGCTTTGAAACACACAGCGTTATTCTATGTGTTGACGTAATTTCATCTGAAACAGGAAGACAGTTTTATTTTACAAAAGCAAATTATTATTATTATTATTATTATTATTATTATTATTATTATTTATTTATTTATTTATTTTTGTTATGACTATACACAAATACAAGTCGACCCTTTGCAATTTTTGCAAACTTTGCAACAGAGTATTTTTAGTTCTTTTTCCAGTCATCAAGAAAAAATGAGACAGACCGCATCGGGTTTAACTGTGTTGCCACTGGATGTTTTTCTTGTCTGCGGGTTGAAGTGACCCCAATAATGTGATATTTAGCCTTTTGAAGGTGACTCACATTGTCCCACAGCAACATTAAAATAGTCTACATTAGTGTACAATGTTTTATTCATTTATCATATTTAACATTGCATCCAAGTTATTTGACATATTTGACCATTTTTTTTAAATTTCCCTGGTAATTAGTTACTTTTATAATAATGTAACTCAGTTACTAACTGTCAGGCTTGTGTGTAGGAAGGAGCCGTAGGACAACGAAATATAACAAACAGGCTTTAATAATAAAATCCAACAAGGGTACAGGAACAGACAGAACAGCAGGGGAACACACACTCACATAACGTTATGAACGGACCACAACCACGGAACTGAAACAGACTTATAATGGAGTGCTAACGAGACAAAGACAGGTGTGGGTAATTAACCAATGAAGACTTATATAAGGGCACAGAAGGGTGAAACCAACAAAACAGTCCACAAGGGTGTGACTCTAACTCAGTTACTATATGTGCGAAGTAACTAGTAACTAATACTAATTACTTTTTTGTCACGACTGGAATACTTTTATAATGTGCTTTGTCCCTTGGCTGCAGTCACTATGAAAAAAAAAAAAAAAGTTAAAGTTTCACTGGAGTGCTTTGAAACACGCAGCGTTATTCTATGTGTTGACGTAATTTCATCTGAAACAGGAAGACAGGGCAGGGCATTTCAAGCAGTCCCACCCCCTTTTGTAAATAACCAATAGCATTTTGTTTATATCACAGCTTGGCCCAGAGCCATTGAGCTTGGTAAAGCCGCATTTGACAGCATATGGTAGCCACAATCTCATCCTTATGCTATAAAATGTAGCATTCTGTGTAGAATTCAAATGGGTCTGCGTGGATTCACACATATGATCCGCTCTGTGCTATTGTGTCTCCGGACTGGAGCAGATTTTGTACGCTTTTGCCCCAATGGAAAGCATATTTACACTGTCTGAATCATTCCTTATCTCCTATATAATGCACTACATGCCATTCGCCATACAGAAAATACTAACTCTGTGAACAAGTGACCGATTTTATCCGCAGCTTCTGAGTCTATTTATAGTGTACACTGTAAAAATAAAAAACACAATTTGTTGAGTCGGCTTAAAATTATTTGTTACCCTGCTAACTTTTAAGTTCAAATTTTAAGTTCAGTCAACTAAAATAAGTTTAGTCAACTTAAAATGTTAAGTTGTACTACGTAACAACTTAGATATTTGTGTCTGCTAAACTTAACAGATGGGTAAGTAACCCAGCTGCCCTAAAATTTTAAGTTGATTCAACTCAAATATCTAAGTTGCCACTTAGTATAATTTAACATTTCAAGTTGAATAAACTTTTTTTTTGAGTTGACTGAACTTAAAATTTTAAGGCAGCCAGGTTACAAATTATTTTAAGTTGACTTAACAAATTGTTTTTAGGGGGTGGGATGCTTTGGATTCTAGAGAGCATTTGATTGGGCAGAAAGTTTGATGAGAAGCTGAAGAGCAGGGTTATGTCATCAAAATCATTGATACATATTGGTGGAAGTAAGAGACTGTAAGTTTTGAATGCTTATATCTACTAAATGTGAATTTTGTCATTGTTTTGGAACACACTAGCTTATAGATAACCTTAAGGCTAACATATATTTATACTAAAAGCCATAAAATTTTAAAAGATGAGTACATAAAATCTTTCTTAGATGAACTACTCCTCTACTATAAGTAGCACTGTGTAACATTTAATAACATCTACATTGCAGTGACAAAACAGATTCATTTTCATTAGGTCTCAAACTTTTGCACCCCATTTTACAAATGACCAAAAAGTTGTGATATTCAATACTTCATCACCAACACTGCAGCTTTATAAATCGTAAAAGACAGTTTCTCTGGTCAAACGGAAGCCAGTACACTAACTCAAACACAGTGACATTCAAGCCTGCACAATCATTAATAGGTGAGGTAAGAAAAAACAGCATGAAATTGAAATTTACCATTGCTCATGTACCATCCATCCATGCTCCTATCTCTCTATTTCCACTGATTGATTTGGCAGAGCAGTAAGTGATGATGGTTGGGGAAGCAGAGCAGTAACTCTACATACAGTGTGACAGGCCAAACTGGCTGTGAGCTTCCTGTTTCATCTGTCACCGAGAGCCCCTGCCAGACAGGGAACTGATGCAGGGCAGACACACAGAGAGTACATCACCACTGCAGCCCTGAGCCTGGCCTTTAGCTCCGCTGGCTAATATCTGTGTGTGTACGTGACCACATGTGTCTGTGCGCTGGCCTGCCTCTTTGTTTGAAAAGATTTATATCGTTCCAAATGTTAAAGTCGCTATATTATGTTAGGGTTGTAAATAATTTCAAATTGGTAATCAAATGACTAGGTGTTTTGATTAACAACTGATCAAAATTAATCGCACTTTACAATATTTTTCAAAAGCATAATGAGCCATTTGCTCTCTATATCTCTCACAGTATTTTGTCATACATTGGTCTGTGTACACATATGTTCACATATTTGCATCGCTTTGACCGTTTTTTGAAGATCCCACTTTTTCACGTGCAGTGATGAGAATAACAGCATTATAAATAAACTGTGTTACTAACAGTTTTACTTTTTTCAGTAACGAATGATCAAACAAATTACTGTTTCCCCAGTTACAACGCTGTTACTGTTACTGACAATAAACTGCGGAATTACTATAATTTTCACATTGTGGTCTTTTGAGGAAAATTCTGGCTTATTCCTCTCAGCGTGTCTTCCGAGATGAACTTGATGAATGTTCACGTTTGTTAATGGAGGTGATGTGGGCGTTACCTACGTCTGCACGTCTCACGTGGATGTTTAAAATTTGAAAGGTCGAGCCGCTCGTGGGTGTAATTACATTAGAGATGAGTTTAGATGGGAAAAACTGGAGCTCGCATTGGCATCATACGGATTACTTTATCAGAGAATATTTGTTTTCGAATGCGACTTACTTCATTTAAAAGTAGACATTTCAAGCTTTCTATACATATAATTCTCATGTCTGTGAGGCACATATTCACAGAGATTCAGGTTGTTTTATTTACTTGTCTGTGAAGAAAGGTGAAGGAGGCCAAGATGGCAGAGTGCGCACCCTGTTTATTTTACAAAAGCACACTGTTTTCTTGTTATGACTATACACAAATACAAGTAGACCATTTGCAATTTCAGAAAAAGTTCTTTTTCTGGTAATCAAGAAAAACGTGTCGGGTTTAACTGTGTTGCCATTGGATATTTTTCATGTCAACGAGTTGAAGCGAACCCGGCTAACGTGATACTTAGCCTTTTGAAGGTGTCTCGCACACTGTCCCACAGCAACATTAAAATAGTGTACATAAGTGTACAATGTTGTATTCATTTATCATATTTAACATTGCATCCAAGTTATTTGACATATTTGACCATTTTCTTTTTAATTTCCCTGGTAATTAGTTACTTTTATAATGATGTAACTCAGTTACTAACTCAGTTATTATTTGTGAGAAGTATCTAGTAACTAAAACTGATTACTTTTTTAAAGTAACATGCCTAACACTGCTCACGTGTCACGATTGGTCAATTATGTACAATGCCTGCATGTTATTGGTCTAACTACTTTTCAATCATAACCTTCAATAAGTATGAAAACAGGAAAACAAAGCCAAAAACCTGGATATTTTAAGCAATATAGAAGTGTATAAAAGAGACATAGACATATGACAAAAGACATATGGTCACCCTAGAAAAGTGATACTTGCTACTTGCTAAAAGTGATTCGAGCTTGAATTTTGCCAATATTAGGACATTTCCTTATTTATGAAATTTATAGAATGTCTTATAATCCGTATTTTAAAAAATATACTACTACCACTAATTATTATTATTAACACTAAATTAAGAAATTTAACTGACAGCTCAAGTGCAGCTTTTGTTTATCTGTCGGAAATAAAAAAGGCAGCGACTATTTGCACTTAGTGTAAATAGCAATTAGATGCTATTTACACTAAGTGAAAAAAGCATATTTTCTTAGCGATAGATGCTATTTACACAAGTGCAAACAACAATAGATGCTATTTATGCTAAGCGAAAATAGCGATAGATGTTATTTACAGTAAGTGCATATAACAATGGGTTTTATTTACACTAACTGAAAATAGCTATAGATTTTATTTACACTATGTTAGCATAGCAGGATTTTCTGCTGTTTATAATACTTATTGCAAATAGAGGCAATTATCGGCAGCTCATTATTTTAATACATTATAAAACAGTATGCAATAATAACGTATTGAGTGTAAATTATAGTTTTAATTCAAATTAATAAATGGATGCTGCCTTACTGGGACTTTATTTTCAACTTTTCAATTATTTTATTGAAAATAAATGCCTTTCCATATGATATGAGATTTGAAAAGGGAGAAAAAAAGGCCTGGGTTTAACACGCACTTTACCATCTGCCACTGGAGTTGATGTTTAATGATCGTCTTTTTGACTAGCCCAATTACACATTGGTGGGCGGGGTTAGTATAAATAGCTTCTGCCAACAAGGCATGCTATTTACACTTAGTGTAAACAGACACTCCGAATAAGAAACGACTGCCAACTAGCACTTTTTCGCTTTACATGTTTGCAAGACATTTCCATCTTATTAGCTTTTCATCTGTCATCCTCCCACTGAGCTTCTAGAAGTCACATTGCTTTACATTTATATAAAACCATATATCAAATCCATGCCACAGCTATGATTATAGAACACTAATATGTGATACAGTAACCACAGTTAATCAACTTCATAAACAAGATTTCTATTTCTAGATTTCTATTTTAAATAAATGCCTTGTTCTGTTATGAAACTCTAGACGGTGCAGGCTGATGGGTTGTTAAAGGGGTGCTATTATGCTTTTTCACTTTTTGAACTTTAGTCATTCACTTGAGCTTTTTGCAGCGCGCTTTCAGAGTTTCTCTGAAATCGTCCACCTTCTCCAGGTCCACGTGTATAGATCTGCTACGGGTTATTTTATATGCTATCTGTGTCTTAAATACTCACAGCACCGTATCGCCATATGCATTAGCAAGTTTCTGTACTTGCTTGGAACAGCAGCAGCAATAATCTACAACTATAGCAATAACCAATAGCAGCAGCAATTCAGCAGCAGCATAGCAGATCTATTCCACCAAGACCAAATACATTAACAATGTCATATCCATCACCATGCTAAAATCTTCTGAGGATTGCCATGATAGAAATGCTATTATTTTAAACTTTTTTCATCAAAGAATGCTGAAATTAAATATCAGTTTTCACAAAAACTTTAAGCAGCACAACTGTTTTTAACATGGATAATGATAAGAAATGCTTGTTGAGAACCAAATTAGCATCTTAGAATGATTTCTGAAGGTTCATGTGATACTGACGATTAGAGTAATGCCTGCTTAAAATTTAGCTTTGCTATCCCAAGAATAAATTACATTTTAAAATATGTTGGAATACAGAACAGTTACATTAAATTCTGAAAACATTTAACAATAATTCCTGGTTAATCACTATTTTTAATACAACAAATACAACACTAGTCAGAATACATAACTTAAAAATAAAAAGTTTGAGTTCTGGACTTTTTTTTTTTTTTTAATTTTTCATCACTGAAAATGAAAACCTGTCTACCCTCAGCAACATCAATGATAGAATATAATTTCCAAACTAATCTCAATATATTGCATTTGCACACTTTGGCCAAATCTGGAGCATCTGTACAAGTACTGGTCCTCTCTCTCTGACACAGTGGTTCTCAGCCTTGTTCCTGAAGGCCTCTCTGTTGTGACCTATAATAGGTCCTTTGATGCATTTGAGAGGGATGCTCGGCAGCAGCTGGTGATAAATTTTTGCCTCGTTTGAATTAATCAATTTGTGGAATTCCTGTGAGGCCTTTATCAGAGTCTGGTAAATAGAATACAAATCGGCCCAATTATTCACAGCTTTGCCATCACACGCTCCAAACACAAACAAACAAATAGACACGCAAATAACTCCTCAGGCCGTATCCACATTCCTCGAGATCAGGACCCAAACGAGACACTCTGAGAATTTCACAGACTGGGCTAATCAGCAAATTGTCTCTCAGAGAACTTTAAAATGGCCCCAAAGTCTGAGACCACTAGTGTCAATCTAATTTAATAACATCTTTTTATTACAAATTACATAATCACAAGTTGAACTGAAAAATTAACATGGATTTCAGAATGTCTTGGTATTTGGTATGTTCTAATTTTGCTTTAATTGACAGCAGCCCTCAAGCTGCATGAACTCCAGAAGATTGCGTAAAATGTGATGATCATGTTCTCCATCTTGTGCTTCAAATGGAAGCAAGAACACCCGACCATCTGTACAAAGAAGGTTCCATTTATCTAATTAGTCACCAAGAAATAGTGCAGACTCCTGAGTATTTCTTCTTCATTAAGACCTAATTTTTCCTTTTAAAAATCTTAAAACTTTACTTATTTCCAGATAATTTATTGGGTACGTTTTCTGTGAAATTACTATTGAAATAATTAGATTGTGCAAGTATTAATCTAAGTCCAAGTTACACTTTTTCATATCTGTATAGTACATTCATTGATAAATAATAGTTACCTTATTAATAATTACAATGATTATCAGTTCTAACAAACATGCAAGCAAAGCGCTTTATCCACTAGAATGCAAATGAAGATGCATGCCATGGTCCTAAATTGCTTGGAAAGCCAGTGTAAAGTGCAGCGTTTGTGATAATGCAAGCGTTAAGAAGCACTCTACAAACATTAGAGCTCAGCAGCACTGAACCCCTACCGATAAGTAGTCTGAATCTCAGGTGGGCGCTGTGTTTTCAAGTACTTGACCTGCTTACATAAAGAATATTTGGAGTGTTTTTCTTTTTTTAAACACACAAATTACACTGGTGACTAAACAATACTCTGTCAGGACTGTGAACGACAAAACCTTTATTAGAAATGGCTCAGAGTACTAAAGATGCCTCAGCCATCGATGACTCTGAAGGAGAGTGAGAGAGAGAGCAAGTATGCTCAGTCATTGCTCAACATGGAAAAGAACATGGCAGACCTGGGATGCATGCAGTGCCATGAGCAAATGGTTCCCATAACAAACCCAACCTGACAGCTGCATGCAGAGCTCTGTAATCTGTTGGGTATCTGGCTTCACTGCAGCATCTTAATACACATCTGCAAGCAGGTGTGTGATTAGAGATGCAGTTTAAAAAGGTTAACAGAGAGGATTCAACAGGAGAGACTCTCAAAATACACTAACCCTCAGGTCATTTCAGAAAATACTGAGTAAGCTTTGAAAAGAGTAAAAGTCCCGATGTGAGTTCAGAACAGTTGTATGGCAGGCTTAGGCTGGTGCTTCATTTAGCACAGAATTGAAACTGTGGTAGCAAAAATGTTGAAATGTAAATAAGTTGAATTATATTTAAAAAAAAGGTAAAGAAATTCAAATAATTATATATATATATATATATATATATATATATATATATATAGATATAGATATATAGATAGATAGAAAGAAAGAAAGATAGATAAAATATATAACTATAGAATGACAATTTGACAGAGCTACAGACAGACAGATAGACAGATAGATATAACTATAGAATGACAATATGATAGAGCTATAGATAGATAGATAGATAGATAGATAGATAGATAGATAGATAGATAGATAGATAAAAAGATATAACTATAGAATGACAATATGATAGAGCTACAGGCAGACAGACAGACAGACAGACAGACAGACAGACAGATAGATAGATAGATAGCTAGCTAGATAGATAGATAGATACATAGAACAATAGATAGAACGATAGAATGACAATATGATAGAGCTACAGACAGACAGACAGATAGATAGATAGATAGATAGATAGATAGATAGATATATAGATAGATAGATAGAACAATGGAACAGATACACAGAACTACAGACAGTTAAACAGAATGATATAGAACGATAGAACCATAGATAGATAGATAGATAGATAGATAGATAGATAGATAGATAGATAGAAAGAACAGATACATAGAACTACAGACAGTTAAACAGAATGATATATAGAGACAGAGTGATAGATAGATATAACTATAGAATAACAATATGATAGAGCTACAGACAGACAGACAGACAGACAGACAGATAGATAGATAGATAGATAGATAGATAGATAGAACAATGGAACAGATACACAGAACTACAGACAGTTAAACAGAATGATATAGAACGATAGAACCATAGATAGATAGAAAGAACAGATACATAGAACTACAGACAGTTAAACAGAATGATATATAGAGACAGAGTGATAGATAGATATAACTATAGAATGACAATATGATAGAGCTACAGACAGACAGACAGACAGACAGACAGACAGACAGACAGATAGACAGATAGATAGATAGATAGATAGATAGATAGATAGATAGATAGAACAATGGAACAGATACACAGAACTACAGACAGTCAAACAGAATGATATAGAACGATAGAACCATAGATAGATAGATAGATAGATAGATAGATAGATAGAAAGAACAGATACATAGAACTACAGACAGTTAAACAGAATGATATATAGAGACAGAGTGATAGATAGATATAACTATAGAATGACAATATGATAGAGCTACAGACAGACAGACAGACAGACAGATAGATAGATAGCTAGATAGATAGATAAATACATAGAACAATAGATAGAATGATAGAATGACAATATGATAGAGCTACAGACAGACAGACAGATAGATAGATAGCTAGATAGACAGATAGATACATAGAACAATAGATAGAACGATAGAATGACAATATGATAGAGCTACAGACAGACAGACAGATAGATAGATAGATAGATAGAACAATGGAACAGATACACAGAACTACAGACAGTTAAACAGAATGATATAGAACGACAGAACGATAGAACCATAGATTGATTGATAGGTAGATAGATAGATAGATAGATAGATAGATAGATAGATAGATAGATAGATAGATAGAACGATGGAACAGATACACAGAACTACAGACAGTTAAACAGAATGATATAGATACAGAGTCAGAATGATAGATATAACTAAAGAATGACAATATGATAGTGCTACAGACAGAACTATAGAATATCAAAATGATAGAGTGACAGATAGAACAGAACAATCGATAGAACGATAGAATGATAGACAGACAGATAGACAGATAGATAGATAGATCGATAAAAAGATATAACTAGATAGATAGATAGACAGATAGATAGATTAAACAATAGATAGATAGGACGACAGATAGACCAATAGAATTACGGAACGATAGAAAGATTCTTTTCCCAGAATGCAATGATTGTGTTGAATTTCTTTTAATTGCAATTCATAAAATCCCTCTTTCTGTCATTCCAATTCAGCTTCCTGTTCGGTGTGGCCTATTCAATTCAAATTCAAACACATAAATGGAAAAGGCAGCCAATTCCTCACTTCTGAAATTTGCCCAGCTCTGGGCAGGATATGGATTAGGTTGTAAGGTAGGAGGCCAAATTTATGAATGAGCATGAATTGTATGCATTTGGATAAGGGCCATGGCGCTGGTCACGATTATAATGTATTAGCCAAGCATAATTTTAGAAATAAAAGACCACAGTGAACAAAAAAGGTCTACCTGGCTATGAGTGCATTGCATATTGTGTCTGCGTGTGTGTGTTTGTTGGCCTGTTTACGAATGCATGGACTTTGCTTTTAAATCAGCCTATTGTTATTTCTGCTGAGCAAGCAGAACAGTCAGTGACTCTGTAGAGAGAGCGAGAGAGATGTTTGCTCACATCATTACGCTATATACTCCAAAATTACATATCAGGGAAATATCACCTCACCAGCAGAATGCAGGACTCTATTATCCAGCATCTCAGCAATATCATGAAGAACGGGTCGTGACTTCTCAATGAATTCTGAACAGTTTAGTGCGTACGCCCAATCTCCCGCTTTCACACAAACACGTGCTCGCACACACGACTGCTTCAAACTTCACAGCGCACATACAATGCTAACTAGCATGTCTGCGGCGGAGTTGTAGCTGAAGTTAAAACCCTAAAACTCGACCCTGGATTTGTGCCTGTATGACAAATCACAGTGTGTACGTCAAACTTTGGGAAGAAATCTGATTTTTGGAGCTAAAACGGCACGGAAAACTAAAGCTATTACCCCACACACATTCTCCGCTAAGCTTCTTATAGTGCAGAGATACACCTAGCGTACAAGGCCCCTCGGAGGAAGCTAATCCACACTGGGAAAACGTAATCGCGTGTTAGGTGATCAAACGCACAACGAACCTCCACCAATATGAAGTGTAAAAGCTGAAAATCCACAGTAACTAATCTTGTTAGCTTGGCTTCCAACCAGTCGAGGACTTCAGGAATATACAGTACCAGGAACTCTGGGTGGCATATTTATCAAAATTAAAAATGAAAGAGTTTAAATCTACGATTAGATTGGAGTTTTGTGTTTTTCGTTTTCTTTAAATATTACTACTTAAAGTGCTCGGTTCCTTCACTTATTCAAGCTTCATTATAAAGACAAATATGCAGAAATAGCCTTATGTGACTGTTTTTGAAGTTCACCAATTATGGTAAGACATTGCTGCTAATGGTGTTCCTCACAAGACGTTCAGTTCAAATGAAGACTGAGCTATTTTCTGCATTCAATCTATTCAATTTATAGTAAGAACGTTTGGAAAAAAAACACTAAAACAAAGAGCACTAACAAGTGCTCAGAAAATGAGAATCCCAGCAGGTTCCTTAAATTCAAACGTGAGGAGTCTTGAGTGTGAATAGAGATGTGCTTAACTCCTCTCCCTCTCTGTCTGTCTATTTCCTTAGCTTGATTAAATATACTTGAATAGCTACACTCAATGGCTCAGTATGGTAGCTCAGGGTTGCAGTGTCCAGCTCTTGACATGTTGTAATTTCTGGATGTTTAATGCTTGTTTGGTCAGGCAGAAAGGTCATGGTCGGTCAGCAGCACGAGAGACCTGGTCTCCAATAAAGACAGCTTAATTACCATGTAAATACCACCGCAGGGGTGGGCCTGCGCTCTGGCAAACTGGAAGGGGGTCCTGCTTTCATGGCTGTTTGACAGATCAAAATCTTCACAGACTACCCATAGTTCCTCACATGTCAGGCCTGCGGCGGCACGGCAGTTATATGAGATTATTACCTTGAACAACTTTATTAATACAACACAGTCAAGCTGGAGAAGATGTGTAGAGAATTTTAATGCCTAAACTTAAAGTATCTAGCATTTTACATTACATTGTCTGTGATTCAAATATTACGTTAATAAAATTAATTGTAAAGCAATAAAAGTACACACAAGCAGCTCTATAATATAATTATCTACTGTGCAATTTGGCTGTTCACATCAGACGCGACAGAATCACTCAAATATCACAGCCAATATCAAATATGTGCAGAAGTGCTCCCAATTAAATGGACAAGTTTATGATCTAATTCATAAATATTAAACCTTTTTAACATTCAAAGTACTGACTAAGTGACTGATACCATTTTTGTCATGGAAAACACTTGTTGGTTCGAATTGAGTTTGCAGTTTTAACATACATGTTTGCTTTAATTTATTTTCAAGATCTGAGGTTAACTACTGTATCTGATATTGCTTTTAGTATGGCTATAAATGTCATGCGATATGATATTCAAACTTACATTAGACACCTTTAACACTGAATAAAGCACATAATCAGTACCTGAGATTATTATTGTCAGTTTTTATCTTGTTGTTCTAGCCGCAACGTCGCAGAAATAGAAACCGTTTCTAAAATAGAAACTTCACGGCTGGTTAGGACAAAAGCTTACTGATGCTCCAGAAGGAAAAACAATGCATTAAGAGCCAGGGGTGTAAACTTTTGAACAGAATGAAGATGTGCACATTTTTCTTATTTTGCTTAAATATCATTTTGTTTTTTGTTTTGTTTTTTCCATTTAGTACTGCCCTTCAGAAACTACAGAAGATACTTAGATGTTTCCCAGAAGACAAAATCAGTTAAACTAATACCCTAATCTTCAAATTTAAAAAGTTTTCACCCCCTGGCTCTTGCATTGTTTCCTTCTGAAGCATCGGTGAGTGTTTGAACCTTCTGTAATTGTTGCATATGAGTCCCTCAATTGTCCTCAGTGTGAAAAGATGGATCTCAAAATCATACACAAATACACAAAAATGCTGAAAAAAGCACAGAATTTGGGACCTGAAGGAGTTTTCTGAAAAACAGCAGGCAGTTTAACTGTTCAGGACAAACAAGGGACTCATCAACAACTATCACTAAACAAAAACAAAACAAAAAAAAAACATTCAGGTAACAACACAGTATTAAGAATCAAGAGTATGTAAACTTTTGAACAGGGTCGTTTTTATAAATTCAGATATTATTTTCTCTTTTGGATGTATGTAAACGTCTTTTATGTGAAATATCTTATTCAGGTCAGTACTGAATAAAAAAAAAAACATTTATTTTGTATGATCCCTCTTATTTTGGTAAAATAATTAGCATTCTGCAGATTCTGCAAGGTGTATGCAAACTTTTTACCTCAACTGTCTATACATTTTTTATTCAGTTTATTTTATTCATTATCATTTAAAAATTTAGCCTTGGGTAAACAAGTAATCTGAAAGAGTTGAATACAGCACCACGGTGGCATACAGAACAAGAGTAATGTTTCCTTATGAAATCATGTTGCGTTCATTAGATTTGCTAGAGGCCTACTAATTACATTAACATAAACACTACTCAATGCTGTGATCAAAACTTATTATTATTATTAAAATACCTTCTGCCTATTATACAATACATTCAACAACAATACAAAGCAATGAAACAAGTTTTAATTACTTGAGCATCATTAAATGGTTTGTTTTGTTCTGTAAAGAAAATAAACACACTAAAAAGAATAAACTGTAAACATCCCAGTTTGGCTATTTTTCTTGCAGCAAAGCACAAAGTTGATTATCCACATTTGGATTTATTTCTTCAATGCCTGCATTCTGAGTATATTTGTGTCGGTATGTAGCTGAGTAAACAAAACCCGATGGAGAGAGCTACTTTATTATGCCAACATTTCATTTCAGCCTCCTTCAAACAAAACAAAAATATGCTTGTTCCATAAGTTTATGACAGAAACAATGGATTATCACGCGGAGGCTTTCGAATCGGTGTCGCTGACAAAGATAGTGATCAATAATTGTCTCTTCAAGTGTTCTTTCATCAGTCTTTCTCTCGTGGCAAAAACCAGCAGCCCACAAATCCAAGGCACGGACGGTTGTGTTTATCCCGCCACGCTACTTAGCGAGAATAATGCAATTGTCTGGTTTATGGGTGCACCCCGGTGGGTGGAAAACCGTAGGGCTATGGCCTGAACATTGTGCGGTTCGGGCCCTCTCACAGGACCCTCCGAGACTCTCAATCTGGAGCATTATGTGGAGAATTCCTCCGATACGAAGAAACCCCAAAAGAACTGCGGCTAATCCAATTTGAGACACTTGACTGGCAGAGCTAATTACGGCGCGAGGGCATTGTCCACACACGGGGACCAGCGGGTCGCGCTGGCGCGCTGAAGGGAGACAGCTGGGCGAGCTGAATGCGCACAAACGCGCGTCATGCTAGAGAACCGTGCGAATGCTAATTTTCGCTAACACATACTAATCCACCACAAAGGAGGATGGTCGCATTCTCTGCATCTTGAAAAGTCTCTCGGTGTCTTTTTGTGTCGAAATATGTTCCCAGCTCATTTAGAAGGATAAGACAGAAGGGGAGGAAGGAATGAAAGCGGTTTCATTGTACGTATCAGAGTCTCTGTCGCGTTGTTTTTACAGACACGGCTCGATTTAGCGATGCAGCTAATTGAGTCTCATTGCTACGTTAACCTATTCAGAGTGTGGGCTGGTCTTTCATCAACGAGTCTTTATTTTTCAAAGACTGTTGGACGAGCGCACGCATACGTTCTCGGCAGCCGTTTGAAGCTGTTGTTTTTTTTTTGTTTTTGTCCTGAAGGGCTCCCCCGCTTGTGGTCCCTCTCTATTGATGTGTGATAACAGGATTCCGACATAATATCACCAAATGTTATTGTGCACGAGAAAAGGGTTTACACTGCCATCTTTACACAGACCAACAGGATTTGCATGTTTGTGCACGTCATTGTGGGCATTCGCAGTAGTTTATGCGGCAACATACTACAATTTCCATTATGCAGCCTGAGTGGATTTGCATGTGTTTTTGTGTCGTGAGTGTGTCTGTGTGAATAGCACTTGCCTAATGTAGCTTTAACTGGATTTTCATGCCACTTGACTGCATCGCAAGAGACATATGGGCTTTAAAACCTACAAAACCCTATAACTGCTCACAACATTTGTTACAGACATGCAACCTCTTGCTTTTTCTCTCAGACTCTCAAAACGATTGGGTGCACAATCGCGGCGGCTGCACATTTAAAGGCCATTCGGGACATAATTCACAAATAAATACCTACATATATGGAAACTACACATTGGCTGCTTGATATATGACTATGGTTAGCCGTGGCCTAAATCCAAACTTTTTAAGTAAACATTAAGGCCTGTAGGTGTTTTGAACAGACATCAATCATAAACACGACAGAAGCTCATATTCACGTGCCTTTCTTGTTCATGTTATTAATCAATATGATGAATAAACCTTTCAGGTGAACATTAAAAAAAAAGAAAAAAAAAAAAAAAAGAAAAAACGTTTATTTTTATTACAGTGGCAAGTTTTCAAAACTCTGAAACTTCCTTTCATAACCAAGACTTTTTACAAGATGATGTAAGTTCCAACATATATAATACTTTTTTTATAAGCTCACAATTGCTGAGCTTATTGTTGGTCAATTGTCGTCCATCTAACGCAATAAAGCCCCAAAACTTACAATAACCTCAACAGACAGTCAATGGTCCTGAGGGATGTTTTTCAGGATAGAGAGAGTCGCCTCACATATTGGTCATCTTTTTCTGTCACATCTTATAAAACGTACCCACCACTGACCAGGTCACCCCACACACATAAACACACACAGTGATCTGTACAATATGTATGTCAGTAGCAGCAGACCAAGAGATGACATTTCCCAGTTGGATATCCAATAACCCCCATGACCCCTCAGGTGAGGCCTCTTTGTATGTGTGTGTGTGTGTGTATGTGTGTATAAATTCAGTTTGGATCATATCATATTGGACCTGAGCAGGTAGTTGAGACATGGAATCCCCCATACACTTCCTCTTCATGCCTCTCTCTCTCCCTTTCCCTCTCTTGCCGCCCCAGTCCCTGTCTCTCTGCATTTGTCTACTACTCAGAGCACAGAGACATACACACTGTCATAGAAGAAAATCAGTAACACTAAGATCTATCTATCTATCTATCTATCTATCTATCTATCTATCTATCTATCTATCTATTGTTCTGTCGTTCTATCGTTCTATCCATCGTTCTATCCATCCAACTCTTGGCACACTTGTCTTTCAGTGGTCTCTCACACAATGCCCATGGGCACCTAAGAGCCAGAATGGAGTCTGGGAGTTGTTTACAGTGCACATGCAGTCTATAAATAGCCTCAATTTTATTCTATGTTTTCTTTCACTTTGTTTTTCATAGCATATTTTTCCCCCAGTCTTTTTATTATGAAGGCAATTTGGAAAGAATGCAGTAAAGTGATAAGTGATGAGTAACATGTACATTAAAGCTGGAAGTACTTCATAGCCACACTGGGAGAGGGGGAAAAAAGAAAGAAAAATAAGGTCTAGGATTTACTTAAAAAAAAATAAAATAAAAAAATAATAATAACAACATGAGTCATTTATGGAGGCCTGCTTCCGCCACTAAATAAATAAAAAAAAAATCTCACAATTCAAGAAAAAGCGATAGAGACTTTTGTTTTTTTAAGAATTGTGTGATATAAACTTGCAACTCTGAGAAATAAAGTTACAATTCTGAAAAAAAAAAGTCAGAATTGCAAGAAATAAACTCACAATACTGACTTTTTTCTCAGAATTGCAAGTTCTTAGCTCGTAATTGTGGCTTTCTTAGAATTTCAAGTTTAAATCTCACAATTCTGAGGGTTTTTTTTCACAATTGTGAGTTTATATCATGCAATAATGACTTTATAACATGCAACTGTGAGTTATCAAGTCAGAATTGTTAGATATAAACTTGCAATTCTGAGAACATTGCCTTTTTTCCCCTCAGAACTGGATTTTATATCTAGCAATTACGAGATATTTCTCGCAACTCTGTGAAAAAAAGAATTGCGGGATACAAACTTTATATTTTGTTTATATTTTGCAATTCTGACTTCATTTCTCAGAATCACGAGTTTATATCTCGAAATTCTGACTTTAACTCACAATTGTGAATTTATATCTTACAATTCTGAGAAAAAGTCAAAACTGTGACATAAACTCGCAATTCTGAGAACATAGTCTCTTTTCTTCTCAGAACTGGACTTTATTTCACAATTCTGAGAAATTATATATATATATATATATATATATATATATATATATATTATTTACAAGTTCAAAAACTCTTTTTCTTACAGTCCATACAATTAAAGAAAGGAAAAATAAATAAATAAATAGATAAACAAACTCTTCCCATTGACTGATCGCAATTAAGAAATAAGGTTATATTCATGAACCATGATATCAAAAGTAATAGCATGCATGTTACTATCTCAAGCGAAAAGTGAATAATGAGCTACAGATAATTATTTTGTACATAAAACTTGTAGGCCTTCTTATTATTTTATTCATTCAAGTAGCATTTACAGCATTAGAGACCCCAGGTCTATGTATCCCTAAACAGAACAACATGAGCTTAATAAATAAAAGAAACCATAATGCATGGATCGAATATAGTACCTCATTAAAACAACATATAGAGACATACGAGCATCCAGAGCGAACTGGCATTAGCTTGTCCTCCATCTCTTGGAACTAAGTCAACTCTTTAAATAATTCACTTATGGGAGGCTGAGATTCAAGCGGTTAGGTAATGCATAGGCAAATGAGCGCTGCCTTCTGAAATAACGAGCCTGTCAATGAAAGCGTTTGATACAAGAACCTGTTGTTACACAAGCCAGATCTTGTTTGTATTGATTCTCCATTTAGTGTGGTTGCTTATTTGGAACCAAAGGGCAAAAATCTTATTTCGACAGTTAAATTTGGTTGAATTACATTTTAAACACATCAACTATGCACCATTTACGTGTGCATCAACCCAATTTAAACATAAAAATGAGGTTGTTTACTCATTGGGGAGAACTTTTCTTTTTTCACTACCGCCAAGAACACATTTAGAACAATAAGCTGCCTTGTTAGTATTCTTCCTGTTTTGTTTCATTCTGGATCGTGTTACTGTTTAGTTATAAGAGGTAAGTTTTCTTCGGAACTGACACACTGCAGGTCAAAGGATTTGGGAGTAATTGTGTTGCCAATCAATATTGCCGTTTTTGTGAAAAATTTACATTTAAATTTAAATGCATTTTTCCCAGATGTTTTCTTGCACAAATGACAAAGAATAAACTGCACAAATCACATAAGTGTCAATAAGCAGGCTATCTGAGAATGTGCCACAAATGTACCACGCATTTGAAAACACTGTAATTTTTTCTTGCACTTACACACAAATACCATTGTATTAGCAGCCATCCACTGGATCGCCACTCTCTCGTGAATGCCTGTACGACAGTTAGCGGAAGCTTGAGATTATGGTTTATAAAATGTTAAATATGGATATTTTTCTTACACAAACGCATTGATTTAGAAGAACTTTATTAACCATATGTATATAACTCAGATTGCATTTGTCCGAAAGAAGAAAATCACCCAAAATGGCTTGAGGGTGAGTAAATCATGGGGTAATTTTCATTTTTGGGTGAACTATCCCTTTAACATCAGAAGTACCTTGCAAATACCACAGTTTATAAATATAGCATTTCTGGGTGAACTAACCTGTTAAACTAAACTGTTAGAGCAATACACGCTGAAATGCTAAATAATGTGTGTTTTGAGTGTAATTGTGAGAAAGACAGACCTGATTAAAGCTAAAGATCCTGCTGGTATTTCTGTTGATAGTGACAGTGGCTGTGACTACAGGCTGTAAGTGACACACCGTCACTCCAAAGCACTGACAACTGTGAAAGGAAGTGGGAATATTGTCATAATGAGTGTGATAGCAAAGGGTCCCTTGTGTTCTCACACCTTCACCTACTCAACTAGTCTAGCTCTTTCTCTTCCTTCTTTCTATCTTCCTATGTTTAATATCTAAGGAACACACATGTTGCACAAGTACAAATGCCACTGCTACATTTAGATGCAATATATGTGTTATATGAATACATTTTATTGTAGTCAATGTATATTTTAGTCTATGTTACCACCAGAGGCTGCATTAGACTTTAACAATGTCCGTCATTTTCACAGACAGGGTCGTAAACATTCTGTCATAATCTATGATACCTGTCATTTTAATTTTTATCTTTTAATCATAAAAAAGACATTTAATTGCTTTTAGTGTTTAAAAACAACAAAATACGCTAGGGCTGGGTAAAAAAATAAAAATAGATTTCTTGATTTTAATAGATTGTCATTTTAATAAACAAAAATCGAATCTTAAATCTCAATCGATCTTCTGATCTATGCTGTTTTCAGTCGATGAATGAACAGTACATGCGCCTTAATAGGCTAAGCTCTGTGCTTTGTTACTTCTGATATAAAAAAGTCTCAGATTTCAAATTCTGTCCATTTCATTAGGAAATTCAAGCATTAAATACTCCTTATTGTGCCGTGATAGATCGCTGTAGCTGAAGTGGGTGGGCTACCCCCCTGTGCGTAATCTAACCCATAGCAAAAGATTGGTGACAGTTTCGTTTTTGTTCTGGATCCCCTGCTCTGCTGCCACACTGGAGCGCACTTGCCACCAACAGGACGGGAGGGAATTATAGCTACAATTTACAATAGATCACCCTCAGTGCAATCTGTCAAAGTGATGGACCTTCAGATTTGTTCGTCAGTAATAAAAAAAAAATCTGTCAATGACTGAGAATTTTCGGTTAACTCGTCCTCTGGTTACCACATATATACCAGTGATGTGCGATGGTGTTCTAAAAATCAGGAGGCAAATTCGTTAATGTTTTTTTTTTTTTGTTTTTTTTTTTTACATTAACAATGTAATCAATATTCTATTTATTAAAGCCAAGTATGAATCTCATCAAGTTAGTGCTTTTTTTTTTTTTAGCATTTTACATTTATTCCAAAAGAATAACTCAAGGCAGTAACAATTTAAAAATATATATTTTATTTGTGAACTTATGTTCAGCTATTCTTTATAATAGTTAACTTTTAACTATTTTTGAATTTCTCAGATCATCATTTATCAAAGCTCGGTAAATATTGGTCACATACACAGATATTTACTTTAAATTTCACCAAGCTGATTGCTCACTAAAAACCTTTTATTTTTGACATAAAGTGGTCATATCAAATGTGTGAGTTATTTACTTTTTAACTTTTTAAATTAGTCTTCCCATTAACACCATTAATTGCTCATTCAGACTGATTCACGAATGAGGAATGGGCACAAACACAAAGAGGTGGGATTTACCGCAGGAACCAATCACAGCCAAACATAACCAGTGACATCCAATCATCTCGCAATGCACTGTAAAAAACAATTTGTTGAGTCAATTTAAAATAATTTGTTACTCCGGTGCCTTAAAATTTTAAGTTCAGTCAACTCAAAAAAGTTTAGAGAACTTAAAATGTAAGTTCTATTTAGTGACAACTTAGATATTTGAGTTCATTCAACTTAAAGGGCAGCTGGGTAACAAATCCAGCTTTTAAGTTTAACAAACCAAATTTTTAGTTTAGTCAACTCAAATATCTAAGTTGTCACTTAATACAACTTAACATTTCAAGTTAACTAAACTTATTTGAGTTGAGCAGGGAAACAGTTATTTTAAGTTGACTCAACAAAATGTTTTTTAATCGTTTTTCACAGTGTGGAGGCATTGCCTCCTCTCAAATGACTTCCCCCCATTCATTCTCAGTTAACCCCGAACAAAATTGTTAAAACTATTTTAACAATGTTAAAACTCAATATAGGCTCAGGGGAGGTGAGAGAGAAGCAGACTACTGCTGTAACTTTACCTGCTGGTGTTGCTGTTGGACAATGCTTCTTTAGAAAAACAAGTGATTTATATATGTTATTAATGTTACAACTCATACAATATTTTGAGGAGGCAAGAGAAGCAGTGCCTCCTCAAAATATTGTATGAGTAGTATGAGTAGTAACATAACACTAATAACGTTATAATATTAATAATGTATATAAAACACTCGTTTTTTCTAAATAAACATTGTCCAACAGCAACACCAGCAGGTAGAGCAAACACCCCTGATATATACATACTTTTTTTTTTCAGTGATACTGCACAAGCCTTTGAACCAAATGCCTTGAACTGATTGCGAATATCATTTTAACTACAGAAACAGTATTGTACAGTTGAGCCAAGAGGGTGAGAAGGAAGAGAGTGTGTAAAAGATGATGTGGCGGTGGGTCGTGGGACTTTGTCAGTGAATAAAACATGCTACGCCTCTCTGTCCTGAACTGACTCCTGCTCTAGTTTCAGTCTAACCTTTCGCAAGAGCTGTAGACACCTGCATTTATTCATAATCCCTTAGATTACAGGAAGCCTCATGCAAATCACCCCATCCTTGCGATAATTAGGTTAATAGGTCCCCCTTGATATCTGTGTATTAAAACGATTACTAACAAAGTGCACACATAATAGCTTCTCTTTTAAGTACGCACCGCTATTGTTTATTACCAGTATAAAGCCGCACGTTTATAATAATGATTTACCGCTCGGAAACTATACATAGCTACTTAACATTCGCCTACACTTATCTATGAATAAATTACATTAACGCGTATCTTGAATATGCATAAGCGCACTGAATTCCTACATATATTGAAGTGATTTAGATATAAGTGCGTATACTAAAAATAAAATAGCAGGAATTTCATTCAAATTTAAGTGCACGCTGGTAAAAAAGGGATATGTTTCTATCCCTCATGAGACTGTCGGATATTATCATGCTCCACAAGTACAGGGTCTCTTCCTCTCACTCCTCTAATATGGAAATGAGTCACACAGGCCAGTCATAAAGCCATACTTTTTAAACTACACACACTGGCGCATGCTTTTGAAGGTTACTGATAGAAAGTTGGGACTGGAGAGACAGAGCCTATCATGAAAATGTGTGCGTGTCTGAATAAAAAAAAACCACCGGTGTGTGTGAGCGCGCTAGCATTAAAACCTTAAAACAACAAAGCGGTGGGTCAAGCGCTGTCTGGTTCTCGCAATGCCCATAACAGTAATAACCTCGAGGTGAATTAGAAAAATAAGAACAGACGTAAAGCTTTTGGTTCTCTTCCAAGATTAATCCTTCAAATAATTCCAATTTAATCTGATGGGAATGAGAAATTGAGTGCAAGACCGTTAAAACGAGCGCTTGAGTGAGAAAAGAGAGAGAGGGAGAATAATCTGGTTATTATTTTTGAAAAGACAGAGATATAAAATGCCACCTCGGTTACAGTGCATTAAATTATTGCTGCATATGCAGTGATTTCTTATCTATTTATAACCCTTCGGCCAAAAAAACGTTGTTCATTCATACGCTAAAAATATCATTACAACCATCTGTCTAACAAAACGTCTATCCTCGTGTCCACAGAGGAACGCTTTAAGTCTTCTGATATCTTTGGGAGCAAATGCATTTCATTACATGACAGGCTGATCCGATACTATTAATGTCTTTATATCACCTGGCTGTTTGTCAGATTTTGAATGTGTGTGTATGTGTGGTTACAGAATGAGAGAATTGTGTTGGTTGTACCACTAAGAGCACTACTGCCAGCTCAACTTAGCATCACGGCTCCACCAGACGAGCAAGCCAAAATAATAAACATGCAGAGACAAACACAGAGCGGGTGTATGTGACAAGAGCAATGTAGTGCCATCAAGACATGAAAGCCGCCCCTTCCTGCTTCGGGGTGTCTCCATCTGCAATGGCAGCCTCTGCATCACGAATAGCCCCTAAATTATTCACCTTTCTTCTTAAGTACTGCTAAATATTTACTTGTCGATTAATTTGTAAACACATTCTCAGTTCTTTTCTGAAACGTAATCCCCGTGCTTCCCGCCTCTCGTCTGACAAGTTCTCTGAGGGATCGCAGCTCCTTCATAATGAAGGGAGACAGAATGAAATGTGTAACTCACGATTTCACTGTGTAACGTTATCAATTTATTATCAGGCGGGCCGGTTTCAATGCCTGCACTGATTTGTCATCCGACAAGGGAAATCTTCATTGTTTTGTGATGTGCCCTGATTGACTGGCTCATTTTGGAGATTCACTGTGACTGAAATGAATTTGCTTTTGGATCTTCAATATTAAACATGTCTGAATTTCTATTCTATTTAAATTGAATAATATTATACACATTTATGCTGAATGTTATTATGAAATATTTATATTTTACATTAATATTTTGCATATAAGCATGTACTATTATGCTTTTCCTCCAAAAGATGGCGATTTTTTTCTGGAAATTGGGTCATTTCCCAAATGACACAAACTCGCAATTCTGACTTTTTTCTCAGAATTATGATATAAACTCGCAGTTGCAAGTTATAAAGTCAGAATTGAGATATAAACTTGCAATTCTGACTTTATTTCTCATAATTGCATGACAAATTCGCAATTCTGACTTTTTTCCTCAGAATTGTCAGATATAAACTCATAATTGCAAGTTATAAAGTCCGAGGTATGAGATATAAACTCGCAATTCTGACAAATTAAGTCAGAATTGTGTGATATATACTCACAACTGTGAGATATAAAGTCAAAATTGCAAGACAAACTCAGAATTCTGAGAAATAAAGTAGCAATTCTGAGAAATAGTCAGAATTGCAAGATATAAACTTTATAAATATAAATATTTTTAGAATCGCAAGTTTATATCTCGCAATTGTGACTTTTCTCTCAGAATTGCAAGTTTAATCACAATTTTGACTTCATAACACACAGCTGCTAGTTATTAAATCAGAATTGTGAGATATTTACTTGCAATTCTGAGAACGTATGTCTTTTTACATCTGGAAATTTGGATTTTATAAATCACAATTGCAAGTTTATATCTCACAAGTCTGAGAAAAAAGAATTGCAAGAAAAATTCAGAATTGTGAGATATAGTCTCACATTTGCGAGAAAAAAGTCAAAATTGCGAGTTTTTATCTCATAATTCTAACTTTATTTCTCACGTTTTTATCACACAGTTCTAAAAAAAGTGGCAATAAACTCGCAATTGCGAATTATAAAGTCAGAATTGTGAGATATAAAGTCGCAATAACATTTTTTACATTTTTTTTATTCAGTCACGAAAACAGGCTTCCATAGTTTATTTTATTTTATTTAAAAAATAAGCACAGCAAACCTGGAACTTTATAAAAAACTAAAATAAATAAATAAAATAAAATAAAAAAGAAGAAAAGAAAAGCAAAAGAAAAAAGAAAAAGAAAAAAAAAAAACCTCTGACAATTATAAAATTTTTTTTTTTTTTTTTTTTTTTAGATTGACAGAGCTGTCAGATCCAAGTAACTGGATTAAATTGTCAGTCCGTCCCCCAACATCAAAGCATGCACCTTCATCTGCTCTGTTTTTAAGGTGAATGGCTGTTTGACAGTCCCTCCTGTCTGTCTGTGTGTGTGTTTGTGACAGATCAATACACACTGGAGAGTAAAGGGTCTGAAAAGTTCCACAATGCACCTTCAGTAATCTCCATTAGCTACTCAAACCCACTTTGCATTGATTCCCACACACACCCCAACCATCACCGGAGATCAATAACACACACACACACAAATGTACACACACTCGTAAACGGCCAACAAAAATAAAACCAAAACTCTTCCCCAACGTCTAAAAGTGATTCCTTCATTTGAAAACCACATTAAAGCACTTGGTTTTCCTAAAAGGAAGACTAAGGTCGATACAGAGACAAATGCTGTGTCTATACTCTTGAGTATGTTCAAAGTATGTAGGGAATTTAAAGAAAAATGCACTTCTTGGCTCTTGAAGGCTGCAAGTATGTTCTGTAGTTACGCTGGAGTGTAGTATAAATACATTCCTAGACATCATAGACCACATCCACCATGTTGGCACTGCCCTTGATGTGTGCTCTTACTAATAATAACCAGGTCTTATTAAAAAGTACAATTCAACCACAAAACGATTAGCTTTATTTACCATTAAATTTAAAAGGAGCCATTCATTTTCTACAGTTCTCCACCAGATTTTATTTTTCAACTACGAATACGGCAGCTCCTCAGCTCTCATGGTCTCATGAGACAGAATCTCAGCGGATGCTGTATGTCATTTAGATATTGTCTGCCTACATATTCTGCCATCCTACTCATTTGACATACTACTTTTTGCATAAACTGTAGCAGGAAAGTATGCATAGTCTTATTTACAACTGTTACGTTTGATCAATGACCCTCAGTGAACGCACCGTGCACACAGACAGCCAGAAATCATCTTTTCTGTGTGATATTACAGCCATAAAACTCCCCGCACATCAGCAGTTTTTACAGAGCGCTCCTACTGCTCTGAAAGGTCACTGTGCATTACGTTCGTATGTTTCCTGGCAGCAATCAGTTTAGAGTTCAGAGAGATCAGGCGTGTGGAAAGTCATTTGCTATTTTTCATATAGGGAGCAGTAGAATGAATATGAAAATTACAAACAATGCTGTACAGCATATATTCTTATAGACAAGCACAGTGTGAAGGAAAAAACAGACTATCAAGAAGCATCAAACTGAAAATAAATTTAGTATTATTAAAATTAATACAAGTCATCTGATGATTAGGCATTTGTGAATTATGATCACGTGCATGTCAGTTAATCATGTGACCTTCCTTGAATTATCATGGTGATCAATAACAACTTATCTCCTGGTTGATTGACAGTTCTGAGTTATTATTCAGGACTGCGAGGATGAATGAAGAGCATATGGCATTATCACCGATACTATCATCTAACACACACCCACATTCACAGAATTTCATTTCAGACAATAAAATAGAACGGTCTGATCCTAAAGGTGTCTGATTTCAAGGGGATTCATTTTACCAGCTGCTCTTGATGCAGTTTGATTGAATGGCATTTTACAAGATAACTGCAAATGTTAGAGGACTTAAAATGTTAGAGAGGGCTTTTCTAACTTATCATCGTCCCTGAAAATCTCTGAAAATATCCCAAAGGCCTGAGATCTAACAACACACGCGCACACACACACACACACACACACACACGGAGAGAGAGCTATTTTCACACTATCAGTCATACATAAGCTCTTTGTTACAGAAGATGAAATATGAAATTCACTGTACAGATCCACATGAGGGAAAAATAGTCAAAGGGCAAACATATCTATATTTGTAGCAGGGTAATTGCACCAAGAAAATCGTGCTTTGATTTCTGGTAAAAGCACATCTATAAATGAGACTAATTTACATAGAAAGAAGGCATGTTTGTCCTGATAAAAATGTCAATTACATCATTTTAATAGGTTACACTTCATACTAAGGTTCAATTTGTCCATCCATTACAAACTAACAATAAACAATTTTTTTAAAGCATTTACTAATTTAGGTTAATGTTTATCTATAAATATATTGTTGGTTAATAAGGTGTGTTTATTCATAATATATTGTTCTTGATTTATACAACTTGAAACCATAAATAGGGGTGCGTAAATATATTGATTTCTCGATTTTATTTGATTCTCATTTTTATGAAACTGTATTGATTCTAGCTTATTTTCATTTAATAACCATAAAATTTTATCTAATAAATCGCAGTAAGCTTTGTGCTTTGCTATGTCTCATGTAATCACTCAATCAGTGTTTTAAACATGGAAAGACGTCAGTATCGTAGCTTGTAAACAGTATGTCGAGTAAGGTCAAATTTACCTCAAAAAAATAAAAAATAAAAATATTTGGTGATTTGGTGATATATGCTCGTTAGTCAGCTAGAAAAATCAACTCTAGAGAGGAGAATTTCCTAAATATATGCACCATGTAGCATATTCATTATACTTTTTACTGTTCTTCAATATTTCATTTGCATTTGAACGAATCTGACAAGTTTTTATGACAGTCACCATATAGATGTTTATATTTCAAAAAACAATTTGGGGTAGAAATATAATTAAGTAATTGTAATGTTAGGGTAACTTTATTATTTTAAAAACCTCAAGTGTAGACAAGTTTGTACACAAATCGGTTAATCTATACCTGCAATACTATAATGTAGCACCACCTGACTCTAATGTACTGTATATTTTATAGCATCAGTTGAGATTTCTTTTTCCTTGAGAAAATTTGCCATGTACTGTACCTGATATACAGTGCCATGCAAAAGTTTAGGAAACCCCTTGCTGCATCTGTGGAAATGATGTAAATAATTTGAACAAAATAAGAGAGCTCATATAAAATGTTTTATTTAGTACTGTTCTGAGTAAGATATTTTACATAAAATTTGTTTACATATAGTCCACAAGACACTCACTGATGCTCCAGAAGGAAACATGATGCATTAAGAGCCGAACATTTTGAATTTGAAAGAGCAAATTGTACTTAATTTGTTATCAGGGAAACATGCAAGTATTTTCTGTTGCTTCCGAAGAGCAGTACTAAATGGGGGGTGGGAGGGACAACATATTTCAACAAAATAAGAAAAATTCATCCTGTTCAAAAGTTTTCACCCCCCAGCTCTTAATGCATCATGTTTCCTTCTGGAGCATCAGTGAATGTTTTAACCTTTTTAATAGTTGTGTTTGAGTCCCTCAATTGTCCTCAGTGTGAAAAGATGGATCTCAAAATCATACAGTCACAATCTGCAGGACCTGAAGGATTTTTCTGAAGAAAAGTGCTCAGTTTAACTGTTCTGAACAAACAAGGGACTCATGACCATCTATCACAAAACAAACAAACAGACAAACAAACAAAAAACAGTCATAGATCATCCAGGTAACCACACAGCATTAAGAACCAAGGGTTCCCAAACTTTTAAAGGTGGTTATTTTAATAATTAATTTTTTTTTTTTTTTTTTTTTTGTCTTGTAGACAATATGTAAACATCTTTTATGTAAAATATCGTACTCACTTAATAAAAAATATTCTCTCTTATTTTTTTCAAATTACTCACATTTTGACAGATTCTGCAAGGGGTTCCCAAACTTTTGCATGCCACTGTATATATCCAAAATAATCTATATTGAATCAAATCAAATTGGAACTGAATCGCAATCAAAGAAATCAAAAATAAAAATGAAATTTGTGCCAATACCCAGCCCGAATATAATTATATATAGAAATATATATTATAAATAATAGAAATACCTTTATTAATCATGAGTGATTCATGAGTAAAAATAAGGTCTGTGGAGCACCTAACTTGTCGATAGTTGGACATTTTTGTGGTACGACGTGAACTGCACATACTCACACTCTAAATATTTTTATATAGTTACTTATTCCAAACATATGATTTAATAATATAAATTTCATGTTTTCTGTATGTGTGTGTGTACCTACTTAACCATATTTTGGGGACACATTTGGGTAACACTTTATTTTACGGTGTCTTAACTAGTCGTTTATTAGCATGCATATTACTAGAATATTAGCCATTTATTAGTACTAATTAAGCACATATTAATGCCTTATTCTGCATGACCTTATTCTACATCCCTAATCCTACCCAATACCTAAACTTAACAATTACTTTACTAACTATTAATAAGCAGCAATTTTGGAATTTATTTAGGGAAAAGTCGTAGTTAATAGCGAACAAGTGTTCCCTATTCTAAAGTGTTACCCAAATCTGTACCCAAAAGAAAGCAAAACCTGTCAAAAAACCTCCCTTGAGGGACATCCTCATTTGTAAAACTGGTATAAAAATAAAGTAAACAAAGTTTTTTTGAAATGCAGAAAGTTTTCTGTAGGGGTAGGTTTAAGTTAGAAAATGTATAACTATCTGTATATAAAAACAACAGAAGTCTATGTAATGTCCCCATTTTGATAGCTAAGTGAACGTTTGTGTGTGTGTGTGTGTGTACTTGTTTTTGCTACATTGTGGGGACCAAATGTCCCCATAAGGATAGTAAAACCTGCGGTCCCCACAATGTTAAAAATTGTTAAAAATAGTAAATGATGTTTATCTGAAAATGTAACACTGCAAACATTTTTTCTCTAAGGGGTAGGTTTAGGGTTAGGGTTGGGTTAGGGGATAGACAATATCGTTTGGTCAGTATAAAAACTATAGAAATCTATGGAAACTACCCACAATTTACAAAAACAAATGTGTGTGTGTGTGTGTGTGTGTGTGTGTGTGTAATTTACGTCCAAGTCTCATCCAAGTATTGGCTATTTATATTTACCTCTTACTTTATTTAACTTATAAACTGAAAAACCCCATTGTACAAACCTTCCAGGTTTTGACATCAGTTGACAACAGAATAATAAAAATATAGTAGAAAAAAAGAATATATACACACATTTAAATACAAGTCACATCACATCAGTGTGTGTCTCTAAATAATGGCCTAACAATTTCATCATTGCCTTCCTGAAAGGCATATCTCCCTACACAAACAAACATAGCTTTTGGTCACCACAGGCAACATATCAGCATCAGTGTAGTAGGAACACTAGTAAGTCTGCCAGGGCATTTCTGTAATATTTCCCAGTTAGTGATACGGGCCATTTATCACCGTCATGCTCTCTGTAGTCTTGCTTTGCGCAAGCAGTCGCCGAGATAAGGCCGCGGACTTAAGGAAGCTACAGACTTATTTTTAGTCTGATGCTGGCTCAGCTGTACTCCCACACAATGGCAAATGTTTGGACTATAAAACCGTTATTACGTTATACATTAACATTATTAACTGTTATTTAAGCAGCATGTAATGAAAAAGGTCCACAACAAGTAGGCTATACCTCTCCTGCGGATGTTTACAACAACAAAAAAGGCAGTGCAATGCATGTGACATGCAAATGTATCTGAGGACGCCCCATGTAAGGCAATATTTCTTCCCCCCTCAGCGCTCGCGGGTCTATGTGTTTAGAAATGAATAAGCCCTGCATAATGTTGTCTTCCTGAGAGCGCTTGTAGTGTGTTTATCCGTTTTGATGAATCATTTGGCACAGCTAGAGCAACGAAAAAGAGGCCATAGCTCCTGTTTTTCAGCTAAGTTTGAAGCTCTGTACGTCGGTTTAGGCTTGCACTACTAGCTGCCGGCCTCAGTATCGAACATGCATATGTTAAAATTATGAGCCATGTAGCTAAAAGCGACTCTTGCGATGCTTGGAGGAAGTTCCAACATTTTAGTTATTCTGCGATTTAACAAATCACCTGCCCCCGTTTCTTACTTTTATCACGGGTAAACTTCAGCAAGCCATTCGAAATAAATATCTGCTAATCACATGTAGCTCGACGAGGAGGGGAGCCAAAGATACGACTGTTTATTTCTCCCAACGTGTAGTCGTAAAGTTCTGACGCTTGGTTTATAAGTCATTAAACTTAATGATTGGCATAATGAGGTTGGGATGCTGCCAGAGGGGGGGCCGCAACATCAGGTGGAATTACCATCAGAAGTTCTCCTACACACAGTCACACATCCAGCGCTCCCTCGCACACACGCGAGCAGGCAGCCGTCGATAGCTGGAGTCGGTCTCGTCAGGATGATAGCGAGGGCTATCATTACTCGTCAACAAACAAACGTAAAGGGAGCGGAGCGACAGACGAGTGTGAGGTAGAGAGAGAGGTAAAGAAAGCGAGACAATTCGAGTGGACAGCGAGCTCGCAAAGCACTGTCAGCTTTGAGGAGACGTGACAGATCGCCAGATATCAAAGACACGTGTAGATGTGAACGTCTCATTACCGGATCCATCTCCTCCTGTGTCTTTCTGTTCAACAGCTATTTATACCGACTTCTCATCGCTGTCACCGGTTTTGTTTGTTCCTATTGTCTATTACTGCCTTTACTGCTAATTTTGTCTCGGCTTGATTATTTTTCTTTGGCACCCTTTCATGTGTTTCACAATAAATGAAATGTGTCTCCAACACGTCTCGCCAAGTTTGGAAAAAAGGGGCGGATGGGCTTATTGTCATTTTCGAGGTTCGTTTCATCGGCGTGGTATGAAACATGCGGCGAATGGACGATACTACAATATGTTTGTGGTGATGTTTTGAGAAGCATGATATCGAGTGCAGATTGCAGTTTGTGAAAAGCAATTTTTTGTTCATAAGCATTAAAATTGAAAAAAAAAAAAAAAAAAATAAAAACATACAATTAAAATCAGTGTGGTCTAAAATATTAAATCTAAATTAATCTAAATTTCCACTGACATCACTAGGGCTGTACTGGCTTTTCAATACCAAATGTGACCCTGGACCACAAAACCAGTCATAAGGGTCAATTTTTTGAAATTGAGATTTATACATGAATAAATAAGCTTTCCATTGATGCATGGTTTGTTATAACAGGACAATATTTGGCTGAGATACAACTATTTGAAAATCTGGAATTTCAGGGTACAAAAAAAAAACAAAAAACAACAACAACAACAACAACAAAAAAAACAAAATATTGAGAAAATCACCTTTAAAGTTGTCCAAATAAAGTTAGCAATGCATATTACTGATCAAAAATGAATTTTTGATATATTTACGGTAAGAAATTAACAAAATATCTTCATGGAACATGATCTTTACTTAACATCCTAATGATTTTTGGTATAAAATAAAAATTTATAATTTTGACCCATACTGCCATACTGTGTATTTTTGCCTTTTGCTACAAATATACCTGTGCTACTTACGATTGGTTTTGTGGTCCAGGGTCACAAATAGTGTAATCAGTATTTAAGCTTTTTTTTACAAACTTACAGTACCTTCGTTCTGGCTACATTCTGGTTAGTAATGGCTACTTTTGATCCAATGATCCAGTCATGATAAGTCATGAAGATTCTTTTAGTAAGAAAGCTGTCCTTTTAATAATATTAACATTGACACCTTTGATAATAATATCAAAACAACAATGATTTCTCTGGATCATATTACACTGGAGTTGATTATATGAAGTAGATCACTTGCCAGATTAAATAACATTTTTTAAATATATTAAAATAGAAAACAGTAATTTTAAATTGTAATGTGATCACAATATCACTATTTTACTGTATTTTTGAACTTCCAAAAAGCGGTTTAAATGCGGCTTCAAACGATCCCAAATGCGGTTGTAAACGATCCCAGCCAAGGAAGAAGGGTTTTATCTAGTGAAACGATTGGTTATTTTAATTTAAAAATACAATTAAAAACTTTTTAATCTCAAATGCTCGTCTTGTCTTGCTCTAGCCTGAACTTTGTATTCTGGCTCAAGACAGTTGGGGTATGTCAGAAAACTCCAATCGTATTTTCTCCCTCAACATCACAAATCATTTTAAAATCATCCTACATCACTGCAGAAGTACAGACACAGTCTTTGCAAAGTGAACATGCAAAGAAGATCAAACACCCTTCACAAAAGGCAAAATAGCGATGTAGGATGATTTTGAAGTTGCGGAAAACATGAGATGGGTGTTTTTCAACATACCCTAACTGTCATGAACCGAAAAAAAAAAAAAAAAAAAAAAAAACAGAGTTCAGGCAGAGTAAGACGAGTGTTTGACATTAAAACATATATAAATTGTTATTTTTATGAAAATAACTGATCGTTTTGCTAGATAAGACCCTTCTTCCTTGGCTGGGATCGTTTACAACCGCATTTAGGATAGTTTAAAGCTGCATTTAAACTGCATTTTGGAAGTTCAAACTCGGGGCACCATAGAAATCCATCATATAGAGAAAAATGCTGAATTGTTTTCCTCAAAAAACATAACTTCTTTATGACTGAAGAAAGAAAACATGGACATCTTGGATGACAGGGGGGTAAGTACAATATCTGTCAATTTTTGTTCTGGAAGTGGACTTCTCCTTTAATGCACTTTAATTGTGCAGATGTACTGCTGAAGTCCAACTAAAGATATACTGAAATATATTTGATTGTGCTAAAGTGAAACTATTGCAATTATACTTTAGGTACACTTTAACTATCTTACGTTTAAGGACCAATATTATTTAAAGATCATGTAATCCTCAACAACAGTAACATTAAAACTCATTTTAGGCTTAATATTAAGAAATGTGCATTGTCCACATGTAGCACTCCAAATAAGGTTTAATTATAATATTAGTAAGTCTTGAGCGATATGTCAGTAAATATGTTAACACTAAACTTACTAAACTTAGCATGAAATAGATGTATGTAAAATGTATTATTTTCTACTAGGGATGTTGACTTTATATGAACGTCATCTGAATCCCTGGAAGCCTGGGACAAGCCAGGGACAAGAACATTCTAGAGACAAGGGAAATCATGAGCCATCTGACCATCACGACTGTGCGCACAGGCATAAATAAATAAATAAATAAATACATACATACAATCCAGTTCCATCCTTTTATATTATTTAAACTTGAAGGTTATCCGTATGTACAATAATAAAGAAAACAACAAACATACAAAAGAACAAATATATAAATAGCCAAATGTAAAATCAGCACAAACATGAGACAAATAAAACCTACACATACACACACACAGGTTGTTAGTATATAACCTCTGTCCTGTGATTAATGATGTAATTAGCTCTATTCCATGCAGTGCACCCACTAGGCTTCTCAGAAACGTCCTAATGGACCGAATGTCATGCACATGAACACACACACATTAAGCATGTGCAGAATAACAGAACTTCACATGTACATATACAGAAAACATGCCAAACAGTCATTTCTAGAACTAATTGCATCTTTGCTTCTTTTTTGTCCCTTGGGTGAGAAAACAGATAGTCTAACAAGGTACAATCACTTCATTTCATAGATGGCTCATAAGGCTAGTGTTTACATGCTGGTAGGAGTCCACAGCAAATGTGTAGGTTTGGTTTTAACATTGGTAATGACATTTAAAATCGATCAAAGATGCACCATGTCTCCACCTCCGCAACTGCCATTTATAGTTGATTAAATCTTGTTGTTTACAAATAGTACTTATGAAAGTACTAGTACATTACCTTTTGTAAACTTTTCATCAAAACAGTAGTTTGGAGGAGAAAAACTCCTCTGTCAGGGCTCCAGACAAAAAAAAAAAAAAAAAAAAATCGAGTAATTGGATTCATTGGCTCCTATAAAAAAAAAAAAAATGTATTAATTATGTTTTAATAATTATTTTTTTTTAGGTGCCACAGAATAAACGTGTTTAATTTTATTATTATTTTTTTTTTTTAACATTTCAATCATACTGGCATGTGTTTATGTCTAACCTTTTCTTTTTTTCACTAGCATTTTAACCCATCTTGTAGATGACCTGGGAAATAAGTTTAAGTGGAAGTTAAACGTCTTTTCCAAATTGAAATATACAGTCAGAAAGAATTGTTTATTATACATAATCTGTATCAGTGCTGGTTTCCTCAAATTTGGTTTCCTCCTCAATGCTATAAATTTTGTCATATGTCATTCACACATCCAGTTGATTTTTCTTCATTAGTAACAAGCAATTTTATGGGAGGTGATTAATTTTATCTTTAGCTTACATTATTGCGTTTTTATTATGTAGACAACAGGTTAAGTAAAAATATTAATATGCAATAGAGCATTAATAGAGAATAATACTCCCTTTATAGTTATTTTTTCGAACTGACTGATGAGCTTATGGACACCGAATGGTTATTCTGAGGTAAATCTATTGTCACGTGACAATGTTTACACAATATTGTACACCTTTACATGTTTTCCACAGTTTGACACAGAACGAGTGATTACATGAGACATTTCAGTAAGTTGTACAGTCCCACTTTATATTAAGTGGCCTTAACTACTATGTACTTACATTGAAATTAATCATTTGATACAATGCACTTATTGTGTACATACATCTATTTATATTGTACTTAGATGTAAAAAATGCCTGCATGTAATTACATTCAAAGCAATTGCACCAGCTGCATTAAAGAGCGCCAAAACCGCATGTATTGTTTATTTTCGTTATAATTTGTCATCATTTTAAAGCTGTTTATTAAAAAGTAACAAACAACAAAGCTTATTGCGATTACTACAGCAAGTGTGCTACAAATAGGCTAATATGAAGTTCACACATTAACAGAACACAACATATAGACTAAGATCTTGATAACAAGAAGCCATAGTATCGATTATAAACGAGAAGTGTTAACGATATTGCAATTATCCACACAGTTGACAGCTTTACCTGTTGTAGTCTGTTCAAGTTGTTCATGAAATGGACACTACTTGGCACGCCTCTGTCATTTTTATTCTCTCTCACGCTGCACAACTGGAGCTGCATCTAGCATGTGTGCCGTCATCGCGGCTGTTTGGCAGAGATGAGGATTGTTTGAAAGTCTTTTTTTCCACTAAAACTTGATGCGCATCGTGTCAGTTGCAACAATTGCAAAACAATGAGGAAAAAGACGTTACATGAAAATTTTAAAGTGTATATACAGTATATATACTCGCCAGTGGTGACCTCAGCAAAAACTTCACTCGCAAATGAATATTTTTGGCAAATGTGACCGTTTTAGCAGTCTGGAGCCCTGTTGTTGTTTTCTTTGCACACAAAAAAGTATTCTCATAGCTTCATAAAATTATGATTGAACCACTGATGTCACATGGACTATTTTAACAACATCCTTACTACCTTTCTGGGCCTTGAACGTTGTAAGGTCCACGCAATTGGCCCAAGGAAGGTATCCAATGGTGGCCGAAGGTTTCTTGCGTGTTGGGTCTTTCCAGTGTGCAAAGTTATTTAACTGAAGTTAAATTCAATCTGACTCCATTTTATCATGACCTCGAATTTAGGTTGTCATACGAATTGGTTGTTTCTCCATTTGTAATTGTTATTATTCTAACATTTGCTTATTCTGTTTAACTCTTTACTTTATATTTACTCTTTCATTAGGAATCTATGTCGCTCAGGGTGCCTCACGTCGGCCGATTTACATGGGCCCCACGATCACAAACCCTCCAATCTGATCATTAGTCAGAGATTATGGCTAACTATTTAAAAGACCGCCTCATGCTTGTCATGTTTTAAATAGTGGTTCTGTTTAGCCCCCTACAGTCACCTATGTAACAACTTAGTTAAAGCTCAAACTAAATCAGAGGTCATGGGTAGCACTATGAAGCATGCTAATACTTCAATCGTGTTTTATCTAGCCCCCTATAGTTAGTCTAACTATATAACAACTTGAATAAAGCTGAGACAGTAACCAGAGGTTATGGCTAGTACTAGGAAATATGCCCGAACCATGCTAGTACTCCAATAGTATTTTGTCTAGCCCCCCATAGTTAATGCAACTGCATAACAACTTAAAGTCAAAAGTCAAGCGGTTAATCAGAAATCTAGAATCTCACCTGATGTGCCCCATGCTCCATCTAACCTGAGATCTAGTATGTACTTAACCCTGGATGCATATTTGCGGTAACATACGCCTTCACTTAATCTACTTGAGAAAATTATTTCAGAGTAAGTCAGAATAAAATCAAATGTAACAATTTATTAGAAGTCAGGTAAATATGTATTATGCCAATTATACAGCCAATTCAAAGATATCAAATCAATGCAATAAATCTTCAAGATGAATCTAGGAGTAAGATGCATACCTGACTTGAGAAAAATACATAGTACGAAGTGTGTCAACACACTTCATACCATGGGCTCATTCTGGCTACAGAAAGCGCCCTGATCTTCTTGCTACACTTCTTTAAGTACTTCAGACCCAGACAGACATCCCCCGAAATGGAGACAGGAACTAGCAATTTGAATTTGCATTGATCAAGTCCTAGACTTGATCGTTTGCACCTTTTGGGGACAGATGGTAATTTGCATAAAAGACACTGGGAAACAGTACATCCTCAACAGTGAGCAATATATCTCTAAACTCTTAGGATCTGTTTACCTTTTAGTTTACTTCTTGTCAGAATGAGACCATTGTACCAGACACACAGTGGCAGTTCAAATGATACCAAACATGACTATGGATATCACTTGTATTCATATAGAACATTATATTACGTTATTGACCATTCTAAGTGAGCTGAGTGAGAGGAGATGGGTGAGGGGAAGTGGATGGAAGGAATAGGTGAAAAGGGACTTTTCTCACATCTTCTCTCAGTGAGATGTGGAAACAAATGTCTGTATCTTAATACACTGTGTGTGTATTGTCTGTCTCAGAAGATCAAAGTGTCTGAGGTTCTGTAAACCTTACAACGTGGTAGTTGTGTTGCTGTCTATGCAGGGTCAGAAAGCTTTTGGATTTCATCAAAAATAACTTAATTTGTGAAGATGAAAGCCTAAAGTCCTGAGGGTGAGTAATTAATGACAGAATTTTTGGCTGAACTTTTTAGTAGTTTGCTATAGAGTTTCTAGCAATTGTTTATTTATTTTACTTCTGTGATTTCAAGAAATACAGATTATTACAGTCTTGTAAATTTGGAATACTCTCATAAAAAAAAAAAATTTCTACCCTCTGTACTCAAATGTATGCTCATTCTGAACAGCCTGTCACTTGTGGTCAGCTCTCTAAGTCACTAAAACTTGCACTAGTTATAAAGAGCCATTTTACAGATGTAAAACTTTGACTCAGACTCAGTAATGATTTGGTGGCAAGCTAAACTTGGCCAAAAGTACAGGCAGAAGATACAGTGAGAGATGGCTTAAAAAATAAATATATTAAAAAAACAGGGCCGTCAAGAGAAGTCAGACTGTGTCTGCAAAAACCCTCCATGACAAGACAGGCCTAGTGAAACGCTCCAATAGCTTTTCCCATTACCCCCTCACAACACACTTGCCCTGCTCTGGCTCTTATACACACACTCCGCTTTCTGTGTAGAAAACTTTGCCATCTGCAATTTGTCCATGAAGTGTGTGTCTGAGTGGGAACAATGTGTGACAGAGTGGTGTGTGAGGGGGTGTGTGACATGAGGGAGAATGTTTTTGACACTCACTCTAACCCCAAAATACTGCTATTCTCCTCTCCGATGTTTACAGCAACATGGCTTGATAAACCTTTTTACCCATCACCTGCAACAGACAGGAGCAATCATTAGGTCTACGTGTGTTTTACATGTTCGCTCTGTGCGTTTATGTGTGTATCTCGGTTTTAGTTGATGGTTATGTGATGTTGTAGTTGTTTGTGTGTGTGTGCGAAAGCAGAGTGGCATTGATTGTCTCTCTCACACCTTGTATATCCCCTGAATGGAGTGAGTTGACACCGTGAACCCACTCAAATGAAACGGCCATCATTGCTGACGGCTGAGCACAGTGAGCTAAGAGTGTGTGTAAATGTCTATGTGTGTGTATGTGTGCTAAAGCAGAAACACAGTGAACGAGAAGCTGTCATTCTGAAACACCCGCCACAGCACTCACCTGAATCAGCATCCATGTCAGTTCAAGATGGCTGCCATGTTGTTCTCCATCAAAAATACTGGGAAAGAAGGTACAGCTCCGGGTGAATGTGGGTTCTCTAAAACTAAACAGAGAAAAAATAAAGCAGAAAATTAAAAGATGGATTGAGAGAAACAAATGACCATTTAGAATGGCATACTTTGACAAAAATAAGATTACCACAGTCATTGTTACATGTCTGATGGATGTCCAGAGGGCAGAACTGTAAGTCAGTCTATTTATACATGTGGTCATTCTCAAAATATGGTGAAGAAAAAAAAAAAGTCATAATAAAGACTGTTTATATATATAGTTGAAGTCAAAAGTTTACATACACCTTGCAGAATCTGTTCATTATTTTAAATAAGAGGGTTCAAACTAAATGCATGTTATTTTCTGAATAAGATATTTCTCATAAAAGATGTTTACGTATTGTCCACAATGGAAAATAACAGCTGCTTTTATAAAAATAAGCCTGTTCAAAAGATTACATACACTTGATTCTTAATACTGTGTTGTTACTTGAATGGTCATGAGTCCCTTGTTTGTCCTGAACAGTGAAGCTGCCTGCTGTTCTTTAGAAAAGTCCTTCAAGTTCCACAAATTCTCTGGTTTTTCAGCATTTTTTGTGTATTTGAACCCTTTCCAACAATGACTGTATGATTTTGAGATCCATCTTTTGACACTGAGAACAACTGAGGGACTCATATGCAACTATTACAGAAGGTTAAAATGTTCACTGATCCTTCAGAAGGAAAAACGATGCATTAAGAGCCAGGGGTGTAAACTTTTGAATGGAATGAGGATGTGTACATTTTCTTATTTTGCTTAAATATCATATTTTTTTTCATTTAGTACTTCCCTTCAGAAGCTACAGAAGACACTTAAATATACACCAGAAGACAAAATAAGTTAAATTTACTGTAATCTTCTAATTCCAAAAGTTTTCACCCCCCGACTCTCAATGTATAGTTTTTCCTTCTGAAGCATCATGCTATTACAGAAGCATTTGAACCTACTGTAATAATTGCATATGAGTCCCTCAGTTGTCCTTAAGCCGGGCTCACACTGCAGGATTTTTAGGCCGATTTTGCCCCAATTTTCCTCTCCCAAGAATCGGAGCAAAAATCTTGTCAAGCACCTCGATCGGTCCCGATGTTCGGCACGGATTATCTGGTAACGTGAGGCGTTCACAGATCGAATCTTGCACCTCCCGATCTGCTCTCACACAAATCAGGGCCACCCCGATCATATCAAACATGTTTGATATTCAGGATTTTAAATCGGGATGATCATGGCTATGATTACGTCAGTACTTTCACAACAGCCAACGCGCGACCGCAAAACAGCTGTTGTACGGTCCATTGGATAGAGGAGATGGAGGAAACTGCTTCTTATGTTTTTGTAGTAACGCTGTCTGTATAATATGTTGAAAACATGCCACAACCACATGAAGCAAGGAAAGCTCTGGAGTGAAATCGTCTCAGTTTTCAACATGTGAGTGCATAAAGCTGCTAGTATGCTAACTAACATTTGTAAATTTTAACTAAACATTTGTGTGCGCTGCAACCAGATTTTATAATCGGTTAGGATTTTAAAAATCCTGTAGTGTGAGGCCGGCTTTATTGTAAAAAGATGATCTCAAAATCATACATTCATCGTTGGAAAGGGGTCAAATACATAAAATTGCTGAAAAACCAAAGAATTTGTGGGACTTGAAGGATTTTCTGAAGAACAGCAGACAGTTTAACTGTTCAGGACAAACAAGGAACTCATGAACAACTATCACTGAACAAAAAAACAAACAAACAAAAAAAAACAGTGTATGTGAACTTTTGAACGAGGCCATTTTATTAATTATGAATCATTCTGTTATAAAACAATGTTATAAAATAATTAGAATTCTGCAGATTTTGCAAGGTGTATGTAAACTTTTGACTTGTATATGACTGTATATATGTATTTCAGAATGACCCAGGGTTTGCTTTAATGTGATAGTTCACCCAAAAATAAAAATAAAATATACAAATTCTGGAATCATTACTATAGTACTAATTATAGTAGCTATTGGTGAATTTATAGGATTCATTCAGGCAAGGGACAAAAATAACTCAGATGCAATGGAATACAAATCTGTATAGCAATATTTCATTTTAGTTTGAAATGTATTAAGGTGAAAGGAGATCTCCTGGCAGCTTAGATGTGTTGTGTCATCTTGGTGCGTTGTGTGTTTTGGGGCAGTGCCCATGCTGGGGTTTGGCTCGGTCTCAGTTCTAAGACTGATGCCAGTCGCCCGCTGGTTATGGCTCGTCGTAAGGGGCCTAATGGAATGGGAGCATCTCCATGACGATTAACCGGGAGAGTGGCTCTCTGGCTGGGCCTGGACTGGCTCTTTGCCTAGCAGTTCAGTCAGAGCAGAGCTCAGCTACACAAACATAGCGAATCCGCTGTCCTACACAGACAAGATCAGCCAAACACAGCTCTCACATACACATATAAATCCAGACACAAGCCTCATCTATCTGCCCATCGCAACAGCCAGTGGCAGCAATGCTGAAATGTTGCAGTCCACAACCATTAGTACAGCAGGCTCTACACAATGAAATACATTAGTGTGATTGCTCTGGGTACAGACAAGCAGTGGGACATGGGGCTGCTGGATTTTTCTTAGTGGAAAGTCCAAAAATACCTCCTATCAGAGCTCCTTGACATAACAGCACAAGCTGACCATGATGGAGTTGACAACAGAGTAAAACAATAAATGATTCAATAAACAGGTTTACAAATTCTGAAGGTCAAAGCTGATTAGCTTTAAACTGAGATAATTTGTTTGCATTTAAAATATAAACAATGATACTGAATAAAAACAGCATTTACTAATGCTTTTAGATGCTGATGCTTCCTTGACACTTCTAGCACTAATTTTCACACATTTAATGAAAATGTCATCTAAAATGCTGTCAATATTTTGTCATGCCATTTTACTCTTACAAACTTGACCATGAACTAGAATAAACATTTATTCATAAACATCACATCACTATTAATTAAAAGAAAATAGAGTGTTTGAATGCTTCTGAATTAATAGCATATATCAAATATACTAACATATTAGCTACATGAATCTCTGAACATGAATATTTGAATAAATTCTTTCCATATTTGTTTTCTTCTAAAAACACCTTGTCAGTGATTTTTATTTTATTTTGTATTTTTTTTGTCTGTGGTAGTCTTTGATTAAAATTGTTATTTTTATATGCAAAAATACGCAGAATGAAAACAATTTTTCATCAAACTAACAATGCATCTTTCATAACTCACATGGAGACTTCCTCCTGGCTTCTCTAGTTATGATTTCTTGGCTCTGATGGTTAAATTAGACCTGTTAGACAGGCACTAACTAGCACAGAAATTCCTAATGACTAAGTGGTTTTATTCAGGAAAGTGTAGATTTAAAACATACTGGTCTTGTCCAAAATACTCCTGCTTCAGTGGGTGGTTTTACTGGAGAAGCAGACATTTATTTCATGTGAAGTACAAATAGTATGCTGGGAAGCAGAATTTTAGGCCTTAGACAGCAGTACGACAGCAACTTCATGGAGAAGAGACGACAAGCGGACAGTCAGGAATTTGTTAAGTGCGGTAAGAGTCGGCGCTGAAATCGAGGAGTACACCACAAAGAGAGAGAACATCTCCACTGCTGCTCACATTGTTAGAAGAAAAAAAAAAAAATTGAACAGAACGTTTCAGACTGTCTCAGAGCTCGCATCTCCACAGCCCACTTCCTTTGTCCACTGCCCAGCTGAGTTCTTTGCCAGAGCAAAAGAGATTTTTCTTTCCCGTCTTCTGCGCTCCCTGCTTCTCCTTAGCTCTCTGTCACAGCCTTCACAGGTGTCTCAGAGAGTGATGGGAAGAGAAATGGAGGGAGAAGGAAGAGAAAGGAAAGGATGAAACATCTCCACACCGGCTGGTCTGTCAATTAGACAGAACACACATGGAACAGAAACAAGAAACGCAGACAGAGAAAGAGAGTGAGACGTGCATTTGGCCCAGACTACAACTATCAAAAGAATTTAAGAACACAGTCAAAACTTTGGAGATTTCATTGGGATTTTACACTTTTAGCAAAATTGACATGTTTGTTATTATTCTGATTTACTGTTGCAATGACAGAAATTTGATAGCATTATAGCATAGTTAGTTTTTGATGGAAAGTCAACCCAAAAATCACAGGTTTTAGATTTTGTGCAATATGCAACATTTTATGTATCAACTCTTCATGCACACAAAATAAGCAGCTGCAGTAAACAGATCACTCTGTATCCTCACCTTGCCATTAAATATTATTCTTCCCTCATTTCAGTGGTGGATTCTGACATTTTGGAACAGAGCAGGAATGTATTCTAGTGTAGAAAGACATTCATTTACACTACATTCCACAGTCCACAACAGAATGAAAAATAAAATAAAATAAAATAAAATAAAATAAAATAAAATAAAATAAAATAAAATAAAATAGACTGATATACATCAGGATTCTGCATTTGGAATTGATTTAGAAATGGTTTTTGCCATTAAAATCTAATTTAATTGCTGGATTTGAATTGATGTAGCAAACAGGATCTGTAATTTAGTTTTTAATTTGAATTTAAAAGAGCAGAAATAAAAATAAATGTAAAAAAAAAAAAAAAAAAAAAAATATATATATATATATATCAAAAATGATAAAATACTCCTAGCCTTGTTTGAAAGTTTAATAAGCAAATGAATGAAAGATTTTTTTCAAACTTCAGTTTGATTAATTGAACTATTAGTAAGTAATGCACATTACTAATAAAAATTACGTTTTGATATATTTACGGTTGGAAATTTACTAAATATCTTCATGGAACATGATCTTTACTTAATATCCTAATGATTTTTGACATAAAAGAAAAATCAATCATTTTGATCCATACAATGTATTGGCTATTGCTACAAATAAACCTGTCCGACTCATGACTGGTTTTGTGATCCAGAAACACATATTCTAATATTACGCTTTTTTTAGAAAAAGGTTTCTGATTGTAAAATTATTCATTTAATGAGTTTTGAACCCACAACTTCCAACATATCTTAGTTTAACATAAGACTGAGCCATCTTAAATCGATAGTTCACCATGACTTAAAAAATTCTGTCATCATTTACTCACCAAACCTGTATGACTGACTTTCTTCTGAACATAAAAGATATTTTTAAGATATAGTTGTGTGTCCATGAAAGTCAGTGGTAACCAGAACTTTGTGGTCATACATATGGAAAATCATACAAGTTTAGAACGAGTAAATGATGTCTAGAAGTTCTTGAAATTAACCTTATAAAAAAAAAAAAAAAATCCACACTGGTTTAAAACACAGTAAGACATTGCATAAACACTGAAACTTACATTATTAACATACTGACAGCATCCAAAGCATTTTATGTAAAAACAGCTATTTGCAAATTATCTCTTTCAGACTAAAAGTAGTAAATGAAGGGTACATGATCAACGCAAACAAGGAGATATTTTTATTCATGACAAATGAGTGATTAGCCTTCATTCCAAACCAGCTGCTTCTCATTATGAACACTTGAGTTAAAAACAAAACACTCAACAGTAAAAAATGACTTGGAAATATGATTGGATGAGCCACATTCTGAATGTGTTACACCTGTGACACCTGTCACTCAAGTTGCAAAGTTGCTTACCAACTACAAAAAATAAATAAATAAATAAAACAAAAAAAAACTACTACTTGAAATGTTTCTACCATCTCACAATAAACACTATTATAGCTCCCATCCTTAGTGGTAACTATACAATCCATTCAGGTCTGTTAACCCAGGAGCTTGTAAAAGGCAGTGAGGATTTTCCCCTCTGTAAAGATGAGGTCAGCCTCACTGTGAGCTAATTGATTCACTTTTATTTCCTCAACTAAGCAAGCAGCAGACAGCTTTTAAAAAGAGCCCGAGTGTCTCTGTGATTGAAAACGCTTGAAATAATTGAGCTGTTGTTTGGTTTGACGTTGCTGAGTGACTCCGTGGTTCGGTATTGAGAGACGAGAGGTAATTGATATTGACTTTTTGCCTGTGCTTTGTCATCAGCTTCCGCAACGGGAACCGTCCCACCGTCTGTGGCAAAAGACCGTGACTATTATCTCCTGCGAGCCTGTCCGTGAGGTGCGACACACACCGCTCTTGCTTTACAGCAACCGCACAAGTAGCAGACAGAACGACCATGTTTGCTGGCAATAGATGGGACAATCAAACTATTGATTCCTTTAGTGACAGTATTGTGGGTTACACAGGATTTAGACTAGAAAAGAAAATCCAGGAGTTTTTAATGCAGATTTCTGGACCGCAGCCCATTCGCCCCAGCTTACAGGGAATAGTGACACTTCACTGATTAAAACAATTCCAGAACGACAGCAAAAGGGTGTTTAGACCAATAGACCGTTATTTATTGAACAGCACGAGACGCATTACACATCTCACCCACAGCAGAGAGCCTGTGAGAAAGGCTGAAGCCAAACTGAAAGTTCTTTTTTGAGGCATTGTAATAGAGCATATAAATCAGCAGAGACAAGCACCAGCCGTGTGTTGAAAGCAAGGGGATTTTCATAATGTGACGGAGTATTAAGCAGCTACGGTATGGATTGGACCTGTAATCCACACTCATGCCAAAACACACCCGCTGTCTCTGTCACTACACCACACTGAGCTACGCCGTTACCTGCCCTGCCAGGAGAGAAAGAGACAGAGAGCGAACATGAATTGAAAGGGATAGAATAGAAGATAGTGAAGCAATGAAATGAATTATGTTAGGGGGTAAAAAAAGAAAGCAACGTTATAAGTACTGAGAACATAAAGAGAACAGTAAATCTCCAAAGGTGTAGAATAATAACTCTCATTGAAGAAAACCAATCTCACGGGAACAAAACAGCTGCGGTTTGAACATTTCTGTAACGCTATTGTGCCTAGTAATTGTTCTTTTTGTATTTAATTGATCTAGACGCAAGGTCCAAATTTCCCCTCGGGTCTGCCTTTCAGTAGCATAAAAAATAAGTATTTGAATTATAAAGTCATTTATGCTTAGGCTGAATAGAGTTAGTCGATTTGGTTGCAAAATCTATTCAAAGATGTGAAATACAAAATATGTATTTAAGACAACAGATTATCGATATCAGCACAAAAATGCAACTCAATAATTTTGGTTGAAATGCATAAACACAATCATGTTAGCATAGTTTCTTGGGACATACTGGCCTGGTTTCACTTAGGCTAAACCAGGATTAGCCCATAGTTTAATTAGGACATTTAATTTTTATGAACATACTTAGAAAAAAAAAAAAAAACACATTACTGGTGTGCATCTTGAGATAAAACAAAGGCACTGATATATTTTTAGATCAGTCAGTGCAAGTATGTTTCAGTTGAAACAGCTCAGACTTACATTTTTGTCTACATTTTACATTTTAGGACTAGGCTTAAGCCTTGTCTGTGAAACCGGGGGTTAGAGTTTAAACCCCCAAATTAATAAATAAGTATAATACATTAATGTATATAATATAATACATTAAAGTATAATACATATAATAAATTAATATAGTCAGTAGTTAACTAAGTTAATTAAGTGTCAAATTGTATAAAATGTATATAAAACAATATAATTTAAAAGATTTGACAAATTATAATATTGAATTATAAAATGTATTTAATGCAACCGATTTTGTTGCAAAACACAAAGCCATTCAAAAGGCTGGTTAGATTATAAAATCTTTTTGAAAGAAGTCTCTTATGCTCACCAATGCTGTATTTATTTGATTAAAAAAATATTTAAAAATGAATTTATTCCTGTGATGGCAAAGCTGAATTTTCAGCATCATTACTCCAGTCTTCAATATCACATGATCATTCAAAAATCATTCTAATATGTTGATTTGGTGCTTAGGAAACTTATGTGGTGGTTTTTCATGATTCTTTGAAGAATAAAAGAACAGAATCTATCTAAAATAGAAATTTTTTGTAACAACATAAATGTCTAAACTGTCACTATTGATCAATTTAATGCGTCGTTGCTGTTAAAAAAAAAAGAAAAAGAAATGATTAGCTACTTGGAAACATTTTTGGAGCTCTATTTTCAGTGCACAAACATTAGTTTCTTGTTAAATACATAAACACGCTCATCTTCCCAAAGCTCCTTGGGTGTCATAGTTATTCCTCCTAATCTTGAGGAACTTTTCAGACAGGGTTGAACACACCGATGGTTTTCAAACTGAAACTTTCGCATTACCAAATGGAGATTTTCACGGCTGACAGTGTGGCGTTATTGTGATGGAAAGGGGTGGATTTGGTCTCCTGAGCTTAGAGTTTAGCGACGGCTGCAGGAAACATTACAGTGACTGGAAATCTTTCAAACATCTTTTTTTTTTTAACCCCAGCATCTTAGGCAGTCTCTGTGCACCTGAAACCGAGATGTCTGAATCCTAATTTTACTGCTTCTGTCGCGCACGCTCCGTTTGCTCTTGGTAGTTTGTTCCTCTCTACAACTCAAGCTATTCAGTTGCTCCCAAAAGGTAATGAACCAGTTAGTGTCTGCTCGCTCATAAATTAAGTTTTTAAGCAGCTCTTGTTCTCGGTTTAGGATGCTAATGGATAAATGTAGAGGTCATGTTCGATTACAGTCACAGAAAGAGGGAGCCCATAGTGGAACTGAATAAAAGAGTAATGAAGTAGTGTTTTAAGGGATCAGAAGCCGGATCGGCTCGGTCCTGGAGCTCAGCACAGCGTGTTTGACACTGGGGAAAGCACGAGCCGAGGCTTATCTTTAATTGATGCGCTAAACCCAGAAACTCCGCCAAAAGACAACACAACAAGCTGCAATAGAGTTTGCGAGAGAGAAAATGGAGTCAGAGTGGCGAATGTAACGGAGCACAGAAGGTAGATGAATTAGACAGTGCGAGACGCAAATAAAAAGGTTACGGAGAGAATAGCATTTCTAGGGATTCGCAATGACAACTCTGTCGTGTCAGATTAACTACATGGGATGGAAGATTCATGGCTGTGTGGTGATCAAGGCTGAGATTTGTGCGTTAATGTGCGGCTCAGCGGGACCTGCTCGATCAGGTTGCTGTGGCGCGCCTCTGATGAAGAGCCACCGTGGCTGATGGGAAGGAGTGAAGATGGCCGCCCTGGGGCATACACCAGTAGCATTAAGGCTGATGGATATGGTGCCCCTCACAAGCTCTCAGAACATGCAGGAATGCCACAGGCCACAGCTAATGCAGGGAGTCGAGGGAACGCGGAGAGGTTTCAGACGTTCTTGTACTGTGGAAAGCTGTGCTATAGCGAGAGAGAGAGAGAGTCCGGAGGAGAGATTTTCTTCTTCATTTGTCATTTCTAGACTTTCATTGTCTGGAAGTGCTTGAAATTAACCTTATAAGAAAGAATCCAGGCTGGTTTAATAAACGTTTAAAACATAACCTGTCAAAAGTTTTTGAACAGTAAGATGTTTTTTTAAAGAAGTCTCTTCTGCTCACCAAGCCTGCATTTATTTGATCCAAAGTACTGCAAATACAGTCAAATTTTAAAATATTTTCACTATTTAAAATAACTGTTGTCTGTTTGAATATATTTCAAAATGTAATTTATTTATGCGATTTCAAAGCTGAATTTTAGCATCATTACTCCAGTCACATGATCCTTCAGAAATCATTCTGATATTCTGATTTGCTGCTCAAAAACATTTATTATTATTATTATTATTATTATTATTATTATTATTATTATTATTATTATTATTATTATTATTATTGTTATTATTATTATCATTATTATTATGTTGAAAACAGCTAAGTTGAATTTTTTCAGGTTTCTTTAATAAATAGAAAGATTTGTAAATTTCTATCATTTCTTTCTGGCTCCAAACTTTTGAACAATATAGTGTATAATGATACAAAAGCTTATTTTTTCAGATAAATTGTATATTTCAGATCTCTTGAACAGCATATCAGTATATTAGATTTGTTTCTGGAGGATCACATGATGCTGAAGACTGGAGTAATGATGCTGAAAATGTAGCTTTGATCACAGGAATAAAATACATTTTAAAATATATTTATATAGAAAACAGTTATTTAAAATAGTAAAAATAGTTTTTCTGTACTTTGGATCCAATAAATGCAGGCTTGGTAAGCAGAAGAGACTCTTTAAAAAAAACTTACTGTTCAAAAACTTTTGACTGGTAGTGTATGTTTGCATAAACACTGAAACTTACATTATTGACAGTATCCGAAACATTTATGTATAAACACCTGTGTTCACAAATGCTTTTAAGGTTCACAGAATATTGAATTCATGGAATGTATAGGATGATCTTATTGTATTTAATCAATGAGATTAACTATGTTCAAATATGCTTACAAATTAAATAAAATAATAATAATAATTAAAAGCATATTGTAATGGATGTTATTATCACAGTACATCAATTTATTCATTTAGCAGACACCTCACTAAAAGAAACTTAAAAAAGAGAAACATTACAAGAAATATATAAAAGTAAAATTTACATGCAAATATATATATGATATGAAAATGATACACAAGATTTGTAAAGACTTTTAAAGCTGAACATACTGTAAGATACTGTCAATACACTACCAAAGCTGCATTTATTTGATGGACAGTTAAAACAGTAATATTGTGAAATACTAATATATTTAATGTAACTTTAGTGTCACATGATGCTTTAATCATTCTATTATGATGATTTTTTATTTTTTATTTTTTTTTTCTCTGAAGAAGAAAGTTCATAAGAACACAATTTATTTGAAATAGAAATTTTCTGTAGGTAGGCAGGCAGAAACAGATATAGAAATAGAAATATCAGGCAGTTCATGTTCGTGTGGCTAAAGAGTGATTATTCATGACATTTATAGCTTAGGTGATTGGCTAAAACAAGCTACAGAACAGAGCACACTGTACATTTTCCTGAGAAATCATTCTACAAATGGCTCTCTTTCTTTGTCCCTGCATAATAAGCTGGTACAGGAGAAATATTTTAATGTCAAAAGCTATAAGTGACTCCTAAAGTGTCAGCAATGTATTTTTAGCATCTATCATAAAGGTAAGGTTACACAGGGTCCCAAGGTTACTGAATCATTGCCTAACGTAACCTCTCAGCACAGGCCGTCGCGCTCCCTGGATTGACTTTGCCTTGAGAAAAACTTCCATCCTCCTAAACAGACACATTGAGCTTATGAGCAGCTCAAGTCAAAATGAAGAGCAGACAAGATGAACCCTAACCACCACAGTTCCACAAAGTCATATCCCGAATGACCGCCGGCTAATTGTGTGAGTTTGAGTGTGCGCATGTACCAGCAAGCTAAATAAATGAGGATACTGAGTGGCAGATCGCGCTCTGCTGTATCTATCTGTCTGTCTGCTCGGCACAGATTGTTTGTTGGAATTGCTGTCACACTCGTTTATTCTCTTTCCCTCTCTCTCTCTGGGCTGTGTAAATGTGGTATTTGTCTGTGTGTTGACACTAATTGGAGAATAGCTTTAGGCCTCCCCTGGGCACTAGCCTCTGGAGCGCAGCCTTGATTTGTGGCATCTTAAGAAAGTTAGAGAAAGGGGAAGATGGGAGGAGAAAGAAGAGGGGGAGAATCAAAAAAATGGAACAAAAGCAAGGAGGGGCGACGAGAGACGAGAGGTGAAGGCTTGTGAGCGAAAAGGACAACTGAGATTATGTTTCAAGGCTTGTGTCCGAGTAAGCCGTTGCTTATTTTTCTCTGCGTGAACAAAGACTACTCTTATACAGATTGGTACATTTTATAGTTACGTTGTGATGCTAAAAGTGTCAGTGGTTTGTTTTTGAGTGCTTGCGAGTGGAGGAGTGAAAAGAAAAGAGATCAAGAGATTTGAAATGGGCACTTGAGAGAGTGAGAGGGAGTTATTTTGAGATGAGGGAGGTCTTATGTAAATGCCGGTGGTGTCTATGCCTAATTTATGAAAGGGGATGTCTAAGAGGGTGAATGTAGGCCAACATCTCTTCCACATGACCAAACCACACTCAAGACCACAGAACCACATCACACACATTTGTTGTTCTATTAAATGTGTGAGAAACGGCCATACACAGGGTTTTAGAAATACAGAGGTCTAAAAACAGAGCTTGCTATATAGGACGTTTAATGGGAAATTTGTTGATTTCCTTGAACTACAGTGCATGTGTGTTCGTGCTGCCCTAAATTTGTAAGTTTACTCAACCCAAATATCCACATTTTCATGTAGTACAACTTAACATTTCATGTTGACTAAACTTAAAACTTTACGCACAAACACTTACTTTTTTAAGTTGAAACTTTTTTTTTTTTTTTTTTCCTGTAGACAGGAATAAAACTGTGAAGATTTGGTGTGTGTAAGTGCTACTGAAGTGGGGATTTATGGCTCAGTGTAGGAGAAAAAACTCATTTTGAGAAAACGGCCTTTAAAAATATGTACTGTAATTGAAATTTATTGACAAGTAGATAAAGTGTTATAAAAGAAACACTTAACAGTGTCTTTTGGATGTTTTCTTTCCACTAGTCTGAGAAAAAAAAAAAAAAAAAACAGTTTATGAAAAACCAACAACTTGACGTGCATGAAACAGGATTTTTGCCTGCAGTGCCTTCCTTTAATGTAATAACCTTTGGTCCTAAATGTGATATGTGATAAAGGCCCCATATCCACCTTTTACTTCCTATAAGAGCGGGTGCAGCCATTTGTAAATGTTATGGTTCTGTAATCTGTATATTGTTATTATTATTATTATTATTATTATTATTATTATAAAACAGACCTATAATAGAGTCCAATAGAGTCTTCAAATCATCTCATATGTTTCACCAAAAAATAACATTTTGGTTTGGAATGATTGGAGCTTAAAGAAGCTGAATTTATGATACAATTACTGTCAGATTTTATTCCTACATTTGAAATGAGTTATGTTCAAATGTTCAGTAATTAAGTTAAAATAGTCATTTAGACTTTGTTACTTCCCCATTTAAGCAGATACAGTAGGAGCCGTACTCATATAGAATATAGCTGGCCAAAGACATTAGCAAGGTTGCCAAGTAATCTAATTTGCCTTAAAGGGCATTTGGCTATATTTGCATTGCCTAACCCTACCACTTAAGTTTCATTTTTTTAATTTTTTTTGTCATGTATTAAAAATAAATAAACAATATCTACTTTGAAAAAAATAAAAAAATTAAAAATGCATAAATAAATCAAAATAATTTTTATCAAGGCAGCCCAATCCAGACACTGTACATCACAAAAAAAAAAAAAAAAAATGCACACTTCGTGCCTTCTAAATCCAGAACAGCTTACGTTTAAATCACAGACATTCCAAAAATCCCAAAACACATCACAAACTACCTCACCTGCACAACCTAAAGCATATCTCATTATTAAAATAAACTGCATTGTCAATAAATGTGAGGCCGTAAGAAAATGATGACATTGCTTAAAAGGGCAGAGGATACAGTCTGAAGGTTTCCGTTTTGAGACTTCTCCACTCTTTCTCTCTCTCTCTCTGTCCTTCGTTCTTTCTAAGCGCGTTCCCCTCCAGGGGCTTCTCTTGCTCCTTGGCGAGGGGCTAATTTAGACGCCTCTAATCAATATGCTCACAACTTATTTAACTAATGAGCAGTGCTTGCCATTGGGGAAGACATTTGGAGGACCTGCTACGCAGCCGGAGTTTCCAGTGCTTAACCACTGCATGTCTGGGATTAAAACTGTTGCCCAGGGAAGAATCAACTAGTTATTAAAATACTCCTCTATATATAAATATATAAAATGCTACACTGCCTCACACTGCCTGCAGTGTTTAAAATTATTTTTGTGAATTTATGCAGAGAGCACAAATATTTTATTGACTTCAATGCCATGAGAAATTGACAATACTGCAGGTCACTTGGAAAGAAATTCCAAATCTTGGAAAGTCTTCATGATATTTGAAAATAATTTAATTTCATGTCTGCTAAATCCTACTAGCAGACATTTGGCCTCAAAGCTAATAACAGTGTCACACTGACTTGAAAAGCAGAACTGTTGTAAAACTCTGCTATATGTCCCTCTAAAGTACCGAACAGAACAGAAAAAATGTCTTTTCTATAGCAAGAGGAAAAATCAAAGCTCAGGTGTGGAATTCTTTGCTTCCGAGTTCTTTGGCCGTATAATCTATACAATGATACCTATGTGTCAACCCCCATAAAATGTCGACCTTGGTGACCAGAAAAAGATACAAAGAAAGGTGTAAAAGAGGAGGTAAATGAAAGGGCAAGATGGAGAGAGAAGAGAAGGAGAGCGCACACAAAAGCTGAGAACAGAAAATTGTGTTGACAGAAATAGAGTCGATAGAAAGTGCTGACCACGAGACATGATCTTTTTTTTTTTCACGGCGCACACGTCGGCAATTTCTTCAGCCTTATGGATCTGATGCGCGTGTAAAACGCAGAGTTATATACTTAAAGTTTTCTCTTCCAATACAACTCCAGTGAAAAGTTTGAGAGAGTTATCCGTGCTGAGCTCGTGCAATCAACTACTGTATGACACACATTCTCAACACGGCACCAAGAAGAGGTGAAAGCAGGTAAGGAGGACACAAGATATGAAAATTAGGAATTACCCTCCTGCCGAGAACCCTAATTGCCACCCGCATGTCACTCAGAGCCATCCCTCATTCCAATAAGTGTAACCCCCTTGAATTAGACATACACAGGAGGGAGTTCATTAAAGCCCAAATTAGCATTTGAGGTCATTATGATCAAAGCATTTTAAGATACGACTAAATTCTGGATCTTTTTAACCTGGCTCAGCCTGTTTGATTAGGAAAAGAAAAGCAAAATAACTCAACTTGTTATTTTACATGCAAAGAAGTGTTTTTCTTTGAATGCTTGATTTAAGAAAGTTTGCATGTGTGCGTCAGCAGATAGAAGGAAGACGAGGGCTCTGATTGGCTAAGTTAAGATCAAGTGGGATTCATAACTGACCACTTCAGTTCTGACAAAGCATTCCATTTTTTATATATATTTTTTATATATTTTTTTATGTTATGAGCAGCAAAATGCTTTAACATTTTGAACAACAATAAATATCTAAACATTGACAAGATGGGCTATGTTCACACTGTCAGTGTTTGGGATCAACAAATGCATTTACTTAAAGGTAACAGTCTCACAATGTCCTTCTCACACAGCAGCTTACAGTAGAGGGTTTAATATTGTCTGCTAGAATCTAAAACTGAAATCAAGAGAGTATTCTATTTGTGACTATTACCTGTAAGCATACCGACAATGAGGGAAGATGTCAACAGCCAAAACTGCTATTTGAATTTTGAAAACTGAGATTTGCGATTCCCGGTGACAGCTTCTACAGTATATCTCAGTAAATAGCGAACCATTTGAATTGTGCACAGACAACAAAACTGTCTGGAGAAGCTCCGGTGGAGGACAGTCACTGTACACGGCTCAAATCTTTGTTTCTGTTAGTTAAAAAAACAAAAAAAAAAAGCAATGTGCAACACACTACACACACACACACACACACACACAAAACTGGTTCTTCAATGGTTCTTCAGGGTGGTTGAGGTTTTATATTGCATCGCTACCATATAAAGAACCTGTTTAGCCCCTGTATAGTTCTCTATACAGAGTCTATACAGTTTAGTCCCCTGTAAGGTTCTCTAAAACTCTTTCTAAGTCTCTTAGTTTAGTTGGGGAAAGGATTAAAAAACAACAACATTAAAATACAGTGTATTTCCTGAAGATAACGTAGTTCTCAACTTTTTGCCCCCCAAGGCCCCACAAGGTATATTCCAGGGCCCCACACAAAACTTTTTGACCTCAGAAACGCATAAAAACAGTGATTCAAAACAGCTTTTGTTGTAGTAAATTCCAATTCATAGCAAACATATAAGAGTGGAGTAACATATCTAAAATCTAAGGAGAAGAATTTAAAGATAGCACTTAAAGTGGTTCCTCTATGATTATGATCCAATGAACCACTTTTAGTGCTATTTAGCACCATTTTTTTAGAGCGTAGATCCGTATGTGTAGTTGTGCACTATATAACCTGAAATACAACTAGCTGTCCAGTACGGTTCTGTTCATACAGCAAGGTTTCGAGTCCAGAAAATGTACAGGTGTGAATTCAGTTATAGAATGTGGTCATCACTCACATGAATAACCGAAACATGGGTGAAAACAACCATATTAATGACTCAGATTCAGGACTGATAACCGTGTTCTGCTGCTGTGTGAACTTGGTCAAGAGGTCTAAACATCTAAATATATATACAAAAACAAAATTTAACAAAAGGAAGTAATTATGTCTGAAAACACTGTAGCAACTACAGAATACACAGCATTGTATATATTTTTGCATAGGCCTATCTTATCTATCTTATTTCACTAGATAAGACCCTTCTTCCTCGGCTGGGATCATTTAGAGCCCTTTGAAGCTGCATTTAAACTACATTTTGGAAGTTCAAAATCGAACTCCATTATATGGAGAAAAATCCTGAAATGCTTTCCTCAAAAACCATAATTTCTTCATGACTGAAGACAGAAAGACATGAACATCTTGGATAACAAGGGGGTGAGTAAATTATTTGTAAATTGTTGTTCTGGAAGTGGAGTTCTCCTTTAATGAGAAAGTCGTATCATTTGACTTTTATAGAGTTTTGCTTTAAACTTAAACATAAACAAAATTAAACTTAATCTGAAACGTAAGTTTTAACAGAAAGCAATTTATCATAAACTCAGACATACACAACAATTTTCAGGTCCCAGACTCAAATGACCATTCACAAAGAGCTTGATTGACAGGCGATCTGACCAATCATAATGCTGAATCTGCCATCTTGCCAGGCAAACAAATCAAACAGGAGATTAGATTTAACTAGGGTGAACTTAAACTTGAAAAAAGCTGTGTATTGACGTCTTTCCACGGTTTAAATAAAATACGTTCTGATGTTCATTCATGTTTATTTCATGCTTAAAAGGGGTCATCGGATGCTAAGTTCACTTTTTCATGTTGTTTGAACATTAATGTGTGTTGGCAGTGTATGTACAAATCTACCCTATAATGATAAAAATCCATGTAGTGGTTTTTAATTAATCTGTAAAAATAATATCCCCTTTTTCAAATTGAGCCGTTCTCAGATGCGGTGTGCCGTCACACCGACAGAGGCCACTCCCACAATAGTTGATTGACATGAGCGATTTACCTCGAATCAGCTGTCAGAGTCCGTCCTCTTTGTTTCGATGCCGAAGCAGGGATGTAAGTTACACAAGAATATCTCTGATTGAGCTGGATGTAATAATGAATATAGTGGTCGTCATTTACCCCCGACATCTGAGCCGCTGAAGATGCAGTAGATTACGTTTGTTTGTGAAGGGAATGCGGCTCCCGATCTACATATATCGCACGATAAGCTTCACTTACAGCAGAAGTGAGTATAAGGGTTTTTTTATGAATCTTTGCAATCGCCTTTCCTTATAACGTGGTAGTCAGGAAGTTTAGCGGCTAAACGCGGCTAAATGCGGCTAATGTAAACAAGACCGTCTTTTCACAGAGAGAAGAGAGGGGCGGGGTGAGCAGAGCTCATTTGCATTTAAAGGGACAACCCCTTAGAATGAGATGATTTTTGCTGAGCTCATTTTGACAAGGTAAAAAGGGTGTTGTTTTACAAAACCATTGAGAATTTTTAATCAAAGTATATTAGAGACTTTTTATTAAGACCCTAAAGAATCATATCAACTTGTGGAAAATGGGCATCCGATGACCCCTTTAAGTAATTAAGAAAAGACGATCGGTTCACGTGCCACTTGAACTGAGGTGCTACAGCGATCTGTCATGATACATTAAAGAGACCCAAAACTGTATTGTTTGATTTTTTTAAAAATTGGCAAAATTTGAAAGCTGAGACCTTGTTGCATACCAGAAGTAACCTGCTCTGCCTTGTATGTGGGCATGTTGTCAGTTCCCTCAAGACTGTGGTCAATCAGATGCTGTATAAATACACAATAGCAATGTACTGCTATTCCTCCCTCCTTAGGGTACTGCTTTCTGCTAATCTAAATGTGCTAAGACTTCAAGATAATTAACAAGCGCTGTTTTAAGTTAAATTAGCAATATAAATTTAATTTACACTCTGTAAAATTGTGTAAAAAAATAAGCCCAATGTACTGTGGTAATATGAAGGAATTTCCCATACTGATGGGGAAATTCACAGGTGTTTTGCCCATGTTTTGAATTATGCATTACATTGCATTGAGTTTTAAGGTTAAAGGAAATGTCTTTAAACCTAGCGGTTAATGTCCTGGCATAAAACTGCCAGTACCCTTTTCATTTCTTTTAAAGATTTTTTTTCTTACAGTGATGTTGCTCATTTACAGAGAAATGTAATAAATGAAAACGTGTTCTCATCAGTGTCAAAAAATGGCCTCTAGGCTAACACATTTGGCTGATTAAACGTCTTTTTCACAGTACAATAGAACTATTCTCCTATAACTTAATGACAGATTAATGATGATTACAAACATTTGGAGGATTTAGTGGGTGAGATTATATGCAGATTATATCTACCCTGCACTGTCATACATCATCTCAGCGTGTGAAATATGCTCCGTCAGGTCTAAAACAAGTATACGCATTTTAAAGTTTAAAATGCAGAAGCACAGCTTGGCAGCACTTTAAGGATGCCATCGTGCCTTTCATTACCAGCTACGCTCATGTAAAGAAAATCTCCAACAAAGTGGGAATTTCTTCCTTACATATCCGCCTGTGATAAAATATGTGTTACAATATTCTCCGGTCTCCGCAGCGGCGCCGAGACACAGCGCTGTCATTTTTTCCGGCACAAACGCAGCGCGCTCTGTTTTAATCATAGCTTTCTCCGAGCAGGTCTTAATGCACACTGTTCGAACCCTTCCTTGACTGGCATGCATGTCGTGGGGAGAGGCAGCTTAGCAAGTTCAGAAAGGCCAACTATTAAGTGTGACAGGCTAACTCTTCAAAGAGCCTGCATCTCGTTAGAGCTCACCACGGGAGTCGGAAATAAATAAATAACCTTTTTATGAAAAAAATTCAACACTCTGACACCTAGTTTGTCTAACAATGTGCCTACTGCCTGGGTTTTAAAAGATTAAAATGTCTGTCTTTTCGCCTTCTTTTTTTGTTCCTATCTCATTAGCACACGTCTTTCGTGACTTATCACTGTCGAGTGTATTTGGAAATATTATATTTCATACGGAGGGTTAGTAATTTGCAATCCTTTAAGGGAATCCACCACACAAAGACATATGAAATGCATATATACCTTTTTCATACCCATTTTTTTTTTTCTGGCCTATGGCTCTAAACTCAATTTTAACAGCCAATAACTCATAAATGAATGACATACAGAGCAAATATATTGCTCTTCAGCAGTAATTAGAGGGCAAGAGCCCAGATAAGCGGCATGCTGACCTGAACCTCCTGGGAGGAAAAGATGTGTTTTTCCCTTTATTTGGCAGAGGAGTCAATCAGTGGCCCTAGTCGGAAAAGAAGGCGGTCAGCAGGGCCACTTCAGGTTAGACCTGTGGGTTTGTGTTTGCTTGAGGAAAAAAAAAAAAAAAAAAAACAGGAATAAGAGCTGCTGATATAGAGGTTCCCAAATGGATGGTTTTATTAAAGATTTCACCAATGCAACACTGTGACCATGTGGCCAATAAACGTCTAACTGATTTAGCTATTAGCATTCATACTGATTCAAATAGGAATCTGACCAAATGTTCAACATGGTAACTTAACTCTGTAATGACGCTCTAACAAGCTCAAATTTCAGCGCAGTCAAAAAGTCAAATGCCACATCAGTGGCTGCTGGTGCACTGAAATTAAACGGCTCACAGCTGTGTTTAGCAGAATTATCGCTCTCTGTGTTCGTAGCCTTGCTAAAGGACACACTCGATGGGAATAGCCAGCACATGTGGGGAATTATTGACTGAGCGATGGTGGCATTTACCTAGTTTTAATTCACATTAAAAATGGCAACAGACCATGTTGGACAGCATGAAAGTTAATCCGTTTTAAGCGTGTGGACCGTGAGGTGCTGTGTGTGTTCGTGTGCGCGTCAGTTGGCAGTGTGTGTTTGTCGAGTACCTTATTGTCATCCTGTCTGTGAGGTGGGAAATTACTGGTAGCTTGTATCCATGGTGTGGATGGTGAAAGGTCTTGCTGCTCTTCAGAGGAAACTGCTAATGCCATATGTGTGTAAGGGAGGATTACGGACCAAATTGATGATTAAGAAAATGAATGTGGCAAGATCGCAATAAGAAAGCTCAAATCAAATGGCAGTGCTGTTTTAAAGCTCGGAGGAGCTCACAGTGTTTCCGGCACACATGCTTACAATGACTAAGACTGGAGGAAAGGGGAATTATTTAAGTTATTGTTACCTGTATGTGTCCATTTGTACAGTATGCATGTATTGTGTAAGAGAGGAGAGATCAAAAGTGGTCTAAGCCAAAAAAACAAACAAACAAAAAAAAAACAATGGCAACAGTATCAGATACTATGGTACAGTGGCATGCGGAAGTTTGGGAACCCCTTGCAGAATCTGTGAAAATGTGAATAATTTTAACAAAATAAAAGAGATTATACAAATTGCATGTTATTTTTTGATTAAGTCCAGAGATATTTTACCTAAAAGTTGTACATTTAGTCCACAAGACAAAAAAAAAAAAAAAAAAAAAAAAAAAAAACTGAAATTATTAAAATAACCCCCTTCAAAAGACTGGGAACCCTTGGTTCTTGAAGGAAAAGTCCACTTCCGGAACAAAAATTTACAGATAATGTACTCACCCCCTTGTCATCTAAGATGTTCATGTCTCTCTTTCTTTAGTCGTAAAGAAATTATGTTTTTTTATGGAAACATTTCAGGATTTTTCTCCAGATAATGGACTGCTATGGTGCCCCATTTTGAATTTCCAAAATGCAGTTTAAATGCGGCTTCAAACGATCCTAAATGTGGTTGTAAATGATCCCAGCCGAAGAAGACGGGTCTTGTCCAGTGAAACGATTGGTTATTTTCTTTAAAAAAAAAAAAACAAAAAAAAAAACAATTTAAATACTTTTTAATCTCAAACGCTCATCTTGTCTTGCTCTCCCTGAACTCTGTATTCTGGCTCAAGACAGTTAGGGTATGTCGAATTTTTCAACATACCCTAAACTGTCATGAACTGGAAAAAAACAGTCCAGGCAGAGTAAGACAAGCCAAGCGTTTGACATTAAAAAGTATATAAATTCTATTATTTTTATGAAAATAACTGATCGTTTCACTAGATAAGACCCTTCTTCCTCCGCTGGGATCGTTTACAATCGCATTTGGGATCGTTTGAAGCCGCATTTTAACTACATTTTGGAAGTTCAAACTCGGGGCACCATAGAAGTCCACTATATGGAAAAAAATCCTGAAACGTTTTCTTCAAAAAACATAATTTCTTTAAGACTGAAGAAAGAAAGATAAGAACATCTTGGATGACAAGGGGGTGAGTACATTATCTGTCAATTTTTGTTCTGGAAGTGGACTTCTCCTTTATATAATACTGTGTGTGGTTACCTGGATCTACGACTGTTTTTTTGTTTTGTGATGGTTGTTCATAAGTACCTTTTTTTTGTCTGAACACTTAAATTGAGCACTATTATTCAGAAAAAAATCCTTTCTTTAGTTGTAAAGAAATTATGTTTTTTTTTTTGGAGAAAAAATTTCAGGATTGTTCTCCATAATGTGGACTTCAATGGTGCCCCCTAGTTTGAACTTCCATAATGCAGTTTAAATGCAGCTTCAAAGGGCTTCTGCCAAGGAAGAAGGGTCTTATCTAGTGAAACGATTGGTTATTTTCTATAAAAAAATGACAATTTATATACTTTTTAACCTCAAACACTCGTCTTGTCTAGGTCTGCCTGAACTCTGTTTTTCCGGTTCATGACAGTTAGGGTATGTCGAAAAACTCCCATCTCATTTTCTCCTCCAACGTCAAAATCGTCCTATGTCACTGTTTTACTTTTTTTCTTTTTGTAAAGGGTGTTTGATCTTCTTTGCACGTTCACTTGGGTTGGTACTTCTGCAGCGATGCAGGGCGATTTAGAAGTTGAGGGAGACAATGAGATGGGAGTTTTTTGACATACCCTATCTTGAACTGGAAAAAAACAGTTCAGGCAGACCTAGACAAGACGAGCGTTTGAGGTTAAAAAGTATATAAACTATCATTTCTTTCTGAAAAAAAACAAAACAATTGTTTCGCTAGATAAGACCTTTCTTCCTCGGCTGGGATCGTTTAGAGCCCTTTGAAGCTGCATTTAAACTGCATTTTGGAACTTCAAACTCTGGGACACCACTGAAGTCCACTATATGGAAAAAAAATCCTGAAATGTTTTCCTCAAAAAACATAATTTCTTTACGAAAGATGCTCATTTGGTGCTCAAGAATAATTTCTTATTACAATCACAGTGTGCTGCTTAATATTTTTGTGGAAACTGTGATGCATTTTTAATTATTTTTATTTTCTGTATAACATATAAAAAAAGTTGGAAAGTTTAGGATGTTCTAGCAAAATTATGCTGTGTCTAGACATTTGAGGTGTGATGGACAGGTCTGTCTGCATTAGTCTTATCACCTTGTCCATGCAGTAGAACCAGATGCACTTGGGGGGAATCTATAGTAGCAATGACAGTGTACAATAGGAACCAGGTGTGCTACATGATGCGCAACTTGGATTGTTCCGTTTAAAGGCAGAAACACAATGAAAGACTGGAGGAGGTCTCTCTGTCATAGTTCCCACAACTGTGTTACCGCAGTAAAACTGACTGCAGTAATAATGATGCTGCATTCTCCATATACATCCCAAACAGTAGCAATATGCACCCTTCTGAGCTTCTGCTGTCTAAATCTAAAGTCAATCTGAACTTTGATCCATTTTTTACACTTCCAAAATCAATCAGTCTTCCTGGAGTTTAATAAACTCCAGTCGCTCTACTGGAAAAAAAGAAGCAGTGGAAAATGAATCTACAGTGAGTCATTTGCAATGCACAACAATATCAATTTCGAGATCTACGGTGACGCAGATTCAAAGTTAATGACCATTGTGACCTCGGAAAGCAAAGCTATAACACTGCCGCCAAATTGTATTTGAGAGGCAATACTATATTACTTGTGAAAACAGCTATATGCTTCCACCCTGTCATCTTTATGTGGCCTTTTATCTCCAGTAAAAGAATGTTTTATTCCATTGTTAAGCTCTGACACCCCTCACACACACGCGCACACACACACACGCGCCGTGAAAGGCAATGCATTCAGCTAAAAAGCAAAGTCATTATCCTCCAATGGTGACAGCACTGTTTGAAAATGACATTGGATTTTAATGTGGTGCAAGTCAATTTCAGCGTATGAAAGGACTTGTGGAAAGATAATGCAGGGCCAATTTACACTCAATTGAAATGTGTGTTTCCTTTTGAATCTGCCCCAATTCCATCCTGGCCCAATGAACAGCGCAAGCTGAATGTGGGATGCTGTGCCGAGAGAATATCCATTGCACTGTTACGAAGCCATTTGAAGACCGCGGCATAGACTAACTGGCCTTCTGAGTCTTGGTTACTGCAAGGGCGAATCCATAAATGCGCTATTCAGATTTCACAAACATAATTATGCCACAGCGGATCAAAGGTTCCACCGTGTACATGTTGCTTGCACGGCTTCTGCCATGTTAATGGCACATATATAACCAAGCGCCAAAAATATTTACAATACGTTCACAAAAACAGACCAAGGGATGTGTTTACCAATGCAAATTTTAGTGCTGCAGGGTGTTTGCGTGGGTGCGTCTTATAAAAGCTGTCAGCAGCCTTTCTGAACTGCCTATCTTTTCTGTCAGAAACGTTCAATATTCAAACCCAAATTACGCCAAAGTCTGTTACCAAGACTCTTTGACTTGACTCATATAATAGCAGACCATTTCTTCACAATAGCATTTGCTTCCCAGTGGAAATCATTCATGGAAATGGATACTAATCCAGATGCCAAGGCCAATATGAGACAGTTAAGAATATTTGTGGTTCTGATAGCGAAGAACTTTCGTTCCCCAGGGGCTCGTGTTTAGTTCAGATGCATGTTGAACAGAATTCAGATCTTTTTTCTTTTGTCTTCTCAGACTTCTGATCAACAGCAGAGACATCCTAGCCCGTCGCAGACCAGGTTGAAGCTCTTTGATATCCGTGCCGAGCTCATGGGGGCTCAACCGAGAGACCACCCACACCACAATGAGGCACAGACTCCTGAAGGAGGTAGAAGATTACAAATGACATACGCTCTTGAAACTTTTGTGTCACTTTTGATCATGCCAGAGAATCAATGCACAGCGTAGTGCTTGACAGCCTCTTCCTTCTAATCAAGAGAAGAGAGAGACAGTCCTCCACCCAGTTCCCTTTCCATCTCTCAACATTCGTCTCTCTTTCCACCATGTCCTTGTTCAATCCCCAATCCTCTTTTGCTTTTCTTTTTAATGTCCCCCATCTGCTTTTTGCTGTAATGCTTCATGTCAGACTCTTTCTTTGGGTCTCATCCTTTCTGAAATGCAAGTCCCCATTGCTAACACCATTTTCCTCATTATTACCATCTCCATTATCTCTGTCCTCTGCTTTCTGGCTCTCGTTGTCCCCCAGTGATGCTGTACGTTGAGCCAATGAGAGGCAGGGTAATTAATAATTACACAATAGGCAAAAACTGCATTGGAAACGGAAAGTTGTAATGAATCCCAACATTTCATTTACCAGGAGACCTTCACAGCTCCATCTACAGATCCTGTGTGGATATGAGGGACAAATTAGTTGTTTCATAGAGGTTATGAAATGAAATCAATACTCAGGACAGGATGTTAAGGGATTAAAAAAAAAAAAAATTAAAAAAAAAGGTCATGTTTTACTCTGTATAAGCAGAATGTATAAGCTGCTCTTTTGCATAAGATGAAAGTGAATGAAATCACCCAAAAAATGACAATTCTGTCATTAATTACTCAGCCAGTCGTTCCAAACCCATAAGACCTTTGTTCATCTCCGAAACATAAATTAAGGTATTTAAGACATTTTTGATGTTATCAACAGCATCAGCAGCACCAAACGCATGCGTCATGGTACTCTCACGAATGCACCCCAAAGACTGACATGGAAGAGAAACTGTTAAGTAAAGTTATTTTTTCTTTCTTTGTGCATTAAGTATTGTTGTAGCTTCTTAAAATTAAGGTTAAAGACTTAATTTGATGTTACATGAACTATTTTAATGATGTCCTTTCTACCTTTCTGGGCCCCGAACGTGTCTATGCAGGGCCAGAAAGCTATTGGATTTCAGCAAAAACATCTTTCATTTGTGTTTTGAAGATGAACGCCACTCAAATTGATAAATACAACAGTTAATTCTAATGCAGCAAAATTTACACAACTGAAAATATTTGCCCAAAACAGAGGAAAAAAATAAATAAATAAACAAATAATAATAAATAATAATAAATTCTTTCGAGATGATATAGATTTGGAGGGCCAAAATTACTAACAGACATAATGAGGTTTAATTAGCACTTCTACGATGATGACTAACAGTGTCAACGTCTTGACTGTAAATGCCTGTTTCATGCAGCCAACATAGATAAGCAAAAACAGGCAGAGATTTTGGCAAATCACAGTGAAAAAAAATGATTCCAGAGTGGAAATATGTAATATTTCAGCCGAACAAATTCTGAGAGGTGGCTCGTTGACAAAGACAAAAGAAAAAAAAAAAAACACCTTTATAGTACTTTGGTTCAATTTACCACCTGGGGGGAGAGCATGACAGAGAAAAACATAATTAAATTTGTCCAATTACAACTTTAATTATGGTTTTGATTTTGGCTGATTTGACTGGTTAGGTTTTGGTTTTAAGCTAAATTAAAGAGATAGTTCACCCAAAAATGAAAATGAAAAACATTAATTATTCACCCTCAACACCCATAACACCTTTGTTCATCTTCAGAACACAAATTAATATATTTTTTGATGAAATCCAAAAGCTTTCTGACCCTGCATTGATAGCAACGTAACTGACGTGTTTTATGGTCCAGAAAGGTAGTAAAGACATCATTAAAATAGTGTGACATCAGTGGTTACTTTTTGTGCGCAAAGAAAACAAAAATACATGTGCATGCGTCATGGTACTCTCGTCTGACACAGAAGAGACTAAATTGTTGAATTATGTTATTTTTTGTTTTCTCTGCGCACAAAAAGTATTCTCGTAGCCTCATAAAATTATGAAGATATTCTAACATTTTAACAATGTCCTTACTACCTTTTTTGGTCCATAAAACATTTCAGTTGTGCCGCTGTCTATGAAGGGTCAGAAAGCTCTCAGATTTCATCAAAAATAGCTTAATTTGTGTTCCAAAGATGAATGAAGGTCTTACGGGTTTGGAACGACATGAGGGTGAGTAATTACATTTTGGTTTCTCTTTAAAAAAAAATAAAATAAAATAAATACATAAATAATTAAACATTCTGACCAATACGTGGACAGTTATTCTGAAATACTGCCATAAATAATATCTTGTTCGACAGCCATGGTCACCATTCACTTTCATTGCATGTACTGGATGCCTTGCATCTTTTGTGTTCTATAAATGAAAGTAAGTCGTGCAGGTTTTGACATGATGGTGCATAAATGATGACACAATTGGCATTTTATGAGCAACTGCTCTTGTAGTAATTTCATATCTCCGATTATGTTCGCCTAAGAGATCTGTAATGTTTTTGAGGCTGACATGCATGCTAATGCAAGACGCAGGAGAGAAGAGTCATGAATTATACGAAAACATCTTCGTCATTACCGTCATCGATTACACCAGCTGTTCTCATGCTGTCGAGCAGTGACACCAGCCCCCATTTGTACCTCTTCCCTCATATTTAAGCAGTCACTTAACAGGGCGGCTAGCATTCAAGGAGCACCATGTCCATGGAAACCTGCTCTGGTTGCGTGTATGTGTATATGTGTGTGTGTGTGCGCTCTCTGGCTGCCAGCTCGGTTAAGTGCCCAGCGGTGGCGTGGATGAGTGGTCAGGTGTGAAATTACAAACTCTGCCCAGAATCCCATCAGCTGTTAATGCACACCCACACAGAGCAAGCCGAACTACGCGCTCCACTCGCAGCTAAACCAATATAACGAATCAAACGCCAAAATACCAACAGCACTTCGTTCTGAGACTTGTATAACAAGACCACAATGCGCAGGAAAAAAAAATGGATAAAGCTGATACAGGAATGCATCTGAAATGCATATACGTGGATAAATTACACTTGTTCAGACTTGTCACAAAGAGATGGTGTTATAAGAAGTATAAACACTTATCAGTTTGTATATGTGATATGGTGTAGGCGAGGAAAGGCTTGTTTGCACCTGCTTTTACTGCATTCATATAATGTCGGAGCCCACATATTGAAAAGAGTACACAAGAACACCACCACAATGCAATTGCCAGATGTATAACTCAGGATTTTTTTTTCTTTGAGCCCCAACTTTCTGAGATGAGACTGTGTCAGTGCAAGCAATCAAATCTGCATAAAACTGATATTCATTACAATAAATAGTACAGAACATGCAAGTAATTTTATTTATGTAGTTATTGTTGGATAAAAAAACAAGTGAAAAAACAATGAAGGACCCATTTGCTAAAATCTGAAGCAGCTAACATGTACAAAAATTTTGTGAACCTGGACCACAAAACCAGTCTTAAATAGCAAGGGTATATTTGTAGCAATACCCAAAAATACATTGTTTGGTTCAAAATGATCAATTCTCTTTTATGCCAAAAATCATTAGGATATTAAGTAAGGATCATGTTCCATGAAGATATTTCACAAATTTCCTACCATAAATATGTCAAAACTTATTTTTTGATTAGTAATATGCATTGCTATTAACATGTCCAATTTGGACAACTTTAAAGATTATTTTTTTTAATATTTTGATTTTTTTTGCACCCTCAGATTCATGTATTATTAATAATTTAGTATAAATAGTAATCTATTAGTATAAATAGCTGTATTTTGGCCAAATAATTTCCTATCCTATACCCTATAGCCTTTATAACTATACATTAATGGAAACCTTATTCTTTCAGCTTTCAGATGATGCATAATATAAATAAAATAAAATAAAAAAATTGACCCTTACGACTGGTTTTGTGTTTCAGTGTCACATATGATATCGATATACTAAAAAAACAGCAATAAAAAAAGCATCAAAAATGCATACGAAAATGAAAAAGCCGATTTCTAATGATTTCCGAATTTGTCAGTAAGAACATGTTACAAATTTGACTGTGGAAGACAACAGAGACCAATAACACAAACAAACATAAGACACCAAAAACACTAGTACAACGCTCTATGTACAAAACATAAGCTTAAAAATAACTTTGAAGTCAAAATTTGATAGATTTCACAGAGTACATCAGAAAACTCCCACACACACCTTTTGACACGCATTCTGCTATGTTGTCATTCTCATTTTAACCTTATTCTGTTCTATAAACAGCACCTCTTAACTCCAAACAGCAAAGGAAAGACCCCAGAGACACCACAACATGGAGGTAAAAAATAAGAAAAGAGACGACAGAGGGAAAAAAACACAGCCAGAGTGTCTCGGTACCGCAGAACTACCGCAGCCCTATGTTGTTCCATAAGAGATATTTCTTGCTGAATTCAAGACACAGCAAGTTGCCGAATTGCAGACACGTGTCAGAAAAAAAAAATCATGCATCTAGAAGTAATAATGACATCAGGATACGAAAAGTGCGTCGGGGGCGTTCGCAACATTTCACCTCGTCACTGACAGGATCCCAGTTTAGACTGGGTTGCAGGGCACCAGAAACGATCGCTAGCCCTTTCTTTCTGACATGCATACTCATATTTGAGTCAGATCCAAGGTTTGCAGAACACACATACACACACGTACACAAAGTGGCATGACAATAAGCGAGGCTGTTCTGTTGTCACTCCATTTAGCAGGCAGATTCTTCATGCTGCTTTTCTGTCATGCTTTTCCAATGTTGTCACACAACGGTTACTGTACACTGCGCTGCTAACCATATGTAACTAAGACGTGTCAAATCGGACCCCCGTGACTGTAACTCAAACCCACACCCACACAGATGAGCCACGGCTATGGAGAGAACGTGGTGTTTGTGTGTGTGTGTTTGCACGCACACGCTTGATTTTGGCATTTCTTGTCTTTTTCTCTGACTCCTTCTGTGGCTGGTTTTCATTCGAAGACCACTTTCACTGACAGCCCTATAAACAGGCTCCCACCCACAACCAACAGCCACCCGCTCACAAATATACACGCAAGCACATCTCCTTTATATCCTGTCTCCATACCTCATTCATTTTTTCCACCCAAACATACCCTCTCATTTCGTCGTTTTCCAAAAAGGCATGCTGAATGGCTCTTTATCTCTCTTGTCATCTTACAGAAATTGGTGCTACGCTTCTAACAAAGTCTATCATGACTTCATCACTGTCTCTTTGTCTGTTTTTTTTAGGCAGACTCCTTCTTCAATACTGAATTTTCTAATGCTTCTACCTTCTCTTTGCAAACCCTCTATTGCCCTTTTTCCTATCGTTAACTCTTTTTATACTCTTCTTTTTTGGGTGTGATTATGTTCTTTTCACTTCTAAAAAGTGCTGTATGGGTAGCATAGTGTATAGAGGTATCAGATGGTAATACTGCGGTACGTATAGTACAATACACACCATGAAAATGAGTCCAAAATGAACCTTTTAGGAGCTGCACTTGTGCCCTAACACTGATTTTCTGGGACATTAATTCAAGCTATACATTTCATCAATTTACACAGCCCCCTGGAATTAAACCCATCATCTTGGTGTTGTTAGTGCCATGCTCTACTGCTTGAGCTACTTATACAGACTATTGTCTGTTTATGTAGTTTAATCGAATCATTTAAATAAAATAAATGCTTAATCTGGACAGTTATTGCTCTTAATAATGAAATTAACATTAAGCAACTCATACAAAAGAAGCTGCAAACAATGCAGATATCCAAATAAATGTTCTACAAAATACATACATAGTGTGCTTGCTAAGGATGCATTTATTTGAACAAAATGGTAAAACTGTAATATTGTAAAATGATACAATTTAAAGTAGCTTTCAATATATTTTAAAATATTGTTATCAGTACTGAAAACAATGGTGCTTTATTATTATTATTATTATTATTAGGGGCCAAGGCAGGGTATAGTCATGCTGATGCTGAGTCGAATGTATACCAAAATTTTAATTTCTACATGTCAAGATTTTTCACAATTTTGATTTTTGTTAAAAAATCTACTTTTTCTAACCTAGAGCGTTTGTCCGATTTTCACCGAATTTAGCTCACATCATCTTGAGACAATGCTGGCAAAAAGTTATCAATAGATTTCTGATAGAGCAAACTGTTCTTGTAAAGCGCATTAACGAATTTGGTGAAATTCTTGCAAACACAGCGCCTCATACTGGTCAAAAGATATTAAAAAAATAAATAAATAAAATAAACATTTTTATTTAGAAACATAACGCTGATCATAGAGCAGCAAGCAGAATCAAACAATACCCATTTTGAGCGTGGACCATTTCGAATTTTGTAGTAACATGCTGTATTTTACAAACGCTTTAACATATTATGAATCTTATAGAAGTGCTTGCGGGAAAGTTATGGAATCTGGCAAACAGATAAAGGACAGTCTAGTTATTAACCACAGCAAATTTGGAGTCTCTAATTCAAACTCTCTAGCGCCACCAACAGGTCATATTTGCACTCATGTTTCTGCTAATAACTTTGAACTCTAGAAGGTCTAGAAGTAAAAAATAAATAAATACATTTCTCTAATTTCTCAGCTCATAGAGAGTTGAATGCATATAAAATTGCAGTTTCAATGAGTAAGGAATTTTCTCAGTTTTGAATTTTCTGAAAAATCTACTCATCCTAGACTAGTGGTTCCCAACCACGTTCCTGGAGGCCCCCCAACACTGCATGTTTTCCATGTCTCCGTAATCAAACACACCTGATTCAGATCATCAGCTCATTAGTAGAGACTGAAAATAGAGAAGATCTGAAATGGGTGTGTCACACAAAGGAGAGATGCAAAATGCGCAGTGTTGGGGGGCCTCCAGGAACGTGGTTCCTAGACGTTTTGTCCAATTTTCACCAAAATGTGCTCAGATCATCTTTAGAGAATTCTGGAAAAAAAGTGATCAAAAGCTTTTTGATCTACCAAACCATTTTCATAAAGCGCATTAATGAATTTTGTGCAAAAATGGACATGAGGCTATATCTCCGCAATGTTTCAGCGGATTTTGACAAAACTTGGTGTTATAAAAAGCTTAACCTGAGGGCATGTTCGTAGTTTCATCATAGTGCCACCTACTGGTCAAAAGTATACAAAAATAAATAAAAAAATTGACATATCTGCTTATAACTGCTTATAACGAATTTGGCCAAAAAACATAAGAAGGAATGACATATCAAATTGAACAATACCTAGTTTTCTTATGTCGGCCTTTTTGGGCATCAGGCATTTTGAATTTTGTTGTAAAATGTTGTATCAACAAATGGTGACCCCTGATAAGAAAGGGAGGAAGCCAAAAGAGAGAGAGAACAAATGTCTTTAACTGGGGTCTCCAACCCTGCTCCTGGAGAGCTACCATACTGCAGAGTTCAGCTTCAGCCTTAATCACACACACCTGAACCAGCTAATCAAGGTTTCCATGCTACTTAATTACAGACAGGTGTGTTGAAGCCGGGTTGGAACTTAAAGGAGAAGTCCACTTCCAGAACAAAGATTCACATATAATGTACTCACCCCCATTTCATATAAGATGTTCATGTCTTTCTTTCTTCAGTCGTAAAGAAATTGTTTTTTGAGGAAAACATTTTAGCATTTTTCTCCAAATAGTGGACTTCCATGGTGCCCCGAATTTGAACTTCCAAAATGCAGTTTAAATGCGGCTTCAAACAATCCCAAATGTTGTTGTAAACAATCCCAGCTGAGGAAGAAGGGTCTTATCCAGCAAAATGATTGGTTATTTTCATAAAAATTATACAATTTATATACTTTTTTAATCTCAAACACTCGTCATGCCTTACTAAGCTTGGACTGTTTTTTCCCGTTTATGACAGTTAGGGTATGTCGAAAAAAACCCTCCCATCTCATGTTCTCCCTCAACTACAAAATCGTCTTATATCACTGTTTTACCTTTTTTGTTAAGGGTGTTTGATCTTCTTGCGTGTTCACTTTGCAAAGACTGGATCAGTACTTCTGCAGTGATGTAGGATGGTTTTGAAATGATTTCTGAAGTTGAGGGAGAAAATATGATTGGAGTTTTTCGACGTACCCTAACTGTCTTGAGCCAGAATACACAGAGTTCAGGCAGAGCAAGACAAGATGAGCATTTGAGATTAAAAAGTATTTGAATTGTATTTTTTAAATGAAAACAACCAATCGTTTTGCTAGATAAGACCCTTCTTCCTTGGCTGGGATCGTTTACAACCACATTTGGGATTGTTTGAAGCCACATTTTAAACTGCATTTTGAAAGTTCAAATTTGGGGCACCATAGCAGTCCATTATATGAAGCAAAATGCTGAAATGTTTTCTTCAAAAAGTATTATTTCTTTATGACTGAAGAAAGAAAGACCTGAAAATCTTGGATGACAAGGAGGTGAGTACATTATCTGTAATTTTTTGTTCTGAAAGTGGACTTTCTTCTTTAATGCTGCGTACCAGACAACTCGGATGTGGGATATTTCCCTCCACAAACCCAGAAGTGCCGTCTGGATTTAGTAACATTAAAAGTATTTGGAAACATTAAAGCATTAATGTTACGAATGATTTACTAGCCTTAAAACATTACATGTATCTGTTAACATTAAAAGAGTGCCGTTCCAAAAAATTACTTCCGGGTTGAAGCGGGAAATATCCTAAATCCGAGTTGTCTGGAATGCAGCATAAGTCTGCAGGAAGGTAGCTCGCCAGGAGCAGGGCTGAAGAACCCTGGTCTTTACTGCGTAATTAAAGATAGCTCCTTAGCTCTTTATTTTACCTATGTTGTGCTTGGCGCCCTAATTGCTGCTTGCAGCTATATTTGTTATTCATTAATTCATTCAGTCATTCATTTATTTGTGGAAACCATGATAAATTCAAATCATTGATAAATAGAAAGTTCACATAAACAGCATTTATTTGAAACAGAATTGTTTTGCCTTTAATCTTATCCTTCAGTGTTCCATTCATTTTTCTCTTTTCCTTCCTCTTTTAATCTATTATCTCCCCAGTGTTTCCTTTTGTTGCTCTTTTCTCCCGCTGTCCTTTGTCACTTTGGTTCCTTGAGTCCCTTGGTCCCTCACCTCAAATAGTCTCAACAACCAGCAGCCACGTCCCTCTCCTCCGAAAGTGGAATCTCTGTTTTCATTTCTGTGCTCTCTCTTTCTTTCTCTCGACTGAAATCGGAGTTGTCCCTCTCTTCTCAGTAGTAGGTTAATGGGGTGTTGTAGATAGTTGGCTTGCCCTCTGGAGCATGACATCTCTTTCTCACACCTGGCTACAGCACCCAGCGGCCCCATACTATAGCAGACATGCTGCTAGTTTTCCGGCTGGTTGGACAGGCCAGTACCCTCTGATCCGCAGTCCCTCCGGCCAGCCCAAACATCCGCAGCCCTCGTATATAACTGACCACTAGTGCGCCAGAACGTCATGGCTGAATAGCCTGAAGCCTTCGATAAGATCTTTGCCTCTGGCTTTGCGTGAACTGTAGAAGGAAAGTTCTGTAGGAGGTTGATCTGGGCATATAAATGTGTGGGTATAGTGTGCATTACTTAATTGGGGTGTGTTTGGTGATATCTGTGTCTGTGAAAGAGAACAAATGATGCATTTAGCCTCAGGTGCTTTTTTAGAAACCGCTATCGCTGTATTGCTTTCATTGGTCGGCGTGGAGGGTAAGGTTAAGACTGTGAGCGCACAAGTGGGCGTTGTGACTGACAGATCCGTGTTTTATTTTACATAAGAATTCTTTAAAAGGCTCAAAGCTCAAAAATACATGCATCTCTGGTCCTTATGAACTGTGCAAAGAATTTAGAAAAAGCCAAAAGCGAAGAGTATTTACTCCTAGTCGTGCACAAACACCATTTTTCAGGAGAGGGAGACAGTGCCTGTGATCGGAGATGGTAGTCATGCAGAAAGTTATTTTCACAGGTTCATTTGTGTGATAAATCTTTCTCTTACACACATGTGGGGTTGGTGAGAGTGGGTGATAAGACACAAAACCACTTCCATTACTGTGGAGTGTCCTTTGCTGTCTTTCAAGTTCACACTGAACTTTGCAGGCCTAAGAAAGAACCATACAGCACCAGGAACCATTTATATGAAAGTACCACAACCTCTGTGTACCTACCACTGATCCTAAAATGAACCATATTTGTGAACAATTCTTTTCTATTTAAACTGTATTGATGGTTTCACTGGATCTAGATGGAGCAACTAGTGGTGCTAGTTCGACATGTTAAAGGGATAGTTCACCTAAAATAAATATTTTTTTTCATTAATTATCTGTAAGGTCTTCGTTAATCTTTGGAACACAATTTAAGAGATGTCTGATATAAAGCAACTACCACGTTCAAGGTCCAGAAAGGTAGTAAAATAGTCCATGTGACATCAGTGGTTCAACCAGGGGCACTCCACTTTTTTTGAAAATAGGCTCACTGTCCAACTCCCCTAGAGTTAAAGAGTTGAGTTTTACCGTTTTCAAATCCATTCAGACGATCTCTGGGTCTGCTGGTAGCACTTTTAGCATAGCTTAGCATAGATCATTGAATCTGATTAGACCGATAGCAAAAATGATTGTATATAATGACGATATTTTTCCTATTTAAAACTTGACTCTTCTGTAGTGACATTGTGTACTAAGACTGACGGAAAATGAAAAGTTGTGATTTTCTAGGCTGATATGGATAGGAACTATACTCTCATTCTGGCGTAATAATCAAGGAACGTTGCTGCGGTACCATGGGTGCAGCAGGCACAATGATATTACGCAGCGCCTGAAAGTGACCGGCACTAAATTTGCGTAGATGCGGAGTTGCAGAGTTGACGGCTGCGTAATATCATTGCGCCTGGTATGGTAGCAAAGTGCCTTGATTATTACGCTGGAATAAGAGTATAGTTCCTAGCCATATCGACCTAGAAAATCGCAACTTTTCATTTTTCGTCCGTATTTTTACACGATGCAACTACAGAAGAGTCAAGTTTTAAATAGGAAGAATATCAAAACTCTTTGGTCATTTTTGAGCGAGATGCTAACAGTCTAATCGGATTCAGTGATCTATGCTAAGCTACGCTAAAAGTGCTACCGCCAGACCCGGAGATCAGCTGAATGGATTCGAAAATGGTAAAACTCAACTGTTTAACTCTAGGGGAGTTGGAAAATGAGCCTATTTTCAAAAAAAGTAGAGTGTTCCTTTAATGTTATGAAGCTACAAGAATACTTTATGCACAAAAAAATACTTTATTTAACAATTTCTTCTCTTATGTATCAGTCTTCGATGCACATTTACAAGAGGACCAAGACGCATCATGGTACTCTCGTGAACGCAGTAATTAATGACAGAATTTTCATTTTTGGGTGAACTATCCCTTTAAACAGATGTGAAGACACTGGAAATTCCTACACAACCTGATGGGTTTACTGTCTGTTGTAATGACTCAAATAAATCATTCTTTGTCTGAATGTAACTGAATTGTGGCTCCACACGTTGGAAATGGCTTTTCTTATCATTTCATTCAACTGTAAATTAATTATAGACAGTGAGAACACTATAAAAAAATGTTTTATCAAAGTTATAAATATAGATTATTAGAGCACATTTTACAAGGAAAATGATATTTAAATCTCTCTACTTCTCTTTAATCCCTCTTATGTTCATGTTTAATTCAATGTATTTACTTGCGGTTTCTTTGTAATTATGTTTAATTTACTAGCAATTTCTGAAAAACAAATAAACATGTCAAATAAAACATCAAACTCAACTGCAATGTTCAAGGCCCAGAAATGTAGCAGCGACAACATTAAAATAGTATATGTGACATCAGTGGTTCAACATTAATGTTATGAAGCTACAGGGATATTTTTTGTGCGCCAAGAAAACAAAAATAGACTTTATTTAACAATTTCTCTTCCGTGTCAGTCTTCGACGCACGTTCCCGTCATGGTACTCTCATGAATGCAAAAGCAATTAATGACAGTGTTTTCATTTTTGGGTGAACTATCCCTTTAAAAAGATGTAAAGAATGGAAATCCCCACACACAATTTTCCTGATGGGATTATTGTCTGTTGTATTGACTCTTCTTTGTCTGAATTTAAGTGAATTGTGGCTCCACATTGGAAATGGCTTTTCTCATTATTTCTGTGAACATTTTATACACTGCAAGATGTTTTTTCAGTTATAAATAAAGATAATTGGAGAACATTTTACAAGGAAAATGCTATTTCAAACTTTAATTCAATGAATTTACTTGTTTCTTCATTATTATTTGTAAAATTTGCTAGCAATTTCTGGAAGAAAAAAACAAAAAAACATGTCAGGTAAAACATCAAACTCATCTGGATCTGCAGTTAACTAATATCTAGTATTAACACATGTTAGCATGTTAAATTAAATGTATTTGTGACCCTGGACCACAAAACCAGTCTTAAGTATCACGGATATATTTGTAGCAATAGCCAAAAATACATTGTATGGGTCAAAATTATAGATTTTTCTTTTATGCCAAACATTATCAGAAGATTAAGTAAAGATCATATTCCATGAAGATATTTTGTAAATTTCCTACTGTAACTATATAAACCCTTAATTTTTGACTAGTAATGTGCATTGTTAAGAACTTAATTTGCACTTAACAACTTTAAAGGCGATTTTCTCAATATTTAGTTTTTTTGCACCCTCAGATTCCAGATTTTTAAATAGTTGTATCTTGGCCAAATATTGTCTTATCCTAACAAACCATACATCAATGGAAAGCTTATTTATTTAACTTTTTATGTATAAATTGACCCTTTTATGTAAAAAATTCACCCTTATGACTGTGGAGTGGAGACTGAGCACTGTATCTGGCATTTACACAATAAGTGCTCTTTGATTAAAGCAATTTGCAGTGCAGATTTGTTGCATGAGTCTGTGTTCAACCGCTAAATATCATCACAATGAAAACCCACAAAACTGCAATATAACAGAACATTAAACACCAGCAAGTCCACTTCTGCATCCCAATTCATAGTATTCAGAATTAGAATTAGTTGTTCTCGCATGAAAGACCAACAACTGGCAGATCTGTGTGATATTTCTTTTCTTTTTTCAGCAGGAAGAACTGTAGCGCAAATTAAAATTGCGGAGTGTGCACATGAGAACAATAACTGTGACAGATGATTGACAGGACAGTTAAGAATGATAGTATGCATGTAACTATGCAACATCTTGTTTAAAGCTTACTCAAAGTATACTTCTTTAAAAAGAATACATACTTTTAGGACACAGTAGAGGCGAATTGAGACGCAGCGCATCTCTTTTGTCATCTTGTTCAAAGTACTGCTTAATTTCAACATCTGCCCTCCAAATACTACTAGAAATCCCTTTTCAGCAATGCTACGCCAGATATGTTTGCAATTACTAGGGCAGTAAATTGAATACACTACCTAATTAAATAAACAGATGATGTTGGATTAAAAAAACACATAAAAATAACAATCAAGTCTCCATCTGCATCCACAAGGTCATTTTCAATTGATGTCAATCAATTTAGCGCAAACAGGAAATGCAGATGGAATAACCCTCATCTTCTGTTGAGATTAAATTTTGTATTATTTTTATGTTTATGGTCCCAGAGACCCTGGTGAAGTACTATAAAAACAATAATAGTAATTTTGAAAATAAGCCTCCTATTTCCTCAAATCATTTAATAGGTTCATCTGATCTAGTCAAAGCTCAACAGGCGGATGTTATTGAATCTTTCTCCTATTTTACCACAAGGCAGTCATGCACTTTTTAGAAATGTGACTGGTAAAATATATGTATATACGTATGGCTTTCCAAGGGACAATCTAAATTTAAACACGATAATGAATTTGCACAGAAAAACCTGTTCTCCTGAAGCCGTGGTTGTTTCAATCTTTAATAGTTAATACAATTTCTCACAAAAGCGCTCTTCTTCTCTATATACACACGCGCACACACACAAGCCATCCCTTACCACCCGACTCGGCCATTATGAGGTCATCAGAGGCACAGATTCAATTTCCCCTCATTATGATTCCCATGTAAATGGGTCGTCACAGAGACATGAAGCAAGTAGGACGTGTGTGTGTGTGTGTGCATATCACACCTTACAGTGCTCTGTCTCCAGAATAAAAGGGTAACTGGTGCGGTGATGAGGCGAGGGGTGTAATTCAGAGTATTTGAGGGTCAAGCCTGAAACGGACACACACGAAACAAACGAACAAAGACGAAAAAAGATACAGGTTCATACAGTATATAAAACTAGCTGCGGTTCAACCACTGTGTGCGTGAGACAAGTGAGAGACTGCTAAAATGTCACTTGGCAAGTCGCGTAGGTGTGAAACGATCACTGTGCTTCGACCATTAGCACCTCTGCTTGTCACTTTCACACACATGCACTCACGGGAACGCACATGGGGGCACACAGTCACTAGAAGGGTATAACAGCTACTTGAGGGTTCACAAATATGAAGCCTGAGATTAAGATGTCATCTTTCTGCCTTAAGACATTTTGAGAGTCAGTTCTTGTTTGTAATCTAAATGATTGCAGGGTGATTAAATGCATTTGGTATGAGTGAGAGCTTTTTCTTTCATATTTGTTTATGCTTTAGAAGTCATATTTTGTTCAAACAGATGTCGTAATTGTTCAAACAGCAAATAAAAACAAAAATACCTATTTATATTCTGCTTTCACTCTGACATACACCGCGACAGAATATTGATTTAACAGCATGATATTAATGATACATTTCTCTAAAAAAGTCTTTCATGTTGCATATTGATATGCAAGGCTAATTTTACTTGTGATACCTTGAAGCCATGACTTATTATGATTAATTATAAATAATCTGAAAAACTGCAATATCAAAGACATTTTCCTCTCAAAGGCATTCAGACGAAAGTCTGGTGCTTTCTAGAAGTAAAAAATAAAATAAAAAATAGAACATCTATTATTATTGATTTGATTTTCGACGAGAAAATGCGCAATGCAGAAAACAGACTGAATTGCAGAATCCAATCATAAAAATGGAATTTGTCAAATTTTGGATGAATTAATCAAAAGTAGGTCAGTACACTTAAATCAAATTGCGATATGGATTAGTATTTGCAAATATTAAGCTGCAAAAAGACTGTTTAAGTATGAATCCTACATCTCTGTGTGAAAGAATGGAGGATGCGCACCGTTTAGTTTACTACACAGTTCAAACATACAGTGATTTCAACATCTGCCGTCTTACTAAATGAGGACTAAATACATAAACAGCCTCTCCAGAACTGCTCTGAGAGTACTTCATGAGTATTTTACTGTTTCATTTTAGTAAAACTATCATATTTATTTGAATTCAGTGTTTGCAAACTGTGATGATGTTTTTTTTTTTTTTTTTTTGTGGGCGGGGCCTATCTGGTGACAGAAAATTACAGATTTCAAGCGGAAGTCATAGAATAAAACAATTTTAAAAAGGTAAATTTGAGTTTATATTTCAGAATTCTAACATAATTCTCACAGTTCTGAGATATCATCTCACAATTCTGATAGGAAAAATCAAATTGTCATTCTCTCGTTTTCCCTCAGCTCAGAATCATGAGTTTACATACCACATTTTTTTCCTCAGAACTGACAACCTCGCTAATGAGTTACATTGTGTTATAAAGTCAGAAATACAAGATATATATGAAATACGAGATATAATTTTTTTTTGTGTGTGTGTGTGTGGGCAGGGCCTATCTGGTTACAGAAAATTCAAATTCAAATTTATTTGTATAGCGCTTTTCACGATACATATCGTTGCAAAGCAACTTTACACCAAATTAAAGTTTTTACAATATATTTAGTAGTAGCTTACAGTGGTGACTGTCAAATGACAGTTTTCAAATAGCAGCCTATGGAAGCCATGGAATAAAAGAATAAAAAAAGGTAAATTAGAATTTATATTTCAAAAATCTAACTTTATGCTCGCAATTCCGAGATTATATCTCACAAATCTGATAAGAAAAATCAACTTGTCATTCTCTCTATTCCCCTCAGCTCAGAATCATGAGTTCATATCCCACACTTCTGGCCTTTTTTTCCCTCAGATTTGACAAACTCGCTAAATAGTTAAATTGAGTTATAATGTCAGAAATACGAGATAGAAACTTGAATTTGCAAGAAAAAAGTCAGAATTGTGAGATAAGGTAGGCACATGTACAATGTTATAGGTTTAAATGGTACTGCATGCTGTAGGGCTAATATAATGTCACTTATGAACTGCATATGTGAATATTATGTAAACCTATTGTTTAAATCAAATTAATGCTTTAAAAGTAGAGTAATCATAGCAAGTTTCTTCCATAGTCTGTCAATTTAAACATCTGCGTTTAGCTTCAAATGGCGTCTCTGACGACAATATTCTATAAAAATGATCTGGATTTTGATTCTGACATGAAAGGCACAACAGTACATTTTTTCTTCTCCTATTCTGATTTTACCCATTTTCCTCCACTTGTTACCAGTGTTTTTATGCCACCACAATGCGCACACAGCCACTAATGATGTAACTATGAAGTCTACTCCAAATCGGTCCATACACACATAAATGTAAAGGTCCTTATGGCAACCCGTCAAAATAAACGTTCGGTTTAACCCTACCACTATTACTACTACTACTACTAAAATTATTAAAACTTTGCAATGGGTGGTCACACAATCAATTAATTAAATGTTTTATGCCAGAAATATTAAAAAGAAAATTTCTGGCTATGTAAAAATACATTTTAGGGCCCTAAAAATATAATTTTTGTTAAACTTTAAACTTTTGTTAAACTTTGTTAAATAAATTGATGTTAAATTATATAGGTTTCATGATTTTAATTAATTAGGCATGCTTTTTGATTAATAACATTTAATTTAACCATTAACAAGGAAAAAAAAATGGGAAGGAATTTGGGCAAAAAATTAAACAGATTTAATAGGTCCCTAGATATGTGTGTTATATCACAAAATGTAACTATGCAAATGCACAATGCACTTAAGCTCACATTACTGCATGAAGATAGAATAGAAGTTAATGAGCCATTTTATGATATATCTATATACAGTATGATATGTCTGCCCACATACAGTTTTACATAAAAAAATTAATGCATGACAGTGTAAGAAATTGTCAGTATTCTGAAAACTGATTCATGCATTGCTAATTGTTTACCTAATTTATGATATGATGCATTATGCATTGCTATAATTTATATACAAATGCTTTCTTCTGCAGAATATTAATTATTAACAGCAAGAATACAGATTCCTTTTTAAAAAACAATGACATTTTTACCTGTAATGCATCCATTTGATCAGATTTTTAAAGTCTATGACGCATCTCCAAATCCAGGAGGAGTAACGCTATTCCTACACCAACTCTGTGACCTCCAGCGCTAGTATCTGTGTGAATGGGGTCATAACATTAAGAGCTATAACAGTGAAGTTGCTCAATATAAATCAACAGACTGCAGCAAAATCTCTCATAAGCAGACCCTCCTGAGCCATAATCTCTCCGTAGGTGTCAGTCAGGGTCATTAGGTGATGGCCTTTTAAACAAATGCAATGGCTCAAGCTCATCCTCAAAAGATGAGACTAATGCATCTCTTTATATAGACTGAGTCCATAATTCACGAGCCGCTATAACATTATTATCTGCTTTGTCTTGTCAAAGTGAGTGGAGTTAAATATCTGCTATAGCAGTCATTAGTTTAAAACCCATTTACCTTCATCTCCCCCCTCTGCTCTGAGATATGATAAAGCCCCAATTAATAATTCAGCCTAATTAAACACTCATATTTAAAGAGGGCTAGGTCGCCGTATGCTTACTAGCTATTAATTGTTCCTGGCAGAGTCGCATTAGTATTCATATTTCTCAGTCGCACATATCTATTTTCTTTCAGGCAGATGAGGTACAGACTACAGGTCGACACTGTTGGGCGCTGACGAATAAAGGACCTGCGACTAAATTAGATAATTGTGTTTTTAACAAAACGGACGCAGCTCGGCTACACAATGGCAAAAGTCAAAGCCGTGCGCGCTTCAGTCTTTTCACCTGACAACTGCACTTAAAGCTGGGGAACGGAACGCCACGCTGAGGTGACATTTACTTGTGACTAATACTTTATGTGTGAACGAGGTAATAACAGCCTGCTTGCCTGTTTTGGTTAAGCTAATTTACTCAGATAACACAGGAAGTCATATTTTACGGACACCTTAATGTGATAGATTGTTGTAATGTAATAGAACGGATGTACAACGCATTGCCTTTTTCACGAGGTATGAAGCAAACCAATGTTCCCGCACATTAGCTAACCAAATCAGGGACGGCAGCCACAATCACAATGATGGTCTATCAAATTAGCTTTCCTTTTACTGATCCTACAAAATCAAAACTGCAGCTTCAAAGCTGGTCTATACGCTAATGCACATTTAAACACTGAAAAAAATTTGCTGTAGAAAAGATGTAGACTACTGTTTTTGAGGTTGGTAAGTCTTTTATGCTCACTAAGGCTGCATTTATTTGATGAAAAATATAGTAAAAGCTATTTTGTGCATTATTATTATTATTATTATAATAATTATTATTATTATACAATTTAAAATAACTTTTTTTGTTTTGATGTTTTAAAATGTAAATTATTCCTGTTGATGGCAAAGCTGAATTCAGTTTTGTCTTGAATAGAAAGTTCAAAGAACAGCACTGATTTGAAACTCTTTTTTTAACATTATAAATGTCTATACAGTCACTTTAAAAAATGTATAATTATTTATTTTACTAAATTATTTAAATGTAACGTTTTCTTTTCTGGGGTAAAAATAAAATAAAATAAAATCAATTAAGTAAAATAAAATGGAAAAGTAAAATCAAATCAAATACGGTAAAATCAAATACAGTAGGATAAAATTAAAAAGTAAAATAAAACAAAATGAAATAAAATAAAATAAAAAGTAAAATAAAGTAAAATAATATAAAAAGTAAGGTAAAAAAGTGAAAGTGAAAAGTAAAAATATAGTCAAATAAAATAAATTAAGTAAAATCAAATCAAATTAAGTATAAACAAAATAATAAAATGTAAAATATAAAATAAAATAAAAAAGTAAAATAAAATTAAATTAAATAAAATTAAATAAAATACAGTAAAATCTAATCAAACAGTACAATAAAATAAAAAAAAACAAAGTAAACTCAAATTAAATAAAATACAGTAAAATAAATAAAATAAAATTATAAAAAGTAAAATAAAGTAAAATAAAATAAAAAGTAAATTAAATAAAGGTCAAATAAAATAAATTAAATAAAGTAAAATTAACCAAATCAAATTAAGTAAAATCAAATAAAATACACTGAAATGAAGTAAATAAAGTAAAATAAAATAAAATAAAATAAAATAATAAAACAAAACAAAACAAATCAAAAAGTAATGTAAAACAGGGTGTAAAATAATAAATAAAATAAAATAAGTAAAATAAAATAAGTAAAATAAAATAAAATAAAATAAAATAAAATAAAATAAAATAAAATAAAATAAAATAAAAATAAATACTTGTGGCCAATCCTTCACTATGCAGGTTTTTGTCCAATTAAATGCTGTCAAGAATGAAAATGCCCATGCTCCTAATTCCCCACTGAAATGCAAATCATACATTTTTAATAGCCTAATTTGCCTATTGAAAAAGGGATGAGGTCTTCAAAATGTCCTGCCTTATGTTCCTGTTTTAACAGGAAATACAAGAAAAAACAAAACAAAACAAAAACTTGAGTTCATGGGGAAATCGCACGGATTTGCACATGCACTTACACATTGGCGATGAAAAATGTAGCAAAGCAAACTACCGTTAAATTAAGGCAACAGATGTTGACATGTTTTGAAATCTCGTACAGATTTTGAGCACCTCTGAACACGTTACCTATACAAGAATGTGCAAAGAATCTTTGGCTCCAGCACAAAACATCAGCAACATCTCCAATAATCTGGATGCAGTAGATGTCAGGTAGTTGATACGACAGAAAAACAGAATAAGGAACGAGAATGAGAATGAATAAGTAAAGAAACAAAGTGTTGGCATGTGTTAGGGTGTGTGTTTGGCATTTGGCAGCTATAGACCCCATTAGCGGCAGGTCAGGCCAGGTAAAACACAGCCCAGCTGTCAGGGAAAAAGACAGAGAGACACAGAAAGTGATGTGTTTATAGGAACAGATTGTCCAGATGTTACACCTGTCTGTCTGCCTAGCCTCTGTGACCACTGTCAAGCCACCTCTGCCATAATGAGCAAATGTCTTGTATGTGTGTGAGAGTGTCTGTATGTGTGTTTATTCATTATTCATTTTGTTTTCGCCGTCCCTGCCCTGAGATGCCTGGATGTAACACTGCAATGATGTGATCAGCATTTTCATTCTCTATCGATCACAGCACACCAGGAATTCTCTATACATCTATTTTTCTCTTCTCTGTCTCACCTAGTTTCATTTTTATTTTATAAATGGATGGATTTGGTTTCGGACAACACTTCAGTTGCAAGATTGCTACTGCTTCCGACGGCCATGCTCCCTTTAGTATCCTGTATGAATAAGTTAATAAGTTCATTTTGGTGCCATGCTAACTTATTGAACACATTTTTTTTTCTCCACTATCCATCTTCCAATCTTCAGTACAAAATCCCCTTTCAAGATCCCCCTTTTTTTATTTTTTTTTTTAATGTTATAATTATGAGCTTAACAGTATCTAATAGGAGCTTGACAGTATCCCCAGTATCCCATAATAATAATAATATTCATAATAATGACAATAATAATTAAATGACAACCAATAAAAAAAATCTTTTACATTGGTACGTAAAAACTAACTTCAAATAAATTCTGCACAACAGTTTTCAACAATAAGATAATAAGATACCTTTCTTGAGCACCAAATCAGTGTATTACAATGATTTCTGCAGGATCATGTGACACTATGGCTCTATAATTTCCGCGTTGCGGAAAACGTGGATAGAATCTGGGAATCCAGTCACAAAAATGGAATTTACTGTACAATGTGGAATTTGCCAGTTTTGGGATGTATGAAGGTAGGTCGGTACACTTAAATCAAAGCGTGTTATGAACAGCGTTTGTGAATATTAAGTCACAAAAATACTATTTAAATATGAATCCTGCATGTTCTGTGTGTCTCTAGTGGTGTTTTTGCCATCTGCCGCCCCAATATATGAGTACATGAACACATGAACATAACCTATAGAACTGCTACTTCATGAGCATATTACTGTTTCTTTTGAGAGAAAAACTATCGTCAACCAGAAACTAGAGGTCGTCACAGCAACTTGTCAAAATAAAAGTTTGGTTTAATGAAAAGAAACTGTGACAGAATTATATTACTCAATGTGATGATAGTACTACTACTACTACTACTACTACAACTAAAATTATTATTAAAACATTATTTTTTATAGAATATTTACAAACACAAAAAAAAGTAAATACACAGCATAGTATAAATAAGTAAATTAATAAATATTAAAATGGGGATTAAAATTTAAAAAAAAAATAAAATAAACGGAATTTGGGAAAAAAATAAAACAGATTTCATTGGGCTCTAGACAATGGCTGCTAAAAATGTTAAACTTTAAAACACATTAAAATACAAAAAGCTCATTTTAAATTAATAACACTTCACAGTTTATTATATATACAGCTACAGATTCCGTGAATGCTGCTGCTTTGATTTTATTAGATCTCAGCTCAGCTTTTGATTTGGTTAATCACAATATATTTATCTCTCATTTAAAAAATTCTATTGGCCTGCAAGGCACTACTTTAGAATGGTTCTGGTCCTTTTTAATGAACCGAAAGATCTCTGTATGTATTAGACAAAACACTTCTTCCACTGCCCCTCTGTCTGGTGGTGTTCCTCAGGGCTCCATTCTGGCTCCAAGTCTTTTTATGTTACATGTTATATGTATGTATGTTACACATATATATATATATATATATATATATAAATATATATTAGGGGGCTAACGATACATGTGTTCGAACCGAACCGTCATGGTACGGGCATCTCAGTTCGGTGCATGAGCGATAACCGCCGGCAGAAGACCAGTAAATGCCAGGAGTTGTGCACTTGAAAACAGACCACTAGACAGTGATCATGTGCTGATTTTGAACATGTCTCTCACTGACAAAGGAGTATAATGTTATTTTAAAGGCTTGCGCACTCAACTGTCTGCGAAATGGAGCTTTGTGCTCTTGGATCCTACTTCTCTCATTCGGCACAAATCCGAATATTCCATAATATTTCCATATTTGCAATGCATCCAAATGCTAAACTATTATTTGTTATGTAAATTATAGAGTTCTAACGGTAAGGTGGGCGTGCTGATGTTTGGTTCACTGTGTTTTATCGTGATAAGTACCAACTGCGCTGTCAAGTTAGCAATGCTAGAAGCCTGGAACTGATATGTTTTGTGTTTGTGTGTGCCATTTTCTGTGTGTGTGTTTGCTTTCTGTCACAAAACTGAACTGAAACTCAGCATATATAGGCTACATTACGTGTCGCACAATTTTTTTCCCTTGTCTTTTTTTTTTCCTTGTATGTATATATGTACTGCAGATATATAGCCTGTATGACATTAATTTGATATAATATTTAGTATTTTCACATGTAGGTGGATAAAATTGTAATTTCTACTACTGTCTGTTTAAAATAAATGAAAAGAAACCTAGCATAGTAGATTTTTTTTCTGTTGTACCGAAATCGTATCGAACCGTGACATCTGTGTACCATTACACCCCTAACATACACAACCTTTGGATTTGATTTTTAAGAATTATGGAATTTCTTACCATTTATATGATGATGATCTACAGTATCTTTCTTTTAAACCTAATGGAAATAATGCACTAGGAGATTTGTATGCAAGCATCCAGGAACTAAAAATATGGTTTACAAAAGATTTTCTGACATTAATTGAAGGTAAAACAGAGGTAATTTTGTTTGGACCCAGCGATGCTTTCAATGCTATTAACTATAACCTTGGTCATTTGACCCAATGGGTTACTCCATGTGCAAAAAACATAGTTTTTTGGTTTTTACTTGAGCCTAAAGTTTGACAAACAGATTAATGGAGTAGTTAAGATGTTTTTTTTTTCTTCCCATCTTCGTCACCTGGCTAAAGTGAAATTATTTTTATCAACAAAGAATTTTGAAAAAGTAATTAATGCATTTGTCATTTCTTGTTTAGACTATTGTAATTCACTTTATTATGGGATTAACTGCTCATCTATGGAGCGTTTACAATTGGTCCAAAATGCAGCAGCCAGTCTCCTGACTGGAACTCGTAAATTTCAGCACATCTCTCTATCTTGATTTCTTTGCAGTGGTTGCCTGTAAAATTGAGAGTTGAATTTAAAATATTAATTTTGTTTTTTAAATTGCTCAATAATCTTGCACAGGTTTATTTGTTGCTTTCACACAAACCAGTAAGATCGCTTAGGTCAGTGCATTTAAAAATGCTATCTGTCCCCAGGTCCAGGCTGAAACAATGTGTGAATCAAGTTTTTGCTGTTGCTGGGCCAACTCTTTGGAACAATCTCCCTGTAGCTATCCAAAAAGCATCTTATCTATCTATGTTTAAATCTATGCTCAAATCTTATTTAATTGAAAAAATTATGATTGTAAATTTTTATTTGCATTATTTTTTATCATCTATATTTTGATTACTTGTTTTATTGTTTTAATTTTTGGGTACATCACTTTGGTTAACATTTTGGTTGTTTTCAAACGTACTTTATAAATAAAGTGTGAAGTACTACTGTTTTACCATATTTTTGATCAAATAAATGCAGCCTTGGTGAGACATTAAAAAAAAAAAAAAATACTGACCTTTAACTTTTCAGCTGTATAGATTATACGACAATCTTGCAACAATCAACTATTAAAACAGTTTACAAATATTTATATATTACAAAAATAATATACAGACTCTTCTTAATTAATTCAAAAATGTAAATAAATTAACAGCTGAACATTTCTTTGACTAATGCGTGTAAACAGACCTTAAATTGCAACGCTCTAGACTTTCCTAATGCATCCCCAGAGATCAAACACACACCAGTTTGGGTAGCAACACACTACATGCACCAAATACGACAGCTGCTGTCTTGTTCATATATCAAACTGTTGTTTTGGTGCAGGAATATATAGCCATAAATGACTGCAATATGTCAAACCCTACCTTCTTTGAATGAAAGTGTGTGAAAGCAACAGAGGAACACCACATCTAAGTTGGCACTGGTGATTCCACCAACAGATGAATGGATTCTCAGATGTGGCTCCAACATCACTACATCTGCTCCTAACAGGACCACAGAGTTTCTTCTGAATGCCTCATCCAAGAACATGATAAATTTAGTTCTCTGCCAAATTAAACATCTTTCAGTCATATTACTGTAATATCAGACACCTTAGAGCATCACTGAAACTTGCTCACGGCTGCAGCTATTTTGTTTTCCACCATCAGAAGACGTGGGCTTTTATTTCTTGCCTGAATATCCTAATTATCACCTGAACGCCAACAGCAACAGTCTTAAGAAAAGATCATGAACCTGTATTGAGAGAGTCAAAACATCATCAATAATTCCAAGGGCAAAGGAGGCTCTCGCTATATTTATTCTGTAGAAACAACCATCGCTTTTATACACCATACCGGAATTTGACAGAAAGATAGACGTGTTAAGTACGAAATAAAAGAATAATATCCTATTTGCATGGTGGGACTACATATATTAGGTTCTCAAGAACTGAAAGTGGAATTTCAACTGGAAAAAGACAGAGTTTGTGGGTTTGTGATTTGTAATAGAACAGATGTTCTGCAAATTGCACAGTTCATCAGCTGGCTGCAAAGACGAGAATGATTGGCGTTAGCATTGTGCTAGCTGAAGGGTGTTTATTGGGATTTCTGGCACTGTTAACTTTGTGACACCGTGAAATGACATCGGGGCACATAGAGCAATCGTGAGGTCGCCGAGGCCAGTTAAACAAAAGTTAATAGTGTTTACCAGCTCTGAATAGGAAGGAAATGTAGCTAATTTGTTTTAATTGGAGAATCCATATGATGGGTTTGATGAGCAATGTGACAAGCGTTTTGAAGTCTGAAGCACTCTTCACAGCACCATCTGGAGAGTCACTCAGTGTGGGCAGTATGTGTGTGTGCATGTGTTTGACTCGTTGCAAGTCTTATGAGGCTGAGAAGTTTGTTTATGAAAAAGCAATTTCTCTGCTGACAGCATGAGTGTCTTACTTCAACACTCTCCTGAAAGTACAACTTTCACTCCACGAATCGCATTTATGCTCTCAAATACAAAAGGGAGAAAAAAATGCAACAAAGACATATAGAGCCTTATTGAACATATGGATTTGTGGCTGTCTTATCTTTAGATGGAAGCTAGGAAGTAGTGACATGGAAATCTAGAGACGTGGGCTGCACTGTAAAGAAATGTGGCGTATGTTTGGATTGCATTAGCAGAGATTAGCTGCCCCTTCTTGCATCAGTCAAACATACTGAATACCTTTTCACTGTATTTTCACTGTTTTCATTGTGTACTGTTTAAAATGTTCTAAACTAAAGATACATACACATTTCAAGCGGCTTGATGTTGAAAATGACAAAACAGCCAGATATTTCCAACATAGGCTCATTGGAAATACGTGCCTTTATATGTATTTTTGCAAAACTGAAAAAAACATACCTATATGTACGAATCACTTCAGTTTCCAGTTGAAATGAGCACTAGAGGCAGTAAAACTGACAACTTTTATTCCTTTTCACACAAAGTATGATTTACAGATACAGAGTTTTGATTAATAAAGCCCAATTTTCACACAATTACTTGCAGAATATTCTGTTATGACTTCGAAACAATTTTAACATTCTGCGCGATTTGAAAACTGATACTTTTGAACGTTGTCATCACATGTACAGCTCCATATGCATGAGTTTTTTTTTGGGATTATAGTAGGTTTGCTCAGTAGCTTACACAATACGGCGTTGTACTTGAGTGACCAAGAGCTCCGGTACGAACCCTGTGAAACTACGGTTTGACAAAGCAGCTCAAATCTGCATAAGCAAGTTAAAATAGCACGGCTGAATCAATAAATGTCACGGTAACATACTGAACGTGTTTTAGCGCCACTCTCTGAAAATTTCACATTAAAACTGCCACAAAACATGCAGTACGTTATAGTGTTGGAGAAATGTATATAGAGGCACTTATTTTCATGAGCCTCAGTTGGATATTTCACCATATAGAAATGCAGAATTCTCATAGTTATGTATTATGAGTTCTATAATACTTAGAGAACATATCTGTTAGTATTACTTTTCATCTAAATTAGAAATGCACATTATATTGATCCTATATCAATTATCAGGAAAAAATTTGATTGACTGATTGATTGATTACTGATACTGTATATTTAAAGGGACAGTTCACCCAAAAATGAAAATTCTGTTATAAATTACTCACCTTCATGTCTTTCCAAACCTGTAAGACATTCGTTCATCTTCAGAACATGAATTAAGATATTTTTTGATGAAATCTGAGAGCTTTCTGACCCTGTATAGACAGTAATTTGCATCATGGTACTCTCATGAGCACGCATCGAACACTGACACAGTAGAGAAGAAATTGTTAAAGTCCCCCTGTAGTCAAAATTTTTATCCCTTAAAACTGATCTTTGATCATCAAAATGATGTTTTTTCTTGTGAAAATAATTTTCTCATGCCTTAAAACAGCTTGAATGTACTAACCCCCCTTGCCTCATTTACTTTATGCGGATCTATAAATATGCAAATTAGCCTCGCCCCCACACAGTCACACCAGCCAGAGCCCCCGACCCACTAACTGAAATGTATAAATGCAATATAATGGTGAAATGCATATAATGACTGATAAAACTATGTTTTTACTAGCGGACAACTACAGTGGATACTGTAACATTTGTTAAAGTTACTTACTTGATGATGTTGTGCCCTCAAAATGCCTTGAACGCTCAACTGCAGCCAAGTTTGTGATTTCAGTTCGCGCCCGCCAGCATATGTGAGTGAAGGGCAGACGGCAATGCGGGAGAGGTGCGTCTGACTCAGGGCTACTTTTACACAGTTACCGTGGGTTATTTTTCAAGTTAGCGGTTAGCACTTAGCGGTTATGCTCTATTTAATGCTCTATATGCTCTATTAAATGCTCTATTTAATATTTGGTTTTGTGCTGATAATCCTATTGGTATATTTTGCATGGTAATGATAGGAATCTATCCTTTGACACGATTGGTTACTTACGTTTGTGACATAGCAAAAAAAGGGCTGTTTCAAACCGTATTTATGGGACAGCCTTTGGGAAACTACAGTTTTAAGGAGAAAATATATTTTCTCCATAAAATGTATTGGTGTTGATTATTGGACTATCACATGGTTTGTCTAAAAGCATATTAAAAACACCACATAGACAAATAAACAACATAAAAATCATGATTTTCACCACAGGGGAACTTTATTTAAAGTTATTTTTGGTTTCTTTGCACACAAAAGGTATTCTCGTAGCTTCATGAAATTAAGGTTGAACCACTGATGTCACATGGCCTTTTTAAAGGGGTCATATAATATGATTTCACCCTTTTAACTTTTGTTAGTGTGTAATGTAGCTGTGTGAGCATAAACAAAATCTGCAAAGTTACGAAGCTCAAAGTTCAGTGCAAATGGAGAAATTGTCTTTTACAGAATTAGCATTGCATCGCCTACAGAGAACGGCTGGTAAGAGACTACAACAAAATAATTCCGGGTTAATGACATCATAGACCCAGATAACCCCGCCCCCAGGAACATGCAACGAAGGGTGCTTAAATGCTGCGCTGCTTTGGAGAAGAGAAAGAAGACTATGGGTGCACGTAAAAATCTATTCATATGCTGTATGAATATGCTGTATGTCTTCTAACCATTCTAATGGATTCACCAGTTTCAAATCAATGTTCTAAAGCAGCAGTTCTCAATCCTGTTCTTCTCATCCCCTGCCCTGCACACGCTCTGCTTTGCATCTCTCTATCTCTCAGATCAGCTCAGCTACTCCAACAATGCACTGTTCCGCTTATACACTTATTTTTACTTAGCTATGACAAGCATTAAACATGGACATTTGTGCGGTTGGCGTTCTGTATTAAAGCTTTAATTATGATAAAACCATATATTAAAAGCTAGCATAGGCAATAGCATAATAACAGCGTATCTAAAAGTATGAGACAACAACAAACAAAAAACATGGGCCTACCATTAAGAGCTGTGCTTGCACAAGTTCTGCATGATCTTCTTCACTAATATCCTCTGCATCTCATTCGGTCTCAAATTGATAAGCAATATAGACGACGCCATTGTTTACAAAACAACCGGTGCACATGCCGCTGATGAGGGGCGGGACGTTTAGACGCAAATGTTTAGAGGCAGTTTAGCCAATCACAACACACTCGGCCAGCTAACCAATCAGACACATTGCGAACTTCTGAGGGAGGGCCTTCCCAGAAACAGGAAATCGACTCGCCGTTTTTATGCTAACTTAAAAACAGTGTAAAATAAAGGTAAAATATTTCTAAAATAATGCAATTTTTAAAAAACAAAGCATGACGACATGTTGCTTTGCACCCCATAAACACAATCAAGCCTTCGAAAAGATCCATTAGACCACCCCTTTAACAAAGTCCTTACTACCTTTCTGGATCTTGAAATTGGTAGTTGCGTTGCAGGGTCAGAAAAGCTCCCAGATTTCATAAAAAAAAATATCTTAATTTATCTTAATTTGTGTTCTGAAGATGAACAAAGATCTTACAGGTTTGTAACGACATGAGGGTGAGTAATTAAAGGAGAAGTCCACTTCCAAAACAAAGATTCACATATAATGTACTCACCCCCTTGTCATCCAAAATGTTCATGTTTTTCTTTCTTCCGTCGTAAAGAAATTATGTTTTTGAGAAAAACATTTCAGGATTTTTCTCCATATAATGGACTGATATAGTGCCCCAAATGTGGCTTCAAACGATCCCAAATGCAGTTGTAAACAATCCCAGCCAAGGAAGAAAAGTATTAAAGTATTACAGGAAAGTATTAAGAGGAGAGCGGCAAAGGACCTCAAGATGGGATTTGAACTCGGGTCGCTGTGAGCACAGTTGCGCTGTATATGTCGACACACCAACCACAAGGCTATCGTCGCTGTGTTTTACTTTTTTGTTAAGGGTGTTTGATCTTCTTTGCATGTTCACTTTGCAAAGACTGTGTTGGTACTTCTGCAGCAATGTAGGATGATTTTGAAATGATTTTTGAAGTTAAGGGGAGAAAATACGATTGGAGTTTTTCGACATACTCATACTCATACTTCATACTCATTCTCATTCGTCTTGAGTCAGAATACACAGAGTTCAGGGAGAGCAAGACAGGTCTTTGAGATTAAAAAGTGTTTTTTTTTTTTTTATGAAAACAACTGATTGTTTCACTAGATAAGACCCTTTTTCCGCGGCTGGGATCATTTGAAGCCGCATTTAAACTGCATTTTGGAAGTTCAAAATCGGGGCACCATAGCAGCCCATTATATGGAGAAAAATGTTGAAATGTTTTCCTTAAAAAAACATAATTTCTTTACGACTGAAGAAACAAAGACATGAACATCTTGGATGAGAAGGGGGTGAGTACATTATATGTGAATCTTTGTTTTGGAAGTGGACTTCTCCTTTAATGTCAAAATTGTCTTTTTTATCCCTTTAACCGTGCATGCTCATATTGCCATATTTTACATTTAGATTATCTGTAACATCATCTAACACTCACTTAAAGTTTAAATACAATCTTGAAAAAAACATTCAAAAATGTGACTAAATAGCACTGTTAAAAGTAATTTTTAACAAATCTTAAAATTGATATCAATCATATAGCACATTAACAATAATAACTAAATTCATTAGTTTTTTTTTTTTTTTTTCCCCTCAACAAAACAGAATTTTAATTTCAGCCATTTATTGGATATTTATTGCCATAAGACCACAAGAATACAATCCCGAACCCTTTACTACTGACAAACCTGAGTTCTGATTTCCAAAATTAGCAGACAATGAAAAATGCGCTTTAAAAGGATCACTGGAAAAAACATTCTATTATAATACAATAAAATATTTAGGATTATGAAAGCAAGAAAAAAAAATCAACAGTAACCAGCCAAACCTTGACCCCTTGTGTATTAAATACCTTGCATAAATCAAGACTAACCTACTGTCCTTTACCCACCTCAGGTCAGTTTATACAGTGCTTGGGTGTGATGAAGTCTGACATGAGTGTGTTTTGATATGACTTGTCATTTGTCCCCTTTCCCCTGATCTTGGCTTAGACCCCTGGGTCGAGCCCTTTAATGTCACCATCTTGACAAGAAAAGGTCAAGGTTCATCATAATATCTTTTCCTGCATTTATAAATAATTAAAATCAAGATCAACGGGTGTAAGAAATGAGTAAAAAGTTAAAATAAAAAAACAAAAGATGAAGACAATCTTAGAATTTATTTGAAGCTTTAAAAAAGCCAGAATCCCTTATGGTTTGTTCCAGCTGTAGCCGGCAAAGCGCTGTGTCACAGAGGTTACAGCGCATATGAGGCCCCGGGGCCAAACAGATGTGGGAATGAACGTGTTTCGATTGTTTTTCTCTGACCTGTTATGATTCAGAGCCGCAAGCTATCAGTCTTCAGCTAGTATTTATTTTCCCATTTCATTTTTAAACTGCCTTTGCTTGCTCCCTGCGGTAATTAAGATAAAATTATCTGAAGTATGGGCGATTGTGCTCTGCTCACTCCCTTTCCCTCTCTCTCTGTTTATAGATTAGGGGAAAATACAGTTAAGATCAATGCCAAAGAGAAAATTACAAATCTATACAAGCTCTTGCAGGGAGAAATGTGAGGACAAACAAGTCTTGTCTTATGGGAAAACAAAACTGATCTTGGTGAAGTGATGCTCAACAACAAAACACTTCTGTTGTGGACTGTAATGTGTATTAATGCAACATTAAAGAGATCTTATCACACAAAGCTCTGATGTTGCTTGTGTTAAAAGACAATTCACCATAAAAAAAAAATCTTATCTGTGTTCCACAAAAGAAAGAAATGCATAGAGATTTGGAACAACATAAGGGTGAGTAAGTAAAAGAATTTTCATTTTTGTATGAACTATCTCTTTAAGAACCTCAGAAATTAAGGTTAGCTATTATAGAAATATACTGTAAAGTCTTGACTTAATTTCTTCTCTCAGCGTCAGAACGCTGGCTCACAGGTTTCATCACAAATAGCTTAATTTGTGTTCGGAAGATGAGTGAAAGTCTTATGACAGAATTTTCAATTTTGGGTGAACTAACCCTTTAAAATTTCCACCAATCTGTCATTAAATACCCTATTAAACATTTCATTTAAAAACTTATAATTACTATCGGTTATGATAACTAGCCCCAGTTTCCTCTACAACACAGTTCAGGAATAAAAGAAGCAAACGCAGTCTATGATTTCTTCTCGGCGTATAAGTAGTGTGGAAAAAAACATGCATTCAGAGGCTTAGAGAAAGGGAAGGATGAATGAATGGATGTATAAATGTTCCCCTGGAGTCAGACAAATAAAGACAAGTGGCCAAATGAGCTAAGCCTGGCGGAGGCCCCAGGAGGCGCTTGACATGTCAGCTGTGATTTGGTGAGGGGTGGGCTGGAGGGAGAGGGCGGGGGAAAGATGAGAAGAGGTAGATGGAGGAAGAGAGGGATGTGAGAGCCCTGTCGACTCAAATAGCACCAACCCCGGCGAGGTTTGGGCCACTGCCCGTTTGAGGCTGAGCGGGTCTGGCTGCTGCCAGCCCTTGACACACACATAACCGTGTGCACACACACGCACGGACGAACATCCACACAGTTGCACACAGATACACAAAACCAGGCACATACACACTAAATACATTGTTTCCTAAGAGACGGGAACTACAACACGGGGTCAAAATTACTGACCATAAGACCTTAGTTCATCTTCGGAACACCAATTAAGATTTTTGATTAAATCTGATAGTTTTCTGATCCTGCACAGACAGCAAAGCAACTATTACGTTTAAGGCCCAGAAAGGTAGTAAGGACATTGTTAAAATAGTCCATGTGGCATCAGTGGTTCAACCGTAATTTTATGAAGCTGCGAGAATACTTTTTGTGTGCAAAGAAAACAAAAATAATGACTTTATTCAACAATCTCTTCACTTCCGTGTGGGTCTTCGACACACATTCACAAGAGTACCACGATGATGGGTGTGCATTCCTCTTCTTGCAAACAAGGTGCAGCACATCCGGGTTCAGCTCCAGTGTCAGCAGCATCACACGTATGCGTTGACTGACACGGAAGAGTCTAATAAAATATTTTTGTTTTCTTTGCATAAAAAAAGTATTCTTGTATCTTCATAAAATTACAGCTGATCCACTGATGTAGCATAGACTATTTTAATGATGTCCTTACTGCCTTTCTGGGCCTTGAACATGTGAGTTGTGTTGCTGTCTATACAGGGTCAGAAAGCTCTCGGATTTAATCAAAAATATAATTTGTGTTTCGAAGATGAACAAAGGTCTTACGGGTTTGGAACGACATGAGGGTGAGTAATTAATGACACAATTTTAATTTGAAGCAGAACTGCATGATAATTAAGAAAATTGTTTTTTTTTTTTTTTTTTTTTCTTGCTTTACAGCTCTTTTTTTTGTGAGGTATTAACCATGCAAACCGCTATATCATTAAACCATGCACACACAAAATACGTCAATGAAGTAGTAAAATACATAGGCATTTGATACACTTTTTGAAAACATGATTAATATTTCAGGCCATTTTGTTTACTGTTTGTTTTAAAGATATTTTGATATTTTTATAGAACAACAAGACTATTCCAGAAATGCACCCAAAGCTATGGTAAGTAGGGATGGGAATCGAAAACCGGTTCTTGTTGAGAACCGGTTCCCAGTGTTTCAATTCCTTTGAATCGTCTGCAAAATTTGCAAACGATTCCCTTAACGATTCCAGTGGGCACGAATGACGTCATCACCCGCATTGCGTAACTTACGCACGTTGCGTAGCTTACGCTCAGTCAATAGTAAGCATGGCGCCTAAGCGGAACAAACGCTCAAAAGTCTGGTTGTATTTCACCAAAAAAGACGAAAATAGGGCAACTTGCAATACTTGCAGCGTAGATATTTCCTCAAAGGGAGGAAATATCACTAACATGCTAAAACATTTGCGCACACAGCATGCAATAACAATAAAAGAATGTTGCGTTTTCGATCCGCTCCGGACTAACAGTTCTCAACCCAGCAGCGGCAGCAGCAGCAACAACGTTAGCATGTCCTCGGTTAATAAGACTGCAGGTAACTAATTAACTAACAAACACTGCCATCATATTAGCTGTGTAAAACTTGCTGTTAGTAACGGTTAACATTAAATGAATGCCTTCTCATGCATTACATTTAGATGTATCCTTCCTGAAAAAGCAGATATGCTTATTTTTTTGCAAAAGAATTGTTAAATCTTCATAGCAAGCTGATGGTTGCAGATTTGCAAAATGCACAGTTCAGTTGCATTTGACACTGTATTGTATTTGTCACTGGCTGACAGTTCTATTTTTGAGTTCATATATATCCTTTTAAAAAGGAGAATTTTAATTTCTATTAGAAAATGTTGGACATTCTTGTAGAATTGCCACAAAATAATTAATGCTGTATTTTGTTAATTTTACAGAAGAATATTTATTTTATTATTTAATAAATTTTTTCATTGGTGATGCTAATCAACAATTTGTTGTCCCTTTTCTTCCAAATGAGAATCGATAAGGGAATCGATAAAGAATCGAATCGTTAAGCAGAATCGAAAATGGAATTGGAACCGTAAAAATCTTATCAATTCCCATCCCTAATGGTAAGTGAATAAGTTAGCAAGAAAATAAATAAATAAATAAATAAATAAGTAAATAGGATAGGACTTATGCATATGTACTTACTACAATAAATTTCTTCAAGAATACTTTAACAAACTTCATGAAAATAAATAAAGAATGTAATTAAAAAAATAAGTCATAAATTAAACACTAACAATATACGTGACCCTGGACCACAAAGCCAGTCATAAGGGTCTTTTTTTTTTTTTTTTTTACATTAAGATTTATAGATTTATACATCACCTGAAAGCTAAATAAATAAGATTTCCATTGATGTATGGTGTTTGTTAGAATAGGACAATATTTGGCTGAGATGCAACTATTTGAATATCTGGAATTCGAGGGTGCCAAAAATTCTAAATATTGAGGAAATTGCCTTTAAAGTTGTCCAAATGAAGTTCTTAGCATTACATTTGACTAATCAAAAATTAAGTTTTGATATATTTATGGTAGAAATGTTACAAAATATCTTCATGGAACATGATCTTTACTTATTAACCTAGTAATTTTTTTGCACAAAAAAAAATGTTGGCTATTGCTACAAATATACCCATGCTACTGATGACTGGTTTTGTGGTCCAGGGTCACATATGTACACACATACACACATATATAGTATACACACCCACTACGATAAACATCTCGAAAACAAATACTCCCATAAAATTCATCCAATCAAATTTTAAGAAGAACCATGTTTATCTTACTCCTGAAAACACATACAACATGTCATTTCATCTAAGGGGAATCATGTAGAATCACAGTAAACTAATTCATGCCGCATGTGCTGTGGCATCTGCTGCATGTATATGATATCCTGTTCAAAAGAAGTGCGGTCGTAATCAGCAAGTTATCACTATTGATTTGCAAGGAGTGAAATTAGAGAAGGTCTTTTGAAGCTGCGGGCTGTCAGAGGCTGACCTCGGTCCGTGCACTCCTTCACCTCCAAGTTCTAATCCGCCTCAGAGACCGACCGTCTGCTTGTGTCAAACCTACACACCATCAGTCTGACAGCAAGACGAGAGAGAGGAACAAGACAAAGGAAGAGAGAAAGAGAGAGAGAGCGCAAAGGGAGATAGCTAACATCAGCACCACTCAACGCTAACTGAAGCAGCCAGAGCCAAACCTGCTCTTTAGCTTGAGTTAAAATTTGAAAAGCCGTCTTTCTTTCCGAGCGTAATGTATTGTTACAGTCCGGCCCCTCGGTTTACCCAGATGAGGAGGCAGAAAGTTTGCTGAGAGATGCGTGTGTGCAAAATGAACAAGAGGGAGGAAGGCAATTAAAATTCAAGCCCCGTTAGTCCTGCCATAAACACGCAGTGTGATGTGCGGAAACAGGGCCAAGCCCTGAGTGTGTTTTATTTAAGAGTTTGTGTAAAAGAGCCCACAGTGGTTTGATGTCTCAATTGGCTTCCACCACAACCACCTTCACCCGTACGATCCCATATCTCCAAGTGTTTTTTTACATTATGCATACAGTGAATCACTATTACCCTTTTAGCTCCCAACTAGCCTCTTTTCATTTTTCTATTTACTTATTTACGCATCTGTAGCCCTCAGCTTTCTCTGCCACCCCCTATAGCTCACAGTTAAATATTTACAGAATTCCTCCATCTCTGAGGACCGACCCACTCCGGCTGTGACAGGCACCAGCCTCTGACAGTAATGGAATGAGAGCGTGCATTTAGAAAACACATCGAGACACTTAGACGTGCAACGAGGCCGAATCATACAACACCAAGGCTAATGTCGGCTAGTCAGTGATGCGGGTTGTTTTGCTGTCACACGACTGACCTGGTCCAACCTGATTTCAGTTAAAGACTTTTACTAATGTGGCCTTGTGAATATTGTAATGGAAAAAAAGTTGAAAGTTGGGATAGTTTAAAGAGAGAGAGAGAGAGAGAACAGCAACAACATAAATTGCACTAAATGAATGGGACAGTTTTTGTTGCTTTTATCATTTTTGTCCTCGAAGCTTTCGGTGTGCCGCTATATATATAAGGACATTCGCCACGTGAAAGGAAAGCATGCACTGTCACATTTGTACATTTAAGTATGTGTATGTGATGTTTGATGAGCACATTAGTGTCCCTTATAGCACTGAGAGGAATGTCAAACTAAAACATCTTTGGAACGCGGCATGACGTTTCGTGCACAGACACTGTCCCAGTTCATGCAAATAAAGCCATGAATATTTAAAAGCAATGCAAATGAGAATGCATGACAAACAAGGCTTTTAGCTGGAAATTTAATTATATGTGTACTTGCTTGCAAATGAGTTTACTTTCTCTATCTCGCACGCTCTATTCCTGTCTCCCGTTCTCTCTCTCTTTATAATTTCCCGCACTTTCAGAGACTATTTTGACGACTGTTTTGAATTCAAGCTGGTTTAGAATGCCAATGAAACAGCACACCTAACCTGAAATCAACATACAATAATCAGCGTGCACCATGGAACTTTTTCACTCATTTTATTTATGGTACAAACCTAGCATCTGTGCTTAAAATTGCAGTGATAGTATGTCAGGCTTCATGGGATGCAGTGTTAATTTTGACAGGAAACTGTTTTAGTTTTAGTTGACTAAATATCACAAGAGTGATGAAGAGCCCAAGTGAAACTATGGCTCGACAGAACAGCTGAAATTTGCATAGGCAAATTAAAATAGCATGGCTGCATCAACAAATGCGTTTGTTAACACTATTGGGTAGGTTTAGGGTTGGGTTTGGTGTAGGTGATATTTCCAACACACTCTTTTTAACCCAAAAGCTGGTTTGAGCCTTTTGTTAGAACAAAGGAGTTTAAATAAGCAATATGTACACATTAAAATGATAAACAATGCTGTAAATGACAAATAAAGGAAAACAAAGGACATTATCATGCGAACCCGTGCTTGTGTACAGTATTTTACAAAAGTTTAGATGATTTAAGTTAATCTGTTAACATTATTTCATGTATAAAGTAAAAAATAAGCTATATTATAATAAAAATGAATCAACCCATTAGCTGGGTTAAATCAACCCATTACGATGGGTTAAATAAACAACCCAATTTGCTGGGTAAAATTAACCCCAAATTTGTTCTGTCCTATATTTACCCAGCCTTTGTTTTTTTAGAGTGCACAATAGAGCATTAGTGACACTACCTGGATATTTGATATTCTAGACAGCCACAACACGTACCTCAAGCAGCGTAATAAAAAACACAGCAATACGTGCCTGTACCAACGTAATGTTTAGCACCACCCTCTGGACATTTCACATTAAAACTGCAGCGAAACATGTAGTATTGTATGTAATTGCGTTGTATACAGTGGCAAGTATTTTTATGAGCCTGGGCTGAATATAAATGATTAAGGTTTGAACATGCAATATAGACATATATTTAACTGCTGCGACAAACAATATTTATATTAACATCAAATAAATCCACTTCTCATAGAAACAAGAACATGGTCTTTTTTTTCAATGAAAAACTATTGGTTATATAATATACATTCTTTATAACAACTTGCTTACAACATTCTTTATTCTTTCAAGCAGACATATTTATTTATTTATTTATTTATATAAACTAAATTTAGATTAATCCTTATTAGGGCTAGTAAAGTGATTCACACAAGAGCAGTGAGCAGTTGTGTTGTTTGATTAATATTACTGATACAGACAAAAGCAACTTAATTAGGGCTGGTGTCCCTTAAAAACTGATACTCATCCAATAGTCACCCAACTGTTTATATTCACTGCAGACGTCACTGAGTGTGACATCATTTTATGTGCATTTCTCTGTTTGTGTTTGGTAAAGACGTGAAAGAAAACTGAATTCATTACTTCTGCGCTGTCTGAGAGGCAGTTTTTTTTTTTTTTTTGCATTGTCATACTTTTCAGATTCATCCATATGTCTGCTCTTCTCTTACTCCTGGACATTGACCTTTTTAAATGTTTATGAGACATGCAGCAAGTATATAATGTCCCGCTGGATAGATCAGTACAGCTCAAATTTGATCACCTGCCCTCCCGACCACGCAGGAGATTTGTTCTGACTGGATTTCATCCCAAATCGTCAACTAAATTACATGAAATATAAATACAAAGTTCTGGCATGAAACTCTAGATGGTGCAGTCCGATAGGTCTAACTCAATCTGATATAATGACATCATCACATGGCACAGCTGATTGGTTCCCTCCTGTATCGGTAGCCAATAAGCTCGCTGCTTGCGCAACATTCAAATATATGACTAGCGCTTGCTGTAGCAGTTTGCAGCGTGCTTCAGAAACCCTCCACCTTCCCCAGCTCCACCTGTATAGATCTGCTATGAGGTGATTCATGTATGCTATATGAGGGTTATTTAATGTGTGTTATTTAATGTGAGTCTCGGTACTTGCTCTGCCATAGCAGCAGCGTAGCAGACCAAATGCATTAAAATTGTCCTGCACATTACCATCCCAATCCCTCCGAGAGTTGTCATGACATCACAAGTTTAGGATAAGCAATTTTTATATAATGTTTTTGAACTAAGTCTCTTATGTTCATTGAGGATCCATTCATTTGACCAAAAATGCAGTCTCATTCACTAAGTGTGAGAATGCAAACATTTGAAAGTGAAATTTGGGTACAAGCTTTTACAAACAAATCATGATTCACAAATACCTTTCACTCTAAAATGTATTATAAATTTAATTTGGTAAAATGTAGGGACAACTGAAAAAAAATGTTAAAAAAAAAAAATAAATGCAACATCTGGGTGGCCTTATACAATCGCATTAAGATGAAATTTTATATATTTATATTAAATATATAAATATATGTATTTCATATATATTTCATGCTGCTGTGCAGATATGTGTTTGTACCACTGGCTAATGAGGCAGGAATGCATCTTTAGAGAGCGTCATATGTTTACTGAGCGTGAAGTATGACTCTAAAGGAAAGGTTGTGTGGAAAGCCCTCATATAGAGATGGTTTGGAAGGGTTTTGGTTTGCAAATGACTAACCACAGAATTCATTTAAAATAATCCAAATTCATTAACATTAAAACCAGATTAAGAACAAATTATTGTGTGTATGCACATCTTGCTTTCATGAAAACTTCTCCTGTGCATATATATACAAATATTCCACACAATTATTAATGAATGAGACTGAGCAGTATTTTAAAATATTATTATAATTTAAAACAACTATTTTCTATTTAAATATATATTAAAACATTTTAAATTGTTTTTTGTTTTTTAAATTAGAAAAGATTGCTTATTATCAATGCTGAAAACAGCTGTGCTGCTTAATATTTTTGTGTAAATATTGTTCAAAATAGCAGCATTTATTTGAAATATTCTGTAACATTAAGAATGCCTTTACTGTAGCTTTTGTTTCCAATGACTATAACTGAATAAAAACAAATAAACAAATAAATAAAATAAAGCATAAAAGGAAATGAGTAGTAAAATAAAGAAAATATTTTTTTTCCCTAAGGGGAAAAAAAAAAAATGTTTTCTAGATTTTCTTATTAAATGCAACATAGAAAGCTGGCATCACGTAATAAATTATTTTTACCTTTACAAAAAATGTTTTCCAGAGCAATTTTCAATGTTAATTTTTTTTTTTTTTTTTTACACTGTACTGCATGTGCCCTTGGATATGTATGTGCGTTAAAGACCTGTAATGAGAAAAAGAGAATAAGACAGGAAAAGAAGAGGTCACATAAAACGTTTTTAAAACCATCCTCACTATGAGAGTACAGCGATTCACCTTGAAGAGCGCTTGAAACAAGAGAACGTTCCTGTTTCCTCCCTTTCTCACACCATGGCCTAGTTTTTCATAAGGTCTTATGAGTCCTGACACTTCATTAGCAGCACTCAGCTCGAGTTTTGTCCACACGGTCAAGGTCAAGACATGTCTACTAAGTCATAGTCGAGGCGCCCCTTACAGGAGCTTTTTTCGCCTCTTTTCTTCTTACTTTCTGCAGCGCGTTTCAGTCTTTTGGCCCAAGACGCGTTATTGAACTGAAGGCAAAAGGTGCTCATGGCTGTTACTCGGCTCCACTTTTCTTCTAAATAACCCTCTCACGATTACCTTTCTTCTAATCTTGTGAAATGTCCGGATCATTTGAATCACCTGCTTTCTAAAGCTGCTTTTCTTATTGCCGGTTATGTCATTAGCGCAGTAACTAGAGTCACTAAAAGAGTCCTAGAATGTAATTTACATGCTTTGTGCCATGATAAAGTTTCACAGAAGCAGAGAAAGAGCACTAATTAAGTTAGTCTGGGTGCATAGGCAGGTGTCAGTGACACATTCAGAGCAGCGAAGCCATCGAATGCCGGGATCCATAGCCAGAAATCCGATTCGATATGCTATTTCATCTGGGCGTGAGGTATTTGAGAAAGCGAGAGATGCATTTAAAGTCTGAAAAAACTGTAAATATTCTTTAATGTAAAAATGTGTGAGTGGGGACCTCGGCGCTCAGGGAAATCTTGTTCACATCAATATCGATGAGATGAAGACTGTCTACTGGAAGAACTCAGAACTCTACGGCTCAGTCAATGCATTCTAATATGAAACATTTCAAATCGCTTTATGCCAATGTGACCTGACTAACAGGATTGGTTAGCGCACTGCAGAGAATAGACAGAGGGGTGGAAGATAAAAGAGGAAGAAGTTGGACAGAAAGAGAATAGAAAAAGTTTTAGACAGGGGTTATTAAAGGACAATCTTCTTATATGCTCATAAAACCAATTCGCTCTGAAAGGTTCTGGCACATATTCACTAAAAAGAAATCTATCCACATTCACAGCCGAAGCCCACACGGAAGTGTCTTTCTTAAACAACTCCGAACTTCCTGTGCGTTTATGCTGTAAATACGCTGTAAACAGGGTTTTAACTGCAGCGCTGTCTCTCTCTCACTTTCCCCGTGTTGTTCTGAAGTTTAATTGGAGTTGATGTGTGGCTCCAAGGCCTCGACTTTCCTGCTTTTGCACTAATTCTGCTCAGTTAAACTCAGGGGGTGAGTGAGAGAGAGGGAAGGAGAGAGAGAATAATAGACTAAGGCAGCTGTAAGGGTTTTATTCCATACAAGTGTCAGTACTGGTTGTGTGCTGGGAGCCAGGGGCTGACAGGGGCCTGACCATAAATTAGCCAGTAATCAAGCCTGAGCCACCTGGACATCAGAGTGTGTGTGTGTGTTGTGTGTGTGTGGCCAGGACCGGCCCCCTCTGGGATGCTGGGTATTATGGCCTTGAGTGAGCGTTGAACGCTGCCGAATTATCTTTCAGACAATAAATCACATTCCGTGACATGCCAGCACTCACCATTCAGAGCACACAGCTTCTAAATATATTCTACGCTCTCTTTTTCGTTCTGTCTTTTATTTTTCCTTAAATCTGCTTCTTTTACCTCCTTTAGTCCATTTGGACATGCCCAATTAAAAAGTAGTGGGTACTGCACTCAAAGACACAAAAAAAATTTTTGGTAACACTTTACAATAAAGTGTAATTTGTTAACATTAGTTAATGTATTAAAGGGGTCATCGGATGCAAAGTTCACTTTTACATGTTGTTCGAACATGAATGTGTGTTGGCAGTGTATGTACACATCTACTCTATAATGATAAAAATCCATGCAGTGGTTTTTAATTAATCTGTAAAAATAATATCCCCTTTTTCAAATAGACAGAGGCCACTCCCATGATAGTTGATTGACAAGAGCATCTTACCTCAGATCAGCTGTAACAGTCCGACCTCCATTGTTTATGCCGGAGCAGGGATGTAAGTTAGACAAGAACATCTCCGATTGAGCGATTGAGATTGTTGCTGGATGTAATAATGAACATAGTGGTCGTCATTTACTCCCGACATCTGAGCCGCTGAAGATGCAGTGGATTACGTTTGTTTGTGAATGGAATGCACCTCCCGATCTACATATATCCGTCTATGTTCGCGCAAATCATTCGTGATCCAGCTTCACCTACAGCAGAAGTGAGTATAAGGGTTTTTTTTTTTTTTTATGAATCTTTGCAATCGCCTTTCCTAATAACGTGCTAGTTAGCAAGTTTAGCGGCTAAAGTAAACAGGCTCATCACTCCACAGAGAGAAGAGAGAGGTGGGGCGAGCAGAGCTCATTAGCATTTAAAGCAAACTCGACCAGAACAGGATGATTTTTGCAGAGCTGATTTTGGCAAGGTAAAAAGGGTGTTGTTTTACACTACCATTAAGAATTTTTAACCAAAGTATATTACAGACTTTTCATTAAAACCCTACAGAATCATATCAACTTGTGGAAAATGGGCATCCGATGATCCCTTTAACTAACAAGAATGAACAATACATTTATTACACTATTTATTAATCTTTGTTAATGTTAGTTAATAAAAATACAGTCATAGTTTGTTCATGTTAGTTTACAGTGTGATTTTAATAATGCATTAGTAAATGCTGAAATTAACTAAGATTGATAAATGCTGTGGAGTAGGGGTGTAACTGTACATATAGTCATACTGAAAATTTTCGGTACGGGTCTTTCGGTTTGGTATGCATACAGCATACAGAAATTCAAACAATAAATGGTGCTTTGACAGTCTTTGATGTGGCATGACAGATCGCTGTATAAATGCCTTGGAGAGCTGCTTCTGGGACCCTTCGGAAACGTGCCGCGGCACAGCTGGTTTGAACGCAATCACTGACTAGAGTGGCCATGAACAGCTCCCGTGGCCATGTCAGAGCCAGAGTAAATGGGGTCCATTCCAATGGCAGAGCGGAGTGTGAGTGAACACAATCATTCCATCCTCTTTACTACTAGTTTTAATGCGAAATAAACATGTATGAACATCTTATGCCTCATGTAATTGCTCATTCAGTGTTTCAATCGACGAAAGACATCAATAAAACAGCTTCTAAACAAAATGTCCCGTAGCATTTCATTTACCTTAGGCACACTTATCAGTGTCCACAGCTCGCTAGTTCGCTAGAAAAATTAAGTCTACAGAAGAGCATATCACGAAATATTAGATTATATACTCATTATATTTCACTTTACCTGCTAGTGATTTTTTAATTATTTAACATATGTTTAAATTACTCTGTTATGAAACAAGTTATGACAGCCACTGTGTAATTGAATATATTTCAACAACAAATAGAGCACAGCATTTTACAGTAGTTCCACTGAGAACAATTACACCGAACAAATACAAATACACCAGTCGTAGGGAAAAATGCTTTGGTGGACATGCGGCCTAACATCTGTCAACCATGTTTGTACCATATACTGTAAAAAAGACTGACAATGTGTTCCCACTTCCTTCAATTATAGAAAAATGAAGCCAAAGCATCTCAATATGGCCACAGTCGCCTTACGTAAATGTCTGTGTAGTAAAGATTTGTTTGGAGACAGAGTCTGCTCAGTAGTTTTGTGAGGTGGAGGCGTGGTATCAAAGTCCCGCCCAAACGCTTGCAGACCCAATCACAAGATCACAATCATGACACCACACCCCGTTTCCCAACCATCTTTGGGAAAAACTTATTTGAAGTGTAATTTGATTATTTTGTTCGTCTCACGTCCCATTAGATTGCATAGAGAGGACTTGGTTTATGACCTCTACTGCAGCCAGCCATCTGGGGGCGGTCAAGATGCTTTGGCTTTACTTTCCAGGTCTCATGCGGCACACTTGGTTTGTACGCAAATGAGCAGTCTGAACTTATTTACACAACGCATTTTTTTATCTTTTGGTCATGCAAGCGCACCTGCGCACCACTTATGTGCTTCCCTGAAAATGACAATAAAAGCTGACAGATATCCAAAAGAATACATAAAGAACCTAACCAGACAATCTAACTAGAAACTAACCAGGATGAAATCACAATTTTTCTGAACTCTGGGAACTGAGACATCAGAAGAGACTCACGCTGATTCACTTAACGATCTGACTCATCTGAACTGATTCATTTAAACAGCGCTTTCACCGTATGTGCTGTTTGAACAGAGTGATTCATTAGGCTATGTCGTGATTCAGTCTTCAGCGAGTGGCCACACGACTGACTGACCAATGTATCACATATAGAGTGCGTTGGGACTGACATTTCTGTAACATCTACTCAAATGTTTTTATATCTGGGTACTTTGGATTGCCTACATGGCTTCTGTGTATTCTGTCACAAACTGCTGAAGTGAAAACAAAGAATATAACTTTAAATGGACTCTTTCACATCAGAACGATATCAATAAATTGTCACTGGACACCTGTCAAATGGAATTTAAGTGTAAACATTAGGATATTCTCCTAATGATGGCAAGCCCGAAAGAGAAAGGCAACACTGTTATATTTACCATTCACACAAACACAAAAACATTAGGCACAATGGGGTCTAGAGCATGTATAGCAAAAATAAGTAGCGCAGCAGAACACTAATGTTTTGTGTGAACTGGTCAGATTATAGAGAATACATTAGAAATACAGTATGCAGTCTGCTGAATATAGGCATGTTCTCATTTCCCATGACCAAACTGTTGCATATTGTTCTTCAGTTTTCTTTCCATCCTTTTTGAGAGTACAGCACTTCTCTGAGCACAATAATCAATAGCGATGAAGTCACTGAAGGCTCCATATTCAGAAATACACTTGTGAGGGTCCTTCCTACCACACACTTCCTGTAAGCGCTTGTGTTTTATATGTTCGCAGCTGAATAGAACATCTTTATTCAGCAAAAATAGATTCTTTGGCCACCAATGCTTGTCTTTCGAACCCAACTTACATTTTGTACAGATAGAAGAACAAATTGAAAAGAGAAATAGAGTGAGAGACACAACAAAGTAAGAGAAATAGTCACAAAGCCCAAGGATCGTAAGTAAATCAGCGAGTGACACTGACAGTTCAATCATCTGCCAGGCTGACAGAATCCGTCATACCTGTCATATCACTTAATATGATTTCCAGCACAGCGATGTTACAACTTTCATAAGCAGATCAGTCCCCCATAATCTCACAAATTATAACATCAGTGCAGAATTTTGTATTTTGTACTTTATATTTCAGATCTTTTGATATAAAGGGATCTTAATTTTGTCTCCAGGTTAATATGAGAGCAAAAAAATCAACCCCCACTGAATGTGAACACAAAGTACTTGCTAAATCATTTATGTATGTGTTTTTTTTTTTTTTTTTTTTTTTTGCTGTACATGCATTTAAAAGCACAGCACTACAAATTTCAATAATGGCTTAGTTGGTGGTCTTTATGTACTTAATAAATCTATTATGGTTTGGCTGAATTTACGTGTTCAGTTGATAAAACTTAATTCAAAGAGCCGCTGAATATTGTTGAGTTTCCTCAACGCTTGTGCGCCTGAGGGCCAATTACCTCCTCCATTAGTACAGATGTTTTTGTCCTTGATCTGCCTGGTATATTTGGGCCTGGAGAGGACCACTGATCTCTTCAGGACATTAGAGAAAGAAAAGCACAAAAGAAGAAACGAGAGACACTTCAGTCATTATTCGAGCCTGATGAGAGCTGCCAGGCCATTACAGGCATATTCATGGATGCCTCGCCAGTAATGAGGACCCACATTCAGAGGACAAGAGGGTCATTAGAAAGCCTTCAAGGAAGCACCCACTCTCTTGAACACGCAGCACGATCCAGACACGCACACATAGATAGAAATATCTCAACAATTGGCCTTTTTCTAAGCTCTGTGTTTGTAAAAAACAGACTGTTATAATTGTATTCATTCATTTGGTGTGTTTTTGTGTTCCATAGGAATCGAACCTGGAAATCATGAACTTAATGTGAACTACCAGTTGAACTACAGCAACGGAGTTGAACAGAAATGTTAAATAAATAGCTCACCCTTTAAAAAAATTGCATTGTAAAAACTGATGTAATAACATCGTAATTGTTGTGTTAACGATATGCGAGTCTGTGTAAGAAACTGAACATTATTTATAACATTACCACTATGCACTCACTCTCACGACAACCATAAAAGTAAAATACACAAATGATATTTTAATTAAAATAAAGACAGTGTTTCTGATCATATATAGCAGTAATTGATGTAATAAAATCAAGAGTATGTTTTGATTTAAAGGCCAGAAGCTATAGCTTACATGAATAAAAAAAAAAAAAAAAAAAAAAAAAAATCACAAACATGACACTTGTACATTAAATAATTGTATATATACTGATTTATTCATTAATGTGTAATGTTATTATTTTTTAAACAAATTATGAGCTCTAAAATATTTTCAGAATTTTTACAACTAGACCATCTACAAATGTTAAATCTTAAACTAAAAACGTAAGGTAAAAAAAAAAAAAGTGATTGATGTAGTTTACAGTTATTTTCAAATCTTCAATGTACCGTCATTATAAAATAAGTTTATTATTGTTTATTTAATTCTAACAAATAAGTTTTTGTTAAAAAACTAACCAAAATTTAAAATAATTAGCATATAATTTCCCCACAAGAGAGATTTGGTGTTGTTTTAAAACAAAAGTAAATATATCAGTATCAGAATTGGCTATCGGCCAAAATGAGTTGAAAAACATCTGCATATTGGATATCGGCAAAAATACAATATTGTTTTGATTAACAATACCTTTTAAGTTTAAATATTTTGCTAAAACCAAGCCACCTTCTGCACATACATCCTCCTTCTCTTCTGTAAACAACAATGATGACAGTTCAAGGCTGTGTGATAATTAATGAATAAATTTGTGTTTTTATATCAGCTTTTTTGATTCTCAAAGTGATGGTGCCAGTTCACTTTGACATTATGAATCACCAAAGACCCTCAAAAGTCATGTTTAGCATTCTACCAAAAAAAAAAAAAAAAAAATCACCTACATCTTGAGTGGCCTGAGGGTGAGTAAATTAACAGCAAATGATCATTTTTGGGTGATCTATTCCTTTAAAGAACTTACCTTCTTCTATGTAACACAAAAGAAGATATTTTGAAAGTCAATGGAGTCAAAAAAGAAAAAAAAAACAAATTGGATGCCATTGACATTTTTTTCTAAATATCTTCTTTTGTGTAACACCACAGACAAAGTCACACAGGTCTGGAATGACATGAAGGTGAGCAATGACAGAATTTTCAATTTTAGATGTCCTTTTAGTGCTAATTAAGGACTTTCGAATGCTTCAAATGAATCCAGAAAATGCAGGAAATGTCCTTTACAAAATATCAATGCATTATCATGCACTATTACACAATTAGGGCAATTGGCTTTATATGTTAATGAATGTGTATACACACACAGACGCACAGGGCGCGCTTATTCAGGTGCGAGATGCAAGTTTAGTTGCACCTGTTCCCCAGGTGGCCCTTGGCACTCAAACTCAGGTGTGCATGAACTGAGATGGCCACCGGGCGGCCATGCTCTGATAACTCACAGCCTCTTTGACAGACATGAATGCCTCTCATCCATCTTTAAATGTCTCCTCACGTCAGCCCTGAGAGAAACATCTGGAAAAGTCTTCTTCTGCTTTCACTATATAATGTTATATTCCTTTTTGATTATTAATTATCTGAAGTTACTATTGGAACCATTTTAAATAGATTAAATTACTGAATCTCGATATTTCCTGGAGCTATATTGACATTGCCTCCAAAGCCCAAAAAATGAAATCAGCCTGTTCCGAAACGTATTTATTTTTTGGAGGCTGTCTGGTTTCATAACACATTTATCTGCAGTCAATTTAGATACTGAAGATACTGGTTGTTTTTTTAGGAACCAGATTTTATATTGGGCATCAAGTGGCGACTCAACATAGCACCAACATGTTGAAAAATCAAACAATGAAATGCATTAATAGCACCATGAACTGCATCGGCTCAACAATATCTCTCCAATTTCAGGTTTCACACTCTCAGCAGTCAATAATTCACTGCACAAAACACTTGTAGTTGGCACAAACCATGTTTACCCTTGTCCATGATTTTCAAGTATGAGAGCATGTCAGACAGCCGTACATGCTGGCATCTGTCTGATTTGATTCAATTCTGTCAAGCGACAGATGAATTTACGACAAAATAGTTTACAGTTTGAGTAGGCAACAACCTCAATATCAACAACAAAATATATGGGAAAAGTTTCACCCATCTTTTTAAAGGTTAAAAAGCATATTTCTCTATCTGAAATATGCACAGTTATATGGTTGCTTGCTCTTTCTTATTTCCATTTAGCTTTTTCTGTCCTTTTGTAATGGTGCTACTCAGACTGCTCCGAGCAGGATTCGAACCAGTGCCAACCAGCATGGGAGACAGCTGCACTAACAAGGACACTAAAGACGGCAACCTTTAGCATCAGTCGCTATCACGCCTCTTGAGGTGAGGGAAGTGAGGTTTACCTGCACAGCTTATACCAGCTGGCCTCTATCCACAACCTGATCAAAATAGTCCTGCAAGTCATTTTTTGACCACAAACCAAAGATTGAACTATAAAAACTATAAAGGCGGGATTCTGCAACTGAGGAAACAAGTATAAAAGATAATTATGGCTTTATATCTACAACATTTATTTTTCATTTGTTCAGTTTATCAGTTTCAATTACAGACTTTTCAATTTATTTGTTGAGAAGTGCAACTTTAAAATGTCATTATGATTGTTTATTAAGGTGTGTTTTTGTTTCTCATTCTAAACTTTCTCACAATAACTTATTTCTTTCAACATTCCATAGGTTCATTGGAAAAAATGTGACATTACAAAACTCAAAGGGTTACAATTCCCTGCATTTTTCAGCTTAAATGAATACTAGTTATAGTAAAACACTAACAATTTATAATTCTTTTAAAAATTAAAGCTGGAAGCAGTGTTGAAAGGGTCCTCGCACATGGGCTCACCACCACCTGGTGGCTTTAGGGAAACAGCGAACGGTGGGCAATTTGCATTTAAAGTGGTAAATATAGAAGGAATATATCAAAGTCATTTTATGTACCAAACTTCCTGCTACCAGGTGGTGGCGCTATGACTATAACTGAATATTGGCCTTTAGATGTCTTCAGGTCAGGACTCTTACCAAACATGTGAGGTTTGGTGCAGACTGGACATTGCATGTTTAAGTGAGTGTTAAACAAGCCATTTCCTGTTGCCAGCAGGTGGTGCTATAATTATGATAGAATACTCACCTTTAGATGTGTTCAGGGCAGGATTCTTATCGAACGTGTGAAGTTTGGGGCAGATCAGACATTGTATGGTTGAGCTACACCACCTTCTATTCCCATGGTGAAACATCGAACTTTGTCAGGTCGCCACAGACATGCACTTTGACAAAAACTCGAAATCGTCGCAATTTAACATTGCAAAGGTAGGGCCCTATGATTTCCATGATGTGGAAAATGTGGACAGAATTACGGAATCCAGTCATAAAAACGGAATTTACTGAATAACGCGGAATGTCACAGATTTTGTCAAAGTTTGAATGAATTAATCAAAAGTAGGTCATTACACTTAAATCAAACCCCGATATGGACTAGTATCTGTGAATATTATGCCACAAAAATACCATTCAAATGTAAATCCTGCATGTTCTGCATGTCTCTGTTTTAATGAATGGAGCAGACGAGCGGTTTTGTTTACTACATACACTGAAGCGTGTGTAACGCTCGCTGTAATTTCAGCATTTGGCCATTCCATTTTAGGAAAACTAGCATCATATCATATACACAGAGAAATGTAAGGTAGACACGGAAACCCGTCAAAATAAAAGTCTGGTTTAACTTGAAGATATTGTGCCAGAAGTATATTACTACTACTACTACTAAAATGAAACAAACATTATTTTTTAGGGTATAATCACACAGCATTTCTTCCATGTTTTAATTTTAATAGTAAACTCCCCTTTGTTTGCAAAAAAAAAAAAAAAAATTTGCTTAATTTTCAATAATTAAAAGATAAATTAAATTAACGTTTTATGCCTTCATTTGATAACCAGGACATTTTAAATACACAACACAGAATTTCTGAGGGTAAATAAATTTTTTTTCCATAAAAAAACGGAATCCAGAAAAATTAAAATGGAAAAAATAGAATTTGGAAAAAAATAAAACCGATTTTATGGGGCCCTACAAAGGCCTTTAGATTAGACTTGCCAAATATAATGCTGAAGTCAATAAACCTCTCGTTTAGTTTGTTAGAGTGTAAAACATGCACTTCCTGTTGCCAGCAGGTGGCACTAAGGCTATAAGTGAATATGGTCACGGGCATGTGTTCAGAACAGGACTCTTATCAAATATGTGAATCTGGTGCAGATCGGACATTGTATGCCTGAATTATAATAACTTCACTTTTCATGCCAAAACGTCTTGTTTGTCAGGCCATCACAGACACGGCCTTCAATGAAAACTCAAGATCTTCGCAATTTAACGTCACAAAGGGCTTTAGATTACACTGACCAAATTTGGTGTTAATCTGTTTAAATCTAGGAGGAGCTCATTTAAATACAACACCTGAAAATGGAAAAAACGGCACAAAACTTGCAAGAAAATTCAAATGAACAGACTTCCTGTTGGGTTTCAGAATTTGTACCAGGGGACATTTTTGTAGGTATTGGCATGTTACATGTGTCTACCGAATTTCGTACATGTATGTGAAACAGCTTGAGAGGCACTTCGTTAAAATTTTATAGGTGGCGCTATCGAGCCATTTTGCCTCACCCACTTTTAAATCCCATATCAGATGTAAATTTAAAAAATTTCAAAATCGGGTGGTGCGCGTACTATTATTATGGTGAAATTTGCGTTACATTCACTGTACGCTGTCCCTCGTGTACTCATAAAAAGTAAAGTATACTGTAGGCTTAACACACATTACCTGCCAAATTGCCACTACAAATAAGCATCAACATAATGAAATGTCACCAGATTCCCATTTATCTGTTATAGATGAAACTGAAAACACTTTTGGCTGGATATTTCACGTTGATTGTCACAAAACATGCAAGAACAACATAATATTTTGCCGAAATGTTACCACAAGCATGTTTCTCCAAGAGCCCAGGTTGATTATTATTTACACCGAGGCAGAATCAGGCTTCCATAAGAACCAGAATCAAATTTGTAGTCTAGATCTAGACTAACATCAGTTAGCAAAAAACAATAGAAAACCAGAAGTTCGTCTGTAAGCGAGATTTGCTTTGACATCTGACAACCATGAATTAATCCAATCGTTTCATGTAACATGCGGGGGCAGTACCTTAGTCTGCGAGCAGCATGCTGATGATTCTCTCAGTGTCTGTTGCTGCCTAATGAAACGAGATGAAAATGAGTTTGTTTTTGGCTCGAGATAACAGGCCGTGTCATTCACATGCAAACCTCCTCTGAAACGTCAAGTCTCTTTGATCCTAGACATGAAACAAAAACTACAACAGGGAGACGTTCACTTGTACCAGGAGATGAGCTAATTTGGTAACTCTTTTCATGTCGACTCGAGTGCGTGCGAGTTTGGAGACGAAAGCTTGAAAATATTAAGAAAGTCACTTTTAAATGATCAAATAACCATGTGAGACAAATTATCAGACAAAGCAATGGGCAATCATAGTCAAGTCCTTTTCCTAACTACACATGCACCTTGTCAGTAGTGCTGATGCACTGCTGAATAATGACCTGTTTTGAGGCAGGTTTTTAGCATAGGGAGCATAGCAACCGTGTTGGGATAAACTCGCCGGTTGATTTGCTTCTGCCGCCGTAGCGGTGAAAAATCCACAGGTGGCCGACTAGGATTACTCGGATTTACACCTAACCAATGAACTGCACATGGCTTGAAGTAGGTACTGCGTTTTTTAACAAAATATGCACATGTATCTTTGAATTACAGAACCACTGATCCAACAAAACCCAACCAGCGTTGGATTTCGGTTTATCGGGGCACTGCGAACTAGCCTACAGTTTGTTATTATACTTTTTAAGGGCAAAAAATGCACTTCCTGTCCACATCCAACTGGGTCACTGCACTAACTCACCCATCCTCATATCTTATTTGATCATGTTTCATATCTGACCTCATCTGGCTCATTTTTTCAGTCTGGGCACTTTATCACCGGAGACTGGAGATCAGAACTGCTGCCAAACATACTTGACCTTGGCAAAGCAGTGGGCAGCGGACAAGCATGCCTGCCTTTCGCGGCTTCCTTTGGCTTCGCTCCATGCCTGACACTGTCCTAGATTGGCATGACAGTGCCCCGCTTGGCACAGATAACATGCTACAGGGTGGAAGTTCACCGTGCCGTGCCACAGATCCCGTGCCAACGTAGCTCCAAACAACCATGGATTACTGTGTGTCAACGCATGTACACAGGCAATTAGGCAATTATGATAGGAAACAAGGACTAAAACACACTGAACAACACTCATTTAAAAATAAATCACGAAAAGCCCAGGACAACAAAACTGGCTTTTACTCAATGTTATAAGTGTTTCTAACAGCCGACAAAATTATCTTTTTTAGCAGAATATTCATTTATTTTTATAACAATCTATTTTCAGGGAAAGTAGACCAAAAACACTGGCTGCCCATCTTGCACTCTATATTTTTGGCCAAATATCCTGATTTAATAGGATTAAAAATAATAATAATATTCAAGAAAATAAATAAACTAAGAGTGGCATGGTTGACATTTTTAGTATGTATTAAGAGCAAAAAACAATTACAAGAAATTAAAATCACTGCATGAAATTGATTCTTAGTATAAAGTAAGCTTTCGGATTTAAGGATTAGTTCTTTTGTTTACATTTCACAGTTATATAGAGGACCAGCATGTCTGTTTTCACACTGTGCTTTGAGAATGTTGTTTATCATAAATAAGATTATTTCATCAACTTAACAATTAGCCATGGATTATCAAAACTGTAATTTAGAGAACAACAGCAGCAGCAGCAGCACATAACAGCAGTTTGCCTTATAAACGCTAAGTTGCAGTTAAGAGCGAAATGTGATAAAGCAAGCATTTGTCAAAATATAAAAATTAGGAAAATGCATGATATCTTCAATTTGTATTTTAATGAAGCCATTTTTGACAGGCAAGTTATTCACAAAACACATCTTAGCCATGTTCTAAATGCCACAGCAATTTAGGACTCCTAAAAACAACTACTTCTTACAGAAATGTTTCTGACTAGACACCACTTCAACACATACTTCAGGAAAACATAAATTCATAAAGACGTTTTTCATGGGTTTGCGGTTTTAGCAAATATATACATCAATTTTCAAACTGCTATACTGCAAAAACAGTGAAATAAAGAAATAAAAACAATATGTTTCACCACAGTGAAATAATTTAAAATGTCAACCTAGTTGCTATGACAAACAATTGACAAATTAAAAGTGGATATTTGTTGAAATGTCAGGATTACACTTCTTTTCTAAAAAGCATGGTAGCAAAGTAGTTTCACTAGCTTGAGCACAATGTTTGTAGTGTGAAATTAAACTAAAACAGTCAACCCTGCAACCCTTTTACCTTTCTGGAGGTATAATTATATCCTAGCATATAATAAATGTGTTCATTTAGCTTGAGACGACACGATGCAATTGAGTGGCATTACAACACATTATTGGTCTGATGAAATATTAAAAATATCACAAAAAAGAACTGGAAACTGGAAAAGGCATGCGTTTCATAGAATGACCCAAAGATGGATTAACAAGAAAAGCATTTAGACATGGGGAATGATTGGAAACAAGCTAGTCTGCCTTCAAGATTAAATTTCTATGGTTTAATTTAAACTTGAAGTGGAGCCAAACTTACATATGATTTAAAGGACTTCCAGCTCCTTTCATATGCCAGATTGTTTGTACATGTTTCCTAGTAAGGAACAAACTTAAATTCACATTCATGCCGTTGCAGGTATGTGTGTGTTTTATCAGACAACAAGTAGGCTGCATAAGTGAGCTCTCCTGGTATAGAATAAAAGCACCGATACGAATCTCTTGTGCATCACGCCATCACCCACGCACGACCTGTGCTCAGCATGACCACACGGAAACGCCACTTAAAACAAACGCTGCTGTGCTAGCAATATCACAAGTGTACATTTGTAAAAGATTGAACTTAACAATGCTCTCCGCTGATGTAGACGACTCAATGGCCCTTCTCCATCTGTGATCTGAGCGAAATTTCACTTCTGATCTTCTGAAATGACTGCACAAGCAGGAAAAAACACTCCTGCTGAGGAACCATTTTGTTCCAAGAGCCAGCTTGTCTCCTTTGAAATGTTCCTGTTTTAAGTTACAGATTTAGGTTTCATTAGCTGTTGATTTTTAAACACTAGCCTTGTTAGGCTCTGCTCTCCAGTAGATTAAACCAATGCTCAGCACTACATAGTAGAGAGTCTAGAAGTTTTAATTTAAAGTACAGAAAGACCCTGGTGGGAAATAAGGTGGATTTGTAGCCTGGCCGAACTGAAAAGTAACCAAATATTCCCCCAAAAACATCAAAACAGACTTGTTTATGCTGGTCCTTCACCAGGACCAGCTTAAACCAGCATCAAAACCTACCTAACCAGCATGCCGGCATCAAAACATACCTACCAGCATATGCTGGTTTTTTCACCAGGGATGAACCCTTTCCAACAGTGACTGTATAATTTTGAGATCCATCTTTTCACACTGAGGACAACCGGGAGACTCGTATACAACTACTACAGAAGGTTCAAATGCTCAGTGATGCTTCAGAAGGAAACACAATGCATTAATCGCAAGGGGGGGTGAAAACTTTTTGAATTTGAAGATTGTGGTAAATGTAACTTATGTTGCCTTTGGGAAACACGTAAGTATCTTATGTAGCTTCTGAAGGGCAGTACAAAAAAAAAAAATGATATGACATTTAGGTAAAATAAGAAAAATGTACAGATCGTCATTCTGTTCAAAAGTTTTCACCCCCTGGCTTTTAATGCATCTTAATGCATTTTCTTTCGGAAGCATCACTGAGCATTTGAACCTTCTGTAATAGTTGCATATGAGTCCCTCAGTTGTCCTCAGTGTAAAAAGATGGATCTCAAAATCATGCAGTCACTGTTGGAAAGGGGAAGTGTTCCTGGGAAGTGTGCGCATTCAAACAGAAGTCGCACAATTTCCGGGATCAACGCACAGTGTGAAAGGGGCTTATGAATCCATCATTTCAAAATATGCACCATATATTTGTACATAAACATGCCAGTTTAAATAACACAATGCTTTCCAGCAGATGGACTCTCAAAGATGTATGTATGAGATTATCATGAGTGATATGAACAGTGCCCTCATCACCACTGCAGCAGACCACAGAGAAAAAGAAAAAACAAAAAAAAATGCCAGACATATTTTGCTGGGTTTTTGAGTCGTTGGTCCACTTGAAGCTCAGTGGCAATTAAGGAGATGGCTCTTAAACAGATTGCTGTAAGGGGTTTTCAAGTAGCTGTATGGTTAGCCTTTCCAGCAGGCTGCACTTTATAATTCTGTGCACTGAGCCTTTCTTTTCAGTGGCAGGCCACTATATCACCACACCTTTCTATAAACCATGTGTGTATGTTCACTTTTCCAATTGACTGGCTCCTGAGACTGACTGAATAGAATGAAAGCATTTTCATTTTCATTTCAGTTGTTTTTTTATTTTTTTTATTTTTATTCCTTTCCACTGCTTCATTTGGTGAAGCAGAGTTAGCAGGCATGCTAGAAATGAAGAGGTACTGTGCGAGTGGAAAACGGCAGCAATGAAAGTGAATGAGGTGTAAAGACATAACCGTTCAGACTGCGACCCTAGGCCATTACATAAGAATTACCTCTAACAGGGGAGTGAATGAGGGAGCGAGAAATAGAGAAACACTGACAGAAACAGAAAGAGGGAAGAAAGCGACATGCCAAAGGTGCAGAGCGAAGTGCAGAAAGAACACAGAGAACAGCTGTACGGTGTATCATTTAATAAACCTTTTTTTTAATTATTATTATTGCAGTTATTTGGTAGAGTGGTTGATGGACAATATATTTAAAAGTGGAAAAAAAAAAGAAGAAAAAAAGATCCCATGCTAAAAAGAGATTAGTGTATAAAAGTAAATTCAAAAACAAAACAAAAATTAGTTGGCCATTTTAATTTTTTTTTTTTAATCGAGATTTATGTATTTTTTATTTTATTTTTTGCAAAGTTTCATCACAAATTCATATTTAGATTTATAATTCTATTTTAACTAATAAAAATCACCAGAATGTTTCAGTTTTCTCATCAGTGTGGTCAAGTGTTGTCTGGACCCCACTAACTTACACTGTATGGACAAAAACAGTTCGAACATTCTTCAAAATAACCTTTTACTTGCATTCTGCAGAAGATTTTTGAACAGCATGAGGATGAGTAGAGTAAATTATAGCCCAGTCTTTAATTTTTTGGCTAAACTGTTCTTTTAAAAAGGTCATCGAATGCTAAGTTCACTTTTACATGTTGTTTGAACATTAATGTGTGTTGGCAGTGTATGTACAAATCTACCCTATAATGATAAAAATCCATGCAGTGGTTTTTAATTCATCTGTAAAAATAATATTCCCTTTTTCAAATCCAGCAATTCTCAGATGCCTGTCGTTGTGGCATCAGAGGCCGCTCCCACGATAGTTGATTGACATGAGCGTCTTACCACAGACCAGCTGTCACAGTCCGCCCTCTTTGTTTCAATGCCGGAGCAGGGATGCAAGTCAGACAAGAATATCTCCGACTGAGCGATTGAGGTGTTGTGTTGCTGGTTGTAATAATGAACGTAGTGGTCGTCATTTACTCCCAACATCTGAGCTGCTGAAGATGCAGTGGATTACGTTTGTTTGTGAAGGCAATGCGCCTCCCGATCATATATATCCGTCTATGTTCGCGCGAATCATTCGTGATCCAGCTTCACTTACAGCAGAAGTGAGTATAAGGGTTTTTTTTACGAATCTTTGCGATCGTCTTTCCTAATAATGTGCTAGTTAGCAAGTTTAGCGGCTAAACGTGGCTAAATGTGGCTAAAGTAAACAAGCTCGTCATTCCACAGAGAGAAGCGAGGGGCGGGGCGAGCAGAGCTCATTTGCATTTAAAGCAGCCTTGACCAGAATGAGATGATTTTTGCAGAGCTGATTTTGGCAAGGTAAAAAGGGTGCTGTTTTACACTAACATTGAGAATTTTTAACCAAAGTATATTAGAGACTTTTCATTAAGACCCTAAAGAATCATATCAACTTGTGTAAAAAGGGCATCCGATGACCCCTTTAAGATCACTAGAAAACATTGCAGTTTACAAGGTAGCCTTACAGTGAAAAAAATAAATCAACGTTGACACGGTTGTGCACAGTAATTCCCACATTCATGCTAGGTGTCTCTTATAGACATCTCTAGAGTATCTAAACATCTCTTTGTTATTATCTAGAGGGGAGACGTGAAGAGCAGAGTCGAGAGAACATGACATCAAGAGATGGCGTTGGCAGCTGACCAGAAGCCTTTGGAGAGACTCTCTCTCCTCCTGTTCGCTATCCCTCTAAGGCACCAGATCGACAAACAGCCTGAGTTCTGACAGCTGTCATTCAAAATAATGGCATATCCATGCACCTTTGAGATGGCAAAATAACCCACCTACACATAGACGTAAAGAAAGGCAGAACATTTGGAGTAAAATTTGGCTTTCTATTGTTTTTTTAATTCCATTGTTGTATAATAACTCACTTGTCTCAGAGTTTCAGCAAAGATGGTGAAGACCTTTCATCAAGTTTGACAACTCGAGAACAAACAGGAGGAAAAAAACGCTCGCCGTTTTCCTCACAAGGGCCGATTCCTCTCCAAATCGATTTTCTCAGACAACATAAGTAGTTCTCTCTATTGAAATGAAGAGAAGTTGTCCCTCTTTTCTCCTCACTCACAACTCCAGCTATTTTTCCTCGCCTTCCTGGTGTCCGGTACCCTCCTGCTCATGGCAGCTTTGTGCAATCAATCAATCGCTATAACTGAACTGTCTTCCACCCCAAGGGTAGCGCCTGTTCTCTCGCTTTCTCTCTCGTCTGTGTCAGGCCATGGCAGAGCCCTCTCTTTTACGACACATGCAACAAATGAAATGCAATGGACAGGTAATTAAATTCAACGTCTCCAACATTGTACGTTTGCATATGTTGCTATTTGACTAACTACGCCTTTTTATGCTGTTAATCATAACTGCCCCCTGGTTATTTATTGATTGGTTACCCCTCACAAAACATCAAACCACAATTAAAACCTAGCCACTAATGGCATATTGATTTCACCACAGTTCAACCACATTACCCCATTGCCTTAACGACTTAACCACGGGTCATCTGACATTAACTACCATCTACTTAACTCCATAATCAGACATAGTTTATTGCGAACAAGCAATTAGGATCGAGCAGCCACACACAGAGGAATTCTTTCCAACAAAATGCATGACCTCTAAAATTTAACAAAGTGGTGGTTTATCTAGCTTTATTTAAACAGACAAATCACTTAAGAGCAAGATTGTTATTTACAACCACCTGGCAAGAGTATAAATGTTCTGTTGCAGCAATGGGAACAATTAGAAATCAATTGGTTTTTAATTTTAAATTTGCTTTTTTCTTAAGTGAATCTGATTTTTTGTTTCGTTTTGAGGCATTACCTTTACATATGCAAAAGGAACAGGGATGGAATATTTTGCTAGATTCAAACATTTTGTGTTATTAATAATAAACTGGTAATAAAAGGACTCCATCTTTTTGGTGTCATACTATTCTGTGAATCAGCTTTATTCAGATTTCTGTACTTTGAAAGAAAACAGTAGGAAATTCTTTCTCCCATGCCTGAGGAAAAGCTGGACACTTCTAATAATACAAGTTTGATATTACTCTCTACTTTCCACAGTCTTTTCTCTCAGCCCAAATTTCTCTCTGTCTCTTTCTTTTTCCTTCTATCTGTCTCCCTCCCATTTTCTTCTTTTTCCCATTTATTGTATCTTCTTTCTCTTTTGGGGGTGAGATAAAGGATTATAGAGCTTATATTTTCTCAGATGGAGTGAAGAGCACAACCTGTGAGTGTGTGTCTGCATGTAAGCTTGTGTTTGCTCCCAAGGCGTGTGAGCATACAAGTGTGTGTGATTGATTTCTTCTTTCTCAGCTCCCTTGAGGCAGCGGAAACCCCACTTTAGCACCATCTCTCCCTCAGGTCAGCTGTGTTCTTCAAAGGTTAAGCTCTCTTTTGCTCTCTCCTTCTTTCGCTATGTTACTATTTCCCTCTCTCTTTCTCCCTCTCGCCTGTTTTAGTAGAAACGTACCCTTTTGAAAAGACCAGCATTTGGTGTGTTTTTGGCAATTGTTTCTCTACCAGTTTTCTTAACCAGTAAGCCTTCCTTGGTCAATAAGTTTCATCAAACAGACTATAGTGGTAAATGTAGAGAAGGTTAGGCTTTTGTGCTAAACAAAAATAGTGCCACTAGACTTTCCAATGTTACACTTAAAGGATTAGTTCAGTTTCAGAGTAAAAACTTCCTGATAATTTAATCACCCTCATCTCATCCAAGATGTTCATGTCTTTCTTTCTTCAGTTGAAAATTTTTTTTTTTTTTTTTTTAGGAAAACATTTCAGGATTTTTCTCCATATAGTGGGCTTTAATGGTGGCCAATGGATTGAAGGTCCAAACTGCAGTTTCAATGCAGCTTCAAAGAGCTCCAAACAATCCAAGCCAAGGATTTTGGGTCTTATCTAGTGAAACGCTATGTAATTTTCTACAAAATAAATAAATTAACAAAATTTGTATACTTTCAACCACAAATGCTCATCTTGCACTAGCCTGACCTCACGCATTATGTAATCACGCATGCATGACGTAGGTGGAAGTACCGACCCAGTGTTACAAAGCAAACGTGCAAAGAAAGTCAAATGCCCTTTACAAAAAAAGGTAAAACAATGATATTGTACGATTTTGAAGTTGGAGGAGAAAATGAGATGGAGTTTTTCACCCTACCCTACCTTTCTGAACTGGAGTACTAAGATGAAGAACTAACCGTGCGTGACTTTTCCAACGTGTTTACGCAATGCGTGAAGACGTGCATTGTAGAGCTAGTGCAAAACAAGCATTTTTGGTTAAAACAAAAATAGACCAATTTGTAGTAGACATCACAGTTATGTCACTTGCAGCTGTGCACACATAGTGCTGGCACAAAAACACTGGTAACAAGGGGAGGGAAACAGGTGTAATCCATGGAATAAGGGGAATAAATAAATAATTTGTGCCTTTTGATGCCAGAATCAGAATGCAAATTATTTTTATAGAATACTGTCGTCAAAGTCATCATTTGAAGTTAAACGCAGATGTTTAAATAGACAGACTATGGATGAAAACTGCTATGATTACTTTTAAAGCATAAATTTGATTTAAACAATATGTCTACATAATATTCACATATGCTGTTTGTAGAGGATGCATTGTATTAGCTCTAAAGTTACAACATGACATAATATTTAAACCTATTACTATCAACATTTTACATAACATTTATTTATTTTATCTCACAATTCTCACTTTTTTCTCACAAATGCAAGTTTATATCTCCTAGTTCAGACTTTAGAACTCGATTTAACTAAGAATTGTGAGATTTAATACTGAATAATCTGGATTTAATCCAGAATAAAGTCAGAATTCTGAAATATAAACTCAAATTTACCTGTTTTATTATTTTATTCCATGCCTCCATAGACTGCTACTGGAAAATCGTAACCAATGAATAGCCAAATATTACAATTCTACACCATTATGTGTAAACTGATATAAAGCTAAAAAAGCTGAAACAAATGAAATTATGAAAGATGTACTTTTCTTTATATTAACATTTGCTAAAAGTCTGGTGGGCGCAATGGGCACAGACTAATTGGAGGATATCAAATATGATATGATGATTTGATATTTAGCAAATGTCTGCTAAACCAAAAAAAAAATATATATATATCAACCTAAAGCAGCTTGGACTAAGGGTAGAGAGAAGTACAGTACTATACGAATGAATGGCTGAGTAGAAATATATATGACAGACTGCAGTTTAACCAAGCAAGAAACAAATTCTTGTTCTTGAGCTAATGCACCTAGTGACAACATAATGAACTTCAAATCCCACAATACTCAGTGTTAACCTCATTTACTCAAAGCAATTAGGCTTTTGTTGCATATTTTATGTACCATGGAGACTCTAGACCGTGCCAGGGAAAAAAAAAAAAAATGTAAAAAAGTAAGCAACATAGAATGAGAGTTGGTTATTACAAGACCAAATTCTAATGGGGAAACCCAGGAAGGACTATCTTCACTCCAGCGTACAGAGATCAATAGAAGCTCTATCCATGTTTGACTGGCTGGACTATTGAGCTTATTCTTCAAATGTCAAACGCTGGTCTTTTGCTGTTATCGGACGGGAGTTATTGAACCATAGCCTCTGCTAGCAGGTGCTATAGATCTCCAGGAGAGAACTGCATCAACACCTGAGAAATGGCACGTGGACACATCAGTGCTTCGCTATCTATCCTGTCCCCTGCAGAATTAAGTCATCACTTTGAGAAAAAAAAGACCTGTTTACCTTCACTAATCAGCCAGAGGCTCGGAGCAATGTAACAAACAGGGAAAAAGTCACTGCGGAGTAGCATTTCGCAAGGTCAACGTGACCAATAACGGTCAGATGTTTCCAACACACGACTCTGTGCATTCAGGGCAATTAGATTGTGTGCGTACACGTGGTTTGGTCCGGCAAAACTCCAGTAGTGGGATTATCCCTCCAGCATCTGGACTTCAGCTAATTAGATCACCTCTCCACAACTGCACATGTCTGCGTGTTTCCGCAGCCTGCATGTTAAACAGCATGTAGGCCAGTAATTGGGGATTACCCTGATAATATTCTAGTAAGGTTTGCGGTGCCATTACTGAGGATAATAAGCCATTGTCTCTCGACTGAATATCCCATTTTGCATGTGAAAGCCAAAAATGTGGGATTGCCAAATGACAACTTTTTTAATGGGCATACGGATAGTTATGCTTAATTTTTATTGTTAAATCTGACCTATTTTTAAAATAAATAAGTAAATAAATAAAATCACCTAAATGAGACCTGCTATTTGACTGTAAATGTAATCACTCAAAGGACTCTGTTTTAGTAATATCCTTATATTGCCGCATTAAAACTCCATGTCGACAGATATGATTAGAGTCTAGATTTCATTTCAGTAATGGAAGATTATAATCTGGGTGGATTTAATGTTTGTGAGCAATGTTATTTTTTGTCTCTCTAGCTTGGAGGACTATCGATATAACAATAAGATTATATGTCAGCCATGGAGATTACAAACTCTGTTTATTCCAGGGCTCATTCCAAATCCTGTATGACTTTCTTCTGAAAACACACAAAATAAGTTGTTTTGAAAGTCTTTATTAAAGTAAATTATATACACAATGAAGGTCAGTGGGGTCCATTGTTGTTTTAGACCTATATATGGACCTAAAGAATGGAAATATTCATCAAAATATCTTATTTTGTGTTTTGTAGAGGAAGAAAGGTCAGGTTTGGGTCAACATGACATTGATTAAACAATTTAAAAAAAAAAAAAAAGCCTGGATCATTCCTTTAAAAGTTAAGAGGCCACCGATTTGGATATGGACAGTAGGGCTGGGTAAAAAATATTGAGTTCTCGATTTTAATCGATTGCCATTTTTACAAAACAATATTAATTCTTAAATCCCAAGAATCATTTAATGTAGCCCGTTTTCAGTTCATGAATGGAACATTGTAGTGCACCTCCCATCCAATAAATCTCAATAAAGTTTGTGCTTCGTTACTTTTGATATAAAACAAAGTCTCTGTCCGTTTCATTACAGTATTCAAACAATAAATACCATTTTGGCACTGTTTAATGTGGAGTGACAGATCAGTGCCTCAGTTCAACAGAAGCAGCAGCATGCAGCACATGTGAACCGATCATATTATCGCTTTAATGCCAGTTTCAGCATGATATAAACATGTATAAACATTCGAAGATATGTTAAAAGAAAAAGTACAACTTACCGAAATCCGTATCCTGTCTCATGTAATCGCTCAATCAGTGTTTCAACCGCGCAAACAGCTCATAAACAATGTCAGTAACATCAGATTTACCTCAGAAAAAAAGTATTCGGTGACCATAAACTCGTTAGTCAGCTGAAAAAATTAACTCTGGAGTGGTAAATGTATGTACCATATAACATATTCATTATAATTTTTACTGTTCTTCAATGTTTCATTTATATTAGAATTATGTAAGTGTAGCTTCATCATTATAAAAACTTCACTGAGTTTAAAATAAGCATTTGTATGCAAATCAGTTGATTTTAACCTCCAATATTAATGTAATACCAACTGACTCTCATGTATGTTTCACAGCATTAGTTGAGAGATTTTTTTTTTTTTCTTGAGAAAATTTGGCATGTACTGTACCTGGTATACAACCAAAATAATTAGGGATGTAATGATATCAAAATCTCACAATACGATAATATCGTGATCAGTGATAGGAATAATGCAGTTTTGGTAAAGAGTAATCAAACAAATTACTATTTCCCCGGTTACACCGTCACTACGACAATAAAACTTGGACAATAAATAATTTTATTTTTCAGTTCATCTGAATGGATGTGCAGCGTACCTGTATTTGACGAACCGTAAACTCTAGTGTGAAGGCACACGACTAGCCGTTGCTGTGTCTCACACACACGCAAAGAAAGACAGAAAGACAGAGCGAGAGAGTCTTATATACCATGCAGAACTGACACGCACCATGTAAAAAATATTCTTTGAAAAAATTCTGCTGCATTTTCCTGTCAAAATAAATAATCCTTTGGAATTATTCAGCTTTTAAGTAGGCGGAACTAATGCGCAAACGGTAATCTCATTGGCTGGCGCTCTCCTATGATCGCCCTAAGCAAATCAGTTCGAGTGAACGCAGACAACGTGATTAATAATCATGAATCCAGCAGCTAATTATTCCTCAATGCATTTTATATTGTTATTAGTAGTAGAAATCGTAGTCGTTTTGCAATCTTTTCAGTATTATTATTTTTTTCCCTGTTTTTTTTTAATAGAAACACTAAATAAAGACAATATCTTAAGCACTACCACCAGTTCTAAGTTCAGTTAACATGACAAATATGCATTCATACATGGTTATTCTAAAGTTCTAATTACTGAAGTTTAATGCTAAATTATCAATGTCATATTATAATGCTTGACTGACTGATCATAAGTGTACATTCAGATATTTATAAAACTGTGCCAGTAAGGTTTATAATTCTGGTGAGTTCGCTAAAAATTTCATTCATTTCATTTATATTTCACTCATTTAACATATTTAATATTGGGGGCATCTAAGTTATTTGACATTTTTTTTTTTTTTTTTGTATATTATTTTTGGTTTACATTAAAGCAGAGAAAAATGACAATACTTCTTTCCTAATTTCTACACTTGAAAGAGATGTTTTGAAATTGAACTGCATGGAAATGGCAGTAGAGCTTTTATTTTGACAGAAAACTCCAGCTTCATTGAAAACAGGTTTACAAAAACACTCACTACAAATCTAGTGAACTGCTGTAATCTTCTGTGTTGCCCAACATGTGCTAAACTCACAGCACATGCAATAAATGAGTTCACTGCATTCACTGTGAACTGAGCTGTTCTGAGTCGCGGAAAACATCGGATCATGAGCTGATCGCCTAAACGAAGTTCGAGCTTCGCTTTGAAACATGCAGCGAAAACAGACTTGATGAAGGGATTAAGCTATATTGTGCTTTTGGTTTTAGTTTGTTTGACAGATACTGTGCCAAACACAACTTTAACTTTTATGTTAGAAAGTTTGTAAAAAATTGTAAAAAATCTACACCTTTTGACTGGAAGACCTAAATCGTTTCATAACAGCATGTAAGCACACTAATATTGAGACAGTTTTACTATTGTGATACCACAATATTGATAATATCACTGCCTCCCTAAAAATAAATGATATTGAACCAAATTGAATCAAAACGCAAGCTTGTGAATCCGAATCGAATCATGAAATTTGTGTTAGCCAATGCAGAATTATAAAGCTTAGGTTTGTGAACCCAGCCCTAACAGATTAACAGTATATGTCGTATTTAAATCTCCTGTTAAATTCACATTACAATTTTACACTGAACCACATAAGTAAAAGCTGTAAAAGAAAAGCTTTGATGTGCTGTTTGGATATTCTTATTCTGTGCAGAAAAGGTAATGGATGAATACTTACATAAACACTCTAAACAAGAACAACTGATGAGCTGTAACATGCAATTTCACAGAGTAGGCGAAAAACACAGTGCATCTGTATAGTTTGGTAGGGACATTTTAGAATCAATCAATGTTAAAACACAAACCTACAGTACACCACTGGAATTCTGTATTAATGTGTCAAATTGGTATGTTGCTTGGAAACCATAAATGGCCTACCGTTAGGCTAATGAACTATATGCCAGTGTGTCGTAACCCCTATCTTGTCCCAGACTGTTTAAGGAGCAGTTGTTCCCATCTCTCTGCATAGACACTTACGGTGATAAAGAGAAGCTAAGCCAAAAAAAAAAAATGAAATAAGAAAAGCCCCACACTGCTCGCGTATGCAATGCCGCAAAGTGCCTCCTGCCTCCAACCCCCTTAATGTTGCAGTAATATCGTTAATGTGTTGTCTATCCCTTGCCTCAATCTGATCTGCTTTGTTGTTAAAGAGTTATAGAGAAGCAGGGGACAGTTGAGTACAAAGCTGCATGCCCGCGGGCCAACACACTGATTCAGACACGCAGATTCATGTCAGATCTGGGCCTTTAATCATCAGAGTGCCCCTGCGCTCAGAGACACACACCTCATATGGTCCCCCCGAAAGGACGCGGCCCACAGCCCAACTCAATTCAAGCACTAGATTATGGATTATGGTAATCCAACCAGCCAAGGGTCAGAGGGAGAGGGCGACACAGGCTCATTCAATCAAGATAAGGCATGTGAGCGTTTTCAGCATCCTATTTGTTTGACCCACTTTAATCTCCAAGGAAAATAATAAATTACATTTAAAATTTAATAAAAGCAGACAACAGACTTGGTGGTGGTGGTGAATTTTTATTGTTTTGTCAATCAGCATGTTGCTGACACAACAAGAATAGTAATGCCCATTCAATTTTTGAGCCAATTGGATTTTACATGTGACTTATAAAACAAAATTAATTGTAAAATAAATGTACATGTTTATTGAAGGTAAAAAGCTGTAGAAACAATTACATAATCTAATCTCTATATTTTGGGCTATATATTTGGTCAATCATGTTTACTCAAACTCAGATTTCTGGAACAAAATGTAAAACAAATAAACAAATAAACGAATTAATGATTGTGAAGTCAGTTTGCATTTTATGTTAAACAACTGCAATTACATTGTTGGCAGATGATATAAAACAAATACTAAGTATTTTTTTTCCTTCCTATAATTTGGTTCAATAAAGTAAAAAAAAAAAAAAAAAAAAAAAAAAGAATTAGAATTGGACAACAACTGTTTATTTTTAAATGTTATGGTTGGCAAAAAATAAATGGATGATTTTGTAAATTATAATTTTTTGTGTGAATTAATATAATATAATATAATATAATATAATATAATATAATATAATATATATAATATAATATAATATAATATAAAATGCTCTAAATAAAGCAATAGTTCAGTGATATATAAATAATGCTAATATGGTATCGATATCCTAAGATAAAAAAAGAAATTATAATACAATAAATATAATATAATATAATATAATATAATATAATATAGTCAAATTTATAATATAATATAATATAATATAAAAGCAATAGTTCAGTATTGATGCTAATATGGTATAGACATTCTAAAAAATAAATAAATAAATAAATAAATAAATAAATAAATAAAAGCAATAGTTCAGTGATATATGCTAATGATGTGGACATTCTAAAAATAATAATATAATATAATATAATAGTATAATAGTTTATTTATTTATTTATTAGGATGTCCATACCATATTAGCATTATATCACTAAACCATTTATTATATTATATTATATTATATTATATTATATTACAAAATTCTATAAATAAAAGCAATAGTTCAGTGATATATGTACAATCCTAACATGGTACCAACATCCTAAAGTAAATAAATAAATAAAACCATATAATATAAAAATGCTATAAATAAAATCAATAGTTCAGTAATATATTATGCTAATATGGTATTGATGTCCCAAAATAAATAAATACAAAATAGTGAATGACACCCTTAGATGCTATCCAAGGGAGCTATAATCCGAGACCCTTTCTTAGTGTGAGACCCTCACTGCTAACAGAAAGAAAGAAATACAGTTTACAGGAGAAAGAAACTGAATGGCTCTCCACTGCCAATATAAATCACAGACACCATGAACCCTGAATGTTGTGAGACCAGTAAAGTGAAGAACTGTACAGTACTCACCTCGTTGTTTTGCTGTTGAAAACGTCAGGATTCTGACAGGAACAAAGAAAAGCAACAAGCATTTACACACGGTCAGTGACCCAAACACCACGAGTAGATTTCATCCGACTGCAGGACAGCTTAGTTGTTTAATAAGCCCATCTAACATTTCAGAGTTTCTCAGCAGAAAGATCAGACATTGAGCTGAGGGCACGGCTGCTCTCTCTTACACACACACACTTAAAGAGGAGAAAGTGTGCATGTGTATGTGAAGGAGAGAAAAAGAGAAGTTTGCTGGTATGCTGTTTTAGCACAACCTTGACATTCCTTGTTACCTTTTTTGCTCATCTCGTGTGAACAGAAAGGTAAGAGAGGAAAAAGAGGGAAAAAAAAAGTAATAACAGATGAATGAAGGGAAGAGAGTACCATTATGTTTTCCTTTTCACTTTCATTCTGACATTGGCAAAGGAATACTCATCCCCAGCCCCCTCTGAAGCTACCGTGAAATGTGTGCTTGTCCTAATGTGATATCAGTGACATATGGACATGTTTGCTGAAACTGCTTTCACATCATTTGAACTGATGACACCATCGGGAAAATGTTGCCAAGTACGAGCACACCTGTGTTTCTTAGCGTAGATCAAGGGCTGATCTGTGATCACTGGTTCATGAAACTGAAATTGGCAAAGGGATAGTCGAGCCAAAATGAAAATTTTGTCATTTACTCACCTTCATGACTGTATGACTTGATTTCCTCCATAGAGTACAAAAAGCAGATTTCAGGATTTGGGTACACTTATCATTTAATATAATAAAAGTAATTGAAGACTATGGTTTTCAAGGTCCACAATGACAAAATAGAAACCATTAAAGTCCCCATTAAATCAAAAAGTTTTTTTGGCTCTTAGTATGAATATGTTAGCATTAAGGTTATCTATAAGCTAGTGTGCTCCAAAACAATGACAAAATTTGCATTTACAACATACAGTATAAGCATTCAAAACTTAAAGTCTCTAACTTCCGCCAATATGGATCAAAGTTTTGATGACATCACCCTGCACTTCAGCTTCTCATCAAACTTTCTGTCCAATCAAATGCTCTCAAAAATCTGAAGTGCCCCGCCCCTACACCATAAATACACACTGAAGCTGTGGCTGAAATCAGTTACTTGTTCACCGAATTAGTGTTTTCTGTATGGTGAATGGCATGTAGTGCACCATATAGGGGATAGGGAATGATTCAGACAGTGTAAATATGCTTTACATTTGGGCGTTTTGTCATGTGAATCACCACTGCATGCACACAGTTTGCTCCGGTCCAGAGACACAATAGTACTGAGCGGATCATATGCGTGAATCCACACAGACCATAAAGCCTACCAGACCCATTTGAATTCTACACTGAACACTGCATTTTATAGCAATATGGATGAGAATGTGACTGTCATATGCTGTCAAATGTGACTTTACTGAGCTCAACGGCTCTGGCCCAAGCTGTGATATAAACAAAACGCTATTGGCTAATTAAAAAAGGGTGTGGGACTGCTTGAAATGTCCCACACAATTCCTGTTTCAGTTTAAATTACGTCAACGCATAGAATAACGCTGAGCGTTTCAAAGCACTTCAATAAACCTTTAAAAGAGAAGTCCACTTCCAGAACAAAAATTTACAGAGAATGTACTCACCCCCTTGTCATCCAAGATGTTCATGTCTTTCTTTCTTCAGTCAATAAGAAATTATGTTTCTTGAGGAAAACATTTCAGGAATTATCTCCATATAATGGATTTCAATGGAGCCCCCAAGTTTGAACTTCCAAAATGCAGTTAAAATGCTACTTAAATGCAGCTTCAAATGGCTCCAAACGAGTCCAGCCGACAAAGAAGGGTCTTATCTAGCAAAACAAGTGGTCATTTTCTAAACAAACTGACAATTTATATACTTTTTAACCACAAATGCTTGTCTTGTCTAAGTCTGCGTGAACTCTATTTTTCCGGCCAATACGGTTAGGGTATGTAGGGTATATAGGGAAAAACTCCTATCTCATTTTCTTCCCCAACTTCAAAATCGTCCTTAATCACTGCAGAAGTACCGACCCAGTGTTTACAAAGTGAACATGCAAAGTAGATCAAACAGCCTTTACAAAAAAAAACAGCGTAGGGCGATTTTGATTGACCGCATTGAACCAAAAAAAAAATAGAGTTCACGCAGACTTAGTCAAGACAAGCATTTAGGGTTAAAAAGTATATAAATTGTCAATTTGTTTTGAAAATGACTGATCGTATGCTAGGTAAGACCCTCCTTCATTGGCTGGGATCATTTAGAGCCATTTGAAGCTGCATTTCAACTGCATTTTGGAAGTTCAAACTTGGGGGCACCATTGAAATCCATTAAATGGAGATAATTCCTGAAATGTTTTTCTCAAGAAACATAATTTCTTATCGACTGAAGAAAGAAAGACGTAAACATCTTGGATGACAAGGGTGTGAGTAAATTATCTGTACATTTTTGTTCTGGAAGTGGACTTCTCCTTTAAGATCATTAAGAGACTCATATGATTAATTTTATATATTTCTACTCTTCTGAAGTCAGCTTTGTGTGACCCAGTTTATCAAACCAATCTAAATTATTTGTTCACAAATCAGGCAGATCCAGGTCTTGATTTCAGCTCACTGATTCAATAATGACGAAGAGGGGAAGATGACTGTCAGTCTGTTCATCACACAAACTTATCGTAGAGCTTCAGACTTGAATTAAAATGCAAGATGTGTACAGACAACTTGTTGTTTTTTAAAGATTAACAGCCTCAATTTTCATTTACTTTCATAATGAAAAGTACGAACAGAATATTCCTCAAACTCATTTTTATAACATCCTGCTGGTTTTAAAAAAAAACATGAAGGTAAGTAAATAATGACAGATTTAATTGAGGACAGGGCTGTCAAGGCCTTCATGAGTGAAGTATCACCAGATTCCTGAACAAACTGTTTACTGAGTCACATATTTTAATGCATCCAGTTCACCAAACCAATCTGATGATTCATTTCCAAATCAGGCTGATTTGGTTCTCCATTCAACTGACTGAGTAAATGATCCGGTCACATCTGTTAACAGCTCACTGGAGGGAAAATCATTATTAGTTATTATCGGTCTGCTCATCACACAAATCAATTGTACAGCTTGAGAAGTCTTGAAATACATTGCGTAAGGTGTACAGACCAGCTTTATGGTGTTTTTGTGTTTTCTTAAGCTTGACAGCCCAAATCTCATTCTGTTTCTTATTGAAAAGAGGGAGATGTATCATTTCTAACATCTTGATGGTTTTAAACAAGCAAAGTAAGTAAGCAATTACCAAATTAAGTGAGCACATGGCTGTCATGCTACAAAATGACAAAAACACATCATAAAATAATCATAGTGGTTCATATAAACGTGCTTTGTGTAAGAAACAGCCCAAAATTTAAAGAATTTTTTACACTAGCTCTTCTTAGCAATTCAACAGTGAAGTATCATCACATTCCTGCCCAAATTGTGCTTTTGGGTCAAATATTTTTTAACCAAACTCATGGGTTCACCTTCTGGTTCTGAACAACATGGAGGTGAGTAAGTAATCAAATTTTTGATTTTATCTAAATTCTGGTCTGTCAACAGCTAATTTAGTTTAAAAACTGAATTGAGAGATTTGTCACTCCACAAGAGGGCACTGCACCATTTGCTGTACATGATGAAATATTCTCCATTCTCCTTATTCGCTTTCCCTCGCCTTCTCTCTCTCTCTCCCTCTCACACACACACACACACACACACTCACACACACATAGGAAATGAATCAAACAGACAGACTGGCTGTCTACAGTATGTGGGAGGCCCTTTCAACCAAGAGAACATCTCCAGGGTAAACTATCTCTAACTCTTTCTATCTTTCTCTGTCATTCCAAATCTCACTATAGGGATTCATTGTAAACAGTCCCAAATTCATAATTCATTCAAAATAATGGAATTGGCTCGCAGAATTGCATTTCAACTAAAATATTCCAGTGACAGGCGGAGGAAGAGAAGCGCACGGTCTGAGGCTGCCTCGGAGTTCACGCTGCGTAGCAAGTCTGTCTATTAGATCTACCACCTAAAGATGGATAAGAGAAGTCAGTCAGCTAACAGGCACATCAATTTCTGCCAGTTGAGTATCTACACATAATCTGAAAGTCATTTGAAATGGAAGCAGACCTTCAAGGAGTCGTCCGTGTTTACGAGTCCAACTTCAAATGCAGCCAAAAACTTTAAATGTGATGTAACAAAATGTTTGTACCACGTTGTCTGACAGGATCAAAGGGTCAGTTAGCTCGCAGGGCTGACGGAATATACCACAGAACCAAATCAATACACACACAGAGGGAGATCAGATACAGCGGAACTGGAAACATTCTGTCAGATCTCAGTCTGCTTCAAAAAGCCGAGCGCTCATACACACGCACACAGAGAGAATGTGTGCCATTTTTACATGCGTCTCGAGGAAAACTGAAGGTTAAAGAGAGAACCGCTCCTCCTTTTTTAAACATTTTGCGTCTGGAGGCGTACGGGAGTGCGCGCGGCCCATCAGCGCGGTCATACAGTCGGAGCTAAAAGCCTTGACTGCTGAGAGGATGGGGCGTACATCCACAGAATGCTTATAAATGTTGTATTCCTTGTCGTCCTTTGAGACAATACCTCAGCTTTGTTCTCTTCCATAGTGCTTTGTTTGTTTGTTATTGTGAGTCAGAGGGAGAAAGCGCACGAGCGAGAGAGTGAGCGAAAAGGGAGGGAGGGAGCTATTTGCATTTAATTCGGTGTTGATAAAGTTGTACGAACAGAAAGCAGTTCAAAGAAAGCCGGCTTGGACATTTTGAATGTGCCAGATCTGACAGACTGCTCTAAACACAACAGATTATGTAAAAACCGTTGCGTCTCTCTGTTATTACCCCGCCTCGATGAATCCCGGGCCCTGTTCTTTGTACGTTGTTTAATACATCCAAGATAATACGCCAGATTCTGCTAATCGTACTAATTCCTCTCTGGCTAATTTGGTTCTTCAATCACACATGCAGATTTGATTAGAACAGCTGAATTGAGTTGCCGTAGATAATTGCGTATTCTTGTGGGTTTAATGGAAAAGGCAAATATATCGATATTGGAAATGATAATAAGCAATGCAGCAAAATGTGTTGACAAAATATACATTTGAAATATCTGTAGAAATGATTGTGGATCTGCAGCTTTGTCACTGTTACAAACCTAGAGGCTTGCAGATTTATGTATCAAAGTTCACCAAACGTAAACCCAATGCAAAATTTACATGGGAAAATGTATGTACCACTGGAAGTTCATGAGACAAAATTCTTCATTTTTCAATTCTTCACCTTTGAAATTAGTGAATTTCGCAAACTAAATTTAGCCAAGCAGTGGTAAATGATATCCTGAAAGGTAAATTAATAGTCTGATACTGAAGACTTGAAAAATTTAATATCGAGAGGATTTAGTTGAGAGGAGTGAAATTATTTACTTTATTATTTTTTAAAGAACTTTTAAAGATTTTCGCATTAAACTGGTCAACAATAATTATTTAAAAATCAAAAATTCATAATTAATTTCTTTTTTTTTTAAAGAAAATTAATAGTTTTATGCTACAAGAATGCATTAAATTGATGATAAAAAAAAAAAAAACTGACAGACTTTTACATTGTTGTTTTTCAAAATTACTAAGAAAAAGGAAATAAGCACCAGAGCATCATATTAGAATGATTTCCGAAGAATCATGGGAAATTGAAGACTAAAGTAATGACTCAGCTTTGCAATCACATGAATAAATAGTACTTTAAAACATACTAGAATAGCAAACAGAACAAATAATTGCAGCCTTCCTGAAAGATTTCTTTAAAAAAAAAAACATTTAAACAATCTTACTGACCCCAAACTTTTTGAAAAGTAGTGTAGGGTGCAAAAGGGCATTAGAAAATAACTTTTTTTTGCTGAATAATAACAGCAAAAAAAAATCTGTAAAGAGAAATAATAATAAATGTTTAATTTAATTAAAATGATTATGAAACATCAAGTCAAGAATAAGGGCCTTTTAAAAATTTCTGGACCATGAAACACTGCCAAAGCAGCCAAAACGAGAAGGAGCTGGCAGAAAGTTGCAGGGTAATTAAATTTGTAAGTGTTTACCTGTTACATTTTTTTTCTAGTGAAAACCAAGATAAATTTTTCAAGGGACAGGTACACTGTTCTAAAATCACGGCAGGCAACTCTTACATAAAGCAAGGATTTAATCTTGTTTACAGCTACAACCTGCTCCCACACTTTGGGGTTTGAGTTTATGGACATGTTGCCATCAAGACAACTCAGCGATAAGCTTCAAAGAAAAGAGCAATCCAGGATCATGTCATATCTTCAGTTATATCCAGATAACCCCTGTAATCCATGTACAGAGAACTGATTTGTTGCATCCTCCCCTAACACACCTCACCAAGCACCCACCCACCATCCCGGCTCATCTATTGCATCGCTTCTAAATGCCAACAAACTTGTTCTATAATGCTTTAATTACAAATAACTGTTCTCACTGGTTTTTCTCTTCTCTGTAGTAGGGCTGCACGATATACCGGTACTACGGTAGTATCGCGATACTAAAGCTTAAAAATACCCGCGGTGCCATTGCATTTTTTAAACGATAGTATCATCCATACGGTAGTACCGTAAGATATGTTGTATGTATGGCAGGAACACCGTTTAAAACATTCATTTGAACATGCACACCAGCAGAAACATTACAAGTTGATTGCCAAAATGTCTTTCTGCTGTGCTTTGTGTAGTATATGCTGTGTATACGCTTTATGTGGTATTCAGTGTTTCCCGATGTTTCAGTTCAGTTTGAAATGAGACGCTGCACTTGCACGTCGTTGTTCATGCTGCAGTTTATCAGAAGAGAGGGTCTGATTCGTCTGATGTTATTTTAAAAAATAGCAGCTCAAGAATCACTTATTCAACATCATAATATCTTACAAGAAAGTAATCTCGCAGTTATATTCATTTGCCCACTTTTAGAACAGGTGTAATAATTAGTTTCATCAATCATGAATGCAATTCCATTTATTAACATAGCGGCTTTGCACTTGGTTCTTATCAAACATTGTATTTTTTAACACTTTAAATGAATATGTTTTTTATATACAAGCTGCTAACTTGGAAATTTTAAGATATGCGAGCAGAAATGGTCCAGACAGTTCAGCAATATGACACGAGCAAGAGTTAAAGTGCCCCTATTATGCCTTTTCAAATATGATCTTTCATGCAGTGTGTCATGTAGCTGTATGTGAACATAAACTATCTGCAAAGTTGTGAAGCCAACAGTGCATGATAAATAAAGTTATTGTCTATCCAAAAAAGAGTCGGCTCGCATTTGCCTGAACGAGTTGTCGGGAATTCGAATCTTTGTCTGTTACGGCCACACGTCACGAAGTAACACATCTGCATAATGTCCGCCCTTGTTCTACGTCGCGAACAACTTGTCCGCCCACAAACAGTAAAATTTCCTTGTGGTTTACATCACATGGAAATTTACACGTACATTATACAGAATACGCTGTATCCTACACTGTGAGTAAAACTGTTTTATATTCATTTCCAAAAGATGATGAATCTACAAAGATTGTATTTTCTGGCGATCGTTCAAAATACCTAGTTGTGTAACAACCCTGCACATGTCTTGCTAACCGGTTAAATCACGCTTTTGTAGTTCTGTTGTTGAGCTGTGGACCCACTGTAGTCCGACAATTTGTGATTGATGCAGCTTGACAGTCTGTCTGTCTCATTAGTTGAAGTAATGATAAAGGATGGTGCACGAAGCGGCTTTCACGCCGAATGCGGAAAGCGCTGTGCTATGAAACCCATTCATTTCAATGTCTTCCGCCCTGCGAGGACGGCTTGTTTCTGCCTCAACCAAAGCGCACGCCATGGACAAAGTTTAAATAAGTTGTTCAAATAAACTTTTGCCGCTGCGCTCTCAAGGGCTGCACTGAACCCAGCGGCCAGCATAGCGCTTTCCGCGTTCGGTGTGAAAGCTGCCTTAATGCATTATACAATGTTGAAGTTTACAACATAGAGGTGTGCCCGGTTCGCTTACATAAGCAAATTGCGAGCACTTTCCAAGGTAGACTGTGTTAACTTTCGATCAGCCACTTCAGTCGTTTCATCATCAGACTCTGGCTCGAATTGGTATGGTAAAATCAATGCCATCTTTTCTATGTATTGACAACTATCCAAGGCTGTCAGTTAGTTATGGCAATGGCCGTTTCGTTCTCCGACACGCTGTATGCGGTAGACCAATCATAAAGGACTGCGCCATCTGAAGCAATCACAGCAGTGAGGGCTCACGGAAAGGAGGGGTTTAGAGAGACTAATTCTAATTCTTCGAACTGCTTCGCACGAGTCGATTACGAATCATTATAAATGGGGTAAAATGAAATCTATTTTTGGAGAAAACTGAAGTGTTTTTTGACCTTGCATACATGTAAACCTGTTTTGGGAGTCCATTAAAACAATATTATCAACCTTTAAAATGGCATAATAGGAGCACTTTAAGAGTGCTGTTTTTGTTTTGTTTCTGTGTTCGAATACGAATCCACGTTGGCTTGGGCGAATCATTGATAAACTAAGCCATTCATAAAAACAGTCATTTGATTCGCTCCTGAAGGATTCAGCAGTTTTGAAAGAATCATTTGAATGACTCAGTGATTCAATCATGAACACTTGCCGCCACCTGCTGGCGGTTTTAAGTTTGCCATCATATTACATTATTTTCCAACATATTTCTATATTCAGAGTTTTGTATTTAAAACATTAATCATATAACATTATTTATGCAATTATAAATACAGTCTAAACGTGTGAATACCACATCTAAATGTCACTTCATGCAGCCTCTGTGCAGTGCTAAGATTTTGCTTACATGATTTCATGGATAACAATAGCTAGTCATTGATTCACATTAATGAAGTATTCAGAAAAAAATCCTTTCTGTTTTCATTTACATCTTTTTATTTATGAAATTTTGATTCATTTTGTAGAATTGAATTTTAAATGAACAGAATACTGCACGGTATCGTGATACTTCAGCTGGTATAGTATCGTTAGTCATTTTTATGGTATCGTGACAAGCCTACTCTGTAGTACCTTGGGGTACTGCATCACATATAAATACTGCAATCACTCAGCACAATGATATATATTACATTTCCATAGTGTTACCCTTTGATACCTTCACTGTACCATGGTACCACCACAGTAGTGTTTGGAAGTACTTCTCCGTTTATCTCTCACAGTTGAATTTTGCGCACGAGTCACCAGAATAAATGTAGTTTAAAAAGTATATACTTTCACCTCAAGTTCCAGAGAACTTCTCATATCGGCTTTAGCAACAACTTTTCATACCCTGTTATATCAGTCACTCTGACACTCCACCAGAGAGCAATGGATAATATTTGTGTGACATTTAAGCATCTGATTAACTTTTGATGTATTACAAGAAGAGGTTCAGATTAATTTCAGGCCTTTTTGTTCTTTTGTCTTCACCCGTGATCTAAAACAGCTTTGGAATCCAGACTGGTTCTGACTTGTGATTCATTTTGATCCCAAGCACCTTTGCTGATGTGCCACAGTAACAACTCTCTGACAAAATCAGACAGATACAGTCCACTGCAGACCCTGAAGGGGCTTGATGAGAAGAAGGAAGTTGTGATTGAAACTTGTCGGAGAGATTTGAGTAGCGTCGCTATTGAACGTGAAAAAACAGGCTTGGAGAAAGAGCGAGGGAGTGATCCCGCAGATATGAAGAATTGAAAAATCTCTGGTGTTCTTCACACTTCTGCTCGAGGACATTTTTGGTATCATTACATGCAACTTAATCCCAATCCCACTTAACACAGGTCAACTTTCATTTTCAGGCAAGCATAGGATCACCTAAATCACAACATGGGTTAAGTAAGTCTTTTTACGATATTCTAATTTAAATGTGGGAGTAACAGCAATCAAATTCTCCACAAGCATTGTTTCATTTATTGTAGATGGTATGTAAAAGTATGTAAAATATGAAATAGTCCACCCAAATTCATTATATACACATATGTTTTTTGAATAATTATCTTACGCACACACCAAGGCTGCACTTATCTGACAAATACAGGAAAAACAGCTATAGTGAGAAATATTATTATAGTTCAAAATAAATGTTTTCTATTTTAACATGATTTAAAATATAATTCATTCATGTGATGGCAAAGCTACATTTTCATCAGCCATTACTCCACACATAATCCTTCAGAAATCATTCTAATATGTTGACTTGTGGTGCTTTATATATATATATATATATATATATATATATATATATATATATATATATATATATATATATATATATATATATATATATATATATTGGAACCTGTGATACATTTTTTAAGGACTCTTTGATTAATAAAAAGTTATTAGTTCTTAATACTGTGTGTGGTTACCAGGTAATTTTTTTTTTTTTTTTTTTTTTTTTTTTTTTATGATGGTTGTAAATGAGTCTCTTGTTTGTACTAAACAGGTAATTGAGCACTGTTCTTTAGAAAAATCCTCCAGGTCCTGCAGATTCTTCAGTTTTCCAGCATCTTTTGCATATCTGATTCCTTTCCAGCAGGAAACACATAATGCATAAGTAATATTTACAGTTTTTTTTATGTACAATTGGGGGACTCAAACACAACCATTAAAAAAAAAGTTCAAACATTTACTGATGCTCCAGAAGGAAACACAATGCAGGGGGGGTGAAAACTTTTTGAATTTGAAGATCAAAGTAAATTGTACTTCATTTATCTTCCGGAAAACATGCAAGTATCTTCTGTTGCTTCCGAAGGGCAGTACTAAATGGGAAAAAAAAAAAAAGAAAATTAGAAAAATTTGGACATCTTCATCCTGTTAAAAAGTTTTCACCCCTGACTCTTAATGCATCGTGTTTCCTTCTGGAGCGTCAGTGAATGTTTGAACCTTTTTTGATGGTTATGTTGGAGTCCCTCAATTGTACATAAAAGTGGTAAATATTACTTATGCATTATGTATGTTTTTTGTTTGTTTGTTTTTTGCAAAGAAAATGCTAAAACTGCGGATTTTATTCCTTAAAAGTTACTTTCAAAACTAATTTGACATTCAAAACCAGACACATTTGACTGAACATGAACAACTAACTTGACTGTGAATACCTTAGGCTTTTGCTAATTATGAAAAGAACATTGAGAAATGGACACTTTGTGCAACTGAACATTGGGTGGTATTTACATTAGGTTGTTAATGAGCATAGTAAGAAAACATAACATTACCAGAACACGATGCAATTAGACGATGTCCAGGCGACACAACGGAACTCATGCTGACAGGATGTGAGACAAGATACAGGCTTATGGTCTAGGGACTGAATTGGTCTAAGAAAGATAATATTACAAATCAGTGTGTGTGTGTGTGCGTGTGTGTGTGTGTGTGTATGTGTGTGTGTGTGGTAAATGTCAAGAGCATGATAAGCTGTTCTTTGAGCAGATGGATCTGACAGAGCTACTGAAGGTGTGAAACACACTCCCTCAGCCTTGTCAGCCTATTTACACACACACACACGCAAACACACACTAACACGTTTAAATGTCGCACAGAAGCCAATTATATGAGACATGGTGATAGTTGCATTCTTAAACTGACAGCTTATTGGACAGACAATCTGCCGTCATCTCTGTATGTTCCCATATGAGTGCATATACGTATTTGAATTTTTTCTTGAAAACCTTATTTAAAACATAGACATCACATCCTATCATGGTCATGCACGCTGAGCGTCAAAATTAGTTTTGATGTCAAATCGCATATGTAGCATTTGTCTGATTTGCTGTCTTTTCTTCAACTTTGATCTTTCATGTATCTAGAGAAGTATCCGCACATCTTAATATATACACATCTCTGAGACTGAAGTGCGTGTACGTGTGCGTGCGTGTATTTCTGGTACGCAGTGGTCAGGAAAGAGGGAGAGGATTGTTAAATATTAATCCTGAGGTTTGTTTTGAGGTCTGTGGTGGCAGCTGGATGTCTCCAGTGTGTGTGTGGGTGAGAGAGTGCGTGTGCGCTCTTCTTCTATTTGTGTGTATATCGTGTGTGTCTGTTTGCGGTGTACGCACGCTCCTTTTTGCTGATGTATTGGTGATTCCGAGAAGTAAGTGGCGCCAAGATGGATTTGGTTCAATATGATGGAGTAAACTGATAACGTCTAGGGGCAGGTGTGTGTGTGGGACATAAACACACAGCTAATATCATTCATATAGTTATTATATATGCACATGTATTATAAATATAACTTTAGACTGAAATAATGTGATCAGTGACTTTGGAGAGAGAAAAAATAAAAAAATAAATAAAATGGCCATTTGCCCTAGCCTTCAGTAGTTTTACTTTCTCAAATGCTAAACAGCATTTTTATCTTTATTGTACAGTCTCAGGGTTCGCAAAGTGCATGATTGCGCATATATATGCCCACATGAACAGTCTGTGGAACAGAAAGGGCGTGCCCTAATGTTCCCTAAGCTCCAGGGCTGAAACGAATGAGCTAATTTATCTACTGTTAATGCTTGGCCATTTATAGATTTTAATGAAATCATAATTGCCAGATTAATACATGTTTCACTTTCAACAGGGACAAAAGTAATAGAGACGAAACATAAAATTATTTTACCCGCATATTCATCACTCCCGTTGGTTTCTGTGGCGATAAAGTTTAAAATTAGACCCCCGTTAAGAGACATCTGTGACGGATGGTGCGGCATGACAGTACTAATTAAAGTGAGTTATCTGTGCATTTTATTTCTGGGCGTGAGAGAGATTGTTTTATTTTAAAAAATCGTTAATAAAGCAAAAAGGCATGGAAACGGATCAAGTGTGTAACGAATATCTGCCCATCATTTATCTATCTGCAAAAGAGGGGAACGAGTTGAAACAGTGAATCCGAAATGAGAAAATATGACTTTTCACATGTGCACTTGCAGAAACATACAGTGGGGAGACCACCATCTAAAAATTAAAATTAAGGTTGACGCTACCGATTATTTTGTAATCGAGTAATCGGTCGGTTATTCTGATGATTAATCGAGTAATCAGATCATTTTATTTATTTATTTATTGTGGTAATAAAAATAGACCTGAGTGAACAACAGATTTTAAAATTACTTAAACACATATTTGAACCTGGGCCACTAAAAACCAGTAAAAGGGTCAATTTTTTGAAATTGAGACTCATACATAATTTGAAAGCAAATCGATAATTTTGACCCATACAATGTATTTTTGGCAATTGCTACAAATATACCCGTGCTACTTAGGACTGGTTTTGTGGTTCAAGGTCACATATAGCAATGAGGCAATAATAATTAGTTTAAATAAAGTATTAAAAAGCAACTAATTATATGGTTTTCTTAAACAAAACTGTAGACAATAAAACAACAGTACAATAGCAGTATTTACTGTGAACAGAGGTGCTCTGAGACGCACGTACAGTACGTAACCTACGCAATAATGTAAATAAAGAAATCATATATATTAAACCTGTATCTCATATATATTTATTTAATTGAATCGTAGCATTTGTGAATTCACAATAGCATTAGGCTTTATTATGATTTTTAAATGGGTATATCATGTAGCCTTGGAAAACGATCTAAAAATGCATTCCATGCATTTTCGTCCATGGAATGCGCTGCTTCCTGTATTTTGCCGGTTACTCGACACGAAACAGAACTTTTTGACAAAAAGCTGACTAAAATAAAAAGGTTAAAGTAGCTGTTCTGGTTGAACTGTTCTTAAACCTTCCTGGAAAGAAGAGAAAGGAATATATGGAATAGATGACAAGCATTATTCCTGACTCTCCATGACATACCTGTGGAAGCTGCCGAACATGGCAATTTGCAGACCATGCAGTTTCTTTACCTTGGAGGAAGCGCTTCACGGTTCATGATCCACAAGACAATGGGTTTAAGTGCACCCAAGATTCTAAAGCTAGGTCTCACCGCACTTATATATTGGATTGTGGGAACATAACGTCCCAGGAAAATTAGTTTGATACAAATTGTCTCACTTAAGAACAGTCGATAAGCACTTCAATTGTACCTAAATCGATATTGTGATAAAAGTACTTATTCAGATATCAATATCTTGATAAAAGTACCCTAGAGGCAGCTTTCGGGTTCATTATGAAGAAAATGATAAAAGGTCAATTATGAAACATCATCTTACTCTAATAAGTGAGTCATTAGTGCCGAATGACCTTAAACATCTGCTACTCAAATCATGCAATAGACATTTATAAATATCTAACCTCTATTCTATTATGACCATTTTATGAAGTCTTTTTTATGAAGATGATTGGAATACTTCACATATATCTGTTATTAAATATGTATTTCTTCTTGCAAACCCTACCTCCCATCATATTGTCCTTATCTTTACTCTAACATCTTACAGGACCAACACAGTTAATTCTGGGAAGTAAAGTGTACTTCTACTGTGGGACAAAAAGATCAATAGATCAATAGATCAATCCACATTTGATGCCTTAATTGAAATTTAGGAATTCTAAAACTCCTGCAGAAAACACATGCTGTATTCAATCCCTCTATGTGTCTGTAAAAGCCTTAAATGTTGTGATCTCTACCTGTTCTCCATCAAACTTCAGTACCTTTCGTTGTCTTCTTGACAACTCTTTTAGATCAGATCAAAGTAGCAGTTTTGTTTGCTTTACTTTTTTTTTCTTTTTTTGAAACACCTGCTGTGTACAGTACACTGTAAAACACTGCCATGATTCTAATACTATATTTGGCAACAATGCTTTTACAGTACATAAATAATATTATCTTTAGTAATCAATTAGGGGTGGTGTGGGTGTTTGCATTTCTATTGTGGTGAGCTGAGTCTGTTTTCTCTGGTGAACTTTAAAGTTGAGCTGTCAACTAGGTGCAAACAGATATCAACACTCAGTATAGAAAACTCAGTATAGAAATTTCAGATATGTAAATAAAGAAACCTAAACATTATAAAACAAGTAATTAAAAGTACCAACCAAAACGATAGCAGTAAAAAAAAAAAAAATCCTGCAAACTGTGAAAAATTCTCTAGCAACCATGCTACAGTTACTGTATAAATGTACAAGATATGACTGTAATGCAACAACAAATCATCATGGTTTACAGTGGCTAGTGAATGACATTTTTACCAGCCAATTCATATATGACATACTCACTATCTGAATGCGATTGAATACATACACGAGTACTAAATCCTAATAGCTGTTATCTCTGTATGTGCTTTTCACAATCAAGTGCTCTTTACAAGAACTAAACTGAATGAACAGAGTAAAATTCAAAGTGGATAACAACTCAGTCATTTTTGTTTTCAAATGGTTCTTTTTAATGTGCTGACAGCACCTAATATGTATGCCATAGAGAGAGAGACAGATTTTGAAGGACTTGTGTAAATGACATAAATGTGTATTTGTTGAATTACTAATAACAAGAAAGCAAAATACTATAATATTACTTTTGTATACAGTTTATTTTAACAGTTCAGTTCAGTATACTTAGAAATGTTAAACAGTAAACTAATAATGTCTAGGAACTGTTAAATGAGCAATATCACACGAATATCAGTGCAATAAGGCTGTATATCTGCATCGGAATTTGTACACAAGTAATCACAGTGTGCCTATATGCAGCCATATCACATGGCTACGAGTGCGATATTGTATTTATACAACAGTTCAGCAAACTACTTCCTTCTGCAATGGATTCAAATCTCAAATTGACAGTTTAACAGACAGTTTTATTTGACAGTTTTACTGGCCCTGCCACAAAAAATGTTATCTTTTATTTTAATAAGTAAGCTTATATGACACCAAAATTTTACATACCAATTAAATTCATTCATTATTCAAATACAATTCTCGATTCCAAATTTGATATCACAGGAAAACCTACTAGCCTAACAAATATAAAGTTTAAACATTATTTGTTTGTTTGAAAATTATTTTATTATATTATTATTTTATTATAAATGAAAAGATGCTTTAGGGAAAAACAGCAGATGGACTGAATGAACGCAAATTCAGTCTGCCAGCAGGCGGCGCTTATGGAATAGTAATACAGCGTTTCCCTGGTTACTGCTGTAAACAAAGCAGCACTGTGCTAATGAAGGCTAGATTAAATGCATTATACAGAGCCAAATGAAAGGAAAACGCCATGGAAACATTTCTTAAAACAGTCAGTTCCCTTCAGAGATACATTGATATAAACCCCATTTCAATATTTAGAATAATATTTCCTATATTTTGTGCATTGTGAACCGTAATCTTGCTCTGCCTGCTACAGTATTTTTTTCCTCTTTGCGTTCATCGTCAGCGTCTCTGGCCTCCGTTAACGGATGTTTAAAGAGCTTGTAATATTTCCACACACATGACATTTTGAAAAATGATTGCATTCAGTTTGTGTGCAAGCCTGGAACAAATTGGTTTAAATATGTCCGGTCGATCGGTGCGTTTGTACTCCACTGTATAAATTAAATATAGATTAATAATTTTTAAAGCTACAAAGTTACTCGTCAAGACGGGTATTCTGACATACTTTTGTAGGCTATCTGTCCATCAGAGACTCATCTCTCTGTGATCGCTTGAAATTTTAAATGAACAAGGCTTAAAAACACAAGCAAATGATAAACTTCCTTGACGACACGGCAGTGGCCTGACCGGGCCAGTGACAGATTTGTCAACTGTCCCAAGCATCTTTCACGTTGGCCTCGGGCCATCAGGCACTCCTTATTGTCAAGCCCTGGTTACTAATTAGAAAATGTCGCTTTAGAACTACCGTATTGACCCGAATATAAGACCATGTTTTTTTTTCTATTACTGAAATGTATCTGAAAAAACGCTGTCGTCTTATATTCAGGGTCTAAACTTTGACATGTCAACAATACACCCACAACAACAGGTGGCACCAAATACGCGTAAAACGAGTGCCAAGAACTCGTTATGTAATGTGTGTTGTAATGTTAGAAGATCTCGAGTGAAAACAAAAGAAAAAGAAAAGCTTACAGTGGCATGAGTCGTGCCTGTCATGTTAGCCTGATGGGACTGAACTTCCTCTGTAAGAGATTTTAAAACCAGTACAAGCCAGTACAAAGATTTGAAGACTAAGATTTCACTTTTACTGTTAATGAAATTTTGGTAGGCTACTATGAGATTGATAGCCTAATTGTTATAGAATTCAGATGGTCTACCTGTTAGTTTTATGGTATATCAAAAAGTGTGTATTTTTAAATGTGAATGTTGGTCCATTTTACCAGTATTTACCATACTTTCAAAACAAAAATTAAAATAGGAAAAAATATGCAATATGATAAAAAAATAAATAAATTATAGCATATAGCATATTTGAAGTCTAAACAAATACATTCTTGCCTAAAAAAACCGCTCACTCTGAGAAATACCGCAAGCAGAGTGATCTAAACGGCAAAACGGTTGGAGTTCCGATATCACTACAATATCGAACTCCTCTCAGACAATCAGATTCAAGGATCAGAAAGAACTGTTGTATAAACAGAGATAGTAAATTAATGAAGACAGACAATGGGAGCTTTGATGCACAGGCTCTGCATCGTTCTCGGCACTGTCAAAATTTAAGTCCCACACGTTGTCAAAATAAAAGTTCTGCATCCAACACACTGCCAAACAGAAATAAATAAATCAATAAATAAATAAATAAATATGATTGCGATAAAATGTCAAATTCAGCTAATATACTGACCTTGGATATATATATTATTCAACCATTGTTCAATACAATATGTCAATATTGTATGTTTCAGCATATATAACATGATGACAAAAATCAGGGTGACAAACTTGATTTACTTGTGCTTGAAAAGAGTATCAGAAGGGTTAGAAAACTAAATAAATAAGTCATGTGATTTATCACATCACTTATTTTGTCTGTTCATCAGAACATAAGACAGACAAAGATAGGTCACTTGACATTCACTCATTTCCTGTCATGAAGTAAAACAGTGTCGCACCATCCATTATCGAATTGTTCCAGCTCTATAACGTCTGTCACACTCAAACCAATCGAGGGAAAAAGAAAGAATGCAGTGACCTAATGTGATATAAACAGGGGGAGGGCTGAGAGCCTGAGAATGCCAGTGACCCACATTCAGACATAAAAACAAACACACACACACACACACACACACAAGCCCTTCAGCTGAATGAAAATGGGCAGGTAAACAACAAAGAACGAGTGTCTGAGACCTTTTGTATGCTTGTTTGTTTGTCGAGAAGAGAGATGGCTAGAAAAACAGTGAAGGCCAGAGAATGAGCTATTTCACTGACCAGCTCATTTGATTTTCTACTTGTTTGTAATAAGAATTAATATTTCATATCTGCCAAATAAATGAAGATTATTAACATTTCACATTGATTTAGCGGCTTCCAACACTTAGAAAACAGCTTTTCAATGGCGCATGAGAAGGCTGGAATTCAGAGAAAGAAACCAAGAGAGATGTTTTCTATGAGCATCTGATCAAAAGACTCAGAGTAATTAAGCTCTCCTCCAGTCTCCGTGAGAGTGCTCTCCTCAAATGCTCTCATTTAATTGCTTATATTACTGCAACTTCTGAAACAATTAATTGGAAGCAATCTGAGTAAAATGCAGTTCTCTAGTAATGCCGGGAATGTGAGAGTGGGTTATATTACACCTCGGCCGACAAAAATATATGAAATGGTTTACGCACTAGCGTTCACTCTGGATTAAATCCACATTAGCAGACTTGGGTACCTGCTTTTATATAGCCAATAAACAAAAGCTATCATCATACCATCTGTGCTTTGTGAGTCATATAAAATCCAGTGACTGTCATTGGGATAAATCTCACGTGGGGTGTGCAGTCAAACCGATCGTATTCGCAACTTAATGGATGGGTTTTTACACAGTTTGCATAACCATTTGCCTGTAACCTCGACAAAGGTCAAATTAAAACTAGTATTGCATAACCAGATTTTTGACTGATGGCATGAGGTCCACAATGCAGCTTATAATGGCCGAGAACCACCCACTTGGACAGGAAGAGACTAGTCAAGTGACAAACAACAGTTGATTTTGTTTCAGTTGAGGGGCTTGTTATTCTGAAATAGAAGATGGCACAATAATAAACTAGTGTGTAAAAAAGAAAATTTAAATAGTGCAGCAGTTGTCGCAAAAGCACTCCAAATGCAATAATTACACACTTTTCCACAGACACATTCCGGTTTGTTTTCTGAGATAGGCTTTACAATTCCGCCTGTAGATTAGTTTATTTCTTCCATGTCCTTATTTCAGAAGACATGACGATGCCACAAACCTGATGATAATAAAACTATTATTATTAAATCTGGTAAACATCTGTAATTGTACAGTGAAATATTAACACTGTTTGCAATTTAAAAAAATATCTGGTAAAACATCAATCATAGTATAGTAAAAAAAAATATTAGGACTATGAAATGTTGTTTGCAGAATAAATACATACATACATACATGAGCATAATTTCGTAAAACATCTACTACTGTATAATGAAACGTAAGAACTAGAAAATGAAAAAAAAAATCTGGCATACCATTAACTTTAGTATAATCAAATATTATAAAATGTTCGTAAATGTCTACTATAGTATAATGAGACATTTGTTAAAGTAACATGTTTGCAAAAAAAAAAATAAAAATTAAGGCTGGGTAAAATCGTTTTCTCAATTTTAATAAATTCTTATTATTACGATACTGAAACTATATTGATTCTTAAATCATAAAAAAAATCAATTTGTCTAGCCTGTTTTTTAAGTTAATGAAAGGTATATTGTAGCGCATCTCCCATCCAATAAGTCGCAATAAGCTTTGTGCTTTGCTACTTTGGATTTGAAACAAAGTCTCAGATTTCAAATTCTGTCCATTTTATTACAATATTCAAATAATAAATGCAATTTTGGTGCTGTTTAATGTGGAGTGACAGATCACTGTAGCGTCTCAGTTCTAGAGAAACGGAAGTGTGACGCGTACGTCAACTGGTCATCTCCTTTGCTTTAATACCAGCTTCAACACAAAATAAATATGAATAAACATCCGAAGTATGTTAAAAGAAAGAGTACAACATACTGAAATACATATCTTGTCTCATGTAATGGATCAATCAGTAGCTGCATTTCCATTACCCTTCAAACTGTGCCAACTGAAATTGCGAATTGATAAAAAATTGATTCGCAAAAACTCCCATATATCGCAAAAAATGTTTTTACACTCGCATGAGGTGATTTTTCAGGCAATTCGAAAAAGAAATATTTCGCAAAACTGCAATGAAAATGTCTTTTTCCATCGCCATGACTTGTTGCGAGATTTTAGTCACATAACATCAGTTAATAGAAACGGCGTCATTTCGCAACAGCTTTTTTATCAACATATATAAAATATCACAAAAGTCTTGTGCAAATCTGTAAAGGAAATGCACCTAGAGTTTCAACAGCTTGTAAACAATGTCACACAACATCGTCAAATTAAAAAAAAACATATTCTGTGACCATAAACTTGTTAGTCAGCTAAAAATATGAACTCTAGAGAGGAGCATTTTGGTAAATATATGCACCATATAAAATATTAATTACAATTTTTACAGTTCTTCGATGATTAATTTATGTCAGTTTTTATGACATCCACCATTTAAATGTTTGTATTTAAAAAAACGACTAGGAGCAGAAATATAATTACGTAATTGTAACTTTATTATTATAAAAACTGCACTGAGTGTAATTTATGCATTTGTATGCAAATCAGTTTGTTAACCATCAACATTACAGTAATGTAGCACCAACTCACTCTCATGTATATTTTACAGTATTAGTTTAGAGATTTCTTTTTTCCTTGAGATAATTTGGCATGTACTGTACCTCATAGATATCCAAAATAATCAATATTGAATCAATTTTGAAATCGAATTGCAAGCTTGTGAATCAGAACTGAATCGTAAAATTTCCAAAATCTAGCCCTAGGATAAATTTGGTATGACATTTACTATAGTATAGAGAAATATTAGTACTATAAAATGTTAGCAAATAAATAAACACACAACTAATTTTGAATGGCCGTCAGTGGAGAAAGATACTGCTGCCAGGAAAAAAAAGAAGCAACTGCAACTCCCATAAGTATGCCAGCCAATTGGATTAGATTTTGCCAGTGTCAGTAAAGAACTGCTTTCATGTGCAGTCCTGTAAACATCTGAGAAGCAAATGTGGGCGGTCTGTGGGAATGCCCTCTGAGACTGAGCCTAGACTGGACCAGATGCCAAAGGACGAATGGAGACTTTTCACACATAAGTAAGACTTATTGTTGTGGTTTTGCAATGCACACCGGCACAATCAGTACAACAGGAGCTCCTAAAGATGCTCAGACTCAGCTAAATAATTTATTATTCAAGTCTCCCGTTAGTCTCTCCCCCTTTTTCTCCCTCTCTCAGGACCAGTCTGACCCTGACCCATAAGGTGCTCTGGGCCCGAGACTAACAGTAAACCTAATTAGCGGTGATATTATCCAGAGTTTGGTCATTACACCCACTCAATAACTCTCCCTCTAGGGTCTACATGATGTATGGAGCAGGGTATTCAAAGTCTACACCCGACTTAAGACCAGCAGGCAACGCAGAACACACTAAAGGCCACAGTGTATTTGGAGATGCTGCACGTATGTGTAGGAATTCAAGGAAGCATTATGTGATTTTCAGAAGGTCTGCACTTTTTCTATTTTAAAATTGACACCAAGTCTAAAAGACTCTGGGAAGACATAAAAGTACATGAGACCATTGGAGATTGCTGAGATCATTGGTTGTTTTTATGTTCTTTGTGCAATCTGCTGCCCATAAGCACAACTCAATATCTTAAACGCAATACCCAGGGTCCTATAATATATTACATGTGTAATCCCAGAAGTGTGCAAACTTGTGGGCCTGTGTGTACCTCTAAACAGATTTGGAAACTCGCTGTTTTTTTTTTTTTTTAAATTCATCCCATGCAGCACACAGGTCTCATTCTTCGATTCGCAAAGCATAAAACCTGCTGAATCAGGACACAGCACAACAGCGGCACCATGAAGCCAAAAAAAAAAGAAATAGTTTTCCTTTGAAATAGTTGCCTTTTACACTTTAAGTGCAAAAGGATGAGAGGCTTTTCAAAGGTAACTTGAAGCAATAAAACACTATAACGCCCTGCACGTCTCTCGAGGCTTCTCCAGCTCTCGGCTTGCCTTCACTTTAGCTCCATTCTAATAAATTAAGGAATCATCGGGGTTACAGGAGGCAGATCGCTCCGCGCACAGGATTTGATTACGCCGTTATTTCCCCCTGCCGTTATTGCTTGCCGTTCACCCGAGGATGAAGTGTTGGATTTGGCGCCGATAAAGGCAGAGAGGTCTGCGGTCGAGGAGGTTGGTACGACAAGGGGTGAGCAGTTCACCGTTAATAAAAGAGAAAAGGCGGAATCTCAGTGGCAGCGGAAAAAAAATGAGTGAACTTTAGATAACAGACGGAGTGAGTAAAAATCAATCAAGCACCACCCCTAACTGATTGTCTGATATCATGTGTCTTTAGCCAAGATAATGGACACTGCTGTTACAGATGGAGCTCATTTTTGATCGCTTATCTGCCTAAATAGACAATAATCAAAATAAACACCAGGGCTAGTTCAGGGTAGTTCCGATTTGTACTGGCCATGTCCATATTTTCACTGCCAATTTTTAGCAATTTCATATACAGCAAATACTTAAAGATCTTTAAATAATATATAAAGCTGGAGTTTTTACAAATATAATGAGACAGATTTTTTGCAAATAAACTTAATAATATATATGCGCAATATCACACCAGTAGAAGTGCAACATTGCTGTATATCAACACGGCTGAGATTCTGCCTTTGGTAATCACAGAGTGCAGCCATATCGCAAAGTTACTTTACATAACAGTTTGATGGCACAAGTGTGTAGATACATGAGAAAAACAACGGAGTGTCTTTAAAAACCCTCTTTTGTGCAAACTACTTTCTTCCACCATGGATTCAAATCTCAAATTGACTGTTTAACAGCTGAGCCCAAGCTTCCTTTACTAATTCGAAAATGCCACTTTAGAACTAGTAATGAAGGGACATTTCAATGAAAGCTTATTGTATTTCTGTATTAAAAGCTCACTGTATTATGTGCAGCAGAGTATTATGAGAAAGAAATGGACTGAGCAAGTGTGATTACCTGCATCTGATACAGCATTCATTCTTCAGCTCAGTCTCATATTCACAATAAAACATTAGTTTGAATGTCCACTCAGGAAAGTGTTATCTTTGTCGTACCATCCTTTCATCTGGTAAGGGTGATTTCCGACGACAGCACTGCTCAGTGCATTTGTTGGCTGCGTCTTACAAGGTGTTGCTGAATGTAAAAATAACTTCCTTGTTTACAACCCTGTTCAAGTCTCTTTCAGCATAAAAATCTTTACTGCTAACTCACTCACAAAAACGGTCTCTTATCGCCATCTAATGGCAAAGCAATAACTAATCACCATGACAAACACACCATTTCCCAATACTATATACAATTATTAAATACTACTATTGTTCTTATAAAACAAACAAAAAAAAAAAAAACTCTTTGCTCTGGGACAAATAATAGATTAATGCAGTGGTTCTCGAACTTTTTACAGTGGCGTATCCCCTAGGGCATTTAACATTCTTCTGAGTACCCCCACTCAGACCGCAGTCACACCTTTTCCAGTAAGGGATATTTTGCCCCCTTAAACCCTTAAATTGATTTACAGGTGCATTTTTTTTACCCGTATAGAGGCAAAGTTTTTTCTAGACTTATTAATCGTATGTCATCTTTTATGTCATTTTCTTAACATTCTATTAAGTTTATTAATATACTAAAGAAAGCAATTTAGCAATTGAAACTAAAATCGTCAGTAGTTGGCGGTAAGTCACTGACTTAATGAGTGAGGCGTCGCGTCTTTCATTCATTCATTCATTCAGTAAGAAAGCGGCTGTAGTCATGAATGGGTTATTAATCGCTGACACTCAAAGCTGCAGATTCCTTCACTAAGGAAAAACCACTGTTGCTTGGAGACGCACACCAATTCTGTTGTGGATTTCGTTAGAACTATTGTTTTGTTGTAAAAAATAAAACAAACAATATTGACAATATTGTGTTTAAAATGTAGGCTACATTTAAAATGTAAAATGTTCACTTAATATTACATTTTTGTTGAGCTGTTATATAAAATCAACATTTGATATCATTTGGATATTCAGAGAAAAATGCGTTCTTGCTCGTATTTTAAACATGAAAAACAATAACTCGCACGGGGCATGTGTCTGTATCGAAGAGAGTTTCTTAAATCGATCTCTATTCATAGTCTGTGTCAATATTTTAAAGACAAAATGAACAGCAGCGCGATTTGCTAAAGCAGCATACTTTGTGGGCATCATACGCACGCTGCTGGTTTGGATCGCGTGGACACAGTCAGTACTGACTGCAAAAGATGAGGTAATTTGATATCATTTGACCATTTACGGCACTCCAATTTTCCTGTTTTATACTAAAAGCAGTATCTTGCTTGTCAGAAATACATACTCCGTTTTAATTTTACGTTAAATTGGGGTAGAATTAAATAAATGGCAAAGCTTAGCAATTTGTTCGCGTACCCCCTCTGTCACCTCACGTACCCCAGTTTGAGAACCACTGGATTAATGAGACCAAAGACTGCCTGTTAGATTTACCCAAAGTGAATTATGTCACGTTTAACCACTATAGAGACATTAGAGCCAGCGGCAAATTCCAGAAGATCTGACCGAGGAAAGGCTGCTCTCAGTGGGTTTATGAGTGCTAAATAATGTTACTAAATTATGTTACTAAATAAATTAAGTAAATGAAACAGATCACCATATGTTATTGTTTACCCACAAAACTGGCTATAGGATTTAAAGCCAAAAGCTTTGCTGGAAAACAATAGCATATGGTAATCTGTTTTTAATATTTGACTCATTCTAACTGATAATTCCTAGACTACCACTCTCAATTCATTTTCAATTCTGACTGATCCTCAGATAATTTTAATATGGTTACATTTAAATCAGCAGAATACTCTATTACAAAAAACTAAATGGCAAGTTTGACTACATAAATCTCAAATACATGTTCAACAAATGTAAGATTCAATTCGGCACTGTTCTGACAAGGCAAATGACAGTTTCATCAGTTAGGTCATTCTTACTGTTGAGCTCTCATAAATGTAATCTGTTTTCCTGTTGAAACAGCCTATCTGCAGTTATGCCAATTGAATTATGAATTTAGCCTACCTTGAAATACGAAAAGAACTGGCCTCACATGATGCGTTTAGCATATTTTTCATTTACACTTCACACATACATATGGACATGCACACACACACACACGCACGCTATTCCAACTTCAACTCATAAGAAATTAATGAGGGCAAAGAGAGGAGAACTAAGGAGCCAGGGTAGATTTACAGAATGTCGGTAAAATGGGGGAAATTCTCCTCAGCCTGACTTCAAACGAAACCATTACAGTAAGACTGTTAACCTTGACCCCACTGTCCCATCTCTGAGATCTGCCTGTTCGTCCAAGCACGGATGATTGACAGCTGTTCATAGCCAGACCAGTCGAAGACGAGCCTGCGGGCCCTTGCTGCGTTCAAGGAGACATAGCACACAATGACAAAGACTTTGAAAAGACATTTCAAAATACAGTGATTCCAGTTTGTATGCTCAGCAAAAGTTGTACACAGAGACAAAGAGCCTTTCTCTCACGCACTCATAAAAAAAAAAGAAAGAGAAAAAAAAAAGATTTGAAATAGAATTATTTATGGTCTGCCGCACTAAGTAAAAATCAATCCTCTATTTTAGAAATAGGATACGCAGATGAATTAAAGCTTAATGAGGTTTTCCGGGCAAAGCCTGAGACGCTCTATATGGGTCCAAACACACACATAATGAAAATCAAAACTATGTTCAGCATAAATCTCTCATCATGTGTCTCTCAAGTGACGCTCATCAATAAGACACCTCTTCTAAACAATATTTATATATTACATTCAGGCTGAGGGTTTTGTAGCTAAATGCTTAAAAAATGATAATCACAATGTAATAATGCACCAGAAAACAACAGCAAGAGAAAAACAAATGGACTTTTTTGTCCTCTACTTGCAAATGGAAAGATTTATTACATACTGTACTGCACATGTTGTGTACAAAGAAAGCATTTGTTGATTTGTGCTTTACATTAGTAGAAATTTTGTGGGTCTGGTTTTGCTAGTTTACTACAGGATTAAAAAAAAATAATAATAATAAAAATCACACACATTAAATGTGATAACCTTCTTGCTCTGATTCTCTGTTATTGATCAGCCAGCCTCCAGCTCATAGACTTGCCCATAAACAAATCACTGTTGTGTCATAAAGGATTATGGATTTTTACATTAGTTTATTTAAGTCAGTGACGAAGATTATAATAAATGTCAGACGCCAAGATAATCTATTTTTAATTAGGATGAAATTGAAAATGTTTAGGAGGCATATATTGTTTTCTATGAACTTTAAGTTGTCATTAAATTACACAGCAAAAGAGAGTGGTTTAGTGGTTCAGACTTGGTTTAGTCTTTATCTTTGCTGCAGAGCAAATAAGTGTGTGTGTGTGTGTGTGTGTGTGTGTGTGTGTGTGTGTGTGTGTGTGTGTGTGTGTGTGTGTATGAGAGAGAGAGAGAGAGAGAGAGAGAGAGAGACATATTACCAGAGAGACAGAGAGCTGTGTGAATAAGTAATGGTTTTCAAGGAATGAATCGCATTTTGCTCTTAGTATTGCTTTCTCAGTGCACAAATTACCATTGAAAAGTGGAAGTGCAGTGGAAATCTCCTTTATTACATATTATTGGTATGATGATGATAATAACAATAACAACAATTAATCTGTATTTTTGTATTTATTTAATTATTTATTAAAGTTATTATTTATTTATTTATAAAATGTATTTAACTTGTTTACTTACTTATAATTGATCATCAATTATTATTATTATTATTATTATTATTATTGTACAATAAATAAATATTTTCTTTAATAAATAATTAAATAAATTGACAGAAATGTATAAAACCTGGCATATTCAAGTTCTCTTACACAAAACACCAAAACAAATACAGATTTTTCCCCCTACAATCATATGTATCTCCATTACTGTCTAAATGACTTTTTTAACTACAGCGTAAAGTCTGAAATAAATTCAACAAATATTAGCTATCAGAAAATCGCAATATTCTAGAACTGATCAATATAGCTGGAGAGAAATCCATCATAGGTTTCTCATCAAAGGCTGTGATTTATCAGCCTGTCCAACATGCATATACTGTACACCTGAAGAGGAATGAAAGAGGGTGGTATATGTTTTCTGCATCATGAATGCTCTTCCCAGCTCTCATATATAAGAAACATTGAATGTGTCTCCTTAATGAAAACAAATGTACCCGCTTTATATGAAATGATACAAAATGTGTCTCTAAACACATTCATTCTCAGCTCCATATGTACAAACACATTCACAGTGAAAGCATTCAATCTCTCAGTTCTCAATAAGGAGAGGAGGAAAAAATAGCACCTCACGCATTGCTAAATGTCTTCTACACACAATGTTAAAGACCGTACTTCAAATTATACTTTCTCTGGCTTGTGTGACTGACTGTGAAAAATTTGTGTAGAATCTAGCATTAAAAAAATAACAACTTGCTCCTTTGGTTTTGGCTCAAATTAATGTGTCTGTGTGTGTCTACATTGCATATGTTTAGCACTCAAGTATGAAATTATAAAATTTATGATCAGCATCAAATGCTCTTTCTTTTTTTCTTATCAGTATTTAACAGATTGGTAACAGCACAAACAACAATGCCAGTCTTCAGAAACTCAACACATGCATGTACACGCACACACACAGTCACAGTCACGCTTTCTACACAATCACAAAAGAGGCCAATAACAGTGGGAAAGGTGTTTCACAACATTTCTTCAAAATGCCTTGAGAATGATTTGATAAGATGCCCTGAGTAACAAATTCAGCGAGGTGTGATGAACAGTAAGCCAAATGCATCAAGGTTACACAACAAAAAAATGGAATTAATTAAATTCAGTAATTTAGCTAGCAAAACTGCATAAAAAAATAGAACCTGAATAAAATCAGGATCACAACTAAAACCAAAACCAGAAACAGAATCAAAAATAAAATGAGAAGGGCAACTCACCAGATGTTCAGTAAAATCCACAACAAGGCCTAAGGACTTCTTAGATTTGTGGCATACTAGACGCATCAAAGGCGTATTAAGGCCTAAAAACAACAGTAAATAAAAGGAAACAATGATATGTAAAAATCTTCAATATCTTCAAAATAAAAGACGTGACTAGATTGTAACTCCAAAATAAAAGACATGAAAAACAAATACAAGAAATTCCAACAAAACTAATTACACCCTGCAGCAATCGTATGCTTTAGTAATAATTCTGGGTAAAACCAATAATCCAATTTTAAAACCAATTAAAGTAAAACCTTTTTTTCCCCTTTCTCACTCTTTTCGAAAGTTCAAAGGATGGGCTGGTCAGCCATGATCGAAAGCAAAGTAGAAGTAAATGAGGTTCAGAATGGCTCAGACCCTGGGAACTGGTTCAATCAGGGTCCTGGGGCAGAGACTGATTGAACCAGCTCCCAGGGTCTGAGAAAGGATCTAACACTGTGCAACCTTCTAGCACAGAGTTCATTTAGGGGTTTCATTATATAAAATTTGTGTTTGGGGTAATGTTTAAGATTAAGGTTCCATTATGTGGAATAATAATAATTGTTACTGCCATTTAAACCAGCTGGGTCACACCAAATAAATATCATACTGGCTCAAAATAATTAGAGAATATTTTAAACATGCATGTATTTATTGGTAATAATATTTATTAAGAAAAATATGCCCTCTAGCGGTTGAAGTGTTAACCTGTAAGATATTCGGAGAAGTCCATTCTTTCGGTAATTACCTGACTTACTGGTGTATCCATGGTTGGTGTAACTAACAACGTCAAAACTTGCCCCTATCAAAAAGAAAAGACACAATGTTAATAATAATAATAATACGATGACGAATTATACATATCGACTGCTCGATATCTCACCTGTTGAACATTATCTCTGGGTCGGTTTAAAGCCTTTGAAGTCTCGAAGTCGTCGTCATCTCTGGAAAAACAAACACAATCCGATTTTGATACGTGTTTTACATGTTTTGTAACCTGTAGTCTTTGTAATTTTGCTTGTAAGCTTTTCTCTAAACCAAGTCTGCTTGTTTTAATAACTGATAATTCCTCTTATGGTTGCCTTTTTGAATTATTTTTAATAATGTTGCTCAGTTATTGCTTACCTGTCAGGATTCACAGCGCCCACCGGGGTTGCCAGATTCTCACAACAAAACCTGCCCAATTGCTACGCAAAACTAATTACATTGTGGGGGGTTCCCCCGGTAAAAAAGTCAACGCACAGACATGAAAAACAACTCGCGACAACCGTGTTAAAGTAACGTTAGCCAAATTCCGCGGGAAAACTCCCTCTTACAGCGCCATGCACGGGATTGTTTGCGACGTGACGTAACCACGCAAATAGGAACGTAAAACTGACATTGCCCTCGAAATCCTCTCCCGACACCTAAAAATATAAACAATTATTATAATTTTTACCGTTGTAAATCCGTTTTTTTTTTTGTTTTTTTTTTGTAATATATGTTGCTACTTGCACAACAAGTGTGCTCAAGTGTTCAATGAATAAATAAACAAAGTTGCAACGAACAAAAGTGTTGGGTACCATGGTGAAAAAACCAGCATATGCTGGTAGGTATGTTTTGATGCTGGGATGTTGGTTAGGTATGTTTTGATGCTGGTTTAAGCTCGTCCTTGACCAACAACATGACCAGCTTAAACCAGCATCAAAACATACCTAACCAGCATCCCAGCATCAAAACTTACCTATCAGCATATGCTGGTTTTTTTTCACCAGGGTAGTTGATTTACAGGACAATATTCTTTAATAACAAAAGCAAAAGGTCCTCAAACGTCATTTTGGAGGGAAAAGAATACAAACACTGGTTTTACTAATTGTTTCTATTGTTTCTGTGACATTTGTAGTATTAGTTGGTTTCACTCATTCATGTTCAGTGAAAGAACAGAAACAGGCATGATAATATCAAATGCTGACGTGTTTATGTAAGCTATTTGTCAGTCTCTCAGCAACTTCAGGCCTTTATTTACGTTACGCTTTTAGTCTTGCCATTATGTAGCAGCTTGACTAAAACATATTTCTTAACGTCTGGTGTATCTTTTTATAGAAATACTTAAATTAAACATGTGAAGTATATCAGTACAAAAACACAGTTTAAAATGTACTAACAGTATTAGGAGCTGAAATACATCCATGCTTTTATTTCTGGAGCCTTGCATGTCTCAAAAAAGGAAGTGCGTCAGTAATTGACTTATCGGTTATTTGGAGACAGGATAGGTTGTGTGGATGTGTTTGGCCTGTTGTGGAAGGATGTTAATTGATAACACGTGATGAAAGGAACTGAGCTGATTCCCATTGATTTGGAAGCACTCACCCAGAGATGCCCCTGTATTAAGTTCGTATGTGTGCACACGTGCACGCTCCATCCTCATGCTCTCCACAGCGAGAGCAACAATTTGGCCAATTTCCTCGAGACACCGCGTAGATGATAACATCGAAGCTCTTTCAAATGTAAATGCATCTGACAACATACACACACACACAAAGAGAATTATACACGCACATCATCAGCAGCAGCAGCAGCAGCGGCAGGTGAGTAGGGACAGTAAGTGGTGGCTTTAGCAGATGCTAGTAGTCAGATTACTGCTGTTCAATTGTGAGCTTGAACAAAGAGAGCACCAATCGGGCATCCCATATGGAGCATAACTACACAAGCAGAAATGATCACATACAGAGAAAAAAATCAGAGCAAAGATGAATGTGGCACTCAAGTAAACAAGCGGCCCCGGCAAGGCAACAATCTCAAAATGCGAGTCATACAAAATATAAAAAAGAACAGTTTTTGGCATCACTTAAATTATTTTCACATCTATACAAGAAAGTGTTGTTGTTCAGAGGTTTCTCTGTTGTAGCTTGGGAGGTTTAATGGAGGTGTGGTTGTTACATTTCACATCTAAACGGTCTCAGATGAGACATTTGTTGACACAGTAAAAGTATGGAGTTAATGAATGTGGATATCATTGCTAAGATAATTTGGTCTTTAGAAATCGTAAACCTCGGATCTTTTTGATCATAGACTTTCTTGGCAAACAGTGCACACTGTTGAGAACTGTTCTTAAAAGTCTAGACGAGATGGATGTTCAGTAGTGTAAAATCCTGAGTAGCCCAATTCTTGAATAATACTTGAGCTTAGTATTGTTTTAGGGAATTTGTATTTTACTTGAGTACCATAGACTTACTAATTACCAACAAGGCAAAAAAAAAAAAAAAAAAAAAAAAATGGAAACCTGTTTCTGCCACAGAAAAAAAAGATACAGTCATGACCAAAAATTCCGGCACCCTTGCAATTCTGTCAGAAATTGCAACGCTTCTCTCAGAAAATTGTTGCAGTTGCAAATGTTTTGGTACTCACATCTTTATTTATTTATTTATTATTTATTTATTATTCATCATCATCATCATCATCATAAAGTCAGAATTGTAAGATATCAACTCGCAGTTCTGATTTCGAAACACGCAATTGCCAGTTGTTAAGACAGAATTGTGAGATATTAACTCAAAGTTTTTTTTTCCCTTTATAACATTTGCGAGTTTATATCTCACAATTCTGAGAAAAAAGTTAGTATTGCGAGTTTGTATTATGCAATTCTAAGAAAAAAAAGAATTCAGAATTGTGAGATGAAATCACGATTGCGAGGAAAATTTTTTTATTCAGCGGCAGAAACGGACTTCCTTGCAAAAATTACATTCTTGTTTTTTTTTTTGTTTTTTTTTGTCTGAGCATACAAACTCAAATTGCAGACGAACTTGGATCAAGTTCACAAAACAATTATTCTAATGTGTATATATATTTCACTAAAAAAGACCTAAGAACAAATTATCCTATTTATTAACTCCATAACAGGTAAAGATATTTCCTAGAACCTTTAATTGAGTAAATGTTTTTCACAGTACTGATAATTTTACTTAAGTATAATTCTCATTCATTTTCAGTGGCTTTTTATAGAGGAAAGATCTGAGAAGCTCTCCATATTATCTCATTGCTGTTTGTAAGAAATCAAGATATTACAGAAATGTCTTTTTTTTCCTTCCTGCGCAATCTCACCTTGTAAATAAAAGCCTATTAATGAATTTAAAGAGATGCTAATATGTTATTTTTCATACCAAAGTATTCTACTGTTGTTTATTTTCATAACACCTATACCTTTACAGAATGTCAAATGAGATCTGAAGTCTTAGCTATGATGTCTGCTTCAGCAGGGTGAGACAGGTGCACCTGTGCCTGCCCGCACCTGCACACTAATTAAGACAGTCAAGCTGTCACTCACCTCACCTGTCAATCACTGAGCTATAAGGTACAGTCCCAATGGGAGTCACCCCCTTAGAAAATAAGCTCAATTCACACCTCATTATAACTTAATAGATGATTTAACGCTCTTAATAGGGTTACACGATAGAGCTAGGCTTTGATAAAGAAGCAAAAAAAAAAAACCTCAAACCTTAAATGAACACATGCTCTTTCTCTCTCAAGTACAAGGATGCTTTGTTCAAAGAATAACTTTGTCTAGAACAATTCAAATCGTAATCTTTTGGTGAGAAAAGACAAAATTGGTTTGTGATCAGCAGACTTGCTTTAATTTGAAGTGATCTGTGGTTTGATAATAATTATAGCAGGCTCTCAAAGCATTCATAAATAACTTATCAGCTCATACAGCATCTTCCTCATTCCTAGACTTCAGATTTAAAGGGCATCTCTGTTTGCTCCATTGCTTGATGCCAGCATTGTATTGATTCTCAGTGAAGGTGAAGCATACTGAATTAAAGACACAGACAGTATTATGTTTTGCATCTACTGTTTGTTAGGGAGTTGTTTTTCGCTTTTTATATACTATTATAGTATTATTACAGTATTTAAGATTTGAATTATTTTTTTTATTTTGATTCCAATTTCATCTTAATTGTAGTCTAATTTTGTTGTCAAATTAGTTTTTTGTATAAAGTATTTCTAATACAGCTTAGTTTCCATTTTAGTCAATTTAGCACTTTTTACATTTTAGTAATTACTCATTTCACTTTAAGTTTTTCATCTAATATTTATATTTTATATAATATTCTATAATTTAGAAATGTAATAGGTTACAGATTTCAAGTTACCCTATTCAGATTACTGTAATTATTTCAACTACTTCATTAAAGTAATGTAACTGATTACATGTGATTGCTTTTCTAAATTTAAATTTAAATTTCTATTTTTTGCTACATTAATCATGTTGAAACATTTAAACCAGGCAGGGTTAACCTTACAGTAATACTTAAAACTGATTACTGTTAGACTTTTAAAATCCTTCAGCACTTGATTTAAGATAATAAATAGTTCATTTTAAAGCACAGCTACCACAAAATCAGACGTTAGAACCTATTTTTTTGAGATTGTTCTGGCATTAAATACAGATTGAAATCGTAACAAGATAAAGTTTAATAGCTGTGTTTTTTTAAATCAAATCTTGGCATAGCTATAGGAAACACTGACATCTAACAGTGGCTTTGTTTGTGTATTTGGGTTTGTGTATATGCTTTATATAAAAAAAAAAAAAATAAAATAAAATAAAAAATAAAGCATACGCAAACCCAAATAGGAAATAGAACAATTATCAAATAAACGTGTCCTATTCTGTGGCCTAAACGCTTGAAACATTGGTGTTCCATATTGTAGAGCAGTCAATGCAATTTTGGAAAGAAATCAATCAAATCTGTATGTGTGTGAAAATATTCAGATGTAACTGCCTTTGTAACTTCTCAGTAACTGTAACAGATTACAGTTACATTTATTTTCTAATTAAATTACGTAATTTCGTTACATGTAACTAGTTACTCCCCAACACTGATCATATTTCAGTTTTAGTCAAGAAAAACACTACTGACATTAGGGAAATGTAATGATCTCAGTATCTTTAAAAATCTGCAAGCGAAACAAACAAAAAAATATTAACAATTCCTGCAATCCAAGGTGACCATCTATTATCATTCAGCTAACAAACTATTCCAGCATTGTACATTCCGAGCACAGATACCCCCATGTCAACTGCATCCGAAGGCCAGGCAAGATAAACATCAAATCGCTTTGTGTACGGGGCAACATTCGGTGACTCATATTTTATATTGGGCAGAGGGTTGCACTGCATGCAGTGCTGCTTGAGTTCATATCCGCTGAGAGGTATGCATGTAACCTTTATGTGACCCCGCCTGTTTTTCAGTCTGATTTCTCATGATGCTTGAGACCCATGAGAATTGCTGTTCATCTATATCTATCAGCTAATCCAATTAAGAAAGGCGGTGAGGAGTGGAGGGCTGAGTCTTAAAACATCCATCTCATTAAAACATGGTAGTAGATAATAAGAATCAATGACAGCGGTAGACAATCAGTACTTCTGTTGAGTACTATCATGTTAGCTGTATTGAATGATTCATGATAATGCCTGTAAAGACACCTACTGGGTGTGTGTATTTTGCTGTGGTGAATAATTCACTACGTTCCAAAATCATAACATTTCATTACTTTTATACTTAAATATAGTTGGGTTTTTCTATAATTTGGGGTACATCTCATGTCTGTGAAGTATATTTTTAATATATTTTCATCAATATAAAACCCAGATGCTTCATTTTCTAGTACACAATTATATTTTTTCCCAATCACACTACATGTTGTAATGGTTTGTGCCATTCTCGCATAATCTGCACAGTATGATGATATTTCCTCTAGAAGCACATGGATAAAACACTAGAAGTTATGTTCTCTCTCTTTCTCCTAATATTGGTTTAACTAGTAAACCTGTGTCAAGAGTGGATTAATTGGCTGTCAACAGTGTTACTCAAGTATTATTGCAAATTTTGACTAAAACGTAGACAATTTAACTAAAACGTATGTTTTGTTTATGAAAACAGATTTCTAAAAATACCATATGCTCAGCAGTTCTAGGCATCCATGTTGAGCATAGGCCCAAAACACTAAAAATGTCAGCCAAGTTACCTGTCCACTGTGTTAACCAGTAAAGGTAACATGGTGGACAGTAGCAACCATAGATGGTATCTAATGCACATATTCCTACAGATCACCTTTATTTAAATATCAGTTTATACAATATAGATAGTTTCAAAGCAGCTATGTAAGGTCTGAAATTTTATGTACACTAATATAACAGGCTACCGCTAGCAAGCGGCTAACCATGTCCCTTTAGTGTCTCCATAGAACACGTTATTCATTTTCCGTGCCTTTCTGAATATGGATCAGTCTATGATATGGATTCACTAATCAGGCACTATTATTATCCCTATTATTTGTTAATTCAAACTGACACAATATCAATGTCAGATTCATAAACAAGTCTTCTTTTTAACTGATTCTTTTCTATGAACCTGCCAAAACTGTTCACAAATCACAATGTAACTCTGATTGTAGCTGTTCTTGAAAAAAACACAGACTCGATGATCCGGTCGAAGCAAGCTTCCGGTTAACAACTCAGTAAATGTGTATATACAGTGTGTGTGTACATAAGTAAACAAGCTATTTACGCTCTGTTTATGAAATGCTTGAATGTTGACTGATTCATAATAATGTTATGAATATATAATGGAACTTTGATAATCTTTTGATACTTAAGTGCATAAAAACAGGTACTTTTGTAGTTTCACTTAAGTGAAATACTTTTACTGGAGTAATATAGAGTAATTAGCATATAAATCTCAACTTCTACTCAAGTACATGACTTGCATACTTAGTCATCCACTTGTGTTTTGTGGTTACTGCATTCTGTTGTGGCTCATGCTTTGTGTTTGAGTGCTTGAGAATTTCAATGGCTTCGAGTTTATCTGAAAACATGTTGGCTGTGCAATGAATGTATGTAGATGCAATGCAATTGTGTGTAAGAGCGTTTTGATGGAGGGCTTTTGTGAGCCTGTGCGTGTATGTGTTTTTGTGATGAATGACTAGGTGACAGTGAGCAGATGTGAGAGGCTGATGAATTGCAGGGACATCCGAAGTGAGAGACAAACAGCACGCAAAACGTCCGACTGCTTTTGCATGCAAACAAACACACACGACTAAACTCTGACGCCTGCATGCTCGGCATCAAACTCACTCAGACTTCGCATATTGCAATGCTTTCGCCTCGAGCAACAGTCGGCATGTTTAAGAAATGAAATAAATAATATCTAAATCAATGCATCTCACCATCTGTCTACAATGACCCTGTCAGATATTCACTTGACTGTCTATTTTTGATCAATCAGATCCCTGTTCCAAATGCTAACTTAAGAAATACAAGAACTGACCCAATTTAGATTAGAATGTCTGTTGGATTCAAAACAGCAGACACCAACATCACAGAAACAGGAAAGGCCTGCCTATATGTAAAATGCAATATTGTAAGAAAAATTATGCATAAGTGCACAAGGTCATTATAGCTACGGTAGCATTTGATGGTTTGTTTTCTGTAGCTGGGGTGGCTTTTCCAGCTGATTCAAGCCATAAATTGTGATTGTGTTTTTTTTAAGGTTATAGATAGGGCTATAGTTTTGAATTTCTGTGGAATGAAAGATTAAATTAGCATAAACTGCGTAAGTAAACATGTCCAATGGGCACTTTTGATGTATGGAAACCGTTATGGAGGCTGACGGTTAAGCAAAGCGCGAGCTACGGCAAGCTGGAATATTTAAGATTAGGCTGTGTTGCCTTTGTGGACTTGCCAAGAGTATACAAAATATATTGCACATCTCTAAAGGGACAGAAATCGAGGCACAGCAGAATTTCTTTGAACATGATTCAGATTCAAAACAGCTAAAAATGTTTACTTGTGAGCAATCAAGCAAAACTCCACTGAGAGGTCATTGTTAGTCTTGAATTCTGGCCTTGCTGAGAACTTTTTTTTTTCTTTTGTGATAAATTATTCTTTGCTGTCAGATAGGTGTGCTGTCAGATGGTTTGACAGTTTGTTCTTTTTAAATTTTTTATGTTTAATGATAAAAATGTAATGCTGATGATAATAATAAGGAATGTTATGACTAGAAATGTTTTAGCCACATCGACTTTGTCGTCCCATGTTTTTTTTTTTTTTTTTTTCAGGAGATAGTTCAACCAAAAATGAAAATTCTGTCATTAGTTACCCACTCTTATTTCTCTGCACACAAAAAATATTCTTGTAGCTTCATAAAATTACAGTTGAACCACTGATGTCACATGGAATTTTAAAGATGTCCTTACTACCTTTGAATGTGGTAGTTCCTTTGCTATCTATGCAAGGGTCAGAAAGCTCTTGGATTTCATCAAAAATATCTTATAATACAATATTTGTATTCCAAAGATGAAAGCCAAAAGTCTTACGGGTTTGAAACGACATGAGGGAAAGTAATTAATGACAGAATTTTAATTTTTGGGTGAACTAACCCTCCTGTGTTTGATTCTTCATAGCTGTTCATCACAAGTTCGCTCTCTGCTTAACAATGATCATCTGCTCAAATCAGGAAAGGGTAATTTTTCTCACTGAATGGGAGTCTGAAAGAGAAAAAGGAAGAACAGACATTTTTCTGTGTTCAATATTAAATCTATTATTTATGTTAGACAGTTCTACTTTAGACAGTTTTCCCCTATGTGGATTGATATTGTGAAATATGTGGGCTTTAGTGGATCCTTTAAAAGCTCCTCATTAGTCAAAATGCCATAAAATAATAATAAAAAAAGTTGGTAACATGCTGGCAAATGGGATGGGGAAGATAGCCCTAAATTACTAACATTTCCACTTATGATATAGTTTTAGTATAAACTGTATTGACCACAAAGTTATTGTCATTGTGTGATGTGAATAAGGATTTTTAAAAATGTGTACTTTTGTGTTCCACTGACTTCAGATGGGTTTGGAACCACAGGAGTAAATAATTACAGGAGTTTTCATTTTCATCTCATAATTAAAAGTCTGATTCTTAAAGCAGACTTTCACTTCCAGAACAAAAATTTACAGATAATTTACTCGCCCCCTTGTCATGTTTATGTCTTTCTTTTTTCAGTCGTAAAGAAATGATGCTTCTTGAGGAAAACATTTCAGGAATGTTCTCTATATAGTGGAATTCTGTGGTGCCCGCAAGTTTGAACTTCCAATATGCAGTTTAAATCCAGCTTCAAAGAGCTCTAAACGATTCCAGCCAAGGAAGAAGGGTCTTATCTAGTGAAATGATCAGTTATTTAAAAAAAAAAATGACAATATATATACTTTTTAACCTCAAATTCTCGTCTTGTCTAGCTCTTTGACATGCATGCGTACTCTCTGTATTCTGGTTCAATACAGATAGGGAAGGTCGAAACAGCTGCCTTCTCATCTTCATCACTTTTGATATAAATATATGTGCTTTAATAGTAATAATCTGTGGCCAAATGATCAGTAACATCTTATTGATGCATGACTAGCATGTCCCCTCAGCAGCGCTATAGGGTGACAACAGGGAGTCTGAACACAGCTGTGAATAGTGTGATCTCCACAGAAATGAAGTTTTGTTTGTGCCAAGTGAGCCACTGTTGTTGTTTATATTAAATGAGCCAAAGCTGGCAAAACAAGTAAAAATAAGTCTATTTTATCTTTTTTTCCCCCATCTTTGTGTTTGTTCACTGTGCTGATAATATGTAGTAATATACATGCGTCTGGAGGATATCTCTTTAAGCAACCACAATGGCATATTTTGTGATGGACAAAGTCAACCCACTTCAGTATTTGCCTCTATTTTTTTCTTTCTTTCTTTTTTTTTTTTTTTTTTAATGATGTTTTTCCCAATGCATTTATTACTTGCATACATTACTGTCAGCATCCACGTTTTAAAACCAGAGACCTGTAAGGGGCACATCAATCTTCACACATGTGTACTGTCTGTTTTTTCATCATCAGACTGTTTGGTCGAGCATGAGCGGATGCTAGCCTGGAGTACTAACGCCCACAAGCCGTTTAGTCCTTTCATACTAATAATGAAAGAGGGAAAGGCCTTTGGAGAAAAACACAGCTCTTGAAAGTTGTATGGATAGCTGGATTGTAAAGATGTAGCTGAGAGATATAAGTGACTGGAACTTGTACTGTATCTTCAAGGTCTGAAAGCCTTATGTTCTTCACATCCACAGACATCCATCATTATAGCTTTTTTAACCTGTGCATCAGCAATAATTCAAGCAGTTAAATGCATTAGCCATTGTGTTAACTTTCAACAGACTAAGCTGGTAAATTAGAAAAGCCCCAGTCTTTTCAAAACCAGTGGTGTATGGGATCCCCCATGGTAGTAGCCCCCTCAGTGTGTTTTGATCTAATTACGGTTAAATTTGCCAACCTAGAGCGATTTAATTTTGCATATAAGCCGATTCAAAGCGGCAAATATACAGTGCGCTTGCTGTTGGTATAAATTAATTTGCACAGGAAACACAGAAGCAGGAAACAATGTATCACATGCTCGATGTTGATTATTGATTACTTGTACATCTTAGCAAACACGTGGTGCATGCTGAGTGAAACAAAGCAGCAGTGTAAAGATCCTGAAGGATCCTCTGATTGTCCAACTGCTTAATGCTTAAAAAAAAATAATTTCACAGTAAAATTACTTATAAAATCCTACCAGATTTATGCTTATCTTTATCAGAAGACGTGAGCTTATTTCAGCACATACTACAAGCATTAAGAATATATGTATATATATATATATATATATATATATATATATTGTAATTGTACTGTAATTGTAATTCTATGCTTAATGTCTGTAAAGTAATATATTGTTACACTGTAATTTACACTGTTCAGATAAATGCACTGTGACAATTTGAAAGTGTATATATATTAGATATATTTATTACATTGGTTGTTGTACATTTGAAGCGACACTAGAAGGTTAATGAATTTGAAAATACCCTTATCCTACACTGTCCAAAAAATTTACAATCAGCAAAATTTACAGTAAAAAACTGGCAGCTATGGTTTTAAAAAATAAAAGAAATACGGTAGCAGCATTTTAGGTTTTACAGATTGAACTTAAATTTACTTTTAGATACTGTAATTTTATGAACTGATATAATATTAATATACCAACCTATTTAAATACTGAAATCTGTTTTGTACCATTGCAATACACTGATAAACACCAAAAGCAGATGGTGATGAGAAAGTCACATAGTGAACCGAAGCTCATCACTAGCAGCTTCTAAATAATAACATTTATAGAAGGTGCATGTGTATATGTGTCTACATGTGTGTTTGGCAGATTTTGATGGAAATTTAGATTGGATGCATCAGTTTCTAAAAGAAATGTGCTTTTGAATTGAAAAGAAAATCATAATTTAATACAAAAACTAATTTTGGGCCATTTTCCATGGTGGTACATTGTTGCCACATGGCAACATTTTCCTAAATCCCACAACCCCCCTCCCCCCAAAATATTAGGAGGTTAATGAATAAACACCAAAAGCAGGTGGTGATGAGAAAGTCACATAGTGAACCAAAGCTCATCACAAGCAGCTTTTAAATGATAACATTTATAGAAGGTGCACATTGTCATTCACACAAACATCACCATGGTAACACACATAAAAGTGAAATAATTCAATAAACATTAATTTAACAACATTAGATGTAATACAACCCTAATTCACACAACTGATATGAAAAAAAAAAAAAAAAAAAACTAAGAAGAAACATCAAATGTGAAATGTAACACAGGGAACTCTGGAAAAGTCAATTTACGGTTATTCACTGTAAATTATGCATTCTTTTTCCACTTCCAAAAACGGTATACCATAAAATGTAATGTAATGTCCAATACAGTTTTTCACTGTATAAAGTAAGAAAACTTAATCTTAACCAATTAATAGGTTTTTACTATAGCATTTTACAGTCTTTTACCATTAAAATCATATTCATTTTTTACAGTGTAGCCAATAGTGTTAACAAAAGCAAATATGTTTACCCATCCAGTGCACTTGTTTGTACAAGTGTTTGACCTCCTTTGTCGTGACTCGTGTTTCACTGGACTTCACACCTCAAGTGCAGTGCTGTACCAGGTGAGCTACCAAGAAAGTTTACTAATTTAGAAAGCCATACATATGGAGCTGGTTATGTGATGCAAACATATTAGTCTGGTCTTAAAGTGTTTTGAGGTTGTAACATAGTATGGTGCAAGAAATCAAATGAAATTGAAATTATCCCTCCTTGCAGAAAAAACAAACAAACAAACAAAAAAAAAAAACAATAGATACCACCACAAAATTTGTAATGGTTTCACTGGTTATAATGGGTCTTTTATTGGTTTTAATGGAAACTGTAATGGACCCTGTGGGTTCCTCCTGGTCAGCTTTTTCTCGTGGCTTTTTAAAACCACTAAATCCTAATGGAATATGTCTCAAAACACACTACAGAAAACCATTTTTGAATGGTTTTAGTGGTTAAAAGTTTATGGTTTGTAATGTTTGTAATGGTATTTGTAGTGGGAACCATTAGAATTTTTGTAATTTTTTTTTTATTTTTTTATTTTTTTTCAGCAGGGGTTGTAATCATATTTGTGTGAACAGGAATAAAAGTTTTACTCCCACTAGTGTAAATTTCAGCTGCAAAGTGCAGTGAACTGTACATACAGGTACGTTTTCGGAGTATAGGCATGTTTCAGTATGCTGTACATGCAAGAGAACAAATAAAAAACTCATCACGCTAGTAAAGCTTATAATAAAATTAATAGTTTTCATCAGCCTAACCTCAAGCTTCTTAGCAAGCACACATTCTTCTCTGTGTTCATTACACCCAATCCTCTTAGTCTACAATTAGCTCTGGAAGAGAGTAGCACCATTGCATCTGTTTCAGGAAGGTGACAGTGCCAGATTTATTTGGAACAGATGTGTCAGGTAAACCCATTTTAGCCGGGTGCTATGGTGATGAGCAGCACAAAACTCCACTTTTGACTGCGACCATCCGCTGTTTCATTTAAAAATTCACACTCCTCGATCAGAGCGCTTTACGGAATCACCATGGTGACTAAACTCTGTTTGGAGGGCTTCCAATGGCACTTCTTCTATCTGCTTCACTCTTCCTGGGACTCCATTAAAATATGCTCAGGCTAGGGATGTTTACTGGCATGTTTGTGCCTGTTTATCGTTCCGTTAATTTACCTTCATCTACCTGGCTAATGAGTGGAACGCAAAGCAGGGAACACGGAACAAATGGAGCTGCTTTATAATTAAACTTTGCATTAGGCGGTAAACGGTCGCCTGCTAATCTCGGCTCCGCCTCACATGTGCACTAGTGCTCCTCACTTTCCAATATATGTTTTCTGCATCGTTATGCATGGTTTTATTCCTTTCACGCATGCCATAAAAATAAATAGCAGTTCTGTTTCAAAAAGTGTCCACGTATTTATATCAAGCATTTGAATGAGCTTCTTTTTTTTACGCCTCGTACCTCCTACACTGGTTTGCTAGTGGGCTCTCCCACACATTTAATAACACATTGTGTGCAAAAGCTCTCACTCTCTTTTTGCTCTCCTTCTCACCCTTTTGAATGTGTGGACGGCTATCTCATGGGAAATAGTGCATTGTAGAATAAAAGTCTATCTTCCTGCAGTGTTCTGTCTCCCCAGGCATTTCACATTGTAAACATGAAGCTCAGAAAGTGCTTTGCCTGTTTTAAAGTGTCCGTCAATGAGATTTTCTCCATTTGTGGCAAGCCACAATTTGAAGTGCCGATTCCCGAGAGAGCTTTCTGTCTGTTTGGACCTGGAAGTCTGTTTGGATTGTGTAAACATTCTCTTCCATTAACCACACATTATGGAGGGAACAGGTTTATTCTGTATGAAATGTGTTTTTTTTTTTTCATAAAGAAAAGTGAATATATGAATGCCGTGAAATGATTGTAAACCTCAGCCTTGAACCTTCTGTAGAGGATCCTCTGTTTTCAAGATCCTTCTGTTTTTGATCCTTCACCGGCTATGTGCTTACTGACATACTTTCTTTACTATGGACTGTTTTGTCTGATGGGTTGATGAAGGTCATTATGACTGGAAATAAGAGGCAAAAAAGAAAAAAAAAATCATTGTGCAAAAACAGCATAAATCCATTTTGAGTGTACGTTGAAGTAAAAACACTCCAAGATGGCATGAATGAAAATTCAGTTCAATCTATTTTCTAAATGCATATTATGGTTCTTTTTGTGAACAGCTCATCCATGCATCCATGCACATTCCCCCCTTTTTTTTTTTTAATTTTTCAAAATATTTTCAAAACATAACTGGACCTTCCGGTGAAAATGACTCATATCATCTCTAGTGTATGCCGGAATTGTCCAATCATTTACTCCCCTTAAACTCTTGCAAGCTCACATTCATCTGCCTTCATTTTTGAGCGTAATTCTTACATTTTACAATTTAACTGATGCATAGAACCAGTCCTCGTCCTACATTTTTTCTTTTAATAATTCATCACACTCAGATCTATGTCATCATACAAAAAAGACAAAAAAAAAAAAAAAAAAAAAAAAAGAAAGTCAGCAACCCAAACTGCAATAGCTTTTGTTGTAAAAGCATTAAAGGATTTGTTCACTTCCAGAATGAAAAAATTCTTCAGAATTTACTCACCCCCATGTTATCTAAGATGTTCATGTCTTTCTTGCTTCAGTCGAAATGAAAAGGTTTTTAGGAAAACATTCCAGGACTTTTCTCCAAATAGTGGATTTCAGTGGGGATCAACAGCTTGAAGGTCCCAATTGTAGTTTCAATGCAGCTTCAAAGGGATTTACACGATCCCAGATGAGGAATAAGGTACTTATCTAGTGAAACGATTGGTCATTTTTTAAAATGAAGTAAAAATGTATATACTTTTTAACCACAAATGCTCATCTTGCACTAGCTCTGCATCCACGACTTCACGCATTACGTAATCACATTGGAAAGGTCATGTGTGGCATAGGTGGAAGTACCGACCCAATGTTTACAAAGCGAACATGCAAAGAAAGTCAAAAGAGTTTTTTGCCCTACCGCAACTTTTTGAACTGGAGTACACAGGGCAACGTGATTACATAAATGTGTGAAGTCGCGGACATGCTTTGCAGAGCTAGTGCAAAATGAGCATTTGTGGTTAAAAAGTATATAAATGTTTTTTTTTTTTTTTTTTTTTTTTTTTTTAGAAAATGACCAACCGTTTCACTAGATAGACCCTTATTCTTTGGCTGGGATCATGTAGAGCCCTTGGCTTTCATTAATGTCCACTACATGGAGAAAAAACCTGGAATGTTTTCCTCAAAAACCTTAATTTCTTTTTGACTGATGAAAGAAAGACATGAACATCTTGGACAGCATTGGGGTGAGTAATGATCAGTAAATTTTTATTCTGGAAGGTAACTAATCCTCTAAGGGTCGAGCTGAGATACAATCACTGCATTATGCGTACAAATACTCAAATACTCACATATGAAGTTTCCTATTTGGTTTAATAAAAGAGCAGACAGGCCCTGAGGTCTTTTAGAGCGAGTTGTAGTATAATCCGCAGCATATGGTAAAATGAAGGAGGACTGTAAAATCTGTGCAGCCAAAAAGGTTCCCGCATTTTAGGCACCTCTTTCCGTCAAAACACTTGAAGCTATCTTCATGCCTGCCTGTTTCCATCACTCTAACTGTTAGCGATATGGATTTTTCCCTTACAATGCTATCACTTATGGTAATGATATACTGAAATAGCATGCAAGCAGCCTTCACGCTTGAAATTCATCATACAGTCTGCATATTTAAACCTTGCCAGGTGTTGACTTGTGCAAAGCTGTTATGCTAATGGATATGTGTTCTGGCTGGCTTGTTTTAAGGGGTGGCTGTAATTTAAAGCAGCAAAGTAAGGAGCGCGCTAACTTGCGTTAGCCATCCATCGCCCCGCACGTCACGCTCTTCAACGATTTCCCGTCTGCCTTTTCATCCACCGCTAATATACTGACAATATCACTTAGGCAAATCACTAGCCGGGCCTTCTGTAGCTGCTCAGGAGCATGATTGTTAGCGGAAAGTTCTAGAGTTCCATCATGGCGAGGTGGAATAATGGCAGATTAGCCGTTTTGTCACTACAGCACCTGCTCAGCACCACCCCGCTTGACCTGTTGTACAGTGTGCCAGGTCGATGACTGGAACTCAATTTAACATTAGCTTGCCATAATTACAACTGCTGTGTCAGTGAACTTTTTACTTCGCTTGCCCTTATGAACATTTATCACAGTTTTTGAATGGTAACTTCAGCTGTGATAACAGTAAAAAAATGCAGCAAGAACCCAGTACAACAAGGCTGGATGAATGTGAATAAAATAAAACTATGGCATTGGTTGTAATAATAATGATAATAATAACAAAAATACTTCTTCTTATATAGAAGAAGAGGAAAGTAATAAAAAAAGAAAGCCTAAAGAAAGAAGTAAATTAGTTAGTTAGTTAGTTAGTTAGAAGGTTTTTAGCTAAATCTGCGGGAACTGTGGGAAGTTAATAATTATTTACTTTTTTCATCCCAAATTCAGTATTTCAATTAAACTATTTTTCAACTGAGTAGAGTTTCTGCCATATATATATTTTTTTTTTAATTTAATTATTTTGTATCCTACTTTAATTCTTCTTTAGCAAACACTTTGGCATATTAAAACAATTATTGTACTGGTGGAGAAATTTAAAACATTTATTTTTTAAAAAAAATACATAATGAAATGTGTGTACATGTTTGTTTTATTTCAATTAATTATTCCATTTAAGTAAGTGTTGTTGTGACTGAGCTAAATGTAATAATAACAACTACTTTTTTTTTAATGTCATATTTTTGAATAATAATTAAATGTATTCTTAATTACGCAAATTCATTGATTATTTACCCTAAACATCCATTCGCCTGTTATTCTTTTATTTTAGTATTTTTTCCCCTTTAGTATTATATTTCATAATTTTGATGGACTCATCAATAGCAAACAAAGCTGCAATACAGCATAAGTCATTCTGTGCAGTTTTTTCAGCCTTCTTTCAACAGTTGCTTTGAAACTTTATGTCAGCATGATCATGATGGATGCTGGTTAGATAAACTGATAAACTGACAATAACACTGTAGAGTTCCCACTGAGATGGCGGCTATTAGATAAGTGTGACACAGAAGCTGCCGTCCTTCTGTTCTGCAAAGCCATCATCAAAGCGTGATTTTGAAGTGATGTTTTGAAAATGTTCCTGCGGTAATTCTCAAACAGAGAGTGCAAATCTGAGGTTACTTTAAGGTTACATTAATTTAGGACAGAAAGTATGTACGCATGCAAATGCGAGCTCTCAAATTAATGCTGAGTATTTGTAAATGCACCTATGCAGATGGAGGTAAACAGAGAAGATGAGCTGTTCACTTTGATATGTGTGAAGATAATCAAACTGTTTTATCAGTCTCCCTTCTTCCTCTGTTCTCCCTCCTCATCGCAGTCTCTCTTAATAAGCTGTCTCCTTACCGGCGTGTTATTTACAATCATGTGTTTTCAGTCTATTTACGCATTTAATGAAAGAGACTGTAAAAGCATCATCAGTTTATATTATCCTGACTCTCTCTCTCTGTTTCTCCATTACACCTTCCCATTCCTCATGGTCTGTTTCTGGAGTGCAGTGTTTTCTTGAACGCCGGTGCCAGAGTGGTATGCTAATGTGTATTGATGTGTATGAAATTAGCTGGAATTTGCAGAGGCAGCACTAATGGAATGAGTGTCTACCTCCACCTCGTCCTGCCAGCAACATAGCACCAGGTCTGAGGAGGGGGTGTGAACGCGCGTCAATGTCTGTCCGTATGCTTTAAGTTCTCATTCTCAAGATTAGCCGATTAGGAGCCACACTGAATTTAAATGGCTGATTTACAACACAAAATACTCTCTTGCGCCACACAATGCATTAAAAGTTGATGTTTACTGGATCCACCAATTTGGTGTTAGAAGTCAAAGGAACTGCTTTTAAGTTTTATATATAAGTTTGAAAATCATTCTGATATTATACATCTCTGCACATTTAACTGGGATAGAAGAAAAAAAAAATCAACATCAAAAATATTACACTTCTCCTTTGAAGAATTTTTTAATGTGTTAAAAATCAAACTAGATTTCAAGGAGAATGTGTCCTCTGCTTTTTCATATCTTGAAAAACAGAAATAAAGTTGTCTAAGGTGTCAGACTTCTAGCCACATCAGAGAGAGAAGATAAATCCAAAGCAAATAGAGACCACGTGGAAATCGTGCTCTCTGAAACGGTAGCTCCTGAGGGTAATCTTATGAAATAGGTAAGACAGGTAAAGCATCACAAGTCTCTTCCATGAAACCTCAGTCCCTTTGGATTTTCCAAGCTTTATGAAAGCAAAACAGCTCATCAGGGGCATCATATCACACGCTATTTTCTCTGCATACAATGCTGGTGTAAGTAATTATGGCTGTCAAATGCAATTTGTTCCCTCTATTATTGTAGCAATCTAGCTTGAACAGAGAAAAAAAAGAAAAGAAAAGAAAAAAATATATATATTGCTGCAAGCAGCGATTATCGGGGTTCAAGCGCATTCAAGCACATATTAAAAAAAGACATTATTTAGCAAGCTTGTAACCACCTAAATCAATGACTTAAAAAGCATTTTTAGTAAATCCATAGGTAATTCACCAGAGAAATATTATGCTTTTTAACGGTTATGACTGTAAGCGCCAGCTGTGGTCCAATACCCTTAAAACTTTGCATGCTTGTTTAGAATCACATGTCAAAAGTGCTCAGCAGATTTTGTGAAGTTTTGAGTTTTCCTTTAGGCTTTATAGGATTTTGGGTAAATTCGGAAAGGCCCCCTTTCTAAACGACTCTGTTATAGCTTCCCAAAGGGTAATTTTTTTTAAATTACATTTATTTGATAATTATTGGCCTAGAGAGTCCAGAGAATTGCACTACAGTGTTTTTTTCCAGACTGAATAAAAAACCTAGGACTAGTTTGCAAAAGTAGGTTTTTTACATCATCTTACTAACTATTTGATTGACAGTGGTTGTTCTACAGGCAAATTTGTCCAGAATGAGGAGTTCTATTGTATTATATTTATATTGTGCATATGTGCAAAAAAACGTGCAACGTACAACCGTTTGCGCCCTTAGTGGCTGATTTCTATCAAATATCTCTCAGACAGATACTCAAACTATGTCGGCCGTGCAGACCGATTTTCATGTTGATAGGACGAATGTTTGCACATTTTATGGCATTTCTATGTTTTTTCCCCTCTTATAGCGCCACCAAGTGGCCAAGCTCCACAATTTTTTTCCTATGGCCTCAGATTGAGTATTCCGAGTTTGGCCAAGATGTTTTATTCTGCTTACAAGTTATAGGAATTTTACTAAAAGTGGCCCTGCCCCTTTCAAAGTTTTGGCACCCCTTTGCGACGGTGAGTCAACAGTTTTTTTTTTTACAACTTTTTTTGTAATAATTATTGATATTCACTCTCTAGTGAATCTTTTGCACTGGTTTGGTTCCGATCAGGCGAAAAAGGACTAGTTCGCAAAAGTAGGTTTCTCGAAAAATGCGACATAACTGAAAATTTCACCTGGCTCATGATCGAATTGCAAGCGTTATCATACTTTCGATTGCTGTAGTGCCCTGCCAGGCTGATTGGGGTGAGCCTGAATTACATTGTTGGCTGTATAAGTACTACCATCCCTCCAAGTTTCAAGTCTTTACGACTTATGGTTTGGTCAGTTTTAGATCGCTGATCTGCAAATTTTCTAACAATTACAATAGGCACTTGAACCTCTAAAAACATTATTAGTGCTAGAGCTAAGCCAGATATTTTGTTTTTTAAGTCAGCAGCTATATATATATATATATATATACACATACACACACAGTTTATTATTTATTTAATTTTTTTAATTACTTGTCAGTATGACATGTAGTTATGGATTAGACCAGCTGTTTGATGAATCACATATAAGATATTTTTGTGTGTATATGCATGTAGGGAACAGAGAAAGTGAGCGAGAGAGAGAGAGCCAGGCCAACACAAATGCAAAGACTGTAGGGCCCATAACTGTGTCTTTGTAAATAAAGTCAAGCATCAGTCCCATTATGTACACTCTCATTGTGTATTCTAACAACATAAAACATCATTGAATATTCATAAGATGAATATATTCTAAAGTAGGTTACATTGTAATTTGACCTAATAATTTTGATTGTGCAAATGCATCAGGTCACTGTATTAAATATAATACATGTCCTGCTGTTTTTTAGCAAATAAATCCTTTGGGCATTTGACTTCACATTCAGAAGAGACGTTAATGCAGAAGTACATAAACACAAACAGTTTCAGGTCACAGTCAATCAAACGTGGTGATGCACCTTACTAAACCCCTTCATTATTACATCAATGTCATTCCAATGCAGTAACACTTTTCCCTCCACAGTGTGTATACAGCCTTCAAGAAGACATCACACACTCTCAGACTTGTTACTAAGTACAAAAGGTCAAGAAAGCCAAGAACGACTATTCTGACTGTTGAAATCTGACTATTTTAAACACTTTAAATGAACTAAGAGTGGTAAAAATCCTTTCAAAAGTTTAAGTGTTTAGAGATTTCTCTGTGTTTCCCAAAAGCCTTGCAAGGCTAAGCAGATCATATAGAGACCACTGCTATGTACAATCTACTTAGGCTTACGATACTTTTGGGAAACTCATCCCTGATCAGTTTAGGTGAGAGAGTCTAAGGCAAACAAATGTTGTTCAGATGCTTTCCTCTGCCTTTTCTCCCCATCAAAACATTGACAGTTGTATATTTGTGTATATTTTTTAGTAATTTATAAAATTTTACAATGATTGATTTTATCATCACTTAAATATATTTAAAGAGGTCATCGGATGCCCATTTTCCACAAGTTGATATGATTCTTTAGGGTCTTAATGAAAAGTCTGGAATATACTTTGGTTAAAAATTATCAATGGTAGTGTAAAACAACACCCTTTTTACCTTGTCAAAATGAGCTCGGCAAAAATCATCCCATTCTGAGGGATTGTTCCTTTAAATGCAAATGAGCTCTGCTCACCCCGCCCCTCTCTTCTCTCTGTGGAGTGAAGAGCCTGTTTACTTTAGCCGCGTTTAGCCACTAAACTTGCTAACTAGCACGTTATTAGGAAAGGCGATTGCAAAGATTCATAAAAAAAAACCTTATACTCACTTCTGTTGTAAGTGAAGCTGGATCACAAATGATTCCCGTGAACATAGACGGATATATGTAGATCGGGAGTCGCATTCCCTTCACAAACAAACGTAATCCACTGCATCTTCAGAGGCTCAGATGTCGGGAGTAAATGACGACCACTATGTTCGTTTTTACATCCAGCAACACGACACCTCAATCTGAGATATTCTTGTCTAACCTACATCCCTGCTCCGGTATGGACAATGGAGGTCGGACTGTGACAGCTGGTCTGTGGTAAGACACTCATGTCAATCAACTATCGTGGGAGCAGCCTCTGTCGGCCACACCGACACGCATCTGAGAATGGCTCGATTTGAAAAAGGGGATATTATTTTTACAGATTAATTAAAAACCACTGCATGGATTTTTATCATTATAGGGTAGGTTTGCACATACATTCCCAAAACACATTAACATTCAAACAACATGAATGAACTTTGCATCCGATGACCCCCTTAAAAATACATTTAGACTATATATTTTTAGACATAGTAAACATGCTAACAGTAAAACATAGTAAAACATGCATAGCTTTACCTGTTATGCTTTTTTGGCTAAAGGTTGCAGGCTTGCCTTCTATTGGCTTTGTTATACCTCAGATACTCCAAAATACATCTGTTTGGTTTTGATTATCAAGTCTATTGCACTGAAATCATACATTTTAAAGTCATATCAGTTTAAACTTCTGTTATACATTTTTCTGAGCGCATGCACATTCGAAGCACGCACACAGAAAACAGCTCTCACAAGCATGTGAGTACTAAACTGAATTATCTTTCATCTCTTATTGTGCTTAGACTGTCAAATACACACACATTTATGTTAAAAACACACATAAGACACATAAGACACAAAAACACACATATAAAAACACAGTCGGTAATGTCTATAAATGTAAAAAGCTGGGAAAGAAATTGCATGTCTATATTAGATCTGTGTATTACATGAGAACAGTCCAAGGAGAGTGTAGCGAACAGTCACACAGACCAAGGCTGATCCCATAATGGGCATCCGATGACCCCTTTAAAAATAAAGGTGCTTTAAAAGGTTCTTCACAGCGATGCCACAGAAGAACCATTTTCGGTTTCACAAAGAACCATTCATTTAAAGGTTCTTTAAAGAACCATCTCTTTATTACTTTTTTATAATCTGATCTGTAAGTGAAGCTGGATCACAAATGATTCGATGTCACTTTTTACAGTTTCTGCAAATGGCTTGTTCTGAGATGCAGCTTATGATTAGTGGGTGGATTTTTATCATTATTAGGTAGTTGTGTGCACAAACTGGCAACATAGATTTATGTTAAAACAAATGGGAACAAGGGAACTGCTTTTATATTTTAGGAAGGGGATCCCTTACAAGACAGTCATCCCATTTGGGGTCTGTTGCTTCAAAAATTTTGAACTCTCCTGATTTATATCGCATCAGTTTACCACACAAATGTTTGAATGGGAAGAAACCATAACATCTCTTCTTTCTCTCTTCCATATCAGACAGGTGTGATGAAATGTAGACTCAGCATCCGCTGTTCTGTTTGACACAAACCCTCATGCACACCCCTCAAGCTCTCTCTCTCTCTCTCTCTCTCTCTCTCTCTCTCTCTCTCAGGTTGCAGAGGTAACATACCCTAATATATTTCATGTTTCACATGTGGCTGTGATTCAGAAAACATGTCATGAGTGATAAGTGCTCATCCACTGCCACGGGCTGCACAAGATGAACCAGTTGCTTTAGACGAAACACTCAGAGAGAGACAGAGAGAGAGAAATATTAGTGTCAGCGAGAGTAACGGCCCATTCTACCCCTTCTTAAATGAAGCATGGATCACGGATGGGAAAACGTAAAGGTCACAAGCTGAAGTTTCGTGTCCACAGTCGCGACTTTCTCTCTCTCACCCACGCAAACTCCTGTTCTTTTTTATTCACGCACACACACACACACATGCTCGCACTTGACGTAATGAATGCTCACACATACGCGCTTAGATTCTCGCACACAAACACCGTGCTATAATAAAGCTCTGGCCTTGTTCCCATTGTATTAATAAATGCTGTGTCCACACAGTCTCTCATCCATTTCTCTCTCATTAAAGTCGGAGCCTTAAAACGCTGTCATGTGTGACCTTTGCAGACTTCACCCGCAACTCTCACGTCCCAGAATTAATGGTCTTATCTTCCTGCATAATCTTCAAACTTATTTCTCTGATTAATTAGTGTCTAAATCACGATCCGTCCACTCAAGTGGCTCACCTTAAATCCAATTGCTTTTATTAATGGGATTCAATTCCAATTTACAAAAAGGCTGGTAGCCACAGAGTTCCTCCAACTGTACTTGTGAACTTTTCTGCTTGAGAAAAAGTGTGTATGTGAGTAAGAAGCTGCTCCTTTTTAATAATACACTTTTTGGGTGTCTAAATTAAGAGAACCTTGGTGCTAGAGTCCAAAATTAGTACTCGCCAAGCACCAAATATGAGTCAGAATTGGTTTTGGCAAAGAAGACAGAATTCATCATTTGACTAGTAACATTAAAAAATGCTTAAACTGAAATGCAGATGCACTACTATTAACAATAATAATCTGACTCATTGATATAAGTCACTTCAGTGATTCAAATAAGACATATACACGGTCTATTAAAGATCATACCTGTCAAGACTATGAACTTTCACCATCCAAAGTTTATCTACACTCAAAAAAATGCTGGGTTATTTTTTTTTAACCCAAATGCTGGGTTCAGCCTGTTGGGTCATTTTATTGGGTTGTTTTCAATATTTTTAGCCAGGTGCTGGGTTATTTTATTTATTTATTTTTTAACTCAGGTGCTGGGTAGTTCATCTTTTGATTATTGCTGTTGCCTCTAGTAATTCTCTGTGTTTTTTTTTATTTTTTTTTATATATAAGTTCCAGTCCACTTTAAAGGAGAAGTCCACTTCCAGAACAAAAATTGACAGATAATGTACTTACCCCTTGTCATCCAAGATGTTCATGTCTTTCTTTTTTCAGCCATAAACAAATTATGTTTTCTGAGGGAAATATTTCAGGATTTTTCTCCATATAATGGACTAGTGCCCTGATTTTGAAAAATGCAGTTTAAATGTGGCTTCAAACGATCCCAAATGCGGTTGTAAAAGATCCCAGCCGACGAAGAAGGGTCTTATCTAGTGAAATGATCGGTTATTTTCATAAAAATAATACAATTTATATACTTTTTAATGTCAAACGCTCATCTTGTCTCACTCTGCCTGAGCTGTTTTTTTTTTTTTTTTTTCAGTTAATGACAGTTAGGGTATTTCAGAAAATTCCAATTTCATCTTCTCCCTCAACTTCAAAATAGTCTTATATTGCTGTTTTACCTTTTTTGTTAAGGGTGTTTGATCTTCTTTGCATTTTCACTTTGCAAAGACTGGGTCTGTACTTCTGCAGTGATGATTTTGAAATTATTTTTGAAGTTGAGGGAGAAAATACGATCAGAGTTTTCGACATACCCTGACTGTCTTGAGGCAGAATACACAAAGTTCAGGGAGAGCAAAACAAGACGAGTGTTTGAGATTAAAAAGTATTTAAACTGTATTTTTTTAATGAAAATAATTGATCGTTTCACTAGATAAGACCCTTCTTCCCCGGCTGGGATCGTTTGCAGCCGCATTTGGGATCGTTTGAAGCCGCATTTGGGATCGTTTGAAGCCGCATTTAAACTGCATTTTGGAAGTTCAAAATCGGGGCACCGTACCAGTTCATTATATGGAGAAAAATCCTGAAATGTTTAACTCAAAAAACATAATTTCTTTACGGCTGAAGAAAAAAAGACATGAACATCTTGGATGACAAGGGGGTGAGTACATTATCTGTCAATTTTTGTTCTGGAAGTGGACTTTAAGCCAGCAATTTAACAATTTTTAAATTGGTAAGAACATTTAACACAACCAGCTGGGTCAAAATAACCTAGCATGTGTTTTGTCCAATATTTACCCAGTGCTGGGTTCCCAAATAACCCAAGTTGGGTTGTTTTCAACCCAGCATTTGTTTAGAGTGCAGGATGGCTGAAGCTTACATTTTTTAGGAATAAGCCACAAAAAATGAAAATAAAAGGAAGAAAATCACATTGAATCTTAAAAATTGTGGCAGGTGCAATTTTGCAATTTTAAAGATGGAGACTGACTCATCTACAGTAACACAATGACCTCTGCCTTTTATGCAATAAAGCAAACAGCTAAGTAATTCTGTAGTCATAGCAACAGAGTGAATTTTCAAAAACAAAACAAAACAAACAAACAAAAAAAAAAAAACATGGCTTCGTAACTTAATTTATTTATTTCATAATATTTTATTTCTTTATTTTTTATTAGCATTATTTTTTTTAAACGTTTGTCTTTGTTAGATGTGGCCAAAAAGTACATTTAACACGACAGACTAGTTTAACAGGCCAGCTAGTTGACTGTGGCTCTATTCATACAGCACCATTTTAGCCAAATTCCTGATTTGTTTAACGCAACTTTGTTTTTGAAGAATGTGGTTGTCACTCTCTTTTTTTAACTAAAATGAGCATGAAAAGAACTGTATTTAGCTTTTTAAAACAGGACTGACAACTGTATTTTGCTGCTGTGTGAATGTAGCCATTGAAAGCTCTAGAATGAAGCAAAAAGAGAGAGGGAGATGTGAGGTATAATGGCAGGTTTGAATGTCACGCTGATGGATTTTGTTTATTACCTATATTTGTGGTCATAGCTGTTTGTTTTTGGTATAGCATGTTGAGATTTACCCTCTAAACGAAAAAGGCCCACAGCCCATATGTTGAAGACCTAAGAAGATAGGTTGGCAAATGTACAATAAATATGAATTTCTCTCTCTCTTTCGCTTACAATTACACACACATATATCTCAAGAGATCTGGTTGTCATCTAAACAAGAGCGGCTGGCATTGTGTCAGTCATGCTGCTAATGGTGATAAATTCCTCCAGTATTAGAATTTGTACAGTACTTCAGGAATCCATTTCTCCAGAGAAGGATAACGCATCAGCAGTCGCCATTCAGAGTAAAAACACAGACATGCACTGCTGCATTTGGCATGAACTCTTGTTGAAAGAATGGAAATGATGATTATTCTGTTAATCTTATTATTTTGCATAGGTTAGTTTTGATCTATAATGCCTTTTAGCCCCAACAGCAGGGGTGCTTTTTACCCCAAAAAACATACATTTACATATTCTTTCATTATTTAAAAACTGTTGTTTTAATTATCTTAAACATAACTGAAAATCATTAAGAAGACTTTTGTCTCAAGATATATTCAAGAATTTTAGCGATTCTCATTTGCTACTTAAATCTACAGCATTTTTGAAAATATCAAATATTAGATCAAGTAAGCACAAAATCGACTTTGTGCTGTTGCCCGCGATCGCGTCTAAGATCAGCCAAATTTGCATGTGTATCTTGAAAAGCGGATGTTTTGGAAAGTGCTACGTCACGTTTTTCTGCCATCTAGTGGTTTAGAGGAAAATAATATCAAAGGTACCTTTTACCAATGTTGGGTAAGTTACTCTGAAAATGTAATTAAATTACTGATTACTGATTACTCTTTTGAAAAGTAACCAAATTACTGTTCTGATTACTTTATTTCAAAAGTAATTAGTTACATTACTCGTCACGTTATTTTTTTCCCCCTGTACATCCACGAAATTTACGTGAAATAGTGAACTTGTGTGTTGCCTACCATCCCAGCATAAACGCTCCCATAAAATATTTGTTATTAAAGCATCAGCATTTACAAACCGCTGTTATTTTAACTAAAAGCAATAAGCTGCTGCGTGCGTGGTTGCAGAATGCATGGCATTTCGAGCGGTGAGTGGATTCTCTGATTGTCCATTGCATTTCAGAAATCAACATTGTTCAACGCTGCAAACACATGTTATAAATAGAAACTCTGCCTATGCTTACACCTGTTGATCGTTTTTGTTTTATATAGTTGTTCTTGTTGCTTTTGTGCAATACATGAATAGCAATTTTGTTCTAGATATTTTATGTGTAGACAGTTCTAGTTTGCGGGAGTCCCGCAAATCATTTTATTCTATCGCATCTGGCACACACATGAGTCTCTGCCCGCCCGCGCCCGCACCCGCACTCGCCCATCAAGTCTTGTACCGCGCAAGTCTTGTACTCTCTGTTGCGTGGATTAGAGACCACTCTCGCTGGACTCGACGCAACAGAGAGCGGCACGGTACGACAATAGAAGCTGACACGTTGCTCTCCGCTCCCGGTACGTTCTCAATAAGTTTTAATGTGCCGTGCTGCCCTTTCAGAGGTTTTAAATTGGACATGGAGTTTTTCACGGTTGAAAAGGATTTCTTCCAATCTAACTGACAACGCACAATAATGTTCTTGCCTTCGACAGAAATAAACTAAAAATAATGATTGTATTTCCAGCTACAGAACACGTGCTTTCCTCTCTCCATGCTGACTATGTTTTCATTGGTAGTATCCGCCTCACAGGCGCTTTCCAGTCAAAGTAGTTCTCAGGTAAAGGACGTCGCGTGTGCTAGCCAACAACCTTTTTATAATCTACATGATAAATCACATTCTATCGGCAATGATGTAGCGCGGTAACGCATGCTTGTAACTATACTCTAATTACTAATTTGGAAATTATAACGCGTTAAATTACTCCGTTACTAAAAAAAAAAAAAAAATCAAATTACAGTAACGCGTTACAAAGTAATGCGTTACTGCCCAACACTGCCTTTTACCCTGGGGTGCCTTTAACTCCGTTGTACTCCACACACATGCCATGTAACAGGCACTTTCTGTGCACGTGCTTCGGATGTGTGCACTCAGAATACCCTATATCAGAAGTTTAAACTAATAGTCTTTAAAAAATCATGATTTCAGTGCAATATTGTCACGAATCCGGTCCGGTCTGCCCGCCACCAGAGGTCGCCTGTGCATTCCACTGCCATTTCACATTCCACAGACTTTTGCACCACACCCCGGACTATATTTCCCCATAATTCATTGCGCTGAACACACAGCTGTAATCAATCAAGCACTCTATATAAGCCTTGAACTTCTTCTTCCACTTTGTTTATCCAGAGTCTAGTTCAGTTGTGTTTTCTAGTTTATTCTAGTCTTGTATCCTTGTTATATCGTCTTGTCTGCCTTCAGCCTGCTTTGGACTTCTCGCCTGTTGTGGACTCTGTTCGCCCCTCAAATGAACTCTAGTCTGTCCCTTGGATTACGTTCGCCGCTGATCGACCCTCGCCTGCCTTACGGATTACTCTTGCGTCTTGCTCTAATATACCTGTTTGCCGATGTTCGACCCTGCCTGTGTTTGACCATGTCTTTGTCTCAGTCACGTTTCAATAAAAGTACGCATTTGGATCCGCCCGCTTCCCGTCTCCCTCGCTCCGTAACAAATATACATGATAATCAAAACCAAACAGATGTTTTTTCAGTATCTGACATACAAGCTGTAAATGCACAGCCCTATTCTGGAAAAGGGGGCGGGGAGTAGTGGCTTATTTGCATTTAAAGACACATGCATGAAAACAGTGTGTTTCTGCTTCCACTTAAAATAGGCATTTTCAAAATAATATAATAGATCTGTGGGGTATTTTGAGCTGAAATTCTTAAAAAGTGTGAAATGGGCTTATATTTTTCAGCTACATCTCAGGATTGTTGCTTGTTATTTTCCAGAGTCATAGTCACCTGGCTTTTCAATTTCAGTGGCTGACTCAAAACATCTATTGCCCAGGAGCTGCCATGAGCAAAGATGGCAGATTTCAAATCTGCAGGGCCCTGCACCAGACAAACAGCTGCCGTTGAGATGAATGTGAATGCTAACGGATGACTTTCTCCAGATATTTTATAGACCTCCTCAGTGACCCTAGAAACTGGGTCACTTCGAGCCACATTTATATTTCATGGTTCTTTTCTGCTGCCTCTACAGGTGTTTTCCAGTTCATGTTCCGACAGCAGCTGAAATGGACATTGCTTGTCGCCTGTTATGTTATTTCATATTCGTCGCCTTCTTTGACATTTAGTGTCAAAAAGAATAAGAAGGAAAAAGCATTTCATTCACTCAAGCGCTTTATCCACTTATCCCGCAAAACTCTCAGGTTCAGACAGTCTTGCGTCTCGGCTATCAAAGCTAAATGCTGTATGAACAGCAGACATGATTTATTGTGTACAAGAACTGCACCAGCCCTAATTTTTTTTTGCCACCAGGTCAGATTCCAGCAGGTTCACATTTATTTATGATAAGTATGTCATTTTTCCCTTTTTAATATTCATTTCTTTTTTCTTTTCAAAACCCTACCTTGAGGATAAAATGAAGGCTCATACTGCAAACATTTATGTCATAGCAACAATGATAAGCTCTAAAATAGGTCACTCTGACTCACAGCATAACATAAAGGTTACAGCGTTAGAGTGTGTGTATGACTGGGTATGACTACTGCATACTGACTCTAGGTAAATATGAGAAACAAGCTATATTATTTGCCATGAACATAACCACTGCAACAGTAAAAAAACAAAAAAAAACAAAAAAACTTTTAATTAGTATTTTACTCGTGTTTCCCAGTTAAATAAACAATCATACTTATTTAGGTACTAAATAAGAAATATTTTTTTTATAATTAATATTATTTTTGGACCACTGAATCCAGTATTCAAGATGGACTTTTTTTAATATAATCCTGAAGCGTCCAAGGAGAATTTTGGAACATGCAGCTAATTTTTGGACGATGCTCTTCTACACGTTTTTTTTGCTACATAAAAGTAAATTAACAAAACAACTTGGGAGTCGTATCAGTCTGGTACCGCTGCCAAAACCCCCACTTAAAACATTTTCATTCCATCTGCTTATGGCCTCATACGAGTCTCCTCTTCATCAACGCATCGCTGTGATGTCCGATTCATGGTGAGAGCACTAGCCCAGACTGGCTGCCATCACATCCAGATGGATGGCCCATATTGGTACTTAAGGTCCTCATTACTTGTTTGTTAAGCCAAAGCCTGGTGAATTCTTAATTAAAATTAAACTAATTCTAGTTTTCAATTGTCCACATTCTACAGAGAATATGGACTCATCTGCATTTGCAGATCTTTGACATTCATGAACAGGGACCCCCCTCAGCCCAAACGACAGCATTCCCGGTTGCCTCTCCTCCCCTGACGACGGTCCTAGGTGTGGATTACAAATCTTGGTTTGCGTTTTTATAATTCCTCTTGTTGCAGTAGACCATAGTGACCCGGTCCAAGGATCGGTTGTCATGCTGGATGCCACTGTGTAATAAAACCTCATATAGATTTGTCTCTTTTGTTGCCCAGCCGTGGGCCCACATCTGACCTTGTCTGTCTAATAGAAAAAATGAGCACACACACAAACCTGGATTTCACTGCCAACTTCAATTTCAATGCATCAGGTATTGGTGTGTTCTCAATACAAACCACCTGTTTAAAAGCTAATGAGAGGTACAGCTGCACAAAAACATCTCTTAAGGTATTACAACAGAACTACTATTCAAAATGAAGTATTATTACTGCGCTTAATGGAACAGCTGTAGTTAACTTCAAAGCAGGTGCTGAAATTGTAGCATGCTTAAAGAATAATAATGACAGAAAGTCACAGTGTCTGCTGATAGATTTTGCGTAGCATTAGGCTACGTGTACATTAATCCAGAAACATTTGAAAACAGTGTCTTGAACACTCCGGTCACACTAGCATTTTCAAACGTTTTCTCATCCACACTGAAACATCAGAAAACATTAAATTCACTTTACTGTGCGTGCATTAAGCCTCAAAGAAGCAACCCAGGCTCATGAAAATGTGCAACACCGTAATTACGTACCTTACTGCACATTTCAGTTGGAATATCCAGAGAGTGGCGCTAAAACACACGTTCAATACGTGATCGTTGCACATTTTTATTAAATTGGTAAAGGCACGTATTGTTGTGTTTTTATTACGCTATTTGAAGTACGTATTGCGGCTGTTCAGAATTCAAATATCCGGGGAGTGTCGCTAAATGTTAATGCTTTATCGTATTGGAAATATCACCTACACCAAACCCAACCATAAACCTACCTGATAGTGTTAACATGAAAAAATGATAAAAACACATTTGTTGATGCAGCCGTGCTCTTTTAACTTCCTTTTGCGGATTTGAGCTGTTTTGTGGAACCATAGTTTCATGTATCCACCTTCTTGTTTTCCTGCAAACACGAGCAAAGTAAATGTTCTGTCATCTTTTTACTTTGCACCTTGAACAATTTACTTGTTTTTATTTACAATTTACTACTGTACAGAGTACTGAACAAGTCTGAATGAGAGAGATCTTAAGAGAATTGTTCAGTGTGCAAAATATACCACAAAACTAAGTCTAAAACAGCTAGTTGGTCAGTTTTCATTACAGAGGTAAAGTGTATTTCTTTCTTTGCTGCAAATATGCCAAACACCAGCCGAGCTCTACCTGTTCGCCATCATTCAACAACTGGTCCTTTTCATTCACAAAAGGTTGTTACTGAACGAACACGGCCATAACTTACAGAGTCACTGTTTTGAGTCTGAACGAGAGAGAGATCTCATTCGTGAACGACTTGAACAAACTGGTATGTCGTTCATGAACAAATGTGTACTGGCTAGGTTGGTCATTTGACTCAGTCTCGAGTCAGTTACTGTGCACATAGGCTTGTTTATATATTCATATTTAACATTTTTGAACATCACGCCACGAAACGTTTAACATCCCAGATTTATGAATGTGTAAATGTCTGATCAAACAATTAAACGTTAATTATGCAAGAAAACCATATGTTTTGGTCATCTGAACCCCTTATTTATTTATTTTTAATAAAGCCAAATCAGTTTTTTTGTAACAAGTAAATACAGGACATTCATTGACTTAAGACATAACATATAAGACACTCTGTTTCGCCACCTGCTGAATGAATCAGTAAACGAATCTGAAAAAATCATTTTGGTGAACGAACTGAAAATGAACGAATCTCTTGAAAGAATCAAAATTTCCGTCACTACTCCGAGTTATAAAGTGAGAAGTGTGAGATATAAACTCACAATTCTGAGTTATAAAAGGCAGAATTGCGAGATATTAACTCGCAGTTTTGACTTGTTTTCCTCAGAATTGCAAGTTATGAAGATATAAACTCGCAATTCCAAATTATAAAAGCAAAATTGCTAAATATAAACTTGTGAGTTACCCTGATAGCACACGTCTATTTGACGTCTGCATTTACATCTGCAAGACATATTTATTAGAGTGTTTGCTCATCTGCAATACGTCTATTGGACGTTTCCTATCAGATGTCAAATAGACATCTGTTAGATGTCTTTAAGATGTTTATAATTTAGAATGTATGTAAAACTGACATCTTACAGACGTCTGTCAAATGTTTGTACACAGCAGATGCTTTCCAGATTAAGCTCATCTGATCTTTTGCAGATGAGCAAACACTTTAAAAAATACGTCTTGCAGATGTAAATGCAGATGTCAAATAGACATCTCTGTGATGTACATGTGCTATCAGTGACCTGATCTCATGATGAAAATGTACCTGTGGGAACATTCAAAATATGTACCAATAAGCACATATCACTGCAGTTTCCAGCAGAAATGAACACTGGAGGCGGTAAAACAGCCAGCACTTATGATCGATTTCGTACACAGTTATGATTACAGCTTCATATGCTTCGTTTTCCGGTATTGACCCCCACCAGATTACTACGCTCCTAGTATTGATAGGTTTAGGGTTAGGTGTGGCAATTGTAGCGATTTGAAACGAGAGGGTGTAATAATTTGGCATTGGGTCACAATGTAACAAACTTGCTCAGTAGCTCAGACGGCACGGAATTGGACTTAGGATGTGGAATCCTTGGGTACGAAACCCGTGGAAAAACATGACTCCTGATGAAAGAGCTAAAGGATAAGATCGAAACACAAGGTAAAACAGCAAGCTTGCGATTGTGTTTTTATGTCACATTCACTTTTGTTCATACTATCGGGTAGGTTTAGGTGTAGTGCAGATGGTATTTTATTTTTAAACGTCACAAAAAAGCACCATATGTACTGTATGTTCATCTGTTACAGGAAAGAAAAAACAACAACACTCTTTTAGCGCCACTCTCTTTTGGAAACTGCACTGATATGTACTTGTTGGTATGCATTTCTCTGACGAAAAATTTCCCACAGCTACATTTTCGTCATAAGATCAGGTTGGTACTGAATTAAAGATGTGTTGGTCTAAATTTATTATTTATTTATCTGTTTGTTTTATGTGTGTGTATTCTGGATTAGCTTTGACCTTGAGAGAGGGTGTTTTTGGGATTTGGTCTCACCTGCTAGGGTCCTACAGTATAATGCGAGCTTTTCAATTCTGAACCAGACTGAACATAGAAAAATAGCATGTTGCTGTAGGATTACAAATGAAAAGAGCAGTTTGTGTTTGTGTGTGTATGTGTGGAGTCTGACCACCGGTGGACATTTGATTTGAGATGGGGTCAGCAGCAGGTGTGGGGTCTAACAGCAAGAAGCTAGATTGGAGTGAGTGATCCCTACCGTCTAATACACAACGCAGCAGGAGCATGGTGCTACTTTAGCAAAAAGAGACAGAAGGGAAAAGAGAAAATGTATGAAATTGAAGGCTATTCTTTAAAGATGGTCTCTTCAGTCTGTGGCCACTTAAGGTCCATCTATCTAGTGCCAGGTATTTAGCATCTAGAACAACATGCTTTCTTTGCAACGGTTTAATCAATGTGTTGGAGACTTTTCTTAGGGAATTTGGTCCTTGCTGTTTCAATAACACTGGGCTGTTTGTGCAGATATTTTGGCTGCAGAATCTATTAATCTATTTTGGCCACGCTACAGCAACTCTGGTTTAAGATCAGGCGACTGTACAGGCTGCTAGCGGGAAATAAAGACCCATGCCATGTTCTTGGAACTGAAGATGATTCGAGCTTTATGACATTGTGCACTATCCTACCGGAGCGATCCATTTGAAAACCGATGGACTGTGGCCATAAAGGGATGCACATAACAGCAACAATGCTTAAGTACGCCGTGGCATTCAAATTGTGCTTAGTTGGTATAAAGGCCCCTAATGTGTGACATGAAACCATTCCCCCACACCATTACACTCCATCTCCAAGCCTGCAGGATTAGGGGGTGGATTTTTTGGGTCAAATTGTGACTCTACCATCTGTACTCTGCAGATTTGTCAGATCAATGAAATTCTTCCAATGTTCAGTCATTTAGTTTTGGAAAACCTTTCATAGTTGACGAGAATGGTCCTTACACAGTCTTTAGCGGCCCATCTGTTATCCCAAGAATATAAAATGAACCCTTGGACTCCTTATATATAAAATTATTATATTATTTCCTTAGCATTATACATTTGCTATCTATCTATCTATCTATCTATCTATCTATCTATCTATCTATCTATCTATCTATCTATCCATCTAATTTTAAAAATAATAAGTGTTCTTTGATAAAAATGTACCTTTTTATTGAATTACACCTTTCTGTTGGTTTTTCTTCTTTATTTGTATGTTTTTTTTTTTTTTTTGAAAAGCTGAGTTGGAACATCATATTATATCAATGTGGATTTATTTATGAATTTGTTTATTTATTATGATTATTTATTAGGGGTTCAAGCGCATAGTGCTGAAACCCTATTGTAATTGTTAGAATGGTCACGCATGAGCGATTTCCATGTAAAACTGATTGTGGAGACCAAACCGTAAGGCACATTGCCTACAACATGACCGAGGTTTGCTCTAATCGGCCTGATGGGGGCACTACAGCGAGCGAAAGTACAAAATCTCTCATAACTCCTAAACTGTCAGTCGCAGGCTCAAGTGTTTTATGTCGTAGGAATCCTTGGCTCACTTTGCGAACTAGTTCTAGGTTTTTCACCCCATCTGAACCAAACCAGTGCAGAACAATTCTCTGGAGAGTGAATATCAATAATTATCAAAAAAAAGTTGAACTTTCGACTCAGCGTGACAAAGGGACGCCAAAACATTTGAAGGGGGCAGGGCTACTTTTAGTAAAATGCCTATAACTCCTGAACGGAATGAGATATCTTCGCCAAACTTGGCACACTTATGTAAGAGCTCAAGCTGAGGTCACAGGAAAAAAACATGGAGATTGGCCACTTGGTGGTGCTATAAGAGGGGAAAAAACTTAAAAATGGCTATAACTAGGCAACCATTTGTCCTATCAACATGAAAATTGCTGTGCACGGTCTTGGTCCAAAGTGTTACAAGTGTCTATGGGGACATTTGCGTATCTCAAAAAAAAAACATGGCCACCACTGGCCGATGAAGTTTGACCGCCCATTAGACAAGGTTAACAGAGGGCGATTGGAACTTGGAACTTGGTGGGCCTGTTTGAATCACGGACCCAAAGGTCTGTTAGAAATTTGAAAGAAATTGGCCACTAGGGGGTGGCATCACATTTTTTGAGGCGTAAACGATTGTACATTGCACGGTTTTCCACACATACACGTGATATTTGTATCGTATGACAGACCTCCTTGTTCTGAACAACTTTGCCTCTAGAACCACTGCTGTCAATCAAACAGTTTTTTAAATGATTGAGAAGATGTGAAAAACCTACTTTTGCAAAGTAGTCCTAGTTTTTTTCACTCAGTCTGGAAAAAAATCACTGTAGTGCAATTCTCTGGACTCTCTAGGTCAATAATTATCAAAAACATGTTGAAATTTACCCTATAACAGCTATAACAGCTTTTTAGAAAAGGGGCCTGTCCAAATATACCCAAAAGCTTATAAAGGCTAAACGAAAACATGTCTTTTTCCTTATGTGCTTAACAGAGCTTGTGCTAGACTTTATCATTGTGTGTCATTTTGACGGACAGGGTTGTAAAAATTCTGTCATAATCTATTATTACCTATCATTTTAATTTTCATATTTTAATTAGAATAACACATTTAAATAATAAAAAAATTCTGTCAATGACGGATAATTTTCGGTTAAAGCGACCTCTGGTGCTTAAATACCTAAAATGCCTGAAACCTGGTAAATATATATATAGCTGCAATGTATATATATGTATATATATATATATATATATATTTTTTTTTTTTTTTTTTTTTTTTTTTTTTTCAGTATCAAGATAAGCACGTTATTTGAATAATATCATGCATACTAATTGCATTTAAAAACCCAGCATATATGGGTTTTTAAATATGAAATATATAGACACCTTTATATGTTACAAAGAAGGGGGACTGCAATATGGACATTGTCATATTTGAGGCTTTGCCTTCAAAATAACAAAAAATATATATAAGGTATAGCCGAAGTCCACGGTAGAGGGGCCCAATGCTCCGGTGTTGTTCTTTTATTCTCTCTCTGTGATCCTAGTTAGTTAGTTTCAGTTAGTTTCAGCGAGCCTTGGCCTTTCTTTTCTGGTCTCTTATTACCATAGCAAGAGTGAGAGAACTTTCCTAATCACACCATTCCCTATTAACTCCAGGCTCTGTGGCGTGTGAAAATCCCAGGTGGTCAGCTGCTTCAGAGACGGTGGAGCTCTGACCTCCAGAACCAAATATTGCAAGTCTCCTACATCATGCATTCTCTACCTGAATTTAAACTGAATTTCATTTAAACTCCACAACCTTCTCTGCCTCTATTATAAGTCAAGTTTCCGCCACATGACAAATAAGGAGTTGAGTGGCCACTGAGTATTGTTCATGCAACATACTGAGATAGGGTACTCTCTCTTTCTTCCTTGCATATACTGTCGAATAACAGCTGGAGGTAAGTGGAAAGACGTTTAATGATGTAGTGTGATTGACAGGTGGGGTTACGGTGTGAGATGTGGACTTGTGAAGGCACAAGAACTGTGATATAAATTCGAAGAGATGAAATCAGCTCTAAGCAAATTTATTCATGGTTTAATCAGACATGTTATTCACTGATAACCTACTTTCCCCATATTAATGCAGAAAAGGGAGAGATAGCTTTAAAAAGAGGACGAAAGGAGAAAGGAGTAAGGGAGGAAGCAGGAAAGAAAAAGAGAGGAAAGAGGTTGAGAGAATCAGGCGGTTTTATTCCTCATTTTCCTTCATGTCTGGGTAAGCAATCTGGTCATGCAGTGGAGCCATCCATCATGGTTATAGCCTGTGAAGAGAATGTCTGAAGCTCAGGGTCAATGCACTCTCTTTTTCTTTCACTCGCTCTCTTTTTCTTTCTCTCTCTCTCTCTCTTTTCTGCTCTTACTGGGTTAAAGGGTGTAATTCTCCTGTGCTCATGGTTGTGGTGTCACTCCATCCATACACACGCTTTTATAGTGAATGTACCACATTTCTGTGATACATTCTAAAGGCTGTGTCTTTCTTGGAGTCCTTATATGGTGTCAATGATGCTGAAGATTGAAGTGGGCAGCTGTAACAGCCACTATTACCACTCACTTTGTGTCTACATTGTGTCAGAGAACCGAATCTGCACCCCGTCACCCTGAACAGACCACCTATCTGCACACATATACACACCATTACACAGGGTCATAATTTCTAAACCACTATTAAACATCCCACCTAGCTGGAATGACAATGAATCATCTATAGGCGATTAATACATCATTTTAAACCTCAATTCTTACATTTCATTCTGTCCTTTGCTCCTTTAATGACTTTTAAATGGTTATTCGTCTTCACACGCACACATTTACTTAGCTAAATGGAAATGTGCCATAGACGTCTTTCGATTTTATATATAGCTAATTAAAATTACTGTAACATTTACCCAACACTAAAATGTTATGCATTTTATTTTACAGTTTTATTTTGTTTTATTGTTTGTTTGTTTGTTTTTGGTTTTGTTTTATTTGTTTTTGATTGTTTTGTTGATGTTTTTGTGTGTATGTTTTTAGTTTGTTTTATGTTGTTGTTTTGTTTAATTTTTGAGTTTAGTTTTGTTGTCTGTACACTGGATGCAAAAACAAGGCCATCAAGGCTGTATTGTGTTGTGATTTACTACTAACCCTTACTCTACACTAAAATGTTATGAATTTTCTAATTTTGTTTTCATTTGTTTTGTGTCTTTTTGGTCTGTTTTATTTGTTTGTATGTTTGTTTGTTTGTTTTTTATTTGTATGTTATTTGTGTATGTTTTTTTAGTTTATGTTGTTGTTTTGTTTCATTTTTTTATGTTTTGTTTTGTCTGTACACCGGATGCAAAAACAAGGCCTTCAAGACTGTGTTGTGTTGTGCTTCACTACTAACCCTTACTCTACACTATAATGTTATGAATTTTATAGTTTTGCTTTGTTTTTGTTTTTTGTATGTTTTATTTATTTAGTTGTTGTTTTGTGTGTGTTTGGTTAATTTCTTTGTTTGTTTGTTTTTGTTTTTTAGTTTGTTTTTGTTTGCTTTACTTTTTGTTTTGTGTGTGTGTTTGGTTTGTTTATTTTTTTGTTTGTTTGTTTTTGTTTTATTTGTTTGATTTTATTTTTTAGTTTGTATGCTTTTAGTTTGTGTTGTGCTTTACTACTAACACTTGCTCTGCACTAAAATGTTATGAAGTTTTGTTTTTGTTTTGTTTTGTTTGTTTGTTTTTGTTTTGTGTGTATGTGTGTGTGTTTTGTTTAGTTTTGCTTTGTTTTTTGTTTTATTTGTTTTAAGTTTTGCGTTTATGTTTGTTTTGTTTGTTTGTTTGTTTTTGTTTTATTTGTTTTTGATGGTGTGTTCAAGGCTGTATCGTGTTGTGCTTTACTACTAATCCTTACTCTACACTAAAATGTTATGAATTGTGTAGTTTTTTGTTTGTTTGTTTTGTGTCTTTTTGGTTTGTTTTATTTTTGTTTAGTTACTTGTTTGCCTTATTTGTTTGTTTTTTTATTTTGTTTTTTTTTTGTATGTTTTTTTGTGTATGTTTTTAGTTTGTTTTATGTTGTTGTTTAGTTTAGTTTTTATGTTTTTTTGTTTGTTTTGTTTTGTTTTGTTTGTACACTGGATGCAAAAACAAGGCCTTCAAGGCTATGTTGTGTTTTGCTTCACTGCTAACCCTTACTCTACACTAAAACGTTATGAATTTTATAGTTTTGCTTTTTTTTTGTTTTGTTTTGTTTTGTTTTGTTTTGTGCATGTGTGTGTGTTTAGTTTATTTTTTTGTTTGCTTATTTTTGGTTTTGTTTTATTTGTGTGTTTTTGGTTGTATTTGTTTTTATTTGTGTGTATGTGTGTATGTTTTTTATTTTTTTTAAGTTTTGCATGCATGTTTTGTTTGTTTGTTTGTTTTTGATTGTGTGTTCTGTATTCACATGTTTTTTTCTGTGCATGTTTTTGGTTTGTTTTATGTTGTTGTTTTGTTTTTTGGTGTTTTTATTTGTTTGTTTTGTCTGTACAGGGGATGCAAAAACAGGTGTTTTTTATTTTTTGTTTTGTGTGTGTGTGTGTGTGTGTGTGTGTTTTGGTGTATTTTATGTTATTTCTGTTTGTTTATTTGTTTTTGTTTTATTTATTTTGATTTTTGATTGTCTTTGGTGTTTGTTTTTTGAAATTTTTGTTTTGTGTGTGTTGGCTTGGTTTATTTTTTTGTTCCTGATGTATCTGATTGTCGCAAAGGGAAGTTCTGTTTGGTTTAGCTTCTGGAGACAAATTTGTCCCTAAAGTAGTGCTAACATGCACAAATGTGTCTCTTTGGTACTGTGAGTTGGGTATCAGCCCTCAGCCAAGTGCGATTGACCTGGTGGAGTGTGTTTAGAATAAGTGTTTATGAATAGCTCCCTCCCAGACTGCCATGGGGCTCTGTGCGCTGGATGCAAAAACAGAGCCTTCCGTGTGGTCTTAAACATATAAATTGTTCTGTTGTGCTTCCAAGCCGCCCTGCTTCTCACCTCCTTCCCTGCGGGGCTCCACTTGTTTTCTCTCTTTTTTTGTAATTTTATGCACCATTGGACAAAGCTGTTGACATATTTACACATTTTCCTAGTGCAAATGTTGAAAGAAATCAAGTAAAGCCTCCTATTATTTTGATTTGTGTCAGACGAGGGAATTCCCCTGTGTGTGATAGACCAAAGATATCCTCTCTGAAGGCCCGATGTGCATGTGTCTGTGTGTTTGTGTGTGCGCTGAAACGAGCCAAAGATCCTTCCTTATGGAGTCTCGGTATGCGTGCATAGCAGAAGAGGCCTGCTAAAGAAGTGGTTGTACAGCTGAGTGTCTGGGGATGAATATAAATGCATTACAAATACGGAGAGAAAAATAAACAAAAGCAACAGGAACTGATGTGGTTTCACAGTTTGCCTCATTCCTCAAGACCTTACAGTGTACAGGATTGATCTCTTTCCCTCGCTCTCGCTCTCACATTTATGACTCATTTTTCTGTTGAAGTCTGGGTTTACTCCAAACAGTCTTTCGGTTCTGGCCTTTTTCCATAACTACAAAACAAAACACAGCTTTCTGCCTAGCAGGGGTGCGCCACTCTCTCGCTAGCATGGCAGTTTAGTGGGGCATTCGTATGTGAAGAAGACTCTGGGTGGTGATGAAGGATGGATTTTCACTGGAGATGTTTTCACAGCCGTCTTTGTCTCGTAAAATAACCTTAACGTCGCTATAAACAGCCGCTCGCCGCAAGGATCAATCCACCAACCACAAAATTAATAGAGCAAAGCGCAACCTGTTAGAGGGGGAGAGCAGAAAGGAAAGGAGACGGGGACAAAGGAAAGAGTAGGCAAAGAACAGAGAACCGTGACCACCATAAAGATCAAATATTCAGATTTGCAGTCAACACTTTGATTTAACCAATTCTTAAATTATTATCTTCCCATTTTAATACATTTTAATGGTTACATTCTAGTGTTTGAGAGTAAACAGCTAAATGTAGTTACACTGCGAACTTTAACTATTTTTTTTCAGAAGAGTAAGCTTGTCTCAACTGCCTTCAGATTTGTTTTCCCTGTTATAAACTACTTAGCAGTGTAGCATGAAAAAATAATGACATCAAAGTTTCTACATTTTACAGCAGAGCGAGATGAGGCGGCAATCGGACGTGCTTTTCTAAAATGTCACTCTGTCACCATTACTATTCATTAGTAGGGTACAACGGGGCTAAAGGCACACCCTAAGAAAAAAAAAGTGCTTTTCACTGCACCCAAAGTGATTGCAGAAAAATATGTATGTTTGTATTTACATTTATGGAGCAACAGAATTTGTGTGAAAATAAATCATACACGTCGTTTATTTTGTTTAAAAATCTTGTAAATGTTTGAGGTGGCAAGGGGGGCCTTTTACCCCACACACAGTATTGATACAAATACTTTAGCTAAAATAAAGTTTTTTTTTTTTTTTTTAAATAATGTATGTTAATACTTGTTCAAAACAATCACTTTAGCAAAGTTTGTACTATTTTCAACTTATTTTGATAAATAATATAATTATTTTTTTGTTCAATAAATGTACCGTTATTAAAATGTTAATGTAAAACATATATTTTACAATACAGAAACAAAATTACTTTAAAAGGTAAAGATTCTGAAGGCACTGAAGGAGAGCCCATAGTAATTTAATAAAGATTTTCAGTAGTAACAACTAATGATATCTTATTATATGATATATCATCACATAATAAAATAGAATTTTAGCACCTTTAGCTATTTTATTATTCATTAGTGAATCTGTTCTTTTGGACAGTTCATGTAAAGACTGCAATACACTGTAAAAATAAAAAAACACAATTTGTTGAGTCACCTTAAAATAATTTGTTACCCTGCTGCCTTAAAATTTTAAGTTCAGTCAACTAAAATACGTTTAGTCAACTTGAAATGATAAGTTGTACTAAATAACAACTTAGATATTTGTGTTTGCTAAACTTAACAGATGGGTAAATAACCCAGCTGCCTTAAAAGTTAATTTAACTCAAATATCTAAGTTGTCACTTAGTATAATTTAACATTTCAAGTTGAATAAGCTTTTTTTGAGTTGACCGAACTTAAAATTTTAAGGCAGCCAGGTTACAAATTATTTTAAGTTGACTCAACGAATTGTTTTTTACAGTGTACACGACCGATTTACAGTCTGGATAAATTGACGCTAGTGGCCAAAAGTCAGAGCCAGTCTGCAGATTTGAGTTGGCAGATTCCATAGAAAACCATATAGTGTATGATGATCACAGATTTTTTTTTTATGTCACCCTAACTGAGATTTCACTAATCATATAATCATATACAGTGTATATTTTAAAATATATTCAGAGACTGTAATTGTTTTTTGTGAGTACCTTGTAGTATAGCTAACTATTTTATTTATTTTTTTTTTTCAAAAGACTATTCTCTGAACAGTTTTAAAGTAGCTTCCCCGGTACCGAATCCTGTGGCACCTGTTATCCAATAAATCTCTAAATATTATATCCAGTATTCAAAATGTTAAAGGTCTTTTTTTGTTTGATACGGACATCAGTATCACAGTAGCGAAACATCCACCAGCACATTTTTATGGACCTCCTCCTGCTAAGAAATGCAATTACTTGAAATGTAAACTCTCTCGGTGTGCACCTTTTAGAGGTCTTTCTTGTCGTCTTCTCTGTGGGAAAGCATGTAACATTTTTGCCATTTATCCACAAATAGTCTTCAGGTTCATCAAGAGACTTTTCCTCGCTAACATGCATCCTTCCATTTCTGCAGGCCAGGATTTCAGACTTTGGGGAGGCTTTCATCTGTCCAATTATTATCATTAGGATTTGTTTCATGCTGAAATATGCCAAGGGTGCAGAAATGGGCAGGCTGCCCAAAGCTAGTTTCATAGCTTGCAGCGAATTCAATGTGAGAACCATTTGCTTGGTAATCTTAGAGAAGCATTTTAACGCCTATAATGTTTGATGACAATTGAGCCGGATACCATTTCGAAAGCTTTAAGTGACACTGACCATGTATAATAGAGTAGCAGGTGGTCTGGCTATGCTTTGTGGACCTCATAGAAAAGGATTTAAAGCTCACTCATGGCACATAGAAGAAATACACTGCCGGAGAGGACCTGTTAGAGAGCGGCTGATTGTAATGATATATCATGATGTCATCAGCATATGCTTTCTTTGAAGTGGCCCCTCAACACTTACCAGTCTGGAAAGTGAAGTGCACAGACAAAGTAAGTTCTCAGGAGGAAAGACCATATGTGTGACTTTACGCATACTTGCACGTGTATGTCCACACTTTCTGTGCCTGACTCTTTCTCTCTCGCTCGCTCTCTAGGGAGCATCTGGCCCTGTCTGAGGCCACGGGCCTATCGATCGTTCCGTTGAGTGCTATTCCTCTCCCTTAAAGGAGTGCCATCTCTCTATTTCTCTCTCCTCTGTCCCTACTTCCTTCGTAACAAAGTGCAGGCCCAAGGGGGGAAGCTAAGAGCCGGGCGGACCGCTGACATGCTCCCACGTCGGCCAGAGAAGAGGCTCGCTGATCAGAACGTATGATCACCTCATTCAGCCATATCACAGTGGCCTTTAAAGAGCTGCCACACTGACCGCAGACATACCGTGCCGTGGCGCCCAGTCTGTCTGATAAAAAAAAAGAGGATTAACAAGGGAAGGGGAAAAAGTTATTAAAGTTAAGAGGAGATATTTTACTGTTGTTGTTTGAAAAGCAACTCAAGAAAGGTGATGCTGGAGACGAGTACAGTGTCATTTTTAGTTTAGTAATTTGTGTGTGTAAATTTGTTAAGAAGAAAGAAAAATAATAAGAGTAAAATTTGTTGACAGCAGGCAGCTGACCAATAATAAAGTTCCTTTAGGGCAAATAAGCTCACTCAGCGGCCATCTTGCAAATGCCACAGGCAGCTTATTCTGTAGATAACAGCTCATATCTACTTGAATAGGAAAAGGCCTTTATCGCCAAAATAGTTGGTCAAGATTATGTTAAATAACATACTGAAATGAGGCAATTAAAATTTGACAGCAGCAGCATTACAAACTTAGCTACTTTAGCTTCTTTTACAATCCAGGCTAGCTCAAATCCAGTTAATGTGCATGTTTACAGTCAATATGTTCAGTGGTACTTTAGTATAATTTATATACTATTACTAAGTAATTCAACCCAGTCTCATAAACAGACATACCTCTGGGTACTTTTCTGCAGCATCATTTTTACATACCTTACTGCATGTTTTGCAGCAGTTTCAAAGCGAAATGTTCTCTGAGTGGCGCTAAAACACAGGTTCAATATGTGAACCCTGGCATGTTTTTATTACGTTGATACAGGTAAGTATTGCGGGGGTTCAGAATTCAAATATCCAGGGACTGTCGCTAAAAGTTAATGCTCTATCATGTTGGAAATATGCGATAGTGTTGACAAATGCAAAACTGATATAAAAATGCATTTGTTGACGCAAGCGTGCCATTTGAATCTTCTGTGTGTATAGATTTGAACTGTTTTGTTGAACCATAGTTACATGGGATTCGTACCGGAGCTCTTCACCTCTGAAGTACATTATTCAAAAGCAGCAGTTTTCAAATCTCCCAGCATATTAAAATTGTTTTGAACTCTTATCATAATATTCTTCAAGTAATTGTACGAAAATTATGCTTTATTAATCGAAACTCTGTAAATCATTTGTAAATCATTACACTTTGTGTGAAAAGGAATGAAAGGTGTCGGACTCAAAGTTTTACTGGCTCTAGTGTACTTATATTATGGTACATATTTGTACATAAGTGCCCCCAGGTTCCTTTTTTTCAGTGAGACCAGGTAGAAGTAATTATTTGTTTTGAGCTATTAATTTTAGTTTTAGTAATTTTATGTTTTTGTCAATGTTTATATACATACATATATATATATATATATATATATATATATATATAGCTAGTATTTGTCATTTTACTTTCCAATGTAATGTTCCATTTTTTAAGAAAGTCTTTCATTTTATTTCAGCTTTATTTTGAGTAACAAAAAGTATTTTTAATAGTTTTAGTTAACATTACCAACACTTTACCCTAGTGTAAACTTGTTTAGGATTTCCATTTCTATAGGCATTACAATTTCGCACATAATTTTTTTTTTCTGTGAATGGTTCATCTTCTCCTCCTTTACTGCCTCTACTAACATAATGACCAGGGCTGAATTTCCCAAAAGCATTGTAAGCCTACATACATCATAGAGACAACTGATGCCAATGGTTTCTACAATCTCCTTAGTCTTTTGATGCATGTAACTTAGTTGATTATTTGCTATTATACTATTGAATCTGATTGGTTGACGAACATAAGGTGTGCTATTATGCTGCGTTCATTTTCGAAACAAATTGAGAATTTATATTCCTTACTTATGCTACTGGGCTGATTAATGCTTGAATCTTTTTCGCTGATGAATGGAGGTGTTGGATGAGAAATTAATCCGACACACAATAGGGAAACACACTTGTTTTAAGGACAAAAACCTGACAGATGTCTTTAAATACAACACCTGAACAATGTCTTGAGGTGTGATAACCATAGTGTAAGTGGAATAATTGACTCCAGTCTGTTGAATTATTAGAAATTAATGGACACCTGAGGTGTAATAGCTATGGACCGTCGTCAGTTATTCCTTTCTTCACCACCCATAAATACTGACCGCTTTTCTTTTCACTTGAAAACTACAGATTGACATCTGCAGGAGTTTATTAGGTGCTATTATGCTTTTTCATTTTTTGAACTTTAGTCAGTGTGTGGTGTGTATCTTTGGGCATAAAAAAGATCTACAAAGTTACAAATCTCAAAGTCCACTCCAAAGGGAGATATTTAGTTTTTAAAAAATCTCTTTTCAAGAACTACAACAAACGGCTCGTTTGGACTACAGTGTTTGTTTTCCGCATGCAATCATGTCACAACGTGGCCCATTAGAATATCATTAAATTAAATCCTGCCTACGGAAATTCGAATTGTTGGGTAGGGGCGAGCTGCTTCAACGAGCCGCAGCGCTGCATGTATAAACGCAAGCATTGACTAGAGTGGCCACTTCAGAGCAGTAACGTGCCACAGACGTGTGCAGTACAGAGGGTCGAAACACATGCAGAGGCCGCAATCTACTCCGGTTGCAGCGTCAGAGCCGTAACACGCTGCAGACGTGTGCAGTATGTGGTAAGAGATTCATTCATCATACAGTGTAGACAGCTTCACTTATAACGCAAGTGTTTTTTTAAAAATGCATAAACTTGTACTAGAATAGACTAGGCTAATCAGTGATGATGTTCTTTGATAATGTTAGCTGCTTTTAGCCTTATGCTGAAGCTGGTTTTGGGCAATGAAACAAAGTATGTAAATAATTAAATAAATTAGCATGATAATATTATGATGATAGGACCCAGCACTACTGTAGTGTATTATTTACTAACCTTCCATGCATCCTAGGTGTATATGATTTCCTTCTTTTAGACGAACGCAATCTGAGTTATATTAAAATTTAACCTGGCACTCCTAAGCTTTAGAATGGCATAGCAAAACAAGTCCAATAATGTGCATCCGTCCATAATAAAAAGTGCCTCACACGGCCCCGGGAGGTCAATAAAGGCCTCCTGTAGCGAATCGATGTGGTTTTGTAATAAAAATATCCATATTTAAAACATAAGAATCACTTTAATCTAGCTTGCGCTAACGGTTGTACATGGAACTTGCTTCTTTGACAAGGAGCGTGGCAGTACTGAAACACCGCAGCACAGTGGGACAGCTAAACGATCACAACACAATTCATTTTTCGGAAGGCGGGCCTTCATTAAGCCCGGAACTAAATGAGCCATTTGTGCCAGGCTGGGAGAAATGTATTGTAATAATGTAAATTATGTTAAAAATAATGCATTTTTCGAACCTCAAGCATGCAAGCATGTTCTAGTACACCCCCAAAACAAAATCAAGAGTTTGTAAAAGAGCATAATAGGACTCCTTTAACAACTTTGATTAAGCTAATTTGCAGGCTTCCTTATCACATGATTATATTATGCCATACCCCGGTTTTTGACGGTTTGACCTGTCCGTTAGTATTATACTACACTCTTGGTTGAGTTGGCCAAATTCAAACTGCCTTTGCGTCTACCGTATGTAATGTTTCCCAGTTGAGAAAAACTTTCAGCTTTCCAGGAGAGCACGTCTTTGTTCGTCCTTCGTGTTCAGCTCAGTTTTAAGAAGGTACTTTATCAGTGATCTATCAGCGCTCACAATCACTTCACTGGATTAGCATCAGGCTTACCTGAACCGCCACTAAGCCCTCCAATCACGGCTCTCTAACCACCATCAGTTTAGTTTCCAGCAGGAGTGGCGTAGCGATGCTAACTATTCAGGGGACCGGCTCAGATGTGCAGGAATTTTTTTGCTTTTTTAACAGGTCATTTAGTCACTGCTTTGCAGCCAGCATGACTCTGACCTTGCTAAAAGATTGATCTCCATCTTCAGAGGAAGCCAAGTCTGCTCAGACTGAGAACAGTAGGTTCCTATTAGAATATGAAAAGATTTTCTTATTCTTGGAAAACCAACAGAGATTTTCCCCCCTTTTCTTCTTTTAATTGCCAAATTTAAAAGAAAGGAAAAGGACATCAAAGGAACATAGGAGTGATTTGCATGTAGATGTTGAGAGAGTGACTTTAATGTGCTGCTGTGGCATTTTATTATTATTATTTATTTATTATTTTTTTGAAAGGCTGGCGCCAAAGCACACTCTTGCGACCAGCAGAGAAAGATTTTAGACAGCTGCAATTAAAACACAGAAGAATTAATTATCGTCAATAAGGCTTTTATGGGAATCGGCTAGGCAAGATTGGCTCCTATTTCAAATCTCTCATGCTCGCTCTAAAGCTCCACAGCTTGGCTTTCTGTGCCTATAGAGCGGCGTCTGACAAAGAACTTCTCACGCAGGGAAAGACAGACAAAGTTGCGTAATACGTATGAGAGACGTGAGGCTTTAACAATCACTCCTGTCCCTTATGAAAATGGTCTCTGCTCTGGTAGATTAAAATAAGCTGTGCCGTTTTTGTGATTATCGTCATCTAGCCTGTCATTCTCTGACCTCTATTACCGGTTATGGCTGTTAGATTTTATACATGCGGATATATTAATCCCCAAGCCTTTTAATACTAAGTTTTTTTTTGCAAAGATAATTTGATTTTAATTGATCCCTGTACTTTGTTAGAGCAGCTGTAGGATCTATGCTCCGTCGTTGAGCTAAATCATCATCCTCATCAATATTACTAATGCGGCATTGATCATCGCGGGAACAGCCTAAAATAAAATCATAAATGCATGCGCTCGTCCTTTCCCTCCGCATGTTATTCCATCCCCTTTGTTCTCAATGGACGACACTTTCATTTCTCAATTGCGAATCCATGCTCTGTTTAACATTATGAATCATTAACAGGTACAAATCACCTAGGTGACTGGTTGTCACGGTTACCTGCGTAGTTGACCCAGCTGTGATTGGCCTCTGTGTGCAGGGTAATTTAATATCCAATCAGGTAATAGGCTGTACTGGGGACTTTGTGAATCAGGCAGAGGGCCTGCAGCCAGGCGGGGATTTTTTAAGAAATGCTGTTTAATTATGAGAGAAAACTGTTGTGGATGGCCTCAAGATATTCAATTTAGGAATTAATTCAGCACATAAAAAAGATCATAAAATCTAAACAACCCCTTAGCGGTACTTAATATGTGTTCTGCCGGAGAGAAATTGCAGACAAAATAAAAATACAAATATCTAATAAATTTTGAACAAATACATGAGGTGTTTATAAAAATGCAGATTGTTTGATAGTTTAAGAAAACAAAAGAATGAGACTGTGAGCAATAAAACCATATAGGCTAAATACACTTCAATCCAAAATATTCTGCAACTTACAGTATTTATACAATGTTTGTCACATAAAGCAAACCATAAAAGATGATACTTTTTGTCTATCATCTGTTCTGACCATCACACTTTTAAAATGATTGAAATACATGTAAAATTTAAATAATATAAAAAAAATAATAATATTTGCGCAATAATTATAAGTCATTACAAACTTGCTTTCCACTCACTGATTTCTATACACAGCTTATATTATGGTATTATCTATATGTTACAAGATATTATAAATCAGTTTTTCTGCAGGGTTTTCTGCATGCCGTTGAATTTAATTTTTTGTCCTGTACATAAATAACTCATTTGCATTGATAACTTAATATGACTATGAAAGGGTGTGTTATATTAGGCTAAGTTTTTATATTCATAACAAAAGTATTATTTGGTTCTTACAGCAGGACGTGTTATTTTGCTATGTCCCATGCACTGCTCATTAAATTTAAATAAGAGTAGAATATAGTCAAATCATGAAATTTTTAAATGTTGTTCTCCTGTTAATTTTTTTATTTTTTTGTTAAATAACAGATTACTTGATTAGAGTGTATTGACCATTTGGTAATAAAAACGATATTTTTATTTAATAAAAAAGAGGTTTGTCCATGTCCCTTGAATGGTTGTCCACCCTGTCGTATTGGGGAATCCGCCCCTTTAAGAAAAGACCGTCCCCTTTAGTGACATCAGGACAACAGATTTTTTGTCTCTTCAGTGGCGGGAATTTCAACGGCTGAGGCGAGTAAGTTGGTGACTTTTAAATTGACAAATTTTCTTCGTATAAGTTTGCGTACTTGCTTTTCCTGAGTGTAACGTCCACCCTGTCGACATAAAATATGCTGGAAGTGATTAGAATACAGTATTTTTAATATATGTAAGTTTAAATATACCAAATTCTCTTTAACAACCAGACAATCTATTTCGCTAGTCAGTATGTTATAAGCTAATATGCTAATTGAAATTCAAAATATCCACCCTGTTGTTGTTCCAAAATGTCCACCCTGTCCACCCTGTCGGCTACTTACAAACAAAAAACTTGTTTCTTTATAATTTGAAAGAAAACAAATAACACTGTTTAGGAAAGGGACATTATACCTTTCAAAAAATATAATTTGCATCTTAATTTTGCAATGAAAACATATTTAACAGTAATATGGTGGACATATCTTATTGTTTATGCTTCGAATAATGGCCCATAATTATCTTTAAAAAAAAAAAATGTTTGGGAGCTAATATGTTTCTATAGTACTTGCGTGTCTACTATTTTTGACATGACATAAAGCGAATGGGAAATTAAAACTAACATTTTTGAGTATTGTGAAAGTTGAAAGGCACTCTATGGTGATATTGACCCAGGCCCCTTAAATCTACACTTTTCCAACATAGCAGTACGTACAGTTGTTAGAATGACACAACAAAGATGCAAACCTAGCAAAGTAAAAAATAAAAAAATAAAAAGAGAGAGAGAGAGAGAGAGAAAGAGAGAGAGAGAAGCCATAGCCATCCTAATGACTAGTAAGTACATCCTCATGTCTTACTGACCTTCTTATGCTGTGACAGAGCTGTCACTGAGATGTATGTCTATAAGTCTGTGCGTCTGGACTCAGTCTTTGGCTGCCAACTAAAAATGCATATTTTGCCCTTAAAGCATATGCTAAATATATAGCAATCAGGGCTGAATTTATCTGACTGTACTTTAGATCCCAAGAAAAGGTGATACAGAGAGAGAACAAGGATGAAAGACCAGGGAGGAGAAAGTAAGAGACAGAGGAGGAGGCAAAAAGACTCAGTTCTCAGCAGTGTGTGTGCCACTTATACAGAGATGTGCCTGCTGCCCAAGGAAAAGCACCACTATGTCACATTTAAACCTTTCCCCACTGTGTTGCAGAGCGAGAAGGGGGAGGCAACAACCCACAAACCCCCACAGAGAGGCACAGAACCCCCACAGAGCAGCAAGTTGAGCCCGAGGTGTGGAGTACCCTACAAAGATGGAGCTGTCATTGAGGTCTCCACACAGCAGGACATCTGATAGACCTTTAGCTCTGCCCAGAGTGTACTTGCACCAGAGATGTGTCATGCATTTCTTTAAAAAAAAAAAAAAGAAAAAAAACCTCAAAACATGTGAAAAGTATGTGAAATTTAATTTAATTTAATTTATTTTATTTTATTTTAAGCAAGTTAGTTAGTTAAATAAAGAAATAAATACTGAGTGCTGACAACATAGAATGGGCAAAGAGCTTTTCACACAGGACATTTTTGTGTTGAAAAACAGTTATAAAGCAAGCGGCACAAATGGCACAAAAACATCTGCAAATAATGAAGAAAGATCTTTTTAAAGGATTAGTTCACATCCAGAATAAAACAAATTCCTGGTAATTTACTCACCCTCAAGTCATTCAAAATGTTAATGTTTTTCTTTCTTCAATCGAAATGAAATTAAGGTTTCTGAGGAAAAAGTTCCAGGAATTTCCTCCACATAAGGCAAGGCAAGTTTATTTATATAGCAAAGGTAATTCACAAGGTAATTCAAAGTGCTTTACATAAAAGGAAGTAGAATAATCATAAAAACAATAATAAAAACAATAATCACAAAAAAGGAAGTCGAATAATCATAAAAACAATAATCACAACAATAAAACAAAAAACTTTTTAAATGATTTAAAAATTGATTTAAAATTTAAAAAGAGAAATTATACACAGTGCAATCAGTTCCGACCCAGCGCAGTGCTCATTCAGTGAATGCACAGCTAAACAGATGAGTTTTGAGTCTAGATTTAAATGTAGCTAATGTTTTAGCACATTTGATCTCTTCTGGTATCTGATTCCAACTGCGGGCAGCATAATGGCTAAAAGTGGATTCCCCTTGTTTTGTGTGAACCCTTGCTATTTCTAACTGACTCGATCCTGAAGATCTGAGCAGTCTGTTAGGTTTATATTCAATGAGCATACCTGCAGTGTATTTAGGTCCTAGGCCATTGAGTGATTTATAAATGAATAAAAGTACTTTAAAATCAATTCTAAATATAACTGGAAGCAAGTGTAGGGACCTGAGGACTGGTGTGATATGCTCAGATTTTCTGGTTCTAGTCAGAATCCTGGCAGCAGCGTTCTGAATGAGCTGCAGCTGTCTAATGGTCTTCTTGGGAAGGCCAGTGAGGAAATCATTACAATAGTCCACCCTGCTTGTGATAAAGGCATGAACAAGTTTCTCCAAGTCTCGACATTAAACAAAACATCTAATTCTTGCAATGTTTTTGAGATGATATGCTGATTTAGTTATGCTTTGACATGACTACTGAAACTATGGTCTGACCCCAGAATCACACCAAGATTCCTGACTAGATTTTTAATTGTTCATAAGGGAAATCAAAGGGAGCCAATGGGTTGAAGGTCTGAATTGCAGTTTCAATGCAGCTTCAAAGGGTTCTACCTGATCCCAGTCTTATCTACTGAAACAATCGATTATCTTCTAAAAAATAAATACATAAATAAAAATGTATATACTTTTTAACCACAAATGTGGACCACAAAATCAGTCTTAAGTCACTGGGATATATTTGTAACAACAGCCAAAAATACATTGCATGGGCCAAAATTATCGATTTTTCTTTTATGCCAAAAATCATTAGGCAATTAAGTAAAGATCATGTTCCATGAAGATTTTTTGTAAAATTCCTACTGTAAACATATCAAATTTTATTTTTTGATTAGTAATATGCATTGTTAAGAATTCATTTGGACAACTTTAAAGGCAATTTTCTCAATATTTAGATTTTTTTGCACCCTCAGATTCCATATATTTAAATAGTTGTATCTCAAACAAATACTGTCATATTCTAACAAACCAGACATCAATGGATTATTCATTCAGCTTTCAGATGATGTATAAATCTCAGTTTTGAAAAATAGACACTTATGACTGATTTTGTGGTCCAGGGTCACAAATGCTTATCTTGCACTATTTCGATTTCATGCGTTGGAAAGGTCACAAATGACGTAGGTGGAAATACCGACCCAGTGTTTACAAAGCGAACATGCAAAATCAAACGAACTGTAAATACAAAGATAAAACAACAAGGTCGGGCGATTTTGAAATGGAAACGAAAAAAAAAAAAGAGTTTTTCGCCCTTTTTGAACCTAAGTACCAAGACGAAGAGCTAACCACGCATCACGGACACACATCGCATAGCTAGACGAGCATTTGTGGTTAAAAAGTATATAAATTTTTATATATATATTTTTTTTTTAGAAAATGACAGATTGTTTCACAAGACCCTTATTTCTCAGCTAGGGTCATGTAGAACCCTTTGAAGCTGCAATGTAACTGCAATTTGGACCTTTAACCCATTGGCTCCCATTGAAGTCCACTATGTGGAGGAAAATCCTGGAATGTTTTCCTCAAAACCCTTAATTTTTTTCAAATGAAGAAAGAAAGACATGAAAATCTTGGATGATTTTCAGGGATTTTTTTTTTATTCTGGAAGTGAACTAATACTTTAAAAAGGGCTTTCTCCATTATTTACATATATAAAAAAAAGTTTTTGTGCCATTAGTGAAGTTCCCCGAACAGTCATTGGTTAGATAAACAAATCGCTCCACCCCCAATACAAGCCATTGGTTGAGCTAATGTTGCTATGTTGAGCATTTTTCAAACAAACAGAGCAATGGTTTGAAATCATCACAGAAGCCTCTGTTTACTGTTCAACCCGTTAATGCTTACATATAGTTGTATTTGTATATCAAGCTGGAGATAACAGCCAGTATTTTAACTGAGAAAAATGTACACACTTCACCTTTAACGTGACAACTTTGGCAGCCTATTTTTAAGCACAGCATTAAAGATTGAAGATTAATTGAAGATTAAATAAAGATTCTTAATTGAAGATTCTTTGTATTCTTTCCTGCATCGTCAGCAAGCGTTCGACCGTCTGTTTCGTCGTATCCAAAATGACCACACGCAAAAACAATCCTCCCTAATCTGATTTATCTTTTGTTATCCGTGCTTAGAACTGTTCTCACCACAGTGGCTGAAATTTACAGATTATATAAATAAGAGCTGAGATAGCTGAGGTTCAGGAAAGCTTGGCCAGCTCTTATTTGCATACAACTCCGCTCTCTGTTTAATGCTGTTAGGTGTAACTGATTATATTGTTTACAATGGTGACAACCACAGGGAGCTTAAAAAGTGCAGCGGTCAGCAATGGACCACTGCTTCTCTGATAGCATATGTGGGAATGTTCCTAGCTTGGCCATACTTTATGGATGAATTTGTTGACAAATACGCTAAATGTGAAAAACCTCCATTTAAGGGTCACCTCCAAGGGCAAAAAGCAGTTCATAAATAAAGCAAATGGTGTTTTAAGTTTACTAATTTAGATGGCTAGACTGTAGAAGCAGCAGTTTTAATTTAGGAATTGATTTGCAAGGCTTGTTTTTGTTTAGAGATAATGACATATATTAACACCCGTGTCAGCAGAGCTTTAAAAATACAGAATCTGTTAATTGAACAGTTGTTTCACACTTGTCAGAATTTTTTTTTAATCACTGGTAGCTGCAAGGCACAGTTTTATGTCTTAAATCAATGAAGAAACTATAATATTCTTGTAGTTAAAGTCCTGGTTTACTAATGGAAACATTGCAGGTTCAAACCCAGGTGTGTGATGCAAAAACTATTCCCTATCAAAACTAGTCAATGCTTTCGAGAAGCGTTTCACCTCCAGATGATCCGAAGACCTCTCCCTGCAAGTTTAAGTAGTGGGTTATGGTTTAAAGACCTGTTTTTGCACCTGAATTTTCCCTCAGGGATCAATAGTATTTATTTTATTTTGTGAATAACACATATATTGTGCTCTTTCACAGTTGTCTTTGAGAGTAATATAATTACTGCTTGCTCGAGGGCACTGTCCTTGCAATGAATCTAAAAAGTTTCTAACAGAGCGACAGATCATAATAGCCTAATGGATGAGAGTTCGAGCTGCTGTTGCAAACGCAGCGGGTTCAATCCAAGTTCATGGAATGCAGGTTCAATCCTATATAAGGCACTTGAGGTGTTGCAGTCACTGAGATGACAGTTGTTCCACCTCGGAAAAGAGCTGCCGATCCAAGTAAGCGTCTGAAATTGAATGGTTGTGCTGTTTGTCAGTCCGTGGGAAATAATCTGTGAGTTGAGAGTTGGGAGCTGTCAGAACCTTTCTTGAAAACTCACTAAGGCTGTCTTAGATACCCAGTCTTAGGGTGTAATTATGGTTGTGCGTTTGTGCATTTCTAACCAATTATAACTGGGATTGTAACTTGGACCAATAGAATGTGGAATCAGCCCCAGGGAGAATATAAATATGATTAGTAGTCTTCTGTACTTTGTACTGATGAGTCCTCAGTAGTATCGAATACAGCGAGTGTGTGCAAGCCCCAATTATTCTGAAACTTGACTGCGTCCCCTGAAGCCAAGACCACTTGAAGAATTTAATATGGTTTTCCATACATTAATGTTATCATTCTATAGTAGTTAAAAAAAAAAAATAGTGAGCTTCCTGCCTACCCAGCATTTTACGTCAACATGTACGTTCCTGATGTGCAACCTGCCAGATTTAGAATGAATGAATGAATATTTATTTTTAAAACCAAATCGCGTCTTTTTGGATTAACTTCCTTAGTTTGTTCAATCTTTCCTTCATTCGTTCCCTTCTTCCTTTCATCCTTCGTTCCTTCCTTCATTAATTTCTCTTCGTTAACAATTTGTTCGTTCCATCCTTCCTTCATTCATTCATTCGTTCCTTCCTTCCTTCTTTCGTTTGCTCATTCCTTCCCTCGTGTTTATTCTTTCCTTTCTTCATTCTTATTTCATTCGTACCTTCCTTCCATCATTTGTTTGCTCTTTCTTGTGTTCGTTCCTTCCTTTGTTTGTTCATTCCCTCCTTTCTCCATTCCTTTCTTCATTCATTCCTTTCTTCATTCATTCTCTTTCTTGCATTCATTCCTTCCTTCGTTTGTTCGTTCCTTTATTCCTTCCTTCCATCGTTCCTTCATTCATTCTTCCGTTCATTCGTTCCTTCTTTCCATCGTTCCTTCGTCCATTCTCTCCTTCATTCGTTCCTTCCTTTGTTCATTCTTTCTTGAGTTTATTCCTTCTTTCGTTTGTTCCTTCCTTCCTTCCTTTGTTCTTTGCTATGTACGTTCGTTCCATCCTTCATTTATTCCTTCTATCCTTTCTTTATTCATTTGTTCCTTCTTTCCTTCCTTCCTTCATTTGTTCCTTCCTTCCTTTGTTCTTTGCTATGTACATTCATTCCTTCCTTCATTCTATCCTTCCTTCATTCATTCATTTGTTCATTCCTTCTTTCCTTCCTTCCTTCTTTCGTTCACTTGTTCCTTCCTTTGTGTTTATTCTTTCCTATCTTCATTCTTACTTCATTCGTAGCTTTCTTGTGTTCGTTCCTTCCTTTGTTTGTTTGTTCATTCCTTCCTTTCTCCATTCCTTTCTTCATTCATTCCTTTCTTCATTCATTCTCTTTCTTGCATTCATTCTTTCCTTCATTTGTTCGTTCATCTTCCTTCCAGTTCCTTCTTCTTTCCCATTCGTTCCTTCGTTCCATCTCTCCCTTCCTTCTCATTCGTTCCTTCCTTTGTTCATTCTTTCTTGAGTTTATTCCTTCTTTCATTTGTTCCTTCCTTCCTTACTTTGTTCTTTGCTATGTACGTTTGTTCCATCATTTCTTTATTCATTTGTTCCTTCCTTCGTTCTTTGATATGTACATTCATTCCTTCCTTCATTCTATCCTTCCTTCCTTCATTCATTTGTTCATTCCTTCCTTCCTTCTTTCGTTTATTCTCTCATTCCTTGCTTTGCGTTTATTCTTTCCTATCTTCATTACTTCATTCGTAGCTTACCTTCATTCCTTCCTTCCATCGTTCCTTCATTCATTCTTCCGTTCATTCATTCCTTCTTTCCATTGCTCCTTCGTCCATTCCCTCCTTCATTCGTTCTTTTCTTTGTTCATTCTTTCTTGAGTTTATTCCTTCTTTCGTTTGTTCCTTCCTTACTTACTTTGTTCTTTGCTATGTACATTCGTTCCATCCTTCATTTATTCTTTCCATCTTTTCTTTATTCATTTGTTCCTTCTTTCCTTCCTTCCTTCCTTCATTTGTTCTTTGCTATGTACATTCATTCCTTCCTTCATTCTATCCTTCCTTCATTCATTCATTTGTTCATTCCTTCCTTCCTTCCTTCTTTTGTTCGCTTGTTCCTTTCTTCATGTTTATTCTTTTATATCCTCATTCTTACTTCATTAATAGCTTTCTTGTGTTCGTTCCTTCCTTTGTTTATTCATTCCTTCGTTTCTCCATTCCTTTCTTCATTCATTACTTTCTTCGTTCATTCTCTTTCTTGCTTTAATTCCTTCCTTTGTTTGTTCGTTCCTTCATTCCTTCCTTCCATCGTTCCTTCATTCATTCTTCCGTTCATTCGTTCCTTCTTTCCGTCGTTCCTTCGTTCATTCGTTCCTTCTTTTGTTCATTCTTTCTTGAGTTTATTCCTTCTTTCGTTGTTGCATTTCATTCGTACCTTCCTTCCTTCATTTGTTTGCTCTTTCTTGTGTTCTTTCCTTCCTTTGTTTGTTCATTCCTTCCTTTCTCCATTCCTTTTTTCATTCATTCCTTTCTTCGTTCATTCTCTTTCTTGCGTTCATTCTTTCCTTCGTTTGTTCGTTCCTTCATTCCTTCCTTCCATTGTTCCTTCATTCATTCTTCTGTTCATTCGTTCCTTTTGAGAACGAATTCCTTCTTTCGTTTGTTCCTTCCTTCCTTACCTTGTTCTTTGCTATGTACGTTCGTTCCATCCTTCATTCATTCCTTCCATCCTTTCTTCATTTTTTCCTTTCTTCTTTCCTTCCTTCCTTCATTTGTTCCTTCCTTTGTTTGTTCCTTCGTTTGTTCGTTCCTTCCTTCATTCCTTCCTTGCTTCCTTCCTTCATTCATTCCCTCCTTCCTTCGTTCATTCTTTGTTGAGATTGTTCTTTCCTTCCTTCCTTTGTTATTTTACTTCCTTCCTTTGTTTGTTCATTCTTTCCTTTGTTTCTTCGTTCTTTTGTTCTTTCCTTCCTTCCTTCCTTCATTCTTTCCTTCCTTACTTCCTTCGTTCTTTCCTTTGTTTGTTTGTTTGTTTGTTCTTTCCTTCTTTCCTTTCTTTGTCCATTCCTTCGTTCCTTCGTTCCTTTGTTTTTTCCTTCCTTCTTCCTTCCTTCTTTCTTCCTTCTTTCCATTGTTCATTCACTCTTTCTTTCCTTAGTTTGTTCGTTCTGTCCATCCTTCTTTCCTTCCTTCTTTCCTTCTTTCATTTGTTCGTTGTTCCTTTCCTCCTTCCTTCCGTCCTTCTTTCCATTGTTCGTTCACTCTTTCTTTCCTTAGTTTGTTTTTGTTCCTTCCTTCTTTCCTTCTTTCTTTCCTTCCTTCCTTCCTTCCTTCCTTCCTTCCTTCCTTCTTTCCTGCTTTCATTCGCTCGTTCCTTTGTTCCTTCTTTCGTTCGTTCCTTCCGTCCTTCCTTCCTTCCTAAAACCAATGAGAAAAATCTTTCTAATATAATACCTTTCTAATATCTTTATAAATTAATATATTATATATTTATGTATAATATAATATAAATTTATAAACCTTAGATTAATAAATACTATACAAATAATGCCCTTCATTGTTAATGAAATAACTACTGTTTACAAACTGAACATTTATAATTTGGCAGAATTAAAAGGCAGTATATTATGTGTTCTTTACAGATAATACAATCACAGTAATAAGCTTGGTCTAAGTTTCATTCAATGTGGCAAACAGAGTTAGTTTATTTTAAATGTGCAAATATTGGTATATACATTTTTTAAATTTAAATTTAATTTAATTTGCACTTTAATTTGTACTTTAATTTGTACAATTTAATTTAATTTAATTTAATTTAATTTCAGGCAGTTATGAGGCTCCATGACATTTTAAAAGACAGCTGCCTGTGTAGGCAATATATAGCTAGGTGGCCAAATAGGTTTTGTCATATTTGGATTCCATGTAGCAGCCGCACCTTTCGAAAGGTTTCAGTCCTGAAACTTAACCTCACAAACTCATATCAGTATGTGTACAGCATGTAAATTTACCACATTTTCATGTGTCTTGTGCATATAGCAGAAGGGTCAGATGAAGAGGCAGAATCAGTTTCTAGACCAGTCTGTCCTGCTCTGGGGTGGTACTGGGGGCAACGGGGTCTTGGACATTCATCTGTCCTGCAGGTCTTCTGTGACCTTCTCTGCAGTCAGGACACAGAGCAGCGGATTTCTCCATAGCGTCTGTCAGCGCTGGCACATGACATGCCAGCCTGCAGCGTGCCAATGGCCTCTCCCTTACAAAGCTTTGTGCGCATGAAACTCGCTCTCACCCACACACAACTACTCTCTCAGGCATTGATTATATCTTTCCGCAGACTTCCTGTGGTGTTGGGCCTTCATTTATCTGTCATGAAAATCAACCAGATCAGAATGGAGAAGTAAATAATTCTACTTTTGAATTATTCTGAAGTGGAAAAAATATAAAAGCAAGGTTTTCTATGTTTCTGTGTTATCAGTGGCGCTCAACAGAGGACGGTACAAAGAGATCGAAATTAAACGGGTGTAAGATTGACTATGAATAAAAGACACTCTCACTGATGGTCTCAAAACCGGAATAAGGCCTGTCAATAGCTTCTGATGTTGATGTTCTCGTTCAGGGGTGCATTTTCCAGAACGCTAGTTTGTTTCCAGAACAGTCGTACTATGTTGGTTAATCAGCGAATTGCACCGTTGTATGGGAACGCACCCCTGGTCTGCTTTCTTTGATCTTGTGTAATTATCATGACAACAGCTTCAATATCCAGCATGAGTCCTGAACTTTGATCAAACTTTCATTTCATATTTTAAAGATTCATACAACAAGAAAGCATTCTCCATTTGTCTTTGCATGCAAGTCTGTGTGCATAAGTGTCTATCTTTATATGTTTAGACAGAGAGGGGTGAAATCACAAAACACTTGTGAATTTTTTATGCAGACTAACGTTTACTGATTATCTCTTGCTTTCGTATTCCTTACTCATTCTTACTGAATAGTTCACTGAAAATGAAAATGTGTTATTCTTGAAGCCCAACCAGTTTTATTTTAGTATTATTTACGGCACGTAGTGCACTATATAGGGGATAGGATAGGGAATGATTTAGACAGCATAAATATGCTTTCCATTGAGGCAAAAGAAGTCCGGTTTGGCGTTGTGCGATGCGAACGGCGCGCACATACTCTGCTCCGATCCAGAGACGCGATAGGATGGAGCGGATCATACAGTATGCGCAAGTCAGCGCAGATCACAAAACGTATCGGACCAATTTGAATTCTACACGTAATTCCATATTTTATAGCAGTATGGATGAGATTAGGAGGAGAAACGGTTAGACAAACAGCACTAACGAGTGGAGGAGATAACGCCGATGCCATTCACCAACATAAACGAGACAATCTTCAAACTACACATCCTCAGGATCATCACTCTTTTGCTTTAGTAACAGTTTAATATTGAATCTAAAGGGGGAATCTGTTGACTGTGGCTATCATAAGCTGTCAAATGCAGCTTTACCGAGCTCAGAGGCTCTGCCCCAAGCTGTGATATAAACGAAACGCTATCGGCTGTTAAAAAAGGGCGGGGCTGCTCGATATGTCCTGCCCTGTCTTCCTGTTTCAGTTAAAATTAAGTCAACATATCCACAAGTTTCCTACGCCCCATGAGGCCTTGTGTCAAAAGTGGGAGCGTCTTCCGGTTCAAAGTAAACAAGCGGGACGTGACAATCATTCATTCAACAGCTGACAGGAGTGACGGGCAAATGAAGCCTCGTAAAGCACCAAAACTCTCCTCTGACAGTTTCAGGAAAAGATTCAAAGCTTCGGGAGTGTCGAAAACAGCGCAATCTGGTGGTTAGTAAAAAATAAAGCAGCCAAAAGCATGTAAGTTCTGTCGGAAGAATCATTCACCACAATTTTCATAGATTAATTCATATTATATGCACAATTAAAAGCCAAACCGTGTGCGTGTTTGTTTGTTGAATTTCTTACTCTGATAAATTAATTTACCCATTGAACAGTGCCATTAAATGCCAGTATGAATATCAATATGATATAATTGAAGAATAGTGTACACATATATTAATTGCATATTGCAAATATTTAATTTTCCTGAAATAATTTGTATTTTTCATATTACTTGTATGACTGGGTATTTAAAAATGTAATTATTAAATAGGTCCCAATGAAAATGTACTCGCAAAGTAAGATCTGGAGGTCGAACATTAGGACACGCAAAGTGAATCGCGCACATGACTGGACAGAAAATGAGGCTTCTACGAAAGGGATTTCTACGTTCATCTGGCATGCCCTGTACACGGTTCAAATGTCATTTCACTAGTTGACAGTCATTCAAGATTTAGCGATCCAAACTTGCTAATGTTGTAGGAACACAAATTCGAAGAGCATATGTTTTCCATAAGAAGGCAATGACATCTCTCACAAAAGTGTAAACAATGGTCCAGAAAACACTTAGCCTCTTCGCTGATTAGCACACAAAATACCATTGGTATACTATGTCCGCTGCCTCACCGGAAGTTGTACCCACATTCATTTTTACAGTAGCGCCCCCCGAAAACTTGTGGATAGAATAACGCTGCGGGTTTCAATGCACTTCATTGGATCTTTAAGTTTTCCATCTAACATTTCGATTTTACTTCAGCTGTATTTTAATTACCAAAAATGATTTTTTAATAGCTTCAGTTCACAATACCAGCCAAATGAACTGTGTAAGGAAAATAATAATTAAAAAAATAAAAAAATAAATAATAATAATAATAATAAAAAATAATAATAAAATGTTGTTTGCTAATATTTACGTCCAGTTAGCCATTTCCTGCTGCAAATAGTGGGACTGCTTTATTTTTATTTTTTATTAATCTGCAAATTGTGAACGGGATCATTCTGAAGTGTCAACCAATAATTTTGATAGGTTTTGTGCACTGGATCAACTGATTAATTCAAAAGATCTAATTGACCTTTCGCCCGGGGTTTGTTTGACAGGCAATCTGACCAATCATAGTGCCGAATCTGCCATTTTGTCTGACAAACATACCAGACATGAGAGTAGATTAAAGGAGAACATAAACATAAATAAACATCCAGAACATAAATTTACAGATAATTTACTCACACTGTTGTCATCCAAGATGTTCATGTCTTTCTTTCTTCAGTCATAAAGAAATTATGTTTTTTGAGGAAAACGTTTCAGGATTTCTCTCCTTATAGTGGATTTCTATGATACCCGTGAGTTTGAACTTCCAAAATGCAGTTTTAGTGCAGCTTCAAAGGGCTCTAAACGATCCCAGCCTGAAGAAGAAGGGTCTTATCTAGTGAAACAACCTGTTATTTTCTTTTCTAGCTCTGTGTGTACTCTGTGTATCCGGTTCAAGATAGTTAGGGTATGTCGAAAAACCATCTCAGTTTCTTCTTCATCTTCAAAATCGTTCTATATTGTGAGAAAATGAGATGGACCTATTGGACCTACCCTATCTGTCTTGAACCGGAATACACAGAGTTCATCCAGAGCTAAACAAGATGAGCATTTGAGGTTGAAAAGTATATAATGTATCAATTTTTTTTTTTTTAGAAAATAACCAATCGCTTTGCTAGATAAGACCCTTCTTTCTTGGTTGGGATTGTTTAGAGTCCTTTGAAGCTGCATTTAAACTGCATTTTGGAAGTTCAAACTCGCAGGCACCATAGAAGTCCACTATATGGAGAGAAATCCTGAAATGTTTTCTTCAAAAAAACACAATATCTTTACAACTGAAGAAAGAAAGAAATTAACATCTTGGATGACAAGGGGGTGAGTAAATTATCTGTAAATTTTTGTTCTGAAAGTGAACTTCTCCTTTAACATCAGTGGACATGAACTTAAAAAATTGCGTGTACATCTTTCTGCGGTTGAAACAATATATGTTCTGATGTTCATTCATGCTTATTTTGTACTATAACTAGTAAAGAGGAAGAGATGATCAGTTCACGTGCTGCCACAAAATAGTACTTATTGTTTGATTTTCTTAAAAACTGACAAAATTAGAAAGCGGAGACGTTGTTTCTTACCAAAAGTAACCTGCTCTGTCTTGCCTGTCAGTGCGTTGTCAGTTCCCTCTTTGATCCGCACTGTATTTTTTATTGCATGAGAACATAATGTATGGCGTGAGAGCACCATGGTTTGTTGGACATAGCAAAAGGGGGGCAGGACATTGCGAAGGGTCAATTAAGACAAAAGTTTAGCTAACAAATCAGCATTATTTCACTAATGAGTGTGCCAAGGACAACTATGTCAAGATTTTTAGCGAATAGCATTGTTTCTCACACAAAACATATTACTTCAGAGGACTTGGATAAAGTTTGGACCCTTTTAATCATTTTGGGTTCTGACATCCCAGTTCTCTCTCACTTTCATCTTTCATGTCCCACAGAAAAAAGTAAGTCATACAGGTTTTGAAGAACATGAGGGTGAGTAAATGATGACAGAAGTTTCATTTTCAAGCAACTGCGTTTTAAAAAGGTGAAATGGTCACGTCCCATGGATGAGTCAAAGGCCTCTTCTCAGAAAGTCTGTGCATTTGTCACTAATGAATCATTCCTTTCACAGCATATCTAAAATCACCCAATAAATAAATCAGCCTGTCCTCTTTCAACCAAGACCGCTCTCTCCCTGTTCCCACAGGACTGAGAAGAAGTGGGACTCTCATGAAGTAAGCAAGAGCCTTGTTGGGAATATTATTCTGGATGCAACTGGATTAAGAGGCTAAAGTGGGGTAGAAGACCAGAAGGATACATGGAGATAAAGACCACTTTATACCATATAATCTCAGTAAGCACAAAAAACACATATGGAGTCATTATAGATGACTTAAAAGACAAACAAACATGCACTCATAAGCACTAGAATGAGCATGTTTTATGTCTTGTGTCAGACGGGACAATCCTTTAACACGGCATATCTGTAGATGTTACACATTCTTAAGCATACGGTCACAACTGTACGCTTAGAAGCGACACAACTAATTCCATCTGTTGTGTGAACAGCATTATAGGTTAATCTGCACTTTACAAATAGCTTCTATGCAATATGTTACTTTTCCCTCCTAGTTTCTACAAATCCCTAAGAACTAATTACTATACAAAGTACATAACTGTCCTTATTTCTGTTTATGTTTCTCTCACAGTCATGTTTATTACTGACCAGAAGCGTGGGTGTGGGTGTAACTGTGTACGATTATAAAAAGCGCTTAGACCCCTAAGAAACACATTACACAACATTAAGAGAGATTAAGACCCAAATCAGCCAAGGGTTGCCATGGAGACCCGGATCAAAGTTATTAATTTCTGATGAGCGATCTAGTCAGAGATTTGGTAACACGGATTAGCAGAATCTTCTCTCATTTTCCCCTCCTTTTAAACAGGGCAGGGACAGAAACAGATGTTAGTCTGTCCTTTTGGAGTCCTTTTTCTGCCTTACTGAACTCAAATTTGCAAAAGACTGTACAGCTTTACATAAAGGTCAGTTCAACCCTATCATCATTATGATGCGTCCTCATTAATGTGAAACATTTTGCATCGCATTTATGAATTATTTTGAATTACTAAAAAGTAATTAATTTGTTAAAACGCTTGGTAAAACAAAGAAACAGTGGTCCTGGTAAGCATTTGGCCACTTAAAGTAATTAATTTACTCTCCCTGCTCTGTAGCACATTGATGCATCACATAAAATTCGATGTCATTCTTGGAAAAAAAAGATTTTTTTTCTTCCTTTAAGCTACTCTTAAAAAAGTCTAAATGCCATTGCATTATCCACCTTATATTTCCTGAGCTATTTTTTAGCTGTACAAAACAGCTTGTTTTGCTGCTTGATATTGCAGATTGGTACATCTTACCATATTATTTTAATGTATTATCTAAATTATGAAAACACTAGTTTGTTATTCTTCTCGTTATTTCCCTGAAGCATTGCCCATAGGCATTAGTTTAAAATTATTTTTTTTGCATTTATTTAACTCAATTTTGACTGACTTTTGGTCATTTGACCCACTTTTGGTCAATTTAATGCATCAAAAAAAAAAAAAAAAAAAAAAAAGAAAAAGAAATGACTAAAAATTGAGACAATTCTGACTTTTCTATCAGTTTGTATCATAGTTCTGAGAAAAAAGTCAGAATTGCGAGTTTGTATTGCAATTCTGAGAAAAAAGTCACAATTGTGAGATGTAAACTCGTAATTGTGACTTTTTTTCTCAGAACTATGAGATACAAATTCGTAATCGTCAAAATGGCGAGATATAAACTCGCAATTCTGAGAAATAAATTTGCAATTCTGAGAAATAAATTTGTAATTCTGAGAAATAAACTCACAATTCAAACTTTTTTTTTTCTCAAAATTGGGATATAAACTCGCATTTACGCATTTACGATTATATTTTGGCCTTTATGTGTTAGTGTATATGTATTAATATTAGTGTCCTAATATTTTGTTGCCACTGTATGTATCTGTAATGGAATTCAGTAATTTTTATCATGCAGTAGCTTCTCTGATGACCAAAGAGATGAATTGATGTGTTTTCAGTCTGATGTTCTCACGGCGTCTCTTTGGGAGTCAATGTTAAGGCGCTGCTTTGAAGATGAGGGCTCCAAATCAGTGTGGGAATGAGAGGGATGCTTTCTGTGGTCCACAGTGACTCCTCTTCTGATCTGTGTGTGTGTGTGTGTGTGCGCGGTCAGTGGCTAGTGCTGATTTTTAATCATGTAGGGCATATATACAGTATAGTGTGTGTGCGTGTGTGTGTGCGTGGGTGTGTTTGACACTCACAGTCTAAGGAATTCAGACAGGGAGTGGGAGTAGTCTGGAAATCACAAGAAGTGGTTTGAAGGCTGTAGTGTGTAATTTTTTTTTTTTACTAAAATACTTGCTTGTGTCTCCGTTTAATATGCAGAGACAACTGTGTAGGCACACTTTTTGTAGAACGAGTTCCCCCAAATGTGCAACAGTGTGGCTCTGTGCCACTATCAAATCCTTGATCTGTTTTCAATGCCAGACAGGTTAAGAATATCAGGCTCTATTCTTAAACCATTCATTTTAGCAGACGTATATGTAGATACATATGCACATTACACAAGAGCAATGGACACTGAACAGAGCCTTGTCTGCTTAAAAAAAAGAAAAGAAAAAGAAAGCTTCCCGCTTACACTTTATTGATCCCTGAGGGGAAATTTAGCACTAAACGGCTGCAACATCAAACACAGAGTGCAAAACACTCAGCTGCACACAAAGTTAATTGCATAAATCTATGGATAAGCAGGCTATAGACTACTAACCCCCAAATGAACTTGCGTGAAAGAGTGGTAGTGGTTCACTCGCACAGTTCATTCAGACAATTCCTCTTGAATGAATCAGCCACAGGAAGTCAGAGCTATTATTCAGAGATGAATTTATTTATTTTGAAATCATTGTTCAGAGCTGAAGACTAAAAAACATTTATTTTCATAGCAAATCCTTCAGCCTTGCCTCTTGAGTATGATGATATTTAAATTGGAAAAAGTCATTCTAAAACAACAACAACAACAACAATAAATAGTTGAAATAATAATAGCCATTACTACTACTACCACCACTACTAATAGCTAATTTTATTTTATTTTATTTTATTTTATTTTATTTTATTTTATTTTATTTTATTTTATTTTATTTTATTTTATTTTATTTTATTTTATTTTATTTTATTTTATTTTATTTTATTTTATTTTATTTTATTTTATCGGTAACACTTTACAATAAGGTGTCATTTGTTACCATTAGTTAATGTATTAACTAACATGAATGAACAATGAACAATACATTTACTACACTATTAATTAACAAGCACAACTTGTGATTTTAATAATGCATTAGTAAATGCTGAAATTAACATTAACTAAGATTAGTAAATGCTGTAGTAGTTTTGTTCATTCTTAGTTCATTAAAGTAATGTAGTTAACTAATGAACCTTATTGTAAAGTGTTACCATTTTATCCTATGTTATTTTATTTTATTTTATTTAGATATTAACTTACATTTTGTCTCCCAGCAGAGAACATGGAAAGATTTTACATGTTGTAATATTACTACTACTACCACTACTACTACTACTAATAACTGTTATTATTATTAGGTTATTACTACTACTAATGCCAATTAATAGTAACAGCTATTATTATTATTATTATTATTATTATTATTGTTGTTGTTATTATTACCACCACTGGTAATATTTACCACTGGTAATTATTAGTAAAATAAATAAATAAAAACAATAATAATAAGAATAATAAGAATAATAGTTAAATTATTATTATTATTATTATTATTATTATTATTATTATATTATTATTATTATTATTATTATTATTCCTACTACTACTTCTTTCTATAATTAATAGTTAAAATACTAATTAATAGTTTATTTATTTATTTATCTACTACTACTACTATTACTACTATTTCTACAGGTAATAATACTAATACTAATACTAATACTAATAATTGATGCTTAAAATAATAAATAATAATTAATAATTACATTATTATTATTATTATTATTGTTGTTGTTGTTGTTGTTGCTGTTACTACTACTACTACTACTACTACCGGTAATAATAATAGTAATTAATACTTAAAATAATTAATTAAATTAAATTAAATTAAATTAAATTATTTTATTATAACTTTATTTTGATTAGCTAAAGTACAAAAATGGGTTGGATGGGTTTTAACGAAAGAAAGAAAGAAAGAAAGAAAGAAAGAAAGAAAGAAAGAAAGAAAGAAAGAAAGAAAGAAAGAAAGAAAGAAAGAAAGAAAGAAAAAATAAATATTGTCTGCATTTTGTGGTTTTGTTAAAAAATATTTGGGGGTGTGGACCATGCTCTTTAGAAAACTAACCAATCAGAAACACTCTCTGCTTGTCAGTAATTTTGCAGGTTTGCATCTAATCACTTCTTTGGAGGGCAGTGTTTTAAGAACAAACTAATATATAATATAGTGGCTAAATCTGGCTTAAGTTATCAAATGGGTGAATTATTATCCATTTAATTATATTAATAATTAATTATACTCCATTCTAAACTGAATTCCAGGTCCAAACTTCACATTGCATATGGGCAAACAATGAGAACTCAACCTACTTGAGTGTGTGTGTGTGTGTGTGTGTGTGTGGAGATCAGGCCTGTCACAAAGCACCTCATCTCTGGGGGGGCTCCGGATGCTTTTTGCACCGAAGTGACGGATCTCTGTCACACCCTGTCACACTCTGTCACACTCGCACCCTTTGCCTTGGTCCACGCTCTGTCCCTGCATGCCCCATCTGTGTGTGTATGTGCGATTGTGACGCTCTCGGTGTGTGTGAGTGTTTGTGGGATGTCAGACGTGCCCCATCTGCAGCCTAAGAGTTGTGTAATAAGCTCGCTCAGAGCCAGGCAAGGTGAAGGACAGCAAGAGCGAACGAAAGTGGGAAAAGAGAGCCAGAAAGACAGTCTGAGGCATCTCCAGACACAACTACATATTCATATCTCCAGAACTAATCCTTCGACAGTGGTCTGTCTCCCATGTGTGTGAACATACGCCACCTGGCTCGACGTGATGGTGGTATCAACTTCTCAATCACCTCCGCAGCGGGCAAACCGTAACGACTCTCTCGCAGGCACGATAATCCTTCTTTAGACATGCGCTGACACACACGAGTCCCGATGTCTCTGTTTTACCATATTTAAATCCTCAGCGACGCATTGCTCTGATTGTCTCTGCTGTGCGTTTCTTTTTGTCTGCTCCTCTCAATGTTGATGTTGAACTTTACGCTCTCAGATGGCTCATCCAGCACTGCTGAACTATGCTACGCCATTTTACTTGTGCTGAAAGTATCCCTGGAGAAGTTAAGACCAGTGCATGAATAATACATGAGGTATAAACACTACCATAATGCTCTTATTATAGCATTCAATCAGCCCAGCCAAGATATTCCGCACCAAACGTGCTGACTTCCTCTATACACGTAGCTACAATTACCGAGCCTGCATGAGATAAAGAGATAGGCCTCGTGGATAATGCTGAGAATTTTCACCCCTCCATCAACCCTCCTGCATTTTTGCCTCTCATTCGTTTCTCCCTGTCTTTTTCTCACTTTCTTAAGCAGATGTTGTTGTTTTTCTTTTTTTCACTCCCGTCCTGTGGGCTTATAAATGAGAACGGCTGCTATCTTCATCTTAAGCTCTGAGAAATTGCATTCGTAAGAGCATGTGAATAATACGGCTGCTCCCGTGCCAATGCCAAGATCTTCTTACTCATATCGACAAAGACCTCACAAACACGGCTGGAGGGCAGAAAAGAGGACAGATGCACACACAAATAGCTGAACTCTTTCTCTCTCACTCACTATTAAAGGGGACATCGGATGCCCAGTGTCCACAAATAGGTATGATTCTTTAGGTTTTTTTTTAATGTAAAATCTGTAACATACTTTGGTTAAAATTCCTCAGCGGTCGTGTAAAACATAATTCTTTTTACCTTGTCAAAAACAGCTTGGCTCACGGCGACTCATTTCGGTGCATGTCCCTTTAAATGATAATGAGCTACTGCACACCCCACCTCTCTCTTTCGATTTGTGTGTATTCGGTGGCACGTTACAATCATAAAACAAAACTAACCCACTGCGTCCTCATTGACTCTGATGTTGGGAGAAAATGAAAACTCTTATGTTCACTTTCACATCCAACTACAATACACCTGCATTGCTTACGAGACATTGCTATCTCTACAGCTGCTTGAGCGCGGAGAAAATGGCAGTAAGCGTACAACTGGCTGAGTCGGAAATATGCTAATACGGGACTGTCCGTCAGCGGTCGTGGGCGGAGCCTGAGCAATATGAAGTCATACTGCTTAGAAAATCCAAACAGCTTGATAATTGTGACTGTTCAGGTTTGTGGGGGATTTAAAAAAAGGAGTGACTGGATTTTTGTCATTGTAAGATGGTTGTGTCCAATCAAGGTATCTTCCATCCAATTGTTTTTTAATTTAATATTGAAATCTGAAAAATGAAAAAAAAAAAAAAAAAAAAAAAAAAAAAATGTTTTTCATTTGTTTAAACAAAATGAAAAATCAAGAATTTGGCTTTAATTTTTTTTTTGTTATTACATTTAGGGGTAGAAAATGAATAAACAATTTGAATATTTAATCTCTACATGTGTACATCCGTAGAAGCGGATGACTATTATCATTAGGGGTTCAGGCACCAAGCGCTGAAACCCTATTGTAATTGTTAGAATGGTCATGGATAAGCGATTTCCACGTACAACTGATCATGCAGACCAAACCGTAAGTGGTAGAGACTTGAAACTTTGAAGGATGATAGTACCCACACCGCGTACAATGTGACCGAGGCTCGCCCCAATCGGCCTGAAGGGGGAGCTACAGCGATCGAAACTACAAAATTGCTCATGACTCCTAAGCCGTCCTCCTAAACTCCTAAACCGCAGACTCAAGTATCTTATGTCTTTGGAATCCTTGGCTCATGCCGGACAAAAACACACGCCAAATTCGGTCAGATTCATCCTAGGTTTCCTGATCGGAACCAAACCAGTGCAGAAAGACTGTCTGGAGAGTGAATATCAATAATTATCAAAAAAAGTTGCACTTTCGATTCACTGTGGCAAAGGGATGCCAAAACGTTTGAAGGGAGCAGGGACACTTTTAGTAAAATGCCTATAACTCCTGAACGGAATGAGATATCTTTGCCAAACTCTACACACTTTTGTAAGAGCTCAAGCTGAGGTCACAGGGAAAAAAAATGCGGAGATTAGCCACTTGGTGGCGTTATAAGGGAAAAAACATAAAAATGGCTATGACTAGACAACCATTTGTCCTATCAACATGAAAATCGCTGTGCACGGTCTTGGTCCGAAGTGCCACAGGTGTCTATGGGGACATTTGTGTATCTCAAAAAAACATGGTTGCCATTGGTCGATGAATTATGAGCACCTATTAGACAAGATTAACGGAGGCCGATCGACAGCCCCAAAGGTCTGTGAGAAATTTAAAAAGAAATCGGCCACTGTGGGGGTGCTATTGCATTTTTTGAGGGCATAAATGATTGTATATTGCATGGTTTTCTACAAATACATGCGGTATTCATATCATATGACAACTTTGCCTCTAGAACCACTGCTGTCAATCAAACCATTTTTTTAAATGATTGAGAAGATGTGAAAAGCCTACTTTTGCGAACTAGTCCTAGGTTTTTCTCTCAGCCTGGAAAAAATCACTGCAGCGCAATTCTCTGGACTAGGTCAATAATTGTTGAAATGTACCCTTTGGGGAGCTATAATGGGGTCCTTTAGATACCTGTCCATATACCCAAAAGCCTATAAAACCTAAAGGAAAACTCAAAACTTCACAAAACCCACTGAGTACAGGCAACAGGTGATTCTGAACAAACATGCAAAGTTTCACAAAGACCACAGCTGGTGCTATAACAGTCATAAATGTTATAAAAAACATAATATTTCTATGATAAATCACCTGGATTTGACAAAAATGCTTTTTAAATTATTGATTTTGGTGGTTACAGGCTCGCTAAATAATATGTAACATTACGTTTTAAGGACTATTTTTATGTTGTAATGTTTGGTTGACCAAAATCAGGGTATCTTCTGTCCAATCTTTTTTTTTTTTTTTTTTTTTTATTTAATATTGAATATTCAAGTTGTTTATTCATTTTCTACTCGATGGAAGATACCCTGATTGTTTCCACACTGCTAAGACACATTTATATGCAAACATCATGTAAAGTGAATTTTGTATCCATTGTCCCCTTTAACCCTTTAACTGTCACTCCCATTTTTGAACACAGACATAAAAATGCACTATCCAGACTTAAATTTTTATAATTCATGAATGAAAACATTTTGTAATATGATTTTGATGTACATTTTCCATGGTAATGCAATGCTTGATTTTAAAATGCCTTTCAAAGGATGAATTTTGAGATTTTAAGTTTTGAACTGATTTTAAGTTTTCTTATGATATCTAAAGCGTGATGAGGAAAAAGGAAACAAAGAAAGTCTTTTGTGACAAAGGTCAGAACTCATGTTATGATGCAGAGTTTTTAAGTTGCACTCTTGACATATATTAATCTATTACTTTTCCTACATAATTTGTAACACAAAAATATGGTAAAATATCTATTTAGGAGTCTTTGACCTTTCCAAACGATGCATAGTTTGTCATGATTAGATTAGGATTTATTTGTAATATGTAATTTTAGAAGTAAACTTAGGCGTCCCACAGAGTGGACGGTGACAGTTAAAGGGTTAAAGTCCAAAAGTCTGAGATCATGTTTATATTAAATGTAAAAAATAAACAAACAAACTTTCTCTATATGCATATTATCATATATAATCATCATTAGTGTTATCATAAAATATTTATGATTTAAATTAAAATGATCATTTAGGAAAATTGATAAATAATAATAACAATAATAATAGCAATCACTATTTGTTATTATTATTATTATTATTATTATTATTTAGTAATTTTCTTAAATGAAAAAAGTAAAAAAAAAAGTTATTATTATTATTATTATTATAAGTAGTAGTAGTAGTAGTAGTATTAAGTTCATGCAGTGGTACTATCAAAAGGGGTCAAAAGTGGCAAAATGCTAAAACTTTCTGAAATTCATCCTCATTTTTAATTTAATATTTTATTTCAAGTAGTTAAGCGGACAATGTAATTTTAAAATTAAATGAGAAAATTATGCAAAATAGAAACATTAGTCATCTTGCATTTTTGGACCGATACAACTCTGCTGATTTCCTTTGTCACACTTTTGTTTTTTCGTTCTTTCCATTTCATCTCCTTTTATCATTGTATTTATTGGTTGGCACATACGTGAGTTTGTGTGGTGCATTTCGGTGTTTTCTTCTTCTTTTTTTTTTTTTTTTCATCATTCCCTTTGGCTGATAAAAGCTGAAATATGTTTTTGGCCAGATCCAGCTGATTTTGTCTGGAAACGGCTCGGATCCTCTCTTGAGGGAAGGTCGTGTCTGACTGTATTGAACATGGTTGGAGTTTTCCTTAGGCAGCCGTTTGCAAATCTCTCAGCGTAACCTCTTTGATGCTTGCAATGGAATTTGTAATATCTTTTAATGCTTAGTACTCCTGGTTATTTTTAATGAAACTTCAGAGAAAACAATAAAACATTTAAAGGTATAACAAATATCTATATATTATTCATATTAAGACCAAAAGGTGAATTTCCATCAAATAGTGTCAATATATTTTGATCCAGAAAGTCTTTTATGTCTCATAGAAATACGAAAATCAAAGGGGAAAAAAGACACATAATTAAAATTGCGAATTAAAAACAGTTAATGAGGTCTTTTACAAGCGCTCCAACAAACGCAAACTGTAGGTGCTCAAAAGAACCCATGAAACAGCGTTTGCTCTTTCTTTTTGAAGTAGCTGCTTAATTATTCTGAAGGACTTTGTCTCCTCAATCAATCTCAGCTAAGACTTTAACAGAAGCATAAAAAGATTAGTAGGAGTATGTTAAAGTGCATTGTATAATTCATGGTGCTTCGCAGGTACTTTCAAGCGTCAAAAGCTTCTGTGGGTGTTGAGCTAAAGTCTGTTGGCAGGAAGTTGACTAAGATACTACTCATGTTAGCACCAGCTTAAAATTCTCTCTGAGACCGCTCTGCGACCGGAGTGGTGTTGTTTTCATACAGTTTTTTATCTAGATTCATTTTGACTAAGAAAAACTAATAAATTAGGGAATCTTAATAGAGTTGTGTTTGTTGAGGTTCAAACACTTCCAGAGAGTCTCGAGTCTCCCGTGCCAATGCTTTGAAGAGCAAGTGAAGCAGGAGAACACTTTATCAACTTGACTGCTTTTTCCTCTGTAATGTGATCCACGCGGTTATGTGAAAGCACATAGTCATATCTGTTCTCTGTCACCCTCTAATATGAAATATGAGGGGAGACATTCCGTTGATCCCCTCTAATTGTCTGGAATGTTCTGGGCTGATTAGGAATTTATACTTTCAGATCCCGGTGCTCGGCAGCACACGTGTGTGTGTGTGTGTGTGCGCGTTAGGCGGTGTGTCTGTACCCTGTCTCGCAGTAATTTAGCGAGCCGAGGCGTAACCTGTGACGCATGACATGTTCGGCAAAGATGAAAATGGAAACTCAAAGGGCCAGAATCAAATTGGTAAGACTGGCTTTATCAACGCAGACTGTCAAATGACAATTTAAACATATGAAAGACTGATAATAGGAAGAATGTCGTAAGTGGACGGCGATGGTTCTAGGTTTGGGACTTATTATTCAGTTATGAGATATGAAATTAGATGGATAACACACTCTGACAAGGAAATGTCTCTTGAGCAGCATTTATCCAGGCACCGTGGTCATCTTTACTTCGTTTGAGAAAATTCCTTGCAGCACTGGATATTTTTTCGATGTTACGTGTGGCTAAATGGGCATGTATTTTTTTTAATTGCAGTACTGTTTGAATGATATAATTTTGTTTTATTTCTCTATAAATGGCATGGGTCAATGTAACCCACTGCAACATGCATGCTATCATGCAAACTTTTGCATTTCTGCATTTTTTTATGCTTATAAAGCTGCATTTATTTGATCCAAAATACAGTAAAAACAATAATATTGTGAATTTTCATTCTTATTTTAAAAAATACTATTTTCTATTTTAATATATTTTAAAATGTAATTTTGGCTGTTGAATTGTAAGCTCTAGATAACGTTGATTTGGTGATCAATAAATAGTTCTTCTTATTATCAGTAGAGTACAACGGGGCTAAAGTCATTAATTTTGTTTAAAAATTTCATTTTGATAAATAAAATAATACATTTTTGTTCAGTAAACACTGTCATTAAAATGTTAATATAAAACATATATTTTAAAATACAGAAACAAAATGCCATAGTAATTGAATATAGATTTACAGTAGTAACAACAAATGATATTTTATTATATGATATGATTAATGGTTTCATTCTAAACATGGTGATTATCTCAACATAATATATGATATTTACCACACTGTAAAAAATATTCCGTAAAATTTACGGTAAAAAAACGGCAGCTTGGTTGCCGGAATTTTACCATAAAAAATATGGTAGCAACATTTTATGTTTTGCGGTTTCCACTTAAATTTACAGGTAAATACCGTAATTTCATTAACTGATATAATGTTAATGTACCAACCTATTGAAGTACTGAAATCTGTTTTGTACCTTTGTATTACACTGATAACCACCAAAAGCAGGTGGTGATGAGAAAGTCAAATGATGAACCAAAGCTCATCACAAACTGCTTTTAAATATTAACATATAGAAGGTGCACAGTGTCATTCACACAAACACTAAACACCATCATGGTTTTCCACACATGAAACTGAAATAATGCATAAACATTAATTTAACAACATTAGATGTAACATAGAACCCTAATGTACAAAACAGCTAAGAAAAAACTAAGACGAAAGGGTTAGTTCAACAAAAAAACATCAAATTTAAAAAAAAAAAGTAACACAGGGAATTCTGGGAATGTTTACAGTACAGTTTACGGTCATTCACTGTAAATTACAGCCTTTTACCGTTAACCATTTAACAGGTTTTTACTGTAGGATTTTTACAGTATTTTTACCATTAAATTCACAGTAATTTTTTACAGTGCATCTGAATTTAACAATGTCATGTCAACAAATGGAAAAGTCAGCCTTCTATTAATTATCATGTTAATTATTGTGCCTTTTAGCCACAACAGCAGGGGCGCTTTTTACACCAAATAACATACTTTTACATATTATTTCGTTATTTAAAAACCGCTGCTTTAATTATCTTAAACAAAACTTATTAAGACCTTTGTCCCAAGATATATTAAAAAATTTTAGCGATTCTCATTTGCTACTTAAATCTACAACATTTTTTTTTAAAAACACCAAATATTAGATCAAGCAAGCACAGAATCGACTTTGCTCTGCTGCCTGCAATAGCGTCAAAGATCAGGCAAATTTTCACGTGTATCTTGAAAAGCGCTACGCCATGTTTTTCTGCCATCTAGTAGTTTAGAGGAAAATAATATCAAAGGTGCCTTTTACCCCGGGGCGCCTTTAGCCCCATTGTACCCTATTAATTTCTTTCAAAAATAAAACTGACCTCAAACTTTTGACTTGTATTATACATGTATAACAAGGAACAGGCAGGTTAACTGACAGTAACGTTGATGCAATACTCTCATTTCTCATGAAAAATACAACTGAATCACAGCCGTCACTTCAATTCAGTTAAGTCTGTCTGTATATAGTGCTTTTCACAATTGTTCCAATGAAGCCCTACTAAGAATAGTGCCTTACAAAGCCACCCAGTGAGCAGCCGAAGGCGACAGAGGCGAAGAAAAAAAGTTTAAATAAATGAATGAAGTAATCTTGGGAGGAATGAGACTCACCTCCTTGGGCTGGCATATATTTTAAACAATTTACCACAAAGCATACATATATAAATGTTTATTTGAACAGATACAATCCAGCCACATAAGTATTAATGATAACGCTGACATCCAAACATAACCAATGCTCTTAAAGCGACTACAGAATGGTGTTTTTGTTGAGTGTGGATAAACATTGCTATAGTTACATTTCCTTGTATGACTGGGCTTGGTGAAATTGTGACATAAGAGGTATGTAGCTAGGTAGGTGGGAGAATTTTGGCCCTTGTATTATTCTGAGTGTTGAATTTATCTTCTGCTGGCTTGCAGACTAGTCTCTGAATCAACAGAGATACAACTGAGCATCTAATTCTATCCACCAGACACATGGAGACAAAACCAACATAGTTACATGGTGTTTTTATTTGTTTTGTGTTCCTGTGATGTTTTTGTGTGTTATTCAAATGAAACAGCACTGCATTAGCATTGCCTGTGGCTCTGTTTTATTTTGATGTTACGTCCTGGTTATTGCTACAACAATTTAGTTATCTTAGCTGAAAATTCTGGCGAGTAATTGCAAGCACTATATTGTCTGTATTGAGAATGTGCTCTGAATAGAAGACGGCGAGATGGAATGCGTTTATGATTTAGCCTTTTTTTTTTTATTTTATTCATTTCAACCCCTTTTCCAAGGTTTCATCATTTAACAATCTACTACGGTTTTTGAAACCTATTTTTTTCCCCTTGCTGCTTCTGTTGTTGTTGCTGTCAGTCGGTTTGGATGGTAAGATTTAAACCAGTATTGCAATGTGCTCAGTTTCATGTGTCAAAACTCTATCTTCAATAGAATCTTTCTTTCTTTTTTCTGACAAATGTCAAAGCAAGCCAAAAAGTATTCTTATAATAATAATTATAATGATGACAACAATATTTAAAATTGTTTAAAATCTGGGTTTTTGGAGAAGATGAAATAATACATTATGCTGAAAGTCCATGCTGCCTTTTCCTCATACAGCAAAAATAAGGTTTTTGAGGAAAACATTCTAGGATTTTTCTCCATATAGTGGACTTTAATAGGAGCCAGTGGGTTGAAGGTCCACATGACCTCTACATGATCCTAGCCAGAGAATAAGGGTCCTATCTACTGAAACGATCTGTCATTTTCTAACAAAAATAAAAAAAAAAAAATTGATGACACACATTAAGTAATCACATTGGAAAGGTCACACATGGTTAGTTGTTCCTCAGTGTACTCCGGATCAAATAGGAAGAGTAGGGCAAAAAATTACTTTCTTTGCACGTTCGCTTTGTAAACATTGGGTCGGTACTTCCGCCATACTGTAAAACAAATTTTGCTGAGTCAACTTAAAATAATTTGTTACCTGGCTGCCTTAAAATTTTAAGTTTAGTCAACTCAAATAAGTTTAGTCAACTTGAAATGTGAATTTGTACTAAGTGACAACTTAGATATTTGTGTTGACTAAACTAAATTTAAGGCAGCCAGGTAACAAATTAAGTTTAAAACAAATTTTAAGTTGAAGCCACAATTTTTTTTCTTGTTTTTTACAGTGTACGTCACCTGTGACCTTTCCAAAATGTCTGCGTAATGCATGAAGACAAACTAGTGCAAGATGAGCAATCGTGGTTAAAAAGTATATACATTTTCTTTTTTTTTTTTTTTTTTTTTAGAAAATGACTTGGACCTTCAACCCATTGAGTCCCATTGAAGTCCACTGTATGGATGACATGGGGTGAGAAAATTATCAGGCAACTTTTATTCTTGAAGTGAACTAATACTTACTAATATTTGTATAGCAAGTATACATTTGTATTCGTAAAATCTGGAAGCCACGGGTTCCTGTTGTACATTTGCAATATTTTTTTATCTTATTTTTTTTTAGAATTATTGTTTTAGATTTATGACTAAAAAAAAGGTCTATATAAGATTCACATATAATACACTCACCCCCTTGTCATCCATGATGTTCATGTCTTTCTTTCTTTAGTTGTAAAGAAATTATGTTTTTCGAGGAAAACATTTCAGGATTTACTTCATATAATGCACTGCTATGGTGCCCTTTTTTTGAACTTTCAAAATGCAGTTTAAATGCGGCTTAAAATGATCCCGAATGTCTTATCTAGCAAAATGATCGGTTGATTTCATTTAAAAAATACAACTTAAATACTTTTTAATCTCAAACGCTCATCTTGTCTTGCTCTCCATGAACTCTTTGTATTCTGACTCAAGACAGTTAGGGTATGTCGAAAAACTCCAAACGTATTTTCTCCCTCAACTTCAAAAATCATTTCAAAATCATCCTACATCACTGCAGAAGTACCGACCCAGTCTTTGCAAAGAAGATCAAACACCCTTAACAAAAAAGGTAAAACAGCGATATAGGATGGTTTTGAAGTTGAGGGAGAACATGAGATGGGAGTTTTTCAACATACCCTAACTGTCATGAACCAGCAAAAAACAGTCCCTGCAGAGAAAGACAAGACAAGCGTTTGACATTAAAAAGTATATAAATTGCATTATTTTTATGAAAACAACCGATCGTTACGCTAGATAAGACCCTTCTTTCCCGGCTGGGATTGTTTACAACCGCATTTGGGATCGTTTGAAGCCACCATATCAGTCCATTATATGGAGAAAAATGCTGAAATGTTTTCCTCAAAAATCATAATTTCTTTACGGCTCAAGAAAGAAAGACATGAACATCCTGGATGATGAGGGGGTGAGTACATTATATGTGAATCTTTGTTTTGGAAGTGGACTTCTCCTTTAAATTCATCAAAAGTGTCAAGGGCATTTCTAAAGATTTTATAACATACCTGTAATTCTGCAAAAAAAAGTTTTGTTATTGCATAACTCAAATATGAATCATATGCATTAAAAATGCTTTAAAATGTGAATTGTCTGCTTTAGAAATGTGAGTTTGCTAACATGTTGCTGCATAAGGACTACAACTACTGCAAGAATATGAGTTCTAAGCAAATGAACCTTCTGGGTTAACATGCAAACCAGCATGAATAATCAGCTCTATTCTGAAGACGTGTGATTATTTTGTGAGCAGAAAAACTAAAAACTGAAAATCTAATTTAAAATTAATTGAGAGGATGAGTAAATTATATATGATGAGACAATTTTCATTTTCGGATGAACGTCCCCTTTAATGGTAGAAAAAAAAAATTGGAAGTCGGTCTTAAATTTCTTAATCATATAATGGTTGTTTGCACAGAGAGATTGAGAGGAACATTCAAATGCATATAATGGCATTCCTCCAGATCTGAGAGGCAGAGACAGATGTTAGGTGTTGTGCCACATATGCTCTCTCTCTTTCTGTCTCTCTCTCTCATTGCTGAAGATTTCTTTCTTTAGCTCTTGCAGTGTCCTCCGTTTCCCTGGGGAGCCATTACAGCGTGGCGCTCAGTGCGAGATAATGGAAGGGTAATGAATTTCCAAACTAATCTATATTAGCGCTGTTCTCTGAGTCAGGGGCCATGGAGAGATACATAGTGAGTGAGAAAAGAAAGAGAGAGGGGGAATGAGGAAGGGATGAGGATGGGACATGCTCCTTGACTTTCTCTCTTTGCTGTTTGTATGACCCTCTGAACCACACAAGAACTCACTCCAGGGTAAAGATTTTTGAAACTCTCGTGGTTAAGGTTACGGACTGGCATTAACCTTATCAGAAAGCAGCTCTCCAGACAGTGTGCTAAAACAAGGCAGGGAATTCAGTAACACTTGGTGCTGGCCTGACAATGCTCACAGACTAACTTTCGTTTATTCTTGGGCACACTTGAGACTCGGAAATAGAAAATCAGAGCTCGTTCAGCAACTTGGGAAAGAAGTTTTAACTGTATTTAAACAATAGCTCAAACACAGTCCAGATTTAAAGCTGTGGTTCTCAGCTGGCGGGAAATGGTTCAAACAGGGTCATGGGCAGCTGAGTACAACAAAAGTAAATGTAACAGATCGTATAATCATCTGTCTTTAGGATAAATTCAGAGAAAAAACTATGCAAGGTCAAATACAACACGACTCTAGATTATGTAATCAGATTCCAAAAATCAAGTTCTTGTAATCAGAGTACATTAGATTTTACAATAGAATATATGTAACCCTGGACCACACTAGTCATAAGAAGCACGAGTATATGTGTAGCAATAGCCAACAATACGTTGTATGGGTCAAAATCGATTTTTCTTTTATGCCAAACATCATTAGGATATTAAAGAAGTTCACTTCTAGAACAAAATTCTACAGATCATTTACTCACCCCCTTGTCATCCAAGATGTTCATGCCTTTCTTTCTTCAGTCGTAAAGAAATTATGTTTTTTGAGGAAAACATTTCAGGATTTCTCTCTATTTAGTGGACTTCTATGGTGCCCCTGAGTTTGAACTTCCAAAATGCAGTTTAAACGGAGCTTCAAAGGACTCTAAACAATCCCAGCCGTGGAAGAAGCTATTGACTTCTCTGATTGATTCACTAGATAAGACCCTTCTTCCGTGGTTGGGATCTTTTAGAGCTCTTTGAATCTGCATTTAAACTGCATTTTGGAAGTTCAAACTCATGGGCTCCATAGAAGTCCACTATATGAAGAGAAATCCTAAAATGTTTCCCTCAAAAAACAATTTCTTTACGACTGAAGAAAGGAAGACATGAACATCTTGGATGACAAGGGCGCGAGTATATTTGTACATTTTTGTTCTGGAATTGAACTTCTTTAAGTAAAGATAATGTCCCATAAAGATATTTTGTAAATTGCCTACTGTAAATATATCAAAACGTAATTTTTGATTAGCAATATGCATTGCTAAGAACTTTTGGCAACTTTTGGCAAGACGATTTTCTCAATATTTTGATTTTTTGCACCCCCAGTTTTTCAAATAGTTGTATCTCGGCTAAATATTGTTCTATCTAACAAACCATACATGAATGGAAAGTTTATCTATTCAGCTTTTAAAAGATGCATAAATTTCAATTTTTTAAAAAAATGACTGTTATGACTGGTTTTATGGTCCAGGGTCACATATTACATTTTGCAATAAGATTATAGTTACTTTTTTATGGATTATATGATTACATATTAGTCACACAGTGGCAGAAAATCATTGTTAATTTTATGATTCACCATATTTCTTCTTCTTTTTTATTTATTTTTTATTTTTCCATTCTAGAAATCCTACTGTCACCCCATTTATTTTTGACTATATTGACCATATAAAATGGCCATGTAAATGTCATGTAAATAATTTTACGATCTATGCAAAGGATCCCTAGTTAGATAAAATGTAGTCAGAATACATTACCTACAATGAGTATTATATTATATTATATTATATTATATTATAGTTTGTGTACAATTTGTGTTAAGTTTCTACTTGTTCAAAGAATAACAATGCAGGATATTGAATCTGTTTTTTACAATCCAGCACTGGAGTATGAGTATGTAAAATAGTTTTACTTCATTAAAATAAATGAGCAACTGCATGAAAAGTAGGATTATGTGCTGTCATAAAACAAAACCTCTTTTTAGATGGTCTTTTTAGAGGGAAGATTTCAAGTTTTATTTATTTATTACATAAAACTTTGTCGAAAATGCTGTATATTGGTTAGCTTTATCTTTAAGATATGGATAAAAGCTAAACACAAGTGTTTCAAAATCTCAGACAAATGTTTCATGGCCATCCAGCCAGCAGAATACAATAGTCTTTGTTCGCAGTGCAGCTGGTTGAAGTGATTTTATTAAGATACTTGAAGGCCCAAATAAAATGTAATTAGATACCGCGCACTTTTTTCTTATAAACAGTGGCAGTAACACTAATTCAGCAACTCCAAGCTGAAGATTGCTTTCTAAAGGACTGTGCATGTATCAGAGAAAAGAAGAGAGAGAGGGGGCGAGGGGAAAACGAAGATTAGTTCTCTCACTTATGAGAGGGGCTAGTGACTTCATTAATTTGGGTCTGACTGATGAGCGGGTCAGAGGCGCTGTTTGATGCATACTAAATGACTGAAGACTCGGGCAGGCACATCTGCGCTCGTGTATGTGCGTGTGGGCTCCCTCGTGCTCTCCCAAATAATGACACACGCGCTTACTAACTTCGTCGAAACCACCTGAAGCCAACAAATGGCATTACGCAGAATTGGAAGGGAATATTTAACATCTCACAGTCGTGTCGTTCTCAAATAACCCCCTCTCGGCGTATGCCCTCCCAGCACTGGCCGGAGGTTTTAATGGACTGACAGATTAAGTGGACTCCAGCAGACACCATCAGTCTAATGAGAAACAGATGCTGACCAGATGAGAGCTAAGACCGTGGCACTGGCCAGCTCTCTTTGCCAGGCCAGGGAGTTGGCGTGTTGACATGCAATGCAACGATACCGAAAACTACCGGTTGGACATTGCCAGCTTTGTCAGAGCTCCATTTGCAGCCTTTAAAGAGTACGACTTGTACAGCAGGTGGGCTCATCGGCCCTTAGAAGAACATCCTATAATCAGACCAGGACAGAGAACCTGTATTTAACATAGAAAATAAGCACATTTTGCAATAGAGTCAAGCCAGAGATGGAGGTTGTGGTTATATTTTGGGTCATCATTTGCATAATTTAATGTTAAGGCCACAATTGCATCATTGGTCGAACTGAACATTACAAATCTAACTGCCGTAAACTAGCGGTGTGATATTCCAATGATATGTTATATTTTAATAGTTTAAAAATGTTTTGTTTTATTTAGCCAGATTCAATAGTGATAAAATATTTGGGGGTCAAAATCATAATCAAGCTAAACCCTATACCATCTGAATTTCACCTTTATTTTTATTAACTTCTATTAAAGATTAGAGTCTTAATTACTTTAAATTAATTAGGGTTATGGCGAGACACTGCGGGTGAATAGGGTAAAAAAAAAAAAACAAAAAAAAAAACTAATAGTTATCACCTTACTTACCCAGTTTATATTTTTTAAGTTTTTTAAAATGTTAGGTTTTAATATGCAAGGGAGGCATTATTTAATGAAATATGTGCTAATTTGCGTTCATTTTTAGTACAAAAATCTAAACACTGGATGAAATCAGTTTCCAAACTCTTGTTTATTTATTTATTTATTTATTCATTTACTTTTACATATTAGTGTCAAATATATATATATATTTATTTAGATATTTTTTTAAATGTAGATTTTATGTATCAAAACTACATACTAAATTAGAGTTTAATTCACAGGAAGAAATATTATTATTATTATTATTATTTAATTATTATTATTATTATTTCTAATTTTTGGATTAATAATATATAAAATCAAGCAAATTATATATGAACAAATCCCTCTGTAAAAACCTTCAGGATATAGACAAGAATAAAAATGTAAAGTTTGGTGTGTGTTAGTGCTACTGAAGTGGAGATTTATGGCTCAGTGTAGGAGAAAAAAAAAAAAAACTTATTTTGAGAAAACGGCCTTTAAAAATATGTATTGTAACTGAAATCTATTGACACAAATAGATAAAGTGCTATAAAAGAAACACTTAACAGTGTCTTTTGGATATTCTCTTTCCACTAGTCTGAAAAAAATTGACAGGTGCATGAAAAAACAGCGTTTTTGCCTGCAGTGTCACCCCTTAACTAAGGTTTTTACTGACAAATTACAAATTATGTGAAATTATTACCTTTTTTTAAATGTAGATTTTATGTATCAAAACTACATACTAAATTAGAGTTTAATTCACAGGAAGAAATACATGAAATTATAACATTTTAATATTTTGGTTTTATTTATCAAAAATACACTGGGAAAAAATAAGTTAAGCTTAGAATAAGCATCATGTGGTAACTTTATTTATTTTTTTATATATGTCAAAAATATTAAGGAATAATAATATTTTAATTATAACTTTGTTTTATTATACAATACATTCATTGTAAGGCAATGTAATACATTTACAGGTTTGATTTTAGGGTATATTTGGTTACTTTTGTACAAAGTACAAAAGTCTAGTACTGTTTCCATTTGTTCAGAGGATGGCAATGCAAAATCAGTGTGAATCAGCGTGTTTCAGTCAACAAGTATTATATTATATTACATTATTATGTTATAATCTATTGTTTTAAAGTGAATAGTGTTGCAGATGTTAAAGCTGAAATGATAATAATAAAAATGATGATACATCAAGATGATATAGTGTGTTTGCACTTGTCAAGCCGCTCTGTGCAGTATCAAGTATTTGTTTAAACGCTTTTAAAACACCTTATGGCCTCCATCACACACTGCACAGGGACAGCTTGATGACACACTTGCATCATTGTAACTCACTGCCTGTCTGACTTGTATTTTCCTGGCTGACCGGCTCTGGCATATCTCCGGCCTCTCAGCCGGAGGGGCTTTCAATCAGGGCGCCGGGGCTGGAACAAACGATCGGAGCAGGGCTGATCCAATTCTGTGTGCCGGGCTGCGAAGGGGAGGAGGGCACTCTTAAACTGATTGTGTTTTCTCCTCAGGGTCCTGTTCCGGCCTTCCCGAGGAACGACCCGCAATTATGACTGCTGACAGGCTCTAAGTCAGTTTCAACCTGACGTCTTTATCAAAATAAAGTGCCGCTCCATTACCACTGGAGAGGAGAAAAGTGAGGAGAGGAGATGGGTTTGGGGAAGATGCCTGCCTTTACTTCCGTGTGTGTGCAATATCTTCGATTGCTGCCCTCTCTGGGGTAAAAAAAAGAAAATAAAGCAAACCTAAAGATATCTTCCCGCGCAGGTTTAGCTGAAGCGTGGAGGCCGTACGTTTGACCTTGCACTGGTTGAGGATGACTGCTAAATTGCTGTATTGATTGATTTAGTAATCACGGGTCATTCGACAAGTCCATTCGCTGCGCCTAACTTTTCGCCTGCTCAACTTTATGGCTTTAAAGGCATAATTTACTACACAATATAAGGTTATCTAATGCACTAAGACAAAGGAACGCACTCTAAATTCAAAACTCTTACTGCTCTAGTGGTTCAGAGAGAATTGGTGATTAGAAGTAAACACTGCAGTTATTTCTTTTTTTTAAAGTTCAACTGATAATTGCTGTTGTCTGTATCACATATGCCGTTCCAGAGCAGGGATATCAGAGAAGGGGGGAAAAAAATTAGATCTACAGGGAGAAGGGAATTTAAACATGAATAAAATAGAATAATGACTTTAGAACTCTTGAATAATGTACCTCTAGTTTTAATCTCAGACAGCAGCAGTAATTCACAAGCTTGTTTTCTCTTGTTCTTCTTTTTCCTAAGAATAAACTCAGTTATAACTTAATTAGGCTTCTCAATTTAGCATGTTAATTTATTATTTCATAATTATTATTGTAATCCGTTATTTAATTTAAAAAAAAAAAAAAAGCAAAACAGCTGTAACAGTGTAATGGGAATACATTTTAACTTTTTACATGACAGTAATAAAAGCAGCACTCATGGCAGAAAACAGTTAAGGCCCGTTCACACCAAGAATGATACCTATCCACCTTACGCATACTACCGCATACTACTGTTTTGTCATATGTCGCTTTAAATGCTCAAGTTGGGTGGATTCTGATTTGGTATCAATGTTTTTATCATTCATCAAATGGAAAAAAAAAAATCCAGCGATTCCAGCGACGCTTATCCTCCATTTTCTTATTGTTAAATTTGTTATAGCTTACCCTATTTTCACAGATTTAGAAAGACAATTTTAATTTTATACGTATTGTTATCAATATAGTTAAAGGTGCAGTATGTAATAAAATAGGTTTGGGCAGTCCAAATTCAAAATATTGTTTCTCCTGCCTCCTCCTTAGATGCAGTGCTCAGGCGGGTTGTCAAATTGAATGCGCAAGAGGAACAAGCACAACTGACAATGGAAGGCAATGAGCATTACACTATCCACCTTATTTTTCCCATAAGAATGGGTGCAGCCATTTGTTAAGTGCTTGTTTCTGGCTTCCGGTCTCATTCACTTTCAGGTATTTTTAACTGCACAAAAAGCTTGAGCTGCTCGAGTTAATGTATTATCTTAATTACGAACACACTGGTTTGTAGTGCATTCTTCTCATTATTCTTCTCTATTCTTCTCGTTATTTCCCTATGGCGGATTATGAACCGGACGTCTAACACATTATCAGGAAACAGTTTACCTCCGCATTGAAAAATAAGGTGGATAAGTTTATGAGTTGATATTTCTGCATTTTAATATGCCTCTGGTCATAGAGCTATTTAAATGGATGCTGAGGCTTTTTAGGCCGAGTAGAACCTGCGATCTCTTTCACAGCTTCCAATCACTTTGTTTTCCACCAACTGGCAACCCGGAGTGTTGAAATACTATAGCTTAAACTGGCAGTGGGCGGAACGGACCAAAACAAAAATAGACATTCTGACACGGAATGCACACTTTTGAAGCAGGATAACTGTCTGTAGCATTGTTTTTCAGAGGAACAAGTATGTGAACTTAGCATATTTCCCAAATACCTGAGAATGTATTATGGTGTTTTTATGCTTTGGTACAGTCAAAATTTTACATATAGCACTTTTAACATTCTTGGTGTGAACAGGCCTTTAGACATAATCGTAATGCACTGGCCGAATTTGATGCATAAGGACGGATGCACGAACATGTGAAAGGGCTCTAACTCTGTGGAATAAACCAACAAACAAACAAAAAAATGAAAATAAACACAATATGTTTTCTATGTGATTGATTAATGCATTAATGCATCTGACACAATTTGAATAAACATCATTTGGTGGCTTTTCTTAGCAAATCGTTGATTTATGTAAATAATTGTATTAATTTAATTTGCATATAATTTATTTAATTTGTTAAAAAATGTATTTGAGTGACAGTCCTAAACTTAATATATTCCAGTGTAAAATAATACTCCACAATGAGCCGCTCCAGACAGTCTCTTTCGCACAGCAGACCATTTGCATTTTGTAATCCCTGTGAAGCTGCTATTTCCTTAATTGCATAAAGTCACTTAAAACGTTTTTTAACCGTTCCTGTGATGACCTCCCGCGTGCACTGAGAAGCCATTGACGGAAAACTGCTGACTGAGAGAGAAAGATGGGAACAAAAGACTGAGAGAGATTGGAAAACACAAGTAGGAGAGTTTGTGTTTCTCCATTCACACTCAGGTGTTTGTGTGTGATTCTATACACACGGGTGCCAGAGTATGTGTCTGAGTGACCTGCCTTTGGGCTCATTGACCCATGATACTCGCTCGGCCAGTCCAGTTCTGCGTGTCTCTGTCAAGGGGTCACACACATAGCCAGGGAGCAGTTATGTGTGAGACAAACTCCCCTCGTCTCTTCCGGCCTGCCAATAAAGTGAGCCGTTCCGTATGCCCAGTATGTGACCCTGTCTACCATTACGCCATAAACCACAGCCAGCAGAATAGAAGCATTTAGTCCACTGCACAATAGCCTTCTTACTCTCATTCAAGCTGCACAACCACCACCACGCAGCGTTTTAACACACGTCGCAGTGGCATGCGGGCGCACACACCAGAATAGAACACAGACTGAAGAAAATAATCAGATGGATTCATGCATTGACACGTCAGATTACTATTATTAGCCGGGCCAGTAGAATACAAGAACAACAGTAATATAAACCTCTAAATTACAGCCGTTATTGAAGGTACATGCCAAAACGTGTCACATTGTCAGGACAAAAGCAAGCCTGTGTTTATCAGAAAAGTGGAAAGTCTTTTCTACAAAATGTTTTTAGATTTGGTAACACAATTCCAAGTTGTGCACCTTCATTGCCTTCCATATATATGGCTCTAGATGAAATAAAACATTACTGATATAAGTTTAAAGATTAGGGTAAGACTATGTCACTTGTTGCAGAGTATGTATCTTTGTTTCAGACCTCATTCCATTGCATATGGTTCATGATATATGATAATTCATGACATACAAGTTAAAAGGGATAGTCAAACAATGACAATTTTTCATCATTTACTCACCCTCATATTGTTTCAAACCTGTATAACTTTCTTTCTTCTGTGGAACACAAAAGCAAAGTCAGTTGGGTCCAAAACACAACTGGCCTCCATTAATTTTCATTATGTGGAGAAAAAACAAAACAAAACAAAAAAATAACACTGAGAGAAAGTATTGTATTGTTACACAGAATAAATTAAATCATACAGGTTTGGAAGGAAATGAGGGTGATGAGTGAATGATGACCGAATTTTAATTTTTGGTTGAACTATCTCTATAATTTATGCATTTTCTGCATTTATATGACTTTGTGCCACACAAGCAGTGGAAAGAGGCCTGAAACAAAGATACATAGCCGATCTCACGCTCAAATGTACCACATGTTGTGGGTTATTAGGAGAAAGGCATTAGCGATTCAGTTTGATTTACAACTTCTGAAACGAGCCAGTCCAACATCAATTCAGTCCCGTGTGCTAATTTTTTCATCCGTTCGTTTCGTTTTTTCCCAAGAGGGACATCTCATCCATCATTGAAATGACATAGTACATCATGAAGTCTTTTTTTCAGTCCATTGCTGTCTTTGTCAGGAGTCAAGAGAGAGGAATCTTGGGAACATAAAAAATACTCGCGCCCTATTGACAGATTTACCAGTGCTCTTGGTCCAGGTTCTCTACAGTAAAACATCTAAACATGTCTGGCAGTCCTACTAGACGAGCTGCTAAAAAAAACATCGATTTTACCTCGCAAACGAGTAGGCAGGCGAAAAATGTTGATCAATGAAAATGAAAGATAAATCTAAATGCAAATAGCCCTGCACTTTCCACACGCATTAATGTATCTATTTGCAAGTCTTAGAAGCCGAAAGCTGCGCTAGTTTGATATCTGTTCGTTTCCTCCAGTAGAAGCAATAAATATCCCTATGCCGTCGTGAAAATTCAGTGCTGAGGGGAAAATTTGACAGTGGATGAATCAAAGACTATTGTAAATGAGACTGGTATGAGTGAAGGTGAAATTCTGAAGAAAAAGTTGACCTAAACTGGCTATTTATCTGCGTGCCTGGTGTGTGCACACATGTGTGTGGTGATTTGACTGACAGGCGGACACTAAATATCCCCCTTGCGGAAGTGAAGAGCCTGACACCAGCTGATCCAATCAGATGTCAACTAGGATTTTATTAGATGTCAGAGAGAACGAGCACATTCATAGTCCTTATGCCAGGTCATCACACATATCTCACACATTGTCTTTGTCCCTTTTTTTCTGCTGTTTATTACAAAGCAATATAAAGAAATTGTGATTGGCTAGGATGATGGAACTACTTGTCAATAAATAAATAAATAAATAAAATAAAATAAAATAAAATAAAATAAAATTGCTAAACAGCTAAAATTGGTCTTAGCTGGCCAATGTGGTCCCAGCTAGTAAATGTGCTCAAGTTCATGTCAGAATAACACAACATTACTTGCTCATCATAATGATCTCCTCTGCGCATTGCATTGTGTTCTTTTTCTGAAATAAGTTCTGTGTTATTCCTCTCAGCACGTCTTTGTCACACCCCTGTGGACTGTTTTGTGTGTTTTTCCCCATTTATGCCCTTATTTGGTCTTTCCTGTTCCGTCTTTAATTATTACGTCAGTGTTTGATCGTTCACACCTGTCTCCCCCTGATTGGTCCTTGTATATAAGTTTGGTTGTTTTCACAGTTTGGTTGCTGGTTATTGTTATTGTCATTCTGTTAGTCACTCCTAGTCTGTTGTTGTCACACCGGTTTATTCTAGTCTGTTCGTGTCGTTTTTACTTTGGATTCCCTGCTGTTCAATGAGTGGATTGTCTAATAAATGTACATGTTCTGGACCTCCTCGTCATCACTCCTCATTCCCTGCACACCACGACGCTGACAGTCTTCTTCTTCTGAGGTAAATTCTTTGTTATTCCTCTCAGCACGTCCTTTTTTTCGGAGGTAAATTCTGTTATTCCCTTTGAGCGCTTCTTCTTTTTTTGAGATAAATTCTGTGTTATTTCTCTCAGCGCGTCTTTTTCTGAGGTAAATTCTGCGTTATTCCTCTCAGCATGCCTTTTTCCAGACACAAACAGTAGCCTAGATGAACTTGAAGCAATAGAACAATAGAAATCACAGAATTTGTCATGGTTTTACTTTTTATAATGGGAATGTATTGGTTTTAATGAAAACTGTAATGGTCCCTGTTGGTCTCTACTGGTAATTTGTCACCTGCTATTGGTGGCTTGTTAAAATCATTAAATCCTAATGGAATATGTCCCAAAACACACTACAGGAAGGTAGTGTGTGGTTTTAATGGTTAATAGTTGATGGATTGTATTGTTTGTAATGGTATTTGTAGTGAAAACCATTCAAATTTCTGTGATGGTTTTTATTGTTTATTTTTTTCAGCAGGACAGGCAAGCAGCTTGTCTCCCAGCATGATCAGCTTAAAAAGTTCCCAAAACCCTTGTAACATCAACAACACGCCTGTTTTATCAGGTTTTGAGACCTGCTAAGACCAACAGTCCAGATTAGGATGGTTTAAGATGTTTTTTTTTTTTTATTTCAATCAGGGTATGATTGGAAACGTGATGGCGCTAACAATGCCAAAGTTAGATGTTCGATTCCCAGGGAATGGATGAACTGTTTACATGTAACTCAATGCAAGTTGCTTCAGATAAAAGCATCTGCCAAATGCATAAAATGTAAATGCAGTTTGGTTAAAAAAAAAAAAAAAAAAAAAAGTAGGAGCTAAGGGCAAAATGAAGAGCATAAACATAACTCGAAATGCCCCAAACCGTATAATTAGACTGTGAGGCAAAGTGAGTGACAAATACCTTCTTGATTGGCTGTGTAAAAACAATTAGACCTCGATTAGAAATTAACCGCTATGTGGAGCGAGAGACTCCCATTCTCCCCATGAATTAAAGCATAATTGATTGGATTGAGATGATATTTAATGAAACATGTATTCCATCATTTGACAAATTACGTTAAGCACTACAGCACCTGAGCTGGAGGCCAAACCGACCTGACCCGAGCCCGGATAATTGTACTGATTGTCTGTTATGTTATTCAAACACACTCCAGTTCAGCGGAGTATGTAATTTTAGTCAGATCTTCCTGGTTTTTCTCTGTCTGAGGTTTCAATTCAAAAGCCATGTGCCATGTAACATTTTCTATTCCATTTCATTTCTTCAACTTAAAACAAATGTTCATTTTTTGTTCATTACAAAGTATCCCTTGTGATAGCTGATGTTTAAAAGGGTCAAATGTCTCTCTGCTTGTCTTGTTTAGTGAAATCCAAGCGAGAGGTTTCTGTTTCGAATGTCATGCTAATGATGCTAAGCTCAAGGTCTTTTTTAAACTGTGTAAAGTAGGTACAGGTGACCTCTCGCCTTAAGGATGACCTTTCTCTGTTCATTTCAGCGGTTTGAATTGCCCCGAGTGGCACGCTCTTCAACAGAAACATCTTTAATTACCTTCAGCTCGGCACAAAGCAATGGAAACTACTGAAAACTACCGAAAGTATTCATGGATACGTCTGTGCAGACGTGTTTTTCTTGCATCCTATTTTTTTTTTTTTAACATTTTGTGCGCTACCTGCCATCGTCGATTGTTGCATCCCATGTCCTGACTGCAGTGTTTTCAGATGCTATGCCAAGTTAAAAGTAGTTCAGTTATTAAAAACACATTTTGTGAACGTTCTGTTCCACTCTGTTGCCAGGCATGTCACCCCAAAATGTGGAAATGGCATTTAAAGCTCGAATTGCTAGGATGATAGGAAACCCCTTATTATTATAACATTTACATATGGGTCAGGAGACATGATAAATTGTGTTATTTTTATTGTGTTATCCTCATAATTACCGCATTAAATTACCAACCCTTAAAAATAAAGAAAAATCCTGTTTGTGATTGGCATCCTTCCCTCACCAACCATTAAACATCTGCAATAAGTGACTGCGACAGAAGTGTGCCTTTTTCATCACAACATACATTCTGTTTTTCAGTCATTTATATCTTGACGTTTCAAACGGCCAGCTTGCGCATGTTTACCGTCTGATTTCCGTCATGTGATATATTCGCCTGTAATTACCAGTGGAGGAATGTTAATGCAATCTGTGAATGATTAGATTGACTTTGTGGCTACGATTACTTCCTCCGGCTTTTCCACAAGAAATTTAATTCACCCGTGTAGTGAATACAAGCACAGTGTATAAAATGAGATGAACGCTTAGATGATAAGTGCATTTGTGCTCCTTTGGCGTACCCCCCCTGCATCCCCATCCGCTTCTTATGCCAACAGAATTTGTTACGAGGCCACGAGTTCAAGCGAGCGATCGCCTGCCTTTGACGTTCCTTATTCTCAGCGGCCGCTCAGTAAGGACAATGAATTCCGCCAGTATGGCTGTAATTATTTTATAGCTTTCTGTGTCTGCCGTACACGCTTTGAATAAGACGTCTGTCGGGCCCATGCTACACTCACGCTGGGAGTACAGCAAACACCCTTGCGCTCATTGGGGATGAATTGGGTTGACATGCTTTTTCTTTGACTCAATCCCTGTTCTTCTCTGTGTTAAGACCAGGTCTTTTTTCCCTCCCTTATCGCACCCCCAGCTTCCCTCTCTCTGCTTAAATCTCCTTAAATCCCTCGCTACCTACAGGCTACGGCTGCATCTCCTAGCGCACTAAAGCTACACGCCATTCACCAAAAGGTCTCCTAGCAACCACTTCCGTTCTTTTCCGTTCCTCCTGAAAGGGATTTTTTTGGAGAGCGTACCAAAGATGTATGTGAAGTGTGTGTGTGAATAATGAAGCGGATGAAGAGACGTTCTGGATAATTTAATCTGCGTGTGTACGTGGATATCTGCGTATCTGGCCTCACTGCACTTGTTTATCTAAGAGTGCAAAAAAAAATGCAGTTTATGACTATGAAAGTCTCATACAGCACTGTTTTCTGTCAAATTTAGGGTTACATGCTTGGCAGGACATCTTGTTTGTCACGGTTAGTGTTCCGGTGAGCGCAAGCACGATTAAGTCCTCGCTGAGCCGAGCATTAAGGAAGACAAACTGTACGGATTAAGATGAGCTATAAAAATGGATCCTGTGAACTTTCGGGCGGTGAACTCTGGGTTAACAAGGAGGCGGTGAGCTGCTAAGATTTCACAAGGTTGAGGTCAGTGTGTGTGTTCACCGAGTTACAGTGAAAGATAACAGAACCCACGGGAGTGCCCCTAGATTTGGCATTGAGTTTGACTTCATACCAGGCTCGAAGATCTCAGACCCATCTCCTCCTCAGTTCTTCATTTGTCTTTTGAACCAATGTGTGTAAATACTATCGAATCTGTGATGGATTTCTCATCTGGCCTTTGCAGGCCTACTTGGGCTTTCCAACTTTCCAGCCTGAAAACATCCATGACACCTCTGGACAGCTGGGGTTTGTTTGGCAGCCTCCTCTCCTCTTGGGAAAGGAGGATGAGAAGGATACAAAGTGCATTCATTCGAGAACATTCATTCACTCTGTAAACCTCCCCGAATCCCTGCAAATGCAAAATCAATCGACAAAAAATGATGAGGCACCAGTTCTCCTCAAACACTGGAGTAATAAAGAAAACCATCAATATTTACAGAGCAAATGAGAGTAAGGAAATTACAAAATGTGTCTTTTCTAATGCTCTATTGATGTGGTGCCTGCTCTGCATATATAAACAAGCAAATCTGCCTCTTCCATGAAATCAAGGTCATACAGGGTGAACCTGAGAATTTTCTGGAAATAAATATTTATATTAGGATGCTTTGAGTTATGTCATCTAATTTGGAAAACTGAAAAAAGTGTAACAATATTTCAGTTTCGATTCTGGTTTCTTTAAGGGATAGTCCACCTCAAAATGAAAATGATGTCATTAATTACTCACCCTCGTGTCATTCCAAACCAAGACCTTTGTTCATCTTCGGAACACATATTAAGATATTTTTGATCTAATCAAAGAGCTTTTTGATCCTTCATACACAGCAACACAACTGACACGTTCAAGGCCGAGAAAGGTAGTAAGGACATCGTTAAAATACTCCATGTGACATCAGTGGTTCAACCTTAATTTTATGAAGCGACAAGAACACTTTTTGTGAGCAAAGAAAACAAAAATAACTGATGTCACTATGTGACATCATGTGACTATTTTAACGATGTCCTTACTACCTTTGTGGGCCTTGAACGTGTCAGTTGCGCTGCTGTCTATGCAGGGTCAGAAAGCTCTTAGATTTCAGCAAAAATATCTTAATTGTGTTCTGAAGATGAACGAAGGCTATGTCTACATTAATCTGGATACATTTGAAAACTGTTTTCATTTTAAAATGCTCTCTGTCCACACTAGTGTTTTCAAGCTATTTCCAAAGATTTCTCATCCACACTGAAACATCAGAAAATATTGAATTCGCTTAATGCACATGTTTAAAGCCTCAAAATAGCTCACTGAGATGATACAGACAAAACAGACATGATACGTTTGGATGCAATTCTTCTGGCAGGATCATTTTATTTAGGAAGATATCTTACCATTCACTGACACGTCCAGGTCTCACTCACTCCAGATATAGATATGGATATCTGTTGGTACAGTCAAGTCAAGTCACCTTTATTTATATACCGCCTTCAACAATACAGAATTGTGACAAAGTGGCTGTACAGTATTAAATAAGAAATAGTGGATCAATAATGCAAAAGGGCAACAGTAAACACTCAATTTTCAGTTCATCAATGGATTCAATGATGTCATCATCCAGCTCAGTTCAGTTCAAATAATGTGTCACATGACTAAAAATGCGTCATCGTTTTCAAAAGCCTCTGTTTTCACAGTCCACACTACAACGCGAAAACAGCATTTTCAAATTCAAATACTTCAGAGAGCGTTTTCAAAAAGCCCAGTTTTTCTTGACAAAAACCCTGTATCAGTGTGGACGGAAGGCCAAAACGGAGAGAAAAAGATGTGTTTTCAAACAAAAATGGGTTACGGGTTTAGAATGACATGAGGGCGAGTAATTAATAACAGAATTTTCATTTATGGGAGAACTATCTCTTTCACAACACCATTTAACAACTTTCGTGAAAGCAACAAAGCTGGTCAACTTGAAGCTGAATTAGTTTCGAATTTATTAAACAATTAATGTGTATATTTAACTGAATGTAACTCTTTTTTTTAGGTTTTACAAATTTAAAGCACCTTTTGGGGTTCATTGGGGAACTGCATTGGGGTTCATGAATGGATATAAAGCTTTAAAAAAGTTAATAAAATCATAAAAATGTATGAATTAAATTAAAATTAATTTAAAATTAAAATAAAAACAATCAGAATAAAGCTTGTGTTACAGCCATTAATTATGAACATGCAAATGCGTTAATTTGTCATTTGTTAAAATGTCAACCTAAATTCAATTAAATATTTTATAGATCAGCAGACAAAAAAGATTGGGAATAATTGAGATATGCTATAAGTAACGCCTCTTATGTTTTATAATTCAGTGAGATTTCAATTTAACAACTGCTCCGACTGATTCGTTAAGTTACTGAGCCATTTGAGATCAGTGAGTTTGAAACTTATTTGTTAGTCAAGAAAAGAACATTTCAATAGTTTAAATGAGTCATACATTCATGAATCAGACCTCACCGGTTGCATTGTGTGTTTTTGACATGCATTTGGTGGGTATAACACAATAGAACTTTTTTGTGTTCAATTCAGACTGCAGACCTTATTATTATTATTATTTTAATAACACAATGCAGGAAACACTTTCAGAGTATTTTAGTACAGTATTTTATTCTCATCAGTATGAGTTAGAGATCCAAACATCATGAAAATAATTGGTTCTAATTTTATTTTTCTATTACTTTTTTTTTTTTTTTGACCCATTTTCTTGATTACCAACCCTACTTATTTAGTATATTGAATAAAAACTCCCCAACTCTCATGAGAACTCTGTGAAGCATTTAATTGTGTTGCATATTAGTTTGTTTATAAAATGAGATAATTAAGAAGATGAGATAAGATGAGAGAATAATTCACAGAACAGTAATATGGCTGAAGTTATTGTAGCTAATAATGTTCATTAACAGGGCTGAGTATGAGCTGAATTAGCACTGGTGTAGAGGACTGGATGATAAGTGATAGTTTATCATGTAACACTGGTGGATAAATTAAAAACATCTCTCTTTAAAACGAAGATACGTCTTTACATCTCACTTTAAAGTACACTGAGCTGGAGGCATGGCTATACATACATATGCCTGCTAACAATATGTATATTTTGGATCTGTGTTAGATACTGTATCTTATGTCAAAGCATGACGATGTTAACTAATATGGAGCTACATTATATCATCACACTCTTTGCTTTTCTATAGTGATGTTCTTCTCTATTCTAACAGCTCCGTATATACAGATTTCTCATGTGTTAATACTTTCTAACTATACTGACCTTTAGATATTCATGTAAGATGTTAATATAATGCTTCTATTATGCAGTTAGCTTTAGGTTTTAGCGCATACACCATAGATCTTTGCAGATCTTTTTTTGGAAGTTCTTTATCAAAAAACTGTACAGGTGCCGAAGCGATCAGTGTTTTACAAAGATGCTCGCACAAACCGCAACAGGAAGCAAAGTGCACTGGGGTTAGCCTATTTGGTACCCACAATGCACTGCTGACATGGCAGTCCATCAAAGGTGCGGCTCTAAAGAGCCCGAGCCCCCACAGCTGAAAAGAACAATTACCACTTCTATCACTTCCACTAAATTAGCATTCATTTGAGATATGATTTGCAACAAAGAAAAGCCATTTTTCCCTCATTTTCTCTCCCTTTCTTCCTAGCCTTTCTTCTCTTCTCTCGTCTGTCGTTTCTCTGCGGGAGCGGGTTAATGTAGTAACATTTGTATTCTCCTCTTGAGTCTCAGACAGGCGATGAGGATCTACGGCAGGTCAAGTCAGACTCTCTCTCTCTCCCTCTTTCTCTCAGTTCCACGCTCCTCCCTCCCTCCGCCTCCTCCCTTTCTCTCATCCATGGCTCTTTGAAGAGATAAAGATGCTCTAATTGCATTTGCATATCGTGGCTCGTGGGTCGTGACTCTTGGCCACGTGACGTGTGGGCAAACATGAAAAACACATCCAGCTTGCTAACTCTTTCAACTGTGCTTCTGTATTTCTCAGCCTGGGCCTGTTTTATAGTAAAAAATGAGTGTTAGATCAAGTAAACAATGCAAACATTTGCTTGATCATTTTAGTCATGGTGCTTCAGTTTCATTTGCCCTCTTCCCAATATGCTCACAGGTGATAAAATGGTTACATCTTTGACCAATTTTATTTACATTATACTTGATGTTATCAGTAGACAACAAACACCTTGTTTTCAATGACATGTCATGTAAGATAAGCAAATGACAACAGTTTTGAGCTACCAAACATACCAAAATAAGTCATTGTTACAATTATGTATGAGTTTCAGTCTCAGCCTCTGACATCACGCCCACAGACCGCTGGCTGAATGTCTGAAGCATACAGCATACAAAAGTCAAAACACTTCAGGAGTTTCGAAGTCGTTATCGTATTCATTGAATTATACAGGATTTCAGGGAGATGTGTGTGTTGCATTCTTTAACATTCTGCCTGGAAACAATGGTGCCATAATGCCAAACCCCCCATAAAAAAAAAAAAGAAGAAGAAAGCCATCGTATTTACAACTGTGACGATGAGTGATTAGAATCAACTAAACACTAGATTTATGGCTACGTGAGACTATATGAGTTTAGGCAATAGCAGCTTGATATTTCAGTTTAAGTTAAGAAATCTGCTTACAGCTGCAGTCTTTAAGTTATGCCTCTTTGTCGCCATCTCTGTTTGAAAACCTGCAATTGTAGTTATTTGTGGAATTTTCTTCTTTACGTGGGTTGTACATCGTCACTGCTCCTCAGCGTGGATGAATCTAATGTTTTGCTTTTCCACCAAGGCATTTCGAGTGCTGGTTTGAAGCCAGTGCCTAGTTTCAAATTGGTTCTTTGTCTTTCGACATCCAAAGCACCAGCTCAGAACCAGGACAAATGGTTCAAAATATCACCAAAACATTTCTGCTCTAGAGGTAAGAACCGTTTGCGACAGGGCCTGGGGTGGGGGTTACCGTGACCAACAAGTCGAACCGAACTTGAACGGGCTTTTTTTTTTTTGAAAGAGCAACTAAACACAAACACATTGGATTCGCCATGTTTGGATGCTGATGTAGATTCGCAAAGATATTGTTAATATAAGGCATATAAGGCATGCACGGACCAGTCAGTATGTGGCGTTGAAGTACAGCAAGAGCGATTTAAAAAGCTTAAAGAGTTGTTTACTCTCCAAACGCTCTTACTGTGCTTTGGTGTCGTGCGCAGGTCAGTCTGCATGATCCCGATGCATCTCGAGCAAGTCTGGTGTGTTTGTGTTTGGCTCTGCCACATAGCGTTACTGGGAAAGATGAGACGTATTCAGTGACGTAATACCTGGCTCTGTGGTGGCTCTCTAGCCCATGGACAAGCAAATAATGGCAATGGCACTAGCTCTGGTGCCTGCTGCTGGAAAAGGGGGAAGGGTGGGCTGTCAGTCAACACACCAGTGTGAATATTCACTGTACTTTTTAATTACAGATGCTACGTCTTAGAAGTATGTCCAAAATAAGAAGTTTCACCAAAAAATCTGAACAAGTAGGTAATATGTCTGCCAGTTTTGTTCTCACCAATTGAAAACAAAACAAAACAAAACAAAACAAACAAAAAAAAAACTACTATTATTGTTATACTTTGTTCTCAAATTGTTAATGTTTAATTGTTAACAACATCAGTACTGTGTGATTACGTGTATTTAATGTGTATTAGCATTATCTGTAGATTCCAGTTTCTGTACAGTCTAATCTCTAATTGTCATACCATTCGAATGTCAGAACTCGTTCTCTTTGAAATACAAATCATTGGTAAGTACAGTGTAATCCCATGTATCTGTAATCAGATGCACAATTAAAACTGGAATATAATCTAATTTCAGTCACTTACATGGTTTTTATTACCATCATGCACAAATGACAAGTTCAATTATTCCAGCTGCTTTAATAAAACGCTACAAATGATCCGCCACCTGCAGCATCCATACACGCCTGCTAGCCGGGTCTCCCTCTTTATGCATACATACAAGAAGTAATGACGCAAAGATGAACAACCCAGTATTAGAAGCTTACCGTTGTGAATGTGAATCAGGCTAAAGGTGATGAGTTTTGAACACTGATTGGTTATGTATTTGCTTAATAATTGATTCTGGATCATTTTTTAACCAAAAAAAAAAAAAAAAGTTAAGGAATGTATTTTAAACTAAATATAGTAATATAAATGTATTATATTGTATAATAAAGTTATACATATTGAAAATTGCTTATTTTTTCATGTGTTGTGCTGCTATCACAGTGTACAAGTATCTGAGTCTCTGCTTTTTCTTTTTTTTTTTTTTTTTTTTTCTTTTTCCTCAGTTGTGCATGGCAAGCGGTCCTGGAATTTTTCACCGGTTTAATGTTTGGCACTTGTGTACACAGAAACTGTCCGGGTTGCAGATCACTCGAATAGTGGAAAATTGAAGAATAAACATTTGATTATTTCTTTAGTATTTCAGGCACACTTGCCCTCTTTCTCTGTCTCTCTCTGTCTTTTAGCAGAGCCTGTGGAGGGTTGTAACATATTCTACCGTCTGTGTTCTTTGATATAATATTCCCATATTTATCTGCTACAAATGAAAGACCTAGTGAGATCAAAATTGGAGTTTTGTGACTTTTAGTACTCCTAAATATTGACAAATTTTCATTTTTAGCGGGTACACACATTTTATTTTTACTTTTTTTTTTTTTTTTTTTTTTCCAGCAAAATTGACTAATAAAAATTAATGACACATTTTGAAGTAGAGGCTTTCAAAATCAAAAGCTCTCTAGAATGGTAACATCCAACCCCTAGCAACTGACCAGCAAGAAGCAAGTATTTATTTATTTATGTATTTATTTTCTTTCAACATGAAAAGCTTTATGTTATATATCAAAATCAGAAGATACCAGTTTTGTTAACTTTGTACTTGTACCTTAAGATATTTTGGTAACACTTCAGTATGGTGAACAATTCTCACTGCTAACTAATTGCTTATTAGCATGCCTATTCATAACATATTGGCTATTTATTAGTACTTATAAAGCACATATTCTGCATGACCATATTCTACATCCCTAATCTTACCCAGTAACTTAACAACTGCCTTACTAACTACTAATAAGCAGCAAATTAGTAGTTTATTGAGGCAAAAGTCACAGTTAATGGTTTGTTAATAGCGAGAATTAGACCTTAAAATAAAGTGTGATCGATATTTTTGGTACCGAGGTACTTTAGATTTGTATACAGCCTGATATAAAACGTTTAGACAGGTATAATAGTGATTTCATCTTTTAGCTCGTATGTAATGTGTTAAACTGATTGTGTTACAACACTCCATGGTCTGTTCTACCCAACACACAATTAACCTTTTCTTTCTCCCTTCTCTCACTATTTCCTGAAGAGGTTTTGGGTTTCTCCCATGTTTGCTTTCACAGCTAACTTTATTCTGTCAGTCTCAAACAGGTAAGAGGACACAAATGTCAACATATGAGCTGGAAAGGGTCAGAACACCAGCAGGCATTTAGTTTTCCAGAAACCTTTGCCAAAAGCCAATTAGGCGATGATAGCATAAATAATCTTAGAATATAATACCCTGCGCTTGCAAGCTTTGGCCTCTTACATAAACATACTGACTTCACTTCAGTGACCTTGTGTTGGGGTCCAGAATCAGGTATAATTAGGAAGTTTGTGCCAACAGATATGCTTACTGTGAGCTCCCAATTATGTCCAATCTGTCTCCATTTCAGAATACCAGACTGCACAGTTTTCGTGGCAAAAAGATGGAGTAAAATGTCAGAGTAATTTGCGTTAAATCAAGGCATGTCTTAGAAGCCCAACACTGTTGCTGGATTTTAGGAGCATTAAAGTTGTGTTGCACTCTCCACAGATGGAAATTAATGATTTGAGAGTCGAGGTCACACACGTTTGTGTGTGTGTTTCATGCTACAGAGAGGAAGGGCATTAACAATGAGGCTCAAAGCCATTATTACACACAGCACTGTCAGTACAGCACTCAAAGAGTTTACCACTGAGAATAACACAAACGCACATACAAAACACTTTCTATATCCCACTGCTCAAACCCAAACCATTTGAGACTGGCAGTAAAGCACTGTTACAACTGTACTTTGATCTGCAATATGAAATGATGCATTTCACATACACATTCAAACAAAACACACACACACACTCATTGTCAGATGAGAGTTGAGAATGTAATGGTGCATTGCAGGTGTAGCCTCAACAGCCCATTTGTCAGGAGAGGCATTCAATTAGAGATGAGAGACTGAGAGCCCGCCAGAGAGAAAGAGAATGAAAGAGACAGAGAGAAAGTTAATAGAGTTAACCCTTAGATGCGGAGCTGCTGCTGTAGGCCTCAAAATCTTGTAAGGTCGTTTTTAATGCACAAACAGTTTCGCCTTACTGGGGCAACACAGTTCATTAAAAAGCTGTGGCACTTGCAGTATTTCAATGCAAAATTTGGTGTTTTATTCAGTAATTATCCACAAAGTATATTAATTAGGTGCTAAATAACATTGCAGGAGATGAAAAAAAAATGGAAATCTGGAAAAATAAAATGCAAATTGATGCTGTTTGAAACTTTGATGCCATTTGTTGAATTTGTTTACTCTGTGGAACACAAAAGAAAATGTATATATATATATAAAAAAAAAAAAAAAATCAGACCCCACTGACTTTCAGAGTATGGACAAAAACACTTGCAACATTCTTCAAAATATTTTATTTTGTGTTCAGCAGAAGCAAGACAGCAATACAAGTTTGGGACAACATGATGGTGAGTAAATGAAAACAGGATTTTCATTTTTCGGTGAACTGCCCCTTTAAGTCAAATACTTTCTAACACTCTCTCTGCACTTACTCCTAATGTGTTGGGTGTAACTAGTTACTAAGTAATTAGTTATTGTAATTTAATTACTTTCCCCTTGAAAAAAGTCAAGTAAGGGATTACTCTTATTTATTATTCTTAGTTACTTATATAATTGAACTTAATATGATGTAAAGACTAGACTAGAACATTTATATACAATGCAATTTAAAGTCTAACCTTAAAATGCATGCTTTTTATGTACCCTTGTCACTTTAAATATTTCGGTGAGTTATAAGAATATTGGTAACACTAGTGTCTAACTAGTTGGTTAGTAGCATGAATATTACAGGGATATTGGCTGTTTATTATTACGTAAAAAGCACATATTAATGTCTTATTTGAAAAGGCCTTATTCTAAATCCTTAACCCTACCCAATTCTTAAACTTAATTGTCAACAACTACTTTACAAACTATTAAAAAGCAGTAATTAGAAATATATTGAGGCAAAAGTATAGTTAGTTCATAGTTAATAGTTTGTTAATAGTGAAAATTGGACCCTAATGTAAAGTGTGACCAGAAGAATTTGTGTAGTTATCTATTATGTTCTGAAGAATTAAAAGAACTGTTTCATGTCTGCCCTTGTATCATTCATGAACTTTGATGTAGGATTTAGAAAGTAATTAGTGATAAGTAATTAAATACAGAGAGGGTAATTTGTGCAGTATTTTAATTAAAATGTTAAAGATGTAATTAGTAACTAATTAATTACTTTTTTAGAGTAACTTACCCAACACTGCCCCTGATTTCTCTCAACAAGGAAACAGTAGAGGTCTCAGTCAAAAAATGGAAAACTTGCGTTAATTATTTGGAAAAGTAACTCAGATATTTTGTTGTACATTTAAAAGTAATGCATTACTTCATTAGTTAATTGAAAAAGTAATCTGATTACATAACTCAAGTTACTTTGCATTACCCCCAAAACTGCTCCTTCATTAATGTAATAATTACGTTAATTATCTTATTCAGAAAACTTAGCCCTACTTACAGTACGTCTCACAATTAAAATTTCCACAATAGTATCTGCTCAAAGGAGGCCAAAAAACATAATTTTGCATAAATGAGTTTTTGTTCGCTTTTCATAGATCACAGCAATCATACAGGCCTCTTAAAAAGTTGATTCAGGCTTCGTGGTTGCGGCGGCAGAGTGATGCAATACAGTCCTCATTGTATTCTACTCTACGGTTAATATTACTTCAGTGTATTTGAATGTAATTCATGTTGTTATAAGACAAAAAAATTAAATAACTCCGAACAACCCCATTCTAACCATGTAATATGTTTCAAAGATGGCAAAATATGAAAAAGGCTGTGAGAGACAGAAAAGCTGCACCTTATCCTTTCTGTCCACACCATTTCCTTTCTCATTTTTGATTCTCATTATTGATATTGATTCCTTCTGTCTTCATCTCTCTCTTTCTTTTCTCCCACCCTGTTCTTCTTGTGCTTTGAGAATTGCACTATAAAAATGTTTTGTCTGGAATCCTAAAACGGTACTTACACTACATGTCAGATAGATAGATAGATAGACAGATAGAGCTATATTTCTTCAAAAAAAAAATACATGTCACTTGGTTTGTCATGTAATGCAGAGCATTCATACTTTTTTAAGTGTGGCTTTGTATGTGTCCAGACAAACTGTGATGCTACTGTCTTGTGCAATTTCAGTCAGTATGATGAAATCAGGTATCTTAGAGCTCTAGTGCTTCTTTCTCCCCAATTTAAAAAAAGTGGATAGCGACTCTGTCCTTATATCTTGACAATGTGTTACCTGACCTTAAGTCAACTCTTAAGTTCCTCTGATAATAATGAATGTCACATGATTATCCCAACACCACCCCCAGGTAGAAGCTACCAATTAAGCAAGGAAATGGTGAGGAGAGAGATGCAAATGTCTCGTTTCTTCATCCCAGATTAAACCAGGTGACAAATTGGATTTCAGCTCCGAAAAAAAAAAAAGTTTCTCCTTTCACAACTTTCCTCATACTTCTCTATTAGCAAGTTGCCATTCAGAGTGTCAAAAGATGTTGGTGGTATTGTGTCAGCAGTGAATGGGCCCAGATGTGTGTGATGCGTATCCGTGCATGTAAAGCAGGATGCCGATTTTTGTTTGCCGTTTCATGGAGTTGTTCTGAATTCCGCCCACCTCAGCACTCGACTGCTGTGTCAATCCCGCTCTCTAGCCCATGTGAGCGCATTTCTGACTCAACGGGATGAATTATGAAATGAAAGGCTAAAACAGCGCGAGAGGGATGTGCGCAGCTGCGTGCGACAGAAAGAGAGGCGGAGGGAGTGATTTCAGCTACCATCCTGCCGACCTCCTGCTGAGTAAGAACTCGAGGAGCAATGCACTGTCATTTTAGAGAGAGAGAGCAACAAGAGACGCTCACTCAGTGAAAGGAAACATTTTACATTCCTTTTCCAGGAGGCAAAAGTTTTCCGTGTTAAACTTAATCGCAGAATAGGAAGAGACACGCCTCCGTAGCTTTCTGTACTGCAGGACCGCATCTCCACTCAAGTAACTGCCAAAAACAGAGCAGGATCGAGAAGCACTTCCTGACTCTGTGGACTGTAAAAGCCAGATGGATCTGTGAATTTTCAAGGTCAAAACTGAGGCAATTAAACTGAGCTGTACAGTTGGGGCTCTGGCTGCCAGTACAGCACAAATAAACACACACACACACACGGATATGAAAATATAGGCCGTTTTTCCCAGTGGTGCTCCGTGAGGGAATTTTCCGGGAGAATGATAGGGTAAATTAATATTGATCAAACCTGCTCTCCATACAGTGTAACAGTAAATAACAGCAGTAGATTTACCACCATATCTATCATGTATTTTGTTGAATTTATTCTACCTTACACAGAAGATCTCTTCTTGAAAAGTATTGATATAATCTTTCCGATCACCAGTTCAATACTTGTATATACAGACTCTGACTAATATGAACATTCCTGGCTTAGACAGTTCATTCGAAGACTTTCTGATGCTTGAAAGCCCTTTCTTTATTGAAAAGCTCTAATCTGATTGGCTTTTATGCAGCTTCTGTAAGCGCACACATAGGTTTTATCAGTCCGTCTGGTGTACAAGATACCAAGCTGATACAACAAGTTTGTAGAATTTTTTATTTATTTATTTTTTTAAATATGTATTTGTCCTCCATTTCTGTTCAGGCTATTAGAGGTGCAGTGATAACTAACAAAAGTTTATAATTCTTACATGTTTTGTTTGTCATGATAATCTTCACAAATTAACAAAAAATAGTATTAACTTTGAAGCCTAAATACAATCACCAAAAGTAAAATCTTAAAGGGGACCTATTTTGCAAAAATCACCTTCACTTGAACAGTTGTGTGGCCACAGTGTGTGAAGACAATGAGCCTATAATGATAAAAATCCACCCACTCTTATTTTTATAATCCCAATAAATCATGAACAGTCTCTCAGAACAAGCAATTTCAGGTTCTCCCCTTGTACACGTCCTCGGAGGGAAAAAGTCCCGCCCATTAGTGATGATCTCTGCCCTATTAGCATAAGCAAAGCCCTGAGTGAGAAGCAGCAGTCCGTCATTACTGGAGATATACAATGTCAGCGCCAAAGATGCATTACAAGCCGCTGAGGACACTGTGGTTAAATTTCATTATTGAAAAAAATGTCCCGGAAAAAAAACGTTGAAGTCCCCTCTATGTTTAGGGATCAATACCAATGTTCTGTGTGCGTGCGTCAGCTCCAAACAAAGTAAGTCACGCATTTGTTTTCCAAACTGCCTTCCTGAAAGAGCTTATTGGCACTCTGAAAGGCTAATTGCTAAAGCTACCATTGTCTTCACGTACTGCCAGAATGATCGTAAATAGGAATGCGGGAGATCAAAATTGCATATGAAAGCAATGTGAAGTCGAACACATGAATTTGTCGTGCTCATAATCACTAGTGGGGCTTATAAAGTTTGTAATAGCATGCAATGGCACCATGAGTTATTTTTACTGAGTCGTGCTCCTCGTCTGTGTAATTCATAAACATGCATTTATTATGCACAGTACAATCATGTAAAAATAAGCTCTTGAAGCTCCACCCTCTTCTCCAGGAGCACTAGCTCATTTGCATTTAAAGTGACAGACACAAAACGGCACGTTTTGGCTCATTCCCTAAAAGCAGCAGTTTTAACAAACTATAAAAAAAATTATCTGTGGGGTATTTTGTGCTAAAACTTCACGTACGCACTCTGGGGACATCAGAGACTTATTTTACATCTTGTAAAAAGCGGCATAATACGTCTCCTTTAAATGTAGGCTATAAGTGAATCACACTACAGTCACATGACTTCAACATCACCATCACTATCCACAAGTTTCCTACTCCCCATGAGGCCTTGTATCAAAAGTGGGAGCGTCTTTCGAAGTAAGTGACAATTCATTCATTCAACAGTTGACAGTTGTGATGAGCAAATTAAGCTTCGTGAAGTACTGACATTTTCCTCTGACTGTTTCGGGAAAAGATTCAAAGCTTCGAGCGTGTCGAAAACAGCGCGATCTGGTGGTTAGTAAAAAATAAAAAGCCAAAATAAAAATAAAAAGCCAAAAGCCTGTGAAAGAAACACCGTCGGATCAAACATTCACCATACATTCCACAGACTGACTCATGTTACATGCAGAAATATAAGTCTAACAGTGTGTGAGTTTCTGTCTGATAAATTCATTTACCATTTTCCTGAAATAATTTGTATTTTTCATATTACTTGTATGACTGGGTATTTAAAAATATAAATTAATAAATAAGATCTAGGGGTTCAAACCGACACACAAAGTGAATCACGCACGGGACTGGAGAGAAAGTGAGGCTTCGTTTGCCACTGGTTTTGTGATTTCTGCGTTAACAACACAAGCCTCGAATTGAGGCTTCATCTAGCACACGCCTTAACACAAGCTATGACGCCTCGGTTCAAATGTCACATCACTAGTTAACAGTCATTCAAGATTTAGCGATCCAGACTTGCTAACGATGTGGGTGGGAGCACAGCTTCGAACAGCACATGTTGTCCCTGAGCACCGTAACGACATCACTCATTAAAGGATTGCAACTTTACAATACAAACAATGATCCAAAAAACACTTAGCCTCTCTAATTAGCACACAAAATACCATTCGTATACTACTACTGCTGCCTCACCGGAATTTGTACCCACATTCTTTTTTACAGTAGCGCCCCTCGGAAGCAGGTGGATACTTCAGACAACTCTTTAATCTTTTATTTATTGTTGAGTTAGAATAAGTGCAAGTGGTGCTTATAAACACAATGAGGCTTTGAAAGTGAACTAGTGAGTAGATGAGTTTAACACTGTGTGATGATGTTTAAAGGGTTAGTTCGCCCAAAAATGAAAATTCTGTCATTAATTACTCACCCTCATGTCCTTCCAAACGCATAAGAACTTCATTCATCCTCAGACATAAATTGAGATATTTTTGATGAAATCCGAGAGCTTTCTGACACTAGACAGCAACGCAACTACCATGTTAGAGGCCCAGAAAGGAAGTAAGGACATCGCTAAAATAGTCCATGTGACATCAGTGGTTCAACCTTAATTTTATGAAGCTACGAGATTACTTTTTGTGCACAAAGAATAAAAAATAATGACTTTATTCATATGACTTTATTTTTTTCTCTCTTCCGTGTCTTCAACATGCGTTCAACAGAGTACCATGACGCATATGTGGTGCTGCTAACGCAAAAGCAATAGAATTTTTCAAGACAAGTAAAATTAAAAATGTTATATATTTTATGCAGAGGTGGAAAGTACTGAATTACATTTAGTTGTGTTACTGTAATTGAGTAGCTTTTTTGTGTACTTCTACTTTTTAAAGTAATTTTTAAAATCTGTAATTTTACTTTTACTCAAGTATAGTTAGTTTGAAGTATTGTACTTTGCTACATTTTAAAACACATTAATTACTGAGTAAAATAAATAAATAAATAAATAAATCACTCCCTGGAAAAGAAAACAGGAAAACAACATGGTGCTAAAATGACAAGAAAGATGCAGACGGACAAGACAGGCGTTATGGGGCAGACCCAGCTGAAAACAAAACCCTGTCGTATTCTGCTGAAGTTGAATTCAAAGAAAATGAAGTGAACCCCTTGCCATGTTTATGCTCTGTTATGCAGTGTAAGCTAGGAAACCAAACTAGCAGCTTATAAAATCTTGACATCAACCCGTCGCAAGCATGTAGAGGTAAGGTAAATAAATCGTTGCATTGGTGGTTAAAATGAAGCTTTGACAGTTTAGCAAAAGGTTTTGCGCAAATTAGCCAACAGGACAGCGGTGCAGGGTGTGTGATATATGTCGAAATTGTTGTTGTGCGATTTGACATTATGAGTATTTTGCAAAAACCAAACAAAACACTCCTACAGAGTGCACTGAAGTCTAGTAGATCAGACTAGTGTGCGCGCATTTAGAGTGTGTTCTTTCACTGCATAGTTCAGTCTTTTAAAATACATTTAGAATGATCTCACAATTGAAGATAAAGGGGCATAAAGTGTATATATTTATATCATTTCACATAGTAAATCAATACCACATGAAGAGCGACGTTTTTTTCTCCAAAAATTACTATGATTGCATATAGAATTTTTTTTTTTTTTTTTTTTCAACAGTTCAATAAACAAAAAAAAGTTAAGAGACATGTTTTTTTTTGTTCCTGAATGAATCAACCGTTTAAATGATTCGGTTCAATCGCAATAACTCACTTATAAACAGTAAGTTAATGACACCTACTGGCGGTTTTAATTTCTCATTTATAGTATAGCTTGATATAGTGGTGGGAGGAGCAAACGACAGACACACAGGGTGTGACGTCAGGCCTTGGAGAGGCTTTTGTTCAAAATAAACAGGGGATCTGGTGTCCTCGTCGTGCTGGGGGTTCCGTGAAGGAGGGGCAGTGTTGGAGAAGTAAGGTTCCAGGTAAGGGGCGGAGCCCGGCGACCGCTCTCGCTTTCCGCTGAGGTCCGCGGCGTGCGGTTCTCGTTCGGACCGTGAGCCAGGCAGCTCGTCACTTCGGCGACACTCGTTTCCTCAACGCACACTTCCTGGACCCACGAGGACACCAGGGTGCATGCAGGAGGAAAAGACCGGTCTCCCGAGGAGAGGTGCGCTCGGCATTTCAACAGCGGCGGTGATGAGTGTACAACAGTAAAACTGTTTTTGTATTATAGTAAGGGCTAAGTTTAGGGTTGGGTAGGTGTAGGTGTGACGTTAAAAAAAAAAAAAAAAAAAAAAACAATCCAATAGGTAGAACAATTCATTTCATTGTTAGTTTCCGGTCAGAGCTGTATCCCTTCTAGCCACAACCCTGTTTCGGCGCCCCTCCTCTCTCGCACGCCCACTTCCGTCGGGAGCCTGGTGAAGGGCAGCGATTACCGGACGGGGTGACGATGATAGGCAGGGGGAGGCAGCTGACTCGTCACAATGTGTGTGTGTGTGTGTGTGTGTGTGTGTGTATATATTAAAGAGTATTACAAATATGAGTATTATATATATATATATATATATATATATATATATATATATATATATATATATTCAACATTTTATGTCTTTTATATCAAAACATTATTTCTGCATTTGTAACTGCAGGTTAAATACATTCATGACCTGCATTAAACAGTGTGTAAATACATCTAAATGCCACTTCATATGAAGCTTCTGTGTTTCCTCTGCATTGCAAAGATGAGTTTTGTTGATACTGATTTAATTTGCCTGGTAACAGCCCAAATGTTTTATTATTCCAAATAACGGATTCCTTTAATTAAAAACAACTAGTTTGAGATTTATAGGCCTATCCCAGGGGTGTCAAAGCTCAGTTCCTTATAGTTCCAAACCTGCTCCAACACACATACCATGTAGTTTTCAAATAAGCCTAAATGAGTAGATTAGCTGGATCAGATAATTAGGGTTATATCTAAATTGTGCAGGACTGTGACCCTCCAGGAACTGACACCCTTGACCTATCCCATTTTTGCTCCCTCCCAAATGTAACTAAGCAATTTTTACTCTAAGTACATTTTAAAAGAGCTACTTTTTACTTTTACTTGAGTAGATTTTTAGACTGGTACTTTTATGTGTACTTAAGTAAAAATTCATATTTGTTATGGTACTTTTACTTGAGTAGAATATTTTTGCACTCTTTCCACCTCTCTCACCTATGTCATAGAGCAAAACAAAAATACAAGTTTGTGTCAACCACAGACCTTATTTCAGACATTAAACACCACAAACCCACTCAAAAAACATCTAGGAAGTGCTAAATGCTAACTGATTTCCAGGTTTTGACCTGCAAAAATCCGTAATTCCTGCAGGATTCTTGGATCACCCCAGACCTAAACAGAAGTGTTGTAGGTCGGTTTACATATCAGTCTGATAATTTACTCACCTATAACTACAGGAACTCCATTCTCAACTCCTTTAAAATTATTTATGGCCTTGTCGTACAGTCGCTCACTTGTTTTGAAATGCTTCAATAATTTGGACTTCATTAATATTTCAGTTAAATATGAAAGTCTCTCTCCACCTGTTTATTTATTTATTATCTCTCTCCACCTGTTGCGTTATGCACAAGCAGGCTTGATGAAACACTAAAGTGCTGCTGAAAGCTAATCGGTTTGAAAGGTCATCTCTGATAATGATTGGTTATTTATACAGAAGGAAGCTAATTTCATTTTGTCCCCTTTTTCTTTTTTTTTTCAGATGCTTTTTTTTTTTAAGGAAATAAATGTTGCTTCATTTGCATATCCACTCTGATTGGTCAATATACACATCAGAGGAGCCTATAGATTGTTAGTCTCAATACTGAAGTGATTTCACCCACTTAAGGTAGCCTACAGGAAGAAGAAAGATTTTTAATAAAAATGAATAAATGCTATAAAATTGAATTTAAAATCTTTATGCAGTAGAGTTGTTACTTTTATTTTTAATACATACATTAAGGACACTCGTCCTACTGTAACTTCTCCGACGGCCCCCTGTTGATTTCCAATGGTGCGTGGTTGGTTGGGGCGATCGCATTCCATCTGACAACACCTCATTAGAGAATCTCTCCCATATTCCACGCTCACACGCTCCCTTTTTGAAACTCTTTGGCAATGGTCTTCTTCTAATCTCTTTTAAACATCCATCTCTCTTTGTCTCTTTCTCATGTGCTCACACCCCTCCCTCCCTCTGCTGTGTTAGTGCTTTCCGTGTCAGAGTCCCGATCATAAATAACGCACTCCCACGGCCTGCGGATCTCTTGATATATTAGCCTGACCCATCGTACGTGTGTGTGAGAGGGAGAGATAGAGATAGAGAGAGTCTGATGTATTAGCCACGGCTATCAGAATGAAAGACAGCTTATGTTATGACCGGGGGGCGGGGCCTTAGGCTCTTGATAAATGGAGCCTCTCCGTAGGTTATAAGGAATGAGTGATCTTCTGTCATCCATCACGCAGGAAAACGAGAGAAAAAAGAGGAGTGCAGGGTGTGTTCGCGGTGTGAGGACCCAGTGGCCGAGCCGGGCCGGAGTAAATCAAATGGGCCTTATTTTCCTGATTGCCTTGGTGACAAGACAAAGAGCTAGCGCTCAGCTGATACACTAAAACCCGGCCCAGCAGCCAATGCGGGAGCTGGAGTCATGTCCAAAATACGTAAATCTATCGTAAATCTAATTGGTCACACATAGACGCTACCACCACGCTGGGACTTGCATATGGATATGGGTCACTCTACAAAACAGGTGTCAGTTTTGTCCCTTGAATGTTTAAAAAGTTGACGTTTCCCTTCACTTTGGCTATACTACATGTAAGGAAACAAAACAAATTTTAAACATGTATAAACTTAAAATGGTTAAGTATGATGTATTAACAATTACACACATTATTTGTGAATGTCTAAAAAAGTGCTTTTCAAAATCCTCTGAAAGGCACCTGTTTTTTTGGATGACCCATATACTCACTCAAACATATTCTACATGGTCCAACAATTGGATGAAATATGAGCCAGAAGTCTGAGAACTTTAGCTCTTATATTCACTGACTGAGGATTAAGACACAGGCAATCTTTTTTTTTTTTTTTTTTTTGGCAAAGTAACCCAAAATTACCCTTCGAAATTCCAATTTTACTTACTTTCTCTCCCTCTCCTCTTAGTCAATCACACATACTCCTACCCTCAGTCCAGAGATAGTGTTTTTTCCCCTCTCCATTAAATATTTTCACATTGGATAAAATGTTATGACAAATGAAAACAGTGGAGTTTAAAAGCTGTTCAGTTTGCAGTTTTCATTATTTATGCATCCTAATGTCTTTGGAATCACAAAAGAAGATAATTACAGATTTATTTATTTGTTTATTTTTACTGTTTTTTTTTATACATGAAAGTGATTTTTCAGACTTTTTTTTCAGAATTGCATAATACAAACAATTCTGAGGTTTTTTTTTTTTTTTTCTGACTTTTTTCCTCAAAATGGCGTGATATAAACTTCTAGTTGTGAGTTATAAAATCTTTTTTCCCCTCAGAATTGGATGAGTTTATATCTCAAAATTCTGAGAGAAAAAAGAAAGTCAGAATTGCAAAAAAAAAAGAGTCAGAATTGTAAGATATAAACTTGCATTTGCAAGAAAAAAGTCAGAATTGTGAGATGTAAATTGGCATTTGAAAAAAAAAAAGTCAGAATTGTGAAAAAATTACGAGATATAAACTCGCAGTTCTGACTTTTTTTTCTCAGAATAGCATGATATAAACTCCTAGTTGTTATGAAGTCAGTATTGCATGATATAAACGAAAAAAAAAAAAAAAAATCAGAATTGTTAAATTTAAAGCTGTGCTTTTGAGAAATAAAGTCACAATGTATACATTTATTTAATTTAACACAACTGCAAGTTATTAAGTCAGAATTTTTAGATATAAACTCGCATATCTGAGAACATATCACTCTTTTTTCCCCCTCAGAATTGGAAGTTATAATTCGCAATTGCGAGTTTATATCTTACAATTCTGAGAGAAAAAAAAAGGTCAAAATTGCGAGAAAAAAGTCAGAATCGCGAAATGTAAATTCACAAATGAGAGAAAAAAGTCAAAATTCTAAGATAAAAACTTACAATTACCTTTTTTTTTATTATTATTATTCAGTGGCGGAAACAGGCTTCCATAAGCCATCATATGGCTTTAAGAGATTTCGAATATAGTGTACACGTCCTGTGGAGTAGTTTTATGGTATGCTTTTATAGTATTTCTCTCTTCATAGCCTCTGTTCCCCATCCACTTTCACTGTAGAGAGAATAGCTCAGATTGTCTGCTAAATTTCCTTTTTTGGAGAAGACTGTTGATATACAGGTTGGGAACAACATGAAATAGTAAATATGACCTGCATAACACATAGTTTGGGGTGAAATAGAAACTTTGGGTGAACTATACCTTTAACATTGCATTTTAATTCACTGTTCCTGGCATTGTCTTGCCACTTGGTTTATATCTTTTCCTCCTTATAAAATGATCATTGCAAAAGCCCACTTTATGCACTTTCTTGTAAAACATTTTCTTCCCACAGGCTGTCAGACTACTGCCTTGCCTGAAACTTTATGAACTCCCCCTTCCCACTGCACTACTGTTACTTGAACTCATTTAACTGCTGTAGACACACACACACACACACGCACCTGACACTTCACAGAACTAAGGACAGTACTACACGTACATCTTTTGACCTCAATTACAATGTGAAATTAATGTTTTTATTATGTTCAATGACATTGTATTTATAATACTCAGCTTGGACTCATTTATTTTGCCTACATACATTCATTTCTATTTATAAATACAGTATATCTATCTACCACATTTTTTTTTTTTTTATGGCCTGTAATTTACTATAGTAACTTGCAGAATATTTGTTCTTTGTCAGTATCATAGTTTCAAAGAGGAATCACATTTTGTTTCTCAAAGTAGCAAACTCTAGTTTTATTGGTGTTGTTATATTTTGCTTATTTGTGACCCTCGACCACAAAACCAGTCATAAGTACCATGGGTATATTAGCAGCAATAGGCAAAACATATGTTCCATGAATATATTTTGTAAATTTCCTACCATAAATATATCAAAACCTAATTTTTGATTAGTAATGTGCATTGCTAAGCACTTAATTTGGACAACTTTAAAGGTGATTTTCTCAATATTTTGATTTTTTTGCACCCTCAGATTACAGATTTTCAAATAGTTGTATCTCGACCAAATATTGTCCTAACAAACCATACATCAATGGAAAGCTTATCTATTCAGCTTTCAAATGATGTATAAATATTGTATCATTACATTACTCCAGACCAAAGTATGTGAGTGTTTCAGAATCGAAACAAGCAAAGTTGGAGTGTGAATGTTTTCTTTCGCCCAGGATCGCTCAGAACAGGGTTTCTTTCACTGGTGAATGCGGAGTGGGAAACAGAAAACCTGGAGCGGAGCAGGAAAACATTGAAATACACAAAGAATAACCGGCCAAATTATGTCTGAAAAGTAAGTTACTTGTTTATAAAACTGCTGTCTACATGTAAGCACAATATCACATTCTCTCTCACTGATGTTATAATCGACTTTGAGTATTTGTTTTGTTCAAAACAACATACAAGGTCCAAGTAAAAATACAAGTCCAATTCACACATAGATAATATGTAGTTTTCTTTTGATCTTGCAGTAAGTTTTAGCATTACAGTTGGAATCACAAAAGGAGCAAGAGAGAAAGATGATAGGGGCTTCTATGCATTGTATGTGATATAATGCTAGATTGGAAAGAGCTTTTATCTTTTCAATGGGAATGTCATAATGGAGGTCTCTCTCTCAGAAGAGGGCCAATCTCTTTGATTTTCTTCCTGCTTTCTTTCTGTAATTATGTTTTTTTTAATGGCTTTTTTGGCAAATGACGAGTCTCGGCACAAGCTTTCCACCGGAGAAAAAAGAAATAGAGGGAGAGAGGGAGCAAGCTAATGGGCAAGGCCTAATGAAGTTTGTGTGTGTGAGAGAGGAAGGGGCAGGGCGGGGTATGTAATGTGCTTTTAATGTCTGTAATAATCCCTCACAGCGGCAATGCCAAGCGTGTATGCCTGAGAGAGAGAGACAAGAGCACAGGTGTGCCTCCGACAGAAGTGGAAATTAATAACCTGCCATTCTTATTAGCTAATCTATCGGTCTACACTGGCACAGATTCAGCTTGCGGGAGCAATCGCTTCATTACATTTGCTTCATTTCATGGAGAAGATGCATTGAGCGCACTAACTGTTAACCTGTTATGAGAGGTTACTTATATCTTGCTATAAAGTAAAACATTTCTCATAAAAAGACACATGATATATTCCTTTGGCAGGGGTGAGCCGAAGTTTTCTGCTTAAAGAAAGTAGGAGCTATTGCAAAGTAATAAGAGCTAGCAGGGAAGTAGTGAGTTTCTGTTGGCAAATATGCTAAAGACTAGTTGCATCTGATTCGCAGAATGTTCACTGCTCTCTAAACTACTAATTAATTGTTAGTTCAACCAAAAATGGTTGTCAAAATTCTGTCATTAATTACTCACCCTCATTTCATTCCAAACTTGTAAGACCTTTGTTCATTTTTGGAACACAAATTAAGATATTTTTGATGAAATCTGAAAACCCTCTGATGCTGCATAGACAGCAACGTAACACATTCAAGGCCCAGAAAGGTAGTAAGGACATTGTTAAAATAATCCATGTGACATCAGTGGTTTAATCATAATGTTATGAAGCTACAAGAATAGTTTTTGTGCGCAAAGCTATTTGCATTGTTTCGTCCCTTGAGAAAGCGAATGCCCTCCAGTTGAACGTACCTGCTGTTAACTGAAAAAGACTAACAGCCTAATTGTTTATTGCACATTTATTGTTGATTCAGTAATTATCTGACTGAAGCCACTTTGCATACACAAGACACTACGGAAGTGGATTGAAAGCGGTTCTGGTGAGAAAGTACGCTCTGCATGACGTTCGGTTGAGGAGCTGTGCAGTGTTGTGGTGGAGAGGTCCTCCAAGCAGTTATAAATAGAGCTCTTTGGGACCTGAATTGATTAATTACATGTTAAGGACGCTGGAGAAAAAGCGCTGCCTCGTCAAGAGGAACCATTTGAATTCCACTCCACACACATGCACTCACACACGCTTCCCTCTGATACACAGGCAAATATTTGGAGATGCACCTCAAAGTCAAATGTTTGGAATATTTTTCATTATGACTTTATGCCACAGCTTTTGTTTTGAGTTTTTCTAGTTCTAGTTTCTAGTTTTTCTCACTAGCTCATTTTAATTATGTCATAAAAAGAAAGAAAGAAAGAAAGAAATTAAGAAAGAAAGAAAAAGAAAGTATAGGATGTTTTGCACTCTAAATAAAGCATACGAAATGTAGAATTTATTTATTTATTTATTTAATTTACATTTAGTATACTTTTATTGTATTCAAAATATTTGAAGATGCCATCAAATGTTTGGAACATTTTTTTCTCACTAGTTGATGGGGAAAAAATAAAACCATAATAAATCTAGAAGTTTATTTTATTTTAATTTATTTTATTTTATTTTGTATAATGTTATTGCATTCAAAATATCTGAAGATGCCCTCAAATGTATGGAAAATATTTTTTCTTATCAGTTAATGGGGAACAACAACAACAACAACAAAAAGCAATAGATTATGTCATTTAAAAAAAAACAAAAAAACAAAAGAAAGAAAGAAAGAAAGAAAGAAAGAAAGAAAGAAATATTTTTTGCACTGTAAATAAAGCATAAGAAATTATTTTATTTTATTTTATTTTATTTTATTTTATTTTATTTTATTAAAAAAATTTGAAGATGCCCTCAAATGTTTGTAACAGTTTTTTTTTTTTTTTGTCTAGTTAATAGGGCACAAAAAATAAATAAATAAATAAATAAATAAATAAATAAATAAAAAAGATTATATCATTTTAGAAAAGAAAGAAAGAAAGAAAGATTTTTGCACTCTACAGAAAGCATACAAAAACTATAAGTTTTATTTTATTTTATTTTATTTTATTTTATTTTATTTTATATAATTTTATTGTATTCAAAATATCTGAAGATTCCCTAAAATGTTTGGAACAAGTTTTCTAACTAGTTTATGAGGAACAAGAAGAAGAAATAGTTTATGCAATTTTTAAAAAAGAAAGAAAGAAAGAAAGAAAGAAAGAAAGAAAGAAAGAAAGATTTTTGCACTCTACAGAAAGCATAAGTTTTCTTTTCTTTTCTTTTCTTTTCTTTTCTTTTCTTTTCTTAGTTTTACATAATTTTAATGTATTCAAAATATTTGAAGATTCTCTCAAATGTTTGGAACAAGTTTTCTCACTAGTTAATGAGGAACAAAAACAAACAAACAAACAAAACAAAAAAAAAAAAACAATAGTTTATGCAATTTTTAAAAAAGAGAAAGAAAGAAAAAAATATATATTTTGAGTTTTTACGCTTTAAAACAGCATGAGACTCTAAAACAGCATGAGAAATCTATTTTATTTTATTTTATTTTATTTGATGAATAAAAGAAGCCAAATAATAATAAAAAAAAGCTAAATAATTCCCTAGAACATTACTTGGTATCATATAAAACACTGACAAAACATTTTCATGTTGCGTGATATTTCCAATATTTATTCAATATTGTAATATTCAGTGTGCCACCCTCTCACCTGTATCCCATAACCCCCTGCTCCAGCTTCTACTGCGTTTTTGTTACAGAGCTGCATTAGAGCATGTATGCACCTCGCTCGGACAGATAAGAAAAAGGAGAGATTGAATTCTAAGTGGTAACAAGGAGAAGGGTATACGAGTGGTTAAAGCGGCCATGTAAGCAAACCCTCAGTCTTTTTATTCCTCTGCTTTGCAGGGATGCCATATGCTGAATGGAGAAACGGAGATAAGAGAGATGGATAGAAGGGAACGAAAGAAAGAGGAACAGAGAGGAGAAGTTATCGCAAAAACTCTCTTATCTCAGCTGTCCCTTTGCCCTTTGTTCAGAAAAGCCCCATCCACCTAACAGAGTCATCATTGTTGAAGCACACAAACACATTGAGAATGAGGATGTGTGCGTTTCATTGGTGGGATTGTGCCTTTTTCATGTTAATTGAGATTGAGTGGCTCTCCTTGAGTGAAAACACAGCTCTGAAATGACTAGTGGAGCTTTGGGAAAGCATCATACACTAATACCTCATCTTATACAGCGCTTCTAATGAGCCACCATCACACATTCACACACACGCTCGCCTCTCTGCCACCTATCTCTGCGTGGTAATTAATAACACTTACTCAAGAAAGCCGATGTCTGCCACGTACTACATGCACATACTCAGTTATGTGTGGCATTGACAAAGCATTAGCCATAATAAGGCTATAATCACATCATAATTACGACATAATGACTGGTTTTCACTCGTCCTCGCCCAGTGGATCCCAAATTGCAGCACAAGTGACTGACGAGCAAGCTAATAGCAAAGCCCTTCAATTGCTTGGTAATTCTCATGTTGCCTTCACTTGAGCACTGAAACAATTAGAATGGCGATTAAAACCTTGGAAATATTTTAATTCCTCTTTTCAGCCATGATGCGCAAGCAGGAAATGCATTTGTGTTAGCGACACCTTTGCGCTCTTTGTTTAGAGCGGTTTAGTGGGTGTTAATATTAGTTTTGCAGCACTTTCTGCTTGTCAGTTGATGTTTGACATGAAAATATATTGCAAGTGAACCGATTGTTTGCACAGAAACACTTTATTTGGAAAGCCCTGAGTTGACAATGCTGCTTCCTTTCTGTGTTAATTCTGTCAACCGCAGCGGTTTCCCGGCCTCCTGTAAGTTCAGTATGCGGCAGCACAAGGGGGCTGCTGTTGTTGTAGTAAAGAGTCTTTCTATACGCTGGGGTATTTGGGAGTCACCAATGAAGGGCACCTTTATCTGCTACATACTGCTGAGAATTACTTGCACGAATGAGGCATTATCTTATAATTTTCTCTCAGGGACTGGAGAAGGACTGAAGAGACTTGAGACTTGACAACAGGGACATGAGAGGAGAAACAGAAAACCTGGCATATGCCATTTCTTCACTTTCCCAGAGAAGGTTAAGAGGAGATCTCGCTTTTAAAAACAGCAGTGTGATGTGTCTTGGGGTGTTATTTTAATGGCTGGTTATTTTTATAGGGATGATCCAGCGTTTTTTAGTGGCGCTTCTTCCAGATGTGCTGTTGTAACATGCTGAGCTCTTCGCTGACTAATTAGTGGACTTTAGCGGTCTGATGAGATACTGTGTCTGATTTTACAGGTTTCTCAGGGCCGTACAAGCACTAAAAATACATCTGTGTTGTTTCACCAAGCTGAGAACACTCTGGCTGTTGAATGAATATTAATGAAATTAAAAATTGTATAATTTTGCAGCAGTTTTGCACTCTTTTAAAGGAGGTGTTCACCCAAAAAATAAAAATGGCTTCATGTACTCACCTTCATTTCTTTCTCCAGTGGAACACAAGCCATTAATGGACTGTTCTTTTGAGTCAGATTTTGTTGATGAATTGATTGATCAGCTTCACAAAAGTGGTCTGAACGATTAATTTACAAACTCACTAATTAACTAAAGGCCAAAGTATCCTTCACTTTTTATGCGTACGTGAAGGACAGTTTATTTTGTGATCAGAAGAGTATGTGCACCACCTGATTTTTGTAACTGCGTATTTTGTACGTGCAGGGTGCACATGTGCATTGAATTTATTTTGCAGTAATCAGTTGTTCCAAAGGGTGGCAACACTGTCCCAGGCCTAGGGTTGCACGATGTATCGAAGGCGACTGTCATGCGCTTTCCTTGTCAGTAAAGCCGGTTATGTAATCAGTAGTAAATCTCCATCACCTGCTTTCACATGGAGCAGCATTTAGTACACACAGCCGTAGTTCACTGAAAAGCTACGCTGTATTGCATTCATTATTGCAGATGATTTAATCGCGCGATTATGAAATCGAAAAAAATAAATAAATCGTTCGCGATTACAACAGCTGTTTGTGTTGCTTCTCAGTGAATTACTGCTCTGTGTAGTAAATGCTGCTACATCTGAAAGCATGTGAAAATACCACATTTAATAACATGTTTTTACTCCAAACTCACTTCATAACGTCAGTCGTGTTTAAAATAAATCCTTCTATGAGATGATCTGGCTTCTTACACAGAATAAGGCACGCAACATTTTTCATAGTATTCTAAGCAGTGATAAAGGCATTGCATTATAAATATACTTTATTCTAAAGAAAATTCTCAGATAAACCATATATTGTCATAGTTGTGTGTTTATTAGTCACGTTGAATCAGTGAAATCAGTGACTGCGGTTTAATTTCGATTTATCCTGCAGCCATCCCTGGCTGTTGTTTCACAGTAGAAAATAAAACTAAAGAAACAGAATAACAACAACAAAATAGCAGAGACTGCAACAACAGATGCTCACACTAACTGCGTTTCCATTACCCTTAAATTGCGCAAATTGAAACTGCGAATTGAAAATATGCCTATTAAGAACACGTCAATTTCGCCCATATATTGCAAAAAAGTTTTTAAGCTCGCATGAGGTGGTTTTTCAGGCAATTCGAAAAACGAATATTTCGCAAAACTGCAATGGAAACCTTTTTTTTTCACATTTACAGGTCACATGATGTATGTTAAAAGACATTGATCATTCTTCAATGTACAATAACATCCAAAAAACACTTCTTACGTGGCCACTCACAAGTATAAGAAGCATTTCCTTGCCATTAATGCAAGACAATTTTCGTTGCACACGTCTGTGGCGCTTTACGGCTCCAACTTGGCCACCGGAGCTGATCACGGCTACTCTAGTCAATGCTTGTATTTATACCAGCTGTGCCATGCTCGTTTCAGAAGTGGATAAAGACATACGCCTCCTTTAATTAAATATAGACAAAATCCCACCAAAATCCGTTTCCATGACTTCTCGAGAGAGGGAAAGAATTAAGTTTTAGTTGCAAAACACTGGTAAATGGAAACACCATCATTTTGCAATACTTTATCAACATTTAAAAAATATTGCCAATGTTTTGCGTAAATATGTAATGGAAACACTCCTATTAAAATGTGCGTGTGAATGAGAGGGTATGAGACAGCTCAGCTTTGGTTTAAAATAGTTAAAAAATATCATTGGTCATAACTTACAGGAGAATATAGAGCAGACACTGAACACAGATGACTCTGCTGAAAGAAAACAACTAAAAACAGCCTAAGCTGGTCTTTGCTGGTCATAGTTGGTCAGCAGGCTGGTTTTAGAATCCACTTCCTTAGCTGGTCAGGCTGGGAGACCAGCTAAAACTAGCTAATTTCAGCTTAATCCAGCTAAGACCAGCCAGCCATCTTAGGCTGGTTTTAGTTGGACTTTTCAGCAGGGGAAGCTTTCTCGAGAGCGCATGCGTGGGTTCGCGCATAACAAACGCGTTCGACTGTAGGCATACGCTAACATACGTTTACAAAAACGAAGTATACTTTGGGCTTAATGTGCCAAGGAGAGCCAGTGCTGATGTCAAGCTGAAAATATGTTAAATAATTTCAAAAGATTTGGAAATTAGTAAACAACTGTATGGATTTTGTATACTATTTTATAGTGATTTTGTGTGCTTTTTGAAGCTCGAAGTGCTCGAGCGCCAGAAAGGTGGTGAGTATTTTTTGTTTGCACACAAAAGTATTCTCGTAGCTTCATAATATTATGGATGAACCACTGATGTCACGTGGACTGTTTTATCAATGTCCTTTCTAGATTTCTAGGCTTGAATGTGGTAGTATGCATGGTCAGAAGGCTCTTAGATTTCATCAAAAATATCTTAATTTGTGTTTCAAAGATGAACGAAGGTCTTACAGGTCTGGAATGACATGAGGGTAAGTAATTATTGACAGAATTTTTATTTTTGAAAACGAATAGTTTTGGTTGTGCCAGTGTTACTGTGTTTTCGGGGAAAACAGCTAGCAAACAGCTTTTGAACTTGACTTGTAGTTGTTTACATACTGAACTTGGATAGGAGAAAGTATTTTCACACTGACATATAAGATTGTTTGCATGTGCGATTGTAGATGGAGAAGTGGGAACAGAGAGTACAGTTGCCTAAGTTACTACTCTAAAAGAGTTGGACCTGCAATGAAATCATGGGATAATCAAACCACTAGACTGCTTGAGAATCAACAGATTTCACACCGAACAATCAGCATATGAGCTGAGAGACATTTAATGGATTACAATAACAAGGAAAGAATGAATAAAAAAAAATAACAATGCTGAGTGAACAGAGAAAAAGGCTGGCGGAGCAACACAAACGTGCCTGCACACACACATACGCATACACACATTCTCAAGGGGCACATTTCCAAGGAGCTGTGAGAACCTAATCAAGGGTGACTTGACTTTGCTTGGAGGATGTGTGTGTGAGAGCATGTGCGCGTGTGGAAGAGTGTGAGAGAGCCAGGGAATTTGCAAGGGGCAGCACAAACGGTGGGATGATTGAAAAAGAGAGAGAGAGAGAGAGATGGAGAGAGCAACCAGAGAGGGAAGTCTGGGCCTGGCACAGCTTGAGGAGAACAAGTTTGAGAAGGATGGAGAGTCTCACAGAGGGCAGTGAAGATATTAGAAGGGTTTTTTTGGAATGTGGTCATAGCATGCGGGTTGTTAGCGTGGACACTGCTGCCAATGCAACTACTTTTTAATCAAATCTAATATCTAATATCTCTGTGTGGCTGTTCAGAGAGGAAAACACATTGTTACTGCACCAAAAAGATGGAAGAGGGCTAAAAGCGAGAGCAGGCAAGAAATATGATATATCAGAGGTCTTTGAGGTGTAGCCTTACTCATCTCTCTGTCATACTCCATGGCATTTGAGGTAAAATAATTAGAAAATGGCTCCAAATGGCAGACTCTAATAAAGCCTTAGAGATGGGTCCGGGAGGCTAGAGATATTATGGGATGTTGCCTCACAGAGAGCTGACTAATGGCGCCTGAGGTCCCAGGGAATGAAGTTTAAACCACATGGGCCTGAAAACAACAACAAGCAGTACGAAAATAGCAGGGAGAAGGATGGAAATGTCAAGCAAGCTCGTCTGAAAGATCAGAAACACTCAACATCCAGAGAAGCAGTTTTTAGCTCCAGACTCCTACACTGTTGCTTACAGTTCTTTTTGGGCATTTCTATTGACAGTATGGGAAAAAATAAATAAATAAAATGGAATTGAACCCACACTGCCGACAGGACAAGACAAGTCACCAACCTCTAGGCTACAGTTCTGACATGATAAAACGTTTTTTTTAAATTTGAATTTAAGGATACTTCACCCAAAAATGAAAATTCTGTCATTAACTACTCACCCTCATGACGTTCCAAACCCATAGGACCTTCTTTTAACGTCGGAACACAAATTAAGATATTTTTGATGAAATCCAAGAGCTTTCTGACCTTGCATAAACAGAAACGCAACTATTACTATTAGGCCCAGAAAGGTAGTAAAAAAACAAGAACAAAAAACAAAAACTACTTTATTCAACAGTTTCTTCTCTTCCCTATCAGTCTTTGACATGTTCATGACAGCACAACACATTAAGTGGGGCTGCTGACGCAGGAGCCGGCATTCTGACGTAGATTTGTGTTCCGAAGTTCTTACGAGTTTGGAACGTCATTAGGGTGAGTAATTAATGACACAATTTTCAATTTTGGCTGAACTATTTGTTTAACAGTGAAACGTGTCTTCTTTCATCCACATCTGAGATAGCTGATGTTCCAGCCTTAGATTGTCATCAGGCTCCCTGAAATCAACACCTGAATATCGTCATTAGGTTTTAAAATGCACTACCTAATTAGAATCACATTTGTGAATGAGATTAGAGCTGAACAGTTATCTCGCCGGGGGCCGCTGGCCTAACCCTTTGTTAAGTGCTAAGTGAGCGGTAACAAGGTTTGTTTGCATTGTATTCGGGCCCCTGCTGAACTCTGCGACGTGAAGGGATGTGTGAGGAAGGCTCTTCCACAAGAGCTGACTGAGTGCTTCAGACTGCCTGACCCTTCCTCCGGCTGCCTGACCCGCTTGTGTAATTAACTTTTACAGGGCCTATTTTAGGAGTAGTGTCTCTCAAATAGCAGTTCACCAGAGGGACGAGGATATGGGTTTTAGTGCACGTAGAGGGGGGGTGAAAGGAAAGGATAGAGAGCAAAGGAAACCCTGGATGAGATATACAGTGGTATTAAAGTATTTGGACACTGTAAGTCACATTTAAAATGTATGAATTGTGTTACATTATAACAAACTAAGATTTAAAAACAAGTGTCATGTGTTCCAGTTTTGCAGTTGCTTTAAACTTCTCTCAGGGTGAATCTACAGTGGAGATCAAAATGTGAGAACAACCTATAATTTTCTAAATTTCAAGGTCACTGCTTAGTCCAATTTGAAGTTATCCTAACAGGAGTAGAACTGCAGCTTTGTAAGCACATTTCATAAATTACTTGTATTCTGGAGCACAGTATAAAAAAACTTGGGAGATATTTGAAACAGAAATTAGAGAACACTTACAGATATCTCCAAGTTATTGGTGTAAATCTGACACTCAGTGCTAATTTCCTTAATTATCTGACAAACCCTATTTAACAGGTAGCATTCCTCCAATTTTCACTGAGATTCCAAGATGCCGGGCCGCTCTAAAGTGACTGAAACCCTATGAGCGGAAGTTGTCCAGATAAAGGCTAAAGTGATTATACTTTTAGCAATTGCAAGAGAAGTTGGTCATTCCAAATCAGTATTTTCTCAAATATTTCAGCTTTACAATGACACTAATTCTTTCAAGACCCCCCAAAAGGCTGACTGTCCACGTAAGACAAATGCATGAGAAGACAGGATAATGCGAAGACTCTCAATTTGGAGGAATTGGTTCAACACTGCAGATGGAATTGCTTTTCAGTTCAGTGCTGAACAGGGTACAGATCTGTCTCAGCATATTTAAGAGAAGCCGGACTGAAAGCGCAGTCAGCAGTGACCAAGCCTCTCATCAGCAGAAAGAATCAAAAGGCCAAGCTCACATTTGCTGAGGAGCATGTTGTGTGGAGAGAGGAGAAATGGTTCAAAGTTCACTTTAGTGATGAGAGCAAGTTTAATTTATTTGGGTCTGATGGGAAACAATTTGTTCGGCATCTGACGGAGAAACAACTATAGTCCAAGTGTGTAAAGTCAGTGAAAGGTGGAGAAGGAAGTGTAATGGTTTGAGGGATGTTTTCTGCAGCAGGAGTTGGGGCTACATGGCAGGGTGAACGCAAATGTATACCAGAACCTCCATGCAGTTCCTTCCCTGCAAGCATCTCCCAATCAGCCTGCAATTTTCAAAGAGGATGCTCCGTGTCACACTGCAAAACAAGCAAAGCCAGGCCAGAGTCCTGATCTAAGTCTAATTGATAATCTCTGGAAAATCCTTGGTGACAAAGTTATGGCTAAGAAAGTTATGAGTGGAGACGTTAAGAGTGGAAAGAGTGGACCAAGCTCATACCAGCACAGTCTGATAAACTTCATTTACTTTTTTTTAAATTTTATATTCATATCATAAATAGATATTTGTATATTAGTATGTGTATTTTTAATATCTACTTTAATACCAAATGCAATTCAAATATAATAATTATTTACCTTAGAAAATGAGATATTTAGAATTTCCACATTGTGTGTATGTATGTGTGTACAAACACATACGCACCCACACACAAACACACAAACAAACATCCATGCATACAATAAATGGTATCAATTTAGATTAAACATCATATTTGCCCCTAAATCCTTTAGAGACCATGTTAGACATTCTCTAACACTCAATAGTCAATAGAAGCTATACTTTAATCTGCCTCTACAATTAATTAAGGTGGTTTTGTTTATTTCTGTTAAGCCTGGATTGTCTGCCTTAAAATGATTTTACTGTACCCATGAGCACAGTTCAGGGTATTAAATTAAAACACAACACACAAAGGTGATTAATATCTCTGCCCATGTTAAACACGGGCATTATCATGTATTCCAAATAGTTATTTGTCATAACAAGTGATCTCAGCACAATCATTTTAATTACTCAAATGTCCCAAGACACTCTACATCTATGTCATGAACATAACAGGAGTTCTGATGCTCCTACACATTAAAGGGGCCCAATGTCCCAAAAGCTCAATTTCAACAATTCCAATAGCTAAAAACAACAAAACAATAGCATTACGAGAAATTAAAGCTGCCGTAGACCTCTTTCACTGTCCATCACGTACAATCACACGGGCACACACGCAGGTTTTAGGCTGGATGAGGAATGGCTGTTACATCTCGCCGTTTTAATTATCCTTATTGATTCCCTTGGTGCCTGCGCCGTGTTTACTCCTGGGCAATAATGCATTATGTCCGCTGCTGAATTGATGAATGCATTTTAATCTAAATCTATCTGAGTAATGCAACTCCAGAATAAATCAGAGCTCTGAGCTGGCCGCCAGCTGTCCTCGTCCTATTCCCTCGGCAATTATCCATCGCACGGAAATGGACTCGTCACTCTCTCCCATCCCACGTGCGCTCATTCCTTTTGTTTTTCAAATAGAGTCTGCCAGGCACAAACGAAGAGAAAAGATCGACTTTGGTAGTTTCGTTTTTTTAAAAAATGATAAAAATAGGTCACCCCCTTTGGGAACAACAACAGAAAAAAGCTACCAGAGCTAGTACCTGATTAACAAGATTGGAGGAACGTATTACCACTGAAGTCATTCTTTTTATGTTTAGCTCTCATGTTTTGACTTCTGACAGAATACTAATGACTTTTAGTGTCATTTACATAAGCATGTACATTCTTCTACGCAGTGTGCTAAACTGTTTGATAATTCAAAACCGCTGAATGAAATTTCTTTGGTTTGACTCTATCGTGCTATCTGATTTCAATGCAGTTCAGTCGTCTTCTACAAAAAACCTTCTTTGTTTCCCTAAGCAGCTTATCCCTGAAGCCCATTAAAAAAGGAGCATATCATAGTCGGTGGATTTGAGTTTATTTGAGTTTTCAAAAGTTTGTCTGATTTTCCACAGCGTTCCTTTTGTTCCCTAATGAAATGCACCGGCTTACCCTGTTGCTTGACACAGTATGTGAACAGAACAGGCGAACATCGCCCATGAGCACAAAGGGAATAGGATTTTGTCATTAATTATGTCTTTCTGGCCAAGAGAGCAGAGGGGGTCTAACATGATTATAGAATAACAAACCTCTGTATTTGGAGTTTTGTTTAGCTTAATTGTTGGCTGTTCCCCAGTGTTCTGGACTAAAACAGCCAGCGTGTTCTGGCTGTTTTTATGTTTTGAACGATTTATCACTGTCATTATTGAGTAAATGACGGTAATTTGCAGGAATGTGCTGTGGGATTTGTCAAAATCAAGCTAGAAGGCTGATGCACTGATGAGTAACCGCTGCTGCTGCTGCGGCAGCTTCTTCTACAGTAGAAGCTTTGCTTTTATATATTTATTTTCCTTTTCTTAGACTTGAAGTGACATGCAGTCTTGGGATCTATACTGATGTTAATTAGTGTCATACGAGACACCTGATCTTTATTCTTTGAAGTGTTGACGCAATGCTGCCCACTCAAAAACCATAGAGAGTAATTAGGTTTCAGATGTGGAGGACTTATTGTATTGGATCCTTGAGGAAGTAGTGGGGAGCTGGGTGCTGGAGTGTAGCTGACGTCTTTCCCCCAAAGCAACCCCTAGACATGTTCCAGATGAGTCACCCCGCTCCCTATCTGACAGCCTTTAATTCCATCTAGACTTAACGATAGCAAACCGAGATCCGCCACTCCTACCGCCGGCGCTGGGGCTATTCCCAAACGCTCACCGACGATCCCTGTACACTGGCTCAACTGTAGCATTTCTCTGCAGAAAACAGGCGGCTCATTAAACTTACATCTTTTTCTCTTCAGCAGCTCCTTTCCTTCTCCTCGGCCCTCTCTCATTCTTAGTTAAGTGCCTCGCGGTTGCCTCTGCCATTGATGCCTTTGTGTGCTTTCAAGATCCACTTCCCTTCATCTGCACTTTGAGTTCCGTGCATATGGGAGCCCGTTGACCTCCTGTTTGATATGCTGTGTACAGGCTTGGTTTCTTCGCCTGGAGGTGTAGTTATGTTCGGCAGAGGGTCCCGGGTCTGCACTGGACATATGCTGAGCTTGTGATCTGCCTGACTCAAGGGCAAAAGCCTCTCATCCATAAAATATGCAGGTCAAAGGCAATAACTCCATTTTGCCCAACATATGTTACATATCTCACTGAAAGAAGGCACGCAGGATTTAACATGAAATGCATTCGGGTTGAACTACCATGTGGAGAGGTGTGTTTCAGGCATAGTTCATGGAAAAATTACTCATTGCACTGAGCCTATATGACTTTCAACGGTGTTTGTCCGTGAAAGTCATCTTTTCTTTTAACACTCAAATAGTCTGTTTTTAATTGTCAGTTGGACTGATAAGCCTTCATGTAAACACGGCAATCCAGCTGAGCTCAATTTGAATGAAATTTTAATCAGATTGAAAGAGTTGTGTACACCTGGAAAAATCTGATCAACAGGAAAAAATGAAGCATGTAAATGCTTGAATCCAACTGTTTTTTTTTTTTTTTTTTTTTAATTCAGTTTCAAAAGATCTTGTCATGTGTGTATGTTTACATACGTTTTGTGTCATACGATCGTGTGTATGTTGACTTACATCGTGTGTTTTTTTAAGTGGTGATTGGAGGAGACCAAGGGCCAGATTTACTAAACATGGCGAATTAGCATTAGAGTGCAATTCCATAAAAATTCTGTGTGTGATTTATTAACATTGCGCACATTAAAGAACATAAACACAGCCAGATCATTTCCATAAAGAAAGAGCAGAGCAAATTACCACCTGATTTAAGACATGCTTTTTTGGGGCGTTAAATAATGGCGCAAATACCAGTAATTTGACGTGCACAAACGTTAGTAAATCACATTGCGTGATTAATTTTAATACTCTTCTCCCATAAATTTTGCATCTGAAAGGGAAACTCCTACAAATGCATTTTCAATAAGGTCAGGCGCAAAAATAACTGTGTCCACGTCTTTTAAGTGCTAATGTTTCGCTGCGTGTCTTTAGTAAGTACTATTTTAATGCCAAAAGGCGGTTTGCGTTGGTGCAAGCTGTTAGTAAATCTGGCCCTGAATATTTACCAAGTATTTGGTTTAAAAAAAAAAAATTATTTCAATATGTCATAAAAGCAAAAGAGGCTATTACACTAGAGGTAGCTCATGACATTATCCTCAGTGTTGCCAAGTCCGCAGTTTTCCCGTGGAATTGGGCTACTTTAACACAGTTGCCGCGGGTTGTTTTTCATGTCCTCGGGTTGAAGCGACCCCAATAACGTGACATTTATCCCCTGAAATGCTTATTTTACCAGGGGAATCCCACCAAAACAGCATGTATTTTACCCCACGGATCACGGTTTTTAAAGAGGGACTCCCTTCAAAATATGATTGGGTTAGTTTCGAGTAGCAATTGGGCAGATTTTGTTGTGGAAACCAGCAACCCTGATTATCCTGGGCTTTTTTTTCTGAATTTAGCACATGTAAACAAATATGTGAATCGGATTGCATTTAGGGATCATATACATACATAGAGATCATACACACGTTTTGTGTCATACGACCGTGCATATGTTGACTTACATCTTTTTTGAAATGGTCATTGGAGGAGACTAAGCAAATATGTGAAATGGATTGCAACAACATTTAGGGATTATATAAACAGAATTTTCAGAGTCTGTAATCGAATTGGATTAATTCTGCTTGACAAAAGTTGGTGCATGTAAACATACCTAATGGGGGACTTTCATTGTGTGGACCAAAAACCGTCTCTTCGTGTTCTGTAGAAGTAATTAAGTCATACAGGTTTGGAACGACACAATGGTGAGTAAATGATGAGAATTTTTATTTTCCGGTGAACTGTCTCTTTAAATTACTTTGGGTTCAGCTCCACAAATTAGCAGCAGCATAATGAAGAGTTTCACAGTCGTTCATATTCCAACAAAAGCCTTTTTTCTTCATTATAAAAGATATGAATGCCTACACAACAAGAAGTTGCAAGTAAGCCATGCTGTGCCATCATCTGAATCACCCACAGCCTGCCTCACAGCTGTGAAACAAGCAAACAAAAAATGACAACAACAACAACAAAAACTCCAATCACTCTCATGAAGAGTCTGACGGGCAAATCAATTTCCTGCTTTATGTTCAGGTGATGATTAAAGAGAGTGGATTTGATGCTATTTGCTTAGTTTCCTCTCAGAATTAGCTAACTCTTAGGCTAATTAACTTCCGCATGTGTAGAACAGGCTGAGAGGGGGATGTAATTACCAACTTCAGGTTTATCCATCTCAATAAGCAAGAATAATGAGAGCGGCTCTGTGAAAAGGAACAGGGAGGGGAATATCACTTTACAATTTCAAGACCGTAGAGTTGTTTGGTATTGTAACCACCCCCTCTACTGCCACCACCGCGGGCTTGCTAACAATCCCACAGCATACGCACGTTTGCTCACTTTTTTCAGATTTCTTCAAAAGTGCTCTTGCAATGTCAATTGCAATGTTTTTGATGTCAGTTTGATTAGCCGTGTTCCCATATGCAGTGCGATATAATAAAATAGCCTATGTTGACACCCTCATCAGTGACTTTGCGACGTCTTTGCAAGTCCTCATTCTGAACACCATACCGTCGCGATGACAAGCTGTCCATCCGTTTGATGGGCCGTCCAGTGGCTATGATGTATCAAACTGGGCGTCTGAAAACAAGCTGATTGACAGCTTACCGCCAGCCCCTTGAGACGAATCCCAGCTCCAATTTCAGGTGGTTGGCGTGTGATAATGATCTGTCTCTGCATATGACGCCGTTCTAACCACTTGAACAGAACTTTAACCTTCTTAAGCCAACAATAGAAATGACATTCTATCTATCTATCTATCTATGTATCTGATAGAGGTGAGAAAGTTGAGGAGGAAACTTTTTATCCAGAGATTTTAATGCAGTGCAAGACCAAATATATAATCTCCAATGTAAAAAAGTGCCATGATGACAAATTAAAAACCCACGTCATTGGCTTTTCTGATTTGTTTTTAACCTTTAATGAAATGTGAGCATGTTTTTCTCTCTTTTGTCTGATGGGGTTTTTTATCCTTTGTTTTAGATGTGGCAAAGCCTTTGTTGTACTTGAACCTGTCATCCAGTTTGGTCACAAAGGAATTAAATAACAAGGATGATGATTCGCTTGTTTTATTCAAGCGTAAATTAGCTGAGGGAGGAGGAATTTGGGGGCGTATCTGATTCGGAGGTTGTTAGAGAACTTCCTAGTGCATTAAAGTGTGTTGTGAAATGAGACATCGAGGGTTCTGTTTTGTCCTCGTGTACCTCCGCGTCTCCTTGTCTTGAATGAGACAGTCATTAACGAACCTTCCCTGATGTCAACCTACTTAATAACTGGGGAGTGAAAATCCAATCCTCAAAAACATCCACGCTGACGTCTTTGAAGCCACCTCAGGGAAAGCAAGCTGCCGTACCGTGCATTTCATGACCTCCAGCAAAACACTTTCAATCTGGGATATACTTCTCCTGTGTGCGTGCATGCGTGTGTGCGCCTACAGGGCTCTCTCACTGGGACTCAGGTGTGTGGGTTGACAGAGAGAAATGAAGAATTTGTATCCGCATATAAAATCATAATTTACTGTCTCAACCCAAGCTAACAGAGAAATAATTGCTAGTCTCACCATACACACACAAACACACATTAATTCAGCTCCAATAAGACTAAAAAGCTCTACTATTTCATTTGTATTCGAGGAGATAGCCTAAATGTAAAGTGTTTTTGGAGGTAATATATTTTTATGAGGTCATGTTTCATTTACTTCAATTCCTCTGTCATCCATGAATGATTACTTGATAACTTACCTGTTTTCTTGTGGTGTTGCTTATGCAAGCACCAAAGAAAATTTAAGTATTTTCTGTGGCTGTGTGCTTAAACAATACAATCAGAAACAAACAGCCACAAAGATATATCAAATACAGCTGTCAGTTGCGATCTTCATACATCCAGCTCTAATTAATGAGATTAATTGCTTCTTAACTAATAATGACTCAAGCTAAATGAGTGGCAATAATTACAGCCTGGCTTACCATTATTAAGTACGTTTTAAAAGCTGAAAATCTTTCAAAAATCCAGCCGAATAGTCTTCACACCCGCATTTGAGAACTGCAGCAAAGCCTGCATTAGAACAAACTACTGTAACTTCATCTCATGGCAATTTTATGACCAGAAATTAATCGGAGGAAATGAAATTATAGTTGTATTACAGTCATATGAAGGATATGACATATTAACAGAGACTATCAGATTTCCTGTGTTGGCTGGGCAGATGGGATTGAGTCTTCTCTGGCGTGTCTCTTTGTGTAAGGAAAGCGGTCACAGGACCCCGTTAAGCTAATAAGCAAGTCATACGGACAGACGGACAGCATTTCAGTGTGTTTAAACAGAGGCTTGTTGTTAGCCGTGATCAAGACCCTCACTCTAGGCGGAAGAGGTCCCGGTCTGACTGGGTCGCAGAGGGGTCAGTGGTAATGGGTGGCTTCTTTGTCTCTCTTGCATTTCCTCTGGAAACTTTTGATCTAACACTAGGGTTTTCAACCCGGGGGGGTTGTAAAGAAGATTTATGCTTAAATATAAGTAAATATCAACCCCTTGAAACCCCTTGATCTAACGTTCTTTCATTTTCAGATGTGTGGAGAGAAAAACTTTATTATGGAAACCTGTTTTTGCTGTTTTATTTATTTATTTATTTTTCCTTCTCATAAGAACCAAAAGTAAGAATGTAAGAACTAAAGTCAAAATTGTGAGGTTTAAACTCAGAACTGTTATTTCCTTGCAAATCCATGTTTAGATTTCACATCTCAGTTCTGAGTTTATATTTCACAACTCTGACTGCAATTTTGACTTTTTTTCTCAGAATTCTGAGTTTACATCTCACAATTCTATTCATTCATTCATTCATTCATTCATTCAGCCATGGAATCAAACAAACAAAGAAATGAATAAATAAATACATGACAAGAGTAATTGAGAGTTTTTTTTTCTTGCATTTGTAAGTTTATATCTCACAATTCTGAGTTTATATTTCAGAATTCTGACTGTTTACCTTAAAATTGCAGGCTTAAATCTGCAATTTTTACTGTTTCTCTCAGAATTTAGAAGAGTTTATATCTCGCAATTGTTTTATTTATTTATTTATTTATTTACTTAGCCTTGGAATAAAAAATAATTGAACATTTAAAAAAAAAAAAAAAAAAAATAAAAATTAAATCCGCAGTCTATTATTTATACTTTATCATTCGACTTTTCCTTACATTTGAGTTTATATCTCACAATTTTGAGTTTATATTTTGCAATTCTGACTCTTTATCTCCCAATTGCGAGTTTAAATTTGCAATTCTGACTTTTTTCTCAGAATTCTGAGTTTACAAAATTCTATTCTATTCTATTCTATTCTATTCTATTCTATTCTATTCTATTCTATTCTATTCTATTCATTCAGCCATCAAGTAAACAATTCGGACTTTTTGCCTTGCATTTGTGAGTTTACATCTCAAGTTTGAGTTTATATTTTGCAATTCTGACTTTTTTTTCTCAGAATTCTTTTGTGAATTTCTTCACGATTCTGTTTCATTCATTCAATCTGTTTGTTTGTTTCTGCCATGGAATTTAAAAAAAATAAATAAATAAATGTGGCTTTTTATATCACTATTCTAAATATTCAGTGATGTGCAGTGACAAGCTCTACAAAGCTTTCCAAAATACCGAATTATGTTTTGCAATTTACAGATTTTGTTGATAGTGTCAGAGGTGCTTTGATCACCTGAGAAATAGAAGTACGAATCAGACATTTTGACTGTAATGACAGTTCCCTCTTTGTCTGTGTTTGTCTGTCACACTCAAGAGATAGTCCTCCAAGCATCTCTTTTGCATATGAGCTGACAAGAAGGAATGACAAGAGGCGAGCCACAGACATCAATAAACAAACATATTCTTGAGACCGATTTCTACATCTGTCAGTGTCACCGTGGTTACGGTCGTTCTGCTATTGGCTAGGAGCCAATTGGGCATGAAAATCTTACCCCTCGCCATAGAGTAAATAAAACATGGCCACTCCACCGCGCCAAGCACTTGTGACAAAATGTTTCTTCCTCTTCATTTCCAACACACCGCTGGGAGATTATTGTCAAAAACAAGATGAGAGAAAGGGGAGTTGAGGAGGAAGAGAGGGAGCAGAAGAGGGTGGAGAGGTTTCCCTGGGGGTTTACCTCGTTAGCACAGGGGGTGTAAATTGAAACTGGCGAACCAGTCACTGCAACATAAGGGTTACAAATCCGAACAACACATGTAGTCAAACACCCACACGCACCACTGTGATGCAGACAGCCATACACACTTTAGAAACCAGCCAATTAGTGTGTGACGGGTGTGTGCGCCGCATTCACGGGTGTGATCTTCATTCGGCTTGCCAAAATGCCGCTCCTCTTCAATTAGGTTGTGTGATATGCAAATTGCATCATGAAACATTGTTCTGTTAATTGTTTACAACATTTCTGTGTGTTTTGTGACATCTCTGCTAGTTTTCTTGCTTGGAATTATTGTGCATAAATAGGCAGAAAGCACTTTGGGACTCCTCATAAGAGTAAATGATCTTTTTCTTTCAGGGTAATTTGGTGATGTTGTCATGTTCTATTTAATATGAATGAACAATCATGCTGACAGATAATCTGTGATAAACCCAGTGTAGCCTACTTTTCAGATACAGATAATTTCCTACCCTCTTCTCCTCTCACATTCTGCATTCATATCTGGATATGAATATTTGTATTTTTTTTTATTTTTTTTTTAAGCATAAGGAAATAACTTTTCATCCTAAATATCACATTGGATTTAAGTGTGCAATATAATTCCCTATAATTGTTGTCAGCATTAAGCAAATTCAAATTTCGTTGAGCATAATCTCTGACTGTAAATAACACACATGCCATTTTGATTATTACTGTTGTGTTTAAAGCCACATAAGAGCATAATCCACAACAGACAAATCCGTCATTAGGTACAATAGTCATATTTAGAAAAGATTACAACTTCATGTCTTAATTTACACATTAAACAATCTGATTCAAACAGAAATATAAAATACATTTTGGGGCAATGTAGCCGATTATAAATCATCTCCTGTCTTTTTAGGAGCACTCAGAACTCCTGTCAGACTGGTTTCATTACTGTCAGACTGGTTTCATCATTCATCAATACCATGCTCAAAATTAAGTGCCGGTTCCAGAGCTACGGAGTCAAACACAGGCCCCTGTTATAGCCATTTACAGACTGTGAGGTCAAACCTTTTTGTCAATCATCTGGTGAGCGGATTTAAATTGTAGTGCGCAGACTTGAATCCATGTAATATTGTATATTCATCAAATTTTGTAGAGGTAAATGAGGACTGGGTTATGCTGGGTTAAAAACAACCCAACTTGGGGTATTTGGCAAGCCAGTGCTGGGTAAATATTGGGCAGAACATATGCTGGGTTATTTTGACCCAGCTGGTTGGGTTAAATGTTTTTACCAAACATGTTGGGTTATTTTATTTAAGTCAACTATTGTTTAAAAAATATTATATTGCTGGTTTAAAATGGACACACACAGAATTACTAGAGGCAACAGCAATAATCAAAAGATGAACATTTATTATTAAGCAAGAACACATGTACTAATACAAGACAAACTGAATTTATTTGGGTGAATACAGCATAGTTTACAATATTACATAGATTTAAACTCATTTAACAAGCATTTTATACATAAAAAATGTAACATATAAAAGTAGAACTTTAATTGTAGTGTATTCAACCATTCTCTATAACCAATTTTAACCAAAATAGCGCTAATTCTCATGCTTGTGTGCCGCCAAAATCTAAGCTGGTGAAGGGCTGCTGTTCGCTGGGTTAAGTGCGACCCAGGGAACAGCTGGGCCTCGCATTTCACTCATAGCTGAAAGATGACATGACTAACTGCAAAAACTGCCCATAAACAAACAGTAGTGACATTAGAGGACATATTTTAAAATTAAACTCAGTACAATAACGAAAAAAATCTATTTATTTTATGCAAAGCACAAGGCGTTTCCATCCTGCGAAACAACTGCTGCTGATGCAGCTGATTGACATCTTGTCCTTATGTTGCGTTGCATAAATAATACAATTTACAGCACAGTAAAGACTTTATAAATGAAATAAAATGTATACAAACCTTTATTTTGCTGAAGAAGTGCAAATCGGTGGCGCTGAGAACCGATCTCTCCTGTAGAGGACTCAAAAAGCCAGCGCTCTGACTAACTGTAACTCTGCAGCTGTGTTGTTTCGTCAGAGACAGGCTCAACCCAGCGGTTGGGTAGAAAAAAAAAAAAAAAAACAGCGTTAAAAATGACCCAGCAACTAGCTAGAAAAACTACCCAGTTCCTGGGTAAAAAAATAAATAACCCAACAACTAGGTAAAAACATTAAAAGCAACAATCAAATGACCCAACGGGCTGAACCCAGCATTTGGGTTAAAAAAAATAACCCAGGATTTGTTAGGGTGTATAATAAAACTACAGATTTTGTAGAAATATGGCAAATAGAACCACTGGCAAATAGAAAATATATTTCTTTGGCTGATATTTTATTGCATTTTAATTCTTTTTTATTGATTTTTGATTATTTACATCTTGTCAATATAATGCATTTTTTATCTATAATGTAGAAATTATATGGTTGTTTAGAGGCCAAATTCAGCCAAGTCTATTTCTTTCTTTCTTTTTTCTTTCTTCCTTCTTTTGTACCAAAGCACATGTAAAACCACCATCTGAAGCAAGTAAACGCGAATCCTGTTAAAACCACTTCCACCTTCTTTACGAGATAATAAAACACGGTCCTTTCGCAAATTGAAAAGTCAACTCTTATTTTGTAAAGCCTGGATAACAGGCTGGTTCATGTAAGAAGTAGGATTAAGATTGTGTCCCAGATTATGCGTCCCTATCCCAGCTCTCCCACTGTCCATATGGAATTACGAGGCCAAAGTAATCCAATAGTTTGTTGTACTCTCTGATATGTGCAGCTGCAGGACAGCCTGCGTCTAAACACACAGTCACGGGCAGGCTGGAGATAGCGGCGCAGATATAGGCTCATCAAAAATGCATTAATGTGACTCTGCCTTTGTTCTGCACTGCTGCTGGCTGAGTGGGAATTGGCCACAGCGTAGAGTGCGGATACCATGTTAAAGATTTATTTCCCGGCTACGAGCATCTCGTTTCAAAACCTGTGCTTATGCTTTCAACACACACACGCGGTGATGTGAATTATTATGTGTGTTTGTGTTGTGTGTGTGGGTTTGACTCCAGCCTGGATTAGACTATTGTGTGTGCCTATTATTGTGTGTGCAGGATGATTTAATCATTTAGTAAAAGCCACCTGGCTGCATACTGTCAAAATATATGTGAGTGTGCCAAATGTGTACACAGACAACCCATTCTCACTCCCAAGGTGTTAAATATTGCTGCTTGGGCTGGAGCCCTGTGCGTCATTTATAGCGGCATTGCCAGTACCGTCATTGCTGTGAATAAGAAACAGTTTGCGTCATGTATCGTTGGATAAAAAAAGGCATGTTTTGTCAAAAACAGGATTTTCTTGATGCACAACACAGTGCATCAAGTAGCTTATATAATAGTTTAAAACTGAATTATTTATTTATTTATTTACTGAATAATAGACTAACATAATACATATTTTAATATGTCATTCCAAACCCATAAGAACTTCGTTCACCTTCGGAACACTAATTAGGATATTTTTGATGAAATCCGAGAGCTTTCTGACTCTGCATAAACAGCAACGCAACTGACACGTTCAAGGCCTAGAAAGGTAGTAAGGACATTGAAAAGTAGTCCATGTGACATCACTGATTCAACCGTAATCTACGAGAATACTTTTTGTGTGGAAAGAAAACAAAAATAATGACTTTATTCAACAATTCTTCTCTTCTGTGTCACCCTCCACAGTCATTCGTGAGAGCTCTTTGCGCACAAAAAGTAATTCATAGCTTTATAAAATTACAGTTGAACTACTGTCACATGGACAGTTTTAACAATGTCCTTACTATGTTTCTGGACCTGGTCATTGTTGCATTGCTGTTTATTCAGGGTCAAAAGCTCTTGAACTTCATCAAAAATATCTTTATTTGTGTTCTGAAGATGAACAAAGGACTTACAAGTTTGGAGCGACATGAGGGTGAGTAATTAATGACAGAATTTAAATTTTTTGGATAAACTGTCCCTTTAATAAATGCTTTAGAAGTACTTTTATTGTTAGTTCTTCTTAACTAATATAGTGAACTACTGTAATAGGAATGTAAAGATATCAAAATTTCACGATGCGATAATATCGCGATATAAAGTCCACAATACGATATTCATTGCGAAAAAAAGACAAATGAAGACTTGAAAAAAAATTACATTATGTACATTTTAAAGTTATTTAATGCACTTTGATGCACTATTTTTATTCTATTTAATGCACTTTGAGAGTTCAAAATTAAGAGCTCCAACCCATGTTCCTAAGAAAACTTAAGTCAGAAAAAAAGTCTGAAATTTGACTTTAAAGGAGACTCAGCCCTCTTTTTATTTGTGGTATACTTTTTCAGTCTAAATTACATTCACACTGGTGTTTTAGGACAAACAAATAATAATATATATTTCATAGCCTAGGGTATATTATGTTTGCTTTACACTACAGCAGGGGAATTACAATACTTGACTAATTTCTACACTTAAAAATAGATGTTTTGAATTTGAATTTAAACTACTAGCTGCCAGCAATTCATACTGCACTTTTAAGCTGAAATGGAAATGGCAGTAGAGCTTTTATTTTGAAGGAAAATTCCAGCTTCTGTAAAAACAACACATTTTTTTTTTTTTTTAAATGCTGTAATCGTTTGCCGCAAAAATAAAGCTTAAAGAAACACTCGACTTTTTTTGCTAATAGCTTAGCATAGATCATTGAATTGAGCGAGATGCTAACGGTCTAATCTGATTCAATGATCTATGCTAAGCTATTAGCAAAAAAAGTGGCGTGTTCCTTAAACTGGTGGCCGTTGCATTCTTAAATGCGCTAAACTTAGCACATGCAAAAAACGAGTTCACTGCATTCACTACTGTGAACGGAGACGTTCTGAGGCGCGGAAAACATCGAATCACAAGCTGATCGCCTGAATGAAGTGGGAGCTTTGATTTGATGAAGGGATTAAGCCATATTGTGCTAACTTTAAAGACCTTTTATGTTAGAATATTACATTTATTACATATTACATATTAAATATAGACTTTTTGCCCAGAAGACCTACTGTATCTTTTCATATCTTTATGTGACCACGATAATATTGAGACATTCTTGCTATTGTGATACCACGATATTGATAATATTGTTACGCCCCTATTAACTAATGTAAACAAATGGAACCTTATTGTTGAGTGCTACCTATATCAAGACTCCCACCTAAAATGTATAAAACATTTTGTGGAGTTTACTCATGCTGTTGCCAATGCAGTTGAAGTCATGTGACTACTGAAACACAACTAGTCAACAACTAGTGGCAGAACTAATCATCTAGTTGGTAAGCTCCTGGTGTTTGTGCATGTGTTTCTTCATAAGGGTAATGTACAGCATATGGCTAAAGATGGTGAGACAGGTGTATCCACTGTGACCACTGTTTGGTGACAGCTTGCTCCTGCTGTCTTTTAGAGTGAGTTGAGCCTTGTTTAGTGACCCGCTTTCTCTCTGGTGTGTGCTAGTCGCTCTTTGACTTGTTTAGCTCTGGAGCCATGGACCCTTCTGGACACTCACAGTGTGTGTTGTCTATTTCCGACATTGTGTCCTGTTCTACATGGATTATAAGTCTGTGTTTGTCAGATATGTGCTTGTATATGTGTGCTGGGGAATATTACCGTGCCTCAGGGACATGTATGTGTGTGCAGCCTGTCAAAGAACTGTGAGTATGTGTGTGTATGTGGTGCTTTTGTTGCTGACAATTCTTTTGCGTCAGGTCAAGTGGTGATTGTGCTGGTGGCAAAGGGTAGAGTGACTTTTCTCTCTCGTTTTATTGACAAAGCGTCAACGGGGTGGCCTTACTGATATGAGCTGCGCGCAGGCAATCGGAAGCAACACACACACACAAGGACACACACACACACACCGAAGTCACACTCAGAGGCTTGTGTTTGTTCAGTCAGTGGTAGGATAATGGCCCTAAGAGTTTATCAGACAGCCATCACTGTTTTTTTCTTCTGAGAGAGAAAGTCTCTTAATCTGCCTGGTAGCTTTTGTAAACACTAACACGTAGATTGACTTATTTAAAATCAGATCATGTGTTTGCTGATTGTTTGCCTATCGTCTATAATCTAGTAGAGGTCATTGTTATTTAAACACTACATTTAAGTGGCTAGAAATGACTTTCTGACAGGACAACCGAGACCCAAGACTATCATTTCAAGACAAACACATACAGTTGTTTGTTATTAGTCATTAGACATTCTGTGGCTTGCTTTAAGCAAGCCGTAAGGTACAACAGGAAGTGATTTATTAAGCATTGGCAGTATAGCAAGGTCTCAGATGACTTCTTTCTTTTATTAAATTAAATATTAAAGACACAAACTGAAGTTAACAAATGGTTTTATGGGTGTAAAGGTGTTTTGTGCTATAGTTGCTCTTTTGATTTTGGATTTTGCTAGGCTGGAATACCGACCAATCAGCATCCAGGACCAGTACTATCTGTTTTATAATTGCATAATTGAGTGACTTTTAAGCACCTAATCCTTTTCCTTCTGAAAAAGTGATTTATCATGCCTGAAAGTAATTTAAAATGATAACTCTGTGTGCAAATTAACCACTGTTACCACTGATAGACAGGTATTAAGATAATTCTGGTGAATATGGGGCTTTAAAGGGATAGTTCACCCAAAAATGAAAATTACCTCATGATTTACTCACCTCCAAGCCATCCTTGGTGTATATGACTTTCTTCTTTTAGACGAATACAATCAGAGTTCTATTAAAAAATGCCCTGGCTCTTCCAAGCTTTATAATGGCAGTGAATGGCTGTTGATATTCAATAAAAGTCCAAAAAAAGTTCATCTATTCATCTTAAAAATATCCATATTTAAAACTTTATAAATCGTAATCTCTAGTGTCCGCTATTTGGCGTACTTGTATACAGGAGATAGTGGCGTTCCAGCGGATGGCATAGGACGTTGGCGAATGCAGTGATGAACACGGAAGCGCAGAGGAAAGAACAAAACAAAACACGGGTCACAAATTAGAAATACAAAATGAGGATTTGTTGGAAGAATTCAGTATAAGTGAAATGGTGACTGGTTTTCCTTTGCAAAACAAAGGAAACTTTGCTTCCTTTGCTCCTGTAAACAAAACTTGGGTCCAACTTTATATTAGATGGCCTTAACTACTATGTGCTTACATTTAAAGTAATTATTTGATACAATGCACTTATTGTGTACACACGTTTTTACATTACTTATATTTTACAAAAATACTTGCATGTAATTACATCTGTAATTCATTTCTGTAATTACATTTATAATTACACTGTTGACCCATCCCTTACACCTTAACCCACCCTTAAACCTACCCATACCACCAAAGCCATCCCTAACCTGACCCGTATCCCACCTCAGTAGCAGCAAAAGTGTTTTGCAATACAATATGAACACAATAAGTACATTGTACTTATATTTTGATGCAAGTACATAGTAGTTAAGGCCACCTAATATAAAGTGGGACCAAAACTTGGATCTTGCAACCTTACGCTATGCCTACGCTATCCACTGGAACGCCACTCTCGTGAATGTGGATATGACAGTTAGCAGAAGCTAGAGATTCTGATTTATAAAGATTCCAAAATGGATATTTTTCTTCCAAAAATGCATCAATTCACTTCATAAGGCCTCTATTAACCTTCTGGAGCCATGTGGAGTACTTTTTATCATGGATGGATGCACTTTTTTAGATTTTCAAAATCTCAAAGGTCTTTCACTCTCATTATAAAGCTTGGAAAAGGCAAGACATTTTTTAGTGTAACTATTTTTTTTATTTTAGGGCTGTGACGATAAATCGATGGATTCTGATTCATGGATCGGTTCTGAATGGTTTCGAATGGATGATACTTTAATCTAGTTTTCAACCTCAAAATGTGCACATAGCCCACTTCGAACACCTTTGTAATTCACTTCAACATTTTCAACATTTATAAATGATTATTTTAGGTTCAAGTGTGTAAGGAATTGGAAGCAAGCAGAGTACGGCTGTTTCTAAAGCATGCAGTGCCGTCTGCTGTTAAAAACTAAGCTCAGAATCGAATTGCATTCAGAAAATCATTTCTTGACTCACGATGCATCGATTTATTTTTCTAGCTCTATTTAATATATGGTTATATTTTTTAATATACTGTACCATTGTATTCGTTTCTTCATATACCTAGGATAGCTTGAGGGTGAGTAAACCATGGGGTAATTTTCATCTTAAATACATTTTGTCATACAAACAACCAGTAAGTAGCTAATAAAATCACGTTTGACAATACTCTTAAATTTACATTTTTAAATCATTTTAATGCTTCTTATAACTATTAATTACAATAATATAGTCACTAATATGTTTAATGTATTTTTTTACTGTTACTTTAACACAACTTGTGTCATGACAAGCAAAGAACAGCACTCAGCCTGCAGGTGCAGGCCTGTTTTTCATTCATTCATTCATTCATTCATTTAACCTCTTGTCACCCGTCCCCTCAGCGGGACACCTAAGTTTACTTCACCATATTACAAATAAATCCAAAACTAATCATGACAAACCATACATCATTGGAAAGGTCTAAGACTCCTAAATAGATATTTTACCATATTTTTGTGTTACAAATTAGGAAAAAATAATAGATTAATATATGTCAAGAGTGCACCTCAAAAATCTACATAATAACAGGTGTTCTGACCTTTGTCACAAAAGACTTTCTTCATTGCTTTTTTCCCTTTTAGCTTTAGATATCATAAGAAATTAACAAGCAGAATAATTATGGATTATTATGGATTTTTTTTTTTTTTTTTTTTTTTTACTTTTTGTATCTTAATTTCTGCTTCTGTTCTACTCTAGTTTATTCTTGTAACTTGTCATCCTTGCACTGTTAATATTGTTGGCACTTGTATGATGAATTGCTTATGATGTGGCTCATTTGTAAGTCGCTTTGGATAAAAGCATCTGCTAAATGATTAAATGTAAAATGTAAACTGCTCATCACAAATAGTGGGCTCACAAAACAGCAGGAGGCTGAAATATGATGATACCACATACTTGTATATGAATAAATATACTATAAGTTACTATATATGACCCTGAACCACAAAACCAGTTACAAGTAGCACGGGTATATTTGTAGCAATAGCCAACAATATATTGTATGGTTCAAAATGATTGATTTTTCTCAAAAAAATCATTAGGATATTAAGTAAATATCATGTTGCATGAAGATATTTTGTAAATTTTCTACCGTAAATATATTAAAACTTAATATCTGATTAGCAATATGCATTGCTAAGAACTTTAAAGGCGATTTTCTCAATATTTTTATTTTATTTTTATTTTTTTTTGCACACTCAGATTACAGATTTTCAAATGGTTGCATCTTAGCCAAATATTGTCCTATCCTAACAAACCATACATCAATGGAAAGCTTATTTATTCACTTTTATTCCCACTTTTTTATTCACTTTAAGATGATGTATAAATATCAATTTCAAAAAATTTACCCTTGTGACTGGTTTTGTGCTCCACGGTCACATATACTATAATCTACATAAGCGTATACTCAACAGATATCATACAAGCTAGTACACTCAAGCCACCTTTAACCCTTTTTCATGTGGCCATTTGCACAATTATTCTTAGTTTGCTAAATTAGTATGTTTTATTGTGTCTTCCTAAATCAGAGGCCTCTGTGTGTGTGTGTGTGTGTGTGTGTGTTTGTTTTGTATATGTGAGAAGGCCATTTGTAGTGCTGACATTAAAGTGGCCTAAATGTTTAATCCCTCATCTATTTACCCAAATTTCCCCTGGGCTGACATTAGCGATCCTATTGACCCGTAATAACTGTTTACACACAGCCAGGGCTTAGTGACATACCTTTGTCTGCATTTCTCTGTCACTCTGTAATAAACACTGTTTGGTCTGAAAGTAAGGTAAAATTTCCCTTGAGAGGGCCTGTGGTCTCAAGCCCCCAGAGGTTTTGCTCCACATGACACTGATTGCCACATATGCTCACAGACACACAGGCACACACACCTCCCATTGTTTGTCACTCGCACACCTTCCCATTCTCTCTCCCTCACGCCGACAAACCCACTCAAACACAATGAAAGGGGCCTGAAGCCGTCTGACCCAAGCCATCAATGATTAATGGACCAAGCCAAACCTATGGCAGATCAACCTGATGACCAGACAAGCTGTGGGAGGTCAAAACAAGACCACCGCGCACAAACAAAACATCAGCTATATCAATACTACACTGAGCTTGGCACAGTTTAAATGATATAATATCCACAGGCCATAAAAGATGGTCCACAAGCACAACTATTATAAACCCTACCAATCCAAGGGATGCCTGCTTCAACATTACTGTGAATGAAATCAACTCCTTTTCAAAGACTCTTATTTAGACCTCAGGTTACAAGCTTTTACAGGTTTTAAAGGAGATGTTCACTTCCAGAACAAAAATTTACAGATAATTTACTCACCCCCTTGTCATCCAAGATGTTCATGTCTTTCTTTCTTCAATTGTAAAAAAAAAAAAAAAAAAAAAAAAAAAAAAAAATACGTATTTTGAGGAAAGCATTTCAGGATTTCTCTATATATAGTGGATTTCTATGGTGCCCCCGAGTTTGAACTTCCAAAATGCAGTTTAAATGCAGCTTCAAAGGGCTCTAAACGATCCCAGCCAAGGAAGAAGGGTCTTATCGGTACTTCTGCAGCGATGTAGGATGATTTTGAAGTTGGAGAAGAAAATGAGATGGGAGTTTTTCGACGTACCCTAACTGTCTTGAACCAGAATATATAGAGTACAGGCAGAGCTAGACAAGACGAGTATTTTATTTTATACTTTAGGTTAAGAAGTATATAAATTATATATATATATATATATTTTTTTTTTTTTTTTTGGAAAATAACCAATCGTTTCGCTAGATAAGACCCTTATGCCTTGGCTGGGATTGTTTAGAGCCCTTTTAAGCTGCATTTAAACTGCATTTTGGCTGCAAAATGCAAGTTCAAACTCAGGGGCACCATAGAAGTCCACTATATGGAGAGAACACCTGAATTTTTTCCTTAAAAAAAACATAATTTCTTTATGACCGAAGAAAAAAAGACATGAATATCTTGGATGTGATGGGGTGAGTAAATTATCTGTAATTATTTTGTTCTGGAAGTGAACTTCTCTTTGTATAATGATTTCACACATAAGCCTACAAATCTCAGATTATGATCTTCTTAGGAAGACTGAATAACTTGGACGAAAATAAGAATTTAAGAATTATTATTATTTCTAGTCTTTTCTAGTATCTAGTTAATGTGAAATTTGTATTGAATTGGCCGTATCCTACAGGAAGCTTAATTGGCCTGAAAGGAAATTGCTGAACTGCAATAAAAAAGAAAAATTGCAACAAAGTCACAAAGTTTTGTGACAAAACAAATTATAATAATAAACAATTATATAATTAATTTTGCTTAATTTATTGTTTATTCCTTATCCTTTGATTAATTTCCTGATATGTAGAACATGTTTATGTTTTAAGTTGCTGTCAGATTAACAGTTATATTTGTTTTCAGATACCTTTATACAATTTGTAAATTTGTAATTTGCGTTCTTGGAAATGAAATGTCTATGGTTCATAAATGAGAATAGAATTATTAAATGCAATGCAATTTTATAGATGGCATTTCAAACACTGATTATTAACATCATCTGATGATTCTGGAGATTTTCCATATGCTGTTTGAATTCCATGTTTAATGGTTATTCAAAAAAAGATATTCTACATTCAGTTCTAAACGGTACATAGTTACATGATGTTCGACTTTGGTCTCATGGATTAATGCCCTACAACGACATAATTTGAGTTTGTAAATGGCACAGAGGAGTGGTATTTAGTCAGAATGAATCTCTCTCTTTAGGCACGAGTAATAGTTTCCTTTGCTAAAAGAGATTGCGCCGTGATCTCATAAACAGATGGCTTTGCTGCGCATGGCGTGGCCATTTTCTGGAGAAATCCCTCATTAGCATCGTAGACTTTCAGCCGTCTGATTTGTTCCCTTTCAGAAGGCCAATTTAAGAGCGAAGCCCTTCAGGCCACGTTGGCAGAATAAGCATATGGGTGACAAATAAAATCATTAAAAAGTCTTTGGATTGCCCACACAGGGGGCTCAGAACAGCTCTTCCTGCTTATCCGAAATTTCATGCTAGTCATGCCATGAGGACATGTTGTCCTTAAGCATCCTTATGTCCTCATGCACTCAATACGGAATCAGAGTCCTCTTTAAAATCCTCTCAATCCTGATCCAGTGATTCCTCCTCACATCTTACTTGGAGTGTATCGACTGCCTTCAGCCTTATTTCAGCCATCTAAAGCACAGTGAAGTTATATATGATAAACACACACACAAACAATCAAATAAACAGATGGACCTCTGCATCAGTGGCTGACCGTGCGGTCCGTGCACAACTGCAGGTTATGAGCTGTCTTTGATATGAGTTTTGTAAAAAAAACTTTTATGTTTGTGTTAACCCTGTCTATCTGTTCCACCCAGGACCACTCGCTAATTAGCAGAGCACTGTTGTTCAGTTCTGGTTGATAGTAGCCTGCTGATGTGTGTATGTGTGGACAAGTATGTGTGTCTCAGTGGCAGTCCAGCCTGAGCAGGTTTAATTGATGCAGGTCGTCACACTCACTGAACCCCGCTGAGCACCTCCCTGCTCCGCCTCCACGCATTACTGCTAATTGTCTGTGATATCTCTCTCTCTGTATGCCAAAGACCTTCTTTCCATCTTCTCATCTATCTATCTATCTGTCTATCTATCTATGTATCTATCTATCTATCTATCTATCTATCTATCTATCTATCTATGTATGTATCCAGTTGTGGTGAAGTAGCAAAAACATTAATTATGCTTGCAACCATTGAAATGTAAGATTTTAATACTTTTGCAAACAACATATTACAGTATACCTACAGGCCATGCCTTAGGTAAAAGAAAAAAAAAAAAGAAGCTAACACAGACACACACACACACACACACACACACACACGAGGAAGAGAGGAGGATGTTTTAAACCGTTCTCCTTCAGTAAGTGTTTTTGTTGTATTTTTATGATTTTATAAATCTATATATGTAGAGGCAAAACTCTTAAATTAGAAGAAATAAAAATTTAGATCCATCTTGAGCAGTTGTTCTCCTTTATTTAAGGTAGTCGTTTGTCTTATGATGTAAGACATTATGAACAAAAGAACGTGACACAAAGGATAACACTACAAAATTGAAACATGGAGAACGTTAGATGCAGTACATTAAGCTTTTGCTGGAGGTGAATATTTAATATTCAGAATCTCAAGAAATTATGTAAACTGAAATCTGTGAATATCTATATTTGCACTACTGGTCGAAAGTTTTTGAACAGTAAGGTTTTTGAACAGAAGACGACTCTTCTGCTTACCAAGCCTGCATTTATTTGATCCAAAGTACAACAAAAACAGTACAAATTTAAATATTTTTAAATATTTAAAATAACTGTTTCTTGTAAAATGTAATTTATTCTTGCGATTTCAAAGGTGAATTTTTAACAGCATTACTCCAGTCACATGATCCTTCAGAAATCATACTAATATTCAGATTTGCTGCTCCATTTATTATTACTATTATTATGTTTAAAACAGCTAGATTTCAGGTTTCTTTGATGAATAGAAAGTTCAAAAGAACAGCATTTAACTGAAATAGAAATCTTTTGTAACATTATAAATGTCTTTATCATCACTTTGGATCAATTTAAAGCAGCCTTGCTAAATAAAAATATTAATTTCTATAATTTCTTTCTCAAAAAAAAAAAAAAAAAAAAAAAAAAAGCTTTTGAATGTTATAGTGTATAATGTTACAAAATCCTTTTGTTTCAGATAAATGCTGATCTTTGGATCAGTCTATTAATCAAAGAATCCTGAAAAAAGTACTCATAATAATAATAATAATAATAATAATGATGATAATAATAATAATAATAATAATAATAATAAATGTTTCTTGAACAGCAAATTATCATATTTGAATGATTTCTGATTAATCATGTGACACTAAAGACTGGAGTAATGATGCTGAAAATTTAGCTTTAAACACAGGAATAAATTACATTTTCAAATATATTTAAATAGAAAACAGCTATTCTACATAGTAAAAATGTTTAATAGTTTTACTGCTTTTGCTGTATTTTGGATCAAATAAATGCAGGTTTCGTGAGCAGAAGAGAATTTTTTGAAAAGAACATGAAAAATCTTACTGTTCAAAAACTTTTGACTGGTAGTGCACATTTTTTTAACTTAAATATCTGTGAATTGCTTTTGCAAGTTTAATATGTTTTAACATATTACAGGTAATAAATACCTGATTGGTTTACACTTTTTGCTGCAAAGGACCCTCATATATAGGTTCATCTGTACTTGTCCCATTTTGCATGATACTAGAAAAGTCCCATATTGACAAGCAACAATTTGAACATAATGAAGGTGAAGCGGAATTGCGAATTTGAAAACAGTCAATGTTATTTTATTTATTTATAGCTATATAATAAATAAATAAAGCATATAAAGTGGCTAAAAAAAAAAAAAAGAATAATAAATTGCCATTTAACAAAATGACCATTTTCTTCTTTGGCTTGTTCACACGGATGTCAGTGACTGTAAAATTATTCATTGTAAAATTACTTAATGCATAAACAACCTAAACAGAATTTTAAACAATATTGTAAAATAAGTGGTGCATGAATAAGTGATAAAAAAAAAAAAAAAAAAAAAAAACTTGAAGTTATACATAACAAAAATACTTTGCCTACAAATGTATTACAATTGCCTCTCTCAATAGGATTTTACAGCTAAATCACAGGCTCTACGGCTTTAGCTGATAAATTCTGTCACAGATTTACGGATACATTACTGTTCTACATGCAGATGCTAAAGCACTCAAGCTCTGTGCTGGGGTTTTAAGAAACCTCTTAGAAAAACAGATGGAGGGAATGTGAGAAAGATAAGCAAGAAGTTCTGTGGTGAAGGGGAATGTATGTGACCAAGGGGGGGCAGTGTGGAGGACAATGGCAGCGGGTGCAAACGCATGTGTTAAAGCAGAAGACATAATATTTAAGCCCACGTTCACCTCTGTTGATGGACTGTTTTTTTTTTTTTTTTTTCTTACACCAACCTACAGGCACTTTACTACAAGACTTAATGTGTCTTTCTAGCACACAAAAAATAAAAAGGATATAATCGTTGTCTCTCATGCACATAGGCAGAGGACAAGACTGGGAGGGTGGGACAGAAAGAATAACAGTGGGAGTGAATAGAGCCCTGAGCCAAACACAAGAGGTCAGAGGTCACCTCACTCTCTGTATTAAAGTGCAGCTTAAGCTGGTTTAGAGAGAAACTCAGAAGCATTATAAACACACGGGCCACCAAAGAGTCGCAGGCACTTCAGAGGGACCAAACACAGAATAATAATCATGCCAGCTAAAGGACACAGGCTATTTCTCAAGCGTAGACAGGATATCACAATTAAGGGCTGTACCTGCTGATACTGATGCAGTGGCTTCCAACACAGCATAAAATATACAACATACAAGCACACACATAGCCAGTGTTTGTTGAGGAGGTCAGTGATACAGTACCTGTACAAAGCTAGAAACTACAGTTGTTTTCTAATGAAAATGTTTATAGATAGATAGATATAGACTACTATTCTATAAATTTAAGGTCAGTATGTTTTTTTTATTTTATTTTTTTTTAATTTTTAGTCTCTTTTTCTCACCGCAAATACATTTATTTGGTCAAAAATGCAGTATATATATATATATATATATATATATATATATATATATATATATATATACACACACACACACACACAGTCGAAAAGTCAAAAGAATCTGCAAAATGTTATTTTGCCAAAATAAGAGGGATCATACAGAATGCATGTTATTTTTTTTTAACTTGTAATGACCTTAATAAGATATTTTACATAAAAGATGTTTACATATAGTCCACAAGAGACTAGAGATAATAGCTACATTTATAAAAATGTCCCTGTTCAAAAGTTTACATACACTTTTTATTATTGTGTTGTTACCTTAATGATCCACTGTTTTTTTTTTTTTTTTTTTTTTTTTTGTGATAGTTGTTCATGAGTCCCTTGTTTGGCCTGAACAGTTAAACTGCCTGCTGTTCTTCAGAAAAATCCTTCAGGTCCCACAAATTATTTGGTTTTCCAGCATTTTTGTGTATTTGAACCCTTTCCAACAATGACTAAATGATTTTGAGATCCACCTTTTCACACTGAGGACAACTGAGGGACTCATATGCAACTATTACAGAAGGTTCAAACTCTCACTGATGCTCCAGACAAAAAAAAAAAACATGCATGAAGAGCCAGGGGTGTAAACTTTTGAATGGAATAAGGATGTGTAAAACAAAACAAAACAAAACAAAAAAATACACTGTGGATCATTCAGGCAACAACACAGTATTAAGAATCAAGTGTATGTAAACTTTTGAACAGGTTAATTTCTATAAATATAGCTATTATCCTCTCTTGTGGACTATATGTAAACATCTTTTATGTGAAATATCTGATTCAGGTCAGTACTAAATAAAAATAACATGCATTTTGTATGATCCCTCTTATGTTGGCAGATTCTCCAAGGTGTATGTAAATTTTTGAGTTCAATTGTATATACTGTCACTTTTCAATTTAATGTGTCATTGCTAAATAAAATCATTAACTTCTTAAACAAAAAATCAATTAAATCAAATAAAAATAACACCTTACTGGCTCCAAACTATTGGCAGTGTACATGTATTATTTAGTTTATTATTTTATGTATCTATTTGAAGACCGTAACATGAGAAAGATATTTTATGCTATCCAGCTTGTCTTGGGGGTGTGTGTTTACGACTTAATACTTGTTTAGAGGGTTTAGTCTAATTCTTGTAATGTGTGGAAACGAATCTTCTAGGAATCTGGCTTAATCAAATCACATCCATCTGCTTTCACGACCAGCCTTTAACCTTTGATAATGTAAACACGCAGGCACAATCTTCTCTCCAAATCATTGATTGCTGTCCTAAACTCTGCTGCATAGCTGACTATCAATTGACCCAGTGACCCACGGTCACATCCAGAGGAACTCAGTCAAACCCACAATTGCAAATGGCTTTGTCTGCATGCTAGTGTTTGGTCAGTGGCCAACAGAACACTTACTGAGAGTTTCGGTCTCTAAATGCTCACAGTGCAGCCCTCAATACCTGACAGTCTTTTTTTTCCCCCTCTCTTTCCACACAGCCTTCTCTCTTCATTGTAATTCAATCACAGCAGAAATAAAGACAGGCAGAAAAAAGTGAGAGAGCATTCATTGGAAAAACATTGTGGTATTCCAACAGCTATTTTACACATACACAGCCGTTCCATCATTGCAATCAATCTGCACTTTAACTAAAGCCTTTTTCTTGGGCAAGTGAGGCATTTCACAAACACTATGCAGATGATTTTGTGAGTAACACAGTTCAAATAACAGTCAACTGAATTGTTTCAAATGTTAGGCAGATAGGCACGACCTTCAATCGCCAATACGCCCTCTACAAACAAACACTTGCACGTGTAGCCGCTACGAGTTTTTATTTCCGTAATGCGTGCAACCGCACAGCTACAGTATATTTGTAATACTCATCAGCCAATTGTTCAGCTGTTCTCGACTTCTGAGATTTCCTCAAATGCTCTTAACAATATCCGTGGAGATTGGCTTTTTTAATGTGGATAATTATTTTAACAACCTAAACACAATGTAGCATCGGATAGCGTTGTTCTCTAACGATGGCATATGACTTAATCTAGCAGATCTTACCTTTAAGGAACAATGACATTGGTGGATAATAAAGTCAAATTCAAAAGACTGCAACTACCTGATTAGTTCAAAGCACGCCGCCGCTTTGACACTCTGCCTCTCTCTCTGTCTCCAAAAGATGAATGAAAAGGTAGAGCACGATAAAAGACGTGAATCTAGCTCTGTTTGTCTTTTGTTTTAAACAAAAGTTCATAGAACATGGCTCCTTTTTTGTTACATCACAATGGTTCTGTGCCGAGCGACAGAGAGAGAGAGAATAAAAACAACTTTATTTTTACTTTTTCTTTATGGAGACAAAGAACAATGAGGAGTTTCATCTTTATTGTCGGGATGAATTTTTTTAACCTACTCACTGCCAACATGTTATAGACTACATTTACTCTGCAAATAGGTTACAAACTTCAATTCCTCTTTTCGCTGAAAGCCTTGAGCGTTTCAGCTAGCTTGAGGCAACTAGTGTGTGCGATTGCGTGTGTTTGTGTGTATTATAACTCAGCGCGTAGAGCAGATTTCGGCCTCTTTCTCAAAGCCAAGCACCATATGTCTGGAACCGTCTTCTTAGATGGACTATGAAAGGAAGGGTAGGGAAAACAAGTGGGTAATTGTGGAGTTCTTTATGCATTAATTTCCCTTTACAATGACAATACACTGACCTAGTCTAAACCCGCAGCACTCCATTTGCTTGTGTTATGCAGAAATAAAGCATCTCCTGCATAAGTTGTTGTCAGGGAGATGGATGTCCTCAATGAGTCCAATAGGGGGAGGGAGGGAACGGGGGGTGCTAGGCTGACTCTAAAGTCTGACAAATCCTGCTGCTGCTCCTTCGCAACATTTTGATACGCTTTTACCGAAGTGGTTTAACAGAGCTCTGGGAGTTAATTGTTTGCTTTTCAACTTTCTTGCATGGCAAGCGCTTTTTGTAGTGGCTCGCATGCGGGGCGACTGCCAGACGGTTTCAGAGAGACAGGGAGAGACCAAGGGATCACGATGCAGCAAACTGTACATTCTGTGACTTCTCATAAAGGCCCAATTCTGTCAGTAGCTTTTGAGGGCTAATACACATTGCGCAGATTGCTTGGAAACAGTCCGTTGTTTGTCACATTCCTCTCCATCAGAAGCATCAAAGTTAACAGAACCATCGTTCCCAGTCTCATGACAGACGTGATGGACGTATATCATCTCATATAGACTCTAGTGGGCAAGGAAGGATGTGTTGGATTTGATATCAGTCCAGTGTTACCACAGTAGACAACATTAACAGTCAGAGCTAGCAAAGACATACTAGCTTGAATGTTCTTTCTTGATAAAGCGGCTCTTATTTTTATTTAAAAGTTGAAAATATGAACAATCTTGCATGTGCTCATGCTTGATGCCAATAAAAGTAGCATAAGTAAACTAATAAAAGTGTTTTTTTGATGTGTAATTTGACAACTAAAATGTGGATATGAAGAATAGATTCTGTAGATCTATTTTGTTTGACACAACTGATATGGTAAATCATGTGGTGTGACAAAATGAATGTATACTGATTTTATTCATGATACTATACAGAATGTACTTTTTTAATGTTCACAAAGCTTGTTTCCCATCAAATGTAGTATTTACTCAGACACAATGAGATTTCAGATACACCTCAAGTTCACAAATGAAATCTCACCCTCATGTTGTTTCTAGCCTGCATGACTTTCATTCTTGTAGGGCCCTATATGAAATCCATTTTATTTTTCCCCCAATTTTTTTCTTTCCTTCTCCAAATTCTGCCCCCCCCCCCCCCCCCATTTTATTTTTATTTTTTTTCTGTATTCTGTTTTTTTTTGTTTGTTTGTTTTTTTGTTTTTTTAATAATCATGTTTTCTTATATTATGTTTTTATTGTGGTAGTTATCTGTATATGTATATATATATATATATATATATATATATATATATATATATATATATATATATATATATATATATATATATATATATATATATATATATATTTAGCTTTTTTTTATAAGTTAGTGCAGTTTGATTGAAATAATTGGAATGCACAAAGAAAAAAAACAGATTTTTGAAAATTGTTAAAAACTGAGTTATCCGTTTTTGCAAATGAAACTCTTCAAATATTAATCATAAAGCATGCCTGATTCAGTTTTTTTTTTTTATTTTTATTATTATTTTTTTTTTTACAATTTTTTTTCCAAATTCAGTGTAATCCATTAATTTGATTCCATTTTAATGGTTTTATTAAATTTAAAAAAATATTATTATTTTTTTTTTTTTCCTGGTAAATATTACTTAAATGTTTGTTTTACTAATAATTTTATTAATAATAGTAGTAATATCATTACATTAAGTAATATACAGGGGTTGGACAATGAAACTGAAACACTCGCCAATATAGTATTGGAGGTTTCATGGCTATATTTGCGCTGTCTGGTGCCCAATCTTCACTTATTGTACATTACACCAGTTAGAGCAGAGTGTAAAGTTTCATTATGTGCACCCAATGGTTCAAACATTGTACCTTGAAGGTAGTGCTCTGTATCAGGATAATAATGCACCAATACACACAGCAAGACTGGTGACAGACTGGTTTAATGAACATGAAAATTAAGTTGAACATCTCCTATGGCCTGCATAGTCACCAGATCTGAATATTATTGAGCCACTTTGGGGTGTTTTGAAGGAGCGAGTCAGGAAACGTTTTCCCACATCAGCATCACATAGTGACCTGGCCACTGTTCTGCAAGAGGAAAATGGATCAAAATCCCTCTGGCTGCTTTGCAGGACTTGTATTTGTCACTCCCACGATGAAATGATGTTGTATTAGCTGCAAAAGGAGGCCCAATATCATACTAATTGTGATCTAAAACCAGGTGTTTCAGTTTCATTGTCCAACCCCTGTATTTCTGTCACAGTTTCTTTCAGTTAAATCAAACCGACCTTTAAGTTTCTGTTTATATATGACGATATGATGGAAATCACAGAGCCATATTCTTGTCTGCAACACAACAGAAGATATTTTGAAAAATGTGTTTTTGTGTCAATGCAATGAAAGTCAACGGGGTCCAGTGGTCTTCAAATGATATTTTTCTGTTATGCAGAAGACATAGCATGAACTTGAGTAAATGATGACAGAATTTTATATTAAAGGGATCAGTCATCACATCTTTGTAATTCTTGTAATTTTTTATTTACCCTCATGTTGTTCTAAACCTGTGTGAATTTCTTTATTCTGTTGAACACACAAAAAAGATATTTCGATGAAAGTTGGTAACCAAACAATTGCTGGTAGCCATTGGCTTCCATCTTATTTATTTATTTATTTATTTTATTATTATTATTTTTTTTTCCATATATGGCGACCTACAACTGTTTGGTTATCAGCATTCTTCACATCTTGCTTTGTGTTCAGCAGAAGAAAAAAAAAAGAAGAAAAAAATCTCACACAGCTTTGGAACAGCTTTGGTGAACGATGACAGAATTTTCGTTTTGTGGATTTTAATGTCCACATATTTTTAATGTTGCACTGGCTGAATGATACTTAATGAATGCCACTTCCATCTATCCATCAGTCTTTCTATCATTCAGTTCTTATTAAATACGCCGTCTGCTCTGACTGCACTTTGTTTCTTGCACTTCATTACTTACCGAGCGGTGCACACAGACAACACTTTGCTCCTTTTAATGAAAAACACCTTCTTTTTTTGGTGTTGAGAAGTCTTGGATATTCCTCCTGTGTCACCCATTCATTCCCCGCAGCCATTTGATTGGCTAATAGGGGGAGTTTGCGGCGGTGCAGATTTAAGCTATTTGTCATGGCTGCGCTCTCCCAGACATGATTGATGCCCAGGCCGCTGGTGATGAGCTGCGGCTCCAATGATTCTTTATTAAAACGCTATCCAAGCTGACATTTACATATTAAAATTGTTACTTAGAGCAAATCTTCAGTGTGGAAACAACGGACTAACTGGTGGCTTACCGTATTGATCATTCTGACACCGCGCTTATGAATTTATGAGGGAGGTGAGGACAGTGGGACGAGGCGTCGGACTGAAATTGGAGTAGATGGTGTTATTGCACAGAGCTCTGGCCGCATGGTAGATGAAAGCTGTTATCAAAGCATGAAAGGAGGAAGAGAGGGTGGAAGAAAGAGAGAAAGCAATGAGCAGCCTATTCTTTTTCTTTGCTTTAGCAGAGGCTTAGTTTAAGTGCTGTTGGTAATAGCCTGGGTCAATACTGTTAGATCTGCCAGCCTCAGTAAGAGAAGTAATCAAGGCAATTGAGCTCACCTCCAATTGTTTGGCTCATGATCTCTTAAGTCAGGGAGCTTCTGACAATACCATTACTTTATGCAGAAGTCTTGGGTGGTTCAGAAGGTAGATTAAACTCTTGAATCTTTTGGCTGGTGCTAACCTGAGGTCCCGTTTGATTTTTGTGTACAGTTACCTTTTGCTTTGGTGCAGTAAGATTCAAAGGCATAGTCTCTTTTAAGCCATCCACATGCAGACATAACCAAAAAGTTACCTTATGCAGCAATGTATATTGCTTTCCCTTTTGAACAGATTGCAGCATTCTATAAAAAGTCAAAACAAACTTTTTCTGACTTGTTTTCAGTGTTTATACTTTTCTAAAATACATTTTATACCTGCAATGTTCATAATTTTCACATTTATGCATTTGGCAGACAATTTAATCAAAAGCAACACTGGGGTCAGTAAGTACAATTTAGTGTTTCTGTAAAAAGGGGGAGGGGAAACTAAAAATAATACTGATAAGATAACAAAACTACTACGAATTCTACTACTAATAGCAATATAAAACGCACTAAGGATTAATGAGATGCTGGGTTCATGAATATTAATCACGTTGTCTGTGTTCGCTTGAACCGATTTGCTGAAATCAAAACAGGGACGAGAACAGGTAAGCACCAGCCAAAGAGATTGCTGTTTGTGCATTAGTTCCACCTACAACCGGAGAAACCGGCAGTTCTTAAAAGCGGAAGAATTCCAAAGGAACTTTTGAGAGGAAAATACAACACAGAATTTCGTTTACATGTAGCATGCCAATTCTGTATGGTATATACGACTCTCCCTTTCTGTATTTGCATGTGAGACAAAGCGGCGGCTAGTCGTGTGCCTTCACACTAGAGTTTATGGTTTGTCAAATACAGGTATGCTGCGCATCTATTCCATGAACTGAAAAATACAATTATAATAATATTATGATAAATTATAGTAACACAGCATGTTATTCCCAGTAATGGTAACAGCGCTGTAACGGAGGAAACAGTAATTAGTTTGATCACTGGTTACTAATTAACTTTGGATTGAGAAGTGGGGCGGGGGGTAACGCCGTTAGTAACGCTGTTCATTTATAATGCCGTTATTCCCATAGTTTCCACAAAAAAACAAAAACAAAAAAAAAAAAAATTAATAGCACAAAATAAATAAATAAAAAATTCTTAAGCATCAAATCAGCATATTAGAAGAATGATTTCTGAAGGATCATGGTCACTGAAAATTCAGCTTTGCCCTACAGGAATAAATTACATTTTAAAATATAATAAAAAAAGAAAACTCTTATTTTAAATTGTAATAATATTTCACGATATTACATTTTACTGTGTTTTTTGGTCAAACAATTGACAAATTCTGTTTTTGGCAGCATCAGTGAGTGTAAGAGACTTTTAAAAAAATATTACAAAAAAAAAAAAAATCGGTAGTGTAGATATACATTTAATAATTAAAATTCTCTGGGAATCAAACACACATCTAGCACACACTAGCCTTGCTAGTGCCATCCTTTAATTTTTGAGCTACAGTAATGTTATTTTAGCTTTCAAAATAACGTTTCTCAGAATTTTTTCTAGGCCTTGGGGTTGGAGTTGACCAGGTTGATGCATCTTCTCAATGTTCAAATCAAACCTTTGCCACTTTAAGGATTCATTATTTACAAACATTTTGATATGACAAAACGAACAAAACAGACAAAAGACAAAAGCATCTAATTCTGTTCTCGCTAATTAACTTCAGGAAACAAAGACCTCAGAAACAGAGACAGCCTGTGGAGCGACTCAATCACGCCCCACACTATTCTTTTGTCTTTGTGTGTTATCCAACCTTCTCTTCAATATATGTTGTGATTTGCATGTGCATTTTTTTCTTGGTAAAGAGCTTAAGTCGTCTGGATGGGGGAAGAGTATTTGTTAAGTGATCCCCATGGCCGTGGGCAAAGACCTAAATCTATTCTGACACGAGCTTAGCGTCTGTAATCCTATTATTCCCATCTGATCCTGGGCTCAAACACAAAAACAAGTCACATTTCTGCACAGAGTTGAAACATTGTCCTATTGTATTGCACTGCATCTGGACTCCATTCTCAACGCACCTGCTTTACTTCATCTTCAGCATATCAAGGTAATGTAGAAACATATAGTGACAAGTATGGCGTGCTATTTACTTTAAGACAGGTGGACCAGCAACAGTAGACTGAGATTCAGACAGCTGCATTACAGCTGCTTATAATTAAATTAAATGGACTCATGTATACTAAGGTGGTGCAAAATTTCAGTTCATGAGTATGAATTGAATTGGCCACACTGTAATAGGAAATTGGAATTTGAGAGGATTCTGGGAAATGAAGTTCTCTTCCATCCTGGTCCATAAATGCTTAGAAAACCTTCAAACAAGGTTGTCAAACCAACATTCAAAATTTGTCTTGACAAACTTTCCCTTTTGCAGCTAACAATTATGCTTATTTAAGTTTCTTTGAATTTCAAATAACTTTAATTCTACTTCATTAAATTTAAATTTTAATCAGTTCCTCTTTGCTGCATCGTTTCAAATTAAGGAACTGGGAAACTGGAGAGCATTCAGATACAGAACTAAATGTTTTTCTAAATTAGTTTTAATAAATGGTCTTTTTGAACTGTTGGAGGGAGTTTTGAGTTTCAAAAGTAGATCAAGGTTTTTCTTTGATTTTTCTTTGCATGACCCCATTAAATTGCATTGGATATTATGACTGTCTAAGCAAGCATATCATTGGGAGTGAGAGAAAAGAAAGAGAGCGAGCATCGAGGGACAGTTTGTTTGCGATCATTTCACTCTGAACAACACCTTCTGCTGAGAATGATTAGATGAGTCCTCATATGGGACCATTATGGAAATGAAAGAGAGAGGAGAGAGATGTCCAAGAAGGATATGTTCACACATGTGTGCTTGTATATAAATGTGTGTATATGCCTTGTCAGACTCATTGACACACTTGAATTGCCAGTAATTACTGAAATGCAGTAATTGTTTAGAGAACAAAAGAGTGATCTGAAACTCACACAAACAGACGTAGGCCATGTTTATATATTTGTCTCATACGAGTTTCTAAGTTAACGTTTGTGATTAGATTTTATTGAAGGGAACGTACCTGATTTCACTGGGGTCACAGAAAATCTGGGATTAAATTTCAAATTAATTTAAAATGGAAACTTAAAGGGGTCATCGGATGCCCATTTTCCACAAGTTGATATGATTCTTTAGGGTCTTAATGAAAAGTCTATAATACACTTTGGTTAAAAATTCTCAATGGTAGTGTAAAACAACACCAGGATAATTTTTGCAAAAATTATTCTGTTCTGGTCGAGGTTGCTTTAAATGTTAATGAGCTCTGCTTGACCTGCCCCTGTCTTGACAAGCCTGTTTACTTTAGCTGCGTTTAGCCGCTAAACTTGCTAACTAGCACGTTATTAGGAAAGGTGATCACAAAGATTAATTAAAAAAACATTATACTCACTTCTGCTGTAAGTGAAGCTGGAGCACGAATGATTCGCGCAAACGTAGACGGATATATGTAGATTTAAGGCGTGGGAGCGGCCTTTGTCAGTGTGATGCCACACCGACAGGCATCTGAGTATAGCTCGATTTGAAAAAGGGGATATTATTTTTACAGATTAATTAAAAACCACTGCATGGATTTTTATTCATTAGTTCATTAGTAGTTTTATTCATTTCTTCATTAGTATCTCAGAGGGGACATTGGATGCCTATTTTCCAAGTTGGTATGATTCTTTAGGGTCTCCATGAAATGTCTGCAAAATACTTAAAATTCTTCAATGCTCATGTAAAACAACATCCTTTTTACCTTGTCAAAGACAGCTCTGTTCACAGTGATCTGTTCTGGTGCATGTCACTTTAAATGATAATGAGCTTCCGCTCACTCCACCCCTCTTTTACATGTTTTTGTATATTTGGTGGCATGTTTCCATCGAAAACAACTAATCCACTGAGTGCTCAATGGCTCTGATGTTGGGAGAAAATGTAGACTCTTATGTTCACCTTTATAATCAAACTACAAAACACTTGCACTGCTTACGAAACATTGTCGTCGCCACAGCTGCTCAAGCATGAAGAAAATGGCGGACAGCATATAACTGGCTGAAGATGGATTACCGTCCGTCAGCGGTCTAAGAAATATGACATCATGTTACTCAGAAAATCAAAACAGCTTGATAATCGAAACGGTTTAGGTTTTGGGGCTGATTAAAAATTTATTTTTATTATTGTAGGGTGGTTGTGTCCACACACTGTTAAGGCACATTTACACTCTAAAAATGCTGGGTTAAAAACAATCCAACTTGGGTTATTTGGCAACCCAGCACTGAGTCAATACTGGACAGAACACATGCTGGGTTATTTTGACCCAGCTGGTTGGGTTAAATGTTTTTACCAAACATGCTGGGTTATTTTATTTAAGTCAAGTACTTTAAAAAAAATAAATACATAAATAAAATTATATTGCTGGTTTAAAATGGACTGGAACTTATAAAAACACAGACAGAATTGCTAGAGGCAACAGCAATAATCAAAAGATGAACATTTATTATTAAGCAAGAACACATGGACAAAATACAAGACAAATTTATTTGGGTGAATACAGCATAGTTTACAATATTACATACATTTAAACTCGCTTAACAAGCATTTAAGACATAAAAACAGAGAACATATTTTAAGATTAAACTCGGTAAAATAACGAATAAAAAACATTTATTTTATGCAGGGCAAAAGGTATTTCCATCCTGCAAAACAACCGCTGCTGACATCTGATCCGCATGTTGTGTTGCGCAAAATAGTACAATTTGCAACACAGTAAAGACTTTATAAATTAAATAAAATGTATACAAATCTTTATTTCACTGAAGAAGTGCAAACCGGTGGTGCTGAGAACCGATCTCTCCTGTAGAGGACTCAAAAGCCCGCACTTTGACTGACTGTAACTCAGCAGCTGTGTTGTTTCGTTAGAGACAGGATCAACCCAGCAGCTGGGTAGAAAAAATAAATAAATAAATAAAAAACAGCGTTAAAAATGGCCCATCAACTTAGTTACAGAAAAAAACTACCCAGAAAAAAAAAAAAATCAATAAAATAAAATAAAAAAAAATTTTATTTAAAAATAACCCAATAAAATGACCCAACGGACTGAACCCAGCATGTGGGTAAAAAAAAAAAAAAAAAACAGCACCTAGGTAAAAATATTAAAAATAACCCAATAAAATGACCCAGTGGGCTGAACCCAGCATTTGGGTTAATAAAATAACTCAGCATTTTTTTTTAGAGTGTATATGCAAACACCATGTAAAAGTGAAATTTGGATCCGATGTCCCCTTTAAGGGTGCGTTAGTGCCCAAAAGGTACAATTTTGAGGGTACTACTCCAGTTACAAGACTACTTTCTGGAGTACAAGTTGGTACAAATACAAATGTGGTCACTTAGTACTGTCCGACTCTAATCGGACAACCCGAGGGGAGTGTTAATAAACAGAGCCATAAATACAAAGACATGAACATGCAATGAAGTGCTCTAATATATAACACCATCATCAATGATGTCTTCATCTTTATCTTTACCTTCACAATCATCACTACTCTCCTTATTAGAATCAGACCCTGTGAACTCATTCCTTCCTAGAGGTTTAAAATCAATACTGTTGAAATTAAACTCTTGATTTTATGGTTTAAGCAGTTCAGACCTCCCTGAACCACCATCTCTGGACTTCTCAGATGAAATAATGATGTTTGAATCCCCCTCTTTTTAAAAGCCTTAACTCTGTCTGAGCTGTGATTGAAGAAGTTTAGAATTCCCTTTTTAGTCTCTAAGGAATAGATTGATTTGTTTTTCATTGGTTGTTTTTCCATCGCTCTCCCCCTCTCGTTCACGCGGCTCACTTCCAAGTGTTTCTCCATTCCATTCCGATGTGAACAGAGCTTATCGCGGAGGCTTAAAGCTTTTACCGCCTCTTTGATCCCATGGGTCATATAATACTCAGGGTGAGGAGTAAACTCTTATTAGCGAAAACCCACCACAAACACATACGCACTTGCCAAGACCATTTACAGGTTGTTGAAATCATTAAACACGAGTAGTGAGAACAGAAAACTGCAACAACTATTCTGCACGCAGACTCTCTTCAAAGCCTGTAACTGTGATTCCAAGATGGTCAAACAGAGAACAAAAAACCTCCCCTCTCCTAACTTTCTCAATCACTTCATTAAAAAAAAAAAAGTGTCAGGGCCAGAATTTAATTAATTGCTGTAATTATGTATTTTGGACAACTTACTATTGAGTCACTCTCAGCTGCTTTTACATTTTTCAAATACCACTCAGCTTCTTGGCCACACCACATTAATTATGCTAATTAACCATTTTGACAGTTAATTTAAGATAATTAATAAAAATACTAATATTAGATGGCACACAATTGGAACAGAAGGGGAAAAAAGATTCTCGACATGTGCACGGGAATGGAAAAAGAAAAAAAAAAATGTCCTCACCAAACTGGTTGATTCTTTATTTCGCATTCTCAGAGAGTTTTACTTTTCACCAACTCTTCAGTCCTTTCTTTTCTTATTAATGCTTGCATAAGAGACTTGAACTGGTTGAAGGCTGTCAAATAATAATCTTTCTTCTGACAGCATGCCTCAGCAACATAAGCAAAAATTTTAAAGTTCTATAAATGAAAAGCAAAGGAGGTCACCATAAATACAGAGCAATGCTCCGAAGTACATTAACATTGATTTTCTGATTACAGAGAGTCGTTCAGTGCCTTGATCTATAAAACTCAATCATAGCTCATGGCATCTGTATGTCTGCTTTTAAGAGGGTGGATTACACGTCCATTAATGAACCTGAGTGGAAGCTCTCAGACTGAGAGCTTCAGTTCCATTTGCACTATACTGAAAGTTTCTCGGAGTTGTGAGTAAGTCTTTTTGTGAAGTTAGAGAACAGGCTTGATATAGCATTGTTGAGTCGGTGAGTGATGGTGACTGGCGCTCCTGTGAACCTCTTTGGCAGCAGTAGACTCATTTACGGCTGCTCTTTCCCTTTCTCTCTCTCTCTTTTATACTATTCTGTTGAATAGATGTGTGCCGTTGTGAGGAATTCATCACTGTCCCGTTCACACTCACAAATGTGAGCCACACACACAACGGAAGAAACATACTTGTTTTCTTGTTTTCTCGAGCTTAGTAATGCTTTTAACTCATTTTTTTCCATATTCTCTATCAAAACGGTTTAAAGAAGCATTTAACAATTCCTCAAATCAAAGCACATCATTACAAATCATCATTACAAACCACTGTATTTTTTTTTTTTTTCTTTGACTGACACTTTCAGACATCTCCCGTTAAAAAGGGTGATATTGGCCGGACTTTGACATTTTTTTGAATTGTATAACGTTTTCTTTTCTTTATTTAATTTTACTTTTATCTTTTGAATAGCAAAATCACATAATTGAGGATATTAAGCTGTTTAGACATGTCCAAAATTTTGAAAAAAAAAAATAATAATTTTTACATTTGACCTCCTAAGGTTTATGATTAACATTTTCTAAATGCTAGGCAATACTGACCATGTGTTGTAAAAAACACAAAATAGGCTTTTTGTAATTAAGAAATATTCAGATATATACAAGCCATATCAGGACAGCATAGTCCCCTACATGTTACTGGTAATCTTAAATTCGAATGATTTTATGCAGTCTTATGAAAGTGGCAGTTTTTCTTCCACTAATGCTTTTTAAATATAGCCTCCATTTACACTTGACAAGTGGGCTGCCATTAAATCATTTTAAGGAAAGTTTCAGATGTAAAAGTTCTGTGTTTTATTCACTCACTCTGACAAATTGTCTTTTAAGGGGACTGAAAATGAATGCTGAAATGGAGTGGTCTGCGGAAATGATTGATATGTTTTTGGTACATTACTGAAGTAGTCGTCCACACCCACCATCAACAATTAATTGTTCTGATGGAGGTTGCACTTTAGCATTAAAACAGAACCAAAATCATGACCTATGTAGAGCCAGACTGTAGAGCCAGACTGTGTTGTATTCCCAGTTGGTCTGCGAGTGTCATTGTGTCTGGCTTCTGTACCACGTTAGCTCATTAAGGGGGTCAAATGTGAGTAAGTGATGAATAGCTTGTTCATCAATCCAGTCAACAAGAGTGACCTCCAGTTCTTTGGCTTGCAGTGCTCTTTAATGACACAGATCTTTAATTAGAATGCAATTTTTATTTTATTTAACATTTTTTGTATGTGGTAACATTAGATATTCATTAGATAATTTATAAAATGCATTTATTTAATTTAAAATACAATTTGAACAGTATAAAAATCATTATGTCTAAGAAATGTCCCCATAAAACATGGAAAAACAGTGTGTATACACACACTGACATCCATGTATAATATATAATGTACAGTTGAAGTCAGAAGTTTGCATACACCTTATTTTACCACAATAAGAGGGACCTGAGAAAGACATTAAACTATTATTTTCTCTTGTGGACTCTATATGTAAACATCTTTTATGCATAATTTATAAAAATTACCCTGTTCAAAAGTTTACATACACTTGATTCTTACTACTATGATGTTAACTGAGTGATGCACAGCTGAGTGTTTTTTGTTTTGTTTTTTTTTTTTGTCTTGTCTTGTCTTGTCTGCCTGGTGTTCTTCAGAAAAATCCTTCAGGTCCCATAGATTCTTTGGTTTTTCAGCATTTATGTGTGTTTATTAACAATGACTATGATTTTGAGATCCATCTTTTCACACTGTGGACAACTCAGTGACTCTTGTGCAACTATTACAGAATGTTCAAACGCTTACTGATGCTTCAGAAGGAAACCCAATGCATTAGGAGCTGAGGGGTGAAAACTTTTTGAATTTAAAGATCGGGGTAAATTTATCTTATTTTGTTTTCTGGTAAACATGTAAGTATCTTCTGTAGCTTCTGAAGGTACTAAATAAAAAAATATGATATTTGGGCAAAATAAGAAAAAATTACACATTTCCATTCTGTTCAAAAGTTTTCACCCCCCGGCTCTTAATGTATCGTTTTTCCTTCTGGAGCATCAGTGAGCGTTTGAACCTTCTGTAATAGTTGCATACGAGTCCCTCATTTGTCCTCAGTGTGAAAAGATGGATCTCAAAATCACACAGTCAAAATCATTAACCCATTTTGCTGGAAAGGGTTCAAATACACTAAAATGCTGAAAAACCAAAGAATTTGTAGGACCTGAAGGACCTTTCAGAAGAACAGCCAGCAGTTTTAAGACAGTAGAATCAAGTGTATGTAAACTATTAAACTGGGTTATTTTTATAAATTCAGCTATTATTTTCTCTTGTGGACTATATGTAAATGTCTTTTATGTGAAATATCTTATTCAGGTCAGTACTAAATAAAAATAACATGCATTTTGTTTGATCCTTCTTATTTTGGTAAAATAGCTCAAATTTAGCAGATTCTGCAAGGTGTATCTAAACTTTTGACCTCAACTGTATGCATATACTTTCTTTATAGTATCAAACATAATAAGCACATTTAATGGTCCAATTTTAATGGCCACTTTTCGCTTTCTAATCAAATGTGCTATTTATTATTACGCTTACACCTAATCCTCACACTTATGAAAATGTATTTTTTTTTTTTATAAGAAGGTGTTGTTTCTGACCAGAGACTACTGACTATATTTAGACCAGATCATTTACTAGATGTACTTCTGGAACTTCTAAGTACAGTTTGCTTTGACTTTATGTGAAGGACGTTCTTCAGCTTGACTTTGTCTTGATGAGGTCTGTGCTTTAGTATGATGAAGTCGTCGGCGCTGACTTTGTTAAGGAGTTAAAAAAAGAGGCTGTGTACTGAAGCAGCAAACCATATGAGATTTTTTTCCTTTTGTGTCCCTCATCAAGGTTTTTTTTTTTTTTTTCCCTGTCTTTTTGACCCTATGTTGCTGGAGTGGATGCAGAACAAGGGCAGGAGACATTAGCAGGCATGCTAACGTATGTATGTGTGAATGGAAACCAAGTTATTTCTATTTTTGGTTGTTGAGCATACATGGTCTAGAACGCCAGCAAGCTCTTTACATACTGTGAAAATGGTTTACTTGCTCCATCTATGACTGAGAACAGCAGTTTCAGTTGCAAGCTATGATTGTGAGCCAGAGTGGCAGGTGTCTGGGGGTTGGAAGACACACACACACATACACACATATACACACACACACAAGTTCCCTACTGGCTGTTGTTATGTGCTGGTAAGAGCTCAGGTAATGGTGTGGTATTGCTGATGTAATTTGCTGTAACAGATGCCAAACAGAGTTGCCGGTGTGAGCTGTCGCGTTGACGCTGTTATTGTTATGACTGCAGCCATTTTGACTCTCAGGTGTGTTTTAAAGCTGGCAACAGTTGATGAGAGGAGGCAAGATGAATCAAAGCACACAAATATTTGTGTGTGTGTGTGTTTGTGTGAACTCAACCCAGACCTGTCCAAACATATAGACTCTTGTGCAAACATGCTTCCGCACACAAGTATATCAGGATGAGGACATCCCGACACAACACATTAAACTCCCTCTGCACTTTCAACCCTAAATAAAACCACATCTCCGCCTTCACAAATGCCCCGACTCTCTTTTTACGGACAAAAAACCCGACTACAACCCACACCCTCTGTTCTATAAAACCTGATTAGTCAAGTTTACGTAAATAACACATGAAAATGGTTTGCAGTGACCCATTTAAACTGACATTTTGTTCTATTTTATTTGCGTAGGTTGAGCTTGTTTACGTAAATGATGTCAGGCGTGGCAGATGATGCCATTGTCCGCGAAACAAGTTCTTGGATGAACTTGGGAGATGGACACGAGGTAGTAGGAAGATGCTTTCTCATTTGCTGTTTCCCACTCACTACAGCTTGCTTTCATCAAACTGTGAGATGTTCTCACCCAGCCTGCATGTAACTAGACAAAAACTTCTGTTCATTTTGGACGGACTGTGACTCCATAGTCTTGGGAGGTTGAAGACTTGTGGTGTGAGTGTAATGACAAAAATGGTGGGAATAGTGTGGGCCAATTATCATCCAACCCTGAGTCAGATGTTCTAACTTAATGTCACACTTGTAGAATCACAGAGTGTTGATCTATCACGTCTTTGCATACGCACATACGCTCCCTCTGTCAAGAAGTATGGCAGTGATGCCAATTTTGATTGTCGTAATCACTGTATCACCACTGAATTATTAGAAAATAAGATGATTTTTTGAAGTTTAAATGAAATGTGTTGAATGTGTTTGACAAGAAAAAAGTATTTCAGTCTTTCTACTTCAGAATTGAATACTTTTAGATACTTTTAAATTCTTTGTAATTATTTGTGAAAAGTACTAGCAATTTCTGAATGGAAATAGTTCCCTAACTTTTTAAAAGTAAATTACACACATGTTTATTTTATTTTATTTATTTATTTATTTTTTATTATTTTTTTTTTTTTTTTCAATAATCAGTATTTGGGCTGTACTGTATATATGTCACCAGCCATTAACACTAAGTGAAAAAAGCTAGTGTTTATTTAAAGATAAGGTAGATAGATTCTATTTACACCAAGTGCGAATAATAATAGATTTGATTTACTCTTACTTTTATTTAAAAATAGCAGTAAAGCAAATGCAAATAGTGGCAGATATTTGCACCTCAGTATTTTGGTACATTATAAAATAGTATGCAATAATGTTATTGAGCGTAAATTATCTTTTTTTATTAAAATTAATAAAGGGATGCTTCCTTATTGAGACAATAAAGCCTACCTACACCTAACCCTACCCAATAAACACTTTATTATTACATACCCCTGAGACACTATATTCCTTCATTTTTATTAAAAATAAATGCCTTTCCGATCTTATATGCGATTGAAAAAGGAACAAGAACAAGCTCAGCAACAATAATAATATAATTAATATATATATATATATATATATATATATATATATATATATATATATATATATATATATATATATATATTTATTTATTTATTTATATATATACTGTATATAAAGTGACGCATGTAAGTCATTTGGAAGTCTGAAGTCTATATAATTTTGTTTCATTCCCATATTGTTGAACATAAACTAATCACTTTCCTACAGTCCACTGCTATTCAAGCCTAATAAATAATTTATCAAAAAAAAAAAAAAAAAAAAAAAAAAATTTACTGCTCTAACATTTTTCTGAGTCATCGGAGAATGTGGATGCAAAATATGAAAGTTGTCCGGCACAATGTCCAGCAGATGTGCTGATTTCCTAGAGGAACATCCCAGAGGTACTGTTGAGTTCTTTTGGCCTGGCATATCCTCACTGCTCTAGAGAGGGTTTCCTGGAAGTTACTAGGAGATTTGCTCAGGCTGCTGGTTTAGGCAGTGTTGTCTTAATGATGTCCTCAGGGAAAGCCTCTACCTGATACCCACCCAATGCCATGTGACCTCCTGTTTATAATGCAAGATACTGCCAGCTGATCCCTGTCTATACACACACACACACGCTGACGCAACAAATCGCAAGTGTTTACTTCAGTCGCACAAACATGATTATGCACCAATCTGGTCACCCAGTAATGCATGCACACATAAACATACATGCATAAATACACACTTAGGTCTATAATGATGCTAAATGCTGATCTAGCGTAAAACGATTTTGAATTAGCTTTTACATTTTACATCGTTATGCTAGGTTTCATTAAATATTTTGAAGGATTAATATTAAGTCATATGTTAAATCTAAATGTCCAATCTATAGGTCTCACTCAGTTAACAAATTAGCTAATTTGCAAAATTGATGATGCCCCCGAGTGGTGTCAACCAGTGGCGCATGACTTTGAGCCAATGAGCTGAAGCTGCAGTACACACAGCAGAATCAGCCAATCGATTTGCTCATCACAAATGAGGAACAAATCCACTAGCACAATCTACAGTGACCAGATTTCTGAAATGGAAACTGGGGACATTACTTGTGCTTGAGAAAACAAACGTTTTAGCTGTTGTGACGGGATGTCCTTATCCCTGTTAACTCCCATAGTGTGCACAGAAATATCTTTGCACAAGTGTCTATATATAATGGCAAATGAAATCAATAATTACTTGCATCATCTAAAGAAATACTGCATTATATTATAAATATTTTTTCAAGGCTGTAATCATGTTTTCAACAGTTTATTTATTTATTTACAGTTGAGGACAAAAGTTAACAAACACCTTGCAGCATCTGTGAAATGTTAATTATTTTACCAAAATAAGAAGGATCATACAAAATGCATGTTGATGAATAAGATATTTCATATTAAAAGACATTTCCATAGAGTCCACAAGAGAATACTTGATTCTTAATACTGTGTTTGTCCCACAAATTCTTTGGTTTTTAAGCATTTTTGTGTATTTGAACCCTTTCCAACAATGACTGTATGATTTTGAGATCCATCTTTTCACACTGAGAACAACTGACGGACTCATATGGAACTATTGCAGAAGGTTTAAATGCTCACTGATTTCTCCAGAAGGAAAACTGATGCATTAAGAACCAGGAGTGTAAACTTTTGAACATAATGAAGATGCGTACATTTTTCTTATTTTACCTACCTTTTTTTTTTTTTTTTTCCCATTTAATACTGCCTTTCAGAAGCTACAGAAGATACGTACATGTTTCCCAGAAGACAAAATAAGTTAAATTTTATGCTGATCTTCAAATTTAAAAAGTTTTCACCCCCTGGGGTGTAATAATAGTTGCATATGAGTCTCTCAGTTGTCCTCAGTGTGAATAGATGGATCTCAGAATCATACAGTCATTGTTGGAAAGTGTTCAAATACACAAAAATGCTGAAAAACCAAAGAATTTGTGGCACCTGAAGGATTTTTCTGACTTTTCAGGACAAACAAGGGACTCGCTAACAACTATCACTTAAAACAAAACAAAACAAAAAACAGCTGCGGATACAGTGATATTATACTGGTAAAATAATTAACATTTTGCAGATTCTGCAAGGTCGATGTAAACCTTTGACCTCAACTGTACTTTTTTATGTAAAACAGTGAAAGAATGAGAATTTGAACTATACAAGTTCTTTAAATATCTTTAAATATTTAAATATGCACATATTTACTCCACACATATGCCTAATATGGCTAAAATGCAAAACAGCTAAATGTTTCCTGTCTCATTTCATTAAATCATGAATTACATTATTACAGTTTAGCTACTTACTCACTCTTTCACCGTTAAACCTGAATCATCAAAAGCTTCTGTAAACAGACTTCTTTGATCTGACTGGCCATCTCAATCATTTTGACATTCAGCGCTGTTAGACTGCTGAGGCAGACCAGCCTAAAAATGTAACTTTTATACGTTTTGTCATCCTAAGAACAAACAGAGTGGTGCAGCAAGAATATCAAATATAGAGGGGGAACAATTTGCTCATTTTTAATTATTTACTTGTACTGTAAGTGATGCTAATATGATGTTTGTTTAGAGAGGAGAGCATATAGAAAGCATTAAGTTTCATATAAAACAGACAATTGCAAGAGCAGCCCCAGCTGGGAAAAAAAGGCCAACAAAAATGTGGACACTCACAAGAAAATAGGTCTGGTCACCTATGTGTCCTTGTATTTGGTTAATGGCTGCCAGGCGTATCATCAGTTTGCATAGTTAATGTATATGTGGCTCTAAATTTACATTTCACCTTTGAAAGCAGATTTTTTTTTTTTTTTTAATAGAATAGAAAATTTTCAATTTTCTATGTGTAATTTACAATTTAATTAACCCTCTTAAAACCATAACTTAGAAATGTGGTGTTTTAAAACTCCACAAACTTTTTAAACTCTTGGTTGAGTTATATTTGGGCAATCTAAATTTGGGCAGATTTGCCCACACACACCAACACACATCACATGTAGCCCCTAGTCTGCCTTCTAACTTGCTATCTGTTACATCACAGTGTTAAAAGAGTGGGCAGAGACAGGCTTTAAGGGTGATTACAGCAAGGATGAGATTGAACCTGTTGACTAATTAGAGCTATGAAAGGTTACAGACAGATAGAAAAAAAAAGTCAGGCAATTAAAACTCCCCATCAGGCGACCGCAACTCTTTCTGCTCAACTTCACTCTCAGCTACTCCTTAATCCTCCTTTTGGCACGGCCGCCCATTTGCAGAGATGAAGAGATCCTTCTCATATCAGAATAAACTGATAATCTGCAGCAAACATCCAAGTACCACAATTTGCTCAAAGACGCAAAGGGCCCTGCGTTCAGGAAACTTCTAAACCGTCAGTTTGCAACGACCTGCAGAAATGTCAGCTTTGTGGTTATGCAGATCAGAGTCTCCTGCTTCTCAGATGTTTCTCCTAAGAAAAAAAAAAAGTATCTTTCTAGAGTTTCATATCTCTGAAATATCTCAAACTGTGCTCAAATTTGCAATATGCATTCAATATGAACTACTGAAAGTAGATATTTGAAAAAGAAGAAGAACAAAATACACAGAGACATCAATTAAATCATCCAAGATTTGAAAGTGCAATCTTTCCACAAATGTGTTCGTTCCTCTATCTGTGTGGGGACGAGGTAAACTGGAAGCCACACCTGCGAGGAGCTCTGTGTGTTGTGTCGTTAGCTCTGTAATTAGCAGCCTGTCTGCGTGTGAACACTGCGTGAGATTGTGGTCCTGTGTCTATTTTCTAAGTGATTGAGTTACTGGCATTTGAAAGTAAATGCATTTCACCTTGAATGATAAATGCATGTGAGCTAGTGGCTCTAAAGTACAGATTTCTCCTGTTACACTCCAATACTACAAAATACAGTTTTGAAGTGTTGCAACTTTAGATTCTATATAGTTTAAAAAGAAAGTGGCAAGTGATTTAAAAAAAAAAAAAAAAAAAAAAAAAAAAAACATGTTTAAATGCATTTCCAAATAATGACATTTAAAATAGAGCACAATGCTGCATTGCACAATGTTCTTCTTGGCCAGTAAGTAAAACATCTTGTAAATGTGCCTACACCAGTAGTTTTCAACAAGGGGGCTTGGGCCCAAGGTGGCCTTAAGATTATTTAAAATGAGCCAAAACAAGCACTGAAATAAGTTAAGCAACTAAAAATAAAGACATTTAATTCACCACATCAAAAACAACTCTTTTTTATATTTCAATAACCAGGGTTCACACTGCATATGAGCCTAATTTTGTTTCTTTAAAAAAGTTTCTAGACCTGGAAAAGTCATGTAAATTGGTAAAATTGTGTAATTCCACTGGCATTTTTAGAATTAATAAACTTAACTTTTCAAGTTATGCCAAGCTCTAAGATATTGCATCATGTAGAAATTGTGAGGTTTTTTTTTATCCAGTACATCATGAACAAATGAAAAAAAAAAAAAAAAAAAAAATCAGGGGTCTTTGAATATTGTGGACAATAAAGTAAAAAAAAAGATGAGAATCAAACTTTTTTTTTTTTTTTTTTAATGTGATTAATGTTAACATCCAAATTAACTGGTTTTATTGAAGTCAAAAATATTCTTTAAAATTCATATTTAACAATGTTATTTTTTTTTTATTATTATTAATATTACTTTTATATATTATTATTATTATTATTATTATTATTTTAAATTAGGTAATGCATGTCCTGATTTTGCTGAGTTAGATGTGTTCCTGGGTCAACATATTTTGTTGACCCTGGAACAACATTTTAATCCAAAAATTTAATCTTGACCACATCCCTACACCTAAACCTAACCTTACCCATGAGTAATCCCTAAAATCAGAGGAAATGATAGATGAATGACACTGATGTACAAGCACCAAACACTGATTGTAAGCCTAAACTTCACAAAAACTATAAACTGTTTTTTTTTTTTTTTTTTTTTTTTTTCAAATCTGATTGGTTAATCACAATGTTGTTCCAGGGTCAACAAAGATGTTGATCCAGGAACATGTCGTACTTGGTAAAATCAGGTTCTGCTTAGGTAATACCATTAACAGTAATAGATTCTTGAGGTAAATATTTTTTGACTTGAGTGCCAAATGTAGTTTAACTTTAATTACTTGAGTTAATAGTTCAGTTTGTGTATGTGTGTGTGTGTGTGTGTGTGTGTGCACGCAATTCAAACAAACAATTCTTGAAATGGTTCACTGTTCAAAATATCAGTTTATAAATCAGTCCATATGCAATCAAGCCTCAAGTCCATTCAAATAAGGATTACACAAATCAGTTAAATCTGCAGTTCGAAAAAAAAAAAAAAAAAAAAAATACTGGCTTGTGAAAACCCAGCTGACAAACCCACCAAAATAGATAGTCCAAAACAGCAATACCTGTGTGTCTTGTACAGTCAGTCAGTCAGTCAGACAAATCATCTGGTCTCCCTAGTTTGGACCATCAGCAGTTTTCTCTGTAACCATCCAGCAAACTTCCAAATAATGTCTGTATATCCCAAAGTAGAACATCTTTTGATAGCGGATCTTAATATACCAACAAACCTACTGCTAAAAGGCAATTTAACTCAAAGAATTGACAAAATATCCTTGTGGCCATCTTGCCTTTTTTTTTCAGTGCCATGTGCTTACTAAAACATCATGTGACTTAAAATATCATGGAACTCACAAATATACAAGGCAATAGATGTGTTAATAACTTAACAGATGTGTTAATAACTTAATGCAGTGCAGCTCGATCGAATTCTGACTTAAAGCAGTGCATGCCGGTTAGAAATTTTGTCGACTTGAGATGGCACCCACGCCTCATGACTGTCACGTGTGGAATCAAAGTACCACGATAGCGATTCGAGAACAGCCGGCGCAGTTTCTTCAAAGCGGCTGTAGGAGCTCTGGGGCAAGTTCAAGCTCAAACCGGTGCGCAGCGTTTTGCTACGTTTTCCGGGTTGAATGACATGTTTCCTGGAAACGGTGTGCAACGGGGTCTGAGATACGTCTTCTCTTGTTTGGTGGGCATGTCAAAAATGTCCCAATCAGCAGCAACATGTATATAAACCATGCGGTATTAAAGAGACACTGATTAATGTAACATAAAAATACTATACATATATTTTGCTATTGTATGGAGTGACACTTGCATAAACTTTTCTGTACTCCTCTGATTATATAATGGATATTACAATATCATAGCACAACAACAGTGATCAGCAATAATGATAAGACTAATAAGGTTACTCACAATAAAAATAACAAGGTCATATAGATCATAACACAGTCTCGGAGGTAAGGAGTGGATTATCCTTCACCTGAAATGTTTGTCTTTTCATCCTGAAATGCAAGGCAAATGTTGGATCATGATAATTAGGAACCAATTTCAACAAACCCCTTCACTCGATTGGGATGTTCTCTTTTTTCTGGACGGTAAAGGCAGTGACTGTAACATCGGGCGTATTTATACCGATTTCATCAGGCTCTGAAAATTCTTCAAAAATAACACAAAGAATGGCCTTCTCAGCTGCCATAGTTGCAACTCTTGCGTCATCAGAACAGGGTGTTCAACGCAGCACTGTTTCCGTTTGAAAAACGTTTTGCAACGTTTTGTCTGGGCTGAACGCAAGGCTGATGACGACACAGCTGTTTCACGATTGGCCAGATTCACCACATGACAACGATCACATGTGTTTCTGGTTTATTCTAACATCCTCAAGTCTAGTAATGCTCACAAATCTGTGTTTTTAGAACAGTAAAAGTGGTTTTACTGTAGTTGCAATGTTATATTGAGTCACATTTATCATAAAACTCTGATAAAAGCATATATAACCCCACTTTATTAGTATTTAAATAGTATATGTTTATGTTGAACATTGTTCTTGTTCAGATGGTGCTGTATTAAGCAGTATATGAAACTTGTTTTTGTTGCTCATGAAAACGCTTTTGAAACATCTGTGTATTTGAGAAATATTGCATTTAATTCACTTCATCTGTGATAGAGCATGCAAACACAGCAAGAGCTTCACTAACGAGAGCAGACGCCTCTGTTTCCAGCTCCGCCCCCGACTGCTCTCGGCTAATCTCGTTGATCGCCGGCTGTAGCCGTAGTTCAAGTGGAACACACCCATTAATTGTGTAATTAATTTTTATCAGTTTAACACTTTTTTTTTTTTTTTGCTTTGATCACAGGAATAAATAAATTTTTAAAATATATTCAATAGAAAGCAGTTATTTTAAATAGTAAGAATATTTCACAATATTATGGCTTTTGCTGTATTTTGGATCAAATAAATGCAGGCTTGGTGAACAGAAGAGAATTCTTCAAAAAAAAAACAAAAAAAACATGAAAAATCTTACTGTTCAAAAACTTTTGACTGGTTGTGCAAATATAAAATTATAGAGTCATCCTTGAAATTAATCCATAAATGAGCTACTGGGGGTCTCAAGAATGCTCCTTAGACATACCCTGAGGCTGTATGTTTTTGGAGTCAAGAGGGCAAATAAACGCTCAGTTATCTGAGCTATCTGTGATGGGTGAGCCCCCAAATTACCTCTGGGCTGGTACAGAGCCGGGTGGAAGGTTCCAGAAAGCATTAGCTATTCTGCAATGGTTGAAGGTGCCAGGACCCGACCACTTTACTCACACAGGTAATGATGCGTGTTGTTTGCCCATGACTCCTGCCTGCCTCCTGCGATAAGAAAGAGGAAATGCCAAAAAGCCCAGCACACCTGAAAGAAAGAAAAAAAAAAAAAAAACAGAGAGGAGAGAGGGAAGAGAGACACAAGATGAGAGAGGAAGCAAGAAAGGCGAGGATGGATGGACACGCTCGTTTCCGTTCAGCCTAGGATCTGTCAGCGCACCCCCACATGAAGAAAGAGTGAATGGTGTTGGTGGTAGAGCAAGGAGGTGAGAAAACCAGAAAAGGAGAGATTTATTAGGTAAGAATGACTCTGAAACAAAATGAAGCATGACTTCATAGAAAAAGCCTTAAAAATGGGACTTGAAAGGGATAGTTCACCCAGAAATGAAATAGTGCCATCATTTATTTGCTCCAAAACCATGCATCTTTTTTTGTATCCTTGCAATTTTTGAGCCATTGAGTTGAATTTGTGAACTGGATCAGTTCGCTTTGTGAATGAATCATTCAGACCTGTTTAATGAAGCAGAACAACCAAAAATACCAATGCAGAAGAACAATTTGTTCACAAATCGGGTAACGCTGCTACTCTTTCATGAACTCCTATGAAGTGCCAAGGAGAGCTAGAGCAGTTCTGTTCTTCACACAAAGCTTTTTTATGGCTAGTAATGTATCATTCAGACTCATGTGGACTCCTTTTAGAAGTCTAAAAAAACTTCATCCACCATACATTAAATACTGCATGAAAATATGACAAGTGCATTCTTCAAAATTTCTTTTTTGTGGAAGAAATTAAGTCATACAGGTCTGGAGCGACATGAAGGTGAGTAAATTAAAACTTAGTTTTCATTTTTGGGTGAACCATCCCTTTAAGAAACACATTTAGATAGTAAAGAAAGAGGGAAAAAGAGGGAAAATAGATGAGGGGAGAAAACAGACAGGTACATAGAAGGTGGTAAGGTAGATTAATGAATGAGCCTTTTCCCACTGCAGTTCCGGTTCCAGACTGCCAGCAACCTTCCATCCGGGGGGGCATGTCTCTCTCGGCATGCCCACAAGAGAGGCGTCTGTGTGGGATGCAGCGCTGCCAGGCCCCCTGCTCAGCCTCTTCATCATCCACTTCAACCCCTGCACAGCTCTGGCAAGAAACCTCTCAAAGAAGAGATGGGAGGGAGAGCGGTAGGAGGGGTAGAGAAAACAGAAAAAGAAAAAGAAATACTTAAAGTCGATGTAGTGCTCACTCACGAACTTTCTGCCTGATGATCACTTTTTCATTACAGGGCGGCACAAGGTTATACATCAAAAGTGTGAATGTTTATTCGTCTGATGAATGGCTCTAAAAACCGCCTCTGTTTAGTCTCCGCTTCATCCGCTGAGAACTAATGTCAACATCTTTATTCTTTGTGACTGCGGTGCAGTTAGGGTTTGATAGATTGTTATGAACTGTGATCTATGGATGGTCCTTCAAATGAAGCATCGCTCCATGAACAACAGGTTCCTCACGTCTGAGATACGCTGTTAGAAATAATAGTACAGCTGTTGTAATAAAAGGGAACTAGGTGAGTAGTGTGTGAATATACAGTTGGCTATGCTAAATAAATTGCTTTTATATATATGACTTCTTCTTGACTCGCTTGTACCATTATGCCTTTTTATGCTCCTTGTACCTGGAAACAATATCAGCATAAAATACATATAAAATCATTCTTTAGGAAATACAGTTTTATGCAAAAGTTTGGGAACTCCTTACAGAATCTGTGAAAATGTGAATAATTTGAACAAAATAAGAGATATCATAGAAAATGCATGTTATTTTCTGAAGAACAGTGCTCAGTTTAACTGTTCAGAACAAACAAGGGACTCATGAACAACCATCACAAAACAAAAAACAGTCGTAGATCATCCAAGTAACAACACACAGTATTAAGAACCAAGGGTTCCCAAACTTTTGCAGGGGTTTATTTGAATAATTTCAGCTGTTTTTTGTAGTGTAGACTACATCTTTTATGTTCTTACTCAGGACAGTACTAAATAGAAAATAGCATGCATTTTGTACCATCTCTCTTATTTTGTTAAAATTATTCACATTTTCACAGATTCTGCAAGGGGTTCTCAAACTTTTGCATAAAACTGTACATATGTACACTGATATAATGAGATAATTCACACTGGCGAAGAATGTGTGCTTGTATATCCACCATCAACTTGTCAGGACTGATACAGCGTTCAGCTTATTAAAGATTAACAGGGAGCAGCACTGGAATGCCAAGCTTTGTTGATTCACCTTGAACATAATGAGTTCATGTGAAATTACAGCCACAAAAACCGCTTTCCTTTCATAGCCACAACTTAATTTTTGAACAAACTCATATTCATGAAGGAGATGAATGCTGATTATGAGCACGTAGCCTGTTGTGTTGACCTCAGTAGAAGAATAAAAACATGGACTCGAAAAACACTGTGACAATACCGAGCTGTAGGAGTGTCAAGGCTTGTGGGTTTTCAGAGAGGCCATGTTTCATACAACAATACATGCCCATCACTAACAAAAATGAGTGCTACTTTATTATAACACCTCATAATGTAATCACATCCACTCAAAGTCTGTGAATGCCATTGAAAAGACTAAAAATACTGTCGCTGATTGAGTTCACCATGTCAGGCTGGTGAAAACCATAGTGAGTATATACATTTTATACAAAATTATGCCGTACCGGAGTTTTCCAATTTGCGATTTCACAAACATCAGCTGCTGAAATGTCATATGCTTGACAAATTTATTTACAGACAGGTTTGACTAAAAATTGTCCTGTTTATACAACAGCTTACATAAGTAACTCAATTCTGTCTGAATGAGAAAATAGCAATGTCATGCGTAATCTTTCATGAACAGTGCCTGTAACCATAGTGACAGCGACAATAAAGCAATATCACAAGAGTTTTGTTTTTCAGAATCATAAGAGAATCACAACTTCGCTAATTTTCAGACCAACAGTGTGACTGTGAGAGTGATACAGATTTTATGTTAGTTTAGTAAACAAGAATTTTGATTCAGTTTCTTTTTATGCAAATATGGCTTGTTTGTTTTTGCTTCGCCAACAGAAATAGTTTCAGCCACAACAGAATAAACTTTTGCTCATATCTGAGCATCACAACAGTGGTGTTGCATTTCTAAATTAATCATTTTGGTTGAGTGAATTATTAAATGACTCACTCATATGCAGTCACTTTAGTTTCTGAATTAATCAGTATTGTTGAACAAACTGGTTAAGTGAATGATTCAAAGACTCAACTTTTTGGTTCATGGATGAACCAGCGTTTTTTAAACAAATCATTAAAGGTACAATATGCAAGTATTTTATTAAAATATCAAAAAAATACCAGAACAGTGTTATATATTTTGCTGACTTGTGTATTTACATTATCCCAAATGTTTTCAAGAATGTTTAAATCCAGAGAAATTTAACTAATTTAACGGACCATGTCATACACCCTCAATTTCCAGTTTTGTTTTGTAGAAAACATGGAACCACCAAAGACGCTAATATGTTATGCGCTTTATTGGACAGGTGATAAATGCACAAAGTAGCATTATAACAGAACTTACAACACACTTAAATATATCTAAACAGCACTATTTTACTCCACATTCGTATGACCGGAAGGAGTGGAAGCAGTCGACTGTGGCGTAATAAAAGCTCAGCTGTTTTTGAGCCATGTGTCGTGCTTGTCTCTCATTAGCAATCGCTCCAACATCCTCATTTCGCTTCCACAGCTTTCACCCTGCTTCATACAATACATTTAATGTGACCATGATTTCTGCCTGAGTATTGCCGGATTGTATCGGCTGTGGGAATGAAGAAGACACTCCCATGATTGAACATTTAATCACGTCATCAAACTACACCTTTGTTTCTTTGTTTGTTTTGAATAGGCACCCTCTAGCTGTGAAAATTACATAATATGCCTTTAAATAGTAATATGAATATGCTTAGTATGAATCTGTTATTCTTCTTCTATGTAGTACCGCAATGGGAAGTTGAACAGAGCTCAAGCCGATCCTCGTGTTCGAGTCTCTGTTGAGGACAGCCAGCCAAGTCGTTTACCATTAACCATCAGGACTGGATTGGCAGGTGAACTTGTAAGTTAGCACTTTAAAATCTGATTGACAGCAGCTGTCATGAGAGCCTATACTATATGTATTGTGCTTCACTAGTTTGCATGTCCATCAAATGAGGGAGGGAGTATGAGACTAAGTTCAAGCTTACGTACCTGAAAATGGTTAAAGGGGACATGAACTGCCTTTGTTTTTTATTCTGTACTGTTCTCTAACGTCCGCTTATAATGTTTTAAAGATTTTTACAACATCATACAGTAATTTAGAAGTAATAGGGTATTTTCTGTCCTGCTTTTAACCCCCCTCAGCAGAACGCTCTGTTTGAATAAAATGGCGGATTTTAGACTCAGAAGTAAACGCCCACTGCTATGACTGGCTAACAGTGTACATTCATTTCTCACAGATGGACACCACTGTGATTTAGGTTTATAACACAAATAACTGAGTACACATGAAATGATCTGTAAGATAAGACAAAGAAATAGTGACCACGTAACGAAAATAGTTACTCACACTTTTGTTGCGACATCACTGTCATCACTGATTCAACACGTTCTCAAGGGACCCCTTGGTGTTGTTTTTTAATGCTTAAAGTACCCCTTTAGCATCATTTTTTTTAATGCACAGGGGTATCCTTTTAACGTCACTTTTTGACGTTCAGGGTCCTCGATTGTTTTCACTTGTTTGTCTTTATTTAATGATTTGCATGCATTTGTAAAAAATAGAAATAATTTTATATAAATGTATACTTTCATTCGAGCACCTAACCCTACCCCTACCCTAAACCTACTTCTAACCAATATAAAACATGTAACAGGCCAATATAAGTACAGTCACAGGTATCTATTGCAAAAACTGACCATAAGTAAAGAAAGTAAGAAAGTAAAACATAAGGTTTTAATCGCTGAAAATAATCCCGCTACGTTAACATGGCCACATCTCATTTAAAAAGATACTCCTGTAACATGACGCAGTCGGTCACAGGACACACAGGAACCAATAGCATTTCACAACCAAGCATGACGTAAGGCTTGTTCTGGCAACATTTTTTGAAATTGCACAGACTGCAGCACACAGGATAAGCTTTACAGTGGATGGAGACGGCGATCGCATCTATTCCTTCCACAAATCAAAAAATCGTTTTGCCTCGGAAGACTTGGAATATTAATACTTTTTGAATAAATTATGACTGTAGTTATATCTGCCTGTTATATCTTGTGTCTTATTGAGAAATGGTAGGTTTAGGGGCAGGGGTTCGGTTCTCATGCTCATAAATGTGTAAATATTGTCATGTAAATAAAACTGTTGTGACTGTTTACATTGAAAAATCACACCCCAACATATATGTAATAATGGCAATATTATTACCCAATATATAATTTAATCATGACGCTAAAATTCCCAGTGCCTTTGCGTCGGCATATTGGCGCCAAGGGTTTCTAATTTAAAGCAATGGAGGACCATGTGATGCTCAAGGGGTATCCTGTGTGTCAAAAAGCGACGCCAAAAGGTCCTAACCAAGTGTCAATATGTGACGAGTTGGGAGTGAGAATGTGTTGACTGATCCAATATAGACGGCACACCATAGTCTTTCAGTTTTAATCTTTTTGAAAAATTCTGCGTCTAATTGTGTCGCTCCGGTTAATGAGGGAACGAGCGTTGCATCGCTGACACTATGGGTAACTGTAAATTAATCCACGGTACAATCATGTAAACAAAGGATTGAGTTCTTACTAACGCTGTCTGGAGCTTCATTAAAAATAAAGTTCATTCTCGTTTTCCTAATGTTGGGATCAGACGGAAGGCAATGCAAAGACAAATTGTTTTCAGAGCCATCATTATTGTTTGGTTTCTCCATAGACCTGTACGTTTGCCTCTCTGGTAAACTCTATGCGTGAATTGGTGGGTGGGGCTAAACAGGCAGCGACATAGATCTTCTTCTGCGGAGGGGACGCTTATCTACCTATTATCATACAGTACAAGATTCCAAAAGCTGTTGATTTAGCAGACTGCCTTCAATATAAGCTGTTTTTAGACTAATGACAAAGTTTTGAGTTCTGTAACTTACAAGATGTTTTCATAGTCCTCTTACACGTCAAAAGATCAAGGGAATTTTGGTTTCTCAGTTCATCACCCCTTTAAAATTTAAAAATAAAGGTGGAGGGATGCGGAAGAAATGTCATAGGAGTGAGTATATGTGTTTGTGCTTGTGTTGTCACTGACAGGGCAAGATCAACAAGCACTTCAGGACTCCATTTTGTTTACTGTTAGCAAAGAGTTCAAAAGTTTTGAGCTTTTTTGATGTCTTCCTTGAATATGTGAAGAACTCTGAGTTCTCCGTACTGTCAGTGTTCGGTGTGAATGATGACTCATTTGTACAGACGGTCATTTCACATGTAGGCAGCAATCACTGCCTGATGACCGCAGAATTATGAAACACTGCGAAACCACCAGAAACTCACTTAAAATACAGGCATCAACATCCATCTGTGAGGGTTTTTAAAAACACACGCTGACGTACACTACCAAAATGCTCTTTGATCTGCAAATAACAACTTGTAGAAAATTGTTTTGGTTTATTATAATAAGTCCCTAAAAAAAAAAAAAAAACTGAATGCATGCCAGAATTACAGGGCAAACCTGAATTATGACTCTAAGAGTTTCCATAGTGGCTAAATGCAGACCTCCTGAGGCAATGGCGAATAATAAGTAGTGGTGACATTGATGGATGGCCACTCCACAAGGATAGACACACCAATTGTTCTTGTGATAATGGTTTCTCCTGAAGTGGATTAATCAGACCATCAGACTCTTTTTATGTGAGTGCATACATGTCTCCATAAAAGATGTGGAATGAATATTAGACTCCAATCTAACACTCAAGACTTGGCAGTCTCTTAATAGAAAGAGTGGTTAAGGAGGTGTTACAAATGTTGTTGCCACTAAAACAATTACACAAATGTTTCTAAATATGTTGCAGCCAAGGCCCACCAAATACAATGACACAGTCAATGTTTTATCCTTAATTTATACCATAAAGTAAAGCCATTTCATGTTAAACTAATGGAAGTTTAATTATGGCTTCAGGACGGTTCTTTTCAGAAAGCATTTCAATAGTTCAGCTAATCAGTGCCTCTTTAACAGTTTAAATTAACTTTTTGTTCAGGATGACCTGCTTTGACAAACCCCAGCTCTGTCTGTCAAGTTGTGTTTGTGGTCATTCAGACTGAAGCAAGCACATTTAAGGGCAAAGAAAGCATGCTGAAACTGTGTTCTTCAAGCTATCAATCTGACCTGCCGAAATGCAAATACCAAACTGTCCTAATTTCCCTTGTGGCGTATCGTCTGAGTTTTTGATAGAGATATCAAATAAGATTACTGGATCAGTTCTTGCTCCTTGGTGTGTGATCACAAAATATGAGAGCTTTAGTGGGAGCATCAACCAGATTAACTGCAAAAGCTGTGGGAGTGATGTCCAATGGGGTTTTGGGCCCCAAACCAGAATCTCTGTTTCATCTGACTTCAGAGCAGAAGTATTACCTCTGTGTCTCGGAGACACGCTTTCAGCCACAACAGACTGAGTTCTTCATCTGTTCTCGCTGATATGTGGATTGATGTCCCTCGAGCGACATAAAAAGCACACGCGCAAATCTCCTACTCAAGATTCCACATTGATACCTCATAAAAAATTAAGGGCCCCAAAATTAAACCCCGCACTACGCCACTGAGAATCTTCATCTAGCGCGAGTGGAGGCGTCGCTCTAATTGTTCAAGCTGATATCTATCTGATGGGTGGTCGCTACCATGGGGCAGGCATGGAGGCTTTACACACGGGCTCGTGCGCAAACACAAACACACGCAGGGACTCCAGAGCGTGCCAGTGTGATTCCAATCTCCCTCTTATCTCTGTTTGTTTTCATTTAGATCAGTATCTCAGCCACTGTGGCAGCCACTGTTATCTCCCGGGGGCTACGCTGTTCTCTCCTCCTGTTCCACCATTTGGTTCTGTTCAGCTCCATCATATCCCACTCCACAAAAGAGTCAGTTCATGTACTCGTCATGATAGAGATGCGCCGTCTGTCAGCTTGATAAGTGGAATGGTGGTCTGTTAAAATCCGATGCCAGAGTTAGACTTTGAAGAGTCAATACAAACGTTGCAGATGAAGAAGTCAATGCTAAAATTAGAGCTCCAAAAGCAATCAGAGTGTTTACACTTAGACGTGTTGGGTTGCCTTCCAGTCGCTTTACTGAATAGTCTCTGTTGCTGTGCTAAAAAGCTTTGGCTTGCTTTTACACTTATGCTGCATTGAGATTGAGGCTGATAAAAAGATAGAGACTGATAAAAAGAACTCAAGAAGCAGTTTCTATCACAGGAGACATAGAAAGGTCTTTTTGTATTGCAAGGATAGAATCACACACTCAGTCACTCATTATTTATCACAACCAAAAGTCAGAAAATATTGAGATCTATATGTCAGGCAGAACAAAATGTTGTCGAATGGCTGTATCTCAGTAACTAGAAAGCTTTCAGTCCAATTACAAAGGCTTATTTTCTCATGTGGTGGTTTTGAATATTGGTTTAAAGCACCTAGTTCGAGAACCTCTTGAAATTGTCTATATATATCATTTTTTATTTATTTTTTTTTATTTATTTTTTTTTTTCTAAAATAATTATTACTAATTCTCTACTTCACAAACACACTGACATACAGTTAGACAGTAAACTATTTCAATAGTTCAGCTAATCAGTGCCTCTTTAACAGTTTAAATTAACTTTTTGTTCAGGATGACCTGCTTTGACAAACCCCAACTCTGTCTATCAAGTTGTGTTTGTGGTCATTCAGACTGAAGCAAGCACATTTAAGGGCAAAGAAAGCATGCTGAAATGACGTTCTTTACGCTATCAATCTGACCTGCCGAAACGCAAATACCAAACTGTCCTAATTTCCCTCGTGGCGTATCGTCTGAGTTTTTGATAGAGATATCAAATAAGATTACTGGATCAGTTCTTGCTCCTTGGTGTGTGATCACAAAATATGAGAGCTTTATTTTCTCATGTGGTGGTTTTGAATATTGGTTTAAAGCACCTAGTTCGAAAACCTCTTGAAATTGTCTATATATATATCATTTTTTATTTATTTATTTTTATTTTTTATTTTTTTCTAAAATAATTATTACTAATTCTCTACTTCACAAACACACTGACATACAGTTAGACAGTAAACTATTTGACAGTCAATTTGAACTGAAATATGCTTTCAGTGGCTTTCATAAGTTTCTTAAAGGAGTCATCGGATGCCCATTTTCCACAAGTTGAAATGATTCTTAAGGGTCTTAATTAAAAGTCTATAATATAGTTTGGTTAAAAATTCTCAATGGTAGTGTAAAACAACACCCTTTTTACCATTCCAAAATCAGCTCTGCAAAAATCATCCTGTTCTGGTCGAGGTTGCTTTAAATGTTAATGAGCTCTGCTCGCCCCGCCCCTATCTTCTCTCTGTGGAGTGAAGAGCCTGTTTACTTTAGCCACATTTACCCACACCGACAGGCATCCGAGAATGGCTCGATTTGAAAAAGGGGATATTATTTTTACAGATTAATTAAAAACCACTGCATGGATTTTTATCATGATAGGGTAGATGTGTACATACATTGCCAACACACATTAATGTTCAAACAACATGCAAAAGTGAACTTTACATCCGATGACCCATTTAAAAGTTATACATTTGTTATATTATAACGTATGCCGTCAAAAACAATGTCTGTACATTACCTTTTACATTGTTGTTGTGTCATGATTTGTTTTACATTTTATACTTGTTTTAAGTGTTTTGTTGAAATGGGAATAGGCTTTTTTTTACAGGCACATTGTGACAGCTTTCCCCATATAGTGTGACAATCCACTACTGTTTTTATTGAACTTTTTCTTGGGCAATCTCTCTCACACCTTTTTTAATTAATTAATTTGTTTCTTTGTTTTTTTTTTTTATCCCTTTCAGACCTGATTTTTTTTCACTGAACAACATTGTTTTGTCCTCTTAATATTTGCTCTTCTCCAACATATAAATTAGTCTAAAAAAAAAAAAAGATTTGTGCAAACTCATTTTTTATTAGATTTTTCTCATGTCCACTACAGTGGATGTCAGGACTGAAGAAAAAAAAAAATCTGCATATTTTAACCATACATAATAAGTAGAGTTTGTGCACTATAGTTGAACTAGTGTTTAAGATTTTGAACAGAACACATACTGTAAGAATGAACAATGCTGTAAGATGACATGAAGTCTCTAAAAAACTTGTTTTTTGGTTGAAGTGGGTGAATCTGAGTAACTGTATAAATGTCTTTGCGAGTATATGTATGGATTTATGTGTACTTGCTGATTGTTTTGATAAATATATGATTGTGTGCATTATAGCATCAAGGCATCAGTGTGTGTGGAAGTGGTGTGAGTGTGTGTGTTGCTGTGTATCTCACATGGCTGTTTCTCAATAAAACCAATGAAAAATTGATCTACAGGTTATAGTCACTTTGAAGACATAAATGAAATCATATTAATATTAATTTCATTAATTAACATCAATGTTCATAAAATATTAACATTAGAATTTGTACCTTGAATATTATCATTTTATCATTTTATAGTCTTAATTTTACAACCGGTTTAAGTTGATAAGTTTACCATTAACATAACTCTGCATATAAAAGGTAAAATGTGGGGTTCCTCCTCTCCCTGTCTAGTTGGTTATCATGTCTCTCTTTTGTGATGTCTGTAGATCAATCATATTGAGTTAGGAGTCAGATCTTGATCAGGGACCAATCAGTGGCCAGGCATTGCTCATATTTTAAAAACATAACATTGTATTGGTTTAAACAAAAAAATCATGTGATGTCCATTTCAATGGACGCAGGGTCTGAAGGGGTTTTTTTTTTGGTCAACACTGACTTTCAAAAATTCACCTTGAGAAATATTGACTAGCCTAAAAAATGTGACAACTAGCCCCAGTATCCCCTATATGAGAATAATGAAATAGCAGTCTGTATGCAATATTGAGAGTTACTTGCATGGTTTGGACTTACCATACATCACTTAAGCTGAAGTCAAAAACTTTGTTTGATATTAATCAAAATGTTCTTACCAAAGAAGACATCTTAAAATAAAGGGAAAAGTCTCTCAACGCTTTGTCAATGTACTATGATATGTTTTTATCCAGTGTAAATGTCTAAAATGTTTGCTCTAAAAGAACATGGAGCTTGGGAACGGTGCTTAATAAAACTGACTGAATCTGACTGGTCAAGCTAAGTTTACTTAGATATCAGAAACTAGGTCTAGCTGTGAAATAACCAGTTAAGGTTCTTCAAATAGTCCCTTTGTATTTTTTTTTTCTTTCTATCTCTTCCTCTGTATTTCATAATGTTCTTAGAGACATGATTTTTAGTTTCTGTGTGATTCAATTATGAGTCACTGTCCTACAGGCCATAGATCATTATTAAACATAATTAAAGAGAACACAAGGTTCTCTGACATTATGAATGACATAGAAAAGCTGTGCTAATTTGGTGATTTCTGCAGCCCTATACTTGGACTCACCTTATCAGACACAGCCGAATAAAAACACGACACAGTTTTACCCTGCTGGACGCTGGCAGAAATATTGCTACCCCTTTTAGCCAGAGGACAGGAACCAGGCTGAAGATGAATGGCCGCTCCCTTTGAGATTATGCTGTGAAAGGGATGTGCAGAGATGTCAATAGAGACTATCTTTAACAACTTTTAACGTGTTACACAAATCAGTATAGCTAATGACCGGGACACAGATGCCAGAGCTTGGGACCTTCCGTGGCCGATAAAATTGATTTACCTGCTAACACAGAGATCAGTGCTGCCTGAGAAAATAAATAAATAAATAAAATAGACTAGGAGCCCTGAACAAATAATAGCACTTTCATCTGAGAAGGCTGTGCCTATAAGTATAATAAGAATAATGGCCTCAAATCAGTTTGTCAATACTTTGCAACCCAGGAGCTTGTGGTCTTTTGGGTTCACATGTTTACATCTGTTTGCTCCACTTATGCTGTATGTTTTCTCTGCAGCAGTAGTATAAGCAAGTATTTTTACTTTTATACATATATATATATAAAATCGTTCATCTCTATTTCAGGCTAAAGCGACTGAGATCCACTATTAAACACGATTTGAGAACGAATTATTCTTCTGAGCCGATTCTTTTTGATGAACCCGTTGAATCCACTCTCAAACGATGCTGAACTGTTTTGAATTTTTACTGATCCGATTGCAGCTGTTTTTAAATCACTCACTGATTCAATGTTCCAATCAGAGCGAGTCTCTGGTTACTGAAATTACTGAATTGTTCTGAATCAAAAATGAGCCGCGAACAAGAAGTAATTTGATCCTCAGAGCTCGAGTGTGTTATATGAAGCTGTTTCTGTTTGAGAACTAAATCTGCTGGGAAAAGGCGAGCGGTGTTGCTCATTGTATGAACTGCTTGAATGCTGAAGACTAGCTGACAATTTATAATAATTCAATAATGTCAGACTGACCTCAAACCTATAGCAATATTCTAAATCTGTGTCTAGGACTTTAGACCCCTCTCTCCTTAAATAGATATTTTGTGCAGTAGATTTATATCAAATAACAAGCCATAAATAAAATGCAAGCAAATATAGTCGATTGATCAGAACCTTTACTGTAGACACCTGGTAATTGCAGCTTTTTATCTCACAATTCTTACTTTTTTTCTTGCAAGTGCAAGTTTACATCTTGCAGTTCTGACTTTTTCTCAGATTTGTGAGACATAAACTCGCAATTGTGAGTTAAGTCAGAATTGTGATATTTAAACACGCAATTCTGAGAAAAAACTCTGAATTTCAAGACATATACTAATAAATTAGACTTTTTTTCTCAGAATCGCAATTCTGACTTTTTTCTCGCAAATGTGAGTTTGTATCTCGCAATTCTGATTTTTTTCTTGCAACTGCGAGTTTAATTCTGACTCTTTTTTTCTCAGAATTGTGAGACAAACTTGCATTTGCAAGTTAAGTCAGAATTGTGAGCTTAAATCTTGCAATCCTGACTTTATAACTCGCAACTTGGAGTTTATATTACGCAATTCAGACTTTATAACTCGTATTTGCGAGTTTATATCTTACAATTCTGAGAAAAAAAAACAAACAAAACAACGCGTTTCAGCCACTGAATTTACAAAAAGAAGGTAATTGTGAAATTGTGATATTTTATGACTTTTTTTTTTCACAATTGTGAGTTTACATCTCCTAATTCTGACTTTTTCTCAGAATTGAGACATAAACTCGCAATTCTGACTTTATAACTCGCAATTGGGAGTTTATATCTTACAATTTTGAGAAAAAAGTCAGAATTGACAGTTTAAATCACACAATTCTGATTTTGTAATTTGCAATTGTGAGTTTATATCACAAATCTGAGAAAAAAAAACGTCAGAATTGCGAGTTTGTATCATGTAATTCTGAGAAAAAAAGTCACAATAATATATATATTTTTTTTTATTCAATGGAGGAAACAGGCTTCCATACTACACATATGTAAGTTTGAAAGGAACTTTTTTTTTTTTTACAAGTAAAATTTAAGAGTTTTACTTATTTATCTATAAATAAATAAATGAATATTTTGTAATATTCAGTTAGGATATTTATACGTTAACTCACTGTCTAAATGTCAGATCACTGTAGCAGATTCACCAAATGGCCGTAGACTCTTTTGCTGTCTTTCCTTCCTGGAGAGTTTGCTTGAGGTAATGTTACACCACAACAGGCATCAGTAGCAGATGGTTAAGCAAATTTGTGTATGTGTGTGTTCTCTCTGTCCCACAAATGGCCCGAATGTGACCCAGAAATGACTTGCGCTTGTCAAGAGCAGAGGGTATGTGAATGGTATCTTCTGTATGGGACTTTGTTACCGCATTTCACAGTAGGGAGGGACAACATTTGACAAGCTGACAAACAAATAGACCCACCAACATTTGGCTGGCATCTGCCGATTTTACACGCTCCTGAAAGAACGTTTTCTCTAAAGTCTTCAACACAAACCACCATTTCCACCATGTTTGTGCTGCGCTGGGGTCAGTTTTCTTCACCTGTAAAAAGAAATCAGACCACTTTAATCCTTGACTACCGACCCCAGCCCAGCTTTCCTTTTTTTAAGGACACACCCCTTCTTTTGTTAGCATTCTGAATGTGTTTGAGATCAGGCTACACTGGCATGAATAGAGCTGGCACTTAGTAAATTACCGGGCTTACTTTCATCATTCTCCTGCGGTATTTACTCTGTTTATCTTTGATTTTTAAATGCTTCTAGCCGAGAAGGTCATGCAATTTTATGACATAGGCTGAAATGTTTGAAAAGAGTGTTGCTGTGAAGAAGGAAAAAGCTGCAGTTTTCTTTTCACTTACTTTTCTCTTTCTTCTAGAGTTCTTGGCAAGTTGAGCTCCCAACTGGTGCAGCATATGGTGGCTGGGGTCCTAAGGAGCGAGGTGTGGCTGTCTGTGCATGTGCCAGAGCCTAATTACTCACTCATTAGTACCCAGGTGGCACCTACGGTCCACTCTCTCACACACACATATAGGTTATAGCCACTATACTCTCTCATTTCAGCAGTTACCTACTCAGGACAAGTTTAATTATAATGTTTATATCATCTATCTGTTACTAACAAGATAAGAATCTTGTTTGTATGTTTGAACATGGATATTAATTGCTTGATTAATGTTTTTTGAGCACTTGTAAACAGTTACAGTTCACATTTGTTACTGTGGGATACAATAGCTATCTAAATGGGTAGGACGTGATTGGTTTCTTTAATCTGCGGACAACGCATTTGCACTGTTATAAAGGTTACAAGATGAAAGGCTGCTTGCAATGTTTGTGAGAGAGAAGGAATGAGAGAGGTGTCTGCATCATAAACACTCTCTGCAGTTGTGAAAGGGTGTCATCACCCCGTATGGAAAAAAAGGATAAAAAAGTATACAATCAGAGCTCCCAGTGAGAAGAAAAGAGCCAGTGAAAAGAAAAACTGCTCTTTCCACCAACTTCAAAAAACATTTAGGAAGGTTACACTGACCTCTCAGTGTATGAGAGAAAAACCTTCTCTCTGTGTGTGCATAGTATGTGTTTTTGAAAGATAGGATGCCAAGTATGCTGCACTGACCTTTTTTCCCCCTTTTTTTCTTTTGTAAGTGTGATTATAACAACAAAATTACATTTTCATAATAATTATAATAAACACGATGATGACAATGATTATCAACTGTGTTTATATATTATACTGATGCCAAATATGTTGCCAAGTATATTGTTATTTGTGACCCTGAACCACAAAACCTGTGATTTTTTTTTTTTTTGAAATTGAGATTTATACATCATCTAAAAGCAGAATAAATAAGTTTTCCATTATATGGTTTGTTAAGATAGGACAATATTCAATATTTAGCCAAGATACAACTAATCTGGAACCTGAGGGTGAAAAAAAATCAAAATAATGAGAAAGTCGCCTTTAAAGTTGTTCAAATTAAGTTCTTATCAATGCATATTACTAATCGAAAATAAGTTTTTACATATTTACGGTAGAAAGTTTACAAAATATCTTCATGGAATATGATCTTTACTTAATATCCTAATGATTTTTGGCATAAAAGAAAAAATCGATAATTTTGACCCATACAATGTATTTTTGGCTATTGCTACAAATATACCCGTGCTACTTCTGACTATATATATATATATATATTGTTTTGAAAAGTATGTTTTTGTTTATTAAATAGCATTTCCTTTATAACTATTATACAAACTTTATTTAATTACATTAATGTTCGATATTTTTTTCACGTCACGGTTTTATTTTTATTTTTTATTTTTGGAAAATAGTCTTCTTCTGGACATTGTCAGTAATCTTTCCCCTTTGTTTCTGCCACAGCATCAAAAACATTGTATTTTTTATTTTCTTTAATATATTTTTTGTTTTAACATATTTTTCTTTCTTTCACAAATACATTGTGATGTTCTGGACATATGGCCTACATTGACAACAATGTACACAAACACACACTTCCGCCCAGACCCAAATGCCTGGCCTAAAATCTACACACACACTTTGATTTGTGCGTGTATAAAAAAGTGTGCAGACAGTACAGTAAGGAAATAGGCCAAAAGCACTACAGACAGATTAACATTCATTCACTGAACTAAATAGGCTTACTGTCAAGTGGACTGACAGCTTTTCACTCAGATTCTCAGTGAGAGTAAAAAAAAACATTCATTCAGGTTCACCCAGAGGTTAAAACCTCCTGTTTAATCGAGTCACAATTTCACTGATATCCTAAACTATAAGCCATTGTCCGTAGTTTGAGAAAAGGTGTTAAAATTCACAGCCGACGATGGCACATTTGTCATTTCAAAGCCTTTTCGGCGCCTTTTTGTCATGAAGTCTCAGCGGGGCCGTGTCACTAACAGGTCTGATAGCGAGACTACAGCAGTTGAGAGGTCTAAATGTCAGAAAAGCTGTGTACACAGAGCTCAGCTCACGGGGGCTCTCTGCCCCTCTCTTTCTTCCCCTTTCTTATTCGGTCCCCCCCCTCCCATCACGCTCCCGGCTCCGTCGTTCTTTTGTCATCTTATCTGCTGTCCGACTCTTCTCCCGCTCCCGCGTAACAGACAGCACACCTGGGATTTGCGGCCTCCCTGCTCTCACATTCCTGTCCTGCTCCGCTTATCGCTTTTTCGGCGCCTTGTCGCTTCAGATGCTTAGGCAGGGGCCCCCGAGGCCCCTCAGAGAACTGCCAGGGGTCCGATGAGCCTCCACCACGTCTCACTGTCACCTCAGACATCAGACATCTGGCAGTGCCACACACACACACACACATGCGCACAGCAGACATCTTCAAAACATTCCCTACAGAGAAGCATTTTGAAGTGAGAACAGACACGGAACACCTTGACAAACCAGCACCGAAGACGCGCTCTTATTTTTCTTTCTCTCTCTCTTTGGAGAAGAACAAAAGTTGCCCTCATAGATGTCATCAGTCAGAAAGAACAAATGGAGCGCTGACCTGTCAGAGGAGATGAGGTGTGTGCAGGAGGAAGGAAAAGAGGGGTGAGATGAAGGGAGGAAAGGCGTGAGGGAGGTGAGAGAAAAGAGTCTGACAGGGGCTGGGGCTGTTAGCATATTTATGAGGACAGATTTTCTGTTCAACTTCAATCTATCTGTCAGCGGTGGCCTCTGCTTAAAGCGTCACCCAACACCCACCTTCACATCATCATTTGAGGCCCACCTTCTTACATTTTACATGCGAAACAAATAGGATCCTGTTAGAAAAAGCTATTTGTATTCCGTAAAGCTTAGAAAAGTTAACCGAACATCTTTGAGTGACTTTAAAAGTTGCTCCAAAGCACGTCTCCGGGAAATGTACGACTTGTTTGGGGAATTGTAAGTCATTTATTTTATTTCTTTAATTATTCTTATTATAGCCCAGTGATTTCTGTATTTAGGTCCCTCTGTCAGCTTTCCCTTTCCGATATTAAAGCCTGCGGTTTGTGAAAGAGATTAATGTGAGTGGAGGTCAAACATAATGGAGTCAATTTTAAGGAAAATGAGATATGATCACATTGCTTTTGTCCTTTGTTTCGTGCTGCATTAAGTTTAGTTCTGTGCGACTGGCTTTAAATTGAACTTCGCTGGAATATATTTATATATATATATATATATATATATATATATATATATATATATATATATATTACATTTTGTTCTCCTTGCAGATGAGAAGCGAACAGAATGTCTTTGTCCATGTATCCCTCCATTTTTGTGCAAAAATGTATTTGAACTGTCATTGTTAATAAAACCTAAACAGTATTTGTTTTGAATAAATTGCACTAAATGCTCATTTGAGTGGTTGCATCCATGTGTGAAAATATAGACCTTCTGATGTCTCGAGCTACAAAACAAAACCAGACAGCTGAGCCTGGGTTTCCATTACATTTTCATTAGGAAAGAATGCTTCGTGTAGTATTTGATTTTTAAGGAATGTGGCTTAATTGTTAAACTGCCTATTTGTATTAAAGTTGATCGTGTTAAAATAAAACACAAGAGTCTAAGACGCAAGTATACATTTTTCAGTTTATTTGTCACCTCCTGTTATTAAGGTGTTTGTGTGCATATGCGTAAGTGTGTAATATCAGTATCAGCGTGTGTTTGTTCAATTTGCATTGTGTGCCCTGTCTGCGTTTGGCCTCGATTTCCAAATCTATTTGGCTACAGTAATGCACAACTTCCATGTATTCAAATCTAGAATATTACGACCCCTTTTATTTATAGACATGATTCTCAATATCCAAAAGTGAAAAAAATGGATGAAAAGTTTGGAGATAAGGCTTTCTGTCACGTTAAGAACCCCTGTAAAGTGAATTAGCGATGCTAACGGCTCCCTTGAGGAGCCTTACACACTACACTGGAAAAAACGGCGCAAATGAAGACCGCACTTTCAGAAAAAAGTATATATAGATTTATAGATATAGATTTATATTTATTTTGAAGTTTAAAAGAGTACAGTTAAGACTTCTCACACGTGATATAACCTACGTATTGTCTGAGAGAGTAAGATTTAGGCCACAGCTGTCCTGCTCACAACGTTAAACACTTAACCCTGACGGAAAAAAAAATCCCTCGATGGAGTCCGTTGCTTTTTTTTTCTTTTGACAAAGTTGGAATAGATTTAGGGAAAACACCTTATCACACACACAGCCGCACACAGAATATAAAAACAGTCATGTCTAAAAGAACAATATTGCATTTGTAATGCACAAATGAATTTCCTGTACAATTGGCTTTTCAGTGGTGTGTGTGTGTGTGTGTACATAAACAACTAAAGGGCTCAGTGAATATATCTCCATTTTGTAGTTTTCGTTGGTGGTTCTCGTCATAGTTCTCATTGTCTTTTTTTTGTCTTGTTTTTTTTAACGATGTACAGTAGTGCTGTAAACAGGCACACGCAGAAGCCAAGAGGAATAGTTGTCCCCTTGTTTCTCTCCTAGTCTTCCTATCCTCCGTGTGTTTTAACGGTCTAGTTTTGTCCTCCATCTCAGTCCCGCTGAGAAGCGTGTTATGTCCGGCCGCTCTGGCCTTGCATCTAGCTCTGGGAGTCCGGCTCTTTCATCAAGTTTGTTGAGGTCCTAAAGGCTCCGTAAGCCTTCGGGAACGCACGATCATCTGACGCCTCTGGAAATAGAGTCTGAAAACTTGATGCTCTTTGCTTTTCCATCAGTTTTACTGATTGTGCAAAATCACGCCGTCTCTGGTATGTCCACTCGGAAAGAGCTAGCATATCCTTTTCCGCGCTAAAAAGGGAAAAAAGAAAGGAAGCTTATTAAAGGTGTGCTTTTTTAGGCGGCAAACCACATAAAGCGTCGTGTTAAGACCCTTGGCTGGTCCGTACAAAAGCGGAGCTTTGATGAGGAACTATAGGCCTAACTATTTCCTCAAAGTTAAACGTACCACCCACACAGCCTCGAAGCGCTCTTTCTGAGACAGATGTCTGAAGGTTTCAACACAACAAGAGCAGTCGATAATATCTCAATCAATCCCACTACAACCTTCATCCTCTCTAACACAACAAACAGTAGTAGGCAGTCTAAACCTTATAAACTCTGGCCTTTTGAGAGTGTCTGTTTTAAGCTTTTGAGCTAATGTTTGGCATGACTAGTCAAATAAATCTACTGCCTGTGTACAAAACAATAGGGAGTTTCTGCCTTTCTTTTATCTTTGTGTTTTACAAGTTCATTTTAGGCTTCAATCTTCTGTCAATCTCTAGTGGGTGTTTGCCTGTGGTCAGATATCTGAGAATGTTTTAATGTTTGATCTAACATTGCATCGCATTAAAATCCCACAACTAGACGCAAGGGCTTTAGTAATTCCCTGCATTTATAAATAACTAAACAATTTCATAGTGCAATTTCATGTTTCAAAGGATGAGAAATGTTTGAAATAATTCAATTATCAAGGTTGTGAAACATTCTGAATTCAACTGTGAATGCTGATTTTGAATTTGAATGTAAGGAAGTAGAATTAAAGTAAAATGTATTTCAAACTCTCATTTTTAAAAAGAAAAACCAAGTTGGTCAAGACACATTTTAAATGTTGGCTTGACATGTTTTAAAATTTTTATATAGATAGATAAAAACTTTAGATAGATAGATAGAGTGAAGCCTATTCGATTCAAATCTACAATCGTGTTTTAAAACAAGGTCAATTCTTCAATTTTTATTTTTTTTATTTTTTTTTTTCACAACCGTGATAACATTATTTGACTGGGAGTAAGTGTATGAAGAAAAAGCTAATCGTACACTCTTAAAAATAAAGGTTTTCGTTCGCTTGGTAGGGTTCTTTCTATTTGGTTCTTTGAAGATTAAAATAGTTCTTGATGCTACATTAGAGGTTCTTAGGAACAGCATATTGATTCCTCCATTTAAAATGTGCAGGTCTCGAGGGGGCTTTAAAGCACCAGTAGATGGTTTTTAAAGAACTGGAGGATAAAAAAAAATCCTTGAGGAAGTTAAAACGAGCATTTATTTTTAAGAGTGTACACCAGAAACCAGTAGATGAAGAGCATATGAAGGATGGACAGATGCTGATGGGTGAAGGAAAGCAGAGGTGTGAGGGTTTCGAGTTCTAAGAGGAGAATTCAGCAGCACTTCACGCTAGAGGCCTTGAATTTGGAAAGTTTTTGGGTCAGATCAAGAGAGAGGAAAGAGCTCTCTCTTTAAGATACTCACACAGACAGGCGGCTTTGTAAGGCATGCGAGAGTTACACAGAAGTGCATCGAACTCTTTCCTCTCTAGCGTGGAAGCATTGAGGTGGTGTTGATGGTGTTGATGTTGGTGTTGGTGCATCTGGTTGGGGTGGTGTGGCGTCTCTTTGCCAAAGGTTGAGAATGACTGATCGCCCGCCAACGTCTCGCCCTCAAATACCTCAGAGTCAGGCACAGAGTCCATGCCCGGCACGTGCAGGTTGCTGCGGTAATCGGCGCCCTGTCGTGCCTCGGTGGGCACGAAACTTGGCATCCAGCAGCGATCTGAGTGGCCGAGGGCTTTGCACTCCTCTGTGCAGTTGGAAAACAGGTCTGCTCCTACGAGAGATAACAGAGAGATGGGTTAGCTTGTCTTTAATTGTCCATGTGGGAGGATGAGAACGAGAATCTGCTCCCAATTGCACTGGAAGCCTGTAAGTGCATTAAAACAAGACAAACAAACATAAATAAATACAACAAACCATGTACATGCAGCGCATGTACGATATAACCCGCCCTCAACATCTCCTCTCATAGATAAAAGACCTAACTGCCACATTCCGCATTAATTCAACCAATCAGTATGAGTTACCCAGCATCTTTTTTAGACTTAATCAAGCATTATAAATATGTAAATCCAAATGAAATGTAATACATGTCATTCACTTTGAAAACATTAGAAGCTCTATGCATGAAATGTCTTTGGCACTTGACGTGCTAATCATGAAAAGATTGCGTTGTGCTGTTTTTTTTGTTTTTTTCCTTTTTGGTGACTTTTAAATTACAAATTACCCTGATCAAAGCATGTGTGGAGAACATACACACAGTGAGTGGATGGAGTCAATGCTGTAATCTCTTCTTGAGGTCTCTCTTTCCCCTCTCTCTTTCTATTTCACATCAAAGGTAAACTCTTTCAGACACCAAGCTTGCAGATAAACCCTATCCTCTGTTCTCTTTCCGTCTCTTCCGCCCGGCTACAAGATGAAGGGGTATATTATAAAGGTCATAACCCCTTTTTACTCTTTTGTCTCTTTCTTGTTGTCTCAATTAAAGGAACAAAAAGAATAAGGAACACAATAAGATATTGCATCATCTTAAAAGAAAACACTTCAATGAGCTTCAGTGGAAAAAAAAAAGATAAAATTATTGATATTAAATATTTATATATGTAAATAACTTAAATTGCTTTAACTAAATACATATGTCATTTTCAGCATGGTTTTCCAAGAATTATTTGAAACAGGCTTTAAGAACCAAGCTCTGCCCTCGATATCAGGCCTACAGCATCTTTCTCAGAGGTTTGACACACACACATACAAACACACACTTCACTCAAAACACAGTTTTTATTCTGAAGCTGTCACTATACTGAACTCTGAACTAAAAATATACCCTCCAACTTGACATGCAAGAACCCTTTATGTGCGTTAACATTATGAGCACCTAATTTCATTTACATGCAATATGGCCTTCATTTTCAGTATGCACTATTAACCATTCTTCAACTGTATATGTTTGAAAGTAGTGTATAGTAAGAATGCAGAGGACATATTTTACTTTTTGAGTCCAGTCCTTAAGTGCACCGTAATCTTGTTGTATGTTTGTACAATGACAATAAAGAATCTAATCTAATCTAATAATTTCTCCATTTTCCAGGCCTTTGGAGCCAAGCTTCACATCCAGTGTTAGGCCTACAAACATCAGCTTCTTTGAAAATATATTTTGATTAGCAGCACGTAATTCAAGCAGCCTGCTGCTAATATCCAACGACTAACGTCCTCACAAATCACAAAGCCGAGAAGCTAGTGCTACAAGAGCGTTACAGCTAAAGCCAGCATGAGGGAAAAGATCCTGTTAGTTTGCGCGTGACAGTTGCACGACGCCTTTTACCCCCGCCGGCACCCCAGCAGGTGTAAGCCGCGCCGTTGTGACGACGCGCATCTGAGAAGAACAGAGAGGTGAGCATTTTTAAATCCCCTTTCGGCTCCTGTGTCTCAAAACCCCGCATCTAAAACAGTCAGTAATTACAGCTGGAGGATTAATGAAGTGCCATTTTCAAAGCAGCGCTAAGCAGAGATGTTGAAGGTATGGAGCGGAGTCAGTGGTGTGTGTGTGTGTGGGGTGGGGGATGTTCTTTGCTAATCCTCAGACTAGCCCTTCAGACAGAAGACAGGTCAGCATACACAGACTTTGGGTTTCTGGTTTAAAAGAGGATTAGAGTCCTTCTGAGCTACATGCAAACAACCTACTTAGGCCCAGGCTTGGTAAGACTCTTCTAATTACAGACCCAAGTGTAAGATCGACTAGGCAGCAACAAGTAGTTTAGACATTAAACAAATCTGAAAGCTATCTATGACAATATTCAAAGGTCTTCATTTTATAAGAGAGTGGGAACAAAGGTTCTTTGTGTATATTTCTGACATACAAAGAAGGTGAGAGAGCGAGCAAGAGAGAGAGAGAGTTTGATATTTAGAGAGTGTGAGATAAGACACTTCCACATTGTGTAATCGCACAGAGACATCTTGATATTTCTTGACATTTTCTGAAATTAATTGCTCTCTGTACTCATCCAGTGTCTTTTTTTTTCAGTGGAAAAACTGGAAAAGTAATTATATTGTTGACTTGTGGTTCAATATTGCAAGAAAGAGTCAAAGCTGATGAAAATGCAATGCTCTGCTTGTCTGGTTGAAAAAAAGGCATGCTATTTTTATATCTTCTATTAATTACCGTTTCAGGTAATCCAGTGCTAACTATTGCGTCCAGAATATTTTGGGACTGATCCACTTTAAACACATTCGGATTATAAGAAAAAGAGTTACAAGGGTTTTAATATTTGCCAGTTAAAGCAGGTGCTCCACTAAATTATTCTAGAATTCAGCTAAAAAATGTTATATTTAAGATTAAAATTAAAACAATAAGTTACTACCATTCAAAGGTCTGAGGTCTGCTTTTGAATGAAATCCGTTATTCTTACTTAAGGCTTATTTTTTTTATTATAAAAACAGCAAAACAGTAATATTATGAAATATTATTACAACCTAAAATACCTGTTTTCTGTTTTAATATATTTCAAAATGCATTACTGTATTATTCTAATATGCTGATTTGGTGCTCAAGATGGTACTCAATAATATATCTGTCTTGTAATATATATATATATATATATATATATATTACAAGACAGATATATTATTATAGTAAAACTTTACAATAAGGTTTTATTAGTTCATTTGTATTAATGTATTAACTAACATGAACAAGCAATGAAGCAATGATTTATTATAGTATTTAATAATCTTTGTTAATGTTAAAATATAGTTGTTCATTGTTAGTTAATGTTAATTCACAGTGCATTAACTAATGTTACAAGCACAACTGGTGATTTTTATAATGCATTAGTAAATTCTGAAATGGACATTATGATTATTCTTAAGAATGTTCATTCTTAGTTCATGTTAACTAATGTAATTTACTAATGTTAACTAATAAATGCTGTAGAAGTATTGTTCATTATTAGTTCATGTTAACTAATGTAGTTAACTAATGTTAACTAATGAACCTTATTGTAAAGTGTTACCATTATTATAAATGTTGAAAACAACAAAAAAGTTTTAGAACACAAGTGTGGAAACTATTACATTTCTACTCAGCAGGATTCTTTGATAAACAGAAAGTTCAAAAGAACAGCATTTATTTGAAATACTTTTTTTTTTTTTTTTTTTTTTTTTTTTTTTTTTAAAAAAACAATCTTTCCTGTCACTTTGGATCAGTTTTGCTGAATAAAACTATTCATTTCTTTTGAGAGAAAAAAATTAGAAATGTTGCACCATTTTTTTTATTTTGCACTTTATTAAACTGCAATAAGACCTTGGCAGTTACATGCTGACATAATGAGTGATGTTATGTTGTCAAAAAAATTAGACTCAAAATCTTACCATAAGTGCTCAGAGAATCCGCATTTAATACTAGATAAAAAAGGCAATGACCAGATCACCCAGAGGCGGATCTTAACACTTAACTCTCTATGCAACAAAAGGCTAGAAAAAACACACCACAAGCAATTTCAAAATGTGTAGTTTTGCCCAAGTTGTTTAGAACTCTACATCACTTTTTCATGATGCTCTACATTGTGCATGACAAAGTGAGAGAAAGAGAGAGAAAGAGAGATAAAAAGAATTATAGATTAAAGAAGATACAGCAATGGACTGTAAACGAAATGATCCATTGAAACATCTCCTTCCCTCTATATCTGCTCTGCTGCTTTCTGAGCAGAAGCTCTGCAAAGCATTAGATCTGATAATAACCTTCATTTGCTAATTGGTATGCATCAGGCTGAAAATAAATTACTGATCAGTGAGCTGTTTCTGAATTCTGAACATGACCTGCAACCCAAATGAGGGATTCTGTTGCAACGTGGCAGATCCTCTGGATAAAAGAAATGAAACCGGAATGAAATGATTCAGGTGTGTCATTGCATCAGAGAAACTCTGAAGTTCTCCACTATGTATTACAGATGCGTTTTTATGCATTAGAGAGAAATTAAGCGATGCTTATCTCCGCCTGTTTTTAATCTAGCTGAGATGACTAGATCGGGATGCGTCTACATTGTGACACTGTAAGCGTCTGGATGACTAAAATTTCCTGTTTCAAAAAGCCCATAAAACAGCAGCTGGTTAAGAAACAAAATGTCTGAATTTTTTTTTTTTTTTTTTGAAAGGATGAAGGCAGTTCCTAGCAAATTCTCATTAAAATGAACAATGCATGCTTCTGAACGCTCTCCAAGCCTGCATACCAAGCGGCGCTTTCAATTATCTTAATTAAAGCAGATAGTATGCAGCAAAACAATTAATTTTAGTGGGGACAACATGCTCACAAATGGGGGCTGGGGAGCACAACTGATTTTTTTTATAGTATAGAGCTGTATCTTAAAAGCAAGTGTTTTTTGATGGCTTGTGACAACTAAGGCAGATGGGCTAGCTGACCTTGTATGGAAAAAAAATCTTGATTTTAATCTAATGTTTAACTGAGCAAAAATAGGCTAAATGAGAGCTGAAGCAGTCCAGCCACAGCATATGGTGCTCTGGAATAACAGCAGAGGACATATGCTCAACCAAAGAGAAATTAATGATAATAAGATGCAACTTTTTGGTTGTATTCATTTGTGTCCAACAATGTCATAATTACATTATACAGTCAACTTCACAACGCACTTCAAACGAAGTGTCATTTGGCAACAAAGCACCGTTTCCATCGCAGCATACAGCTGAATCTCATTTCCAAAGCGCCACATGTGGTCTTGCGAAGGTGTGGACAAGCAGTGTCCTCCGTCAGTGGAATGCGGGCAGAGGGATTAGGGTGGAAGGGGGGTTTGGGGAGGGGGTCGTACGCAGTCAATGAATCGCTTGTTTGTTTGCTGCTCAACCTATTTGGTCCCATTCCCAAGTTGATGACAGACCGCCTGGACTGATCTAAATTCCATCATGTCTTTGGAGACGTGAGTGAAAGGGAGATAGTACCACTGAAGTAAATCCCTATTATGAGGAAGTATTCATAAACAATTGGATTATATTCTCCACTACGGCTGTTGTTCCCAAAACGTGCTCACGCATCCATACCCAGAGGCTTGCCGGCCTAAAATATTTCTGCTAGGATTCTGATAGATCCGAAAAGCCATGACATGCCTTGATCAGGGGTTTTGTCCTGATTGTGTGAGGATCAAACCCAATCAAGCTATTTTAAATCTGCCATCTTTCATCCAGCATGTCTATCTCGACAGTTCACAAAACTGTTTAAACCCACATCTCTACAAGCTCAGCCTGACCAGCAGCTCTTCTGCTAATCAATAACAAAACAAGGAAAAAATAGAAATTGACTCCTATGAACTTACCAGAGGAATGTCCGCGATGCATTGCATCATGGTCGCTGTCTCCCTGCTCACTGTCTCCATGGCCGCTGTCTTTTGAGCTCACGATATCTGCCTCTTGGAACGCAGAGCTGAGGGAGGAGAGAGGGTTTGAGTCAACCGCTATGCCACATGACTCTTATATAACCACAAATTACTGCTCAGACTTGAAATGGTCTCATATGCACAGGTTTAATTCAGATGTTAATAGACTTATCATATTGGGAAAAAAACATAAAGTTCTTTCATAAAGTTGTAGGGGTCAGTTAGGTTAAGTGCTTACCTGTTAACACGTCTTGGTCGGTCTACCAAATAACTGAGCTCTGCTCTCTGGTGTTTTGTCTGCAAGAGAGGAATTAGTTTGAAAGAAGCCCAACAACAAATTAATAATAATTGAATAATAATAATACAATAAATATATAAATCATACACATCTGAATTTAAGCTTCACTCACTGGGGGCACTGCAACAACTTTATGGGCAGGCAAAATCATTAGGCTCTGCTGCTATTCAGCAGAATTCAACTATAGACGGATCTTTGTTCTTGTGAGGCTCTGCAACACCGTGACTGGCATATATAATGACCTATAACCCGGAGAGCTTTTCACAAACATGCAAATCTATCACTTCAGTGACTCACTATGTTTACGCTCTAACGTGGGTAATTTCACAGTATGGGCCATATAGAAGATAATAAGAAGGAGAATATGTAGAATAGATTAATGTTTCTTATGTAGGCTTGCAGGCAACCAGTTACCAACCTGTTTGTTTTTAAAGCTCATTATTCTTGAGAGGAAGATTATTTTGTTTTCTTTAGTTTTAAGTCACTGACTATATATTTAATTAGAAAAAAAAAAAAAGATAATTCAAATGTAAAATAGCAATCTATTTCAAAATCGTGACAAGTGACATATCCACACAATGTGGATTATTTAAGTCTATGCTAGATACAGTATAGCTTAACAAAAGAGCTAGATTCGCTTTCTGAGTGCCAATAATCAAACTAAACAATGAATGAATGAATGGATGGATAAATAAATACATAGATAAATAAATAAATGAATAAATAAATAAATAAATAAACAAACAAACAAACAAACATTAAAAAAATAATAATAATACGAAATCCTTAAAAAAATCTTTTTTTTTTTTTTTTAAAGCAAGTTCTACAAGTGCTCGTACCTCACTGGAGAGCAGACTGCCGTTAGATATGATGTCCGGTTGCTGTTGGTCCGTATAGCCGGTCACTATTGCTCCGCAAGGGTTGTGCTCTGTGTCGTTGCTGCGCGACGGGCTGCAGGCCTTCAGGAACATGAGGTCCGTTTTAGCCGATTCCGGAGTCAGACAGACCTGGTAGCAGTAGTTCTGACTTTGATGGAGCGAGCCGAAGCTCCCTGACTCCTCCACGGGCACCTGCGCGGCGCTCGCCACGCTCACGTTGGCTGTGTTAGTGCTCTGGACCAGCATGATATCTGACTTGCTCAGTTTCTTCTTTTTCCGAGCCGCCCGGGCTTGTCGACCGCAGCAGCCGCCTGATCCGCACGACCCGCAGCCCACCAGGCAGCAGCAGTCGCTCGCCAGGCAGGTGCTGTAGATGTTGAGCTTTTTGTCCTTCTGACAGCGCACGGCCAGAACAATCATAGCCAGGAGGAAGATGAAGGAAACGGAACCGAGCGCGATGATGAGGATAAGCGTCAAGTCCAGAGACGCGTCTTTGGCCTTGGCCGTGCCGCGCTCTCCACTGTGGCCCTCTACGAGACTGTCCACGAGTGTCACCTGCACCACCGCGCTGCACGACATAGGAGGCTGCCCGTGATCCCTTACCTCAATCAGCAGCTCATACAGCTGTTGCGGGTCTCGTTTGACTGACACCCGGCGGGCCGTGCGCAACTCCCCGGTGCGCCAGTCCATTCGGAACATCCCATTCTCGTTGCCTCTCTGTATACTGTAGGACAAGCGAGCGTTCTCCCCATCATCAGCATCCATGGCGACAATGCGAGTGACCAGGTAGCCTGGCTCGGCGGAGCGCGGCAAAGGCTCCCGCGCGGTGCCATTTTTTCCAAGAGGCGCAATCACAGACGGCGCGTTATCGTTTTGATCCACTATAATGACGTTCACCGTGGCGTTGGACCAGAGCTCGGGGCTGCCTGAGTCTCTGGCTTGAACCATGAAGCTAAAGTCTTTTAGTTGCTCATAATCAAACGATCTGAGGGCGTATAGATACCCATTCTCCGAGTTGATGGACACATAGGTGACCACAGACATACCCTGGATTTCACACTCCACTATGGAGTAAGTTATATAAGCATTCTGTCCGACATCAGGATCGACTGCACTGACAGCGTAGATGTAAGCACCGGGGACGTTGTTTTCAGTCACATACACATCATAAATGGGCTGCGTAAACGTTGGCGCGTTGTCGTTCTCGTCAGACACGTGCACTTTGATTGATTTGCTGGTAGCCAGAGATGGAATCCCTTTATCTCTCGCAACAACGGTGACTGTGTACGCCTCTACAGTCTCTCGGTTGAGAGGACCGTCAGTCACAATAGTGTAATAATTTCTGAAAGAGGTTTTGAGTTTGAAAGGAACGTCTCCGAGGATTTCCACATGCGTCTGACCGTTGTCTTCAGAGTCTTTATCGGTGACGCTGAGCAGCGCGATGACGGTGCCAGTGGCTGCGTTCTCGCTCACTGACTCCGTGACGGTGCTGAAGATGATCTCCGGTGCGTTGTCGTTCACGTCCGTCACTTTGACCAAAACTTTACAGTGCGCGGGCACGGCATTAGGTCCCATGTCTTTCGCTTGCACGTAAATCTGATATAGGCTGCTCTCCTCAAAGTCCACCTCACCTCTGACCTCTATACGGCCCGTTCGGGCATCGATATCGAACAGTTCCTTGACCCTGCTTGAGATGTGGTTGCTGAACGAGTAAATGACCTCTCCGTTCGGGCCCTCGTCTGAGTCGGTCGCGTTCAGCTGGATGACGAGCGTGCCCACGGGCGCGTTCTCGGCCAGGTTGACCGAGTACACCGGCTGATCAAATACGGGGACGTTGTCGTTGGAGTCGAGCACCCTGACCACAAGCAGAGCTGTACCTGTCCGAGGAGGCTGGCCGCCGTCCACGGCCGTGAGGACGTAACGGTGCATCGCCTGCTGTTCCCGATCAAGTGGTTTTTCTAAAACCAGCTCTGCGAATTTGTTCCCGTCAGTCTGTGTTTGCACGTCTAGGTAGAAATAGTTGTTGTTGGTAATGTCGTAAGTGCGCAATGCGTTACTACCGACATCCGGATCAAATGCGCTCTCCAACGGGAAGCGCGTACCCGGGGTCGCGCTCTCGGATATTTCCACGGTGATGTCTGTCTCCGGAAAGCTCGGCGGGTTGTCGTTGATGTCCACCACCTCGATCTCCACGCGAAAGAGCTCGAGTGGGTTCTCCAGGAACACCTCCAGGTGAAGCAAACAGCTGGCGCTCTGCTTACAGATGCGCTCCCGGTCGATTTTCTCGTTAACGAAAAGCACCCCGTTCTCCAAGTTTACTTCCAGGTACGGCGTCCGCGAGCTGGGCACCACCTGAAAGCGGCGGGATGAAAGTTTTGTAAGGTCCAGTCCCAAATCCTCTGCGATATTCCCCACAAACGTGCCATGCTCCGCTTCCTCGGGCACAGAGTAACGTATCTGCGAAACTACCCCATCCGCGAGACACAGCAGGAGCAAAAACACAAACATCTCCACTCCGGAAAGGACACTTGGAATATTTTATCTCCGCGGAGCACGCAGCAAAACCATCACCCTCTTCTCCAAGGTAAGGCGCGCAGGCGTGCGTAAGGCTTTGGTTGTAGGGTAATATTTTTCCTTAAACGGGGCTGTCAGCCAAAAACCATGCTGTCTGCGTGCTGGTTTACACAGGACCGATTTCCCAAGGCGATTCCCTCCACGAACAAGCTTTAGAGTCGCAGCGGATTTCTGGCACAAGTTAACATTACAACATTACACTGTCACTGATACTAAGAGATATCAGTTGGCGTGTGATAAAACACAATATCATAATCCACAGAGTTAATGCAACAAATGCATTGTATATTAGAGCTACAGTCTTTGATATCTGAAAGGTCCCGGTATATCTGGTGCGCTCCTGCGGGGTCCGCTGGCACAGTACTGAAGCATCAACGCTTAGCTGTTCGGTTTTCCCGCAGCACCCTCCCATCGCCAACCAATGGGAGCACCCGGCACGAGCAGAGCTAAAACTTTATTGGCTTTGCATACGTCAGTCAAGCCTCATGGTAGCGGATAGACACGCCCCTGGTCAGAGCTGCGGGATTTCTGGTCATAATGATTGAATGGTTGATGAGTTCGTATGAGAATGAGTCAGAGAGAAGAACGATCAAGTTGTGGAGAAAAAAAAAAATGTATATCAACATGAGATTGCATAACGTTGTAATGTCTCTTTGTCTAAATTGTGTATTTTATATCTATTGGATATAAATATACATAATTCCATACATTATTATTGTTATAATGTACAATAAGTGTATTTAGTGAATTTTGTATCCTTCACATGTAACTACACCACTCTATGGGTGAACTGTGTATATAGTGATTTGGCAATAAAAGGTATTTGATTTTATTTGAAATGGACAATATATTTGTATATTTGCATTTCATTTCACAACAAGTGCTGTACTCCAGCCTATTATGTTTCTCACTTTAGACAAGGCTGTTTTTCTTCACTGTAAATATTTTAAAATTATTTTTCATAACTTATATTGGTGTATAATGCATTTAATATATCGACTGCACACATAAACCAGACAGACTGTCTACTACCGTCTTCATCTTGCAATGTGTGTTGTCTTTGGAGCTTTCTCCGGTTTGGTTCCCAAGCGCGAGCCACATGCGCCTCCTAGCTGCCAAAACGAATCTGTTGCGCTGCTGTCAGTCACGCGCCTGGGATTCCTCATGGCAACTGCACAGAAATCTGTGGAAATGTCCAGCACTCGCATATCATCCCTCTAATTAAATAAGATACAGTTGAGCACAACTAATATGCTGGATTAAGTAATTAACCCGTTTAGACCCAGTGTCCATTCTAATGGGCATCACTTTTCTCATTTTTTTTTTTTTTTTTTAATTAATTTATTTTTTATGTCAAGCAAAATTAGACTGAATGCTGTTCAATCAGTACATGGGTGTAATATCATTATTTTTATTTATTTATTTTTGTAATTATTTTTCGTCCAAAAAAAAGTCCATTGTAACGGACAGTGGGTCACAGTAAGAAAAAAAGCTACGACTTAAAAGCTGTTAAATAGCCTGTTGTCCAAATTTCTTCAAATCTTCGCCAGAATCGAGACAGAATATCTTTATCTTCAGAAAATGTCTGACAGAACTTAATAAATAGACATTTTGTATTCAAAACCGTTTAGCTGTCACAACAACAGAAATAGGTTATTGCATTGCATCGCCATTCACCTGACTGTTTGAAAACATGTAAAAGTTGTGGGTGGTGAGACATAAAAACCATATTCAGCCTATATAATTATATAGATGTTGTTCATTGTAATGACAATTACAAATAGGCTAACTAATAAAACACTGTCGTGACTGTGACTGACGATCATGTATGTCTGCATTGCAAGTAGAAATAAAGCACGGACATATTTTTGTTTTAATGGAATACAACTCGTGTCTAACTAGGTTAGAGTCCAATCCCTTGTCTCGAATCATTTCTGTCTGCTTTTCTGTCTGCTGTGCCTTATATCCGTGCGTTTACCTCTATACTGATGAAAACGACAGTCTATCAAACTGCTGGTGTAAACCTGCTCCCCGGCTCCCAGCAACCAAATGTCACGGTTTTCATCTGAGCGGAATAATACCGGATCCACGGTGGCAAACAGAAGAAACAGTCGGAGCGCCCCCTAGCGCACCGCAGCGGCACTACATCCGTACGGTACATAAGCCATGAAGGACTGATGGCTGAGTTTAGTGTCCCCTCAAGAAAGCACATTTGAAGGAGTGTCTGAAACGGTGCTGTGCCAGAAAGAATCTTAACACCAGTGGAGTGTAAACATGAATCGCTTCCAAAAAGAGATTTTCTAAATCAAGTTCTGGCGAGCCACTGGCGCACTCACTCGACTTTATGCTTTAATTCCCACGAGGGTGCCGGAGGGATTGAATAGATTTGAGTTTTCATGAATATTTCAAGATTTATGGACAAACAGTGATTTGAATATGAGAATCAGATTATCTCCCCTCCTGTATTATAATGTGAGCATACCTCAACAGCATGAGAAGAGCTGCCATTATGATTGGCACCCAAGCTCTCTCTCTCTTTTTCGCTTTCTCTTTTTGTCACTCCTGCAAAGCTGATTTAGGGAAAGGTGATGTTTTGGGATTCAGAGTAAGTAATTTATTCCATTACCTGTGTGAAAACGCTCAATTAAAGATTTGTAGAGAAAATATAAACATGCGGTGTTTTTTTCACTGCGGGATCAACTCCAAATTTGTCAAGCACAAACTCGTTTTTTGGCAAAGCAATTCATCTGACAGTTAATACTGCTTGTTTACTTACAATCATCATCTGTTCAAGAAAGTTGTGAAGTATATTGTAGTTTTGTTTTTTTTTTTTTTTTCCTTTTGGATGTCAAGTTATCAATTTGACAGCACTGACACCATTGGATAAGCACAAAACTTGAACTGAATTGAGCTGAAAATGAAATATTGTTTTCTATAAAGCTGCTTTATAGCTGAATCACGTATGTATCATAATGACACTGTTATCCAGCTGAAATAAATCAACACCAAACTGACTTGAGCTGAATAATGATTGTCTATTGTCTTTTTAGAGCTGCTTAACAGTAGAATTTGAATTTGTCTCATATTTGAAGAAGATTCCATAATTGATTCTGTGAGCTACACTGACCAAAATTATAAACGCAACTTTTGTTTTTGCCCCCATTTTTCATGAGCTGAACTCAAAGATCTAAGACTTTTTCTTTGTACGCAAAAGGCCTATTCCTCTCAAATATTGTTCACAAATCTGTCTAAATCTGTGTTAGTGAGCACTTCTCCTTTGCCGAGATAATCCATCCACCTCACAGGTGTGGCATATCAAGATGCTGATTAGACAGAATGATTATTGCACAGGTGTGCCTTAGGCTGGCCACAATCACACAGCACAATGCCACAGATGTCGCAAGTTTTGAGGGAGCGTGCAATTGGCATGCTGACTGCAGGAATGTCCACCAGAACTGTTGCCTGTGAATTGAATGTTCATTTCTCTACCATAAGCCGTCTCCGAAGGTGTTTCAGAGAATTTGGCAGTACATCCAACCGGCCTCACAACCACAGACCACATGTAACCACACCAGCCCAGGACCTCCACATCCAGCATCTTCACCTCCAAGATCATCTGAGACCAGCCACCCGGAAAGCTGCTGCAACAATCAGTTTGCATAACCAAAGAATTTCTGCACAAACTGTCAGAAACCATGTCAGGGAAGCTCATCTGCATGCTCATCGTCCTCATCTGAGACTGCAGATTGTCGTCGTAACCAACTTGAGTGGGCAAATGCTCAAATTCGATGGCGTCTGGCACTTTGGAGAGGTGTTCTCTTCATGGATAAATCCCGGTTTTCGCTGTACAGGGCAGATGGCAGACAGCGTGTATGTCACCTGTTGAGCATGTTTGGCCTTTTGTGTACATAGAAAAAGTCTTAACTCTTTGAGTTCAGCTCATGAAAACTGGGGCCAAAAACAAAAGTGTTGCATTTATAATTTTGGTCAGTGTATTTCTATGAAGATAACTTAAGTTTTGTTAGCTTGCCTCAGATTGACAGCAGAAGGTCTGGGAACCTTTGCCGCTTTGATTGGCCAAGGCCAGCCTATATAAAGCCATATGACTGACAGGTAAAGCAACCAATCACGTTTTGTTTTGTGCCACATCATGTTTAGGGGTGTGGAAATGTGTTTAAAACGTTTAGACGTATTTTAAAGACTTTTGGCCACAAACTTCAAATAGTTCACATACTTTTGAAAATCCAGCGTTTAAAAAATAAGCGTTCATCCGATGATGACTTTGAAAATGAAGTGTTTCCACTTTTGTGTGCCATATGGATCAGACGTCTGAGGCTGAGACTAACCATCTTGTAACTGTGTGATTGTAAAATAAACGAAATCAGACTTTGAAGTCAGGCATTAATAACTTTACTATCAGTAAACTCAATTCTTTCAATTCCTAGTGGAAACAAATTGAGTACTGATCCAGGGATCAATCCAATGTTGTGTACTGCAGTGTTGTGAAGTAATCCTTGTGATTTATACAACTTTAATGCTTGTTTTGATCAGTTAGCATGCTTTTTGGATTGAGGTTTTACAGTTCAGGATGTCATATTTAGATCTGCCATGGTGAGTCTGGAAAACAACGGGTATCAGATTCTCTCATTAGGTGCGTGATGGACAAGGAACAGTGACAGAGCCTTTAAACCAAATCATCTTCTGAGTTCTAACTAAGTTTCACCATGTCAGAATCTCAAATCTGGAACATCAGAGGAAAATAGCCTCAGTTCTCCAATCCCGCTTCCCTTTTCCCCCACAGAAAACAGACGGAAAACAAAAGAAAATTGAGTTTTCGGAGATAACAAAAGATGTCTGTTCTCACATCTTAATATCTGATGGCCATATGTGGCGTCGGTCTGTCGATCAGCCCTGCGTGTGGTTATGTGCGCGTCTGGACGTCTGGCTGCTTTCAGAGCAACTCTCTGGTGTGTGTCTGTGGCCCGGAAGACCTTTTCATCTGCAGCCTACACATGGATATGTGTGCAGGACTGACACTACAGTGACAGGATGAGATGGGACAGAGAGTGCTGGTTGACAGGAGGATTGTTTTCACTCAAAAAAGCCTTATTAAAAATTTAGCTGTCCCTCAGAGACTGGGTGAGGGCGAGTGCGAGTCTGAATCTGTGCTCGTGGTCAGTCATGAGGAAAATGTAATGTGGTATTTGGTATTTGAGTTGCGTTAGAGGGTTTTGTGAAGTCTTCTCCTTCGCGACTTGAGTTTCATGTGAAACTTTCAACCCAGATATCTGCATGTCAACATATATGACCTAAATAAGTCAGAGTTTGACATGCTTTCACAAAAGATGCTGTGATAATTCAATAGCAACAAAGGTCAACAAAAAAAGCTACATTTTGTTTTTATATCTCATTTATCATTTATATATCATTTCCTAAGTTCAGAGAGTTAGTTGAGGCTGATGCTTCTGTCCCTTTTTAAATATTTTGTGAATGTTTCTGAAAAAATATCTTATGCTCAACAATTCTGCATAGCTATATTACATAAAAAATACAGCAAAACAGTGATAATGTAAAATATTATTTGATTTAAAACTGTTTTTTATTTTAATATAGTTTAAAACATAATTTATGACAGTGATGGTGAAACTTTTAGCAGCCATTACCTTAGTCTTCAGAGTCACACAATCCTTCAAAAATTATTGTAATGTAATGAATTGGTGGAAATGGTTTGAATGGTGATCTACAGCTATGTGGGAAACTCTAGTTGCCACCTCAGAGTAAAATAATAATAATTATAATATAATTATATAAGAATAATACTAAATTGTCAGAAAAAGTTTAAAATATCAAAGCCACAATTATGAGAAATACAGTTGCAACTGTGAGATATAAAAATCATAATTTCAGCTTCCATATAAACCATTTTGCAGAGAATTGTGCAGTTTTATCTTTAGGTCAGTGTATTCTGTGAAAAGCTTATAAGAAATATACTTCCAGTCCACTGAATTCCCCAGAACACAAATGGTATTTGGAAACAGTTTTGGACTTCAAATATTCAATAAAAGAATCTTCTCATAAATTCTATAAATGTGTGAGCAGATCTTTGAAGGTGGCTCATTTAACCCAACCTCTCCTTATTGCTTTGATCACACACTCACAACCACACACAACATTTTCCAACTATTGATTCTAGTACACCGTAGTAATCAATATGAAACATATATCAGAACTGTAAGGATGATAACAGATCTACATTCACTCCATCTAGGTCTCCTCTTTGACATGCAAATTACATCCAGTGCCAAAATGCAACACCCACACATGTGCACACACACACACAAGCAGGTTGTGATGAGAAACATGATCCGCGCAGGATCAAAAGGGATGCGTACAGCAGGATGAATAAATGGAAATGTGCGCTGATTTCATGTAGGTCAAGAAGTCTTTACACAAACACACACGCACACACACACACACATACACAAACACACTCACAATCCATTAAGATGCTCAAAGCAAAACACTTCAGCAATACACAGCTGATACTGGTATGATTACCTGTAATACAGTTTTGCCCACACCGTCACACACAGGTAGCATTAACATAAATACATCAACATGCTTCCAGTTAGCATTCAATGTGCGTGTGTTTTTATGTGAGATTACTTGAATTAAAGGTTCCAAACTTAAAGTATTTTGTGAGGAATCAGTTTTTCTGACATGTTAATGCAGCAGCTGACTGATAATTCTTTCTTTTTTGTATAGTATTTATAGTTAATAGTTAGTAATAGTTAATAGTTTAGACACAATAGGAGAAACAGTGAAGCAGTTGCCAATGCCAGCAGAGAACAATAAGGCTTTGAGACTTTATTAATATTTTTTAGAAAAAAAAAAAAAAAAAGCGGCACTCACATTTTCTGTATTTCTCATGTGCCATTTTAGCCTTAAGGGAATATTAATATATATATAACCATCTATGACTTTGTTTCTTCTGTGGAAAGCAAAAAGAGGACATTTGGAGGGGGCAAAAACATTTCTTAAAATGTTTTCTTGTGTGATCTAATCTAATCTAGGGCTGTTGCAATTTTTCAATTAAATTTGAGTGCTCAATTTTTAAAAATCCTTGATTGCATTTTGCCCATGTTGAGAAACCATCATTTAAACCATCATTTTGATGTCCAAATATTAAATTACAATTGCATTTCTGTCGTAAAGAAATGGCCAAATATTAAAGATTAAGTGGACATTTGAATTAAATGTTGTGTAGTCAATATTAAACAAGGATTAGATCACGCTGTAAAGTATAAAAACAATCATCAGGCTGTTGGTGCCCTCATTTGTTATAATGTTTTAATATAATATAATATTTTAACAGTTTTGTTCAACTACATGATGAAACTACATTATTACTTGCTTTTGATACTTTATTTGAACCAATTTATTATTGCCTCATTGCTATTAAATATGTATTTTAAGTCATTTTAAAGGCCATTCGCTTAGGTCTATTTTTATTACTGCCAAAAAATGTATTATAAGTATCTGATTAAATACTCGATAAGTCATCAGAATAATCAACCAATTAGTTAAATACCAGAATAATCGTTAATGGCAGATCTAATCTATTCCTTTAAGTAAACCACTCTTTGTACCACTGGCCATTTTGTAAGCAAAAACAAAATGCATATAAATTTATATAAGACTGTCAATGTTTGAATTAAATAAGTGCTGAAATGCATCTGACATCTGATTCTAACTCGCTGGTGCACATCTGTTGTAGAAATAAATTAATTTTAATGTCATGCTACAATGTCATACACCATTACATGTCACAGATATCCATTTAGCTTCTACCTAGGGAAATTATATCACTTGAGAATCGTGATTATATATAAATATTTCAAGTTGAACAGATTCACAATTCAGCTTTTTAAGTGCTTTGTATGTTAGGTTTAATTAAAAACAAATTTAGTGAAAAATATGCATTAATGCATTTATGTTTCACTATTTACACATAAACAAAATATTCTGATCTGAAAAGTGCAAAAAGCCAACATAGTTAGCTGGCTGCCCTCCCTTGATCTTTTTTGATCCTTCCCACGCTGTCAAGAGTAGCATTCATGCTCTGACACTTCATCTATGGTGTTTTTGACACTTCATCCATTTTTTGTGATTTGTTTTCCATTTTAATCTGCAGTTTGTTAAGGAGAAGTTCACAGATCAAAAATTTACAGATAATTTACTCACACCCTTGTCATCCAAGATGTTCATGTTTTTCTTCCTTCAGTCGCAAAGAAATTATGTTTTGTTTTTTTTTTTTTGTCAGGAAAACATTTCAGGATTTTTCTCTGTATAGTGGAGTTGCAGTTTAAATGCAGCTTCAAAGGCTCTAAATGATACCAGCTGAGGAAGAAGGCCTTATCTAGCGAAACTATCGGTTATTTTCTAAAAAATAAAAGTACAATTTATATACTTTTTAACCTCAAATGCTCATCTTGTCTAACTCTGCAATGCACATTCGAACTCTGTGTTTAATCCGGGTCAATACAGTTAGGGTATGTCGAAAAACTTCCATCTTATTTTCTCTTCCAACTTCAAAATCGTCCTACATCGCTGTTTTAGAAAACAACATGGGAGTTTTTCGACATACCCTAACTGTGTTGACCCAGATTACACAGTTCGCATGTGCATCATAAAGCTAGACAAGAGCATTTGAGGTTAAAAAGTATATAAATTATCCATAGAAAAAAAAAAAAAACAATCATTTCACTACATAAGACATTTCTTCCTCGGTTGAGATCGTTTAGAGCTCTTTGAAACTGCACTGAAACTGCATTTTGGAAGTACATACTCTCCACTATATGGAGAAAATTCCTAAAATGTTTTTCTGAAAAAAAACAAAAAAACATTTCTTTACGACCGAAGAAAGAAAGAGGGGAACATCTTGGATGGCAAGGGGGTGAGTAAATTATCTGTACATTTTTGTTCTGGAAGTGAACTTCTTCTTTAACACTGACAACTGTATGCAAAATGAATGTAAATGTTGTGGCTATACAGCTGTAAGATGCTAAAGTACACAACAAACTTAGCCCCGTATGGATTTTTAATACATTAAGCAATCTTGTTATCTTAAAAGCAGGATGATTCTTTATTATATGGAACAACTAGAAACCCTAGAAGCATGAAAATATTGCAAATGTGATGAATTTTATTTGGAAAAGGTCTGAGACACAATGAGAGCATCGATGATTAAAGTTCAACTGTTAGCTCATTTGTGATAAGTGACTCTATGAAAGCCAATCTGACTGTCCTTTAACATGATCGATGGCAGTATAACAAACTAGTGAGTGGTGAAAACTCTGCCACCTACTCACCTACACAGAATTTGCATACAGCTCCTTGCTTCCTTCCTGTCTGTGTCCTTGTGCACACTCACGAAACGGCAGAGACAGAAAAAAATATGGATCCTGTGGGATGTCCAATCTAACCACAAACGGAGCACATTTCAAACTCAATTAGCCATATAACACTCCCTTTAGAGGAGTCGGAGCAGAGCGATCTTGCTCTGATCATCAGTATAAAAGCTTAAGCACTCAAATCTTATAGAGCAGAAAAAGGCTAACATATCCACCCTATGAGAGCAGCAGGTAGGATCTATTTCTTCAGCCCCCGGATATAAACACTCGAATCAGCAAAGAAAGCCAGAATGAATCACCTTAATGTGTGGTCAATTACATAACTGAAGAGCGAAACTCTTAAACCTGCTATAGGACGGATATCCACCCCCTTTCTATACCCCGTGAGGCCCATTTTAGGCTTATACGTTTTAATTCGCACAGAATGCTCCGATGTAATTCACATATCATTGTACCCCAGTGGGTTTCAACAGTTTCATCTAAAGCTGCATATTTAATTTCAGTTATTTTGTTCATAAAGTTTGTAGCCTCATGTATTATTAGAATGGTTATGTAACATGGCCTTTTTATAAGGCTTTCTAGAATATTGGTCACCTGAACAACTTTCAGGTTTTGTTATTTTTGTCTGCTATACAGTATAATGTAGTGCATTACAGGTTTAAAGGAGAAGTCCACTTCCAGAACACAAATTTGCAGATAATGTACTCACCCCCTTGTCATCCAAGATGTTCATGTCTTTCTTGAGGAAAGCTGTTTTTTGAGGAAAACATTTCAGCATTTTTCCCCATATAGTGGACTTCTATGGTGCCCTGAGTTTTAACTTTCAAAATGCAGTTTAAATGCAGCTTCAAAAGATCCCAAATGCGGTGGTAAAAAATCACAGCCAAGGAAGAAGGGTCTTATCTTGCAAAACAAAATAAGATTTTTTTTTTCATAAAAATAATACAATTTATATATATATACTTCCCTGCTGAAAGAAACACCTAAAAGCAGCCTAAGCTAGTTGGCTGGTTTCAGCTGGTCATCCAGCCTAGTCTTAGCTGGTCATAGCTGGTCAGCAGGCTGGTTTTAGAGGGGTTTTGGCCACTTCCTTAGCTGGCCAGGCTGGTCTTAGCTGGTTAGGCTGGGAGACTAGCTAAAACCAGCTATTTCCCGCTTAAACCAGCTAAGACCACCCAACCAGGCTGGTTTCAGCTGTTCAGAATACACAGAGTGCAGGCAGAGCAAGACAAGATGAGCGTTTGAGATTAAAAAGTATTTATATTATATATTTTTTCTTTTTGCTAGATAAGACCCTTCTTCCTTGGCTGGGATCGTTTACAACCGCATTTGGGATCGTTTGAAGCCGCATTTAAACTGCATTTTGGAAGTTCAAACTCAGGACACATTATATGGTGCATTATATGGAAAAAAATGTGCCTGAAATGTTTTACTCAAAAAACATAATTTCTTTACGACTGAAGAAACAAAGATAAGAACATCTTGGATGACAAGGGGGTGAGTACATTTTGAGTACATTTTTGTTCTGGAAGTGGACTTCTCCTTTAGGCATGTATCTACTACACTGTCTAGAACTTTGTACTTCGTAAGATTTTTATAATTTTTTTTTTCAGTTTATTGACTGTGAGACATCTTTATCAGCAAGCAGTTTATAAGAATAGCTTACTAACAGAAACCACTATTTGTCAGTCTTTATTCATGAGTCTTTTATAAAAACAAAAGTTTCTAAGAGTTCCTCCTTCATCTTGGAGTCATTTTGTATGGCAGCTGGACTAGTAAAAGCAAATGTCTCCAGCAGCTATGAAAAAGTAAGGAACCATGGGCAAGCTTGACACTGGCTGGCACTGTGTCGTTTTGTGATGTCTCCTCTGCATTCACTTTTTCACTTCGACATATGCAGTCGCTTCAGCGGGGAGGCTCTGAAAATGCTAAGGACAGTGTGTGAGTAAGACCAAAATTATAGTGGTGTTTTTCACAGCCAAATTGTGACAGGGATGAATGAAGACAAAAAAGCCTGGGTAGGGAGAAGGGAAGATTGTGTAGCAGCTGTTACAGGGCACGGTATGCTGCTGGATGAATCCTCTTATCTGTCAGTCGCTCTTTCCCATGTAGACCCAAAATACTCTCGCTGTGTCATTTGTCATCCAAAGCAGCCATTAGATGAGTTTGCGTTTGGTGTGTTTTGAGGGCAGGAGCGAGGTGCAGATTGTTTTGTCTAATTGAGTTAACTCTGTGTGTGTGTGTGTGTGTGTGTGTGTGTGTGTGTGTGTATGTTTTGCTCTTCCGTTAGCTCACTCCATTTTGTCCCCCGCCCCACCCACCCATCGTTCATTCTGCTCGCAATGTTGTTTGTCATCACAGCCGAGGATATTCTGCGTCATACTGTCAGTATGCATCTCTGCCCACACACACAGAGTTCCTCTCTGTGTCGAGTCTCTCTCTCACAATGCATATAGCTTAATTATCCCCCTTCTTAATTAATTCAATCGATAATTAATTCAAATATACTTTTAGAATTAATTATTGTTGTATTCATGATAATTAACTCTTTTAATTAACCTAAAATTCTAATTCCTCTGTGCTGATGAGGAGCATAGAGAGCGCTGTGGACTATTGTTTACCACAAACCATCATTAGACCCCCAATGTCACAAAGGAACTGCATTTATGTGTGTGCGTATAGTGTGGCTCAGTGCATAATTTCACGGTATAGATAACATTTGACTTAAATAGTCTGCATAATATGGAGATTTGCTTGTACTCTTACAGTTTCCACTAATGAGTCTTTATATATAAACTTGTATTAAGGTTTTATTTTCCAAACACCAATAATAATAATTAAAGGGATAGTTTGCCCAAAAATAAAAATTCTATCATTAATTACTCAGACCCATGTCATTCCAAACCCGTGAGACCTTCGTTCATCTTCAGAAGACTAATTAAGATATTTTCAATGAAATCCGAGAGCTCTTTGACCCTGCATAGACAGCAACGGTACTACCACGTTTAAAGCCCAGAAAGGTAGTAAGGATGACAATAAAATAGTCCAAGTGACATCTGTAGTTCAACTGTAATTTTATGAAGCTACGAGAATACTTTTTGTGTGCAAAGAAAAAAAAAAAAAGCTTTTATTTAACAATTTCTTTTCTTCTGTGTCAGTCTTCAATGCACGTTCACAACAGTACCAGTTGCGATGCTGTTTATGCAGGGTCAGAAAGCTCTCAGATTTCATCAAAAATATCTTATTTTATGTTCTGAAGATGAACGAAAGTCTCACGGGCTTGGAACGACATGAGGGTGAGTAAATTAATGACAGGATTTTCATTTTTGGGTGAACTATCCCTTTAAAATGTCATTTCAGCATCAAATAGTGATTGTTTTTGAACAGGTTTCCCTGAACAATTCCTCATTGGTCAGAGAAACGTATAGCTCCGCCCCATTGGTTAAGCATCTATTGCTGTTGTCAGGCAGCTTAAACAGCAGAATGTTTTGAAATCACCACAGATTAAGTGTTTACTTGTTTGGGGAATGTCTCTGCACATTACATTGGAATATCAATGTATTTTAACGTTGAAAAAAGATAAAAAGACAACTATATATATAGATATTCAATTTTAGCTCATTTAATATAAATGTAAACATGCATTAGCAAACATGTATGGACATTTGTAATAAGCTAACTGAGTGTTGTGTAAGCCTGTTCATATATGTAAAATGCTGAGTATAAACATCAAATACAGGGTTTCTGTTAGAAACACCATAAATGCTGTCATCTTTGACCTGTTTTCCTTTTCCTTGACAAGAGAATTGCGCATGTAATGAGGGTAAAACATAGAGGTTTGACAGATAAACATGGTACCAAATACAGAGCAAAGACCAACATTAATGAGGAAATTCATTTCTATTAACTTGCCAATTGTCTAAATACACAGGCTGTCCTTCAATATGTGCAGAGTTTGTGTGTGCGCATAAGCGCAAGTATCCGTGAAGCGTAGCAAAACCAGGCTGAATTTAATGACATGTATGACAATTAATGTGCCGTCCAAGGAAAGAGACACAAATTTAATAAGCCAGTGAGTTTAGCGCAAGCGTATGTGTATTCGCTACACTCGTCTCATCACCGTGCCTGTCTCGAGGGCTGCCGTTGTAATCTCCTTTTTTTTTTTTTAGCCTTACGCCATAATAGGAAACATGCGTTTAATTAATTTAATAAGGTCAGAAATTATTACCTCCATACAAGGGATTTCATCTTGCCAAGCTGCTCCCATCATATATTTTATTTTTTAATTGTGAAAGTATTTTTAAAGGTATTTCTCTGTAGATGGCTCTGGAGCTCCAGTGGGATGGTTTTTAAATGAAGGTTGGGTCCAGGTGGGGCCCAAGTTAAACTGCTTGGTGGTTCTGCTCCAATTACACATCCACACTTGTTCACACACACATCTGTCAACACACCTGGGATGGTGGCCCTGTGAGACTCTAAGCTACTTTACTCTGAGTGGAGAACATTATTTTCGGATGCAGAAGTCCGGTCTAAATGAAATCCGGCCTTCAGTCAAAGCCTCTACAGAGAGCAGAGACCCTCTCGACTGTAACTTCTGGAAGTGCTTTTAAAACTCTGCTTCATGGCAAGGTGGAAAAATCCAACCAGGAAGTCAATATTTACCCCTCACTCTGCACGAAGCCACATCCGCCAAAAAACACCTTTCAGCCATGGTGACAGGGAGTAAATTTTAATTAAAAGGTGATGCAGTGTGTCTGTCTTTGTATTTTCTCTGTAAAAGAGGAAGTAGAATTTCTGATTAGCGCATGTGACATTTGACGAGTCTTCACACAGCGGGGCCACGGAAGGTTAGGAACGCGTGTATGTGCGTGTTTTTGTGTGGGTAGGTGTTTAACTTTTCATAAAGTGAATATACTAGTGGAAAGTTTATTGGGAGATCTACAGAACTCACCAGGGCCACCAAGTCCACTGTTCTCTACCTTTGCTTACACACACACACACACACACACACACACATGCATCATTGAGACCTTTGATATCTGCTGAATAAAATAAAATAAAATAAAAAATAAAAACAGTTTCATTCTGGTCAAATCCCCATTCCACCAGAAACTGACTAGATCGTGAAAAGTGGAAAGATCAGAGATTATGAAGACAAACATTTAAAAAATGGATTAATCAACCTCATTTAGACTATGAATGCACATTTTAAAAAAGTAAACAGGGTCAATTTTGATTACATTCTCATTTAAAAAAAAAAACAAAAAAAAAACAGAATATGACAAAAATAAATGCATTCACTTTGTGAAATTCCCATTCCCAGCATCATTCCATGGATGTGCTCATGGCAGTTTCATGACAGGCGAGAGCCGGACAGTGGGGAGGCGTGTGACAGCCATTAGAGTGACTGACAGGTGTTGAGGAGGAGAGGGAGGCGCAGCGGCAGGGTCGCCTCTGTCACTCACTGACTCACCTCTGTCTGCATGAAGAGCGTGTGAACTGAATCACGGCACGGGTGTTGTATATGGATGAAGCGTGTGCCAGTGAAGCTTCTTCATGCCTCACCCTTGTTTATCACTAACTCACTGCTGACAACAAAACAACAGCAACAAACAAATAAACAAACAAAAAAGACAATAGGTGACAATATGTTCCTGGGTTTGACTGACTAACAATCCCTTTGTCATTTTGCTTCTTTTCACCCACCTCACGTTTCTTCTCACCTGTCATTTAAAAGTGTAAAGCGCTGGCTTTGAACACTACTTAGGCTGTGAAACCCATGACCACAGACCATGAGGATGTGGTTCAGCCATGCGTTTGAATGTCAAATACACATGCAAAGTCACTGGACACCTCTGGCCGACAGCAGCCTACCTCTCATTTCAATAACATTTGTGTTTGACCTTGGTCTCTATTTAGAGGAGGCAACCGTTGAGCACTGTTGGCAAATCATGAGTGGGAGTGGATATTCATACCCCCTGTTAGTCTCAAATATGGACAGGATATACAAATATGCTCTTCAAAAAAATACCATCAAATCTCATAGTGAATTGATAAATGAATGGTACATGTTTATAGTTATCTCTATATATTTAATACCCCTATATATTTAATACAAATTCAAAAATTGTTGCTTTAAGAAGATTTATGACAGGTTTTACAGCAGAAAATCAAACGTTCATGGGCTATCACCTGCATCGTCACAGATTACGACATGCCGTGTTTCTGGTGAGGCGTGTTTCAGTGAGAACTTTGCGCCTTCACGGAGTGGATCAGGATAATATTTTCAGCGATTAACATCTTAAATTCTGCTCTGTACCTCCAGCAGAGAGGACTACGGCTGCAACACATCACTATTTGGACTACTTTTGGTACTGTTTTGATATTTTTGCTGTAAATAAATTGTGATTGCACTTATCTGTCTGTCTTGTTTTTCTTTATACTGTACAGGAATAGTTATGGTTAGGTTTAGAGGTAGGAGTGGGATTGGCGACTATAAAAATATCTTTTTAATGCTATATTCTTACTAAAATGGCAATTTCTCTGCATATTACGCTGTATTACATTTTGTATCTTTTTATATTCGCAATAAAATGGGTAGGTTTAGGTTTGGGAGTAGGTTAAGAGGTCTAAAAATATAAATTGCTTATCGATAAATTGATAGAAGTATCTTAACGATATAAAGAATTTGTAAATATTTTACATTTTTAGCTACAAATACGTGACAAATTGTACATTTTAAACTTTGTAATATGTCCAAATTGTACATTTCAGCATCAATAAAAACACAAATATGCATGTTTTGTGTGTAAATGTTACATACTAATACCTACAGTTGAGGTCAAAAGTTTACATACACCTTGCAGAATCTGCAAAATGTAAATTATTTTACCAAAATAAAAGGGATCATACAAAATGCATGTTATTTTATTTTATTTTTTTCTATTTAGTACTGACCTATAAGATATTTCACATAAAAGATATTTACATATAGTCCACAAGAGGAAATAATAGCTAATAGAATTTATAAAAATGACCCTGTTCAAAAGTTTACATACATTTACATACACTTGATTCTTAATACTGTGTTGTTACCTGAATGATCCACAGCTGTGTTTTGTTTAGTGATAGTTAAAATGCTCACTGATGCTCCAGAAGGAAAAATGATGCATTAAATGCTAGGGGGTGAAAACTTTGAATTTGAAGATTAGGGTAAATTGAACTTATTTTGTATTTTAGGAAACATGTAAGTATCTTCTGTAGCTTCTGAAGGGCAGTACTAAATTATATATCTATATCTATATATCTATATATATATATATCTATATATATATATATATATATATATACATATATATACTTTCAACTTTTAAACAGTTTTTTCTCTCTCTCTCATATGTAAACGTCTTTTATGTGAACGTCTTTTAATGTCTTATTCAGGTCAGTACTAAATAAAAAAAAATAACATGCGTTTTGTATAATCCCTCTTATTTTGGTAAAATAATTAGCATTTTGCAGATTCTGCAATGTATGTAAACTTTTGACCTCAGTTGTGTGTATAAACAATGAGACCAGGCTGGCAAATCATGGTTCACAGTGAAGGTGTCTGCCCCCTGAACTTCCTGTTTAAGAGGAAATTCACCACTAAAAGAAAGAAAAGTGTGCTTGTCAAGCAGGTCTTTAAAAAATAAACGGATATATTCCTGTGAGCTAAGTCAGAGAGCTGTGTGTCTGATACGGTCGTATTAATTTCCAACAACTTCATCACACTGTCGCTTTTCATTTCTTCAGCTTTAATTCAGCTTCCTGCTGCCTGCAGTGGACATCTGATCAACTAAACTGACAGCTTCAACCTCAGTTACTCCACAGTTTCTCTCACACTTCTCATTAGCCTGTGGACATGATAATGTCGGAGTGTCCAAGCAGCACGTATCTTCATCACCTCGGATGAGGATTGATCGGACAGGCAGAATTAACGTGCACTTTTGAGATACTTTATGAAGTAACGTCTGTGAAATCTAAAGTGAAATATTTACTTTTACGTAAGAGGTGGCACTCCAACACATTGCGGTTTATGACAGGTGACACAATACTTTTGAGTGTTTGACAGCAGCTTAGTGAAATGTCAGGTGACAGTGTCTATGCCGAGGCAGTCAATAAGCTCTCACAGGTTTGAATGGGAATGTCTGTTAAGCTTAAGAGTGTGGGCTGTAGATTTCCATCAACGCACAGTCAGTGGGTTGCCATGCTCACAATTTACACATGTGTGACGGTGCTCAAATTCGGTTTGCAAGATGAAAATTTCATTTTCGAAATGTGTTTCCCTATCTGATGTGCAGCCAACGACCGATTTTCATTGGCCTGAGAACCTCACTGGGAATCTTCGGTCTGTGTTTGTGTGCCTGTGCGAGTGCGTCTCTCTCCGTGTGTCGGGAAATGGGTCTCTTATTGCTGCTCGGATGAAGAAAAGCAGTGTTTTAATCGGAGGCTCATTCCCATTACAGAGTTGACGGGATTCATAACAGTTAAGCGGAGAGAGCCTGGGGGCCGGCCGAGGCCTGATGGCTCCTAAATTGGCTCTTTTGTTGGACATGCATTAAGGAGGACGGCTGACCTTGCCAGTGCCTGCTGGAAATAGCGGTGAGAGACACAGCCTTTGTGTTCTGAGTGAGCCCTAAGGTGCAGCACAAATGACACTGTCAACTTCAACGCATGTCAAGAGAAAAGTGACACACGGAAACACAGATATGTACTTGACATGCACTCACGTAGCGTTCTAGCAACATATATATACATGTTTATCGAGGAACTATAGACATCAGTGGCGTTTACAGAGGAGGCCTCTTCCTTTATTTCGACAAACTATAAGTTTGTTTCTGTTAATCAGTCAAGTGATGACATACCATATTAATTATAATGATATTAATAATGCCACTCCATGAGATTATCTTTGAAAAGTGTGAGAGCCTTAAAGAAAATTAAAATCTTATGGAGGTACCTTTAACAGAGGATCTGAGATATTAACATTAATATTATCAATGCAAACTTTGGGGTCAGTAAGACTTTTAAACGTTTTTGAAAGAAATCTGTTAAAAAACCCACCAGTTAAAAAAAATAAAAATAAAAAAAATGTAATATTGTGAAATATTATTGCAATTTAAAATAAATTATTTCTATCTTAATACATTTTAAAATGTAATTTATTCCTGTGATGGCAAAGCTGAATTTTCAGCAGCCATTACTCCAGTCTTCAGTGTCACATGATCCTTCATAAATCATCCTAATGCTTAAGAAACATTTCTCATTATTATCATTTTGAAAACAGGTCTGTTCTGTGCTACTTATTATTATTTTTGTGCAAATATTATACATTTCTGTTCATTTTGATTTGTCCTTGCTGTTTAAAATGATTTGCTTTCATTCACTCAGAATAAAATAAAGAACTGTAGTGTAAATATCCTGTGCTTTATCAGCTCTAATTCATGTTAATTTCAGCATCACATACTTTTATAGAACTTTTATGATAAAAAGAAGAAGAAAAAAAAAAAAATGCTGCAAACAAGCAACCCGACGTGACAAAACTAAGCCACTGTCATTGTAATCAACAAAGCAGTCTATATCTCAAGTGTACAACAGAAGTTTTGTTAAAACACTTGCTGGCAATGTCACCAAATCTTGTTAGGCTTTTATATTATAGCCTTGAATATTAATAACAGGAAAAATGCAAACACATACAACAAGACTGCATTAAATAAAAAGAAGTAAAGAGAATGATGAGGTAGAGACAGCATTTTGAGGAGGGCAGTATCAGAAGTAAAGATGAGAGAAGAAAAAGGTAAAGGAAAGAAATTGGTTATTGTAGAGGATGGATATTAGAGAGGAAGACGACAAAGAGCAATTTGCCATTCATTTGTAGAGTCTTAATTCACAGTAGTTAATTTATAGCAACTGGTTTTTATTTCGCCTTCTCAAGACTCAACTAAACTACTGTACACAATTATGTACTGCCTTTTATGTTGACCAGTTCTTCTATGCTGATAAGTTGATAAATCAATTTATTTTTACTGTCGTAACTATGCACAGGATTATTATTTTATATTTAATCTAATTCACACTATTTTTGGGTCACAACCCTTCAGTTGAGAAACACTTTTACATTCAAGTGCTGCGTGTTTAATTTTGTTTTTAAAATTCATTACGTTCCAGAGGGGGTAATGAATATACTGATGAACATACATAAATAAATTATTGTGCTTTAATTTACAAGTGAATTCAAATAATATTTTAAAAGATATAGTCAACAGTGGTTAGTAGCAAACCAAAGTTGTTTCGTTTGTATCAAAACTGGTGCATTTTGACTGCACAAAAAGAATGAAACCAGTAAACAGTCATGTTAACAATTCATAGTTTTCATGTGATACAATGTGTCATCCTGAAGGGCAAAACAAGGCTTCCTGCAACTGGTCATCAGTTATTTTAAGTACTAATGTACTAAGACAGAGATATTAAAAGAAAAATTTAGTATATACCTTATTTATGCATACTACACTCTTAAAAATAAAGGTGCTTCACAATGCCATAGAAGAACCTTTTTTTTTTGTCTAAATGGTTCCATAAAGAACCTTTAACATCTGAAGAACCTTTTTGTTTTACAAAAGGTTCTTTGTGGCGAAAGTTGGTTCTTCAGATTACAAAAAGGTAAGAAAGAGATGGTTCTTTAAACATACCATAGAAACTATATAAAATAATAATAATAATAATAATATTGCTTAATGCATTCAGACAGTGATACTGGAGGACCAAATTAAGTATACGCCTTATTTATAAAGACAAGCAGATGAACCCAGAATAAGAACACAACACACAAGGATTCACTCAAGCATGTTTTCCTTTAAAAACCATTATAAAGAAAACACTTAACATGCTACGGCACGTTGTGTTTCTATTTTGAATTCATCTTCTTGCCTGTATGTACTGTAGTGTGCTTCACCAATAAGTTTTATATTGAATTTGATCTTTTCATATCACTGTCTTTCAGGGCACATTAAATGTTTTCAGCATCAAGCTTTTTTCAATGTCCTACTGTATTTAGTGATTAAAATATTGTGGCAGGTGGTATATGGATTACAAGTGAAACAGATGGAAAATTGACAGCCCTGTGCTGCAGTTTTATGGATGTTTTTCCCTCCATGTCTCCTTGCCAGTCATGTGACTGAAAACTAAGTAATTAAGTCAACATATTATATGGTCATGCAATCACTTTTGCAAAAATGAAGCCAGTTAGCAACTCTACTTCACCCAAGCCCATAATGTTGTCATAAACTGAGATTAATAATAATAATAATAATAATAATAATAATAATAATAATAATATAATTTTTAAAAAATCAAGTCACCTTTATTCAAAAAAAAAAAAAAAATGATGTTTCAATGAAGTAAACACAATTAAATTCTGCTGTAAAACAGCTCTTAAAAGATGACAATAGTAAACAGTACATTTTTCAGTTAAAGGGGTTATGAGCTGCCTCTGTTTTGTACTTTTGTACTGTTCTCTAAGGTCCATTTATAATGTTATCAAGATTTTTGCCTAAAAAAACATCATCATTTAGAACTAATATGCTATTTTCTGCCCTGCTTTTAACCCCCCTCTGCAGAACGCTCTGTTTGAATAGTCATGGCGGCAATGATTTTCTAACAGTGTACATTCATTCCTCATAGATGGACGGCACTAGGTTTAAACACGCAAATAACTCATTGCATATCAAACGATCTGAATGAAGAGACAAAGTAATAGTGATCCCGTAATGAAAACAGTTACTTTTGTTGCGACATCACTGTCGGATCCAAAGTAGACGGCACAGCATCGTCTTTTAGTTTCAATCTTTTTGAAAATTCCACGTTAAATTGTGTCGCTCCGGTTACTCAAGTAACCTCAGTTCCCTGAGATAAAGGAACGAGCATTGCGTTGCTGACACTATGGGTAATTGTAAACGAATCCACGGTAAACAAAAGACCGAGTTCTTAATGACGCAAGTTCATCCACTTTTTTGTAACGTTGGGATCAATGCAAAGACAGGTTTTTTTGCCATCGTTATCATTTAGTTTCTGCATAGACCTGCACGTTTGCCTCTCTGGTAAACATTATACGCGAATCAGTGGGCGGGGCTAAACAGGCAGGGATGTTGATCTTCTTCTGTGTAGGCGGTGCTTATCTACCTACTGCATCGTAGACATAGCGTAGAACATTTCAAAAGCTGTCATTTTGGCAAACTGCAAAATGAAACTTGCGGGATGTTTTTATTATGACCTCTTATATGTCGAAACATCAAGGCAATTTTCGTTTTTCAGTTCATCACCCATTTAAAGTCAGTTATAGTTGCTTCAGTGATGTCATCATCCAGCTCAGTTCAGTTCTCATTCAGTAATGTCTGTGCAATCAAGCCAATAATATTGCCAAATATTGCCAAATACCAATGGATCCTCTGCAGCGACTAGGTGCCATCAGAATTGGAGTCCAAACAGCTGATAAAAAACATTATAATAATGGGCAAAGTAATAGTCCATAATCCTTAAGGACCACCAACATATTTGTTTACGACTGTTTCTGCTTGTAAACTGTGCTTGATCTGTACATATTTCTCTCCTAATTCATTAGATGAATTAGACGACTATTACACTAGAGAAAGCAATACCATGGACTTGTCTGAACATTAAAAACATCTTAATGATGGATTTGTTTATTACAAAAATGCAGCTTTCCGCTTTACAAGACTGGAGTGGAATTCTGTGAATTACTTGAAAATACTAAATTTCATGTGTTCCAATGAGCAAACTGTATTTGCAAAGTATTTTTAGGGTGAACTGTTCATTTTAGTCATCAGATTGACTTTTCAGAAGCTCAGAGCTGAGTGGAGGGTTGTGGTGTTGTTTTGAGGGGGCAGGGTTTGCTTATGGGCTGCCCATGATCACAGGGGTGCACAGGCTGTTGAGATCTGCTGATAGACATCATGAGGATGCAGATCCCACTCCCTGCACAGCAAACTCTTCTGATGAAACAAATACAAATCTCTATGCTTTAGATTACTTTTTCCCCCTCCCTGGCTCCCAACATGTTAAATCTATCATTTTACATCAGGTGAAAACTGAAAAAAAAAAAGAGGACAGAGCGAGTGGAGGGATGAAACATAGGTTAAATTGAATGCATGGGGATGTTCAGGGATAGCAAGAATTGCAGTTGTTTTACGTTGCTTTGTCATACATAAATGTGTTTACGTACCACAAGACACAGTATTATGCGGATTGAGCATTTATAAAAGAGTCAGTTCACCCCCCAAAATGAAAATTCTGTCATCAGTTACTCACCTTCATAAAGTTTTGAAAGTTGTATGACTTCTGTGGAACACAACCAAAGTTTATAGCAGAAACCTGGCAAGCAACTTCAATTTCAATCTCTTTCGTAGACAAAGCCATCGTGCACCACTGTTCAGTTTTGCATCAGTAGGATTATTTTTTGAAAGAACTTTCCATGATTAAATTGATCAAAAGTGACAGTACACAAACTTTTACATTGTTAAAAAATCTATTTCAAATAAAAGCTGTTCTTTCAAATGTTCTATTCATCAAAGAAAAAATATGGTTTCCTCAAAATATTACACAGAACATCTGCTTTTAACATTGATAACTCTTTTCTTTCTGCCACAGCACATTGCACATTGGAATGAAATTCATGAAAAATCATGACAGTGAAATAATGGCTGCTGAAATTTCTAAATATTACAACAGAAAACTAGAAAAATATCACTGCCTTGGTGAGCATAACACATTTATTTCAAAAACATTAAAAAAAAAAATAAATAAAATTGTACCAAACTTTTTAATTGTCTTTTTGGTAGCTTCAAGGCCCGTAGTGCACAAAGAACAAATCTGATATTTAACTAAATGTCTCTTTTACAGGAATATGAAAATAATTTAAAGGTGACCTATTATGACCCCTTTTTATAAGATGTAATATGTCAAAATACCTTTTAAAGATACATTTTGAAAATGCCTATTTTGACTGGAAGTAGAAACACACTGTTTTTGTGTCTCTTTAAATGCAAATGAGCTGCTGCTCCTTGCCTCCCGCCCCCTTTTCCAGCATGGGGTGTGCCTTTACAGCTCGTACCTCAGATACTCTGCCAAAACGCATCTGTTTGTTTTTGATTATCCTGTCTATCGTGCTGAAATCACATGGAATGTGAGTACTAAATCTCTTTCATGTCTTATTGCACTTAAGCTGTCAAATACACAAGTTTGTGATAAAAACACACGAGTTACAAAATGGTTATGTCTGTGAAGGTAAACAGCTTGGGAAGAAAAATAGTGTTCTGTGCTCGTCTGTGCAGCCAACAACAGAACAGTTATTATGCTTTGCTCAAACTGGTACTCCGTGGTTGCTTGCGAAAACAGAATGGCAGATGTTTTTTGTTGTTGTTGTTTTTTTTTTCTTTTTAACCATACAATGAAAGTCAGTGATAACCAAAACTGTTTGGTTACCAACATTCTTCAAAATATCTGTTGTGTTGCATAAAAGAAAGAAAGTCAAACAGGTTTGGAATGACATGGGGGTGAGTAAATGACAGAATTTATTAATTATCCCTTTAACTGCTTCTTGAAAACAGCTACAGACAACAATGTTTTGAATTGTAGTAGAAAATTTATGCAGTGGCAGCTCTGAACACACAGAGAGTGTCGCAATGAGACACTCTGTCACCATGAGGTGAACTCATCTCCAACACCACAAACAACGGGTCATTAACGTCCACAGAAAAATGCTCCAATCTCCCATTACCCACCCAATCATCACTCTCTCTCTTTCTCCCTCTCTGACTCTGTTGTGAGGAAGGGAGTCAGTGCTTGATGATGTGAATGAAGAGGCATTGTGTTACTGTCAGACTAACTGCAGCTTTCTGCCAGGCAAAGAGACTTTCATTCTCAAGCTATGGGTAGGGAAAAAAATGAAAGAAACTGCTAGTGCCAACTTATAGGATGGACTGAAAGAGGGAGGAATTGAGGGTGAGCAACAAAAAAAGGGGTGGTGGGGGAAGAGAGAGGTTTAGATGATACAAGGCTCGAGTGAAAGGCTAATTTGCTTTTCTTCTTAAAGCTGCATTAGAGTCAATGTTGGCCAAATGACATTCTCCCCCAACTAATTGTTTGGATATATCAGAACCCCTTGACTAGAGTTTCGTAGAGATAAACAAAGAGAGATAGATGGAGAAAGAGAGAGAGATCGGATAGATGCAGTTGGGAGGTGAAGTAAGAGATAAACAAGATAGATTGTGAAACAATAAAAGGGACCAGGGGACAAGACGGCAAGGGAAAGTGTGTTAGGGACTAAATTAGCTGCTCCATTTCCATTGGTAGAAAATGTTTACTTTTGTGCATGTGATAATAAGACTCAGCACAAATAAGTCATCAGTTATGTGTACAAAAGCAGAACACTTGAGAGGAAGAGCAAAAGAAAACATTAGCAAAAGCATGCTAAAACATTTATTCAAATCCAAACTTTAGCTTGTAGTCTTTGGATACATCTACTACTGTAGATTTCACATTTTTGCAACTTCAAATTGTATCCACAGAGCAAAGTCTTGCAGCTGTGAATCTGTGATGTCTCACAGGACATTGGTGTCATGTCACCCTATGTGTGTCTATGTTAGGAGGGGTCTATGTGTGAAAAAAAAAAAAAAAAAAAAAAAAAAATCTGTACTAACACAATGTTACCTCACGAAACAGAGCACTGTTCGTTAACAAAGGCTTAGTGAGATAATCTCAAACTTGCACTTGTTCATTTTAAATAGCAATCAGCATCTGTGGAAAGGAGATTAACCTGGAGGGAGTGAAAAACAACAACAACAACAAAAAAAAAAAAAAACACAAAAAAAACACTTTTTTAACATATTGCAGCTGTAAAAATCATAGAAAGCAGCAATGTACTCACACTTTGTAGGGTGTGTCAGTCGTAAAACCTCCCAGTTTGTCATGAACAATGCCTTTTCAAGGATTTGTGTGTAACATTGATAACTGTTTTCTTTCTTCCACAGCACATTGCACATTGGAATGAAATTCATGAAAAATCATGTGACAGTGAAATAATGGCTGCTGAAATTTCTAAATATTACAACAGAAAACTAGAAAAATATTACTGCCTTGGTGAGCATAACACATTATTTAAAAAAAAAAAAAAACATAAAAAAAAAATTGTACCAAACTTTTTAATTGCAGTCTTTTTGGTAGCTTCAAGGCCCGTAGTGCACAAAGAACAAATCTGATATTTTACTAAATGTCTCTTACACGAATAGTTCACCCAAAAATGAAATAATTTAAAGGTGACCTATTATGACCCTTTTTATAAGATGTAAAAGTCAAAATACTTTTTAAAGATACACTTTTCAAGGATTTGTGTGTGCATATGATGGAGAGTTGTTCTCCTGGGACAACAAAGAAACGAAAGAAACAAAATAAAACAGGGCCGAGTGTGGTTATGCCCGATTTTCCAGATCTCTGTTGTGACAAATGAGATTTATATGAACTCAGCTCTGTGCAAAGAGTAATAATTGACTGAATTGCTTCGCCACTCATACAGATCACACGCACAAAGAAAAATGTCTGAATAGAGACCGCTCGCACTCTCCTGGGGGCATATTAGTAGCACGGCATTAGATGTGTTCATATGTGCGCTCAGCGTAGGCATCGGTTGCATGTGCCGCTCTATACATGATTAGTGAGATCAGTGAGGATGTGTAAGCCTGCGTAAAGTGAAGAATATAGATAAATTTTAGACTCTGTGGGGAATAACGATGAACTAGATATGCAACCAACAATATAAAACAAATGAATGAAATATAAAGTCAGTGTAAAGAAATTAAGCTAGCTGTAAAAAAACAGGCATTTTAAAAACATGCAACTCTGATTTTAAAATGCCCCTATTATGCCATTTTTAAGGTTCCTAATATTGTTTCGGGAATCTCCTACAATCGGCTTACATACATGCAAGGTCAAACAATGCTTTTGTTTTCTCAAAATATGTATTTAATGTCTAATTTTTCAGCAATTCTCAAACTATCTGTTCGAAGCAGTTCAAAGATTCAGTCTCCCTAAACCCCTCCTTTCCGTGAGCCTACTCTGCCCTGATTGGTCAGATGGTCCAGTCTGTTTTAATTGGTCTACCGCGTAAAGCACATGTCAGAAACGATACGCCCTTTGTCATAGTTCTGGCTTTGAGAGCTTGACAGAAAATTTAAATCTATTATTTACATCCAGCTGATCCTAATAAACTGGGCACTGATCAATCTTTCAAAAGCAAGCGTTTTGTGAATCCCACATTGAATTTCCAGAGATAAGAGAAGCAGTTGTCAATAAAATGCGTTAATAAATATGTTAATAAATATGTGTTTGAGGGCAGGTCAAATTGCTCACAGTTTTACTAAACAGGGCAAATTAGCACGAGAGCGCAATTCCAGAAAAAGCGCTGATGGGAGGGAAAATTTTTGTGGGTAATGCGCAAATAAAAAAAAACACAGGCACAACATCTCATTTACATATCGACCAACGCAGTATACCAAGCGCAGTTCAAGTTAATGTAGTAGCAAATAAAGAACAAAGAAATTAAAAAGCCACAGTACGTTGAAAAGAAAAAGGGCCAAAAAAATGAAGGTTTGCTAGAAGTTTTGATAGACCTGGTATTGCGTGACTCCTAGTTGATGGTTCCAAGTCGCCTTTTATTTCCTGAAGCAAATTAAAAATAACATGGCTTGGCAAACAATATGTTTGAATAATGTATTCTTCTGGCATTCCAAATAAATTAATATATGTGGAAAAATCCTCTCTCTTCTACTACGTGCTTTCTGTTCTCTGTGGAACCTCCTCCTAGAAATAATAATTGCAGCCATTTCAAGCGCAAAATAGTTTAAGACATGCTTTTTTGGGGCATTAAATAATGGTGCAAATATCAGTAATTTTGTGCAAACGTTGGGTGATTAATCTAAATACTCTCCTCCCATAAATTTTGCTTCTGAAAGGGAAACTCCTACAAATTCATATTCATAAGGTCACGCGCAACAATAACTGTGTCCACACCTTTTCAGCAATAATTCTATATTGTGCGTCTTTAGTAAAACCTGACCGTACAATTTTAATGCCAAAGGATGGTTTGTGCTGACGTAAGATGTTAGTAAATCTGGCTCATAGTTTGCAACATTATAAATGGCTTTTCTGTCACTTTTGTTCAATTTGATCATAGTTCTTCATGATTAACAATATTAATTTATTTTTTGAAAATGAGGCTTCCTTTTTCCTTAGAGCAAAGAAAAACTAAATGAAACAAAACAGTTAATAGTGGCTTTATTTCTTATAATTGTGACTGTACCTCTAAATCTCCCTTTTATTTTTAATAAAAACTTTCTTTTTTTATTACTTTATGTTCTTATTCTGATTTGGAAATAGAATGTTAAAGTATTCATAGATTGTAGGCATATAGGTTTTGTTATTATTTTTTGATTGGAACTGTAATAAAAGAAAGAAAGTCACATCCAATCAGCAAGCAAGCTTTACTTTGTAAGACCCAGATGTAAATAATCATGATAATAATGACAACAATGATGTTGATAATCATAATTTTTATAAGTGTCATTGTTGATTATGCTATTGTTATTTTTCCCCTCAAGCAGCTACCACAAATCATTGATCTCTCAGTAAAACATGCCATTTTAAAATCTTTAACCCTATTTGTTTTTAAATGAATAAGTCATTCACTGTTTATCAAAAGGCAAAAGCCTAGATCATCCTCTAAGTCTAATCAATGTCTTCAACACGTATCGCAGGCTTTTTATTTTCTGTATAAATCGGAGGACAAGTCCTCTGAAACACACACTCACACACACAAACCTCAGCTCTGTATCTTTTTTCTTGATGAAACTGAAATCAGTGAAGCTCACAGTTGAATATTTCATCACCGGTCTTTCTCTCCGCCCTCATGCAGCCTGTATCGTGCCGCTTCAGTTTTAGACTGAGAGTCTTCTGTAAAGGCAGGGTAGATTTTCTGCGTGAAGGTATATGTTTGTGTGCGTGTTTACGTGTCAGAAAGTACGAGAGGGTCAGTGACACAAGGTTAACCGTGATGACTATGGCAATGGCCGTCAAGCACCATTCAGAAGCTGTTAACCCTTCCAACTGCACATTACAAATGAAAAGAGAAAGAACAGAAGAATTGCTAACAGGGAGAAATCCTGTAGTGTGAAGGTGATCCCCGGACTGATGTGGCTGATTTGAGGCGTAATTGTCCTGTTTCAAGGCCTAGGTTACGTTAATCAGATTTGTGATGTCATCTGCGTGTGCCATCCAACTGAGTTAGCCTGACGCAAACTGTTACTGTGAACATTAGCAGCTGCCACACACAGAGCAAACACAAACATGACCTATTCAGAAAGGACACATCTTGTGCTTGCCTCAATAGGTACGGGCATGTTTATGTACCGAAGGGTCAAGGTTTGGCTGGTTAACATGGCCTGTTGAGCCCCTGGTGGTAGATACTATAACTACACCATCTGGCTGCAAAGAACATGCGCTTGTTTTACATCTAGAAGTGTTTACTCCTTTTATTTGTGGACCAAACGTGAGGAATGAAGCCCTGTTGGATGAACAGCAGGCTTGGCAGGTAAAGTGATTTGCCTGATTTGCGTATTATTCAAAAGACTCTCGCCACAATTTGTTCAAGTGTGGTTTCTTTTCAAACTAATCAAAGTGTTTGGTAGGAGATAAAGAGAGGGGGAGAGCGTAAGGAGAAAAATAGAGGGAGGGATGAGAGGGTCTACGGGAGAGGAGTCATTATGTGTATCCTGCTCTTGATCTTGAGTAGGAAATTGTAATTCATCATGTCTGACCTTTGATCTTCAGGTGGTGTGGATGAGGGCTTAAAAAGGATGACAGATTGCATTTGCTCAATTTGTCGTTGATTATAATTGACATTAAACAAGATTACAGACATCATTAAACCGTAGTACATGAAACACTCGGCTAAATGAAGAAACAGAGCAGGTTACTTTCTTCTTCACTCATAAATACAGTCCATAGAAGCGCATTACATTTTGTTCATATACTTAATGGCAAATGCTATTTGCATGTGAATGATGCTTTGCTGCTGCAGGTAATTTTGACCCACTGTAGATGCTATAGATACTGATTTACTGCATCTCAACATAAACTTTTCACCCTGAATCTTCATGACATCCTACACAGATGTGATTTGAACATGGTGACGTAAAATGCTTTCACTGTCAACGTGTTTCTTGCACACTCTCAGTTGCAAACATCAAATTATAACTCTTGCATTGTTATTTGTCAAGGAGGGTCAGTTTAATGCAATCAAAAGCAATGCTGGATATTCGATGGTGACAGCACAGTTATAAAAACACAAATGCATATTAATAATAAATATAAAACTGTAAAATAGCACAAAAAGTATACAAATTGAAGTATAGAGAATGTACAGCAGTATATATAGAATCTTTGTTGTTATTTTTAAACTTCATTTACATTACATTACATCTATTCATTTAGCAGATGCTTTTATCCAAAGGCATTTACAAATGAGAATAACACAAGCTGAAGCTTTTTTATGAGTGAATGTGTGATGGGAGCAGAATAGGAATAGGAGTGTTGTAAAAAAGAAAAAAGTGTGAGAGAGATGAAGAGCACTGCTACAATAATCTACCGCTATCCAAGGTCTTTTATGTACATCCATTTATTAAAATAAACAAATAAATAAATAAAAACACATATTGTTTTCTTTCCTTAAAAAGAAATTGAATACACTGAATACATTAACACATTAACCACTACATTTTTGGAGCATTTGACAGCCCTTTTTTATTATATTTGTAGCAGACCACACACACAAATACAATAGACTTAGCCTACATAATATACACACAATATATGAGTGTAACCAGGGCTTGACATTAAAACTGGCCAACCCGCCAAATGCAAGTGGATTTCAGTAATGGAGTGTAACACAGTCACTACCATAGATATGTACTCCATAAAAAGTAACTGATTGCATTACTTAGTTACTTTTTATGGAGAGTAATGCATTGTTTACTTTTGCGTTACTTTTTGTTACCTGAGTTTGTTGACTTTCCAAAAACGGATTCACTATTCACGCACATCCCTTCTTCCCATAATAACAAAAGATCAATAATCACTAAAAGATCAATAGTAGAGATCAATAAAAAACACTTGCCCTTGCTGAAAATGGGGCAGGATGTATTTGTTTTTCCTTCTCTTTTGCTGTTGCTGTTTTGTTTGGACAACATCATGCTATTATTTTTAATATATTAACCAGGAAATCGGTTTTTGAAATTTGTGAATCGATGCGAATCGCTAAAAGACTGAATCGCAATTCATATGTGAATTGATTTAATAGCCAATTCAGCGGGTTGGTCTGCACTTTTCAAAGTCAAAACTCTCTAAATGTAAATGACTGTCTTTAGAAAAGTTTTGACGGCATTTTCATTTCATCTCGCCCTGTAATGCCTGATAAAGTAGCGTTTATGAGCTCACCGCTGCTTTGTGTACAATCATTACCAAGAAAACTGGTATATTTCTGATCCAAAAGTGCCACCTACTGGCAGAGAATGCGTTTGCATTTTCAATGTGCCTGTCTGCTGTTTTGTTCAGACCAGTCCAAAAATGTAACCATATTTTTATGCAGCAAACACGCAGCTATAAATGTGAACCGGTGGAACAACGAGAAGCTAATATGCCTTTTAAAAAATCTAAATAATTAAGAGATTAAGATGTTTGTTTTAAATTAATATAGCCTAATACATTATGCTTTTGACTCGTCCCTTTTCTTACAAAATGAATTTTTATAAAACTTTAAAAAATTTTGTGAAAACATGTACCTGAACTATAAATCAAGTCTTGTAAGTCATGTCATATTTTAGAATTCCATTAATCATTGTAATATAATTTCCCTACAACAAAATTGTGGCCAGTGAAAATTGTGAATGGCTAGTAAATTTGGAAAACCTCTATCTACAGTGTCTAGTGCTCAAAAAGGTTAATATCAAGCCTTGATTTTAACATACCTAACATTGTGACTTCTGGATATATATTATACTTTAAGTTTGGGCTTTTTGCCATTTTATTCAGACAGTGGGAGTGGAGTCAGGAAACAGCAGGGAGAGGAGTAGGAGGGGTTGAGATCAGAAAATGTCACAAGCCGAATTGGAAGCCGGGTCGCCTGCACATAAGTGTCACCGCACAAAACATTGCAACACAAGCGCTACCCTTCAGGCTATGTCTCAGATGTCAAATATGCATTTTGTATGTCTCCACCTGACTTCTGGGAAGCAAATATCTGTGCTTTGTTGCCAGTCCTATATATGCATCTGTGCAAATAGTCACACAGATTCTTTATTCACTACAACATGAGTACATTCTATGCCATACAAGTGAGTTAACTGCTATGGCTTGCATTTGGAACAAAAAAAAAAAAAAAGTGGTCATTTATACTATTGAATGTCTCAGTATGACATACTGGCTGTTTTTTTTTTCTTTTCTTTTTAACATATTTTATCCATATTGCAGTTCGGATAGTGCTGAAATCTTAAAAATAAACAAAGCAAATCACCAAGTACCAGTATCATCATGTGCTTTCTTGGCACCGCTGTGCACAGTCTCTAGTGACCTTTCTATGACCTTTCTCTAAGGAAAAACAATTTGGCCAAATTAAGAGGCAGCAAATTCTCAAACTGCAGGGCACCCAGCCATGATTTTTCCTGCAGTCTTCTGTTTGGTAAGCACAGAGAGTAGTGACACTGCTGTGAAACGGCATTATCACTGTTTATTTGCCTATATACTTGTTTATAGAGAGATAGTTCCGCAGTCTCAAGAGATTTTCAACAGACACATCAAGCTTCAAGCAGCAAAATATTATGTTAGTCACCGAGATGAAATACTCCAAGGATAGGATCATGCCATATGCATGTTCTCTGTTCCAAAACACATAATGAGCAGTATATTAAGGTATATCTATCTATCTGTCTGTTCATAAAACCCTCAAACTTTGCTTTTGTAGTTAAAAAACAATACAACTTAATGCCACTTCATTATTTTCAATTCCAAATAGCAATTCTGCATCCTGTTTGTGACTTCATTTCAAATTTAGGAACTGGCATGAAAAAACATTCTCAATTTTGTTCTGAATGGCACACATCATAGTCCATTAGCAATATGCTAACGAAAACACTATTAAGCATCATCTGTGCACCACTCAGAAAAGTGCTTTGGTTTGGTGCAGAAACCAGAAAGAACTCTGCTGTAGTGCAGAGAACAGAGGAGAAATGAAAAGTTCTTGTCTGCTAATCGTAGTTCTTCATATCTGCCTATTATCTTGGAAAGAAGAATTGTTCTCATACCAGATGCTGAGTCACATTTGATGAGCTTAACAAATAGCATTTATCAGATGTGTTTATGGGAGATGATTCATACAATGATACTCTACAGTCAAATGTTCATCTCTGTCTGAGTCATTGGGACATCACCATTAATTACACAGATCTTTTAGAGTATCTCATTGTTTGCTCTTTTTCCAGTAAAAATTCATTCAAAGTTCTACTTCTCCCACCATCCCTTGTTCAATAATGCAGTGTTCCGGTCCACGGGGACGCAGCTTTTTCTTCACGAGGTGACGGGCTGGCAGAGTATGAAGACATGCACACAGATCTCTTTTTAAACAGCAGCGGCCATACGCACATTGACATATGCTGCCGAAAACGCGTGCCACATCTGAAAGAGAGGGAGAGAGAAAACAGGAGGGAAGGATGGAACAAAGAAGAGAGAGTGGGCAGATGGCATTTCAGATCGAGTTATGGGTACGTGGCATTGCGGAAAGTCCCTGTTGCTGGCCGAGCTCGGTTTGAAAGGGTAGACGGGTCACTGAGGGAGACAGTAAACGGCTTTTTAAGAGGAATGATGCAGATTTGTGCTGACACACAAACAGAAACAAGAGTTTTTGTGTGTTTGGAAATAGGACGTTGCTTTGTGGAGCTCCTAAGAGAGGTTTTAATTATGAAGAAAACGAGAGGACATTTTTCCCCCCTCATTTTCATGTATGACTGTATTTTGTCAGGCAGTGTGCTTTGTTATTTAAAACCATATTCATATTTAAAGGCCAATTGAACCCCAGCTGCTCATCACCATCACTTCAGATGTTCTTCACAACAGATCCCAGTCCAGAGCTGTTGCATTATGGGGGAAAAACAACAACACTCTAAAATGACCACACTAGAAAATGTTTGGAGTTATATTTCAGTTATATAAATACAAACTTTAAATGTGTCTCTTAAAATTCCTTGGGGGAAAAAAATGCTTTTGAGTAGACGAATGAAAGTGTATTACACAACATGCATGATTATATGATTTGTTGCATTTTACAATTTGCATTTGTTTTTATCCATCATCTGCAAACTGTCTGAAGTCACCTGTGACCCATTTTTAGGTTTGTGACCTATAGATCCAAGTGGGATTCCTGGGCTGTGTTCTCGGGAGAAAAATGTGACTTGAATAGGGTCTCAAAAGACTCTCAGTTTAGTCTCATTACTATCTAGGACAAACAATTGAGATCTCATTTGTGATTTGCCTATCCTGTGGGAATCTGTTTTGTTTTGCCAACGCTTGCATTCATACAGCCAATGTATAGGCAGAAAGCACAAGGAATATTTTCATCTCCATAATTTTCAGGCCACAGCAATGTGAAGATAAACATATGGTGTATGGTTATTTCATAAGTTGCTAATAAGGATTTATGTACCACACTCAGGTGTAGTAACACCAGGCGGTACACTCATACATCACAAAGTGATTAAGTGTGTCATCCACGATCCACCGACCTTGATGAGGGGAAACTATCAGGCACATGAAGGGGCCACAGTTTGGGATTGAATGAAATATTTAAGAACGTCTCCATGGACGCAGCCTCACAAAACAACAGTACATTTGTGTCTGCTCTCTGTTGCCTGTGTGTGTTTACTCACATGTCTGTGTGTGAAAGACTTTAGCGGCACAGTTGGTGTGTGTTCTCCATTGCTCACGCTGGAAAGAGTTTGTGTTTCTTGTTTGTATCAGTTGCCACTACACTGGGAAACTTTTGAGTTTGTGCGTGTGTGTGTGTGTGTTCCCATACGGGAGGAGCAGTGGAGGGGAGACAGATGGTCTATCTCAGGACCATCCAAATGTAGATTAAATATTAAAGATTTATTTGAAATCTTCATGATGATATAAAAATAGATAGAGGTTGGAATGAGCAAACACCTGTTTATGGCCTGCTTCACATTTTCTTCACAGGAAAGAGTGTGTGAGTTTGTGTGTGTGTGTGTGTGTTGTTTTTATATCCTTGTGGGGACCTAAACCTGAATACACACAGACTCATGGGGACTAGTGTCACCGTGGGGACCTAAATTGAGGTCCCCATGGGTACAAAAGCTTATAAATCATACAGAATGAGTTTTTTTGAGAAAGTAAAAATGCAGAAAGTTTTCTGTAAGGGTTAGGTTTAGGGGTAGGGTTAGGGTAAGGGGATAGAAAATACAGTGTGGAGAGTATAAAAACCATTGCACCTATGGAGAGTCCCCACAAGGATAATAAACCAGACATGTGTGTGTGTATGTGTGTGTGTGTGTGTGTGTATGTGTTAAAAAAAAAAAAAAAAAAAAAAAAAAAAAAAAACGTATCAAGTTACGATAAGATTCAGTTTGTTAACATTTGTTAAAGAGCAGGTAATATGGGATTTCAAAAAATGACTTTTTACGAACAGTCTGACAGTCTGTTTACATCATGTCGAGATGACGCCGTGTTCTACGCTGTGAAAGCAAGTTTGTTTTGCTTTCATTGCTGAAAGATGATGATTTGGAGAATTAGTGGTTAAAATGAATTTTTTCCATGATACCACAGCAATACAATTCGAAATTTTGTTGCATGCTCGTCATTTTGTAATCTTGGCTTTTATCTTCTTCAGCTTCTAATCCTCTTTATTTGGACCTACAAATGTCTCCGAACCACAACATGTAAGTACGATTGATATATTATGTGAACATTTTCAAGTGAATTCTCAAAATAACAGTTTTTTGTGCTAATATGTAATGTATACCTAGCGCAGCTTTAAGTTTCCAGGTAAAGCACGATATTACTGTCTTGGTGAAATAGTTCTGATAATTCTCAGTGAACCCACTATTTCCTAAGAATGTGTCGATTAATGTAAACTGTTGTTGTTCTAATTACTTCGTTTAATAAGAATCTAACTCAGACATATTTTGGTTTACAAACTGTGTTGTTTCATCATTTAGTCACGTTAGCACTTGGCTAATCCACCATTATTGTTTTGGTTATGTGTTTACAGTTTAGCAGCTGAACTTTAGCTGTGGGCATGATTCGCTTGCATAAGTGTTAAACAAAATGGTTTTGTCATTTTTTTGTCATTTTATGGAGCACTATGTTATTGTTTTATGTAAAGGTGCAGGGTTGCCAGGTTTTCACAACAAAACCCGCCCAATTGCTACTCAAAACTAGCACAATTGCATAAGAGGGGGTGCCCATTAAAAATGTTGAAATACACGCTTTTTGTTGGGGTTCCTTTGGTAAATTTGCATTCCAGGGGATAAATATGATGTTATTGGGGTCACTTAAACCCGCAGACATCAAAAACAACCACAGACTTGGCAACACAGATGGTAGTGCTTACTAACTTGCTCAAGTACTTCTCTCTATAACAGTCAAAACGGGTTTGGTGTGCTCACCAAAAGAACAAAACGTTTCGAAATCATTGAATCATTGAAAATTACGTTTTCTGACCGTAGATGTATTAAAAAAAAAAAAAAAAAAAATACATATGACCTGCTTTAATGCATTAAGTGTCATGAACAAATGGCCAATTCTTTAAATTAAACCACAATTCCAAATTCTACAATTTTCACTTAACTGAGACTGTGTTTCCATTACCCTTCAAATTGAAATTTTGAATTGCATATACAGCCAGTGGAAACACATACATTTTACAAAAACTCCAATATATTGCAAGAAGGTTTTTACACTCGCATGAGATTTTTCAGGCAATTTGAAAAAGAAATATTCATAAAACGGCAATTGAAACATTTTGTGCATTTACAGGTCACCTGGGGTACGTAAAAAAATAATTTTTTTATGTACTATAACCTCCAAGAAACAACTCACATGTGACTTCTTGTCATTAATGCTTGAATAATAATGGTTAGTATAGTGGCTGTGATATTTTTAAACCTACCAAAATTCATCGCCATGACTTATCACAAGAGGAGAAAAATTACATTTTAGTCGTATAACATTTGTTAATGAAAATTTGTCATTTCGCTTTAGTTTTTTATCGACATTTATAAAACATCACAAAAGTTTGGCGCAAATCTGTAATGGAAACAGCAACTGATTAATTCAGGAACTAAACACTACCTGGTCTGTGTTGGTGTTGAGACATAACGGCCTTTGCTGTGGCTTTATTTGGAAGTATTTGCATTGGGAGAGCAAAAACACAAAATATTGTGTCTAAAATGTTAGTTACTCAATAATTAGCTATATTAATAATTGTATAAAAACAATATCACGGTTGTGATTACCTGCAGCCCCATGCCCGTGGCAGAATCACAGCCCTGTTAATATTTGCAAATACAGGCTTGCTATTGCTTAATTAGTTCAGGATACCTAATGCATTTTAACTAACTAAACCGTATAGCAAAATGTTACTGAAAAACTGTCATTTTCAAGGAAACAGAATAAATATTAGAAACTCTCTTCATCCAGAAGGGAGCTCTTGCTCATAATAGTCATTTCGAATTCTGCTGTCAAAACTTGATGATGAAATTTGCCGGAATAGTAAATTTCCATCTCAATCAATCTGAATATAGTCCAATATTTTACTATTTTTTATTTTGGAAATGTGCAGCTATTACATTAACAAGGAATTTCTATTTGATCAAAGCCTTAAAAATTGTCAGTTTGCGTAATCTGATGTGTGTGTGTGTGTATATATATATATATATATATATATATATATATATATATATATATATACATACACAGTACTGTGCAAAAGTCTTAGGCCACTAGTATTTTCGCCAACAAAAAAAATGGTTTTAAGTCAGTTATTTCTATCTTTTGCTGTAGTGTGTCAGTAGGAAATATCAGTTTACATTTCTAAACATTCATTTTGCCATTAATTGTAATAATCCAGTGAGATTTAAGTTTGCACAAGGAGTCTGAGAACAGCCAGTGCTCCACACAGAGATCTGATCTGACCATCATCCAGTCTGTCTGGAATGACATGAAGAAACAGAACAAATTGAGACTGACTAAATCCAGAAGAACTGTGGCAACATCTCCAAGTTGCTTTAAGAAACCTACATGCAAAGCTACCTGAAAACTTATGCGCAAATGTACCTAGGGCAAAAGCTGTTTTAAACGCAAATCTGGTTTACCAAATGTTGATTTAATTTAGTTAATAGAAGTTAATTGATAAATAAAATCTATTTATGGCATTATTTTTGACAGCATCCTCATTTTACAGCATTTTTACACAAGTGCCTAAAACATTTAACAGTACTTTGCAAGTAGGTTTCTTGAAGCATCTTGGAGACGTTGCCACGGTTTCTGGATTTAGTCTCAGTTTGTTCTGTTTCTTCATGTCATTCCAGACAGACTGGATGGTGATGAGATCAGATCTCTGTGTGGAGGACTGGCTGTTGTCAGACTTCTTGTGCAAACAAAAATCTGACTGAATTATTATTACAATTAAAGGCAAAATGAATGTTTGGAAACGTAAACCGATATTTCCTACTCACACACTACAACAAAACATAGAAATAACTGACTTTAAACCATTTTTTTGTTGGTGAAAATACTAGTGGCCTAAGACTTTTGCACAGTACTGTATATATAAATATATATATACAGGGGTTGGACAATGAAACTGAAACACCTGGTTTTAGATCACAATTAGTATGATATTGGGCCTCCTTTTGCAGCTAATACAACATCATTTCATCGTGGGAGTGACAAATACAAGTCCTGCAAAGCAGCCAGAGGGATTTTGAGCCATTTTCCTCTTGCAGAACAGTGGCCAGGTCACTATGTGATGCTGATGTGGGAAAACGTTTCCTGACTCGCTCCTCCAAAACACCCCAAAGTGGCTCAATAATATTCAGATCTGGTGACTATGCAGGCCATGGGAGATGTTCAACTTAATTTTCATGTTCATTAAACCAGTCTGTCACCAGTCTTGCTGTGTGTATTGGTGCATTATTATCCTGATACAGAGCACTACCTTCAAGGTACAATGTTTGAACCATTGGGTGCACATAATGAAACTTTACACTCTGCTCTAACTGGTGTAATGTACAATAAGTGAAGATTGGGCACCAGACAGCGCAAATATAGCCATGAAACATCCAATACTATATTGGCGAGTGTTTCAGTTTCATTGTCCAACCCCTGTATATATATATATGATTAACTTGTTTAACTAAGAATATTTTTGCTGTAAAAAGTTAGATCATTTAGAAAAATGATCACAAACAGTATATTTTAGGCTACCTGACAAAGAACAAAGGCGTAACAGTAATGTGCAAATATATAAAGCATGTGCCCGATTTTTTTGCACTGCTGTTAAGCTGTTTATAGGGGAATTGTTGGCTGCACATGGAATGTAGAAGCAGGCAGTTAGCACATATATCTCCCTCACACACCAAAATATGCACATATGAACACACACACACTTGCTCAAATGTAGACATATCTGCGCATACACACACCCAAACTCGGATGTGTTTAAATGAGATATAACGCACAAGATTTATGCATCGGAAACAATCTGTTGTGTTGATCATCTTAAGATCCTGTCCACAGTCCTCTGGGATGGATTCCGACACACAAGGTTGTGATTGACAACACAACACATCCATCTTCATGAACATGCAAACTTCTCTCAGCTCTAGTTCCAGCATCAGGAGCTTGTGTGTGTGTGTGTGTTTTTCACAAGGGACCACATTGTTCCATCACCTTGGGGATGCTGTTTTCCCAAAGGAGAGTAGTTCTCAGATTCTTTGGGATGAAAAACCACACGTCTTATTAGAAACTAGGACACCCACCCCCCCATCACTGCAACCTTGCTCGGGTTCAACTTTTGTTGCATAGGCTGGCGATGTTCATATGAGACGGTAAAACACTGTCAGCTGCAGGTAGGCAACATCTCACCACCCACACGCACACATACACACCACAACATCTGAATGTCCTCGAGCGAGCAGAAAGGTAATATGTGGTGACAATAGCGCCCAGCAGGCCTGCTCGCAGACTTGTCTTAGTGTGAAATCTGAACTAAGAGCGATTAAGAAACAAGCTACATGCGAACAGCTGGGTGCAGGTCGCACTTAAAATATTGTTGGGATTCAACAGCACCTCATATTATATGATGGAATGATGGATCGGGAGTTTGTTGCTCTGACGGAGAGAGATGGCTTGTTATCATGACCTTCACAGACACACATACACACACACTCTCTTTCCCCACAGTCGCTAATGCAGTTTTTCTGAGTCCGCAGGGAAGCTGGAGCTTGTAGCCCACTCACTCTCACTCTCTAGCTCTTGCTTTCTGAGTGTCGATGGTCAGTGGTCATCTGTGACCTTCAAAGCCAGACCCTGAGGCCCTCACAGCTGCCCGAGAACTGGACAGGAACAAGCACGGGGGCGTAAAGGGGCTGTCACTCAAAGGAGTCAGACGAGAGACTCTCAGCGAGACACAATCAAGCACAAACATGTGAGTGACACTAACGTTAGTTTGTGACACATTTATGATTAATAATGCAGTTCTGTCTTCCCTGGCTCGCCTGTGCGAACACATGCACTTATTTCCGAAGGCTCTAAATATTGACAGGGCAGCAGGACAGATACAAAGGTAATCGGCCTGACTTTGTAAGGTTGAATAATTGATGGCGAGGAGTTGGATCCGGTCGGGTAGCTGGAGAAGGTCTGATACACACGCTGCCGTGTTAGTATTCGCCGCAGGGCTTGTATTAAGTATGCAGATTTGGTGAATCGCTCCTGGCCAGAAAAACACTGATTTTTAATTGATATATTAAACAGACAAACAGATTGCACAACCCCAGGACATGAACAAAATAGTTGTGGAAAATTCTCCCGTGAGGCATTGGTGTCTCTTTCTCTCTCTCTCCCTCTCTCTCTCTTTCTCTCTCTCTCACGCACACACACTGTATTAGTTCATTTTTATTACTTTCTATTTAAGAGCACAAATGGATTGGTGTTTGTCATATATTTTATCACTAAGCTTTATTGGGTGCTCCATCTCTGTTGTTATAAAACAAGATTCTTAGATAGATTTATTGTTATTTGCATGTCTGTACACTAGTCTATTTCTGTATTCATTTGCTTGCCTATGACTTTCACTCTTAATTTTGCACCTTGTAATCAGGGCCAGTCACCTCATTAGGCCACATAGGGTGGTCAATGACGCTACTCATCGAACAAACTGTGCCTGTTGCTGTCCTGGCACATGGTTGAATCGTTTGGAATGTTTTCAAAACAGTCATTTAGAACAAATGGAATAAAAAAAAAATTGGAATATTTATCTACAACACACTGAAACAAAACCAACTAATGAATATATAACTTTTGCCAGCAGTGAAGGAGGTTTTCATTAAAACCTTCTGTGTGCTACAGGTAAAGACGGTTTAGAATCAAAAGAATACATGAAAGCTCTTCAAAAGCATTATTATTTTTTTTTTTTTTAAAGTCAATACAATGGTGCATGAATTCTCATTCAATACATACACTTATTTAAGTCTCATATGCTCACCAAGGTTGAATTTATTGCAAAAATACAGTAAAAATACAGTAAAAATACAGTAATACGGTGAAATACTATTACAATTTAAAATAATTATTTTCTGTTTGAATATATTTCAAAACAAAGTGGAATTTTCAGCAGTCATTACTCCCGTTTTCATTCACATAGTCCTTCAGAAATCATTCTAACATGCTGCTATGACTTGGTTTTCAGGAAATAGTTTTTCTTCATAATTATTATTATTATTATTATTATTATTATTATTATTATTATTTATTATGACACTTTTTTTTTTTTTTTTTTAACCCAAATGCTGGGTTCAGCCCGTTGGGTCATTTTATTGGGTTATTTATAATATTTTTACCCAGGTTCTAGGTTATTTTTTTAACCAAATGCTGGGTTCAACTTGTTGGGTTATTTTATTGGGTTATTTATTTTTTTTTTTTTTTACTATTTTTTGCCCAGGTGCTGGGTAGATTTTATTCATTATTGTACTTTTAATCTTAAAATATGTTCTCTAATGTCAGTACTGTTTGTTTATGGGCAGTTTTTGGAGTCAGTTATGGCATCTTTCAACACGAGGCCGCGGTCTGAAGTTCGCAGTTAACCCGGCGAACACCAGCCCTTCACCGGCTCAGATTTCGATGACACACCGGCATGAGAATTAATGCTATTTCGGTAAAAAGCAATTATAGAGAATGGTTGAATTGGACTTTTAAATGTTACATTTTTTTAATGTCTAAAATGCTTTTTAAACAAGTTTAAATGTATGTAATACTGTAAACTAAGCTGTATTCACCCAAATAAATTCAATTTGTCTTGTATTTTGTCCATGTGTTCCTGCTTTATAATACATGTTAATCTTTTGATTATTGCTGTTGCCTCTAGTAATTCTGTTTGTGTTTTTATAAGTTCCAGTCTATTTTAAACCAGCAATATAATAATTTTTAAACAATAGTTTACTTTAAATAAAATAACCCAGCATGTTTGGTAAAAACATTTAACCCAACCAGCTGGGTCAAAATAACCCAGCATGTGTTCAGTCCAATATTTGTTATATTTAAAAAAAATTAAATAAAATAAAGAACAGTATGTTTTTTAAAGTAAGAAATCTTTCATAACTTTAAACAATATCTCTCCTGTCACTTTTCACCATCTGTGGAGTTGTTTATGTGCACATGTTATAACATTATTTATGTTTATATCTATTCATGCATATATCTATTATGTCTGTTTATGAATCCATAGCACACATATCTTGCATATATTCCCAGCTTTGGTGTTAATGTAGATTTGATTGTTTCTTGTCTTTGTGTTAGCACCTAATGTTATGCATTTGATGCTTTTTAATAATTATATTCCTCTTTTTTATTTTTACATTGGACTGGAGAGTCTAGCCTTAGGGCCGGACTAGCTCTTAAAAACTGATATATTTGATCATACAATGTAAAATAAATCAATAAGTTAAAAAAAAAGAAATATTGTCAGGTCACCTACAAAATGTGGGAACTAAACTTTTTAAGGGGAGACACTACAGGCAAAAAAAATTCACTCACTTGTCAAGTTTAAGATTTTGGGCTTTTTGGTTTTTAATAAATAGTTTTTTTTTTAGACTAGTGGAAAGAAAACATCCAAAAGACACTGTTAAGTGTTTCTTTTATAGCACATTATCTTTTTGTGTAAATTGATATCAATTAAAATACAAATTTGTAAGGTCCGTTTTCCCAAAATGATTTTTTTTTCTCCTATACTGAGCCATAAATCTTCACTTCCGTAGCACTTACATACACAAGGTTTTTATAGAATGATTGGTTCATATGTAATTTGCTTGATTATATACAACATTTTATTCCCCCCAAAATTGTAAAAAAATCTTAGTTTTTTTTTTTTTTTTTTTTTACCCTATTCACCTGCAGTGTCTCACCTTAAGTCATACATATTTAATATCACTCAATAAACCTAAGTAAACAAGTTTACACAAACAAAAATAACGTTGATCTTTTGGTCTGATCAAGTAAAAATATCTTTTAAAGAAAATAACATGTTTTCACATTTTACAGTATATGCTGTAAAATAAATGTTGGATATGAGCTTGTGTGCATCTACTCTGTCAACAAGATTGTAGGTTATATAATAAACTCACCTTAATAAAAACCTTCACGCCCAAAACTGTCACTATTTAGTCCTTCACCAGCTGTAGTACATATGTCAGATCTCTTGATGAAGCTAATTTGTTTAAAGCATATTAGAGATGGAGGTTGTTCTGTGCACCTGAGGCTTTTATTTTTAGACTTGGGGCGCTTTAAGCAACTGTGTCAGCTGCAAACGTACCGTATTTTATTAAATATGAAATCACTTGTCAATTGGCACGGCTCATTAAAGTGATTTATAGTGCCTGGGCTTAAAATCAGAGTCAGGAAACATGGATGCAAGCAGATAAAAATGCTACATTAATCTGTCTTTCTCACAGCATAAATAGCTGCCAATCAGTATGAATAATTAAAATATGGGTCAACGGTAAGCGCTTGAGTGGCTTTCCCTAGCAGGATGACAGAGTTTATCCGCCTCTGAGTGGAGGGTATCCCATCGCACAATCCTTCATTATAAAACAACGTAAACAGGAGGCACATATACAGTATGCTGGGCTTTTACATCCTGGCATGCTTTGAATGATGGTGAGATGTTTAGCACGTTTTATCTCCTAGAAAATGCAGCGACACAAGTTATTTCTTTTGTTTCACCATGAGATGGATTGTAGGTCTGTTTTGAGGTTACAGGGAGGAGGAAAGACAAAGATTGAGATGGAGAAAGAGGAAAGGAACCAAAAAGCAAGAAGAGAAAAGAACACTACTGTCTCTATTTGTGGTATTTTGTTTTTAATGACAAGGTTTATTCTGTGTTTTCACACTTTGGCTGCAATGTGGAAATTACGCATTGGAAATCTCATTAACTACCTTCGCTGTGTGTTGACATTTCATTTGCATCAGGCAAGCCGCACCACATTGCGGATTTCACACTCCATCCATCTCATTTCCTCCTCAGATATGTCTGTTGGCTCAAAAGGAAATAATGTATAACATTCATTTCCCAGTCCTTTATTAATGCACAAACAAAACCGCCAATTATAACGACATGTTTTTTTCTTGTGTGTGTGTGTGTGTGTGTGTGTGTGTGTGTGTGTGTTTTTCTTTCCCTTCTCTCTTCATTTCTCATTCCATTGGATTCTTCTTCATCCAAACCATTTTGTCAGCACACTTCAGAAAATTAATTATTTGGTTCTGATGTTGTCGTCTACACATTTGACATACCATTCTTGATTAACACCCTAGTTGTGAACACGGCAGAATTCAGCTCGGTAGGGGACAAGCCATCCAAAACGGCAAAGTTTTTTCTTTTTTTTTTTGGTGCGTGTGCGAGAAAAAGTTCTGGATGCCTGTGATTAGTGTATAGAATGCTACAAGAGTGACACTCAACCTGACATGAGGTGCACTTGTTTATGCCCTGGCTTTCCCTGGCGGTGCCCTAGATGACTTGTAAACAAGCTACGCCGCGGATTCAAATCAGTGGCGCAGACGACGTGCTCATCTGACAATGCAGGTGATGTGTGCCTCTGCTGTTCATGCCTGTTCATTTGATATGAGACAATTACTTCATCCTCACCTCTCCTGTAGCACCACTGTGCACCGGGGCTTAGAACAATATGAACCTGTTACTAATGAACCAAGCATTGGTGACACATACTCATGCCTAGGAATAATACACATACCCAACCCCCCTAAAATTCACCCAAAGATACCACTTCGGTCATTTAATAGCTGTCATGTTATTTCAAATCTGTACAACTTACTGTACTATATATGTAATACCAAAAGAAAATATTTATTACTGAACTATATTACTCAAAAGATAAAAAAGCACACTGATTTTGACGGATTCTGTTCACAAAAGCAGTCTGACCGATTCATTTTAAGGCTGTGCGGTATTTAGAGTTTGTACGATATATCGATGTATTTTCTTTTTTAAACAATATGGTATAAGGCAATACCGTTTATATCTATATACAGGAGTTTGATACGAGCGCATCTGTAAAATAGTGGAAGACATTGAGCCACTGCGGGTAAAGTGCATAATCCACTTCGCCTTAACATGAGACATGTTTAAGGGCTTTAAAATAACTCGTAAGATTTCGTTTAAAACGGCTTGTCCCAACAGATGCTGTGACAGATACATGTGTTGCTGACAAAGACGCTACTGGCTCTGTTTAATGTGTTTGAGATGTGCTGTTTTCCTCAGTGCATAGCATATTACGCAGGTATATTCCCTGTCTGTAAACGTTAGAAAGTCACAAAAATATTTCCATTTTGCTGCCAGAAGTGCGTGAGCCTTCTGGATGTGATTTTCCACTAAACTACACTGCTAAATAATTTAAAATAAATAAATAAAAAATTGTTAAGTCAACTTAAAATAATTTGTTACCCTGCTGCCTTAAAATTGTACGTTTAGTCGACTCAAATAGGTTTAGTCAGCTTTAAATGTTAAGTTGTACTGTTAGGTGACTATATATTTGAGTTGACTAAACAAAAAAAAATTGTTTGTTAAACTTAAAAAAGCTGCGTTTGTTACCCAGCTGCTTTAAAATTTTAAGTTAAGTCAACTCAACTCAAATATCTAAGTTGTCTCTTTGTACAACATCACATTTCAAATGACTTCCGTGACTTTCTAAATTATACATATTGCTAACATATTTGTAGTTGGACAATAAACATGCCATGGGTAGAATTTTAAACCTACAAGTAAGTGTGTTTTGTGATAGCAGTAACTATAATGTGACTATAAATAAAATATAATACAGTTAATCTGTTTTTGTTTTTATTTCTTTTCTTTTTTTTATTTTTTTTTTATTTAGTGAATTTAACTTCTTTTTTGCTTTAAAAAGCATTGTTTTGTTTTTAGATTGTAATATTAAAATGTTAGAAAGTAATATGATATACATTCTTTTTTTTTTTTTTTTTTTTTTTTTTTTTTTTGTGCAGATAAAACATTGACCTTATTGTTTTTGTTCATGAATTATAAAAATGTTACTTTGGATAGTACATTTTCATGTCTGTGTTCAAGATAGGGAGTGACAGTTAAAAGGTTAAACAAGCAGTTGCAAAGATGCAGAAGACATATAGTCACTATTGGACTAAAATATTTCTTTTTAACTTTGTTCCATCCCTAACAATTTTGTATTTGACGTCCAGCACCAAATTAGTCATGAATATGATTGACTGAATATGAAAAACTTTATTCCAAATCTGTACAACTTATATGTAATATAATATATGTAATACTAAAGAAGTTTCAGTGCTGGATTTTTTTTTTTTTTTTTTTTTTTTTTTTCTTTCTTTCTGAATGAAGTGAATTGAATTGGATTGAATTTAACTAAACTGAACTGAACTGCACTGAATTGAATTGAATGAATGAATGAATGAAAAACAGTAAAGCAAAACTATCATAAAAGTGGTCCATATAACTGTATTACAAGTTTTTTTTTTTTTTTTTTCAGTTCACAAAAGCTGTGACTGTGTCTGACTGATTGATCCGGTTCTCAAGTTCAACTCACTTGATCTGGTTGCAAATTATTATTAAATTAAGGCTTACATTTCTTACACAAGCAATTGTAGAGATGCAGAAGACATATAGGGCAAGATTTACCAACATCTTGCGCCAGCGCAAACCGTCTTTTGACGTTAAAATAGTACTGTCAGGATTTACTGAAGACAAAGTAAATTAGCACTGAAATGGTGTGGACAGTTATTTTTGCGTCTGACCTTTTTGAATATGTATTTGTAGGTGTTTCCCTAAAAATCTATGGAAGGAAAATATTAAAATGAATCATGCAACTGGTATTTGCGCCATTATTTAATGCTCCAAAAAAAAGCATTTTTTAAAGCCTTATAGCGGGTGGTAATTTGCACTGCTCTTGGTAGACTGTGCTGGTCATTATGGAAATGATCTGGCCGCATCTGTTTTCTTTAATGTGCGCATAGTTAGTAAATCACATGCAGAATTTTCCCCTCCCATCGGCGCTTTTATGGAATTGCGCCCCAATTTGCCCTGTTTAGTGAATCTGGCCATAGTCACACAAAGACCTCTTTAAAGACAATTTTGCATCATAATAAAAGTCATACGGGTTTGGAATTAAATCAGGGTGAGTTACTGGGTGAAAAATTTCTTTAAGACTATTTTCAGCACCTAACAATTTTGTATTTGACGTCAAGCACTGAATTAGTCATGAATACAAGACTAATATACCCGGTCATTAAAGCAGGAAACAATTTGAATAAACATTAAAACTATAAAAAATTAGATTGGGTAAGAAAGTAAGAGGGGCAGAGGAAGAGAAAGAAAGAGTGAGAAGGCTCAATTAAAGTGACAAAAGTAAGATAATGTTGGAAAAAAAAAAAAAAAAACAGAGAGACAGCAAGGGAGCGAGTGGGCTAAATTAAAATGGAAAAAGTAAGATAACGTTAAAGAGAGAGAGAACACAGGATGAGTATTCTGTTCTCGCTATACTCTGCCCTCTTTTTAGAGGTGGTACCGCTCATATCTGCTACCACCATCTGGGAGTCACTGATCCAGAATTCCGTTTTTCTCTTTCGGCACGTTACCAAATCTCTCTCACACTCTCTCTCAAAGCATGCGGATCCCATTCGGAGTGGAACGAATGGGATTTCAGTAGTCTTTGATCTTTATTTTCAGATGATGCCATCTGTGTGCGCGGGCACTGCATGGTGAGCGTGCATGTCAACAAGCACCAGGCATTAAACCTGAAATGAGAGTAATTACTCGCCGAGACAACATACACACGTGCCTTGTGCAACTGTGTCCATGAAGGTTATATTTAAATGCTATTAAGGAGATGAGAATTGTACACTAAGAAGGCTGATAGGCAAGATGCAAGATGTGCCATTATTATATGGATGTTCTATTTAAATGTTTTTGAACAAATCTGCCTGTGTATCTAGTTATAAATGTAAATGTAATGAAATTATATTAGCTATACAGAACCAGTTTGTTTCTTTCTTTTTTCAATTATTTATTTTTTAAAGAATTTACTGTATATGTAGTCATTAATTTTGCATAAGCACTTAAACAAGTGCAAACTGTATTTTTTGATGAGAAGTCAAAAATATATTGGACAAATACACTGCTTGCTAAGTTACTTTGGTGAGCATTTACATGTCATTATGATATTTTCAATTTCTTTTTCTCATCTCAAGTGTCTTTTAGGATGCCCTCCTTTTCTCTGCACCCTCTCCTACTCCCACCCGTTCTCTCACTCCCCAGTTGGGCCGCTCTGTTTCCTGCGTCCCACTTACTCAATCGCCATAGCGATTTGCGTCCTTGCGCTCAATAAGGGTATCTCGAGGGTTCAGATACACACCAAGAGACAAATTAGGAAGGGAATCCAAGTTTAATTCTCATAACAATAAACTACAATTTTGTATGTGCTGGATGTGTACAACTGGGTTTGAGAGAGAAGGCTTATCTTTGCAGTCAACATATGAAAAAAAAAAAAAAGTGAAAAAAACTAGTGCTCATGACATAAGACTCTAAAAAACAACAGATGTGACATGACAACCAAAGTTATATTTTTGATTCCCATGGAATAATGGGCGTCACTAGGCCATTTTTAGGGGGGCTATAGCCCTCCTAACATGACAGCCCCCCTAAAATTGTGCGATTGTGATCGCCTTAGTCCCTTTTAAAATCCAATCCATTCACCATTGCTTTGGTGCAGAGCGAGAAACAGAGAACAAGGTATGTGTTTATCGATAGATTGTTATAATATCTGCATCTGAGCAGTTTTCTGTCATAAATACAGTTTACAAAATATCATGGGGGAGCAATTGGTTCCCCATCTACTGTAGCCTAAGTTTTCACTGCGTTTACCCCTCATCACCCAGCTGTTTGGAGAAAAAAAATTAAAGGTGAAGTCCACTTCCAGAACAACAATTTACAGATAATGTACCCCCTTGTCATCCAAGATGTTCATGTCTTTCTTTCTTTGGTCATAAAGAAATTATGTTTTTTGAGGAAAATATTTCAGGATTTTTCTCCATATAATGGACTGATATGGTGCTCCAAATTTGAACTTCCAAAATGCAGTTTAAATGCGGCTTCAAATGATCCCAAATGCAGTTGTAAACGATCAAAGAGGGTCTTATCTAGTGAAACAATCGGTTATTTTCATAAAAATAATACAATTTATATACATTTTAATGTCAAAGGCTTGTCTTGTCTTACTCTTCCAGACCTCTAGATCATGACAGTTAGGGTATGTCGAAAAACTCCCATCTCATGTTCTCCCTCAACTTCGAAATTGTCCTATATCACTGTTTAACCTTTTTTGTTAAGGGTGTTTGATCTTCTTTGCATGTTCACTTTTGAAAGACTGGGTCGGAACTTCTGCAGCGACGTAGAATGATTTTAAAATGATTTTTGAAGTTGAGGGAGAAAATATGATCTGAGTTCTGGGAAAGCAAGACAAGACAAGCATTTGAGATGGAAAAAGTATTTAAATTATATTTTTTTATGAAAATAACCGATCGTTTCGCTAGATAAGAATCTTCTTCCTTGGCTGGCATAGTTTACAACCGCATTTGGGATCATCTGAAGCCGCATTTAAACTGCATTTTGGAAGTTCAAACTCGGAACACTATATCAGTCCATTATATGGAGAAAAACCCTGAAATGTTTTTCAAAAAACACAATTTCTTTACGACTGAAGAAAGAAAGACATGAACATCTTGGATGGCAAGGGAGTGAGTACATTATCTGTAAATTGTTGTTCTGGAAATGGACTTCTCCTTTAAGCACATATAAACGCATACTTTATAAAACGACCATGTTGCCACTGTTGAAAATTTTACTTTCAGTATAATACATGTTTTAGTGCATGTGGCAAAGAGGTTTGCATACTTGAGCTAAGAAAGGAGGGTTGTATTGGAACGCTGCAATAAGTTTAGTTTACCACCCCTATTAGTCAAACTTTTTTTTTTTTTTTTTTTTTAATTTATATATTTATTGTATACCCTCATTGGGGGCTGAGCCCCCTACAATGAAAATCCTAGAATCACCCCTGCATGTAATGCATGAATTAGAAAAATGTATTGCTTGAACGCAGTGTAGGCTGCTTTGGATAAAAGTTTCTGCCTGCATAATGCATAAATGTAATAACACATTTTATTTAGCACAATCTATGAATTAGAACATATTTTATTAAACAGTCAGGAAGACATAAAGGTGCTAAGTCTGTCAATGCTTAAAGGCAACCAATGGAAATTAGCTAAAACAGGTGTAATGTGTCCGATGAAACCCTCCCCCATCTGATAAGCATTTTAGCTGCAGTACTTTGCACCAGTTGTAGTTTATTCAAATAATTCTTAGACAAGGCATATGGAGAAAAGTACATATTGAGAAAACATTAAAGGGTTCATGTTCAATTATATAACAAATTAAAAAAGCAAATATTTATATATGTGATTAATTGTAATTAATTAATTTGATTCATTAAAAATGTAACTAACAGTCATAATAAGCAAACAACACATAAAACCAGAGCTTTTTTTCAGGGTTTTTGAAAATCAAGATATCAGTAACTGACAGTTTCATGTGCAGAACTGATAAAGCAATCATTATTCCAGTATTGTACTGTAACGCTAATCTATGCGTACTGTCAGATAGATTAGCTTGTTCGTTAAAGCGTAAAGCGCTTCCACCCAGGACGTCCAGAGAAAGCGTAAGGATGATTACGATGACCAACAGGAAACAATAGTTAGAATAGTACAGCCCTGCTCATCAGGTTGAAATCCCTGAAAATTTGTTGGAGTGGAGGCTGAACTGGAGTGGCTGTGATTTACCCAGAGTGGAGTTTTGGATGGCTGGTGTTAAATTCACTAGAGTGGTGCTTAGATCAGGAGAGCCAGGGGAGAGAATGTGTGCAAAAGAGAGGGGGCGCAGAAATTCAGACCACCCCCATGCTTAATTGGGCCTGCCTTCGTCTGACACACATCAAGTATTAGGTTAAGTACCTTTTATGGATAATTGGAAAGTGTAAATTGACTGTAATTGTGGCTGCCATGGCTATTATGCCCATTTGTAACCTCACTTAAGCAAATTAATTCAAAAAGACTCCTGATTGTTCTTTTTCCTTTCACTTCATTCACCCTGGAAAGAAAAAAAAAAGAAAAAAAGAAAAGAAAGACTTTATTTGCAGATATATAACATATAGGTTGAGGAAGAGTGGGTGGGTATATATGTGATGTGTGTATGTGAGTGTATGTGCGTGTGTTAAGAGCTCTCTCCGAAAATTAACCATAAATTGCCACAGCCTGAGTGGTTCTAGGTAATAGTTGTCAGGTGAATTAACTTCTACCTGTCAGACCTTTAGAAAAGTGCTCATCATTTCAGCGAAGTAAAGTGGAAGTGAATTGGTCGTTTGGACACAACCACAAGAAACTTGTGCCTTGCCCCTTAAGCCAGGCTCACACTACAGGATTTTTAAAATCCTAACCGATTATGAAATCTGGTTGCAGCGCACACATATGGAGAATCTTTGCAGATTATCTTCCCTGAAATCTTAAACATGCACACACTACACGATTTGAAAATTGTGGCGCATCACACACTACAAGATATTATTAAGATTATCATGACGGAGGGAGCGCCTCACGTGATCTTATGCAACAGATCGTCATTTCAGCAACTAATGTTTACAAATGTTAGTTAGCATGCTAGCAACTTTATGCACTCACCAGTTATGTTGAAAACTGAGACGATTTCACTCCAAAGCTTCCTTGCTCTATGCGGTTGTGGTATGTTTTCAACATATCATACAGACAGTGTTACTACAAAAACATAAGAAGCAGTTTCCTCCATCTCCACTATCCAATGATCCGTACAGCAGCTGTTTTGGCTGTTGTGAAAGTACTGATGTAATCATAGCCGTGATCATCCCGATTTAAAATCCTGAACATCAAACACGTTTGATATGATCGGGGCGGCCCCGGTTTGTGTGAAAGCAGATCGGGAGGTGCAAGATTCGATCTGTGAAGGTCTCACATTACCAGATAATCCGTGCCGGACATCAGGACCGATCAAGGTGCTCGACAATATTTTTGCTCCGATTCTCGGAAGGGGAAAATCGGGGCAAAATCAGGCTAAAGATCCTGTAGTGTCAGCCCGGCTTTAAATAATCAGTGTTGGGAGTAACGCATTACAAAAGTAATAATATTACAGTAGTATATTACTTTTTGCTGTAACACAGTGATATAACGCATTACTTATAAAATTTGGGTAATATTATTACTCGTTACATTTTAAGTAACGCAAGTTACAACAACATATTTTAGCTCAACATTAAGTGGTGAATTTACCAACACCGCAAAGAAAAAAAAAAAAAAAAAAATCTGCGAGAAATAGTTTGTCTGTTTCCTGTTGCTGGAATTCGATGGCTGAAATGACTGCAGACATGGATTCTTATTTGTGAAATGGACACACTCCCGTTATGTTCAGTTAATCAGGGAATAAGATAAGAATGCAGAGACAGGTGCAATCAACGTGCGACACCAAACTCTTAACATGGAGAAATAGCACAAGTAGCACCTGGAAACACCTGGACTGGTGCCACTAACACTAAACTAATGGAGAGAGAGAGGTGCAGGGTCGGAGAAAAGCGCAGACAAGCAACAAAAATTAAGCTGAACTAAAAATAACACAATCTGTTTTTATTAATTCATAATTCTTTATATAAAATGAATGAGTACGTGAAATATAATTGACTTAAAATAGCCTAATTATCAGATTAACAAAATGAAAGGAAAAGACTGAGTGACATATGCTGCTGAGTTTGGTTCACATCATGCGGCGCGGCGCTCTACAAAAGTTCACGGAAAGGAAAGCGTGATTACAAAAATAGAAGTAAACACACTGCAGTTTAGAATGATCTGTATGAGCAAAAATGACAGACTATTTTGTATCTTTTGTTGTTTGTTTCCGCTGTTCGATTGCGCCGGCGCCTCACGCACACACACACATTCAGACATACATCCTGTTTATTATTAGAATAAAATACAGTCAACCAAAAATAAAGATACACTGGTTAATTTAAATAGTACGCACTGCGTAGTAGGCTACAATCCGTGCAGTTCAGCCTGAGCTTGGGCCAATTGCTCATGTGACGAGGATGAAGCCTGTTTCCCATAATAAATAATAGTATAGCATTCAGATACAACGAATATGGACACATTTAATTGGATTCATGCTGAATGAGAGAGGTAGGCTGCGTGAGAACAATGCCATTTGCTTTCAGTTTCGCTTTGAATTAGCCTAATTCGTTTTGGCTTGTTTAGCAACTTCTTATATTTTTCATTCTTGTTTTGTTCTGAAAACCGTTCAAAATAGCCTATAGGCTAGGTATTGTGTTTATTGTTTGCACATTATAACATTTCATAACTTTTTTTTACCTATATCTAATGTAGACATATCGGTTATGAGTTTATAATTTTATGCTGTATAGACCTACCACATTACCCTCCAGTGGATGTAGAATGAGCAGTAAAAAACTACATTTTGACATTTTATAATGCCTAGTCTGTGGATATTTTGGTGAAAGTAACACAAAAGTAACTTAAACATAGTGTAACACATTACAATTCAGAGACAGTAATATTGTAATGTAACTAATAACTTTCAAAAGACAGTAAGTAGTAATATACAATCTATTACATTTGGGAAGTAACTTGCCCAACACTGTAAATAATAGGCCTCAGGAGGCATAAATAGAAACATTATATTCAATAACATTTTCAAGCTTCATTAATTTTCAGTCATTATAAGTTTATAAGGCAATGTCTGATTAATGCACTGAATCAATGATTCATTGAAAATCGAACAAATTGTTGCAAATCTCTGAGTAGGTATTTTGAATAAGTAATTGCAATCATCAACAAAGTACATTTCAAATATTACCAATATGTGCAGTATGAATAAAATCCTGATGTACTACATCTGTCACACTGTTATGTGCTCTGTTGTCAGTTGCATCACTTTCATTCACAAATCTCCTCCTGTGGCCTCATTGGATAGTAAAATGTCTATCAGTTGCATACTTGCCAGAAATAATAAGCCATCTTGGTATTTTTCAATTTTCAATTTTTTTTTATTTTTTTTTTTATTTTTTTATGAAAACTGTACATTTTGACAAACTACACTTTTAACATACTATGCAATAGATACAGGACAAAAGTTTACATACACAGAATCTGCAAAATGTAAATTATTTTGCCAAAATAATAGGGATCATACAAAATGCATGTTATTTTTTTTATTTAGTACTGACCTGAATAAGATATTGCATTTAAAAGACTTTTAAATATAGTCCACAAGAGAAAATAGTTGAATTTATAAAAATGACCCACTTTAAAAGTTAACATACGCTTGCTTCTTAATATTTTGTTGTTACCTGAATGATCCACAGCTGTTTTTTTTTTTTTTTGTTTTTTTTAAGCGATAGTTGTTCATGAGTCCCTTGCTTGTCCTAAACAGTTAAATTGCTTGCTGTTCTTCAGAAGAAAAAAAAAATCAGTGGGACATTTTTGTCCCACTAATTCTTTGGTTTTTCAGCATTTTAGTTTTTTTGAATCCTTTCCAATAATGACTGTATGATTTTGAGATCCATCTTTTCACACTGAGGACAGGGGGTGAAAACTTTTGGAATTTATAGATCAGGGTAAATTTAACTTATTTTGTCTTTTGAGAAACATGTAAATGTCTTCTGTAGCTTCTTAAGGGCTGTACTAAATGGAAAAAAAAAAAAAAATAGGCAAAATAAGAAAAAATTACATCTTTATTCCGTTCTTTATTCCATCTTAATTCAAGTCGGTACTAAATTAAAAAATAACATGCCTTTTTATATGATCCCTGTTATTTTGGTAAAATAATTACCATTTTGCAGATTCTGCAAGGTCTATGTAAACTTTTGACCTCAACTGTACATATGCAATTTTTAGAGATTCGTTCGATTCAGATCTTTTAACTGAATCATTGATTTGATTCACAAATCCTGTTTGAATGATTTGTTCGCATTTAGATTCAGACAACATGAGGGTGACTAAATGAAAACAGAATTGCATTGTTTGGTGAACTCTCCCTTTAAAGACTACATTATAAAATATAACACGTCTCCGAGATTAAAGAAGGCGAGAGCACCGATAAGCAATAACCAGCTGAAATTGTTTGCATAAAAACTGAGACATATTTATGTGTTATGGGTAATGACTCCTCTGTCCACTGTGGAATTAGGCATGATGTTTTTTCCACATGTGGGTTTTTGACCTTGCTCTCCATTTTCCCACATCTCCATGCCCAGCTCAGGATAAATAAAATAACAATAATAATAATAAAAAAAAACTCTTTCAGCTTCGTGCAGATCTGAATCAACAGGAGATTAAAAAATAATCAGAGAGGGGAGTTATTACTGTGTACCCATCAGCGTTTTTGAGGGCCGCATCAGCCTCCCGCCTCAAAGGAGTCTGCAGCCGCAATTAAGCTAGGTCAAAAAACACACAACAAACAACAGCCATCCAGCGCCTGGCGAGACTGCTCGTGAAGGACGTTGAGAAACAAGCTGTCCACCTTTTCTAGGTGTAATATTGAGTTTGACGTCAGTTTCACTGCAACAAATGCATTTGTTGTTTTCCTGTGAACACTGTCCTATTCACATCGAAACTTCTTGTTTGAAGGTTAAACACACTCATACACACACGCTCACAGAGTGTGAACGGCGTGCCAAAATTGAGATATCAAAAAACTGATGGCTGATCCTCAAAGAGGTACTGAGGGGCTTTTAAATGGGACACACAAAAGCGGATCACTACAGCCGCCCAGAGAGAAGTGAGAAATTCTTACATTATCTTCGAACACCATCACGCACACACACACTCACACTCATTCACACACTCTCACACACACATTGAGGTGGATTTGAAGAATCTAGATTTCCGGAAGCAAAGTCCCCACGTTTTGATATGGTGACACACACCAGTACACACACATTATTCTTATCCAGCCACACCAGACAACCATTTCTTGCCAAACACCTGATACTCAAAGATACTGCCTTACTTTCAGGGGAATGTAAGATAAATGCATAAATATAAAGAGTAAAGCTTTGATTCTTTGGCTAAGATGACCCTAAATCAGCTACAATGCCCACAACACTAAAGCTGGAACTGTGTAAGTCAATGTAGTTATATTGATCGCAATCATGCTGCCAGAATCAGCCATTATTGACTTTTGCTCCTCTTTCAAAGACATGGGATCATTCACCTGATCTATAATGAGTAAGCATGTATGTAATTCAACCATTATCAGCACATCAGAGCTGTTTCAGTGTATTTTTAGTGTATTTTTTAACATGACAGCATTGTCATTTTGATGGAGAAATCATTTAAAATCATTTTATTCATCATTTTAGTTTTATTTTGCCATGGCACATAAAAAGAAAAATCTAAATAGAAAAATAAAAGATGAAGACTTTACTGGAATTAACTAAGATTCTAGTAATAAATTGCACTTACATTCAAGGTACTTATCTGCATACAGTTTCTGCAATGTTTTAGCACCCAATTCATTAAAAGAATTATGTAAATAAGGTAATGGTGCAAAATCTGTTCTGCATGCAGTTTGCACTGCATATTTCCCCATCTTTTTACCACTGTACCGTCATTGGCACTCATCTACACCTTAGATAAACCCAATTTATAATGTTCTTCTCATCCATCCCTTCATGAATTCCATCTGCCATGATTGTTAGAAAACATACACAAACGTCCTTATAAACAGAATACAGTTGTGAAAAAGTTTTCACACTAAAATGGCGCATACAAAAGTAGCCAGTAAAATTATTGTTGTCGTGCGATGAATATGTTAGGGATGATATATTTATATGCGTCATTCAGATGACGTGAGCCAGATGTTTTCTAGCCTTTTAGTTCCATCAAGGTGATCATACATGACACCTGATGCACAAACTGTTTTCACACATATGATGCATTTATATTCATGCAATGCTCACACACCTCAGTGACTTGCGAGCTAGCTCAGCAACCCACGCTTTCATTGGATAAGACAATCCGTGATCACGAGTCAGCATGACGGAATGCTTCAGTTGGCCTTCACCCTACTGGCCCAATGCATGGCTGTTTCAGTGAGCGTGCGGGCACCAAACTGCCCATTCAATGTGCACAAAGCAATAACACAACAAATAACAGCACAAATGCACTTGAGCGCCTTAGGCAAAGAGAGCTTATCTGGGGCTTCTGCAGAAAGGAGTTAACTTTGCCTGCTGTTAGGAGGAGCCCGGCTACTTTATCTCTCTTATGCATTCGTCTCCCCATGTCGCTTCAACAAGCATCGTTTTAAGATAATTACCGACAGTTAATTCGATATGTGCTTTTGCATGCTCCACCAGTCTGAGGACCCTTATCTAGCCGTACCGCCAGGGAGAGTGAGGGGGGTGGATTTATGGAGAGACTCCGACTGTGATCGCAACACAATGAGCTAGATATGTGTATGTCTGCATATACAGGGGCCCCCAAAAAAGTATTTGAGATTTTTTTGGACATTTCAGTCACACTTAATGTCTGAATTTGGTTGCATTAGATAACGGAATATCAAACCAAGTGGTATCCGCAAACAAATAATTCTAGAACTTTTCTCAGAACTAACTTCACTTTTTTTCTTTTTCTTTTTTAAACCAACTGGGCTCAAGATCATCTTTAATTTGGCTTATGTATGAAGTCAGTTCCTCTCACGTTCATACAAGGGTCCCAACAGTTCATCACATTAAAGCGATAGTTCCAAACCCGTAAGACCTTTATTTATCTTTGGAACGCAAATTAAGATATTTTTTGATGAAATCCAAGAAATTTCTGACCTTCAATAGAGAGCAACACAAACGTTCAAGGCCCAGAAAGGTAGTAATGACATCACAGAAATAGTCCAAGTGACATCAGTGGTTCAAGTGGTTTATGAAGCTACGAGAATACTTTTTGTGTGCAAAGAAAAAAAAAACAACAACAGTTTTATTTAACAATTTCTTCTCTTTCATCAAAGTCTTCAACGGGTGTTCACAAGAGTACTGCTGATGCAGGAGCTGCCGTTCTAACAGAGAACCTGGATGCGAAATTTGGTTGCCTGTTTTGTTTGGTATTTTATAATGTAAATCAAAGACATTTATTTTGTAAATGTAACTTAAGTGCCTGTGACGAGTCGGCTGCCGTCCTGCGGTCGTCACCCCGTCCATAATCGCCGCCCTTCACCAGGTTCCCGACGGGAGTGGGCATGTGGGAGAGAAGGGGCGCCAAAACAGCCAGGTCTGGTGGCATGTGATGAGGCACACCTGACGTGAATGAAGCCTCATCACCGCCGTTGTTGAAATGCTGAGCGCGCCTCTCCTTAGGAGACTGGTCTCTTCCCCGTGCATGCACGCTGGCATCCTCATGGGTCCAGGAAGGGTGCATCGAGGGATCGAGTGCCACCGAAATGGACGAGGTGCCGGACCCGCGGTCCGGACGTGAACCGAACCCAGACGGCTGTGGACCAGGATGCCAGGACGATTTACCTGCCCCAGGAAGTGCCATGGCCAAAGTGGACTAGCGAGTGCGGCCGCCAGACTTTCACCGAATTCGCTTTTTAAGGCCTACAACAAACGGCTGGTAGGGACTACAACACGGTACTTCCTGGGTTAGTGACATCACAAACCCTGAAATTTACATAAACCCTGTGCTCAGGAACATGCAACTACCCATAATGGTAAGAGGCGTGATGTTTCTGTACAACGAGCACTAGGAGGTTGGTGAATCACAACACCAGCTAACCAATCTGATCCCATTGCGAATTTGAGAGAGGAACCAGGAAGTCAACAGACTGTTTTTAGGAGAACAGAAAAGCAGTATACAATCAAGGTAAAATATGTGAAAAATAATGTGATTTTTTTCATTCCGAATCTTCTGAAGCCATACAATACCTATATTTAAGAAGAGAATAAAACATAAAGTTTTAATCATTGAAAATGGTCACGCTCCGTTAACCCGCTTACATCTCACATTAGCATGATGCAGTTGGTCACATGACACACAAGAGCAAATAGCATTTCACAACCAAGGTTGACGTAAGGCTTCTTCTGGTGCCATTTTTTGAATTCGCGCACAAACTGCGACACACAGGATGAGCTGTATGGTGGACGGACACAGCAATTGGTTCTATCAATCATTTTGCCTCAGAAGACTTAATAAGTTTCAAATAAATTGTTACTGTAGCTGTATCTGCCTGTAATATCTTGTGTTTTATTGAAAAATGGTAGGTTTAGGGGCAGGGTTTGGGTTACATGCTCATAAACGTGTAAATATTGTAATGTAAATAAAACTGTTGTGACTGTTTACATTAAGAAATCACACCCCGATATATGTGCAATAATGGCAATGTTGAAAAATTACACTAAAGGGGTACCTTGTGCGTCAAAATGTGACACCAAAGGGTCCTGACCAAGCATCAATATGTGACGAGTTGGGAGTGAAAACGTGTTGAAAAAAGCCAGCAGAACGCCTCTTTATGTTTTTGTTCTGAACATAAGTGATAAACAGTTATTGAAATGAACTGACTGAACACTGAACTGACCTGAATAATAAACTTCCTTAATGGAGAGTTTGAATTTCTTATATTTGATGAAGTGTGCATCATTGATTCTGTTATTTTTTCAGTTTATTACTGTGAAACTACTGTATAAACTACTGTATAAATAAAGGTGATTTGACTTGACGTGACTAAACAGTCATGACAGTGACAAAAATCAAACAAGACATTTTGATGGCCACTTATTTTCTGTTGCACTGCACAGGCCATAGTGAGACATTATCGGCCCATATATCTATACATGGAACATAGGGACAGACATGTATGTCAGGTTAATCAAAAAATGAAAATTAGCCCATAATTTACTCACACTCCAGGCATCCTAGGTGTATACGACTTCCTTCTTTCAGACAAATGCAATCAGAGTTATATTAAAAATTATCCTGGAATTTCCAAGCTTTAGAATTGCAGAATTGTTTCTTTTCATCAGTAGAAAACAAGTCCAATAAAGTGCATCCATCCATAATAAAAAAAAGTGCCTCACATGGCTCCAGGCGGTGAATAAAGTCCTCCTGTAGCAAATTGATTGATTTTCAGAAGAAAAATATCCATATTTAAAATGTAATAATCACTTTAATCTAGCATGCTCTCACTGTTGTACACGGAAGCAGCTCCGGGCGGATGAAGCATGACTTTGGTGGTGTGCATGCGCCGCTCAGAAGTGATGAACGCGAGCACGTCGTGGAGAGATCAAAACAAAACAAAGGTCACAAATTAGATGTACAAAATGAGGATTTGTAAAGAAAAATGAAGAAGGATTTTGATATAAGCCAAGAGGAGACTGTTTTTACTTTGCTAAAGTAAGGAAACTTTGTTTTCTTCGCTCCTGTAAACATTGGTTTGTGCGAAACTCAACACCGACATCATCCGCCCGGAAGCTAGATTAAAGTGGTTATTACATTTTAAATATGGATATTTTTCTTACTAAAATCCATCAATTGCTACAGGAGGACTTCATTCACATTTTATTATGGAAAGATAATACATTTTCAAAACACTTTATTGGACTTGTTCTGAACACCAACATGAAGAGAAACACCTGTCCACGCATTTATAATATAATATTTAATATAACTCTGATTGTATTTGTCTAAAAGTAGGAAGTCATATACACCTAGGATGCCTGGAGGGTGAGTAAATTATGGGCTAATTAAAATTTTTGGGTGAACTAACCCTTTAAGTGCTAGTCAAAGGAAGTATTTTATTAGTTGTAATAGCTATTAGAATTACACACACACAAAAAAGTGGGATCTACAAAGCTTAAAAAAAAATATTAAATAATATTATAAATAACTGTTTTCTCCAACAGTGCTTTACTCAGTATCACTGAAAGGATGCATTACAGAATCTGTTTAAAATTGGAGATGAAATTAATAAATCAAAATAAACCCAAAAGAAAACACAGGAGGAAAGTCAAGAAAAAAAAAAAAAAAAAAAAAAAAAAATCTAAGGATATTATCTACCAGCTATTAATACCTGCAGCTAACAGGTGTGAGCGTGTAAAAGTAGTTGGGTATGGCTTTTTCATCATTTCATTTTTCTCGGCTGGACAGTAGAGGGGTCTCAACTTTGAGCTGAGTAAATCAAACACCTGCTGTTCTGCGACAGAACACTGCAGAAAAAAAAAAAAAAAAACCCACACACACTGTTACACTCTTAAAATTATCACATCCAATTGCACCAATTCAAAGCCGAACAAACCATCTCACACACACACACTTGTCTTTGGAAAGGAGTCTTCGGTCCACTATCTTGAGGGATCAAACAGTGAGACCTGGTCTCATTTCTGCAGCACTGGCCAGCTGCCCAGTCACACACACCACGCTGCCAACTCCTCTAATGAAGTCCGGTAATTAAGCGAGACCCTGAGACCCGAGGGTCTGAGTGTGTGTGTGTGTCTATACGGGTTGAACATTTGGACTCAGAAGTCTTCTTTTCCTCCCCTTCTTTTCAAGAAAAACGTGCCAACCTATCCAGGCCGTATTCCCAGATACTCCAAACTCAAAAACTCCAAGCCAAAAAAAAAAGCACACTTCAAACTCTTCCACTCATCTCCTACCTCTATCTGAAGGCTATTCCTACATTGTCTAAACCCGCAGTGAAATCATCGACTCCACGGGGCCTTTGTCTTCAATCCAGCTTTCACTCAAGCCTGCTTCTTGATTACAGTCAGACTTCACCCTGCAGTCCTCTCGCTCCTCAGCGAGCTGGTACCGTGTGATTGCAGAGCGCGTGCGTATCATATATGATCTGATGCGGGGAGTCTGACTGCGAGGCCGCTGGCACTGAGCGGGAGAGCGTTTTCTTCTGCGTGACGGGGGCTTCGGGGCCTCTTGCTGCCCCGTCCGCCTGTAATGAGCCAATGCTAATTATCCTCAAGAGATGTGGTGCTAACCTTGGGCTCACTAGCCAAGGACTTCCATTAAACCCCTGCCAAGATTTACCACAGAGGAATTTGTGCGTATTAATGAGACAATAACAGTACATTTGGTCGAGAGGTGCAACTTTAGCGGTTAAATCGAATATGAGAGCCCTGCTCACAAACAGCTAGTCTGTAATCAAACATAAAAAGATATAAACAAGTCCATGAGGTGCACAAAAGTGTTGTAAAACTTAACTTGAGCTCATTGCTTGTGGGAAATTAAATGTCTTGAAACTTGATAGGACCACTCTCTAAAAAGCTATCTAAAAGAAAAAGTCATAATATTAAGCATTAGCTTATTTTATAACAAATTCAAGAAGCCCTTATGAAATTTACACATTCATACAGAGATATTAAAATCTCTGCATGCTTCCCCACAACCTCCTCATCTTGGCTTCTAATCAAGGAAATATTGACGAACAGTTGGTAAATGCCCGGAAGGTCACTGAAATGGAGGGAAAAGACGTCAGGCGTTCAAGATTGCACAAGGCGTAGACTTTATCCAAGTATCTGACACTGGGAGAACACTGCGGTTTAATGAAGACATTCAGGGAGCTGAATATAAAAAATGCACATAAAAATAGCCAAGTCTGGTTTCTACATATTGCTATTTCATTTAAAAAGCAGTAAAAGTTGTAAAACATATGAACTCTAAGCCCTAAGCAGTCAACACATAATGTAAAACCCTGCACTAATTAACAATGCATATAATGTTTTGCTGATACAGTGCTATAATGTAGTGTATTATCTCAGTATAATGTGCTTAAGAGAACCAAAGTGATAAATCAAGGGGGGCAAAAAAGTCAAACCTCATGTGGAAGTGAGGAAAAAGGGTTTGTTTATTTGCGTTTGTGTGTTTCTGTTTGCTGTGGCTATTGGTCCTTTTGTTATATCGATAATAGGGCCGAGCTTCCACCCTTCTGGCTTGATTCTCAAATAGAGATAATCCAGATTTCCGTTTTCCTCCCGAACCCACTTATTTGTTTGGACTTCCTGTGGCCTTCTTCCTATCCCCAGCGCAATATCACATCAATATATAACCAATTTTCAGCTCCAGGACCAATGCACAATTACTGTGACTGCTCTCAGTGAATCTCTGGAGCTCGGATAAGGGAATCCATATTGAGAAGATTTAATACAAATCAACGCTCTGACCCAAATTCAGCCCACTTACTCGCTTTCAGAGCGTAACACTCTCACCCCTTTTTGGATATTTACATCAATTTCACAATTACCTCCTATAAACGGCATACTTTAAAATTAAATCATATCAGTATGCATTTGTGTCACATTGCTTCAGAAATCACTTTGCAATGAGGACAGGAAGGGAGAGGGAAACAGTATTTAAATTGGTTATTGCAGAGCACTTAAGGCAATTATTAAAACTCAGATCATTACATAAATTTCCATGTTTTTCATCCTCAAATATCTGATCGCATCAAGCACACTGCAGCCCCCTTTTTGTTATTTACCCTTCAACACACCCCCACACAAGTGAGTGCACATCACACATGCACAGTTCATTCTGGAGTCATTATGCCAGTTGTCAGTTCACATAGCAGTACAATGTTTCATCAGACGGTAATCTGTGCGACTTATGCAAAGGAAATTGGGTGGTTCAGATCGAATCGCATAAATACAATTTAGCTGAGTTCCATTACAGAAAGTGTTTTTGCGTGTAGTTTTAGATAACAGAAATTTAAACATTTCATACCCACTAGAAGGTTTTATGTCTGCTTCTTTGTCTTCGCATTCTCTCTTTCTCTGGTAAATTAAAGAGCACTAAATGCACGTCTGATGAATTGGACTCTTGTACAGAGTCTGTTCCCATCTGTACTAACCATTGCTGAGGTGGCTAAAAATACACATCTGTTTATACCAGCCATAAATACACAGTCTCTCTCTCACACACTGCACACTTAAATGCCCACATTAAACACAAATATGTTTATTATTCCACCCATATATTTTAAAGACATCTCATTAGGTGTTAAAACTGAGGTTATGAAGTTTGGGCAGTCTCTCTGGAGATGAACCATAATCTGTTAATGCAGGATGACAACTGGGGATTATTGCTATTCAGCTCCAGCCTATTTCTAAAGCAAAGAAACAAACAAATCCGCATAATGCTGCTAATTTGTGAGCTCAAGGAGTCTGTAAGAGTGACGAGGTGTGGATGAATAATGTTTACGTTAGTGATTGGAAGTCACGACAGAGATTCAGTTCTTTCGAACGGTCTGATTCAATGAGAATACAGATTATTAGAATATGTTTACAAAATAAAATACTGTTTCAGTCTTTCTGCTTACAAAATTCCAAATGACTTATTAGAGGCAGTTTTCATTTCAGTTCTCTCTGGCCAGTAGTGAGTTGTTGACTCAAGAATCACTTGTCTAATTCAGTCCAATCCAATTCAGTTCTCCAGACAAAAATGAATAAATAAAATAAAATAAAATAAAATAAATAAATAAAAAACACTTAAGGAGCCATTGCAAAAAATATATATATATATATTTTAGGTGCCACAGAATAAACATGCTTTCATTCTTTCTTTCTTTCTTTAAAAAAAAAAAAAAAAAAAAAAAAAAAAAAAAAAAAACACCTTAACATTTCAGTCATACTGTCATTACTTTATGTCTCACCTCTTTTTGTACTAGGAAGTCCTAAGAACTAAGGTTCACTTAAAGTGGGAACTAAATGTCTTTTACAACTTGAGAACTATATACAGTCACAAAGAATTATTCTGTGTTTATTACACAGAATCGGCACCATTATCATGGACCATAATTATGTCTGCATCACTTGGCCATTGAGTGTAGTCTTGCACACATCCAGTCTGTTTTTCTTCATAAGTAACATGCAGTTATATAGAAGGTGCTGAATTTTATCTTTAGCTCCTTGCATTCTTTCTTAATTATCATGTAGACAACAGGTAAAAGTATGAATATGCAATATAGTGCATACATTTAGCAAAATCCTTCTCTTTATAATTATTTTTTTCTAGATGACGAATGAGCTCATGGACGCTAAATGGTTATTTTGAGTTTATTACGTGCCATTGTTTACAAGCTATAAACATTTTCCACAGTTTGAAACACTGAACGAGTAATTACATGAGACATTTCAGTAAGTTGTGCTATATCGTATCGCTAAAGCGATCACTTATGTTACATTTATGAGTGGCAAACCTTATTTTTTTGTTTGAATTTCGTCGAATTTGGCAGAATTTTAAAGCTGATACTTTGTTTATTAGAAAGTAACAGAGCACAAAGCTTATTGTGATTATTAGACAGCAAGTGCGCTACAAATAGTTCACGCATTAACAAAACATACCATACAGACTAAGATCTTGATAAGAAGCCATATCGATTATAAACAATATACAGCTGTACCTGTTGTATTTTGTTCGAGTACTTTGCAAATCTCTGTCATTTTCGATCTCTCTCAAGCTGCCACAACAAGTGTGCCATCAATATGTGCCTAAAACTTTGATGCACATCGTCCTATTTTATTATGTCAACATAACAAAAGATGTGATCACAAAACAAGCTGGAAAAAGGCATTACATGCAAATTTTTAAGTCATTTATATAGTCTACCCGATCTCACGGCAATTTCATACATATTTTACGAGGTGGCTAATTCGTACTAACTTCTATGACTTGGCTCGTATAAATTTGTATGTTTCGTGAAAAATTGCACGTATTTAACGAGGTCGCAAATTCTTATGTTTTGTGAAAAATCGTACATATTTTACGAGGTGGCAAATTCATAACAATTCGTACGAATGACCACCTCTAAACCTATTACTCACAGAAAACGTACAAAATCGTACAAGTGAGGTCTTACAAATTCATATGAATTAGCCACCTCGTAAAATATGTACGAACTGTTCATGAGATAGCATTGATATAGTCGCCAGTGGAAAAAATATCACTCATAAATTAACATTTTTACAATACTTAGTCACAGTCTGGAGACCTGCAATTGATGAACAAACTGTTTTGTAAACGAGTTCAGTCAATTCACTAAAAAGACTATTTTGTTCACAAATCAGCTATTGCTATTGTTCATTAAAATGTCAAAGTAATATTACATAATTATCAGCAACAAATCATATTTTATACAAACAATCTCAACAAATTAGAGAACTATAGCTACTGTAAGCCCAGGGCACTGTCAAGGACAGGAGCTTGAACCAGTGGCAGACTTCCTCATTGTACTCTAAATACTTGCTAAAGGCTTAATTTTGTGCTTTTACTGCAAAATAAAATGCAATAATCAGCAACGCTTAACGTGCGCAAAGAACAATAAGGCAGCGGTCATATGAGCCACAACAGAAAACCGTGATTTTAAAAGAGAGTTTCCATAATTGTCTGCTTTATTTAGCTTGACTGTTTGGTTAGCGGTGAGCGTACAGCTAAATAAACATCCCGCCACGACTCAACTCAATCTGAACCAAAACACAATTCAAGCAGTTTGAGATAATTGGGTAGTTTTGAAATAAAAAACTTCTATGTCTCCTTTTCTCTTTTTTTTTTTTTTAACCCACAGATTAATAATTTGGCCGCTTAAGTTTTATGTTAATGAATAATGTGTGACCTCTCAACCTCAACAAATTATAATTAAGATAATCAGTGAAGTCGACTGCCTGACTTCAAATGAAAAAGTTCCTCATTCCACCGCCTTTGCGTTCTTTTCTTGCCATTTTCTCTTCTACCTCGGTTTCACTCTGTTTGATTCTGCCGGTGACATATTCTTTCCCTACCTGCTGCAGGCAGTAATTTCTTCCACAGGGCTGAATGGATGTTGCATTGTCGAAGGAGATAAGACCTAAACACACACACACACACAAGAACCCTTCTCTCTCTCTCTCTCTCTCTCTTTCTCTCTCTCTCCCTCTCTTAGCCCACATAGATCCTAGTGGAAGCGCAGCACAATCGTCCAGAATTTAATTAGCCCAACTAATGTCATTTCAAACTCAATGCATTTCTAATCCTCCACAATTACCAAAGACATCAGCACACTCATTCTGCCTCACCACTGAGCCATATTATCTAGCCAACTGAGAGGCATGATTTCTGTGAAAAGTATAATTCTGATCGCACTGTAGTCTAGAATTGAACTTCGCCATCAAATTTAATGTCAGAATACATGAACTTCTCGTTTAAAAGCTCGTCCGTGGTGTCTTCGCAAATTACGGTTTTCAATTTAGCAATTTTATATTTTAATTATGCTTTAAATTGATGCATAATCTTCTCCTGAGCTACAGGCATGAGAGATTAGCGAGTGATGATTTTATGGACTTCGCTTTGCATGACTGTCCTTGGTGAGTTAATTGTCTCTAAATTTCAGTCCAAGAAACAGATCATAGTTGGCAAAGAGGGAGATGATTTGGATACGCCGTTATATGGCTCAAGAGGTGAAATCATTCAGGCATGCTGTCATGACTAAATAGTTTTTGATTCATAAACATCTGGCCATTTGGCTACTTGTGTTTTGTAAAAGGTGGCCTGCTTGCAGCTTTGTGGTTGTCAGCTGTTTTGGCTCTAGCGCAACCCTTTGGGAGGTCGCCACGAATATTTGGCCATTTCGAGTTTTCTGCAACAAAGATGTTGCACATCCTGGAATTTTGGCCATATTGGCTTTAAGGGCAGCCATGTGGGTACGCTGCCCATGGGATGCGGCCATTTTGGCTCCAGGGTAGCCCTGTGGGTATATTCTCCTGAGAGCCGGCCATGTTGGTTTCAGAGCCAGTCTTTTCAGGCAAGTTGCAGCATTTGCCCTGTCACAGGAAGCAGCCTGTGGGAATTTTTATATGGCAGGCTACAGATGACCAGTGTGGGTAGAAAGCCTTCTGGAGGCCTGGACAGGACTCTGTGTGTACATATGTTCAAGCAAATATGTCCCAGAGCAATTTAGACGGCACAAAAATCAACACAGTAAGTTTCTACACACTTATACACAGTTATCTTTGATCAGCAAAGTGGCAAATGAAAATGACATCTATTTTTTTTTTTCTCATGTGCTGCAAAAGTTCTGCAAAAAAATGTAATCACCACACGTTAGCAGGCCAAAGATTTCCACAGCTGAAGGCCGTGAAAAACAACAGATGTTCTTTAGTCAAAAGGTAGATTTCTCCTCTGAGGAACAAATAAGAAACTGAAAGAATGTTTCTTACTTTTAGCATTTTTAACTTTTTATCTTGGCGCACGCTGATAATCAGTAGAATGTGTGCAATGGCAGCTTCCTATTGGCAGATTTTATTCCCTGGCGTGTCTCCTTTGGTGATGGCACAGGATAGCGTCAGTCTGGTCTTGCCGTTCCTCATCACTGTATTGCCATTCCTCTTGGACTCCTTGAGATGAAGATAACATACCAAGGTCTTTCCAAATCAATTATTTCTCGGTGAAAATATTAAACTTCAGCTAATGCCTAAGAGAGGAAACAATTTGGGGAAAAAGAGCTTCTATCTTTCTAATTCAAACTTTATGTTCATAACATCAGAAAGCGAGTGAAATCTAGCTGTGTGTTCTTGGAAAATGGTTCATTGATTTATAGGTGGGCAGATATTTTGTTCTGAACCACAGACCTAAAATACAATACACCTGGACGCTCACCCTGACTCAAACAGCCGTCGGAAAGTTTCTGAATATGAATTATCATTGGCCTAAGGTTGTACAACTTAATTTTAGATGATGATCGAACTATACTAGAATTAACTGACCTTCTGATCAAGAAAACAAGTGATATCCAGCTGGTTATTCTTGGGAAAATGGCTCATTTATTTTTAAGGTGGGCAGATATTTTGTTCTGTACCACAGATCTAAAATACAATACACCTGAATGCTCACTCTGACTCAAACAGCCGCTGGTACAGTATGTTTTTGAAAATGAATTATTATTGGCCTGAGGTTATACAATGTAATTTCAGTCAGATGATGATTGAAATAGACTAGAATTAACTGACCTTCTTAGAGGACAAAGATAGCAATCAAATAAGTATTTGAATAGCCAATAGTATTCAAGCAGGGGTGTGGCTATAAGGAAAGACACCCAATCAAAGGTGCCAAACTATTCTGATAGGCACAATACATGAGTGATTGGTCAGTTAAATGCCAATGTACAGTGACTCATTATCACTGACCTCGATCGCCATTAAGCCACCACTAAGACCATTAAAGCCCTTGAAATGGAGCCTAGCTCAGTTTTACATATAAACAACATTTCTGAACTAAAACCACAGTGAAAATATTGCCATTTGGAATTCAGTTCTTAATCACGTCAGCCTCCCTTTGGCCCAGGCTCATTAAGGGCCCAGAACCTCTATTTGAATGCATTGCAGAGACTGTGCCCTGGCCACATCACAGATCACACGAGTTCCTTTAAAAGCATGCTAATGTACTCCACTTCCCATGTCCTCATCTGCTTATTAATATACATATTTAAAAAGAGAACATTATGCAAATCAGGCCCAGCTCCAGATTAGATTTGAAGCCTCGTGATTTAGTCTGAAATATAATTCTGTACACATTAACCATCCACCTAAGGCAAAACACTGCCATTCTCCCCTAGTTTAACCTAATTACCCCACAAACATTAAAACCACATTTTGGGTATCTTGAGGGAAAAATGAATGATTTTCTACAGGGATTTATGACCTGTGAAATCTTCTTATTAAAGGTAGGGGTTCACAGTGGAGGGATTTTTTCCCCCCTCCAGTTCTTATAATCTGACTGTTTCTTAAAATATAAAAAAAAAAAAACAAAAACAAAAAAAAAAACAAGATATATCCATATATCTATATATGTTATATGTGCAACAACAGTATTTCTAACATGCTAACAGCAGCATTTTCTGGATGTATTGGGAGTAGCAAGTTTCGGTACTTGCTCTTACTTCGACCAAACACATTAATATTGTCATGTACAACCTCAGAGAGTTGTCATGATAGGGGTTCAGTCTGTTGGGTCATTTTATTGGGTTGTTTTTAATATTTTTGAATTTCTTTTTTTTTCTTTTCTTTTTTTTTTTTACCCAGGTGTTGAGTTACAGTCAAAGATTTTCTGCACTCTAAAAGAATGTTTATTTATTTATTTATTTATTTATTTATTTTTCCCCAAATGCTGGTTTTGGCTTGTTCAGTCATTTTATTGGGTTGTTTTTTTATATTTTTTTTATCAATCAAGGTTCTTTATCAATAAAGGTTTTTATACATTTAATTTCATTTATACAGTCTTTACTGTGCTGTAAATTATATTTTACGCAGAGCGAGATGTAAGTCAGCTGCGTCAGCAGCAGTTGTTTGTTTTGGATGATGGAAACACCTTTTGCCTTGCATAACATAAACTGATTTTATTAATTATAATACTGAATTTAATTTAATTTAATTTAATTTGATGTTAAAATATGTTCTCTAATCTCAGTACTGGTTGTTTATGGGAAGGTATTCATAGCTTTCCTGGCAAACAGCAGCCCATCGCCGGCTCAGATTTCTGCGACACATAGGCACAAGAATTAGCACCATTTTGGTGAAAAGTGATAACAGCAACAACTGAATACACTTAAATTACTTTTAAATGTTCAATTTTTATTTCTAAAATGTTTGTTAAACAAGTTTAATGGTATGTAATATTGTAAGCTATGCTGTACTTACCCAAATAAATTAAAATTTTCTTATATTTTTTGTCCGTGGGTGTTGTTGCCTAAAGGAACACTCCACTTTTTTTGAAAATAGGTTCATTTTCCAACTCCCCTAGAGTTATACAGATGTGTTTTACCGTTTCTGAATCCATTTAGCCGGTAGCACTTTTAGCATAGCTTAGCATAAATCATTGAATCCGATTAGACCATTAGCATATCACTATAAAATAAGTAAAACACATCTGTATAACTCTAGGGGATTCGGAAAATGAGCCTATTTCAAAAAAAAAAATAAAAAAAGTGGAGTGCTCCTGTAATAATATATGTTCATCTTTTGATTATTGCTGTTGCCTCTAGAATTCTGTGCATGATTTTTAATTTCCAGCCCATTTTAAACCAGCAATATAATACATTTTAAACAATAGTTGACTTAAATAAAACAACCCAGCATGTTGGGTATAAACATTTAACCCAATCAGCTGGCTCAAAATAACCCAGCATGTGTTCTGTCCAATATTTACCCATCACTGGGTTGCCAAATAACCCAAGTTAGGTTGTTTTTAATCCAGCATTTTTTTAGAGTGTATATATTAGAAATATGCTCTCAATGTGTGATGAGGTGAAATTAATTGCTGCTTTTATTGTTTTTAATAATATTTTATTAATATCACTAATTAAAAATAAATTATTATTATTATTATTATTATTATTATTAAAATAATTTTGATTTATTTTAGCTAATCGCACTAAATGCAGTCTCTATTTTAGGCAAAACCCCTCAGTTCTGTTTCTTGCTTTGTCACAATTAGCTTGCCCGAAATGACTCTGAAGTTTATGTTCCCTGAAATTCACAATTAGAGCTGCGGAGCAATTTCAGACTCTTTTTTTAGTCTCTAAATAATCATCCATACGCCACTCTGCATAACTGAGTGTTTGAGTTGTGCGCTTGCCTCGCAGTCAAACCGGCTTGCCTTTTTTGTATACACGCAGAACGTTCGGCTGGTTGCCTTGGCAACTGGAATGCAGAGTTTTGTGGCCCTCTTTGCTAACGTGTCGCCCCTGGCGCTCCCTCTTAACGCTCAGTCGCTTCCCATCATGCTTCTTGTTTTTGAGGTCTGCTTTGAAAAGCCATCCTGATCACAGGAGCCCACACAGACCTACAGCAACTACATGCGCTGAAAAACCAAATTAGTTCCATTCAGAATGAAGGGATAATTTGGCATTTTCTTTAAAACAGACTTTTTGAAGAAAATAGGGAATCATTGAGAAATTAATTATTCTAATCAGGGAATTAGCTGCCGTTCTAATCTGTCCAGACCATCAGACCATCCCAAAGGATAAAAACTATCCACATTATGTGTCCAGAGTACAGCAAGAAGGCCCTACATGAATGTGCATCTGGGGTATATGAATATTTAACACATTCTTACTGATTAAACTGCTCTGCATTTTGAAGCTTTAACACGAAATGATCATCATCGAGGGATCTTATTTCTTCTCAGCTGAAACTGTTTTTAGAATGGGGAAAAAGTTATACAGCTTACATTAAACTTTGCTTTTCCCTAATCCACATTGATATTCGAGAAAATTCAGAAATTCATATCATCCGTATTTCTCTTTCACATCCCTGCTACATTTTCTTGTCATACATGAATTCGGACATACAGATCTTTCTAGACATCACCATTGTGTTGAGCTGTCAGTTCTGGCAGTAACTCGGCAGACATGTTCCAGTTCAGATCTATCATCTGGCCAGCCTTCAAACCCTCATCCATCAGCGCACTCAGGCTCCCGCAGACCTCTGCCTGATCCCATCATATCAAACTTCAGGGAGCTGTTCTGTAAGTGAGAGACTCGGGGTTAGAGCTGACAATGAGTGAGTGCTGTGTCCAGTGTTTTAAGGGTTGTACTGATATGTTGTTGATGACCCTGGGGTGATTTTGGACACAGCTGGGACAAGAAGATCTTTAAACACTTATAATGGCTCTCTGATACTTTGTGCGTGCTTGTGTGTATGTGCAACACATACCAAACCTTTTTTCTGCACTTATTTAAAGATTCTTGAATATTTTTTATTTTCTAATCAAATTTAAACTAATCAAAACTTTAGTCATATCAAGGTTGTCTGCAATACTTTGCAAAACAACTACTATCATAAAGATTTTCCTCATACTTAGATTTCACAATAGCTGTGCAGTCAGAATACACAGATCATTCTAAATGGCCATCATTGGACAAACATGCTTTTTTTGCAGCCAGATGGTGTAGTTACATCATCTACTATCAGGGGCTAACTGGACAATGCTGACCAGCCAAACTTCTTGACCTCTTAAAGGACATCCAAATAAATTATAGCTCTGTGAATAATTATTTAGATAACTTTTAAGTACTTCTACGTGCATTATACTGTTTGTGAAGAGGCCAGATTACAACAGAGCAAGGAAGATAAACAGATAATGGAACCAGCAAAAGCATCCAAGTAAGCTCTAAATAAATAAATTCCTATTTAAGTAAATAAATTCATGTATTATTAAGACTTAATTATATCCTCCATTCTATTTTACGCCGTTTTATTCTTTAAAAAAAGACCCAACTTGGTCTTTGGACTTTTAAATATATTCATTTATAAACTGATTAGAGCTTCAATTAAGAAACGAGTGTTCTAATAACAATCTTAAAAGAGTCAAACCTTATCAGAGAGAGAGATTAGCCTTCTAATACTTAGATTTCTAGTTTTCAAATTAATTTAGACTCCAGCAAGAGGACCTGGCACCCCATTTTTGACAAAGCTGGGCCAAGACCTCAGCTGGTCTTTAACTGTATTCTTTGAGCCTCAGGGCTCTTAATCTGTTGTTATAGATTTTTACTCTTTTAATTAAAATGTTTAAGAGCCTGGCTTTGAGGCCTAAAGTTAATGAACTGAGTTGCTGGAGGTCTGCGCAATATGAAAAGAATTGACCGAGCGAGTAGTAATTTAACCACTTCTGCCTATTAGGACTAGATTTAAATCTACAGCATTGTCTTCCAGAACATAATTCCAACATGACGATCATTCAGCGTGGCAGCTTTTAGTCCAAACACACCCATGTTGTCTCTTTCACTTCTGTCCTATCTGTGAAAAATGTACTGTGTCAGCTGTGTGGCTTAAAGCAACAGGGTGGTTGTAATAATATGCATACGTGCCGTGTTAAAAAGTCTGCGCCATACATCTTAATCAGCTCTTAATAGTAACAACACCATACATCGTTTCATTCTGGAACGAGACCTCGCTCGAGAGCCATTGATTAGGATGCTAAGCTCTTGTGAAGAGCTGAGTGTTTGTCCTTGAGTTAAAAAGTCAGTTGCTGGGCCTGATAATACCACTCAGTTTTATTAAACACTACCTGCCATTCTATTCCTAGCTGCCCCTTGTTCCAAGCAGGGAAATTGTGTGTGTTCTTTGCACTCTATAGATGTTACGTAGGTCACAGTCCTGGTTTTGGCCTACTTAATGGTTTTATTCACCTTCTGTTGTCATTATCGCTAAACCACAGGCATATTTGGCTTGTTTGACATTTCAGATGAACGCTGGCACCCGATCTGAAAACGCTGACTCATGATTTTACGGCTCCGCGCGGAGGTTGGCGTCATGCCTGGCAACGAGCTGTCAGAATGGTAAGTGACCGTTCTTAAGATTTCTCTCTTTGGGAGATGCTGCATGAATACAAAGAGGGAGCTATCATGCTCTCTGCAAAAAGGCTGAGCTCAGCAAAAAACTGGCATTCGTGTACTTGCTAGATTTATTGTAGAACACCAACAGTATGAACAGTTAAAGCTGAAGTGTGTAATGTCCGGGCCACTAGTGTCATCAAATGGAATTGCAAAAATAATAAGTGCTTCAAACAGGTTTCATAAACACTCTCCAGTGTCCAGGGTTGAGCGCTATTCAGAACTGAATTGAGAGCTGCTTTTAAGTTACAATTAAGGATGCATATTAAATGGTAAACCACTAACCAATGTCCTTAATATTTTTACCCAGGTGTTCGGTTATGTTTTTAACCCAAATGCTGGGTTCAACTTGTTGGGTCATTTTATTGGGTTATTTTTAATATATGTTTTTTATTACCCAGGTTCTCGCTAGTTTTTCTGTAACTTAGCTGCTGGGTCATTTAACGCTGGGTTAATTTTTTTTTCTACCCAACCGCTGGGTTGAGCCTGCTGAAACAACCCAGCTGCTGAGTTACATAGTGAGAGCGCGGGCTTTGATTTGGATTTGGTGCACTTTTTCAGTGTTGTAAATTGTATTATTTTACGCAACGCAACATGACACAAGATCAGCTGCAATCAGCTGCATGAGCATCGGTTGTTTCGCAGGATGAAAACATCTTTTGCCTTGCATAAAATAAATGGATTTTATTCGTTATTGTAGTTTAATTTAGTTTGATATTAAAATATGTTCTCTAATCTCAGTACTTTTTATGGTCATGTTTTGGAGTCAGTCACGGCATCTTTCAGCTAGTGAAATGCAAGACCATGGTCTGAAGTTCACAATTACCCCGCCGAACACCAGCCCTTCTCCGGCTCAGATTTCGGCAGCCGAAAAAGAATTAGTGCTATTTCAGTAAAAAGCGATTATAGTGAATGGTTGAATACACTAAAATTAAAATGCTACTTTTAAATGTTACATTTTTGATGTCGTAAATGATTGTTAAATTAGTTTAAATGTATGCAGTATTGTAAACTTTGCTGTATTCACCCAAATAAATTCAATTTGTCTTGTATTTTTTTTTTTTCAAAGTCTTGATTTTGTTTTGGGGGTGTACTAGAACATGCTCTCATGCCTGGTGGTTTGAAAAACACATTATTTTTCACATAATTTACATTATTACAATACCTTTCTCCCACACATTGCACACGTTTGTGGCACATTACAGCTCTGACGTGGCAACCGGAGTAGATCGCGGCTTTGGCGTGTGTTTCGACCCCCTGTACTGCACACGTCTGTGGCGCGTTACTGCTCTTAAGCAGCCACTCCAGTCAATGCTTGTGTTTATACCCACCGTGCTGCAACTTGTTGAAGCAGCTCTACATGCTGCATCTCTAAAGTAGGCGGGATTTAATTTAATGATATTCTAATGGACCACATTGTGACATAATTGCATGCGGAAAACAAACGCTGTAGCACCCGTTTAATAATGAATGTTCATCTTTTGATTATTGCTGCTGCCTCTGGTAATTCCGTGTGTGTCCATTTTAAACCAGCAATATAATATTTTTTAAACAATAGTTGGCTTAAATAAAATAACCAGCATGTTTGGTAAAAACATTTAACCCAACCAGCAGGGTCAAAATAACCCAGCATGTGTTCTGTCCAATATTTACCCAGCGCTGGGTTGCCAAAGAACCCAAGTTGGGTTGTTTTTAACCCAGCATTTTTTTGTGTAATTATAGTAATGAAAGTAAATATGTGAGCATTATACACAATACAGATTAATTTACCTTTTAGTGCTTGACCCTGTTTTGTATAGACACAGAGGTCAGTGATTTACAGGAGTGAAAACTGCACTTTGGAACTACCTGAAAAACTCAGGTAATATCAGTCAACAATTCAGCTTCATTCCATCCCAGTGCTACACAACACATTTGGTGCCAGAGGATTCAATAAGTGTTTTTATATGTTAATCATAAAAATGTAGTTTTTTATTCTGTTTTATTTTTTTTTTTATGTTCACAGCAGCACCGCACGCGATGTGACAATGTGTGAATAGTCATGTTCCTTATGTTGTTATTTATGCTGCTATTTGCACATGTAAAAATAAACCCCTTCTTATTAAAAAAGCCATTTGTTGGTATTTTTAGTGGGTCAGAGACACTTGTCTATTCTAATTTAATTTTATTCTAATTAATTGTTACAATCTTGTCAGTTAGCATGATGTGTGTCAACTACGTCAGGAAGGAAAACAAATAAAATGAGCATTCCTAAATACAATACTCAACATTCCTGAATCTGAAATCAAGCTATAACTAAAGCTTCTTCTTCTTTTTTTTTTTTTTTTTTTTTTTTTTTGTGAACGGTAATGACTTCATAAATCCTTTGAAATAAATTTAAAAAGAAAAAAAAAATTTTTAAAAAGCCTTTAAGCCTTAAAATGTATAACCTTGTTTGAAAGTTAAAAAGTTAATGTATAAACCATACAGTAGTTATTAAAATGAAAAATTAAATATATAATGTTAAATGTAATAAAAATAATAATTTATTATACCCAGTATATGCATTTTAAATATATTAATTATTAATACAGTTAGATTATTAAAATTAATAAATTATCTTTTGTGAACAAGGGTGGAAGAACACTCCATGTGTGTCAAATTACTTTCTCTTCCTGTCATTTGATTAGAGATATTTTAACATCAAGCCTTAAAGATTGGACACATTACACACCAGGATCTCTTTCTCACAGGGGTAAGAAAATTGGTCAAGCAGGGGGGAAAAAAACACGTCCCTATAGCTAAACATCTTGTTGAACGTTAATGGGATTTCTTCTTCCTTTTTCGTATCAAAAGCCTTTGTTTTACACTGACAAATGCTGTTTGCATAGGAAAGTGTTTGATTAATGAAGTTTTTCCTGTGTCTGTCACGGCTCCCTTGGCGCTCCGTAAAATTGATGGGGAAAAAACCTGAACTGACAAAGAGGCATTCACTGCAGCCTTGCTTTCCGAGGAAAATATCAAAAGTAGCCGTTTAAAGTGTGTTTACGCTTCCGGAGCGTGTTTTGATTAGTAGGCACAAAGTTATGGCCATAAGTTATGTCAGCGGCATCAGCTTACATGAGTGAATAGCACACGTGGGGTCCCCATGCAGATGAAAAAGACATCCGTAACAAAAATCGCAACCTCTAATTAAAAACCCCCAGCTGGGTTCCACTCAGGGAACACGGGTGCTCGTCTAGGCTCGTTTGAGGGGGGAAGAGAGAAAGAGAGGGAAAGACAGAAAGTGCTGTGCAGCATATTGTGTGAACAGTCTATAAAGGGAATCGCTGACGCCGGTACAAACCGAGGGAAGCTTAGGTATGACCCCGGCCCCGCCAGCGCTGTATTACAGGAGGGAGGCGTGTGGGGAGGATAGGACAGGTGGCTGCTGGACATAATTCACAGTGTCATACACCGGATTGCTGAAATCATCACCGCTGTTATGTGCTCTGCACTTTTATCCTCTCGGGCGATGTCTGGACAGCCGAAGGGTTGAGTCTCGAATGTCACAGTTTAGCAGCTCCCAATTCCTGAGCCAAATTGAGCCTCAAACCAAGCTCAAATCGTACCAACCGCTTCTTGAGCCATCTGCAAATTGTGTCAGGAACACCGAGAAAAACGGACACGCACGACAGATGTCGGGAAAGAGTCCGGCCCGCTTCCCGTCGATCTGTGATTAACATTCTCGTGCTCAAATTTTTATGCTAATGTGACCCTTTTGCTGGTCTTTCCTAGCCAAACGCCAGCATGGGACGTGGTGTGTCATAGCAGCTCTGTTAGTGCGGATCAAAACACAAAAACACAATGGAATTGATTTGTGTTTGCGAGCCCACTGGCCCGGAGGGCTTGTCGTGACTTTTCTGGCGTCGTCCAATTGCGCTGCTGTTTGTTATGTACATGTAAACAAGAGCACTCTCTGTCGGCATTTCAAATATGGATAAATATTTGCGTTTGATAACATTTGGACAGCATGTTTCGGTATTCAAATCACCCAGTTGTGCTCGAATACAAACAATAATTCCCATTCACTCTCTCTCCCACACACACACACACACACACACATGCACGTCTTTCGCGTAGGAGTCAGCCACTGAAGTTAGAGCACACTACTTCGCAGTGTAAAAAGTAGTGGGCCTAGAGATGATACCAGAGGAGTAGTTGAAAAGCCCACCATGGTGCTGGCATGGCCCGGTTCCCTCCGGTGCCCCCCCTCCAGTTCCCAGTCAATTCACGGGGCTCTCTGAAAGGCCACAAGGGGGGCTTCTCAAGGCCAGCTCCAGCCTCCCGCAAAAGGCCACTCAGCTGACATTTCGCACTCGCTCAAGTGATTCATGGCAAAAGCAGCGGTCGGCCTTGTAGTGGAACCCTGCTGATATTTCATTTTTTCATAAAGGTGAGGCATTATGAAGATTTTTTTCCCCTTCTTTCCATCGCTCATTGTGCCAACCTAGAAGCTGTTTGTTCTCTTGTTTTCGGGAAGGCGCAGCGGAGGGTAGCAGCCGCTTTGGCATTCTCCGTAAATACCTCAACAGATTTTGATATTTCGTCATGACTTCAGCCGCATATGACATTTCAGCTCTCATCCAATATTGGCGGATTGTGACTCCAGGGCCGCAATACCACCCCGACGTTATTCAGATGGACCGTCTCTTCCCTTTCGACTATCACCTGAGCAGTTATTGAGGACATCTGCAAATGAGAGGAAGGTAAAGGACATGTGAATGCTTGATTATGCACATTTCCTGAGAGAACTGCCACCCTGTAGGATTTGAATAATCCAGTTAGTGTTTTTCCATTGACCCAGCTTTTAATATTTTGTGTCAATACCTCTCTGCGAGCCTCTCTGCATGACTCTCGATTTCAACCAAGCACGCTAGTGTCGATGCAAATGTAGCTGCTGCTAATCCTCTTTACGGGACATTTGTCAGAGAAGGACCCAGACCACTAGTCTCATTCCCTCCCATTCTCGCTGTTATCAATCTAATGACACGATATTCATACCGAGCAAACAATCCTACAGTTTTTTTCACCCCTCCTCGCTTGCGTCGGGCGCTTGGCAGAGGATCAGCGCATGCAGACATCAATAGTCAATAAGCTCCTGCTGGAGGAAAGATGCTCTCATGACGACCTTCAGGATTTAGTAAAGGACGTGGATGCGTGAGCACATGCTCATGTTGTCTTCACACTGTTATGCCTCAAATGATCGCAGGTCTGTGGAGAGAATGGTGGATGACTTCATGGGAAGGACAGACAGAATATGGCTCTTTCTTCAACTATGGGCATTTTAAGAAAATAAACTGTCTTAAACACACTATTCACCAGTTTGTTTTATGTTGTTTTTTTCACTAATGATGTCCAACAGTGAATGTACATGCATCGCAAGAGTTATTCATTTATTTGTTGAAAATGATTTGTTTATTTTTGGTGAAAATTGCATTTTAAACATTTTTGGAATAAAGTTCATCCTCTCACTAGTTTATGTTATTATTTTTTCACTAATAATGTCCAACAGTGAATGTACATTCATCACAAGATTTATTATTCATTCATTCATTCTAAATAAAATGTCATCTATCACGTCCCAAACACTGCTAAAACAGTGCGTTCTTTCTATAGCATATGACAATGGTGACAATAAAGCAATATGCCCCGTGAAGCCATGTTTTACAGTGAATTTTTAACAGCTAAGGGGTGTTGTTAGGCACTACACGAAGCAGAGTGCCTAAAACCCCCTTAGCTGTTAAAAATTCACTGTAAACCACGGCTTCATGGGGCTTATTGCTTTAGTATTCCGTATATGTAGTAAGGTTTCACAAAATAAAATGGAGCAAATAAAGTGTAATGATATTAATAAACACATAATTTTTCCGCCAAACAAAGTACTTCCTCAGAAATGGTTGTGCTTGCAACAAAGTGGTTGCCAAGTAACACACAAATGTAAACAAAGGTGTATGTTTGTAGAGTAATTTACAACAGCTTAGAACGCGGCTCAACCAATCAGAATTAAGGACTGGAACTATCAGTTTTAAAATTGCATTTTAACATTTTTGGAATAAAATGGCCAACTACCCTGTCTTGTTAAGGCTAATATCATAGCTAGCATTTTATGTATCCTACACACACAATATTTTAATATTGTTAATATTTCAATTCAATTTTTAAATAATTCACAAAAGCAGCAATATAAGTGTCACACCCCTGTGGACTGTCTATATTGGTTTCTGTGCCCTTATATGGTCTTTCCTGTTCCATTCCTTGTTTAGTCATTATTGGTTAATCACCCACACCTGTCCTTGTATCGTTACCCCTTTATAAGTTGTATTCAGTTCAGTGTTTGTTGTTGGACCTTAAAGTTATGTTGCTGTGTGTTTCACTGCTGGTCCTGCCTGGATGTACACTTTGTGGAGTTTATTAAAGACTTTTTGTTATATTTCGTTTTCCTATGTCTCTTTCTACACACAGCGTGACAATAAGAGATTCTGTTCACTGGTAATATTTATAATAATATTTTCTTTGTTTTCTTTGCACATCTCATTTCATCTCAAGTATTCTCTTTACTGACACTGCAAAATGAAAAGTAAGTAATATACACATTACTGCTGCAAAATTGGTGGTCTTAACAACACCATGTAAAATTGGTATAAATGTATAAATAATGTTCACTCAGCCAAATTGTTTATTTCACTCTTTGTTTAGATTGTCAAAGTTTTAAATGTGTGTGTAAATATATATGCACACATTATTTATTCATGCATTATTTAATTGTTAAAATAAGACTGAAAACAAAAAGCTCTAAACAAGGGTTAAACAATAAAATCTATACATTAAATGCTTTTAAAAATGAAATTATGACAAACATCTGTTAGCTTGAATAAAAATGGGGCCACTGTGACATAAAAATGTCCATAATTATAGAAATGCCCATACATCACCCACTTACAGTAAGTTCAGCCACTTTATAATTCTGTGCTATTTTATGCATTTCAGACACTTCTTTACAATGTTATATTGAGTGTGACCAGTGATGCCACATCCTTTGCAGATACGATGGGATTTGCAAATGCCCAGGGTGATTGACAGAGGTATGCCATGGAACATTCTAACATGGATCCTTTTAACGGGATTCTTCCAAATAATCTGCCAGTCTTCAAGAAAATCCATGGGACTGTTTTAAAATGAGGTTCATTTGAGCAAGTCTGTGGGTTTAAGCTGGTGTGCCAGCTAATCTCCAGGCAGTTGTCAGTGGCTGCCCCGTTACGGGCTGACGTTGAGTACGGAACAGATCAGGAGTGGAGCCTTTACACCAAATCCTGCTTTACAAAGGGCACACAGCAAGGGAGAGGCCCAAAGTAGCTTTAGCTTGGATTGAATTTCCACGCGACACATTCTAGTGAACAGCAGCACCCCGCATTCTTCGCAGAAGACAAATTGAGGATAAACAAAAAGGAAAACAAAAATGTTCAATATCGTCACCCACACAAAGAGCACAGGCGACTAGGAAATGTTAACACAATAAGCCACTGTAACCAAACAGCATTTTACTAACACAATACCTGACAGCACACTGCTCTATTACTCAGCGAATGAGTTTATTGTAAGGCGTTTATTTATTTATTTGTACATACTGGTAGGGGACTAATTAGTCTGTCCATTGGAGTAAATGAGGCTGGGTGGGTGGATGGCATTTCAAGTTCAAAATCCCTAAACAACCTGTGCAAACTCAGAAGAACTTCTTGGGGAAACCAAAAAGGACTCCTCCTTTAGAATGCAGTCAGAAAAACAAAGTTCCTTTTAAAACAAACCCACCAAGTTCACTAAATTCCTCTAACAAACACTTCTAACACTCTTTCAACACCTCCTGTGAGGATTTTCAAGATTTGCAAGAAATAAGGACAAAGAGTGTATCATCATGACTGAAAGTCAATGCACTCTCTCTGAACGCATCATCAAACAGACACTAGAGTAGATCCTCTGCCCTTTGCAGATTCTCTCATTCTCTGTGTTTTTTAAGGTGTGGAAGTGTTAGATTCAAACCACACACATTGCTTTGAATTTTGGCTTTTTCTTAGTCCCATTTGACCATAAAATCGGAGCTGGGTCACTGGCATGCTTTTTTGCAAACAGCATCTTCACCCTCCCATACAGGTCAGTGTTATGTTCTTCACGCTGTATTATTGACTGTTGACTGCTGCTCCAACTGAATTCTGTAGCTCATTCAATGTGATCAAATGGCATCTATGAAGAGTTTGGATGGTTGAAGTGTGTACAGTACCTCCTGATATTTGAACTAAAAGTTCCCTCTTAGAAAGTGTTTGTACCTTTTTCCTTAATTTGTGCATTTTTATCTCTAATCGCCTTTTTTAGTCTTTATTTTTTTGAAGCTGCTTTTCAAATTCACAACCTGAATAATGATCTCTTAACTATGTTGTTTGTGGTTAAAAAAAAATTAATAATAATAATAAGTGGATATTTTAATAATTTTGAGATCAATTGTAAGGCAAATGTATGATCATTACAGCAATCGTTTTTGCTAATTTTACTCATATTCAGGGTTCCTGTTTGTACAAACAGCACATTCCATTTTTTTCTTTTTAGTTTATACAACAGCTGTTTCTGGTCCTTGAATCTGATTGGCTGAGAAGAGTGTGATATTCTAGTGCATTTCAGAACTCAAACCATTTCAGCGTTTGTATCACTCCACTTGCGTTATTTCTTACAGCGAGTGTCATGGCGGATGCCCAAATTCACCATAATTTTATAAATAATATTGTTTTTTTTTGTGTGTGTGTGTCATGAAATGTAGTTTTAACAGTTTTTAGGAGAGAATGTTCTTGTTTAGACTTCAAATGTGCAATTTGTTAATGAGGATAACGTCTGTTTAAAAATTTGCTTCGAGATTTGAGCTTGAGGGCGTCAGCAGCCGTTCAGCGCTCATTAACCCACTAAGAGCAGCCTGACCTCGGCCAGTACTTCCAGAATTTGCCACTGGCTCTGATGTCTCTGTAGTGGTTAAACATGAGATATAATTTGTTCTGGGTAAATCTAACGAGCAGTCTTTGGTCATATTAATCTATTATTTGTTCCGGAGCAAACAGTTTTGGCTAAGGGCAAATTCTCATCTTGTTACATTTTATGAAAATTTAATGCTGCATATCAGAGCGCTGCCTTTGTACTTTTGATTGAATTGCCTAGCAACTTTTCTGCAGGCTGTTGTTGTTTATTAAATATTATTATTGAATAAATATTATTTTATATAAATAATAGCATAATCACTGAGCAGTGCTGTCATCTGAAATCACCCTTAACAGATGAAAGGATAGTACGACAAAAATATTCCTTTCCTCAGCAGACATTCAAACTAATGTTTTATTGTGAATATAAGATTGAGCTGAAGAATGAATGCTGTATCAGATGCAGGTAATCACACTCGCTCAGTCCATCTCTCTCATAATACTCAATAATACAGTGAGCTTTTAATTCAGTAATACAATAAGTTTTCACTGAAGCAACTCAAAGTTCCAACGTTTGTTACTAGTTCTAAAGTGACATTTTTGAATTAGTAACAAAGGCTTGGAGTAGTTTTGCACAAAAGAGGATTTTTAAAGACACTCTGTTGTTGTTTTTTTATGTACTTACCTACTTGTGCCGTCGAACTGTTGTATAAATCCAATATCACACTTGTAGCCATGCGATATGGCTGTATATCGGCATGCTTTTACATATTTTTCAACATGGTCTCTGGAGATTCATCAACAAAAAAGCTAACTACATTATTGTGTATTCACAACAGCTGCCATTTGTCACCTTCCTGCATGTTCATACAACTTCACATGCACTACTATGACTTATTTTCTCTGTACTCCCAAAATGAATATCTGGCTTTGCTGCTGTGTGTTTCCAAATTAGGATGCTTAACCATAAATTTGGATCAGAAATAGACAGTGGCACAGATCGATAAAACCAAAATCACATCATTAACTGTTAAAACAGCCAATAAACTGTCATACCAAATACAGTGCTCAGTATCACACCAAACACCTGTCATCTTAATACTTCATACTCACTGTGTTGTCAGTCTCTGGTGTCTGATACTGGGCCTGGTTATGAAGATGTCATGCTGACTCCATATTGGAGATCAACAGCTCTCTGTTCTCACTCAAAAAGCTCAGATTGTTACTATTTTGGCTCAGCAACATAAGAAACGATGCTCTGTGTGAAGACTTAAACACGTAAATGTGCATTTTATGAAGGGAAATGATGTTCTGTTTGTGAGGATTATGTTATTAGAACACATCCCGTTTAGAAGAAAAATGCTGACAGTGCCCATTAGGTTTTTCCCCTAGAAATACAAACAATTGCAGAATCTGTGATTTACAAAGAAATCCATGCGTCGCATGTTCAAATGAAACGTGAGTTAAGTATAAGAAAGCAGGTGCTAAAAAAGTCTCACTTTGTCTTATTTTAGCCAGATATGTCTTGACAGACTCAATGGAGATCCCTAAAGTGGCACTTTTACACCAACAGGCTATTTGTGCGCGTGCGTGTGTCAGTGAGTGTAAATGTACTCATTTGAGGTCTCTTCAGATGTTGAAATTCCCCGTCTTTCTAAATAATAGATTTAGAGCATCTGTCTGGCGTTCTGAGGCTAGGATTGATCAGCCAGAGAGACAAAAAAAAAAGCAGTGAGGAGACGAAAGGAAGCTTTCACTATGTCTCACTGTGCTCCCGCAGATTCTAACTCTCTATCTCCATCTTTTTTTTTTTCCCTCTGTCTGTGCCATGTTTCCTGTTCTCCGTTAAGCCTGGAGGGTAGAGGAGGCGACTTATCCTGTCTTTGTGGCAAATTGACAAACAATCTGTATCTAATTACCACCTCGATCCTCTGACATGTATTATAAGCACCGCTTATCCTGACAGAAAGCACAATGCGTTATGACTTGAGAAATATTGTTTCTGCCAGGAAACTTCAAAGCAGAACAGTATGATCCTGTTGGAGATGTTTTCTCTATATTAAAATGTCAAGGGAAAACCTTCAGGTTCATCACAGAGACTAGTTATTTTAGCCACAACATGGTCCGCCTACATACTGCTGTTCAAATTAGCGACAATCTCAGCCTAGCGTTTATAGTTAGACCAACTTTGGCTGCCACATAGAAATAAAGCGTTCGAATTCACAACAATACCTCTGAATTTTCGATGCAATCACGTATGAAATATTAGTCGCAACAGAAAATTGCTTGTGACCCACTAATGGCTTTTCCTCATCAAAATTCTGCACGGTCCTCTCCATGTAACAATGACAAATATCACAGCTCAGACACATTGACATCTCTTCTGCTCACGCTCAAACAGCGCTACCCATCACTGGCACAGCCTCTTTTGACTTGCTCTTCAAAGGATTTGTTGCCATGGCAATAGAGAACTCTAACACTTATGGGATGTTTTGGAAATGGTGATTTTTCACACGAGGCACTGTATATCTGCACAGCTTGTGTGTTGATGGTAAATTTAAGGCAGGCAAGCTGAGATATCTCAAGCCGATCACCTGTGCCTCCTGCTAAAGACAAGCTACACTGCCATCTAATGGAGTTAGCGCTGCTGCTAACTGCAGATACTTAAAGCATGTCTATGTTGGTGAAGAAGGAGGTTAGAACAAAGCAAAAAAAGGAAACATGCAAATTGATTTAGAGAAGCCGCTGCCTTCCTAGCTAGTGCGTAACATAATGCAGCATACTGTTAGACAGCATAATCAGAGTAGTCAAACACACCCCGCTCTCAAATCTCTCTGCCAACAACCACATGGACGTGGGAGTCTGTGTTAATGAAACAAGGTAATGAGCTGTGCCAGTGCAAATGCTACGCTGTGTTGTCCTGGACTTCAACCTTGCGGTTATGGACGCTGCCAAACATGAAAGGCAATCATGCTTGTTAGATGTAGTAAGATCTAACACAGCAGCCTGGCCAGATACATCTTGGGTTGTGATATTCAATTACAGCGCCAAAAAAATGTTATGATAGCTTGACTTGAAATTGAGTATCTGCCAATGTGGGCCATATGAACGGATAATGTGGTATTGTGATGCAACCAAGGAGAACGTTAGCATCACTGACGCCTGTATTCCAACTGCGTCACACATGACAACGCAAAGAGTGATTAATAGTAACCGGAAAGAAATAAAGCACACACTGACATGTTTGCTGTACATTATCTCTGTGATTATCTCTTGTTCGCTTTATTCTGCCACACAGTCACACGAAAGTGAAAGTACAGCCTGTTCAGTTTTCCAAGTACAGGATGATTAAGATACAGAGAGTGAGTAAATTTAAAAGGGCTACTTGCCTTGCAATGTCTTGCCGCTTCCAAGCTTTATAATGGCAGTGAATGGGTGTTGAGATTTTAAAGAACAAAAAAAAGTGCATCCATCCACCAAAAGCGGATGTTGTAGGTGCAGCTTTAGCTCCCGGTACAAACAAATATGGCTAGACAAAAAACTCGTGAATAAATGTGATTTGTTTTTTTTTTTGTTTTTTTTTTTCACCACATTCGTCTACGTCACCCGCTGGAACGCCACTCTCTTGTGAATGCGCATATGACAGCTAGTGGAAGCTAGAGATTAGAGTTTATAAAGTTTTAAGTATAGATATTTCTTTACACAAAGACTTTGACTCGCTTCAGGAGGCCTTTATTAACCCCCCAGAGCCGTGTGGAGTACTTTTTATGATGGATGGGTGCACTTAATTGGACTTCTATTGGACTATTAAATATCAGTACCCACCCACTGCCATTATAAAGCTTGGTCATTATAACTCCAATTGTATTTGTCTGTAAAAAAAAAAAAAAAAGTCATATATACCTGGCTTGAGGGTGAGTAAATCATAGAGTAATTGCCATTTTTGGGCGAACTATCCCTTTAAACGGACAGTTCACACAATTAATTATATATATACAGTATATACACATTTACCTATATTTACATACACATTAAAAGCATCTACAGTGCACAATGCAAATAAGTTATGCATGAACAACTGTACAGATGTACAAATGTTTTTACCAATGACATCAACCCTCTGATGCATCATGGTCACTACTGTGGACAGCTATTTGGAAGCCATTTTGAACCATTTAAGATGTAGCATCATGTCCCAAACACCAGCTGGTGAACCCCCAAAGTGCTGTCTACAATTCCATTTAATTGTTATCTTTGCATCTTTTTTTGTTTTGAGATATTACATAGCGACAGGAAAAGAGGATGCACCATGTGCCTCAGGAATAAGTGTTAAATTATTTTATTCTCAGAAAACCAGACAGGTACAAAAAATATTTTTCAGCTAAATGGGATGTCAGAAAAGCTTTCATTCAGATTTTAACAATATTTTTCTTGTCCGTTTTTTTTCTGTGATAGAGAATATATCTGTCCACTACAGTGGACGTCATGCACCAAAGGGTATAATTCTGCCTATGCGCCTATATATTTTATTGCAATTATGATATACTGTAATTTACACTTGAATGGTTTTATTGAACAGAAATATTAAATAGTCTTCAGATTTGATCATTTATTTCAATGCTTGCAATCTATATTTACTAATTAGGTCTTATAAAAGTGTAAACATGTATACATGTGTATGAGTGCAGATATACGTGTTCATGATTGCGCTCGAGTGTGTGGTGGGAAGGTGTGTGTACTTGCGTGTGTTTGTATTTGTGCTTACTTGTGTATGAATAGCCCACCACCCCCACCCCCAAACATCCCCTCAAATCTCTAACCCATAGACACACACTCTTACCTTTTGTTTGTGACATTTCACTTTACTGTGCTGTGTATTCATACCATTTACTGTTAGTAATGATTTTTTTTTTAAGAAGTCAATGATTTCTACTGACTCACTATCTATACCGTTGATGCATGGTGTCCACTACAGTGAACAGATATGTAACTCCCTCAAAAAAAAAAAAAATAAATAAAATATATATATATATATATATATATATATATATATATATATATATATATATAATACTTTGTGATATTCTAATTAATGCATCAGAGGGTTAAATTAATGTAATTAATTGGCTGACTGATTGGTTGCATTTATGATCAATGAGATTGTGTTAAATTACATTTAGTTAACAGCTGGCTTATTTACTTAATTAAGCACCAGACATACAAACAGTACATACTTTTAAACCAGGCAAAATTTAAAATATAAATTTATATAAATACGTTTACATATAGTAAATAATAACAGATAACAAAGTTTTCATTTTTGTCTGAACTATTTCTTAAAATTGAAAGCAAAAGCATCTCTGATCTCTGCATTTTGCACTCTACAATTTTACTGAAAAAATACTGAAGGGCAAAGGACAGAAAGATGTTTTATAAAAGCACTGACAAATGCAGTGCCTTCTCCCAAAGTTGGCCCTGCTCCTGACCCCTTCAGGAGCTGGATGAAACTGTGTATGTGGTGAAGGGATGATGAGTTACACAAGAGGAATTAAACAAGATTACACTGAAAGGACGTGTCGACGCACTGTAGGGGGTGGAGGAGGGGTGAAGATGGCATTTTACTTCTATAAATCACAGTAAATAAGAAAAGAGTAGATCACCAGCACATACTGTCTGTATTAGCAGATACAATTTTGCAGTGGAAGTGTTAGCATTTTTTCCACACTGACATAATTATCGTGACATACAGTAGTTGTGTTTTCATCAGACTGATGGAAGAAAACAGAATGTTTAAAACTCAGAACTCTGTTTTCCCCTTCCAGAGAATGGCAGCTGAATACATTACTGACAGTTTATATTTTCAAATGTGTCTCAGAGACACCCGTAAGTGGTTATCAAGCCAGTCTGGTAAGCAAGGACACTTGTGTTTAAGAGCATCTAGAGAAATCACTGAACACTGGATGTAAAACATAATTACATATCATTTCATCCTGACCTTGCTAAAGTCCTTGGCTCTCTCTACCTGTATATCATTTCCTGTTCTTATTCTCCACATTATGTCTCATAGTTTAAGGGAATGTGGCTAATGTTGTGTTAGAGAATACTGAAAAGCCACATGATATGGCCAGTTGTCTGCTCACTTCTACCACTTGGTCTGGAGATAATGAGCCAGTGGTCAATGTCCCTACTCATTCACATGTCCTCTGTTAGCTCTGACATTTCTTCATTTCACCGCTATCTATCTGGATGGTGTGTCGCCCATCATTTGATTTAGCAATTTATTTATTCTTGTCTGCCGTGACCACACATAAGTAGGACTTGCAGGATAGCTTTCAATATGTTTTGTAAAAGAAACAACAAATTGGCAGTTTGGAGAACTTATAAGCACATCATTATTCTTTAGTAAATAGGGAGCAGAGGCAGGGTGAATGCCTCTTCTTTCACAGTCAGCCACGCATGGCGGAGGTAATCACACTTTCATTTCCAGCCCTAACAGTGTGCCATGCTTTAATGATTTTAATCAAACTCATTCACTCACTCTTTCAATAAACAAATATGAAGAGTCTGTTTTGATTTGCTTTCTTTTTACCTCCCGAGAAGCCAAGGGAACATTAGAGCCGTGTTAGGAATTATCAAATATGTTTGTGTGTGTTTGTATGTGCGTGGAATGCTTGATAACACTAGAATATAAACCAATCAGTCAGCATCCACTGGTGGTTTGTCTTTTATTTGCGAGTTTCATTATGAGAGACGATTTGTGTTCTTTTCTTGTACTGTATGATTATCTAGCCATTCAAACTGGCATATATTATACTGGAACACATTTCTGCAATAATTTGCGCTGCTCTTTTCTATACACTATCACATTTTTACTGCAAAACGGACAAGAAAAATGACCACAAAAGTACAACAACAAACAAACACACATACAGACAGGGTTGCCAGGTTTTCACAACAAAACCTGCCCATTGCTATTCAAAACTAACCCAGCTGTGTTTTGAGGTGGGTCCCCCATTAAAAATCACATTCCGGGGGAAAAATTACACATTTTTTGCTGGGGTTCTGGGGTTAAATGACCATTCCAGGGGATAAATATTATGTTATTGGGGTCTCTTCAACCCGCGAACATTAAAAAAAACAACCCGCGGCAACAGTGTCAAAGTAGCTCAATTTTGCGGGAAAATCGTGGACTTGGCAACACTGCATACAAAACACCTTCATGACCTTATTTTTTGAGTTTGACAGAAAATTGTAAGTAAAAGAGCAACTGAACTGTTCGCAGTGACATGAGAGTGAGTAAATGATGACAGAAAATTTATATTTGGGTGAACTACGCCTTTAAACACACTGTGAGCCTTAGTGCTTAATTCTAGTGCTCAATTAAATTTTTGCTCATATCTTGTTCATTTTTGTTTTAAATGTGGTCTACATCAGATTTCCAGTGCGAACAGATTTCCAGTGTGGCTCTGAACTGACCCGTATGGACAAAAAACAATATGAACAGGGTTGTCAAGTTTTTCTAACAAAATTTACCCAATTGCTTCTTAAAACTAATCCAAAACTACCCCAATCGCGTTCCGAGGGTTAATTATCATGTTATGCGGGGTCGCTTCAACCCACGTAGTTGAAAAACAACAGTGACACCTGGCAACACTTGCGCAGCGTGCCGTCATGCGGAAGTAAACACGGAGGACATAAAGTAAGCGATTATGCTTTTATTTATAGTGTGGTCTGCTGCAGAAGCCAGCGAAATTATGTGCAGGCAATATGAAAAATAAAGACAAAGAAGAGACAGAAGAGCAAGAGTTTTGAAACTTTTATGATATAAGCCCTCATGTTTTGCTTGTGAAGAGTTGTCACTGTAATACTTGTGAGTTCTGACATATTACTGCACTTTCACTGACTGATCTTTCACAACTGTCTTGATAACTTTGGTTATGTAAAATCTCCTATGAGCGCAGAATCACGACGATGATTTAGAGTGACGCAAAAGTCGCATGAATTTCAATATGACTGTTCAGACTGTGATCGCATTGCAAAATATCTGACCTGTATCGGATTTAGTACCACATGTCGAAGTGGCATAAATCGGAATTTAAAAGATCAGATTCCATGTAATTTGGGCTGTTCACACTGTCATGAGAAAAACAGATCTGAGTCACATGTGAGCTAATATATATATATATATATATATATATGATTTGAGCCACATTTTTTTGCAGTGCGAACGTAGCCTACAGTAAGTTCAATGCAATGGCACAACATAAAAGGTCAAAATAAAAAAAAAAAAAAAAGCAAAGAATATTTATGCTTTATATAATGTACCACATTTTTCAGCAAATTTTTGTCGTCAAAGTATAGTTAGGTTAAAACCCCCTTCCTCCACATACTCACAGTATGCCTTTACCTTTTTGAGTTTTTGTAATCTATCTCTCCTATAATTGTAAACGCTTTTTTCTCAAGCCCATAATTTGTTTGTTGAGTTCAACAGATTTTTACAAACTTTTTTCACAGGAAGAAGAGAAAGAGAAAGATAAAGAGGTCCTCTCTGAATATTGCCTTCCAGCACCACCACGAGCTTCTATCTGAAGCTCCTCTGGTCTTCACAGGCCCTGGAGACTATTATCTTTCCTCAGGGCTTCTTCTTAAAGTAAACCTGGACACACTCAACTTCAGATGAATGAGAGGTCTACAGTATTTTGATATCTTATTATCCTATCTTATCATCTTATCTTCACTGATATCACTGATATTTTCTTATTTTAACAGCTGTTTCTGTTTTTTGCAATGTATTTATTTCCCTTTCATTTACATCTTAACCTTATTCATTTTCTGTATCATCTACTTACATACTTAAATTACTAAAGAATATATGTTTTAGAAATACTGTAAATGGCCACAATCATGCTAATAAAGCTTTGACACTATAAATCATTCATAAACACGGTGTTGTTCACAGCTTAAACAATGGATGGATGATAGTGATTGCTTCACTTAAAAAGATTCATTCAAAAACAGTGCCAGTGTTTGATACACAAATTACACAAAAGGAAAATTTGAGATATATAATATTTGTTTACATTTTATATTTATCCATACTAATCTATTAATAACTGATACTAGCCTAACTGAAATGAAATATGATCATGTAAAAGCAAAATATCAGTGATGAAAATAAAATAAAAATAAAACTTGAAATATGTTATTCCTTCAACATTTCGACCACACAATAAGGATGTTCTAACATCAACACAATGAAAACGTTAACATCTTGTGACCACAATAACATGAAGTGAATCAAACCTGTCCCTCTTTGGCTCTTCTCATAAAACGCTTTTAAGTATTTTTATTTGCATTATGTATGATCTTAAATGACCTGTACTTCGTTTGCTGCTTCTGTACTGTTTGAATAAGTGATCAAAGCCCTGTTTGATCAGTGAATGGCACTGCTAAATGAGAAAAAAGGAGCAAAACAGTCATAACCAATAGGCAAACACACACACACACACACACACACACTCACACACATACATCTGTGCTGACAAACCCAGGTGTGAGCCAGTGACGGGAACAGAACATCCTCTGACAGACACTTGGCAGGAGTTTGTATGAGTAAACAGACATACACCCACCCACACGCATACACACACATATGATTACTTATTCTTGTGCGTGTTCAAATTGCATTCCTCGAAGAAGACATTTTGGATGCTTATGTGTGTGTGTTTTTCTTTGTATGTGATTATCTATGTCATGTGCACTCCATAGGACTTCATAATTTGATAAATTGTTCTGCTACATTTTGACATTTCATGAAGAGCCAAAAAGTAATTATAAATCAGATAAATATCAGGCTAATTACAGTTGTTAACACAATACATATTGTATGCCAGAAAAAAAAGGGAAAGAGAGAATAAACTACGGAAATTAAAGTAAATCTGCAAGGAAAAAAAAAACGCATATACATTCAACATAGTACCAATCCACAACATAAGCTACTGCTTATTATCTTTTGCACAAGTCACACAAACTATTTTGAAGTACAGACTTAAAAATCAGAATGATTTCTTCAGCAGAACACTAAAGATGACATTTTTTGTGGAACCCATGGTCTTTTTGGTGATTGAGAAAATACAAGTCACTTTAAGAGTCAGTCAAAAAAGCAGATACAGGAAACATAAAATGTATCCCTGTGGCTCCTGACAATATATATTGAGATATAAGTGAAACAATCTTTTCATTTTTGGAATGAACTATTCCTTTAAGGGTTGCTTTACTGTTTATAGACACAAAATGTTCACTTTATTTATTCCCAATGTACAAATTTCACATTTGGCCATAATAAGTTTTCAAAATTACCCTGACAGAGAAAGAAAATCATTAGCATCTACCTAGAAGCGATTTGGAGACGTTCCAGTGTCATAGACATAAATATTCAATGAACTAGAGTAAAAGGTAAAAATTTAACTATGAGATGGACAGGTGCGCAGGGCCCCTCATAAACCACACACACATTTCACAGTCAAGTGTATGCTGTTTTGGCTACTAATTATGTGTTTTGCATTTTCCTGGGTGAATTGGCAACAGACCAGGCAGAAGACGCAAGGGCATTTTTGTCATTGGGCTGTTGTAGTGAAAGAAAAACAGAAAGAAGAAAAAAAAAAAGAAATTCAAAACAATTCATATCTACCTCACATTCTTCATTAACACAGGTTCATGCTTTAATGATATACTGTTGCCTGCCAAAAAAACTTCCAAAGTTAGAGAGAAGATTTTTCTCTAGCAGACTAATTTGCCTAATTAACCGTGTTACCCTTAATGCATTCAAATGTAAAGTATAGCAAAACAAAGTATGTTTCAAATGAGTTAAATTACGATAATTAGCAATGAAAGCAAATAATAATCATTGGAATTATAAGTGTTAGGGAGAGAATTATTGGTATTTGCAAGAAATCAGTTTTATGCAGCTATAAGAAGTTATATATATATATATATATATTGTATTTATTTAGCAGGAATTGTTATCCAAAGCATCTAACTGAATATTGATAGAAGAACATAACTTGTATTAAAAATAAATGCTAAAAGATGTTTGTTTTTAACAACAAAACAAAACAAAAAAAATCATGTAAAAAGACTGCTAAAGGGACTCTCTACCCCGACTTGAAACACTTGGTCGTCATTTGCAAATACATTTGACAGCACTGTATTTTTTAAATTATTAGCTTTTAAGAGCATACTTATTTAAAATAAGCACCTCTGCAAATTGGGTAACAATTTCCTGTTAATTTAAGCACTTTTGGCATTTCATAATCTTTCTGGTATTTTATAAAATATCTGGTATTACTTAGTTTCTAGTACGGCATCTTGGAGCTACAATGGAGCGCAGACATTTCATAAATGAATCTCCAATGTGATTGGAAAAGTCAGTGTGTGCCCATTTTGTACATCCTTGGCAATAAATCTATTCTTTAATTATAGAAAATTATTAGAGGCACTAGAGACATTCTGCATATTTTTTCTTTGACAATCT